>JAYKKI010000094.1:4032108-5376145 GCA_039881145.1 Druceiella hillmani
ATACGCATATATGGCGTACTGAATAGCCCTTGTTGGTCAATGAGATGTGAAAGATACAGTAGAAAGTCTGACCCAGATGACTGTCTTGCCTGAATTTAACATATTAAACAAATGTTCATAGAGGATGATGTTAAAAGTCTCAAGAATAGAGAAAGAGATATTTTTTTGCGTAATCCAATATTTCTTAAAAACTTTCTACAATATTTAATAGTTATTTGTATACGACTTAAACATTTCTATCCACCATCTTTACATAGCTATACTAAGAAATATTCTCCGAGCCACTGTATGATGTAACCAAAACGAGAGCAAAACGAACTTCGTAAACAGCTTCCATGAAATTAATATATGTGATCTAACTACTGTAGTAATCTATTTCCGTGCTATTGTAATAATATAACTAATTCATGTAATAATGTAATAGAGTTCCGTGTCTCAAAGGAAGGATAAAAATAGGTTCGTCGTCTGTTTTTCACAGCTATTTTTCTTTAACATAAAAATTTTGGCTTAGTTATGAAGCTTACTAAAACGTATATATCGCAATAGTAAGAATTTAAAAAACATTTGTCTGATAATATATCACACTCAGAGCGACCTCCTAGGTTAAATTTAGAAAAATTAAAAAGCCTTACTGAAATAGAATCAGATTAAGGTCGCGTTATTTAGCAGAGCTATGCTCATGATCCCATACTGCAATGTAAAAAACGACTTCATGGTGTGGGGAAGTATTGAAAATATCCTGCTCGACTACCACATGCGCTACCACATGAGCTTTAATATTTACAAACTTAATGTGCCTAAAATTATTTGCCTTACGAAGCAAATTATAAGGTACCGGATTAAATTTATGTAGTAGCTATGTAATAGATATGATACTTTGTAGATATTATATAAAAAAAACATGATTGCATGTTCGGTATATAACGTAGTCTGAAAATATTAGTTCGGTAATCATGTAATTTTGAATATAATGTTTCGATTTGCAATTCAATTTGCTATAATGATTAGATACATCTCAACATCTATAAGGGAAGGTCTAAATGTAAACTAAATTTTACATTTTGCATTTATCCTTCATCCGTGACGTCTATTTTTTGCTAGTTATAATTATAAATCGGAACAAGAAATAGTTTATATAAATAAATTATAGAAATAGTTTATATAAAATATTATATTTATTGTCAGTGACGTGATCAAGCTCATTATAACTTTTAACAGACTTCAGGTATAATTTTAAAATGTTGCATTTAAGATAAACAACTTCAAGTAGAACATAAGTTTAAGGTGTTACAAGAAGAAAGGTAAAACCTCATGGGTATTTTTCGAAAATGTGTATGAGATTCTTTTTTTTTGTATTACTGCAATTATTTAATTGAGGGACATAGCATCGGAGTCAGAAAAATACGCGCGAAGTCGATTTCACAGCTTTCTAATATTTGTTTTCAGACTATAAAGATATTTGATGTCAGTTATTGAGTTTGGCCACATTTTTAAATAGATAGTGAATTTCTGCGGTAAAATGTCAAGTTTCGTTCAAGATGGAAATAATTTCTTCTGGAAAAAATTTAGACTAAGTTAATTGTGTTGGGATTAGTTTATTTGTGTAGTATTCTAAAAAGATCGGTGCAAAAATATGTAAAACAGTTGTAACTACTAGGAGAACTCACACTACGAGGATTTCATAAACATTTGTATTTTAAAAATTTGAGGGTTAATATTATTTTTATTAAACTATTTATAAACATTCATATTATTTCTTACTTTGTAAATATTTTTTCCAGTATATCTATCACAGGCTTAAGACAAATAACTTCGTAATTTTCCTAATTTGTTAATGTAAGTTCATCGAAATAATTTTACGTTGAGGTGTTTTCTAAATTTCGTTATCCAGATTATGATTTTCCAAATATTTGATATACATGACTTAAAAAGTTAGGGGAGGTGAAAGTAAAAAATATTTTGCTACTCATATTTCGCGAATGAGACGCAGTATCAGAAAATATTACTACATTTTCGACAGATCTTTTTAATAATAACCCGCTCGATTGAGTCCGTGAGAAAAACATTTTTCATCCAAAATGTTGGTCTTTGGCTAATGCTTCAGAAAATAATTTTTCTTTATTTTTATGTAATTTACTACGTCTTGCTCTAAAATTTTATCATAATCTACTTTAAACTGAAAGAGTTATGATGCTTATATGTAGACGGATAAACGGACATGAAATTACCTTGATTTAGTCATTCGTCACAGTATCTTAAAATGGCATTAAAAATTCGATACGAAAACCGAGACGTTAATAATTTTATTCTATTATTATACCGATTTGATGGAGACTCACGTGGAATATTCTACCATTTTATTCTATTATTATACCGCTTTGATGGAGACTCAAGTGGAATATTCTACCAATTTTAATTTCAAAGAAAAACTACTTTAGGAAAGATATAACAAATGAAGATATACAAAATTGCACTCACGTGCAAACTTATCAGAGGTCAGGGTAGTTTTTAAAAGACATTAACTTTGCTTTTATTTTTGTTTTGTTCAATATTGTAATTTTGATTCATAAGTAAGAATCTACAAAATTAATAGGAATATGTAAATGTATATTGGTTTAAGCCACCAGTGCAAGAGATTTGCTTCAAAAAAGGTAAGACCATTTCGCCTGCGCATGGCAGGGTTACTTACTGGAGACGCCATTGATTATAATTTATATGGATATCGCGAAGGCAGCTTAGAGGGGAGGAAATTAGCGGGGAATGGAGAAAATAAACGTCTATATCGGTCTCGATCTTTCTATTTGTACAGACCAAAACTGATATAACAATTATTTTAAAATTGAGTCAATTCGTGGAGGCAGTGATAAAAATATCACTTTCGCTGCCCACTGAAGAAGTCGATTGGTTTTTCAATTGGAGGAAGACTATAGCTATTATATATATATATATATATATATATATATATATATATATATATATATATATATATATATATTATATGATTGTATCAAATACAAACAAGCTAACGAAAGCATTGTTGATAAAATTTACGACTGATAAACTCTTCTCAACATTGGGACCATCCGACTAAGTAAAGTTAATTTATTTTTTGTAGGCTAATCACGATAGCATAATTAGTTTAATGACTACAACGCAACCTGGTCATCGCGTTATGGTCTGTTGGTAATACTGGTAGGATATTATTTCATTTAAAACTACCGTCGAGCATGCTTCGATTTGCGTAACAGCTCAGCGACATGCTCCGAAACGATGAATCAATAAGGCCATGTAATAATAGTAATGAACTCGGAAAAAACATCAAACGATTATTGAATAACAATAATAATAATGACAAGATCTCTCTCGCGTCCGAGCGGCCGCTACGACTGATTCGCCACAAAAAATATTCAGCTCGCGTACAAGAACCTAGAGAGGAAGGATGAAGTTACACCGAAGTGCTATCCAGTTAGAGCTAGTCATAACAGAAATAATTTTAAAAATGTACAAACGATATCAGCTTACGTACACATACGATATCTGCTGTTATCTTCAATAACAAAAGAGTTATTATTTTTTTTATTATTAATTATTTATTCTTGCGCCCTTAGAGAAAACATCAATGACGTTATATCAAATAAATAAGACATGTTTTAAAAAGAAAAAAAATGGCTGCAGGTAGCGCTTATACGCGGACTTTAAAGAAAGAGCTTGACGGTCAAAGAAAGTAATTATATAAAAGATATATTTATATCGAATACACGACAATTACTATGTTTTTAGGGCCACTTTTATAGTACTAATGACCTGTGTATATTGTCTATCACCTTTTAATTCAAAGTTCTCTTTTTTAATTATTTCTGAATTAAATAGTTGGATATAAGAACCACAAATAAGTATGAATGTACATTTGTAATATTTTGTCGTTAATATAAAATTTCGTTTTGACTACTTCTTTTCATCGTATAACATGACCATTGCATTTCGATGTTTCAGCCAAATAGTGCGTTCAATCAAATTACGCGTGACCCAAAAAAATGTAAGTGTGAATTAAATTGAGAACCTCTGCTTTATATATTTGAATCATTTGACAATGGATAGCTCGTATTATAATTTATAGGTGTTCTTCATAAATGTCAGACATAGATTTTTACGCTTTATTTTCCTTTGGATTTTCCTCAATCTTTATACTTGTCATTCAACGTTTCCCATTTATTGAACTTGTGGCATGATGTGTCCGTTTCGTACGTATAAAAGTATATTTATCAAATTATTATATTTACGAGTATTAATTATTATTTTTCACATATTGAATACATTTGGCGTTAATTTTGTAGAAATTCATTATTCACAATTACGTGATGTAGTATTATTTCTACTTTCTTAAATTAAAGAAAGTAGAAATAATACTACATCTCGTAGTTTCATTTAATTGTGGATTATTTTTCACGTTTTGCAAGTATATTGGATTACAAACCTTTTCCAGGCTTAAGAAAAATATTTAAATTCACGAAAACTATGAAATCTAAAATCATTGCCGACAGGCTTTAGGCAAACTTTTAGTAAACTTGTAAACCTGTTTATCTTATCATCTTAACGATAGTAGTTTCGGGAATAGGGAGAAGGACATGTTTTCTATGGATTTTTCAGCAATATCTCAAGTATATTTACACTATATTATATAATATTTTTAAAAAACCTGGTAAGGGAATCCTTATAATTCCCAATTTTTAGGAAAACTTGCTCCATCCAAAATTCTAATATATTTTTTAGGTTCTTATCAATAAGAAATGCAAGATAATCAGTTCTATTACGACGCCAAATTTTAGCTTTCTATATCGAATGGAAGTAAAACTGAAAAAGGAAACCTAAATATAAATAATTTCGTTATATTTTTCTACAGAAAATCATTATAGAAAGCTATTCAGAGTAGTTTTGTATACCTTTAATCTTAACAAAAATAGAATATATATATATATATATATATATATATATATATATATATATATATATATATATATATACACACACACACATATATATATATATATATATATACATATATATATATATATATATATATATATATATATATATATATATATACACATATACATAACATTTAACTAATAGGGTATTTGACTATATTTTTTTACTACTGAAATAGTATAAGTAATAACATTAAAAACGGTTAAAATAAATATATCGTACCTAGGACTTTTTATTAGAAAGTTATAATGACTTAAAAACTGACGAACTACGATTTGCGCGAAAACGCCCGTACAAAACATAACTGGCTTATGACGTCACTGGCCAATATTTAGCATTCATTACAAGGGAGTTTATTAAATATCTTTAGTATCTCGTTAAATATTGAGTTTAAGTTAAATATTGCTTATTATCACTTTTCCATTTTTGGTGTACAAACTAAATTCATAACTTTTTCAATTTAAAGAACAAAAAAATTTACACTTTTTCCTGTTTAAAAGTTTTGATTAATTCTTTGTTATATGCATACTTTTTCATCCCAAGGTTTTTTTAAACATAATCTACAATTTAAAAACATTTTTACAAAAAATATCGGCGTCAATCAAATACCCTATTGCGGCAGTTGGACACCGACCTTAGTCGAAATGGACTTCGTCGACTCGTGCCCCGGTTCAACAGCCGCGCACAACGAACGATAGGGCTGTGACGTCATCGTAGGTGACGTCACCGACCGACACCTGAGTTTAGTGCCCCCGGGGGGTGTGTCCCAGATAACCGAAATACAAGAAATAAAACATACAGTTCTTGAACTCATGAACCCGGGAACTTTAAAGCCGTCGCTTGAAATCTCAAATAATTTTGAAATCTTGAAATCTGACAAACCTACAATATTAGGCGTAGATTTGAAGAATCAGGAAAAATGATTTTCATTTCAGTCACCCTAGCAGACCCAACTTGATAATCCCTGAAAATTTTAAATATATAGAATAATTTTCATCTCGGAAAAATATTGTCTCTTAAGTAAAAACAAAAAGAAATATCCTTAAAGCGTCGCTAGATTGCACTGATTTGCTTAAAAGTAAGTGATTTCTTCCTGGAATCAGCGATTAGTTATATAATCTTTAAATTTAATTCGATTATAAATACATTTCTAAGCGGACGAGGTTGCAAGTAGCCGTGGTGACTAAAAATAGTTCTATGACAAATGAAAACGGAAATACGTGGACATATTATGGATAACTACAAAAATTAAATTAGAGTTACTTAATCCAGTTTTATTTCTTAATATTTTTCGTTATTATATTTAGAGATAATTATGGATTCTGATAATTGCAATGTAACCGCACACCTTTTTATATAATGCTCTAGTAGAGTAAAGTATAACATAAAACTACTTACAAGTGTAATCAAATCTGCGTAACAAGTCTACAATGTGCTGAGTTGTTACGCCGATTTGATCAATTGCCATTTGTGGTGATAAGTCGGTTGTTAGGCGTAGATGAAGACTTCGATGAAAGGGTTACTAACCGTCGGTTATCTTTGTTTGATTTTTATTTGTCCAGAATTTCAAACTGCCGACCGTATGGTCGTAAACCTTCGAGCCATGTTTTGATATTGATTGTATATAATATAAATAGCTTTTTCTAAATATCTTTGTTTAGAGCCTAGCTTTTTTTACAGAGTATATGACTAGCTGATAGTGTATTAACGCACAGTCCAAATCGTTGGGTCGAAAAGTCTGAAGTTGAGACACAGATGTCCTATAATAAATTCTCACGGGAAAGAAAAAAATGGGATCTTTGCCAAAACTCAAGTAAGACGCTAATCTCAACATTTCTTTCGTCAAAAGTGAACTTTAAGAGATTTGATATTAAATATCCCTTAAGAATCTCGCAAAGTATCCACTAGAACATAAAAAAAGTTCCGAACAGTTTATATCGGTTTTTGGTCATTTTTATGTGCTTTTCTCATTAAACTCTTGCAGCAGCTTAATAAATAAGCAGCTTAATAATAAATAATTAGGGCGTCTCGATGAGAGAGTTAGAAACTTGGTTAAGAAAGAGCTACTTGAACACGAGGTAAAATGATCTATATTATTTAAAGCACGCGAATGTAATCGCAGGTCCATTAACAATCCACTTTTTCTACACAACTAATTGGATGGGATATGAAAATTATTTCAGTTGATATTGTTGTGAAACATCTAATGGTGCATTTGGATGGTATTTAAAACGTTCTGATGGCACGTCATACACGTTAAATTCGGTCTGCTTCGCGTCTTGTCGACTTTTTCCGACTCTATTCGGCTAGCTTCGCGTCTTATCGGTCCTTTCGGACTAATTCGGCCAGCTTCGCGTCGTGTCGACCAACAGTATTATAAAATTAAAAATATATTTTCAATGGATTCTTAAGACATATTTCTGTGATAAATTATTTCATAAAGATAAAATAATGAAATTAAATTAATATTTTATTATTAAAAACTATCTGAATATTTATTTTTTCGTTTTCAATTCGTTGAAAAAAAAAATTTCAATATAAATATATAAAAATGTTTGGATGTTTCACATCTCCTAGACGTCCCATGACGGCTCACATGTTTTTCTTTCTTTTCTTTATATATCTTTCTTTTTAAATAACAAAAATTAACGCAAAAAATCCACGCATATAAAAGCGCAAGCAAAAGCTGGTTATTATATGTACATAATAAAGAAATTGTATTCCTGTTTTATTCGGTGTTTTTAATAGTAACGAACCTATAAATGTAAAACAAAATTTAATTTATACGAATGTTCAATACTAATGTCTTACTAAAATATGCCTCAAGAGTAATAAGTCTCAAAAAAGAAACGTCGAAGGCGAATCGCGATTGATGTTGCGAAAAAATTACATATTTCGTTAGGTAAATTGAATTCGTTGCGTACATAGACACGAACAAATCGCACATATACGTAATGGCTAGACTAATGGCGCGAGGTACTCTAGAATTATGCGGATCTCGCTCAACAATTCGCCCAGCCATTAAAACGTCATTAATGTTTAAGAAACGGAATTCGTAGGCCGACGACGCGACTTAGCGACACGATAAACGACGGGGGCAGGATGTCAGACGGCGTTATGTAACGAGTGAGCTAGATAATGCTGCTAAACGTTGTAGAACACAGCGGGGAGGCGCACAACTCGATTTAGGCAGACTTATATTATCGGAATTGTCACCGTATCTGGATCGCGAAACCTAAATGCTAACTCCACTGGATGTACCTTGATGTATTGAACGTGTAATTATGCCTCGAGGATGGTTTGTAAATATGAAAATAACAGTTAACTTTTCTGTTATATAATAAACTTAACTGAATGTTGAAAATATATACAAGTCGATATTATATATGATATGTTCATATATATCACGTACATGTTATTAACGTTATCAAGAAATTGGGTAATTGACGTATGTACCTACACAGTAATTCACTTCAACTTGTAATGCAGACGAACGAAATTTTTAGGTAAAATAAGTAATTCGGCAGCCAATGACTGCCGACTTTTGTCGGCCAAAGTCAGTGGCTGACTTTTATTGGCTTACCGCACAAGTCGAGGTGTGCACCACCGACTATACCCTGCCGTCACCGCCAGAGCATGTTTAGTCGAATGTTCTATCCTATTCTCCGTTAGCGCATTTTAACTCGTAATGTTCGGATCGACTAATATCAGCCAGAGTCGCTCCGAAAAAAAACCTAATGATAACAAAATCGGGGAATACAGTTTGGCGTTGCAGTTTCGAATCTATACTCTACTTAAAAATTAAATTAACCCACTGGATAGCTAAAGGATCAAAGAATTCATTACGATAAGGGCGCGGTGGAGGGGGAAGCGCCGCCATTTTGAGGTTATTTTGCTGCGTATCGAGATTTGCAATTAGTATAACTTTTGAATCAGGAAAAGCTACGATGTTCGTTTAAGTTTTAATTGTCAGCTATCGTCAAAATCTATCAATTGTATATAAAACATTAGTTTAAAGTAGTGACAGTGAATATAATAAGGTGTTAGAATAAAAAAATATTATTAAAAATATTTTATTTAAAAAATATAACCCGTTACGTACGTAGACGTATTCACGTACAACACACAGTCGTGTCCATGACACAGTCAAACCCCATTTGTTTTGTAGGATTGATAGTTTTAGGACGTGTGCGTTGAGGTATTGAATACCATATCTTTTATTTTCGCTAATAAATGTCGGTAGTCTGGTTCCGTATTATCAGCTGATACGTGGATAATAATGACCTTATAATTAGTGAGAAGGAAGCGTTTTCTAAACGTAGAAGGATTAAAACAGTACGACACGAAATGTTATTACACAAATTGGTAACTTGAGTGTTGAAATAAAAGATATTTTTTTTTATTGTCAACAATATATAATCATTCCACAAATTTTAAAAGTTGTGCAAATAATTATATATTATTGATAATAACAAAAAATCTCTTTAATTTCGAAAAAAAAAACATTAAAAAAGTGTGTATCAAATACATTAATAAATAAGAGTGATTTAAAAAAATTGTTTTTGTTACAATTCATTCAGAAAAATAAATAAAATATCAATGAAATTTTATCCAAATTCGAACAGAACTCCATAGAAAATTCGTGTAAAACATCGTCGCGTCATTCACTTTCATATCAGGTGTAGACATCTGACAGGCAGATGGCAAGAAATATTATATTGTATACACAAATGCACTTAGGCTCATTTGTAATTAGGAAACAGTCTAGTTAAGTTTTATAAATTAAGTTTCATAAAAACCTAGACTGTGTTATATGTGAATACAATTTGTGAATTTATTCTTTACGTGTTTAATGTTCACTCAGCGATGGAGAAACTTCAGGAATTGATAATAATAATAAGGCGAGCCTTTAGCCAAATTGTATAATTCGTGAATTGGATATACCGATAATAAAATGATGAAGGCTTGAGCCCTACAAAGATTATGGCACTAATTTGCATCGTCTTGAGGATTGCTTACTGTCAGATTTGTAGCAACTTATTGCACCGAATGTAATCCGTGGGTAACAAATTGCAAGTGACCCGTCGATTTAATTTTATATGATTTTATATAAAAAATTAGGGTTGAACGAAAAAATCATCAAAACTCGATTTACGTTACTTTTTTAAATTTTGTTATTTTAGTAAAAAAACAATAAAAGGAGGAATTCTTCCATAACGTTTTTAAGTTTTATTTAGACATCACAGTTTTTGACGATATCGTTTTTATACTTAGTCGAAAAATAGTTTTTGGGTATTTGATTTGGGCTTGTATTGAAAATACTACTATCTACTACGTCGGGCACAGGTAATCTGATTTTGCAATGCAAGTTTGGAAAATATTCAGAACCGTTGCATTCTTTCTCACATCTATAAAATAATAATTTCTTTCAAATACAAAATTGATAGCTGTTGGTTTCAGTTCTCGGTTTTCGAGAAATTGGCGCAAAAACAGTGCGCCAATTACGAAAAATAAACATTGCGAAACGGCGTATGATACGATTCTGTGGAAGAAAATAAATTTCCCTCAGTCTCGCGGTTCTTATTCTTTGACTGTCTTATTTCGGCACATATTATACTCGTGCAATTTAAATGTCTGGCTAATACCTCGTTTATAGTGTTTAAAAAAATATTTAGGATCTTGCAGGAAAATGTTATTACTCCTATTCGGAATAAGCGCTAGCTTGGGTATTTTTAGTTTGTCATTTCTCTAAAATTAAAATTATCAAATATCAAAATTGAATAATATGATTAATTATATACATTCATCATTTTATAGTTTACGTGACTATCTTATCGTCTAGAAATATAGACCGAACATTTTGTGTTTGTATTAAAATAAAAAGAAAATTGTATTTATTTCAAATATATTTCTTTATTATAAACACATTTCTTAGACTACATAATTCTCAATATTAACAATAATACGTTTATTATAATATTTTTTATTTTGCATCCTTAAAGAGGTTGAAGCTTAAATCATACACCATAATCTGATTTGCAGCACGTTTTGAAAGCGAGTGAGTCATTCTAAGTATGTCTTAGGAAATAAGTTGCCTCCTCAGACACGTTATAAGAGAGGTTCTCAACCTTTAATCATGTTTGAGTAAATTATGTGTACAATAAAAGTTACAAAATCTCATTGTATATTAATAAACATTTTAAAAATGCTTGGAATATTTAATTTGCTCTGAGTGATAAAAATAAAACATAAAGTTAGTGTGGTATTGCTATATCGTTATTTATTTTTAATAATGATTTCTTCAATAAATACCAAAAACGATGATAGCAATTTAAACAACATTTATAATTCTTACTAATCTTTATGTGAATAATTAAATAATTAATAATATTTAATTATTCGCATAAAGATTAGTAAGAAATAATAAATTATTCCAAAACGAAAATTATTTTAATACCCCGCTATAACAACTATTTTGGATTAGATTAAGGCAGTATGGAGGGTATGGAATTAAATAGGATTGCGTTTGTCGTTTTTGGTACAAACTAAATTTGCGATTTTAAGAAAAGTTAACAAGAAGAAAAAAGTAGAAAGAGAAAAAAAATATTAAATTAGATAGTTTTTGTTGTTGTTTTATGTATTTTTATGATATTTGTGATTTATCACGGTTAGGGTTCTGGCTTTATTATTAAATTAAAAAAATACAAATGAACTTTTGGGCAAGAAAAAATTACACAAGATCAAAGTACTAAAAAATTGTATTAGCTTCGTGTGAAATTTCAATTCATTCATTGTCGATGTGCTCTTTTTGTTTAAAAACCGCAAAAACTTTGGAGAAATATTGAAATAAGGTAAATTATTGTAGTAGACTGAAATAAGGTAAAGTATTAGAGAAATAATTATTACCTCTTATTATAGTATCCTATTATAGTAACCTCTTATTATATATTGCCTCTTATTATAGTGTCTGGAATATCGGGAATTTCAGTTTCAAAATGTTTTAGGGGTACAACCAATACATAAATATAAATTTTAATCAAACCAACAGAAAGACTTTCCAAACATAGAAATATTAAAACAATAACATAAATCAATTATTTTTTTGCCAGATTATCTTTACTTAGGTAAAAATAATGACTCAAATCAAATTTCAAAATAATGAATAGAAAAATTAAATTAAAATCAATTAGGTATCTTCTAATTCAATAATTAGTTAACATATTGTTAAATCAATTTTAAAATAGAAGCTTCAAATGATTAACGAAATTGCCTAGAAATAAGGTGTCGTATTCTGTCAATGTCAACAATTTCTGGGAAATTACAGTTAAATAAATTAAAAATTCAAACTCTACCAGGGTAACCCTAGATAGGAAAAGACTAGTTATCTTTTTGAATGGGAGGCTCCGCTTTTACGTGATACGGAAACGGATATGGAAAATGATCGATATGTCATCCAATATCATACCTCAGTAGCAACGATTGTAATGTTAAACTTGTAATTTCTACTTGTTACTCTTTCGTGACACTCGTGAAATATGTAACTCTATCACAATTTGAATGCACGATTACTTACCGCATACTTATAAAGTATGTAACACACTTATTATCCTTGTCGTTGTTTCTCCTTTCATTATTTTGTATTGTTCCTTTCGAAGTAAAGTTCGTTTGAGTGAGGTTTGAGGCCTCTTAAGGTTGCGCACGACTGCAGCACAGCAGTCCGCTTACGAAATTTCAAACAGCTTTACAAAAAGGTGACTCGCATGTATTTAACGTGCCGTTCACTTTCAACAAGAATAAACTTGTTCCTGGGATGGTGAATGTTGACTCACGTCTGCGTTTATGTGATGACTAAATTAATTTTTCTATCTTTAATTTATGTATTAAAACGGGGACTCGATCATTTAGGAACAGCCAATTGAATTAAAAGGTCTGTTAGGTATTGTGATTCATCTGGTAAATAACATCCAACAGAAGTAATTTGTGGGAATTGTTAACAACAATGGGATTAGTGTCATTGAGAAGGTCAGTACTAAGCGTTTGATCAAGGACTTATGTAAAATTGAGATAATAATCTTGAAATGTATCACTATGTGGACGGTCATTAGAGAAAAGGCAAGAATATATTTAAAACGTTACTAAGTAATTATTTATTTAACTATATGCAATATTTGAATAAATTTGGATAAGAAATTATCTTATGTAAAAATTTAATTAAAAAATAAATAAGAATATAAAAGTGTAAAGCAGAAATTACATTCTAAATTTTTTATAGCGTTAATTATTGTTTCAGTGTAAAGAGACCCCTAAAAGAAATCACGTCAAAATTTAATTTAAAAAAAAACGTAAATGCGTAAAAAGTGAATTAAAAAGACGAAAACAAGCCAGATGGATCTAATTCGCAAGTCGTAAAATTACGTCGTTCTCGATCACGAGTCTAGATTTATATTAACCGATACTGGTTACACGCAGTTGGAGGCCTATAAAGTCGAGAAAAAACTATCTGATGGTCTCGTCCATAAAAATCCTTGCCGTTTGGTATCTTTAGAGGGAATCAACGATCCGACACAAATATATATATATATATATATATATATATATATATATATGATATAAATATAACCCTTTTCTGCTTAAAAGGATAGTTAAAATAAGGGTTTTGAAAATTACGATTTTAATTGAAAAATAACAATTGTAGATTGTTGTTTTTTCATTAAAATCGAAACGAATTCCTGTAACGTAAAATTTGCCTTCTCTCATATAAAAAAAATGTACTTTTTGAATTTAGTAAATTGATTTACAAAAAATAAAAAAAAAAGATTTTGAAACTTTCGGTAAACTTATCAGAAATTCGAGGATGCTTTTAAATTTAAATGAGCTAATTTAGGATAAATGGCGAGTAGTAGTTCAAAACTTGTTTTATTAAAATTAAAGTGATTCATAAAAACTATTTTTACAATTTTCTTGTATCATAAAGTCGTTTTAAAGACGTTTTACGACCAAGAGCGCTATTGCAAAATTGCATTTGATATAAGGCATTGTAGCTTGGTAAATAATCCCATGAGTGAGTCATAAATACATTTCCTAAAATTATCTGTTCAAAAATGTTTCAATAAATAAAAAATGTTTCAATAAACTATGGTCCCAGTGAGATATTACCTTGTGATGAGACATTAATCTCAAAAAAATAGTTTCAGAGAGTTCACTTAAGGATATTTTTTTTTTAGTAGATACTTTTTTCCCAATTAGTAGTATAGGACTCCGACTGCGTGTAACCAGCGCTGGTTAATACGAATTCAGAGAGTCGTGATCGAAAATAAGGTAGTTTACTAATTGGATTTTATGTTCTTTTTTTAAGCAGTTGTTTTTTAATTTTTGGAATTTAATTTTTGTTCTCTTACTATCTTTCAATATTTATATCATTATTTAATTTTTACTCATATTCTTAAAATATGTCTCGTTTACTTTTTTCACAATATGTTAAGTTGTAGAATTTCTACTTAGAAAAATATTTTTTCAATGTAATTTTCCATATTTTTATACTTCCAATATGCTTACAATTTTTAATAAGTTATCATGTACCAAAATAATTCCTAAAATATTTAATTGATAAGGTACATATATGACTATACCTAAGTAATTTAATCAGATATGATACAGAATAAGATATAGAAAAAATTGTAAGTTGTAATTACTGTTCTTTAAATGCACTTGGAATATATTTTGTAATAATAATCAATGTTAAATGATCTCAAAATGCAAAGATATATTTGTCCACCTCATGCGTAAATTACGGGACAGTAACTCCCGCAATAAACGCATTTTTATTTATTTATCTATTGTTCAATGGATAAGATATTCTCAGTCACTCTGACAGATCATATGTCAACAATTGTTCCTATGCTTAATTTAAAAACATTTCCCATTCCAAAGTAACCTCAATTTAATTAAAATTGAAGAAAAAACTCTCTTTTTATGGTTTTATAACATTAATGGGTATGTATTCTATAAAGCTTCAATTATCATACCACTGATTTGTTTTTAAATGGAGCTATTTATTTTCCAAATCAAAACAAAATGTAGTTAATTAAAATTTATATTTTTTTCCGAATTATATATATATATATATATTCGTTCAGTGCAACCAGGATTTAAAAACGCACAACGTCTTTATAAAAATTAATTTTCAATTTGGAGGCCAACATTTTTTTCGGTTCTGGAGCTGGTAAACTGTCTACTACGTGCTGCCATAACTACCTAATAGGCTCTGTCTTAAATGAGCAGAAATAAAAAAAGTGACATCGAAAATTATTAAATCGAGAGTCTATTCCTCGAGTAGGATGAAACACTTCTCCCAGAGCGGCCGCGGTGAGAGCGAACGCAAGCGGCAGGCGCCCACACTGATAAAGAGACGGAATTAACCTTGAATGCATTCATCGTTCGTCCGATACGACTCTCGGCAAAGCACGTCGATCCTTATCATCGTCGACTCCTATCCCGACGTATATCACGAGCCAAAGTGACTTGCAGACCGCGCAATTGATAAAAAACACATCCTTCATCAGGACATCGGCTGATTCCCTCGAAACCACGTCGTCATGGTCCTCATTAAAATTGTATGACCGCCTTTTTTCTGCAAACCACACTGCTAATGCCAGGCCGTATTTGCGGCAAAATAATTGGCTCAGACATAAGTATAAATCTTTGCGAAATTACATGCCGGCGTTACGTGCATTTGCAATAAAAAAAATTGTTTGTGTCTATTCATTTTCTATGGCACCCGCCTATATGGTGACGCATCACAGCGATATCATACGATCCGTCTTTTTATGATACTCATCGAGTATCATAAAATTCTATTTATGTATTTTTTTATGTATGTAAGATACATAAATTAGCAAGCGTCCACAAAATACATAATTTTTTAAAATGCTACGAAAACGCATGTATCACTAAGTATGACTAAAGCAAATACAAATATATAATATAAGAAGTAATACTGTATTAGTCATTAGTACACAATAGATAGTGAAAAAATTAGGAAAATGCTGCCTCACATATAAAATTCTTATATTAGAGAATGATAGTGTAAAATAATTCCCATTGTACACTATGTTAAAGGTAATTAATTGGTAAGGCATTAGTGTATATTTGAAATAATACTAAAGCTACTGATAATACAATTGAATAAACTTTCTGAAAAAAGAATATTTTAAATCAATAATTTTTTTTAAAATATGTAACAGAATGTTACGTAACATTTTGATGTCTCTCTTTTCTTTGCATTCTTAACATTAAATTCTCTCAGACGACCTTCTCGAAAAAAAAATTTTGAATATAGTTATATTATAATTGACTTGTATGTTGATTATGGACGAGGAATAAATAAAGTCAAAGCTATAATTGGGTCCCTGGTGCAAAGTTTTTTCTTTTCTTTACTTTGGAAATTTTACTTCGGAAGTACATTTTTTGTTCATAAACTCTACCTGCCTTCTCGAATTTCGTTTTATAGAAAATGTAAATGTTTTTTCTGTCTTATGTAATATTACATCAGACTAAAATTGTAATTTTTGTTACATAAATTATAACGACTTATTTATCTCAATAAATGTACTTTATTAATTAAATGTTTTAGAAATTATTTCGGTGTATGATAACAATTTCGATATGTATATCTAGTAGATATTTTATTTTAAAAAAACAATTGAAGCGCCACAGTTTTAAATATTTTGTGTTGACAATTAAATGAAACTACGTGATGAAGTATTATTTCTACTTTTTTTAATTTCTTTACCACGGCCAAGGCTTTGTTGTATTACAACATCTTCAGGTAGGACATTAACAAAGATCTGTGCTTGAAAATTACATTAAAAACAAGATCGAAAATTACATTAAAATAAACGATTTTGCAAAGTAGAAAAACTGAAACTAAATATGCCCTGTGAAAAGAAAATAAACGGAACATATCTCAAGGATGTGGGTATAAATAAATAGTAGGATTAATATGCAAATACAAATATCATTTACTTTAAATAAACATTTTAAAATTATAAAAATTTAACTTCCTTACGGAGGAATTCGTGTTTAACTTAATATTTTAAACAAAAATTCGTCTCAAATTTATATAATATGATATACTTCGAATAATGATAGGTATACCCACAAATGTAATAATTTAACTTTATTCGTCATCATTCCTACCTTTAATTCATTCGTCACTAGAATGAAACACTTTAGGTCTTGCCCAAAAATTCCTCAGATTATTAACCTAAATGTAGGTGATCTATTCGAACGCTCCCTAAACCAGATCGATGTGTTTAAAAGCTAATATCAAAATATTTAGACGATAGCAGTGTTTGCTCAACAAACCGTCTTATCGGCATAGAAACTGTGCCAATTCAGATATCGACAGTGGACTATTTGACTAACCTGCATGAAGTCCTCAGCGCTGTCTGCAAATAAACACGAACTATAGGTAACTTGGGACACGTCTTTGGAGTCATTAAAAAGACGATAGACTTCGTACCGGGCACTTTAATCTTTTGAAATAAATTTGCAGATGTTTTACTGTTCCTTGCACGTGTTCTTTAAAGCAAATAATAAAAATCAACTCAGCTGCGGAGCAGAGAATGTGCACGTGGAAATCATATATATATATATATATATATATATATATATATATATATATATATATATACATATATATATATATATATATATATATATATATATATATACACATATATATATATATATATATATATATACATATATATATATATATATATATATACATATATATATATATATATATATATATATATATATATATATATATATATATATATATATATATATATATATATATATATATATATATATATATACACATATATGGCAAATTTTGTGGTTGACACATTATCATATCTGCGTGCCCTAAAGTATTATTCCTTCATAAATGTTTACAGACTGGTAGTGTTTATCGCTCGTGGTCTTGGGTATGGTAACGTTTTATTTTCTAGGCTGTTATGTGAGAGGACGTATTCATAGTTTATTTCGCCTGCCTACAGCGCGCACGAATATTCTGCACCTCCTACCTGCTTTTCATACGCTTACATTGACCAACAGATTATTGAGAGATGTGTAAAACCTTGTGGTTTATTCTGTTCCATTCACAGTTCCGGGAACGCGATTATGGAGTTGTTTGATAGTTCATTATTGATAATTAGTTAGTTTTATGTTTAATTTCAATTAAAAATAAAACTAACTAAATTCATTTTTGTTTACATTGTACTGTAAACTGTTGCAATTTTGGTGCCTACATATGTCAAAAGTTTTGGGGCAACTTGTAAGTTAGATATGGGTTTTATTTTAAAAAATAAATTAACAAACGATTTTCTTTGTTGTATGCATCTTAAACAAATTCCAATATTAATTCAAATTAAGCATATAAGCCATAGAAATCTCCTTCAAATTTAATAATATCAAATAAATACAATTAAATGAAACTACGTGATGTAGTGTTATTTCTACTTTCTTCAAGTTCTTTACCAAGACCTAGGTTTCGTCGTATTACAACATCTTCAGGTGGGCTATTAGCGAAGATAAAAAATTAACACCAAATATATTCAATATCAAATGCATATTTAGATAAAATATCAAATATTTCTAACAGATTATTTAGACGCCTCCGTCCATTTCTGACAGAAAAAAAAACTAAAAATAAAAATTATTAAATATCTAAAGGTTATTATTCTTATAGTTTTACATCAGCAAAGGTTGCAAGTAGCTTAATGCATTTGCACCACTCCGTCTAGCAATTAATTCATTCTTGAGCTGTAGTCTTCTCATTTTGTAAATTGAGTTAAAAGCTGATTACTTAATATTTCGAAATAATTTCATGAAACGTCATCATTATTATTATAAAATATTGTTTGAACTTTATAAAGTTAAAAATATGCATAATTCAATATATGATATATTTTTATGTTCATCTTAATTCCGAGGCTATAACAATAAGTAATTTGTATTCAACACATTCCTTTTTATAAATTCAAAACACCGAGTCCGAGTGACACCCGCCAACCGGTTACCTGAGCTCGATCGGTTCACGCTTCCGAAATCGCTTTTGAAATATATTCCGATAATAGAGATTACATTTTAGTTTACGGTCTGCATATACATATTTTTTCTATTTCAAATTCGCTCAAATTACACTTTTTTGTATTTAAACGAATTTTCGACTATAAACCCTAGGACCTTACTATTTATCACGCGTCAATTTCAATTACGTATGTCACGCTACGATATCTATAATATGAGATTATAGAATTATACATATTAACGAATAAAATAAAAGTATTCTATTGAACAAGTCACGTGTAAGTACCTTCGTTTCGTTAGTTCATTTATTTACAAACTCTAGAATTATTTTTTTTATAATTAAAGTTAAAAGGATAATGTTTGAAATTCAAATCGTCCAATCCTTTCGCACCTTTCCGAGACGTCAATTCTGTGAAGACTTCTTCCTTTTAAAGTCATATACAGACACATCATCGAACCCAGAAACATTTCTGTGTTTCGGGCAAAGAATGTGGATTATTTTGAAAAATTATTATCTTTTGCACTTGCTATCTATTATAAGTTATCATTTGGTTGAAAGGTTTAAACGTAATTACTTTTTTAATACTTATTTTTTGTTATACTGTGATTTTTGTAGGTACTTTCATTACGTACGAGTCAGTTAAGTGGTTATCGAAACATAGTTTTATCTGGGAAAGTTAAATACATCTGCATCCGCAATCGGGAAGCATATAGAAGTATCGAAGTATCAAGTATCGAAGATTGCGGCTAAGTAATGAGGATATTGTACTCGTAGTTACATGAAATTTTTAGGAAATGATCATTCCTCTCGCTCGCCCGGATCTGCCCGTAGTTGTTTATTCGCTCACAAGTTATAAAATTATTGATGTGAAACATCTAATGGCACATTTTAACGGGAGTTAAAAGGTTCTGAGGGCAAGTCGCGACGTACCATTCGGCCAGCATCGCGTCGGCTCTTTCCGACTTAATTCGGCCAACTTCGCGTCTTATTGACCGTTAAGAAATAGTTGTGTGATAAATTAGTTCATAAAAATAAAATAAAATAATTATTTTATTATTAACAACTCTATCTGAATATTTGTTTCGCGTTTTCAATTTGTTCAAATAAAAATATTTCAATATAAAAATATGAACAAATTTGGATGTTTCACGTCTGCCAGGCGTGAAACATGACGGCACTTTATTTATTTCGATTGAATGTTTTGCCGAACTTGAGATAAAAACCTGTGATAAACTACTTATTGAATGAACAAAACCATTAAACTTTCATAATTTTGCCTTTTATATTTTTTATTTCTAAATAAAAGTGATAAGTTACCATGTACATAATGTGTAAAAGTATCAAAGAAGCAAATACACTTGCGTATATCCAAAATTCATTTTTTTAAATATCCGCATCCGCATGTGTGGACGTAATAAAAAAAAACGATCCCTACAACATCCCCACTTGTAGTCAACAAATATCATAAATTTTAAAGTAGTACAAAATTTGTCAGTTTTATATCTTTATTTAAAATGTATCTAAATATTTATTGTAAAACAATGGTTAAAATTAAGCAAAAATAACTCATTTTCCTAATAAAATATTTTACTAAAATAAGCAAATAAAATTAAATTATGTGTAATTATTATTAATTTGAAACCACATAATAAAATATTTAAGGTTGTTAAATTGTTGTATTGGTACATTATACTTATTAAGTGTAATATCGTAGTGTTGAAAATTAGTTATAAGTTATTCAACCAAATAAAGCGACGATAGGATTTAAGTCATTACAATCAGTGGTCCATTTAATTATAATTAATAACAAACTGTCTGATATTTTTTTAAGTTAATTTGTGCTCCGACATTATCCAATGGCGTGAGCAGAACAAAATAAAAAAAATTCTAACACTATTGATGAAGAGCTAGCTGAAAGGAAAATATTTTATTGATTTGTTAAAGTTTGTCAGTTGTTATTATTTCAGGTTTGTTTTTATTAGTACTAAGAAATACAGGATGTAGTAATGGTATAGGGCTCTTTATAAGAGAAGTTTAGAATATATTCTCAACAACGCTACACGGCTAATTGAAATATTAAATTTTTTAACTTGTTTGGTCTTTATACTTTCAAGTCATATTTATGGTATTTATACTTTAAATTCATAGTTTCATCATGACCCATACATTTGTCACAGTTTCTGTATTTTAGACCCATTTTACAAATAAATATTTCAGATGGGGATTTCACTTACAGCGTGACAAAATATTTAAATACAATTTGTTAATGTATTTTTTCACGCATACAAAGTTGGACGAAATTTTTTTCTCGCACATCCCATGAAGTGGAGTATCATTGGAACGATCTTTAAAATGAATGATTTTCTGAACGGGGTTCTCTTTATTATTTTTCATTTTTTAACTCAGTTTATTAAATATTAAGCTTCGAAGTGAAGTTCAGTATGTTCTTCACTGACATTTTTAACGCTAGGTTGCAAAATGTGACAAAATTTTAGTTACTAATATTTGATTAGATTGAAAATTATTTCGATTAATTTGTATCAACGGTTTCAAGAGAGAGAGACTAAGAACTAAGAAATCCTATTTTGAGTCTGTCTCGTCATTCACTGCGCTTGATGTACTCGTATAGTATGACTAACAAAACTATGGGTAAGAAATGGTCTTATTACAGAAAAAAATCAGCAAACGATTTGTAGCGGAACTTAGAAGTTACGTGTGCTCCATGTTTAGCGATTTAATCAATTGAATTGACTTATTGTTTTAAGTGAAAATAAATATACTTGTGTTGATATTATTTTCGTACGTTAGCGATGTTACTGGCTACATATTAGCGATATTATTTTTAATCTGAATTAAAGGAAAATATAATATTGGATTAAAAACTTGTTTAGACCTGACTATACATTTGGGTTAATCCGGCTTTCAATTCACGTGATATTTCAATATATTTACTTCCTCGCTGATGTAAGCTAGATTTGAAGGTTTACATGATATATATATATATATATATATATATATATATATATATATATATATATATATATATATATTTTGTCGATTTTTCAAATTATTATTCGTCTCTTTTATTGACCCGTTTTATTTTCTAAATATATCTCTCTTGTCAGATTCTTCTGCAACGTCGTATTCTTCACTTCTGAAGATTGTGATGACTTCGTTCCTTAGCTCTTTCCATTCAACCTTGTCCTCGGCTTTCTTAATAGTAGATGTGATTGAGAGGCCTGTAAGCGTAGTGACCTGGTCAGTCCATCGGGTAGAAATCTACCACCGGGTCGTTTATTATAGACTTTCCCAACAATCATTAGCTTTTCTGAGTTATCTGGTTCCCTGCATGCAATGAGACCAAAGTAGCTGAGTATTCTTTAGTAGCAGGTGGTAGATTGTATGGTTTTAATTCTGAGTAGTTTTCGAATCTATATGTTCGTCCTTCAGGCTGTCCAAGATATGCGCAGCATTCCTTTCCAACACCACATCTTTTGCGCTCCGGTGGATCGAATTGTCCACGGCTCAGAGCCGTACAGGAAAATGGAGAAGACTAATGTTCTCACTATTCTCATTTTGATATTATTCAAGACCTTTCTGTTTTGCCATAATCGTGTTAGATTGCTCATAGCAAGTTTGGCCATTTGAGTTCTTCTCCGAATTTTTCTCTCGCTTTCTCTCAGGACAGTGAGTAGCGATCCCAGAAATACAAAATCGCTGACAGAGAGTGAGTCAGAGAGCTCTCCTGTTCGTGAGACTTGGCCAACCTTGTTTATGACCATGCCCTTCGTTTTAGCTCTGTTGACTGAGAGTACCATCAGCTCGCTCGTATACTCGACTCTTTTGAACAAGTCAGCTAGTTCTTTCCCTGACGTCGTAAAGAAAGTGATGACTTCTGCATTTGTTAAATTGTTAAATTTAGTGCCACCTACTGAGACGCCGCTCTCTCATTCTCTCAAGACCCTTCTCATTATGAATTCTCCATATATATTAAAAAAAAGGAGATAGGGCACATCTCTGCCGTACATATTTGCCAGGTACACCATATGAGATTATATGTCTAAATTATGATAATACAGAGCTAGAGATATTCCCTTCATTTCTTTGAGAACTCAAAGACAATAACTTTAGCACTACCAGTCTTTTTATTTCTTTGTTTACTCCGACTGTTGTATAAATACTGAATCAAATTAAAAATCATATAATAAATGGAATAAAAAGAAACTTGTTTCGTCTGGAATTAGATATTCGCACATCCAGAATAACAACGTTCTTAGAAAAAATTAGTGATATGCCACAAAAAATACCAGAAAAAATACGTAATAGGCATTGACGCAAATCTAGTTCTAATCACGTCCATCAATTATCGTAAAATCATCAAATTATAAATCTCCGTCACCTAGCAAGTTCGGAATATTTAAATAGGTGTTGATCCTAGTGCCGTTCTTGCACCGGATATGCAATGTTACTTTAACTTAACTTTAAAAATTTACATACATAACTCCGTTACTTATAACAAATTATATTAAGTTGAAATAGTCTTCATTTAAAAAAACATCCATGAGATAGAAAGACTGACTAGTTTCCTGTAAGAAAAAATATATTAAACTCTAGCTTCTAGAATTTGTTTTTATGCCAACCGATAGCGGAAACGCAAAAACAAAATAAATATACATACACATAAACACATACACGAGTCCAATACACCTACAAATACGCGCAGCAAAAAACATAAATCGTAAAAGTAAACCAAAAAAAAAATAAAAAGCGACAAAATATCGCAGTATTCAAATCTCTCGCCTCTTCCGTCTTCCTCCCGCGGCCGCACCTTCTCGCTCGCACTAAAATTTCGAGTTTCAAAAGGGGACAAAAAATGATGGACTCTCAGGTGCGTAAGCCAGGTAGCGGGCCAGCTTAAGAATGGGTATTACACACTTTGGAAAATAAAATTATTCTTGTTTTTTTTTGTATTATTTGTCGAGTTTTTAAATGCATACGTGCATACGTACTGTCCGCTTTGACGTTTTTTTTCTTGAGTTTTTTTTTGCCGTGCTGTCGGCCAGCGTTTACTTTTTATCAATCTTTATGCCTGAGCGTTGTAAAAAGCGATGGCGATTTGTGTTACATTTGCCTTGATAAGTTGTAGATAGCACGTTGTTTATTTATTTACATATTTATTTAATACATTCTTAATCGCCTTAATGGCGTGACCCAAATCGCTACACGTCTGTATTAAAAAGTTATATTTCATATTTGATCTCTGTTTAATGATTTATGATGGAAAGCTACTTAATTTGTAAAAATCAGCACATTATAAATATTGAAGTATGTTTTTTATCTTGTATAGAAATTTGTGATTATTTCAATTAATATAAAATTTAAAATTGTACAAATTAGATGATATAATTTAGATTAATTCCTCTAACAAACATCACGGGTTGCTTAGAAATTTGTAGGGAAAAGTTCCATACCATTACACTTAGAGAGAGAAAACGTTGCATATTTTGTAAAATGACACGTGTAAAAATGAAAAATATAAATAACACAAACCGATATCTTAATTTTCAGAGTTGGAAAGAGAAATGGAAATTGAATTATTATAACTTAAAATAAAAACGGTAAGACAGACAAACTCCCCGTAGCAACAACCTAGTTGCCAGAGAATATCGCTAACTTTAGAAGTACCGTACGGTAACTTTAATAGTTAAGGAGCTGATAGCAAAAAACACATGATCTGTTCATTTTTGACAAGTATATGTAATGAAGTAGAAATATAGAAATTTCGGAATAATCAGTTAGCAAACCTAGGTAGCGCTATGTTCTTGCAAAATGTAATTTAAAAATAGCGTAAAAAAGAACTCTCTTAAATTACGTGTTTATGTCTGCCTTTAAATAAGTTTACTATTTATTTGTTATAATTAACATAAATATTAATGGCAGATTCCAGAATTCTAAAAAAATTTTATTAAATATTCTGTTCATAGTAAATTGTTTTGATCCTTTTTTTCTAATTCGCTACAACGTGAAAATACCTTTGGGGATATATACATTGCCGATTTCATATAGGAAATTCGTCGGTCCATATATTATAGAGCTTAAAGGTCTGCTGTCTCTATGAAATTAATGCTAGAAATGTTTATTTTGTTTATGTTGTGTTATTCGTAGGTATAATAAGCGACTTGTTTAAAGTTGGAATAATCTGGGGTCGTCTGCTTTTTTATTTTTAAGCTCTTTATAGGAGCATATAAACACATGATTTAATACTCCTTCTTTTTATGTTTTCATAAATCAATATATATATATATATATATATATATATATATATATATATATATATTGATTTATGAAAACATAAAAAGATGGAGTATTAAATCATGTGTTTATATCTAAATGGCGGAAATTGATATTCATGTTTAAATGCTATAAGATGTTCATAAAAATTTGGTTACCAATTTTCTGGTTACAAATTTAGGATGAACACTTCACACCAATATACTTCATCATAATGAAGTGGTAATGATATCGTGTGCTCTTTACGATAAATATCTTCTACTGGATGAACAGATTCTTTAAAAACTTTTGTCACCAGCTAGCTAACAATAAGGTTAGTTAAAAGACCGCTGATATTAATCGAGCCTTCGAGCTGACAAATTTTAGGTCGGAATATTGTGATGTCACAATTTGCATATATTACCATCTAATATATATTAACGACAGTATTTGTCGATCCTTATCTCTCACTAGTGTAAAAAAAACATCAAGCAAACTGTAAGCTCGGACATTTTATAATAAAAAAGAAATAAAAATCCAAGACAGCTTCATTTCGCAATACGCCTATTAAAATTATAAATGAGTGACTAAACGCTTTTAAGAAAACCCAAACGAAACAGCACCAAACGCCAGTGAAGGATGACACCATTTTTAGCAAGTCAAAACTTGCAAACTCTGTCGATTATCGGCGGCGAGATGCCTTCAATTTGCCGGCATTATTTATCCAATCGATTATTAATACCTCTAACACTCCACCTCAATATTACAATACATAATACGTAAAGGCGATATTGCGCTTACCTACTTCGAATCGTTTGTAGGATTATACATTCATATGTCTTTCAGAATACGAAATTCTGATTACCTTAAGTGTCTCTCTATACTAATATCGAATATATTATACACATTTGTTTTATACCACAGCTTCAGCCGTGTTGTAATAAATCGTATTTCCCGTTGTGGAAAGCATCAATATGACGCTTATCAAAAACGTATAACAAACATATTGGCCATTAGCTGGCAAAAATAAAATTATTAGAGTGGAAGATACTTCGTGCTTATTATTATGCAATGTGTAAAAGAGTAGGGGTTTCCTCTCCTAGTTCTCTGGAAGATTGAAGAAGTTGAGAGCTACAGAGGTGAAAGAAATTGTAAATCACTTGGAGTTAGATGTGATACGAAACTGTGCAACAAATTTCAGCTGTTCAGCGCTAACATTGACAAATGTAATGTTGTGTAAATGTAAGCGATATTTTTGGAATTATCTACTATAAAAATAGATTTTCCAGTATCGATGATATTTTTGCTTCAAACTGGAACAAATAGACAGCCATACATACCGGCAGACTGTTTGAAAGTTTAGAATATAAATGTCTAAATCGTATAAACTATTACTGCCTCAAACAGACAAATTTAAAAATAGATGTTACATTATTTTTACATTTTTGTAATTTAACTTCATTTGTTACAAAAAAAAACAGTGAAGAATTTCAGCACAGAGACTTGATGCAACGTCACATCTGAATATTCCTGCACGGGAGAGTAATTTTACATATCCATAAAAATGGCTATAAAGTTTCTGTTTGGATATAAAAGTGTATTAATCGTAAAAATAATCAAATGGAATAATCGTGTATACCGACTTCAAATAAAACAAACTAAAAGAAAACGAGTGTGCTTTAGACCACACGACTAAAGTAAAACTTCAAATTCACAAAATATGAACTTTAAAATGAATTTACAATTTTATTCACTTTAAACTTAGAATATTTAATATATTGAACAAAATAATAATTTATAAAATTGTTCAAGAACGAAATGAAATTACAAAATAATCAAAAAATCACCGTTCGCGTAACGCTAGCAAACTCGCGTATATATATATATATATGTATATATATATATATATATATATATATATATATATGTATATATATATATATGTATATATATAATATATATATATATATATATATATATATATATATATATACATATGTATATATATATTTCATGCGCTGGCTATGAGAGGAAGAGAGAAAGAAAATGTGCACGCGCACTGCTCTCTCTTGCTCCTACAGTGTGATACAGACAATAGGCTTGCACAGTGTCTTAGATATACGAAACATAACTGGCTATGAGAGAAAGAGAGAAAGAAAATGTGTGCTCGCACCTCTCTCTCTTGTCCCTACAGTAATATACGAAACATAACTCTCTCTCTCTTTCTGTCTTCAATAACTTATATCTTCAACTTCCGTTCGCCTCGCCCGATCACACTTTTTGTAGCGCTATCGTTACGCATTCACCAGCTTACTCCCCAAGTCAAGCGTGCGTAAAGAAGTTTTACTTCAAAAATATGTTTACTTCTAAAATATTCTGAGTGATAGAACAGCTTTTTTCTACTCTACCCACTATTAGTTATGTTCTACATTTTACATAATTGTAATAGACAGCAACACTTTTTAAACTTAGTAACATTTACCCATTCGTAGTTGAAAAATATATGCTGCCATCAAATTCAACCTATTTATTAATTCGTAAAACGAAAATTCTATAATACTTACCTCGCCCACTTTTTGTTTCATTAATTTGGTCATCTATATAAAATATATAAAAAATATACACATATTAGTATCAGAGATGATACAAAAGAGACGAGGTTGTACTATGTTTTTCTTAATAAAATTGGTACCTGGAATTTTATGAGGAAGCAAGTTAGGGACTATAGCAAATATAAAAAGTGAATAACACAAGATAAAATAGACAAATAGGCTTTGATTAGTAAGAAAATTATTAAACCACGGTTTCACTAAATTGTTTACAGATGACAATGGGAGAATGTTGAGAATAAGTAGTTATGCTTGCCAATGTTAAATTGTACTTCTGTCAAAGAAATAACCTTTATGTGCCGTTGTTTAAATATTGCATACATTTAAATTTGAATAGAAAAGCTGACACTAGCTGACGCTGGAAATAAAGAATTGTATAAAGAATCAACAAATTGTCTCATTAACAGCGTAAAATTTCAAATGACGATGATAACAGGTAACTAAGAATAAGAAAAAAGAAGAAAAATAAAAGAATCACATAAACTAAACCAACATGGCGGCCATACGTCACCGACTGGGAGCGCGCGAAACGAGTCTCGTTTCCCGCTATTTTGCCTGTCAGTAGTTGCATTTAGCGGGATTCTCTCTTTTGGCCGCGATCCAGTGCGCGCGCGCGCGCGGGTCATTGTGCCAATTTCTCACTTCGCATACGGCATGCAAACACCAGCACGCGCGCTTCTAACTCGACTTTATTATATTCGACGTATGTATGTATTATTTCAATCTTGACAGCGGGCATAGAGCATACGCGGTGTTGCTATGCGAAGAATGTGTTTACAGAGCTAAAAGCAATTTTTTTGTTAAAAGAATTTCAATTAGGGAAAATTTGGAGCAGATGTGGACGTTTAAAAATAAATATAAATATTTTATTAGCATATTATGTTTACTTAGAATTATGAATTGTCTTGGACTTACGTACATTTGATGTAACGCCTCGACGACATTTTTTTGGTAATTTAGAGTTATGGTTATTAAATTTCGATGCTAGTTTAAAAGCTTTGTGGCTATTATTGTTTTTTTTTTGTATTTATTTTGTTCACTTAAAGTATTACAACCACTATTTTATATCGCTCAGGGCAATCAACGTTGTTATTTCGAAAAAAATATGTTCTCTGACCTAAATAAGAATAGGCTGTCTGACCCATAATGTAGAGAACAGTAATATTTAGTTTTAATATACATTTCATTCGAAGTACGTTTTTGTTCTTAATAGGCTAGTTTTTACTAAGAATAAATCGGATGGGTTGTAGTTTCTAACGATCATATGGAGATATCAAAAAACAAAATTATTTATTATTAAAAGTAACGATTATTGTTATTTTTAGGAAGTAAATTCGGCAAAATTTCAATCACATGACCACCAATCAGAAAGCTTTACATCACACCCCACCAAACACATTGTGTTCAACTCATATATAATTTTTTGTCAATAAACTTGTAAGATAGTGACTGCAAAATTCATCAGTATTGATTGAGATTTAGAAATAGATTGTGTGTGAGTCATATTGATATATTCGTTTGTTGTCAACTGTATTAACTCGGAGCTTCAACATTTTAATGTTTTTTCATAGAAAACATAATCGCAAGCCATTGTTTAAGACAGGACCACTATCACAACGACTTTGTAGTGAAAATACAGTTTATCGAATAGGTACTTAAACTTCAAATAAATACTTACATTAAAATTATCTTCACAAAAATATATTCTTAAATCTGTAAATAAACTACGAGCTCATTGTAAGTTTTGAAAACTCTTTCTTGCTCGTATTTGTTTATTATTTGGAACATATATAAATAATTTATTTGGCGTTTTAATAGTTGTGATTTACACTGAGGCACGACACGGTACTTGTAAGATGAATTCATTTTTAATTAAACAAAAAAAAGCAACTGTCATACACAGACACGATTGTTTTGATTTGTTTCATGAATAGTGATGTCATTCGAGACGGCATGATAGTCTTGAGCGATTTCGAGGTAAATTTAAATTGGTTATTTAAAATGCAAAATACATGATATAAATGTTTGATTTTTAGAAAAATATCATGTTTTTTGGGTTAAATAAGTATTAAGGTAAATTATTAACCACTTTCCCAAATTTAGTCAATTTGCCTATTATTGAAGAATTCACGCAAATAAAGCTATGAGTATAATTATATAACCTCGAGATTAAATATAATACCATAAATATAATTCCATATAATACCATACAATATCTACTTCCTTATATCATATTCCTTAAATTATAATTAACCCATACCTGCTTAGTTAACTCTTAAAATGTACGTTATCCAATAAACATCAGGCAAGAAATACACTAACACACAGGCTTACTCTTAATGACTAGATTAAGTGATGATTATATTTACATATAATTTTTACAGTTAAATACTTAGATAAATAGACTTAATACTTAAATTTGAATACTTGTGGAATGCTGTTTTGAACTTGTATATGTATTCGTAGATTGCTCTATATATTTTAGTACTACAAAATGAATCAATATTATGAACCAAAAACAAATGAAAATATAAATGACTTTAATGTCAAATACAAAACAGGAAAGGATTTATAGCTAACAACCCGAGTGGATATGTTACACGTTGGTATAAAACTTTTATTAACCAATACAGTTGTTCTTAGTTTATAAACAAAAAACTGTTTATTACCTTAACAGGCCTTCACGATTCATAAAGAAATTTTGTCTACATTGTAGAGAGAGAACTTAATACTGTTCAATATACGTATTATTGGCAGAATAACTTGATACCTACTAAAGGTATTTTACGTTTTTGATATTATCTAAGTTTAGTAGAAAACACTAAAATATGTGTTAAGTTAAATTTATAATACCAGTTATCCCAATTCAATTACTTTAAGATAATATCTACACTGTCAAGACGTATAATTTATAATTTGGCAATAAAAATTAGAGTTTTAAACATTTAATGGTTTGTAGTATTTGTGTTAAACTATTTATAAATATTGATATTATCTTCCTATGTGTCTAGTATATTTTTCACATACGTAACCAAGATGTCACACGTCGCCAAGATGTAACATCGAAAAAAAAATTCCCTATTTCGATGATAGATAACTACATAAAAAAATAAATATTTTTTTTCATTACTTCTATTTTCACATAATTCAAATACCCCTTTCTGTAAAATTTCATCATAATCAGTCTTAAATTGAAAAAACTATGGTGCTGTGACATATAAATGACAAACAGACGGACAAACAAGTATGATGAAATTATAACGGATCCGTTTTTGCCATTTGCCTACAGAACTCGAAAAAAGTAAATAAAAATAAATAAAATGAAAATATGTTTTGTTTATCTGAAAAATCCGCTTTGAGAAAAATGTGATACCGTCTCGACAATTTTAAAGCAATCGACGCGCATAAACTATTATGTAATTTCACTTCAATACAATTGCCGTCCTAGCCTTGGAAAAGAGGTTAGCGACCGCTTAATGAGAGCTAACGCCAGGAAAATCGACAAAGTTAATTTGCAAACACACTGTCCTTTTGCGTCGGTCCACATTTTATGGCTCATCGGATAACGAATTTCGCGCTACACAACGCGTCCCGTCGCGGATGTTAATAATGTCCGGACGTTAAATCTTTACATATCCCTAAGGATAATAATGTACACGATTTCACAGCTATAATTGACAATTTGACAAATGAATATTGCGGCTTTGCCATCGCGATAAATAGTGTGGGTCCGACGTGACCCAAGTCGCGAAGTTGCGGTTCCGTATTTCGTATTAGCAGTTAGTAGTTGGTAGTGCCCGAATGTGTGATTTATGTTTGCGATCTCATTGATAATGGCTGGAAAAAATATTTTTCAGCTTCTAAACAACATTCTTTAACCCATTTTTTTATTTTTTAATAACATTCTTTAGCCCATTTTTTAATTTTTTTTTAAACCGTCGACAGTAATTTTAGCACAACTCGATCAGGTAAGATCCACCTGATATGTGGTGAGATATACCTCTCAAAAACTTACCCTTTTTATTGAAATAGCCATTTTTAGTATGAGATTAAGACGTGGCTCTCCATCTTCGCAGTCTACCGTACCTCGATTTAGAATATAAAGATATAAGCATGGTTAACAAGTATATTATATACATTTTTTAAGGTTGATTTGTATTAACTTCGTCGCATTCAAAATTTTAGTTGTAATCGCTTAGTAATATCTAAGTACAAATAAATGATTGGTAAAAAGAAAGATAAATTATAAAGAAATACCTTTCAACGTGTGAATTGTCCCAAAAATGTTGTTTTTCTAAATTCAATAGTGATAAATCATTTAGAAAATGCAATGAGGAAAACATTTTGCTATTACGCGTGACTCGGCGACATTATGCTGAATTTATAGTCATTTTTATTACAATTATCTATAGGTTGGAAATATTTTTTATACTTTCGGAGTACAAATATTTAATACTGTGTCAAAAATTAATAGAAAACTTGTTTTGTGTAGATAGCTCGGCTTTTTTAAGGCTTATGGTCATAATATTTTTGAAATACTTTCGTTTTGGGAGCGTTTCGTTGCTGAAGTACTCGGAGATACAAATCGTTTGTTATGAAAGGTTCCTTTGATTTGATTTAATATTAATAATGTTCCTTTTAATTTTTAATCAATGTTTCAGTGTAAAGGTGGCTATCTTCTAGTAAAAAAAATTATTAAACTTTTATTCTATTAGAAACCATAAACCATCTCGTTACTTCTTTTATTAAAAAGAAATAACGAGATGGTTTCTAGGTCTGTGTAATATTTTCTTTTATATTCAGCACCTATCTAAAACACTTTTCCATGGCTACTACACTTAAGTACACTGGCAAGTAACTAACTGCACTCACTTTGCTTATGGTATTTGATATTATTTTGTGACTTTAATTAATTTTGTTACATTAAAATTTTCGTTTATCATTGATAGCTGAAAGAAGAAAGTTAAAATGACACTTCCTTTGATGTCTTAATATGTTTTAGTAAAATTTTAAATAATTCAAATATGGATTCTAATCATATGCAATAGTTGATCTTATTGTTTCTGTGGATATATCTTTACTTTCTCAGTTATATATATATATATATATATATATATATATATATATATATATATACTTTAACTTTTTGTAATTAGTCAATAAAATCAATCGTTAATTATAAAGGCACCGTCGGTATCTAACACTTGTCGCCAACCTGTAAGTAATTTCATTCATTTCGTTATTTAAAGTTCAGTCCTTGTCGAAATCATTGGGCCTTTGATTGAAAAACTATCACGTAAATTAAACGTCACGTCAGAAAGCGAAACAGATGGTAATTAGATGGTGAAAGATCTGGAGAGTACGGTGGGTGAAGTAGCTTACTTCATTAGAGGAAAAGTAGGTTTTCCACGCATTACTTTTGCTACGTGGATTCGAGCATTTTCATGTAAAAAATTAAACTTTGTTTTGATTAGAAGGAAGTTTAGTGGTAACTTTGCTCAATTGTTCACAATAAACCTTAGCTGTAATTGTTCTGTTAGCTTGAAGGAGTTCCCAATGAATAACTCAATGAATGACTCAATTTATACCCCACCATGTAATCAAAAGTCCAATATTAATTTTTGATCTGGGTACACATTATCATAATCATCCACTTTTCATCTCCTATAACCAGATACTTTAGCCTCTCGTTGCTACGATGGGAACTCAGTAGCTCCAAGCACATTAGTTCTCCTTTAAAGCTGACAGAGTGGTAGCTCATGTGGTAGCCAAACAGAATATTATCACTTCTTTCTCAAGGCATGAAGTTGTTTTCCCATTCCAGTAAAAATAGCTCTGCCAAACAACGCAAACTTAATCTGGATCTGTTTCATTAAGGCTTCCAAATTTTTCTATATATATAGCGTGATGCTTTGCAGGTTTTTCGCTCTAAACGACATTCATGAAGAAAGAGTCCTCTAAGTTCACTAAAATACTTACATTTTTAATTTATTCTTTACTCGCCGATTACTCAATTGACAGAGTAATTACTCAACTGAACAGAGGTTCGAATGCCGCTCTCTTTATAAACCCTACAAGAAATATTCTGGAAGCGTCTCTATATATATATATATATATATATATATATATATATATATATATATATATATATATATATAATTTCCTTGACTGTACCAGGTCATTCACTTGATCTTTAATAGACGAGTGTGTTGTTAAGCCCATTACGTAATGTAACTTTCCACCAACCGGTTTTTCTGTTTTTTTCATTGTTTATCAGCTCCGTACGTAACGACTTCAAATTCCAAGTGACCCAATCATGAATCATACACTTATTTAGGCCCATTACATCAAGCTTCTTTGTTGTTCATGTGGAGGGGAAGGGGAGAGAACACGTGACACGCGGGCACGTGACTCACGTCAAACCGACGCGGTGGCGGGAAAACTCGCTCCCGCATGACGTGACCACGGGGTTAAGAATGCTCGATCCGTCGTCGCTTGTGTTAAAATGTTATTTTTAGTTTATAATCTTTCGTAAATTGTGTATCAAAGGAGTATAGCAAAATAAATTATTTTAAAATATAATAAAATGGTGCTTTATAATAAGCGAAATATTGTTTTTTTTCTTGTATTACGTGCCTGCATTTCTTTTTACGATCACGTCACTTCTTTCTTTAGAAAAAGAAAGAAGTGAAGTAAGATTTATTGACAAGAATTTAAAAATTTATTTAAATACCCATCGTATAAATGTTTCTTGTTGTGAATGATGAAACCGATATTTTATAATGATATGAAACGAGTCTTCTTTAACTTCTAATGGTTTCTTTTTATATCAAAACTATTTTCTAACAGTAATAATTATGGAATGGAGCGTTAAAGGTATTATTGGATCAATATTTTGTGTTACAAGGCGTTAATATTTAATGTAAGCTATTAAATCGGTAGATGTTGATACATTCGAGAAAAGTTTGAATGAAGACTATGTATCTATGCTCGGGTAACAAAACTTAGCGAGTTAAAAATAAAACCATCGGAAAGTGGTGTGCCAGTCGGAAAGATGTATTTCGTAAAATTTTTACAAGAGACAAATATTTTTTATATAATTAATTTATGCGAAATTTAATTAATTGATGTAATACAACGCCATCTTTTAGTAGAAACTTTTTGTTTGGTTGTACGATATTTTCTATACATTTAATTTACACGACATGTCTACCTTTGCCATATGAAAAAAATAGTCATGTTTTCGTTAATGAATCTATTTTACTAATATATTTTATATTTTAAATTAAAAAGTTGAAAAATTGTAATTTTTAAAACTAAGATACAAAATCAAATGTATCATTTCTCAGTGAAATTGAAGTGAAATGACGCTGTATGACGATGTCATAAGTATCGTGGGTGTACTGAATAAAATTAGGGCGGTTTATTGAATTTTTAAACAAACGATGGAAAAAAATTGTACATAAAAGTTATGTGTCATTCTATTAAATAATGTTTCATATTGTACTCAAATTAGTCTAATAATATTAAAATCGTGGCAGTTCATAGTATAAAGAAATTTGCCAGTAATTTTTCCTATAATAAAAAATATACAAATTGCAAATGAAGATATAGTGAAATCACCTCGAAATTGAAGTCGATATTTTTGCACAATATGTGTATTTGTGCCAATTTCACCTAATCAATGGCCGACAAAATAATAGTTAATGATATAAATAAATGAGTTGTAGCAAGTACGATCATATATTAATAAAAATATAATCACTTCTAATATTATATGTAACACAACTTCCGATGCTGGCAAAAGCGCGGGAAACATATTGGCGCGCCGCCATTTACGTCCGAGTGGAAACGTAAGACAAAAAGGCGGGAAATCACTCCCTGGACGCGCGCCAAAACGATCATATCTCGTTTCGTTTATTTTTGTTTCGTTGAAGCGCCACGTTGACAAGATAGGCATATTGCCGCCATTGCAAATTCCTTTGTTCGTCTGCCCGTGGAATGACCATCTTTGAACCCTTTATGCATTACGTCACTTGTTGCGTTAAAATACATTACCGCAAGTTTATTGACCACGTACAAAATTGTTAATTGAAATTTTAAATGGCTCATTGAGCGACGTCGACGAGAATAGCGACTAAATTCTATTATATGAAAGAATATTTCTATAGTTTACTGAAAAAAGAAAATTAAAACACGTATTTGATTAGACTCCTAAATCTAGATACTATTGCAATAGAAAGGAGTAGAGTCTTGCATGTATTATTTGCAATTATTTGGGCATCTCTTTATTTACATTTCTTTCATATAACACTCGTTATTCATACACGGGATGTCGCTTCCACCATTGAAGTCTGAATTTTTTTTCTGGGGAAAAGAATTTTAAGTGAATGTCATATTTGCAAGATTTTGAGAAACTATTAATAATGAATACTATGAATTATTGAAATGAGGAGTTTGTATTTTAAAGTATCATCTCTATCAGACTATATCCATCCTCCGTTCTCCATCTTCCGTGTCCATATAAGGTCCTCCGCTTTCCGCGTTCAGCCGCTTCCCGTCTACTTTTTAAGTCGTCTGTTTATCCGGTTGGGGGCGTTCCACATTGCGCTTCGTGGTCTCCACTCGCGAACCTGTCTAGACCATTTGTTATTAGTTTATCAGTAAATATGTCTTATCTACTGCTACTTAAGTTTTCTGATGTCTCGCGCTATACTGAATGCTTTGATTCTCCATAGGATTTCCTCATTTCGAATTTGAAGATCATTCATAGAAATTATTTTTACTTCAAATTTATGTTATTATTCAGTTATCACTTTTAAATATGATAAAAATTAATGAAAACGTAGCGCGAAAGAAGAATGAGTAAAAATGTAACTACAAAAATAAAAAGAATGGAAAACGTTTGAACAGATAGAATGACAATTTCTGGGGACATATGAAGTTATTGTACAAACTTTCATAAATGAATGTTGTTTTTAAGGAAACGGAAAAAAATTAACCTTATTATGGATTAGGGGAACATTATGTGAGTGACAATTTAAGATAATATCATGACATAACATTTATTTTTAGTTATTTACATACAGTTAGAGAAATATTACAATTATGTACATACCCGTTTCAATGACTATAACAAAACAAAAACACTACGATACGCAACGATAACACATTTTAATAAGTCTATTCTTCCTCATCTCCATCAAGCCACACTGTTTCAACCGCGATCAGGTGGTTGAGCAATAATGGGAGTGTTAAATTTTGACAATTTAAATCACAAAATTTTTCTGTTTAACATTCGGAAAATAAATTTGATCAACGACATTTTTCTTTTTTAGTAAAACCTGTGGTAGTTCGGAATACCCAAGAGAAAAATGATGTCACGACACCTTCTTAATAGTTTGTCGTACTATTAAAGTACCATTTGTGTCCACCATCTTCTGAAAGTATATTTATAATGCTACAAAAATCATCTTTGGAACGCATTCCACTACATAAGTATACTGCATTTAGTGGATTCTATCCTATCTGATCGCTTGCTTGTTCGAACTTGTTTTAGATAGTTTATTTGCATATATGTCAAGGAATCCAGTCTGTTCTGAGAAATTAATTAATTAATATTAATTTTATAAATATAGATTAGTAGTTTATACATTATATAAAAAAGCTGGATTAATTTAAGACGCAATCAGGTATTTGTCCATACATTGCGCTATTAATATTAATCGTATTGGATCGTTCTTGACAGAGAAGATTTTTTAACCTCCTTAAATCATCACCGTAATCGTAGGATATCCCACTTCTCGGGATGTTGGGATGTTTTAGGATAGTCCACGTGACGCTTGATTAATTTTTTAGCTCTCAAGAATGATGTGTAAATATTAAAGATTTTTATTTTAAAATGTCGCATTGACCATTTGTCTACATATCTAAAAGCCAAATAGCATTCACTGGTTGACTCGTCACGAAATTTCCAATACTATAAAGCAATACAAATTGGAAATTCAATACAAATTGGAATTTTGCACGTCTGTAGGTTTTATGACTCTCGGTTGTTACTCTCGGTTTTTTCGAAAGTCTCGAAATTTAACCCTTAAAGGTAAAAAGATGGGTATGGAAAATTATATGAGAATTTCGAAATTATTAAATTTAGATACATAAAAGTTAGTTTTTGGGCTCTCAGCCTGTAAAGTATCTCAGTTTGAAAAATCTAGAAAAAAGTAAAGAAACCAAAACAGTCATGCCCACTCTTTGCCTGTGCAAAACGGGGACTGGCAGCTATTAATCTATAGTTTATAAAATCTTATACTTTCTTCACAAATTGTTAACAAAATTTAAACTCCGACAAACGATCAAGTCACTAGATTTTATAAGTTTGGAAGTTTTATTACACAGATCAATATGTTTACAAGAACTACACCATCATTTCACTCAAATTTCAACTCTGATGTGACAAAGAATGCTAACATGAATACAAATAGGCCCGACAACAAAAAGCTCTGGCGAACACGCCGATATTTCTTTACAAACATAAAAACGCCCTGTTTCGGCCACTTACGCCCTTCTTATAATTTACGATTACGCGTGGGTTGTTCCCATTTTATGGCATATTAGGCCAAGTTTCCATACGGGGCTTGGCGAGGTGCGGGTCCACGTATGGACTGTTAGCGTGGGCTCATCCTGTAGCCCCAAATCGGGGCGCGACCTTCGGGTTTTTGTTGCTAGGCTGCGTTAGCTCGTGCATGATATTGATCGAACCTAACAATCCTTATTTGGACGCGTTATCTAATTGGATGTTTCGTTACTTCTCGTTTGGCTTTCAAAATATTGAAAGGAATCTGCCATTATGAGGAAGGCAATTTTATGCTTACAGAATGTTGCTATTGGATTGACAAAAAAACAACAAAGTTATGTATAAAAATAGTTTAAAATATTTAGAGAAGTATTTAGTGATTGAAAAGTATTGTATATTAACGAATAACATCATAAATGAGATACCATCGGAAATTCGTCTAGAATAAAGATGAGAGAAGAATGGAGATGAGTTCATCATTATATATATATATATATATATATATGCATATGTAATTTAGGAATTTTTTGTTATATTGATTATGATTACATAAATCGGATAAATAAACTTGATGAAGCAATAAAACAAAAACAGGTGTCGGAGCACCTATTGCATTTGTTAATCAAGAGTGACGTGGGCACTTTTTGTCATAGCAGCTAATAATATTATTATAATTATATTTTTTACGAAAATCAATAATCAATTTTAATTTCGATGTTGAAATTAAATTAGAAAATATAATTTTAACGTCCATAACTTATAATTCGAGCTATTCCTATTAAAAGGAATAACTGACCATCAATCGATTTGATGTAGGTAATAGATAATACATCTACGTTATGGGATTTAAAATTTTGATAATAAATAATTTTGTTAGTTATAAAAAATTAATCCTAATCCGTCTGACACTAATGAAATTATATTGAATCTAATAATTAAAAGTATTATGGCATTAATGTTATTAATTAAAATATATATAATGTATAAAATCTGATTGCAACGTTAGTTCAGAAATATAATTTGTTGTAAGAGGATCATTTTAAGTATTTTAGTAATATATTAAAATTCCTGATCTAATCGTGCAGTATCAAATGGGAAAACAAAATTTACTGTACGCTTTTTAAATTATCTGGATTTATAATAAGCATTTAATTTATAAATATAGTTCACTTAAAATATTAGGTCTAGTCCAAACATATCGCATGTGCTCTTTTCCATATTTCTACTATGTCGTGATATTTTTTTATTACTAACTTGATCTTTTCCATACGTGCGGAAGTAATAGTATGTTCTAAGCTGGAATCAAAAAATTAAATTGAAAGTAGATAAGGTTATTTAACCCGAATTCACTAGCTTTGGACTTGGGACGGCAGCGCTGTTTGTTATTTATGTTTTGTCGTGTTTTACAAACATTAACAAAGAAGGAGATAAAATTGTTTAGATCCGTTCATACCACCGGTGAAGCAATTCGCCATGTAGAATAACTGTGGTGGTGGTGTTCCAGCCTGTACGGCTTACGCTGACGGCCTATCTCGAATGTGTTTCGTAAAACATTCTATCATAAAAATCAAATTTAAATGATGATAATATACTTTCATTTTTTTCAGATTACTGGACGCACAGGAAGAGATCCGAGTCGGCCAGCGATAAAGAAAACTGAAAACAAATAGCATGTTCACAGGAAACCACCAAGAATTAATACAGCAATTGTAATTGACCCATCGATTTAAATACAATTGAGTTAACAATACATTTATATTAAAAAATATCAAAATTCCCCTGAAATATGTGCTTTTGTAACCAAATTAATATCTAATACTAATTTAATTAATTTAATAATTTAGTTCGTTATTTGGTAAACTTTCTTATATTTTTAAATAATACATAATTGACTGTAACTAATTAGGAAACTTAATAACGAGTTATTTAAATTAACTATAGTTGTATTTAAAATATTTATTAATCATTATTACATTAAATGTTCATGTAATATTAATCTTTCGGATATTCGATTAATTTTATCTCACATTTTTTCTATTTACCTGATTTACATCAAAATATTTTCTAAATTTAATAAGAAGCAAGTTAGGTCGGAAAAAAATAACTAAAGAGGCTGTGTAAATTATTTGAGGTGTTACTCAAATATTAATTATAGATTAGGTTTTATTTTATGATATATGTTTTAATACGTGTATGGTACGTTTATAAATAAATAAAAAAAACGTATTTGATTTTTAAAACGGTGGTTTAGAGAAAATTATTTCATTTACGCTTAATTTATTTTCACCATAATCTTGTTTCTGAATAGCTGGATGTTTTTGCGTACAAAATTGCAAAATTTAATAACAACAAAATATAAAATTGACTGAGATCACAGCGAAACATCTTCGAAAAGACAAAGGTGAATAAAAGTACAGGTAAGAATACACGGTAATATAATGTGAGGATTATGAAAGACTGATAAACAATTGGATGCAGAAGAAATAGGTATAAATAAAATACGTGGAGGTTTATGAAAGGTATGCGTGAACGATATTAAACAAAAATTTAAACAAGTTAATGTCTAGGATTTGTATGAACGTGACCGACGTGGAAGTAGAATATGTCGTGATATTTCTGTAAAAGCCTGCTGGGATATGTTATAATGTACGAGTAAAGGAATTAAAAAATAATTATGTAAAATTCAAATTAACTTTTCATTACAGACTAATCTATACATGTAGTAAAATGACGACGTCATATCTGTGCGTGTATAACGTTGAAACTTTATGACAGATTTTAATTAAAGTTTGCAGTCCAAGTCCTTTGAGGCTTGATGGAATACAGATTTTAATTAAAGTTTGCAGTTCAAGTCCTTTGAGGCTTGATGAATACAGATTTTAATTAAAGTTTACAGTTCAAGTCCTTTGAGGCTTGATTAATACAGATTTTAATTAAAGTTTGCAATTCAAGTCCTTTGAGGCTTGATGAATATCTGCAATAAAATCAACTTGAGCAGGTAATTACTAGATCACTACTTGGTTATTAGTCAGAGCCATTTGTTTCCTTTATAAACGTCTTTACCATAATCATAGTTTTATTACTACATCGTTTTACACTAGACGGCGGTATTAATTTTAGTTTGAATTTTTTGGTTTTTAAATTTAATAACTCCTTTATTAGTAACTGCAATATTATGGCTCTCTATGAAACTCTAGAGCACCCTCATGGAAGAAACTTTGAAGACCAACAAATATGTAATAGGCGGAACTTTTCCCTCGCGCGAAGAGTGAGCCTTTGGGCTGAGCCTATATCCAAGCACTATTTTCTCAAGCTACAATATGATATCTGGTAATAACCATTGCTATGTTTTTACAGATCTATGCGTTTGTCAATTTATCGTATGTCTAATGTTTCCTGGTGTTGTTAAATAAAACTTATCTATCTAAAGCAAGTGCCTATTATAACTTTACACTATTCTACGCCAAGGTGGGGGTTGGAGATATGGGGTGAGATGATAGAGCGTCTTATCGAATTTGGCACTTTTTTGACCCCTTAGTCATGTTGTCGTGCTGTCAAACTTATATAGACAGAACATGTTTAATTTTCTAGTTAATAAAACTAGAAAGTTAAACATGTTCTGTCTATATAAGTGTAATGGCGCTTTGGCATGAAGTGTAATGACGCTTTGTGCTTTGGTGAAAAACGTATTCAAATTTCTTAGAGTGAATTTTTATATAAAAATTATACGCATTTTGGGAATTCGTACACGAGAATTAAGCAGATTAACGAATATCACCGCACGGCAAAAAAACTTATGCCAAATTGCATGCCTTTCGGCAATCGTTGTAGTCTAAGTATTGATAACTGTAAACCCATATTGATAACTGTAAATATATATATATATATATATATATATATATAAATATATATATATGTATATATATATATATATATATATATTTATATATATATATATATATGTCCTGGTTTACTTCAGTTGCAGAATTTTCTGTAAAACTCTTCTCTTTATCCGTAATTTCCTTGATCTGCAAAATAAACTGGGAGCTTTGAAAATAGACGCAAGTGAAAAAAAACTATTAGTTATTTTTTACGTCACTTGTTTCAGCGAAAACATACATTTGCTGCAATGACATGACGTTAATAATAAAAACAAAGAAAAAAGGAAGGAAAATAATTTTAATATTATTTTAAACCATTGAAATAATTATAAAATTAATTTTCAATTTCATATTTTATCTGGGCTTATAGTTATTGATCTTTATATAAATCGTTATACAAATATTATAACTCGTGGAATCTAGTCTACGATCTCTGCAATAAATATCACTATATAAACGTTAAAATATATTTATGTAACTTAAATTAATATTATCCTTAATATTTAATAAGTCCTAAGTATTTTATAAATAAACAACTATGTAAAATAACTATGTATAAATATAAGTAAAATAATATCGCTTAGATTAATTATGTTTTTCTTAATTTGTTTTGGAATTGTTTTCGGCTTCGCACAAAACTTGCACGCTTATTTAAGGATTTACACGTGACAAAATGTTTAAATTAGCATTACATCTTTAAATATATATTTACTCCATATTAAGTATAATTTTATATAATGTTACCAAGTTTATAATGGTTCCTTCATAATACACAAAAAAACGCAAGTTGTATTGTTAAGGTTTTTATATAAAAAATAACCTTCAATGAACGTTCAACTTCGTTTAATTGTTCGATTAACCAATTTCTGAGTAAGGTTATAGTTAATATGAGCACAATTTTATATAAGTTTTATCTATTTAAACAAAACAATTTAAAAAAATATTTAAAATACTTTTTTACAGTTTTTTATAATTCCGTCAGCTTTACAAAACTATTTTTATTTTATTCTTTACAAACAAATCAAGTAATGTATTTTTATAAAGGAAGTAAATGTAAGTATGAAGTTTAAAAAAATTAACAATTTGACGAAAATTTTAAAGATAAATGCCACCTTCCTTATAAAAATGGTTTGAAAAAAACTACAATATTGTACTGTCCGAAGACATGCTCATTATCAACTATTATATTTTATTAATAACGTGTACTTGTTGTGTTTTATATATCACTACATAAATCAGACGACTGTACAAAAAGTACCTTGCAGGTAAAATAAAGTTACTGAAACAGTTTTCTGAAAAAATAAATTACAATTATAAATATTTAAGTAAGTGTAAAATATATTAATTACAATAACAAATTTGTCAATTTTACGCTTTTATTGTTAAGATAAAAAAATTATATATATATATATATATATATATATATATATATATATATATATATATATATATATATATATATATATATATATATATATATATATATATATATATATATATATATATATATATATATCATGTACATGTCAGGCTATCTTGAACATCTAAAACCTTTATTGAATTAAGTCATGGTTTATTTAATTAATTTAACAGTAAGGAAATAACGAAATAACTTCTATTTTAGTCGATATTGTGAGAAACGCTTGTATTTGGTACTGGAATTTATTTTATATTAAAATTAAATGGAAAAAAATGGATCTTGACTTTCATTTTATTTAAGATTTTGTTCCAAATTGAAAAAGATTAGTTTATTTTCTACTTTGAAATTCTTGAAATTAATATATATGTATATATATATGTTGTGTGTGTGTGTGTGTGTGTGTGTGTGTGTACACTAGTTTGTAATTATGCATAATTTACATGCTATTATAGTTAGACCTAATATATTAATATTAGATCTAACTATAATAATATGTAAAATATGAGTAACCGTCCTTAAAGTACAAGATATTTAAGCCATAGAAAAAAAAATTCAGATGCCTGTGTATCAGAGGTATCAATATAATTGGTAATAAAATATATCTAAGAAAATCGTTTTTCCTGGATAGATAAATTTGTAGTTATCTATCAAGGAAGAAAAGGTTTTAAATTAAATCTATATTCTACTCAAATAAGGATACGACATAGTTTTCACTACAAATAATTACACGACATGTATAAGATTCCAGATATATAATATGATCCTTTAGGAGGTGGAATACTCTGAAAACGGACTAACATACAAACGTCATCACAGCAATAGAGTTTCGCTCGGATATTTCGAGTACGTTAACCTAAATAATATAAAGTATAGTCCTTATCATCGTTAAATTGTATTTAAAAAGTCGACGTATCTTTGAAAATATTAGGTTGACTAGTAACTTTTTAGCCACAACTTCGGAATTTTTCTAGAAAGATTTTGGAAACTTCTAGAAGGTTTTATTGTAGGGTATAAATAGACCAAAGTTCAGTCAGTTGACAACAGTAAGCGCTGAAATTTGAAGTGAATTATATAAAAGATAATGGATTTAAATTTATATCAAATAAGGATTATATGAGTTTACGAATTTCGTCTGGGCACGATGCAAAAACTGTCACAAATAATATATATCATGCGATGGGTGAGTCCACGGTATCTTAGATTTGGTTAAAATAGTTTAGGAATGAAGACTACGATCTTGAAGACGAAGCACCTACCGGAAGTCCTGTTCAACGATTAAGACGCCTAAATGAGGAGGTTCCTCCACTGATGACTCGTCAATTGGCAGATGAGCTACACTGCAGTCACGGTACCATAGAAACACTTTTGCACGAATTGGAAAAAGTTTCAAAATACGATGTTTGGTACCCCTCGAGTCGTCATCATATCACCTTCAGTGCAGAATTGATACTTGTCAACAGTTATTGACACTGAAACGTAACTTCGACTGGTTAAATCAATTAGTAGCTGGCGATGAGAAGTAGATTACATACGTTAACCATACACGTAAAGGTCAATAGCTGGGTGCTAGAGAAACAGGAGTTTCAGTATCCGAACCTGAAATAAATGACAAAAAGGTGATGCTCAGTCGCTGATGGAATGTCGAGGGCATTATTCATTGGGAGTTGTTTCCAGAGGGATCTACAATTAATGCAAATATTTACAGTGAACAATTGGATCGATTAGCTGTCAAATTGAGTAGTCAACAGGATCGACTTTATTTTCTATATGATAATGCTAGACCACATGTTGCAAAACGAACTTGTGACCAATTAGTGGACCTCGGTTGGGTTCTACTCACTCATCCACCATTTTCGTCGGACATTGCGTCCTCCGATTACCATTTATTCAGGGTTCTAAGTAATCATTTAGGTGAAAAAAAAATCGAATTACAGAATATATCCAAAACGACCTCGCACATTTCTCTGATTCAAAGTCACCGGAATTTTACAAAAAATTCATATTGTTACTGCCAACTAGATGGCGACAAGTAGTAGATAATAATGATGCATGGTAACTTTCAACAGACATTTCTAAATATCTGTTGAAAGTTAGTCGCTAAATTTTCTTAGGCATAAACTGAATATAAAACGCCATCTAGCTTTACGTACTTAAAGCTCCTTCCGAATTAGCGCCTTACTTGGATCGAAGCGCAAAGTAATTGCCTGGGTGCGTGACATCAGCGCCGCCTAGAGTCCGCGGCTTTATAGGCATTTCAATTTTATTTGTGCGTTTTCAAATTCACAGCTCTGGTAAATGTTTACGTGAATAAACATCAATTGTGACTTATATTACATTAATTTTTTTCTACTTTCTTTAAGTTCTTTAACACGACCTACGCATCTTCAGATGATGCTAATTGCCCACCTGAAGATATTGTAATTCAACGAAATGATCTTTGCTAATAGCCCACCTGAAGATGTTGTAATACAACGAAACTTAGGTCGTGGTAAAATACTTAAAGAAAGAAAGTAGAAATAATACTATATCACGTAGTTTCATTTAATTGTGAATAATTAATTTTTACAAAATCTATTTCTTTCTTTAAATCGTGCTCCTAATTAGGTTCCTTTGTTATTTTTGTCGAAGAAAAATACTTTTTTATTTATGTTTTTTAAATTATTTTTATTCGTGTTTTGGATAAAATCATGTTAAATTAGATTACATTGTTTGTCTTGTTATTTATTGTAATGTACAGGAAAATATTTAGAAATTTTTGTTAACGAATAATAGCAAGATTTTAGTTGCCGTAACTAGAATAAATAATATGTACGGTACATATTTGTTTTCAGCATATAAAATTAGTAAAATAATAAATATTTTACCTATATTATAACATTTCAAACAAAAAAATGTCAAAATAAATGCGTTTTATAGCAGCTGTCTATTTATTTTTTTTATCTGTAAAATTAGAATTTATTATTTCTTGAACTATTTTTACAATTGAATACATAATAACTATGGTGTCATATTTCAGAACCTTATTTTTGATGAACAGAAGGTTAGTTATGAGTTCAGTACAGCAAAAATGCTAATTTTAGTGATATTTTTAAGTTAAAAGATGGACATAAAAAACATATTTAAAAAATAGGACACAGCCGTAATTATTTTATTATAAAAATTTGTTTTAAAAAATTTACTCACAATAAATATTTCTATTTTGTTATCGCTCAAATATTTAGTGACTCTAAATGTATTTATTATTATATACTCTACACGCAACATACTCCTAAATATAAAAAAAATTGCACTACAAAAATGAAGATATTAATGTGAGCATTCAATCAATTTTACGACATAAAATGATCGCGACAGAGACCTGTTTTTTTTAAATACATTGTTTTTTATGTACATTCTTGCATTAAAGCATCAGTGAAATTTACATTTTTGCTGAATTGTACTGGTTCCAAGAATAAACATGACAATATACGTAAGTAAATTATATTATCTATGATAATATTTAACAGGAGCCTTTAGTAATTCCATTTATGCTACAACGAGCGCTGCGGTCGATTTCGTTATCCCCACTCTGTGGTTCGCACCCGGCCAATACGCCGTCTGTCTTTTAGAACATTAAATCTCGCAACAGTGATAGAGCGAAGCGACGTTGAACTACCGTGTAATTCTTTATAATATATTTATTTCTGTTTATTATTTTTCTCGCAATATTATAGAATACTAAGTACATCGCCTATAATTATTATGAGTTTTATATCTTTCCTGATGTAAGTTTGGCAGACTCCAAAAACAAATTGTATTGCAGCTTCCTTTTCCGCTATTAATTGTAAAAATTATAAAAGTACAGTTTGATATGTTTATAAATTTGATATGTTCGAGTGAGCGTTTAACATGTTTCTATATGTAATTCCTAAGCAAAGTTATGAATAGCAAATTTACCAAATATTCCGTCACTTTTTATAAGTTAGCTCCCAATTCAACGCTTCACTTGGTTAAAAGTAATGTTATTTTTTTGCGGATAAGCCTAAATCTTGAATTAAAATTATACCCATAGAAGACGTGTTTATTTCATGAGATAGTTGCTTATAAGAAGTTTGTGCCTCTCCTATATTTCTACGGATACGTGTAAGGGATGTTAACTGGCTATTTTAAAAAGCGACACAATTTAGACTTTAAATCAAATCTATAGTTTTATTATCGCCACTAAAATATTAAAAAACTGTCAAATACGAGTAGATCTTGCATTTCGAGGGTTCCGTTCATATTTAGGTACTTATAAATATTTAACGTTACTTAGTAGTTCTATTAAACTTTTTAAATATAAATATATGTAAATTATATCACCTTCATTGTCTATTATATAATTATATCACCTCAATTGTCAATTATATGTTACACAGGCGTAAAATATGGTGAATATTTGTATTATATAAATATTGTGAGGTATATATTTCACAGATATGATAAATATACATTTGAAAATACAAAGTCATTTTTTCATACATTACAAAATAGCGGTTTAGCAGCTAGGGGATGGGGACACGTAACTCTAACAGAAATTACCACTTTAAAGCTTAATATTTCGTAAACAGATCCACGTATCGAAATAGTGTTGATGACATACCCCATTATTATTGCTATACAACGGGGTATGGGAAAAAATCACCCCTTCACTTTACAGGTAGCTCCCCTACGTGTAAAGTTTCATAACTTTGTAGGCGTTATAAACTTGTATAACCATGTAAATTTCATTTTTGTAATAGTAATATTCTGCGAGTAAAATGGTTGTGACACAGACAGACATACAGATGGCCATTGCGAAACTATAATGGTCTCTAAATTGGGTACGTAATCCTAATAAATATAAAACTCTAGTCTTTTCCAAATGAAATACGCATTTCGAAAATGTAGGTAAAGATTTTCCGATTCACCTTATCTTTGTTTTATCAAAAAGAAAAGCGATAAAGAAAATCCATCTATCAATTTTAGGATAAGATCTATAGTTGAAAACTAGGCAATAATGTCATTCCATTATCATATGATGTATAGGGGCAGTGCTATTAGTGCCATCTGATGATAAATAAACTTTTGGTTACATTGTTTTCATTTTGCCGTGAGAAGTCGCCATAATGTACATATTCTAAGAATACATTATTATTTATAAAGCTTGAATATAGAGCAGCGTGTTGTATAAAATCGTATTAAACATTCGTAAAACCAACTAAGTATTTAGTTTTTCAAACATCAAATCTCATATTCGTTCGTAACGGGTTATGTTACCTGTCTGACCTTTTTTACAACACAGGGAAAGCTTCAGAATTTCAATTAAATTCTCTTTTTTTTTGTAGAAGACACAAATTACTTGAAATCTTAATTCCACTTGATGTGGCGATTTGGTCTCCTACAATGACGAGTCCCACTCGTTTTTATGAGCCACATATTTTTTTTTCTTTCAACCGTCTTCTCCAGCTTTTAACACTCAGCATGACGTTGTGAATATTGATGTCAAGTGCAGCAGGAACTGGTCTCATAAATTTAAAAGGTTTCTCCTTGCAGTCCCTTTCTTTTACTTTGCCTGCGGCCAATAATACGTAAACTTGTAACCATCCTTCCTATATTGTTTTCGAATAATTTGAATATCCATTTAGGGTAATTCTTGAATAAGATGGTCGTCACGTGAGCCTCTCTAAAATGTCCTATAAATGTAATTAATCTGATGTGTTCTTCAGGATATCCAAGCTATTTTTTTCATATGTTCTGAGTGCTAATGCTGAGGGTCACATTCGAAATACGACCCTCAGCTTGCAAATAAGTATGCAGAATATAAGTATGTCAGCAAAGTCTTGCTTTATCGTAAGAGAGATAATTCATCAAAGAATTGATAAAATCCCACAAAAGTGATTTCTAACTTTCATGCGCTAATCGAAATAAATTTAAATTCTCATGCTAAACTCCGTGTACAAATTTAATATTGAAGTATTTGTCACGTTCGCAGATTAAAAAAGAAATAAAGGCCAGCCTACCTGTCGAAACTATTCCCGTGAGTCACGGCTCAGTAATTTCTGGCGACGGAGGTCGATGAGTCACAGGTAGGGCTAACAAAAACCGGAATATTTAATACTATCTTTTTCAGCTGTATTCTTGAAGTGACATCAGTGGTTTTCATTTTATTATTAAATTCATTCTACAATGTAGAAAGATTAGAGAAAGGGTGTCGTCCTTACTGCAAATCACGATCCTCAAAGTGGACCTCCAGTCTAAAAATCAAGAAAGTGGTGAAATTTCGCATTGACACAGTCATCTATTTAGGTAGGAGAGGGAGACGATCGGAACACATTCAGTATGTTATTGTTCAGGCTACAGAGCGGTTTATATATTCACGTGTCACCATTTAATTTTATTAGATTAATTATTATAGTTTTTAGATTATTTATAGTATCCGTTTACGTGCTTGCGTGTACGTAAGTGAATGTTTTTTAACTGGTTACACGTTATAGTAGTAAATATTTACAGCATTGCTGAGATGTTATGTGTAGTGGCTAGGTAAAACAAGAATGGCGATATTCTAATACGCATTTCTTTGGAAAACTTGAAAGTGGAACGTAAGAGACGTTAATTTGGAAATATTATCAATAAAAGTAACGATTTTTGTTAATTTTTATACGATAGCAAAGAAGAGAGGGAGGGCTAAAAGAGAGGTGGGAGTGAAAAGAATAGAACATTCAGACACTTGTTAATTGAGAACAAGCGAAAGAAAATTAATAAAACCACCAAGCTTATAATTGGGCTAAAAAAATATCTTGTAAAATATTGCTTGTCTGTGGAAGAAACTTTTTTGGCCTAACACGAGGGAATTGGATTGAAAGGCCTGTGAACTCGCCGAAAAAATATTGTAAATCGCAAGTTCTCCGGAAATAGTAGGATGGCAGGAAACAAATGATTCAAGTTTTTCTTGCACATAAGGCTAGTTTTTCAGACTTCAGACTAGTCCCTTCCAGAAGCACTATGCACTATCCATCACCATTATACTACCCTCCTGAATCATAGAATCTACAATGTCCACAAAAGTGGTTTGATTGTTCAATCCCAAATCTCTCAAATTCTTGGCATGAGATGCAAAGCCGGGTCGAAAGTCTTACATCAGATGATAACGATCGTTGTCTTGATGAGCGCTATTAGCGACTACGTTCTACTCTTGGTAATTTTTCTAGGAAATCATGTTCCAAACTTTAACAAAAGGATCACATCATGGTACCACTTACCAATATTATCCACCAGGATGGAGGTAGACAAGTTATTCAATGCGGGTTATATTTCATTAGCCATGCGAACCGTTTTAAATCTTGCCAGTATTGCATGTTCTCAATGGCCACTATAGTCAGTCACGCACGGAACATTGAAATGATAGGCCTAACCGTGAGAAATTTATGACGATCATTGAACTTTCCCTCCTGCAACCCCCAAAATGGGAGTGAGCGTTTCTACCTCCTCTTAAAACGCACTACAATTAAGAAACCCGGCGATAGATACTTAAGAATGCGTGCTCTATTGAGAGCCATGACGTGATAGAATTGTTTGGAGAACTAATATAAAATGTTAAACAGCAGGAATTGCCATTAATGGTTTCAGAACATATGGAATTATTGCAGAGGCGTAAGCGGAAATCACTCCACCACAAAGAAGGCCATTAAATCACAGGACATAACTCATTAAGGATGGTAAAGTTGAGGAAAACGACGGATATTTAATTGAAATATCGATGTATGGATACTTAATATAAGCTGTCGATATTTTGCTATAGCAGCATCTAGTACAACAAACATACCTTTTGCCTTCAACTAGTGCCACCTCCATTTCCGCCTCAGTGAATTCCTAAGCCTATGGTGAGTCCATTTGTCATCAGATATATTCCGAAATTCAACAAAATGAAAAAAAACACAAGAAGAAGAAAGTTGACGAGGGGTTTCCTGAACATTCCTCTTCATATAAAAGGAAAGGAAATTACAAGCGCCACCGTATCGGGAAAATGCAAAAAAAGCTAAAAAAGATTTTGGTAACCCTAAATGTTAAGGTTTTCTGAGAGACTGAGCCAAGAATGCGTTCCCAATGTTTGTAAATATGATATTTGAGGACGCCCGCGGGTCCTTTGTTGACAGTTATTGAAGGGCTATGTGGCGTGATGCGGTGAGTAACAGTCTATTACGTCACGCTTGTCGGAAATTATAAGTCATATTAGGTGTTTAGTGATAACAATTAAGTTTAGGAACGATCTTATCAATCTCATATCAAGTAAATCTATTCCTGTTAAATAAACTGACTGTGAAGTTGAATTTGCAAGTCATGAAAGTTATGTAAATATATGACATCCATATATAATGATATTGCCGTTAAGAATATTGCATAAAAGGAAATCGTGTAAGAGGAAATTAATTCTAGATTGAAACAGGTAAACAAATCTATTAAACACGGAAACTGTCAAACATGTCAAACAAACAAAAACTCATTTGAGGGTATGATTAAATGGGCATAAATGTTAAAAAATATTGATATTGTTTTGGTTCCACTTCGTTTCACACATCTTTTCAATTTGCATGTAACTCGTGTTAGTGCAAGTGACGAAATAATTTGGCATCCGAGTATTTACTAAATCCAGATTTTTTTCCACATTTTTGACATATGTGTTTAAAAGTAGGAGTAGAGTAGAGAAGACAAACTGCTTAACTCACAACTCGCGAATGTGTCGTCGTGTTCGAAAAATGTTATTAGATGTTTTTAAATGAATTTAAGAAGACCTCTTTAGGGAAATCCTGTGTTGTCGGAGGCCGTGAAAAATTGCATACACCTCGAAGTTCAATACATATTTAAAAAAAAAAGAATATTCTTTCTTCTATTTATTTCTATATGTTAACATATTAACATAATTCAACCACGGTTTCTTATAAAATGGCATAGAGGTACGAACTGACAGAAGGATGTGAGGAAATTCTATGGATTTTGTTTTTGACATTCCACAAACCCTACAAGTGACTAAATTACATGATAAATTCGCCGGCCAAGATTATTTCCCTGTCCTATCGCTCATTTTATTTTTACACAGAGAAATACAGTTTTTTGTTTATTTGAAAAATTAACGCATGTTTAAAGATATAACAGAAAATGCTTTTCTGGTTTGAATAACCTGCGAATATTATTCCCTCCCACATCTTACAGTTTTCTTTAGATTGTAACGGCGTAACCTGTGATCAACGTTATGTTAATTATGGTAAAAAACACACATTTACCTGAATGAAAATGAAATGTATTCATTTAAAATTCCGAATAGTTTTCCTGTTATTTTCACATATGTTATTATTATATTGATCATAGTAAATTGAGATTTTCCATTTAGTTTAAGAAAGAAAGTGAGCGGATATTTTATGTAGTCTTATAATATAACGATAAATTAATGCAACAATTAATGCAATAATGTACGTGGGGTAACATTTTGTAGAATGAAAGACATATAGTTATAATATTCCGTTCGATAATGTCAGTGTTACTGTCTTAAAAAAAAATTTATTAAATTTTCTACCTTTTTAAAAAAACGCCAGAAATTCTACCTTTGACCTTGACAAATTTACAATTGGATGAAATTGAAAATCTATAAACACTAAAGTAACGTAATTAAAAAACCGATCAAGTGCAGGTCTTAACTTGCACCAACAATCTCCTGAAATGTTTGATGTAAATTAACTTTAATATTTCCAGTTTTTTCAGATGTTTCACTTCACACATACTGTTGAAAAACGAGAGAGAGAGAGGATTGATTGCATCTCACTTCGAAGCTAAATATTTCACAAGCAGAGCTAAATAATCGGAAATAAAATAGTAATTTTTTTAAAATAATAATGATGGTCTATTCAAAGGGATACTTGGAAAAATTGCCCCCTTTACATGTACAGTTTTTAGGGGGGGGGGGGCCTGATTATTTTATTTAAATATTTTGCTATATATTAACTGAGATTACACCTATTGGTAAAATTTCATACACAAAAGCTTAAAACTGTAGAAAGCGAGGAGTCTGACAGACAGACAGATGGGCTTGGGGAAATAATAAAGGTTCCTTATGTCATGGAAACATAAAAATAATATTACGCGTTGAAGGTAGCAGATATAATGAAACAGCCAATATTTTTCTTATGTTGCACACCACAACATAAAACATCTATATATTTATATATGACATACAGACATACAAATACGGATATATTCAATCGATCATAAAACTTCATTGATCACAAATGGACTTTCGATCAGACGCGAGACCGGTGCATCGGAACATCTGGTCACCCCTTTGTGCATTATCGCATTGTTCCTGCGAAGCTTTGTGCCGAAGGGCGGTCAACAATAGGATTGAGTTGGTGGAAATGTCAATAAAGGATATGTAACGGGTACAGGAGGTTGGTATTTGCTCTTGTATGTTGTTATTTGCGTCGCACTAAAAGTTTGTGAATATATATTGAAAAAGAAATCTTGGGCTGATTGAATAGAAGCGAAATTAGTTCTACCAGGGCCTTACGGTTAGTAAATGTTTTGAATATGTATCAACTGTAGATATCTGGGATCTTTGAATACACGAGACGGGACTAAGATTGAGTATCGTTAATATCTATTTAAATTTGATAATTAAATAAATGACACTAAAAATAAAACACATTTTGAAACAAATTATCGTCGTTTTAAAAATAAATGTTAGTAGTAAATTCTTTGATATCACCATTGGCTACACTATGCATTATTTTTAGTACGATTACAACATTTTCATATAATAAAATTTATCACCCGATAAATTGCAGAATGGTATAACATACTTAGACTTGGTCTTAACTAAACCAGGGATAAATAAAAACGTATACCTTCATAAGTGAGGAATAAGCAGCGCGTTGTATATCTAGACAACATCGACCAAGCAAGTAAAAATTGTGCAAGTGATTTTTGAATCTGATTTCGCTGGCTTAATTGCCAAATCTGATTTTAAACCATATTTAAATAAATTGTACTACGAAAAAGCAAATCTTCCTCATTTCAATGATATAACTTTACACAAAGTACCAAAAAGACATTAAGTACGTAAAGTATAAATTTTTACATAAAGAATAAAAAAACGAGCAAAGAAAACTTACAAATTCAGTGGGCCTACGAACAATAATGAAATGAATAGACGACTTAAAAGAAATATTTTATATAGGTGGCCGTATAAAGCAAATTAATATGACATTAAATGGCTTTTTATATCCTAATTCCATTTTTAAGTACATAAGGTATTAACGATTAAAAGCTTCTTTTAGCAATCCTATTTAGAGGGAGTAAGCGATTAGAGATATATCGAAGTATGGGTTTTCTTTACATAATCATAAAATATCTATAGTCAATCACTTCAGTCGTGTTTGATATTCAGTATGTCCAATTTTCTAAAATCTGAGGGTTTTGGCGAAAGACATGGGAGATAGCCGTGTTTAAAATTATCCTAATTTATTAAAAAAATGTTTTGAATAGACATAATATTGTGCATTAACATAATTCAAATACGATATAAGAATAGTTCAAAAAGTGCAGTTAATTTTAACAGAGAAGTAGCCACATTAGAAACTGGATTTAGATGTACAAAATAAGCGATTACGTGCGTACTATAATGAAAATGTTAAAATACTAGGTCCTAGGATATGTAAATTTCAAGACCAATAGTATTGAACGAAATTTTTGTTTTACGCGTATTCAAACCTTTTTTATTAACTTCCGGTGTATGCATGCCTCTTGGGTCTAAATTAAAAGTTAAGACGCCAAAATGTTGGATGGAAGTTTCCAGAGAAGATTTTATGAAATGAGCAGGTTTTGTTCTCAGCTGTATATATCACAATTGGTATTATGGAAGGAGATGACAGAGGATAAGTAAGATTTTCGATGGAATTAACAATTACTGCCAAGTACCAGGTGCACAAGTGCTAATCTCGAGTTACTTCCACTAATGTGGTTAAATTCCGATTGATCGACCGGATGCTCTAGTTATATAATTATCTTGCTTTTTGTCATTGAGAAATGAATTAATTTTGTCTTGCAGGAAAGCATCAACATTTCAGCAGTAGAGTTGTCTTATACGCTGATTGAACCAGCGTTCGTATTGACTTGTAACTTCTTTTACTAATCGGCAATACAATGTTATATTCCCAGGTATATTAAGTCAATAATTTTCAGAACATATACTGCAACACATAGTACAGGAAAAAACTCCAAAGACTGAAAGAAAATTCTCAGCTTTTCTTTGTCTGCGATATTGTAATTACCATCGTAAAAACTAAAGAATGATCGAATGAACTTAATGGGTTTTGAGATTTTTGTTGAATTAATCAGTCTCATGAGGCTAATCACAAACGTATCCGATGTATCGGTATCAGTAGATCCATTTGGGTTAACTTATGATGAGCATTAAAAGTGCAGCGGTAGAGTAATGCAGCTGAACTATCCACATCCGACTCCATAAACGCGAAAAGAGATGCAAATCGAAGATGGCTTTTAACACACGTTTAAATCCACTTTTAATCAGTGTACTCGTATAAGTGCTGCAGAAAATTTAGAATCCTGCAAGTATTTTTCTCTGGTACTACCGGTTCTAATGTAAACATAGATAACTGCGCCTTAAAATTCTTCTCAAAATAGTATCCAGAGCAGCGGAAACTGTAGGTTATATTTCGGTCCCTGTTGGCGAAAACAAAATATGTTGGATAGTTGTTAGCTGACAGTTTACATCCGAGAATTGTAAATATAAAATCCTGAATATTGCACAAATTTACTCGATTTGCATATGGGATGCATACACAGGTTTTTTATTTATATTAATTTTATTTTCTTGACTAACAAATACAAATATAAGTTTTTGTTTGTAACACTACGCCACACAAATTTTGAATAAAACAACAGAAGTAACAGACAAGGAGTATTATGAAAATGGTTCTTTTTAGAGTTTGCATATTAAAAATAACATATAATAATTATATTTCCAATTTATTTTAATATGTACTCTTATTCTCATTAAAATTGTTATAATTGTAGCAATTGTTATATTTGTAACAGACATATCGATACATCGTAAAATAACTTTTAATTTAAAAAAATTATTTACGGCGATGCAAACTTTAATTGAGTTAATGGCATTTATTATAACTAAAATAGGAACCTAGTAGATCTGACACATCCCGGCATGGTAGGTACAGCATGGCCCTGGCCAAAATAAAATACAAACATATTACAATTATTCAATTTCAAAGTGTCCGTTTCTATTATTTAGAATAACAAAGACAAGTAACTTTGAAGACAAGACTTTTCGCAATACATTTTAAATAATTATAGCCCGTAGTTAATATTATATTCATAGTATTAAAGAATGAATTTTGAAGGATTTAAAAAGTGTAAGATCAGAGCGTTAGTTAATCATCAAATCTTCGATACCCGCAATAAACTTAATTATATATAAAATATATTACTAAAAATATTCAACTTAAATGTTAAGCATCATTCACTAAATGTTTGATAAAATAACATTGAATTCATGTTCAAAGACATTTATAATTCTAATTCTAAATGACGAATTCAATTGTGAAAGGGTACTATAAAATATTATTGATCGTATAAATAATTCGGCATCAACTCATAGTTGCTTTCAGGTTGTTCTGAATTATAAATCATTCAAACCCGGTTTAATTTATTGTATCGCGTTTTTTTCTAAATTGTTTCATAGATCCTAGTAACACTGAAAATATGCCGGGTGCAATCCATCAAAGTTTCATGTGCTGTACTTGATAATCAGTTGCACATAATGTTGAAAGAACAGCGCCAAAACTGTGTCTTATTTCCTTATAATATTAATAGATGGCACTATATATGATTCTATTCAGAATTATCATTAACACTATCCGTCAATAGATGTCGCTCATCGCTTTTAAACGCTATTTTCTGTTAGATGTCTTAATAACAGTTGTTTAAAATTTGAGAATGAAATATAGTTTGTTTAAATATTTAGGATTTATTCATATAAAATGGCCCCAAAACCTTACTTATTTGTTGTACTATTTTTGTTGTTGGAAATTGTAGAATCTGTCTCTGGCAGCTGTTAATTTTGCATTGAAAAATGATTTAAATATTCTCACTGCGTTTATAGTATCGATTATTATGTCTTATGATTCTTAAATAAACCCTTAAAAGAATACGTTTATTCTGTTTATTTTCAAGTTATTCCCTTGTATAACAATTTGAACAAGAAATTGTTTTTTTCATAAATATGAAAAATATGTTTTTCATTTCGTGCTGACGATACCTACAACAAGGATAACGAATAAATATTTTTTAGTGCATTATGCACGTGTATGGATGGATATAATCACGTGCAATTGTCAAGTATTTTATTTAGGGTACCGGTGCTGGAAATTCCGTGGAGGTTGTTCCGATTCCGATAGTAATAAAGTGGAGAAGAAAAAAGATAGCGATATGTGCGAAATGTGCTGCTAAACGTGAAATCATTGCATAATCACGACAGCCACATTAGTTGCTATCGCGAGGCGCTGTCATGAACATGTGCGAATAGATGTGTTTAAAATTACGTATGTAATATTTATTTATGTACTTTAAATTTTAATCTACCTCTATTACTTTTAATGCTACCGCTGTGAGTTGTACATAATGTTGTTAAAGCGTTTAAAACTATTTATTATTAGTTATTATTATTAATTATTGAATATATTTGGCGTTAATTTTGTAAAAATGCATTATTCACAATTAAGTGTAACTACGTGATGTAGTATTATTTCTACTTTTTTTAAGTTCTTTACCACGACCTAGGTTTCCTTGTCTTTGCTAATAGCCCACCTGAAGATGTTGTAATACAACGAAACCTAGGTCGTGGTAAAGAAATTAAAGAAAGTAGAAATAATACTACATCACGTAGTTTCATTTAATAGTTTTTAATTATTAATTTTTCTATTGTTTCCACTCTTTCCAAAATTTCAAGTATGTTTCGTCAAATGGAATATAGGGTTTGAAAGCTCCGTTGCGTTGGGACTGGTTGTGACGTGGAACAACTTGCCCTGATAAAATTATTATTTATTAACAATCAATTTATTTGTTTTAGGTTACAAAAATAAAACAGAAAGTTACAGAAGTTTACAAAACTAGGCGATATTGTACATGCCACCCTCAAGAATATGGAACTGGTATGCAACGGTATGACAATGGTACTAATGCCGAAAAAATAGTACCTCCAAAATGTGCCAACCGTGGTATATGAGTGCTACAGTGTTAGCCGAGGGCGGCACCTTGGTTACTTTTGAATTAACATTAAGAAGAATGAATTAACATTACTAGACCATGTTCATCTTTCCACCCTTGAGATACAAAGACTTATTTATTTGTAATAATTCTCTTGAGCCTTTAGCAGCTGGGAATAGCTCAGAAGTGGATGAAGGCTTATAAATGTATCTAAACATTTCATTCCCACTTTATTCAATTTTTGTTTTCTTCACACTTCTTCATTCACACTTTATTCAATATGCAATCAAGGCAAACTCAAAAACCCTTGTACTGTTACTACTAGGTAACCATCCCACTCGCATTGAAAGTGACGTTATGGAAAAGGCAAAAGCTAATTGGGTTTATCAAGTTGTCTTCCTACCGCATTGTATTCGTCAGCTGCAAACATTTGATGTTTGAACGAGCCTTTTTAAAATACACTGTCTCAAAACATAAAACAAACGGCTCCATAACAACCAAGAATAAAAAAACAATGTCTATTTAAGAAAAACAAGGGAAAGGTAAATCTACTTGGCCTTTAGCAGCAACGCCAAACCAAATCATCATAACGAAATCTTTACAAAAGGCTGAAACGTGGTACTTTGATCCTAAGGTTTCACAGACGATAAATTGGTTTTATCTTTTGTGACTTTTGGTCCAATGCCTGATACTAATTTACTTTAGGAAACAGTACAAACTGATGAATCTAAGCAAGGATTTACTAACATTTCGAACAGACAATATTCTGTTCTGATGTATGGATCTCAGATAAGTACATCAAATATCAGCCTTGGCCTAATTATGCATATAGAACCTCAACTAAAACTTTTGGGAGAAGATACTATGACAATTCCTCCTGAAGTTGTTAAACCTTCATCAAAAGCGCTGCCGAGATTAGTGAAAGCGTCGAAGGGTTGCTTAAAAAAATCGACAGTTTTGACAGGCACATTCGACAGAAATCGCATTGGCTATATAATATTTAAAAAAAAAGAGATGAGGATAAAAGCAAAAAAAAAATATAGGAAAAAACGAATGGAGGATTAAGGACAAAGACAAAAATAAAAGGCGAGGCCTAGAAAAAAGAGAACAAATCGGAAAGGGCTACAAGATGAAAATGATTATGAGAGTGACAACCTTATAATACTGCAATTTCAGTTCTGTTTCTTTGTCTACTTTGCAACAGCTAGAAAAATAGCTACAATAAATCAGTGGCATATTTAGGAAGCGTAAAAAATAATGATGTAGTATTTTATATTCGTCACAAATGTAAATCTGATAATAAATATTTTGACGAATAAGTTATTTTCGCGAAAGTTTTTAAAATAATTAGTTTGTAAATACCGTCAGTTGATTAATCTTAGTTCCTAAAGTGACGCATATTAAAATTTATTGTTGTCATTAAAGATTAATGTTATGTACATATGTTTAAGTTTAAAGAATATTTTTGTTGATCTATGTAAAGTTTTACTTCAATTTCTTAAGTTTATGTTGTTTCTATAGATTAAGATTTTTTTATTAATATTTTAGTTAAATTACAACATATATCAAAGAGATTTAAAAAAAAACTATTACCCTAAATTACTGATTACAATAAATCACAACATGTATATGTAAATAAAGCTTTATCATTACAAAGCCAGGATTTTTCCATTTGTAAATGAGTGGAAATGTGAGCACAACAACTTACCTCAGTATCGAAACAAACAGTCTCCGAGGGGGAAATTTTCCACCCCGACTTGCTGTGAAAGTTGCTTGTCTTCAAACAAACTATTAATACCTTGTGAAAAGTGATTGTGGAAAGTTTGTAGTGAGTGTGGAAAGTAGCTGGACAAGAAGAAACGTCTTTCTCGATATTTTTTGAAGTATTTCTGACTACAGTATCAACTTAGAAGATAGGATTGGAAAGAACCTACTGTACTACAAAACTTTATAATCGCTTTAACTCGATGGTAAGCAAATTACAATTTTCAAAAGTAAGATATATTTTTCCTTTCTAAGTTAGAATAAAAATTACAGTATCGATTGGAAGGTTTTTTTTAAATTTAGAAGTGAAAAGTAACTAAAAAGTAAATAGTTGTTTTCACTTGTGATTCTAATATAGGAGAAACCGATTAATTTACTCGTACGTGTAAGAATATTTTGATTAAAAATTTATTTACTTTGTTTACACTATATTTATTTTCTTATTTAAACTCTCCACCATTACATCTACGTATCCGCAAATGTGGCGCCTGTTCCTGTATTTATAAGTTGAGCTCAGTTGTGTAATTTTAAATCTTTCTTCACTTTTAAATTACATATGGAAAACAAATTGTGAAAAATAATATTTTCGGGAATCTATTCCGAGATTCTCAATCACAAAATAAATTTTGGTTATATTTGATGCAGAATATTACATATTACAAAATGTTATGCTAGGTACTACAGTGCATACTCGTTGTATATTTTACTAAATATAATGTTACGTACTAGGTACTAAAATGTAGATTACAGGTAAATGATGTCAGCTGCCGAATTTTTCAGCATAATGCATTCTCTGAAGCGTTTTCCACGTTTCATACTTTTCCCTTCTATTCAGAACTTGAAAAAGTTGTAAAGGTGTATGCTATTCAATGTTTTAAAATATTTGCTTTATAAATTAAACACTTGCTAAAACGTTACCGTTAATTTGGTCTTAAAAATAAGACCTTATTTCTAAATTGAGGTTGGATACCGATTCTTGATCGCTACTGTTTTCGTATTTTTTCACTATTTTAGAATGTATTAAACAGTCAACACATTCATTTTTAGCTCTGATCCTGTTTCATGGAGTTTTTCATTTATTTATTACACATTTATCAATGCATTGCAGGTATCTTATTTGTTAAAATAAAGAATCAATAGTTTAACAAAATTGAAATTTGTAGATTGGACGTGAACATAAAATTCCATATTAATTATAAAAGATAAGCATGGCATATTTACACAAATTTACGTTCACTCATCATAAACAAATCATACCCTGGTATGACCGCAACCAGATTGTCGAACAGTTAAATACCATGACAAACTAAAGAGTCCGACATAAATCGGTTCTAGAGGGTGTTATGGCAAAAAGGTGATGATCGTTGATTGATGATTATCTATATCCGGCCTGGCTTTTCGTTCAGACGATTCTCCTTTTTAATCATTGTGTGTTATTTTATAAATATTCCGTTAAATATTCGTAAAAGTTGGCTGTAAAAATTATACTAACTTCACTCGCTCTATTATAACCGTATTCACATCCCATTCAAATTCTGTGTTGGCTCTTCTTTTTCGTCCTGATAAGTCAACTGTGACCGTTTTGTATTTTTTTAAATGTATACTGTTACGTATTTTATATTTTTAAAATATTTAAATAAGATACAGTTGTAACTAATTTTTTTTTGCATTCTAACTTAGATCTAATTCTTTAAATTCCTCAGATACAACTGGACTTGATTGGAATAGATTACTTATATATGTATATATATATATATATATATATATATATATATATATATATATATATATATATATATAAATGTTACATCAAAGATATAATAAACTATATTGCAAGTAATCAAATGCAAACTAATCTTACAATTAAGACGAGTAAATAAATGAAAATTCCGATCAGGTTTTGATTCCGTTTCTTTTTACGCAACGAATGATTAATGCATATACTCGTACTATCAATTTTCACCGTTACATTATGTCTTAGTTACCAAAAATTACTAGATATTTGAATACTAAATTGATTTCCCACAATTAAGCTAAATAACATGTAAAATACATTTAGGGAGTAATTTCTACGATTTTCAAATAGTTAATTGAACTGAAAATCTAAAAAAAATACGAAAACGTCACCGTATATTAAAAATATTGAAATTAAACACTTCCCAAAAATGCTAATTTCGTTTATTAGGAAGTTTGATAAATAATACTAAATATGTATTAAGGCTAATAACAAAAAATAATAAAAATGTAAATAGCAAAATGTATGGAGGGGAAGGCTTTTGTCTATATTTCACTACTGGCTTCTATTTAGATTTTTATTAAGTTACTTTAATTTATACATAAAGTGGTCGATTATTTTACGCGGCATTTTTACGTTGGTTCCAAATTATATGTTAATTAACTGTGGAATGAAGTTTGAAAATTGTATATAAATCAAATTTAATTTTCAAACTTCATTCAAGAGTTAATCCGAAGCCTCATACTTAATATTACACCTTTAATGAAAATGTTGGTTTAAAATAACATTTATGTATGTGACGGGGAAATGGATTATGTAGCAATATGTTTGTTACTCGGGCGTTGTTCATGTGCAACTTTGGTTAGTTTTTTTTATTTTGTGAATCTATTTGTAAAGTAAACGTAATTAGTTCTTGTTTTTTGGAAATTTTTGTCAGACAGATTTAACGGTTACATAGTTACAAAATAAGTTAGTAACCTTGTGATATATGTTTAATAGGATATTTGTGTATATAAATAATGAGAATACCTAATCACACAAGAGCAAATAAAACCACATGTTGATTTTCTAATAAAATTTCCTTGCATTCCCTTAATTTATGTAACGAAAAAGTTGCTAAGACGTTATAATTTTTAGATTTAATGGTTTAAATTTCATATTTATTTCGAATATATGTGCATTTTTATATATTATTTTTATTTTACATTAATTACTAAAATACCTTTTTTCAATTTGATTTTTTAATTTTACTTTCGCTTGTTTATATTCTGTAAATAAAAAGTTTATTAATCATCGTGAAGTCAAACTATAGTTCGTCTATACTATAAAATTTGTATTTTACTTAACAGCGGCGGTGTTTCCGTGAAACACAACACTCGTTTAACTGAGAAACCCGTACCAGGAGTCTAAATTGTAAAATTTGCGTATCTAATGGAACAATAAGGGCAAAAAAGTTTGTGTATTACCTATACATAATATTTCGAAAAAAATAGTTGAGGCCTATAAATATTATTGAACAAAACACCGTTGTTTTTGACATTTTTCGATTTTTGTGAAGTGGTGGAATTATGTATTCCAAAACATAAAATACAAATATAACAATAAATTTGTTTTCTAAATATTAATTCAGATGATTACAGAACGTTAGTTTCATGTTTTACACAATAGATAGCGATTCAGGCAGGTAAATCGCATTAACAATATATCGTTACAAGTTAAATAAGACTGTTGGAACTCGCAACATACGACTGACCAATGATCCGTTGATACGATAGTCTCTATGAAAATTGATCTCATGATTCATTATAAATTTGGTCTTATATTAGAAGCTCATACAAATTCTGAGAAAAAAACTAATATCTTATAAAAGCAACTATTTTTCGTCTGTTGTGGACATGAGTCAGTCTTATGAGCGATATTTACTAACATTGCTATATACGTAAACTGAAAAAGAAAAATCAATTTCCATTTGCGTTGATTGACAAACAACCATACAATTATTACAAATATAGTGCAGTCGACTACAAGTGGAACAGTTGGTGTTCCTGGTAAATAAATAAAATAAATTAGTGTATACATTTTTTTAATAATTACGCTACGTGTTCAAGTACATTTATTAAATAATATACGGCTAATAATATTTGAAAGTTACAAGAACCGATTTCTGCACTTTATAAGGTGGCGTATCTATCTTCATCTTTATTTATCACACAGTTTATTCCATAATGATCGGTTGACACAATATGGTTTTTCACAACTTCGCTGCAAAAACTTTTGCCACACTGCTATATTTAAAGTGATAATATCCATGTCGCTAAGTGACCTTAAAGCGACCCAGCAACCGTTAGCTCAACGAAGTCTCAGACGAGAGAGTGAAACGGCGCCGCGTGTCCTCGAAAGGATAGTTCACGGCGCACCTCGAAATTGATATAATTACTTGCCCTATCGCGCCCACGATCACTGTCCGCCCTAATTATAAATTATACAGCTCGGCACACGAGGCCGGTCACGTGGTCGGGCAGATGGCGCCCCATATGCCGCTTGCAATGTCTTTATATAATTAGGGAATCATCGGCCTCGTGGACACGGGCATGAGATATCGTTCGATGTCATCCGCTGTACTTGATAAAATATACAATTTATTTATTTGGCGTATACTTACATAATTATACGTTTTACAGTACATTACGGGCGACAAATGTGAAAACATAAGGAAAAAGTGACGTTCGAACATATATAATGAATTTAATATATATTTACGCTCAAAATGTGATCCTTAAAACAGAAGATAATTAGTATCTTCAATACACCTGTCTCCTATATACATTTGCTTTGTTCGACTCTTTATCTCTTTCTTTATAGCTGGCGCACCAAAAGCCACTTTTCTGTTTGTTTTTTTTTTAAGAATATAACGTGTCTATTTAATATATTCAGTCAGGCAACAACATACTTAATATATTGTTCATATGTAGTGGCATTTCAAAACGATTGTTATGAAAATATTATAGAAAATTGATGTGTAAAGCTAGCTATATTTAGATTCAGTAAAAATGCGATGAGCCAAATCGCTACTAACGCTATAAACGGGAATAATGGTTTGTTTGTCAATTTGTTTGTTGTCAAATAACTTTGCAACCCTCTAACACATCGCTACCAAATTAGCATACGTATAGTTCGTGCAGTACAGATAGGTATTAAGCGCGGCATAGTGCGCTCACGGAATACTTAATAAAAAGAAGTGTTTTTGGATGTTTTTTGCTCAACCATGCCGGAACACGTAGACAAATTTTCCTAAATCTTGATATATATACTTCGTTTATAATTTATAATTTATAAGATATAGACTATATAAATCTGATAAAAATTTTTAAAAATTTACATTTTTCTGAGTAAAGAACGCCGGAACCAATATCCGGCGTTCTTTACTCAATAATAGAAATTTAGTACCACACCATATCGATAAATGGAGCAAAACTTATGTTACATCAATAGCCCTAAACCTTCCGCCTTGCTCGACAATCTATTTGGGCGAACCCGTGGGCATAGACCGGTAAAGTAAATACTGATTTCAGAATATTTATTAATTTATCTGTTTATTGTATATCACTTTATTAAGCGAAAACGTATAAGTTATAACAGCGTTTGCTTCATGATATGACTTAAATATTTAACGATTTTTTATTAATTGTAAATTTTTAATTTAGGAATTTAAAATATTATAACGAGCGAATTGGATGGTGTTGAAGAAAATTGGGGTCGATGATAAAGTGTAAACAAATATTTATATTAACATTTTTTTCAATTATCTCCGGTGCGTGGCAATTTTAAAAGTATCGAGAAAATGTAGAAGCTAAACACGCTCAGTGTGAATCACCGAGCAGATAATTCAGTCAAACCTTCAGACAGAGGCTGTTCATAGTTTCGCCGGTAGAGACCGTTGAAAGAAGATAGTGAACAATTCAATGTGATCATTAGCACTGAGAGAAGAACTACGAAGGAAATACAATTTAGAGTATTTGTACTGAAATTATCCATTAATTATTGTATTATATTATAAGTCAGCTGGAAGAACACATCGGATATTTCTGACATTAAGCAACACGAATTTCAACTCCTTGCATTTTTTACCTTTTTCAGACATCTAGTAACACAAATCCTAAATTATAACAAAAAAATTATAGTTAAACAACTAAAAAACAAGCTTTTGTAGCAATATAAATGAAAAAAAAAATTTTAAATATAAAGATTTGTTGTTGTGAAGGACGAAAGAATGTCTCTAATGACAAAAAAATTAACTTTAAAGTAAACTAAGCGATATCAGTTTTATTTCTTTATTGCGAAATTCAAAGCAGAGTCATTACGAAACCATAGGTCGAAAATACACCACGCTTTTTTACATTAAACTTTATTTTATTGTCATCAGACACATTCTTTTGTTCTTGACTAAAATCTTTATATTAATAGATTACTTTTAATTGTGTAGTTCATATTTCCACAAAATCATGTTTTTTTAATTTTTTAAACTATAATTTCATTTTTTTAGTCTTAAAACAAAATTGAAATTATATACAATGAAGACGCTCGAGCCTTAGCATTTAATGTGTGACGATGAAATTAAAAGTATTTCATAAGGATTCGCATAAACTAGTTATTTCATGTAAAGCGTCATCATTACATGGAACTCTCCCCGTTAGTTAGGAGCAATCAAATTCTTCTATATTTGGAAATTAACCAGCGACTTTCATTTTCTGAGGGAACAATATTTAGTGTCAATCTAGTGTATATAATACGTAATAAAAATTTAGGCATATCTTTACGAGTTGACCTCAATGAGACTATGAGAGTATGACTATGAAATTATAGCATTATTACCGGTACTTGTTACTTGTGCAAAATTTTAAATCATTCGGATATCTAGAAGTGGGTGAAAATTTAATTGAAGTATTCCGTTACATTCATACATACATAGAAGTGAAGTGAATAATAGCGTGTAAAAATACCAAATTTAAAGAAAAAGAACTACGTGAACTACGTGAAAGAAACGTGAAATAGTATTTCAATTATAATCGACAGAAAGCAGAATTGTTTTAAAGGTCTTGGCATGGCAGGTAGTCTTTACAGACATTGCCATGGATTGTCTGATGATTTGTTGAAGAGAGATCGCATAATATATAAACGAGTTACAGCAACGAAATAACACGGAATTCACTCATGCCAGTGATGTACAGTCTACAAATTGAGTTTTTAATCAATATTAAAATAGCCCTCTTGAAACATTTCTAATTATATTTTTCTTTCTTAGCTGTACCTCAAAACTTTTTTTCACTTCATTTTCACAAAAAATTTTCAATTTTTTCATCTTCACTTCATATTAACTTTGATTGTTAAGACTAAAGTTAATTAAACACGAGTATCGATCAATAATTCTGTATCTCCGTCAATGCTTAACCCTTTTCCCAGACGTAAAAAAATCTCATTACAATGTATTAAATCAATTAATATATAATTTATTCATAATGGCATACTCGCATTGCCTATTATGTGAACAAATTACTGCTTGAATATTGTTCATTTAAAGTGTCTAATTGTGCGTAAAATTGTCTCCAACGCACCCCGACAAGCATAATGCATAAGACGTTTACAAATGTATCATTATAAGGTAGCTTGCGGTCTTGTCATAACGTAATGAGGGTTGCAACCGTTGACAAAACGGATAGGTGTGACTTTAATTAAAAATTACGAAAATGTATATGGTAAAATGTATGATTGCTGGTTAAGTACGGATTGGCGTGACCTCAATTAAAATTACAAAAATGTGTATGGTAAAATGTAATATTTCTGGTAAAGTACGGATTGGCATGACCTCAATTAAAAATTATGAAAATGTATATGGTAAAATGTAAGATTTCTGGTAAAGTACGGATTGGCGTGACCTCAATTAAAAATTACGAAAACGTATATGGTAAAATATAAGATTGCTGGTAAAGTACGGATTGGCGTGACCTCAATTAAAAATTACAAAAATGTATATTGTAAAGTTTGAGACGCCTGGTAAAGTACCGATTGGCGTGAATTTAGTTAAAAATGACGAATATATTTTAAAATGTGAGACTTTCTGGTAAAGTGCGGATTGACTTGAACAGAAAATTTATAACGTAAAAATGTCACTTTATATAAGCTAAAAGACCATTTGAATTCTCCCATCTTTAAAAAAAATGGTTTTAGAAACAAAATTAGTCAAAACCATTTGGCCATTGAAGAACAAAATCAAACAGATTTGTTTTGACCAATCGGTTGTTTCGACCAATCGGTTGGCACAGATTTTACACGGGCATATCAGATAAAATTTCATCACGTCAGTCAGCTATATTTTAACAGGTACTGTCTTCACCGTGTTTAAAGAGGTATTTATTATAACAATGGACGAAAATTGTAACGAAATCGTGGAACATTGTAACGAAATCCCGACTTAATAAGCGTCCAGAAGACAGACGTCTCTTCGTGGAGAAGCAACAAAAAAAGTTTCTTTTTGCTTCCATATCTTCCAACTCAATACACTCAATTGTCAGAGTTTCAACACACGATATTCTTTTTAATGTCCACTTTAGTGAGGGTATGATAAAGTTCTCCTCTAGATACTAAATGCAAGGATTCAATAATGCTACAAACTACTCTGACGTCATTGATAGTCTAATGCAATTTTTGTCAATTTTATTAATTTTTTATGCTTTTCCATACCTATCCGATATCTTTCATTATATTCATCATTCATTTAAACTAATTGAGTTTTAATTGCAATTCCATTTAATAGCAACAAGAAATATAACTGCTACTTATTCTATTTCAGATATTCACCAAATGGACCACCTAAAGTGAAGTCCAGTATAAATATTTTTTGAAGGCTCGGAAATGCACACCATTTCGTAAAGAAGACATCACAAATTTTCGTGCTGCTTTTTATAAATCGCAGTCAAAAATGTATTAATATAATTTCATTTTAAAACACTTCAAAACATCTTTCTTAGAGTGTTGCCGTGTTAAAATTTGTACTGGAAATAGGAAAATAAATATATGTACAACGTTAGGAGAAGTAATAATTTTATTCCAGCATGTCGAAAAGTATTCTTTAATATTTTAGATTTAAAAAAATGGAGCAATTTAATAGCAATGGCGTCTTCTCTCGCGAGACTAGGCAGGAAATAACATAGATAAAAAATATGCTTATACGAAAAAATTATGAAAAAGTTCAATAAAAGCTGATTTCTCTAAAAATGTATTACTATCGTAACAAAATAAAAAAATGACACTACCAATTATTTCATATAAATATATTTTTAACAAGTCGAAAATCAATTCAAAAGCGCCAAAGCGTCTATTTCCCGAGAATGTTTGATATATCATTGAATAATGGATTTGATAGAATGTTTGATTTCGAGAGAATGTTCGATATATCATTGAATAATGGTTTTGGTAGAATGTTCGATATATCGGGAGAATGTTTAATTTCGAGAGAATGTTTGATATATTATTGAATAATGATTTTGGTACATACCTGCTAAATCATGAGCAACCAAAAGATGAAAAGAATCCAAAGAAGACAGGTATGACGACCAACAAAAGAGTGCTTCCATTGAGGTAAAAAGTATTACATAATTTGCTGAAAGAATATGTGAATGTACTGATCCAAAAACCGACTATTAACGAAATTTCCTTATCGAAACACATTAGTACCACACATTCACTAACTACTCACGGTAATTATATTTTTATAATTTCACTATTGTCGTTGGCGACACCAGGTCTAAACTAAATAATGGAAATGTACTTGTGTACACTTGGACACTAGATCTATTACCAAATGCGTCCAATGCAATTACTAAACATTGTATTCCACTGCCTATACACCAATGTAAAAAAATTAGAAAAGGTACCCACGATTCGGTCGGTAGTAGATGGATGCTGTGGGAAAAACAGGAATATCTATATACTGGACGTGACCTGTAACTGTCTTACAGATTTTCAAAGATTTTAAATTAATAACAATTTATTTTCGATAGTAGGCAATTTATTCCTGCCACTAGAACGTGTTTTTGCCCAGAACGAAAATTAAAACAGAAGTGATATCTGGCCTGACTTAGGATCTAAAGTAGAGAAATCCTGACTTAATATTCAAAGCAAGCTGAAATTGTGAACTTTTATTTTTATCTTTAATTTTATGGGCTTAAGCTTCCTATTGTTACAAAACTTTTCCAAAACGCTCGTTCTAATTATTCAAATCCTAAAATTCATAGGTCCTAAACTTAACATGTATTGCAATATTAACATTTTTTCCATTGTACTGACACGATGGATTTGACTTTACTACGATGGATTTGACTTATATTGATACCGAACGACTTATTTATAGCTTCCAATAGTTTCCCAAACCTTAAATTTGCGAAAACCTTTAATTCAGAAAACCTTAATTACAGTATACTATCTGTATCCCACGGTTTCACTCGCATGATATTCGGAATAAGAAAACAATTTTTTTCTTTCTCTCATATATTGGTCTTGGTTAGAAACTATTACCATACCAAATTTCATCAAAATCCGTTCAGTAGATTTTGCGCAATTGACGCACAAAATAACATACAAACAGACAGACAAAATTGCTACAAATATATTTTCCGGCTTCTATTATCATTCTATATGCTAAATCTCTCTTTTTAAACTACTCTTTTTAAAATATTTTCTACGTACAAAATTTACTCTGTTACAATTTTGGTATATACATAGATAGTGGTTATTTTGGGTTTTTATAATTAATTAAGAAAAAATATGTTATTTTAGAAGTTTAATTTTTTTTGAAATGTAATATTATAACTATCAATGATAATTAAAGAGAATGGCGAGCATGTATGTTGAGCTCAGAATCACACGAAATTTTTACCTAAAATAGTTTTTTTCATCAACATGTATGATTCGCACCATTTCTAGTGGTAGTATAGGCTAATATCTATATGACCTGTTATTATATCATAAAAAGTTAAATAACTATTCAATAAATAGTTCGCCATTTCTAAAAAGTGATATATTTGTCACTTTGCTTATATAGCTTCATGCTTTTGTTTCTGAGCAAGACTTCATGCTTTTGTTTTTCGCAAACAGACTAAAATGGTAAAGTTAATTTTAGTCATAAAGAATAATTCATGATACGAGTTCGGGTAACACTTATAAAATAAGTAGATTTTGTCTCGATCAGATCATTTGTATCCGATATCTAATTTAAATTTTTTCGAATAGTCAACATAGTTCTTTTTACCTGAATTCGAATTAAACAGAATCAGAAAAAGTTAAAGTCAATTAAAGAACTCAACACTTATAAAAGTACTTTAAATGTTAGTTTTATTTAATATAAAATTTGACTACCACTAAAATATAAAAACCTTTTAATTTGTAATAATCGTCTTTAGGATAACATACCCTTTCTCTATTATTTAAACAGATAGAAAACAAATAAAAACATACGGCCCGGTGGTATAAATAAATAAATAAATATTTACAGTTTTCAATAAAAAGGAAAGCAGTCAATAAACAACACCTGTTGAAACAGTCGGAAGAAATTTCGGTTTACGGAAAGAGGATAACATCACAGACTCGGTGAAATTACACTTATCGCGTATATTCTTGCCACCATTAAAACTCTGACATTAGCACGTGACTTTAAATGCTACTTTTCCTCAAAGGTCCTCCAGATGGTCTTTTTACACCTAATATATACATTTCAATCCATTAAATTTCTATATATATTCCAATTCAGTTCATAGGGGTAGGAATAAATGTAGCCAGACGACGGCAGGTTGCTTTTCGGATTCTATCATACAAATAATTAAAAACTAATGAGTCGTTTTTCTTTCAATTATTTTCAAAAACATAAAGAGTTAGCTTGGCTAAGAAAACTTACAGATATCGCCTATCATATGTATTCTTTCAAAATTAGGACAAAAAACAAAAGTTACATTATTTATGTTACGAGTAATGATCGTTTTTTCGTATTTATTTTTTCCATTGTTTGTTAAAATCATCATCATCATCATCATCATATATATTAATACGCTAAGGTTAACATCATCATCATCATCATATATATTAATACGCTAAGGTTAAGATGTTACACTCCCTTTTTAGAAAAAACCTCACAACTAATCCACATAAATTATATATCATTTTATAGATAATTGCTTGCTCTACCGGCATCCACAACTAAAAAATTTATTATTGCTATTGTTTTTGCAAATTAATTAATTATTGAAATTATATACACAAAACAGCAATGCTGCCATCTAACGGCTCAACGTCAATATGAATGACAGTCGGTAAAATTTTTGTTTAATTTCAAATCCACTCACGTATAAATAAAGTGGCGCTTTAGCTCAATGCTTTTGATACTTGCGCCTCTATATGTCAATTTTAGTAAAATATTTGTTTGATCTGTCATCTGAGCTTCATAATGGAATAAATAATGCGAAGACTTCGCACGGGTCACGCTAGTAAATTAATAACAATGTTATAAATATTCTGATACCAATAATAACTGGCAATATTACACCATCGGTGGATATAATACATTACTTTTATGATCGTCATCAGATCGCGGTTAAATGCGAGCTGGTAGTTACTTTCAATACTTACGCGACCGCAACGGTTGTAAGGAAGCCAAATACAACCCGCAGGTGAAGGAAGAAGACACTATGGTCGCTAAGCAGGAAGGGAAGTGTTGCGGAAAATTTATGCCGGAAATACGGCTTCACAGGGGTCGTTTGTCGCCTCTGCCGAACTTATGGAATCACTTGTCGTTACGTATCGCATAACCTTTACAAATGAACTCTGTACGTATATAACTTGAAGTAATTCACAATCAATAGTTTTGAAATTAATATGTTAACCTTAAAGGTTAAAATTAGTTTCAATAAAAATATTAGCCTTGAGTATTGACAACATTCAATTGAAAACAATATAAAGCGATGACTCGCTGGTCATACTTTGACACAAACTCCTTTTCAATGCAATTTATTTTAGTAGCGAAACTTATATACAACCCGATTGAAATAAATTGTTTCTTATCTTAAGTATTTGCTGTTACAATGTTTATAAGTAAGTAGATATCGGCCGCCACTTTTCGTGTATCCAATTGTTTTGACTGCGAAATAAGTAATAAAGTACAGTCCTATTGTGAAAAGAAGTAAATTAATATTTTTTTTATTTCTCAAGTTTTAAATACTTTATTATATTTTAAATATATCAATTTCTTTTTTAAATTTGAATTGAATACAATAGTGGAAACTGTATTTAAATTTCGTTAGGAATATTTAATCTATGTGTGTACCAACAAATAAACATATTGACGAAGAGGCAGGCAAACAAAAATTTAAAAAAATGCTCAATACCTCGTATTTTTTAGGCTCTAAAGAGAATAACGGTAAAGTCCCATCAAAATCTACTCAGTAGTTTTTGATTGATGTTTAAAAACCCAGGTAAAAATTCCAAATACGCTGGATTCTTCTTAGTACTTGGTTTTAGTTCTCTGATTATAAATTTTCATTTTGTTTTTGGATCTATCGAAATTTTATACAAATTTTTTATTAAATCTATAGATTAAATAATATGATAGATTATAATTTAATAAATGTAATCTATAGTTAAACTTCTAAACGTTTTAAATTAAATTTTGTTTAATAATTAGTAATAATACAAATAATTACTTAACATCGCATCTTTAGATATTTATATAATTTGTGAATGAAAAGTGATTAGTATATTTACATTAAATACCAAAAGTGGAATAAATTATGCATTTCAGTTCGAGTGTAGCAACATCCTCTGCAAATTCGCGACCAGTTTTACAATTCTTACATATGTAACGTGTATCGTTTTAACATCCGGAATAAACACTAAAGACAAACTCCATTAAACGAACAATACGCATCAGGTAATTGATGACCACAAAGTCAACAATTCCATCGACAGACATGATTTCGTTTGTATAGCGGTGTGCCCACCGGGAGAATACACTTCATTAGCTGCAATTGAGGATGCACCGACAGCCGGCTCGCTTTATCCGCGGACACACCGCGAGCGGTGCACGTGCCGCCTCTCATGCAAATGAGGATGGAGGGCCATATTTATAGGGGATATTCTCGCTTATGTCTATATGCCGTCACTCTAGAGACCGAGATAAAGACTTATTTAGGTAAAATAAGGTATATTTCTCTCTTCCAACATCCATTTGTACAACTCTTTATATTGCTTCCTTTAAATTATACTTTATCTACTCAGGTTATACTTTTCATTTATTTTCCATTTCCCACTTGATTTTCTTCTCGCCCAGCATAGTTCTTCTATATAACAGTTCAACATAGCATATCTTCACCAAAACCTTATGTTCCATTCTAACCTAAAGTGTTAATTAATGGAACAAAGAACATTTAGAGTCTCGTCGTGTCCGTTCATGCTTCCTTCCATCCGCATGTTGAAATCTCACTCTTTCCACGGTTTTCAATCTATGTGCATGAAATTGCAAGCCTCAATTAAAATGTAGCAAAATGTTTAACGGTTCCATCACTTGGAACTCAACCAAACCAAGTAAAGCTTGATGATTGAACATGCACAAACGACGTTCCATCTGTATACGATACAGTATGGCTAATTTCCCGTTATATTTTGTGCCGATTTCCTCCGACTAGCTTTCCATTCTTTACAACTCAGAAGAAACTTTGTTCTTATAAAATTTATTTCCCAATTGTTAAAAGAAAAAACCATATGCTTCCTATTATTGTGTATTCTTTCATTACTCGTACCCGATAATTTCTTACGCTCGCGCAACCATCACGTTTTGCTACATAACCATCTAGAACCGAATTACACCGGAACTCTCGAATTTTCTACAGTATTCAATTTCGCAACCATCTTATGACTGTCAAATCAAAGTGATTTGTTGATGATGAGTGAAAGTAATTTATAGAAATATTTTATCGTTATCTTTTATAGTTCCTGATTAATTCTGTGTTCAGATCTGATCATACCATTTTGCCTTTTTGTTAGATTCATTAAATCGTTGCGTTTTTGTTCAACGTTTAAATTAATTTTTTTTAAGCAAAGGCTTTTTTATCTTTACCAACCTATTCGTACCTGTAATTTATCGATAAGCTGTGAAAAAAAAGTAAATACATGTAAACTAAAAAGGAAATATTTTTTTCTCGCCAACCCATCGAGGAGAATGTCACTGAACAAGTCCTTTGGGAAAATTGGGGTGCTGTTTACCGTTTTTCATTGTTAAACTCCGTTTGGAAAATATTAAGATTCAAAATTATTGGCAGTCCCTACCATTTAATTTTCTAATCATGAATTTTAAAAACTTAAAATTGTTGGAATATAGTATTTGATTATCGTTTACAATTATATCGGTTAACTTGGATCATCAAGAGACGTAGATAAGTCCGGATTCTACTTTATGCGTATTCCGACAAGCACTCGGTCATTTTATTAAGATCATCAACTTATATATATGCTTAACACAGTTTTTATTACGTTTACAATTTATATATTTTGGCACACCTTGAAAAGTTCGATCTTTTTATAGTTAAATTAAATATAACAGAAAATTTTTCAATAAATAAGTTTTTATATTATTATATTATTATTTTTATATTTTTTATTCTGCATAATTATTATTTTTGGCAATTTGAATATAATGTTATTGCCGCATTTTTTTCTTTCTGTATATTTCTGTATATACAAAAACATCTTTATTTAGTGATTTAGTATAAGTGTTTTAGATTAATATTAATAATCAATTGAATGTAAGTACAATTTATTCGTTCAAATATTGTAAACTTTTTTTTTGTTTTACTCTTTTATTAAGAAATAAAGGCTTATATAAATGTTTCATGTTGGATTTTTTAAAACCAGAGAAATATCGCAAACGAAAAAAAATTAAATTAATAAGGAATTTGCAGGTGTGAACACAAGTCGTTAATGTTAGCGAGGCCACAATGTTGACTGATGCTCAACGAAGGCGATGTTCATGCCATGTATAATCCTGATAACATCTGACTTATGAACAAGTTTCGGGGAAGACATTAAGGTCTTTCAGGACAGACTTTAGAGAGGACTCTGTCCCACGTCTTTTACGTTGCTTGGTTTAGAGTGAGTTTACCCAGCAGCTTAGTTTTCCATAAAAAACTAAATGATTCCTGTAGACGTAATATGAGAACTATACCAGCGAAATTTTGATTAGCGTCTTCGATCACTCTTCGCTTGTCATAACATGAAAAAAATAATTACCATATGAACAAGAAAATTTCATGTACCACTTGCATTTATTCCCAAGTACAATTTTGTTTCACTGGTATATTTTGAAAACTCGAACATCGTACCTACATATACTATCTATTTATATAATATTTAATTATCTAATAAAACCCTATGAAATTCTCTATAAATAAGTCCGCCCGCGTGCGATGTTGCCCTATGAATAATTCAGTGCGCGATCCCCCTCCCTGGCCCCCACCCCCGACGCAGCTGGCGCAGCAGATGTGCGCGTGCGCAGCGACGAGATGTCTATTCATTACGTCGTTTTGTTGTTGCAATTACATGGGCTCTTGTTTTATAACCGGTGACGGCTTTAGCGGTGTGTTTATGGTTTACGGGTTAGTTTTTTGTACCCGCCGGTACTTATTAAAAAAAATAAATAAAAAAATTATAGTCGTAAGAAAAAGTTATGATAAATGTTTAAATAATAAAGTTGCCATATACTGTTGAATTGAATTAGTGTTTGAGATTTTTTAAACATTTCTATGATATTTTTATGAAAACAGATCACAAATATTAACCTTTGTTGCAAGACATAAAAAATGTTTTAGGGCAGCCGAACTAATTATGGTCGCAGAGAATAGCGGTCGATTGATTATGGTCGCTAAGGATAGATGTTTCCCATCTAGAGATTATTTTTAAATAATTCTATATATAATAATCAGATCATCAGTTATTAACTTATATTATAAACCACAATAGCTTTTGTTCTATCACTCTCACTTTTGTTGTAATAAATAGAAACAAATTTCTTTACGCTTTATTTTTTAATTTATCTTAAAATTAATTTTATAAACGGCTAAATGATATTAGGACAAAGTATGAACTTTTTTCAAAAAAGTTGGTGTGTGTATCAATCGGGTGAGTTATGTAATTACGATGTAATATTATTTGCCAAATCTGATGTTTAATTTTTTGTGGTGCAGTGTAGCAGGGGGCCCAATTTAAGCGATAGTAGTCTGAATTTGACAGGTCAGATCGACACGTTCCAGCATTTTTAAAATAAATAGCAAGACATTCCGTTTTCCAGCAACGTCGATTATGAAATTATATTTTTCATATGGGATAAATTACGTTTTCCATGGATATTCGGTGAAGCCAAATTCTATAGATACTTGGTCAATAAGATTATTGATATAAAAAATATACGATGCTTTCTAACGCGAAGTCGCCCCATAAGTTTTAAACAAAGAGCCGGTTAAGTTTTTTTAAATGCTATGATTAAATGCCCTTTATTTCATTCGAAAATAATTTAGATTTCCAAAATTTCATGTATTTTATGACTTATAAGATAACTTTTCTATCTATTTTTAAATCTTATTAATAAAAATTGCATTAAAGATTTAACATTACTTAGTAATATACATACATATATATATAAATATATAAACTGCCAAATGTTCTTGTTAATCCATAAATGTGCGTTGTACGCGCATCGACCAGAAGTCACTCAACGGATTATCATGGAACTTTGCAGTTTTATAACTTGGAGGCTTGGTCAAGATTTTCAATAGAAATCATCACAATATTTCTTATGAAGGTAATGTAATTATTTAATCCACTAGCTGTGCCTACGACTTCTTTCGCGAGTAATTACTAACAATTTTTTTTTCTGTTATTTGTTGTTCCTGGGTATATACTCGTACTATTACTATACTAAATTTCATAAATTTTGCGTGATACCCATATAGACAGACAGACAAAAATTTCAAAAAAAGTTTTTCTAGCTTCTATTATTATACCATATGCTAAATCAATCACTTTTTAAAATATTTTGAATGTATAGAATTCACTTTGTTATAATTTTATTATATATGTAGATTACTATTTAGTTATTTAAGGGTGATATCTATTTCTTTTAAATGTAAATACCATTGTCGTAGTTTAATATTTCTCAACTAGATGGCGATATTTATTTTATTTTTAATAAATGTTTTTGATGAGTAATGCATTTATAATTCATAATAGTAATTGTAGTCTCCTCACTGTCAAACTTCTGGGTGCAGAAGGATTAATCAAACGGGAAAAGTTCGAAGATCTAGGAATATGTTGAATAGGATAACTTTTTCTAATGCGAAAAGTGGACAGAAATGCTCTTTGGCTAATAAACAGATAGGCAAAAACAAATCAAACACATTTTCTTTTTCCATTTATTCATATCAACATTTTTATTAATACTTGGTTAGCCCTATCTTCGAACTTTGATATTCAAAGTTTAATTTTCTTTCGGATTTGTTTTCCATTAATTATCCAAGGTTGATTCTTTTGTTACGTGTTTTTTAATGAAACCGATTGCACCACTAAGAGGGGAGGTTAAAAAATTTGCGTAATGAGATGAAAGAAAGATAAAAAGAAACGTTGTGATATTTTTCCTTTTCAAGATATTCTCCCTTAGCCCTAATACATTTTTCAGATCCATCGATTAATTTATTTATATCCTCAAAAAAATATACTTTATTTATCTTGACGATAAGCTAAAATTGTAAATTTGACCTCTTCATCCTCGCTAATTTTTTTCCACGAAGTTCTTTTCTCATTTTTAGGAACGAATAATATTTGCAAGGCCAAGTCTGTGTTGCAATATTTGAAAGCCACGGTTATGAAAGGCAGCCATCGCAAAATAGCTCTTGCGTACAGGAGTAATGACGAGAAAAAGCAGCACAACTTTCGCTAGTTTCCTTCGCCTTCTCTCCTTCAATGCTCCTTCAAGCTGCAATAGACCAGCGTTATACTTTCCTGTTACAGAAACACCTCTTTGAGATTATATCATATATCGTTAAAGTCAATGAGCAGGATAACTTCTGTGTCCCAGAACGAATGACTTTCCGTCCGATTGTGACATCTTGAACTTACTAGGTGGTGTGTTATGCTTTTTATGTCAATGCATGGAACCTAACCTAACCTAACCTAACCTAGCCTCGCCTCGCCTCGCCTCGCCTCGCCTCGCCTCGCCTCGCCTCGCCTCGCCTCGCCCAGCCCAGCCCAGCCCAGCCCAGCCCAGCCCAGCCCAGCCCAGCCCAGCCCAGCCCAGCCCAGCCCAGCCCAGCCCAGCCCAGCCCAGCCCAGCCCAGCCCAGCCCAGCCCAGCCCAGCCCAGCCCAGCCCAGCCCAGCCCAGCCCAGCCCAGCCCAGCCCAGCCCAGCCCAGCCCAGCCCAGCCCAGCCCAGCCTCGCCTCGCCTCGCCTCGCCTCGCCTCGCCTCGCCTCGCCTCGCCTCGCCTCGCCTCGCCTCGCCTCGCCCGCCCCGCCCCGCCCCGCCCCGCCCCGCCCCGCCCCGCCCCGCCCCGCCTCGCCCAGCCCAGCCCAGCCCAGCCCAGCCCAGCCCAGCCCAGCCCAGCCCAGCCCAGCCCAGCCCAGCCCAGCCCAGCCCAGCCCAGCCCAGCCCAGCCCAGCGTAGCGTAGCGTAGCGTAGCCTAGCCTAGCCTAGCCTAGCCTAGCCTAGCCTAGCCTAGCCTAGCCTAGCCTAGCCTAGCCTAGCCTAGCCTAGCCTTGCCTAGCCTAGCCTAGCCTAGCCTAGCCTAGCCTAGCCTAGCCTAGCCTAGCCTAGCCTAGCAAAGCCTAGCCTAGCCTAGCCTAGCCTAGCCTAGCCTAGCCTAGCCTAGCCTAGCCTAGCCTAGCCTAGCCTAGCCTAGCCTAGCCTAGCCTAGCCTAACCTAGCCTAGCCTAGCCTAACCTAACCTAACCTAACCTAACCTAACCTAACCTAACCTAACCTTCACTCATAATGATGAATCCAAGTTTCGCCACAGTAATAATTTAGCTTAAAATGTTAACATTATCCTCTATAGAGCGATCCAAAAATTCACGTGAATACTCGGCACGTTGGTGCTTTTGCGGCGGCGTCAGTTTCTCGGCACCCATATTTCTCTGGTTTTAGAAATGTTGAGATGGTCATGAAGAATATTCAAAATGATTCTAGAAGATACTTCAACCATTTCACTCGACTACTCCTTCTATAAAATCTTCCGTTACAAGTTTTCCAAATTTTTCAACAATTATCGAGGAGGTGGCCACGATCAACTCCTGAGCGTGGGTCGTCTTCGATCGAATCTCTGCCTTGTTTTAAGAGATAATCTTGTAAGAGATTATGCCACTTGTAAATTATGGTTTTACTAGAGTAAGAGTCCCTAAAAATCGATGGCGACTCATTTAATATGACTTGTGGTATTTTTTTGTTTTGTCAGGAACTTGATAATTCCAAATTCGATTTCTCCGTAGTCAATGATCTCTTCCAGAATAAGTTGCTTGATCGATGATACCTCAGAATTTATGACATAATTAAGCTGTAAAAATGTATATATATTTGTAATCAGGAGCTTTTTAGCGACTATTTTAGTAAGCAACTCCCAGCCCTTAGCATCTCCTCTATTCCGGGAGCTTTATGACCAACCCTCGTAATATAAATAACATACATCTATAATATTTAAAACAAATAAACACATTCATAAATAATTTCTCTCGTTAAATACGTAATCAGTTTTGTTGAACGCGTTCATAATCCGTTTTATCAGTAATTTAAATCCTCATTAGTTCTAGTCAATCATTGTCAAAATCTCTGCTACGAGCCTACTTCGTTTCTATCTCACCTGCTCAGAACATCCTGTTCCATAGTTACCGCTAACTCACCAAACAGTTTATCTTTTGTTTACGGCCCACATTATTGATGACAGCGATTAACAGCAAAACATGCGGTTAGCGTATTCGATCCATGTTTCCCTTTCACAATGTCCGCACTTACATTTGACAATGCACCCCTATGGCGCAGCTTGCAAACTCGCGAACTGCCCGTGCGTGCCATCGCATAGATCGATGCAGTCAGATGAAGCATGCGATATGAGAAATGAACATCGATAGAACATGAACGGCCGGTGTTTATTTAATAATTGCTCTGACGATCAATCTAGTGGCAGGAGTAGTTAGTGATGTATGGATGTGGCTTATCGATATTCAATGTCTTATGCTAAATGTAAAAAAATTAAGCTTTGTGATAAGGTTATATTCATAATAATGTTTTTACAATATATGGTCTGTACAAATGTACATTATATTTATTTAAGTAATGAAATATGGCCATCGTGGTGTGTTGGATTGATTACAGGTTTACGGCGTTTGACGGCGAGGCGCACCGCGGGGTCCTGGATTCGATTCCCCGTCGCTCGTCGAGCGTGGATGGAGTGGCGTCTGTAATCGCGTGCGAGCGGTAATAGCAACGCTACTGGCGCAAGAAGCTAATCACGGCGTTCGCCCTACCGTCTGCACAGCGTGGCGATTATGGACATAATCTCCAATATGAAATCTTGGCTTAGAGACCTACGTCCAGCAAGGCGACGGAGATAGGCTGTTAATTGATTTAATAAGTCGAATGAACAATAGCGTTGTTTTTTCGCTGTTTCTGTGGTTTGTTATAGTTTGATGGAAAAATTACTGTTTTGATTTTATGAAATTTAGCAAATTTAGAATTTAGCAATAACAAAGCGCAAGAGAATCCTTAGCATTCGAAAGAGAAAATAATGGCGTTACATTTGATGTCAACGAAGTGGCTACTTTATTTTCGAACCTCTTTATTAAGTTACCATTTCAAATACGTTTTAGTTATGTACATACAAACGACTATGTTTAATACACATATAAAGTAAATAAGGTGATGGCGGGAAGACTAACCACCTTCACACAATGTTTCATGAAAACGAGTCTCTCGCGAAATCGAGGGGTGTCCAATAGATCGACTTGAGTGGAACGTACGTCAACTTATTTTACATATGCACATTACTACTTTCATTGTAGCTATGAAGCTAATCCACAGATGTTAACGAGTCCGCTCTAGCTCTAGCAAGGAATCGACTCCCAAACCCTAGCCCTGTTGGCATGTCAATATCGGCATGTCGATCTTCTACAGAGATATAGTTCCGTTAGACACATCTGTCGCTGTACGTGCGCTCCGGTTTACAACCAAAAACCGCTAAAATTGTTTTAACATATGTACGCTATTTTGATGTAGGCACAAGTTATGAATAAGATCTTTCTATTTCTTAGACGTTTTTGTTACCTTCAAAACTTAAAGAGCACAATTAGTATCATGACGTCGGTAGCAATGTTGGTACCGTAAACTGCAAATAGTGGTAATTAATGTTATCGACAATTATAAAGAAGAGTGAATAAGAAGTTTCAAATAAAAATTATCTTTCCTGTTGAAGAATATCATGACAACCTACAAATGTCATTTAATTCTTATTTCTAGATGTTAGTAAAGGGCTTTCGGAAAGAATTCAGAAATAATTTCAGAAAGAAGAATAAAACATATATAGTAAATCGTTTTCAAAAAAAGTAAAAAAACGTTTTCGGAAAGAATTTCAGAAGAAGAATAAAACATATATAGTAAAAAAATATCTGCAGATGCTCACCACCGCGAAAATATTTCAGGAGATTATTGAAGTGGAAATAAAACAATATTAAAGAAACTGTCGAGTTAAAAAGATATAAAACCAACAAACTATCATCATAATTGACAGTACATACTTGTCTCAATGGCACTTTGCTGGCGAAATTGTGTTGTTCGCCGTGACACAGAATGGCCTCCAACGCACGATCCGTTAGTAGGCAGCTGCATGTCATCGAGTAGGCTTTAAAATAAGTCTCTTAAAAATGCAAATAACGGCCAGGTCAGTCAATTAAAATTTTACCGCGCAATGTATATAACTGCCATCAACGAAGAAATCTACCACCGCATAAAACTCGATTGGCGATAATTAATTCAAAAAATAGAGGTGGGGCCTATATACTGTAACCCGTACGGGTACCAAATATTTGCGTGGAACGGCAATACGCTAGGTACTACATTCCACAGATACGTGTTACAAAATACGTAGATTTCTGTCTCTGTCTGTAATGTATTAACTATTATAAAAGCAAAAGAAACAAATCGATTACGGACGTATGCAAGCTGTCCCGTTCATCGTATAAAAGCACCTCTTCTTATGAAAGAATGAAAAGAAGTTTTAAGAATTAGGCTCATATTCGGAAGATGCCATACTCTTGGACAAACTAGTGTCTAATATACTAGTACTTTATACTTGCTCCATACTTTTTGCGTGCTCACGACAGAACAGCCGACAAGCACGTATGCGAGTCACGTACAACCTAGTATTTTTTAACGGTTATACTTAACTATTATTTTTACATACTCGTAACTATATTCTATAGTAGGAAAAAATACTCATATCGCACATTCCTAATTGGCGAGTTTTAACACAACGAGACATATATTTTAGTACAACATACCACAATATCAAAAAGCGTGAACATTAAAGTCGAGGTGTCCTTCCTAAATTACATACGGATGCACAACGGGGTCACACATAGATACATCATGTGCAATTTTAAAACTGCGAGTAGGTCAATGCTTTTTAATTCCTTACGAAATGAAAATATTGTAAAAATATTTGGTATCACAGATATAGGGTAGCAAATGGACTACTTAAATAACAGTGGCCGGTCATGTCATAAGACGTACGTGACTACGAGAGCTTGCGCCAAAATCACAGAGTGGTGCTTACTAACCGACAACTGAAGATCTAGATGATAAAATAATCGATGGGAAAGTGAAAATGATGAAATCAACATCACGAGGTAGCGGTGAATGGAAAAATTGTCGAAAGATGCAAATAGCGAGAACTGGGAAAGGCCTAAAAAAATCCAACATTGGAATGACACATAATGAATCTGCTTCGTCATCAGGAACAAAACGGAACAGAATATCAAAATATAAACAATCCTCAAACGACAGACCTATACTCTTAAGGGTTCCACATTAATAATTACAGATTGTTATTTACTCTGATCCACTTGAAAGTATAAAAATAATGCAAAAGTATTTTTATTTGAAATCACCAAAGCTTCTTTAGCAGATTTTGGATATCTTAACGCAGTGACTTCACGGATAGAGAAATTAGAAGTGGTTATACAAGATAATTATTTATTTCGATTTCTTTTTATTATTGTCTAACTTTTTATCTATTGCCATATGCAATAATTAAAAAGGACCAAACATTATTCTACTCGTTATGTTTTAACACTTAACATTCCTAAATTTAGTTCTATTGACAAAAAAAATTTGCAGTGTTATTCTATGATGTCTCCACATATTTTGGTAAAATGTTATTATTCATATTAAACTCTCAGATTGTAGTTATTACGAACTCAGATAATCGAAAACAGTCCAACTCTGAAATTGATAGCGAGCGACTTTCAATAAATAGATATTAAATAAAATTAAAACAGTGCAATAACAATAAGAAAATATGAATCGTAAAAAGTGTACAAGTACGGTTAGTAATTGGGCTTATGAGCAGAAAGTTTTAAACCAGGTATAAACCGAAAGAAGCGATGCTCCAAACCCTTCATATTTTTTTGGTACCGAACGTGGAATTAATAAAACATCATACAAGTAATGTAAAAACTAGTCAAATTAGATCCCGCATTCTAAAAGCACGCAAGCTCTGAGGGTTTGAAGTAGTAATTCAGAGAATTCTGTGTAAAGTTCCAGTGAATAATGAAAAGCTCTGAGTGGAATTGTAAACGAGGATTGCGATTGAGCTTTCTCCCTCATACGGGCGCATTCACTATCAGCAATTGTATGTTCATTATAGATTGGTGTTAATGCTTTTTATATGAGTTTGATTCGTGAATTGTGTTTTATTATTGTTGTGAACATGTTCTTTATAATATGGGCTATCTGTACCAATTGTTAGTTTTTTGGGAGGCGGATATAGCAATTGAAGGGGGTAGTTAAAATGATAGTTATCTGTAGGGGGTTAGATATAAACTAATAGTACTGTTCCGGCCCAAAAAAGCCACGGAATAATTATAAGACAATTTACCTATGTCTATGTGAAATTAGAGATGAATCAATTTTTTATTTCGTTTTATTTAATGTGTTATTTTCAAAAGTGTGCCGACGGTAATAATTTATTCTTATTTCTTGGCAGTGAAAGTATTTTATACGCTAAAAAATAAGCGAAACCTCCCAAGTAAAGCATATATTATAACATGTCTATTCTTTTTTTGATTACATACATTTATTTTTAGTATTACGTACTAAAACTGTAAAAATGGAACATTTATAGAAACAATTCGGTATCCTTTCGTCCATCTATCATAGTTATTGTCGCCTACTTTATGTACAGAGAGAATTTTGGCAAAGCTGTACTCAATGTAAGTACTAAAAAATATAAGATAAAATTAAACTCAAGTAGCAATTTTAGTTCCGACTTGGGGACAAAATGCGAGTTTAAATATTTTTTTTTTGTTTTTAATTTCATCGTGTTCAAACAAATGTATTTATCTAAAACCTTCTTATATAAAATAAAAAAAGAAACAAAAAATACTCTTAATATAGTAACAAGAAAATTGGAACAGAGTCGATTAGATTTAGTTCAATTACTAATATCAATTTAAATTGTGACAAGGAAAATATATCACACCAGTTGACTATCAGTTAATTACTTTTTCGCTGCATCGTAAAAGAAGATATGTTAATAGAAAAATCTGTATGTATCCCGACTTTGTACATAAACAATGTATATTTACTTTACATAAGAATTTAGCTTATATTCAGTATAATTCACGAAAATAGGGACTTCAATTGTTTCGCCATTCGCTGTAAAACAAAGAAAACGTTCTTAATTCATTGTTATCCGTCTTCAAAATGCCTCCAATCTATTACGTTTCTATTTTTAACCGTATACTTCATTTTTTGTTATAAACAAAAGGTGAAGTATACGGTAAGAAATAGATAGATTTTTTCCATTTTATATTATTATATTTTCATATTATTATTTTTACTCCCTCAATGATGTAATAATATGTAATTATATACTATATCTAACAAAATAATCCACTTAGATGTTTTGTTCTATTATGTCATATGTGACATAGTAGAATTACTGGTGATTCGATACGAAAAGAATATTTAGGAGGTAACACATCAATAATATGATGAAGTTAGCGAGTCTGCAGACAGATAAATTGATATTTAAGTCATTTAATTAGAAATCTTCTTTGGCTGACTTAAAACAGCTGCCCAAACTTTTGTTACAAGTAAGTACTGCTTTTATTCCATGCATAGGTTACCTACATGGCAAAGAAACTTGCTTTGCACTTGATTGCACTTTTTGAAAAACGATTTAAGGCAGTTTTTTAATTCAAATTTGTAAAAAGGAAGGAAAGTATTTTTAACTCTTTTGAACCGACGACGATGAACTATATTTTACAAATATTTAATTTACAATGATTCAAACCATAACGAGAAGTTAGTTTACAGAGCGCCCTCTATTGTCGAGTAGATTTGAACGAAATCGGTTTTATTAGTGAAGATGAGTTGAAAGCGAAGGCACATTTTACAGGGCGCTGTTCAAAATAACATTTCAACATCTTTTAGTGTCATCATTTATTTCGTTAGTAGATTATAGTTTAAATTAAACAGTTCAAATTAAATCGTAAAGTGTCAAAGAAAGAGTAATCCCTGGCATGTAAAACATTAGTTTTATATTTTCTAGGTACAATTACTTTACTTATAAGTCGTTAAATTTGACAGAATAGTGGAAATTTAGACGATTTTAAAATGTAATTTTTTTTAAGTAAAACTTCTTTATGCACGCTTGACTTGGGGAGTAAGCTGGTGAATGCATGACGAGAGCGTTACGAAAAGTGTGATGATGAAGTTGAGAGGAACATATAAGTTAGTGAAGACAGAAAGAGAGAGAGTTACGTTTCGTATATTACTATAGGGACAAGAGAGAGTGGTGCGAGCACACATTTACTTTCTCTCTTTCTCTCATAGCCAGTTATGTTTCGTATATCTAAGACACAGTGCAAGCCTATTGTCTGTATCATACTGTAGGAGCAAGAGAGAGCAGTGCGCGCAAACATTTTTTTCTTTCTTCCTCTCATAGCCAGTGCATGAAATATATATATATATATATATATATATATATATATATATATATATATATATATATATATATATATATATATGCGTGTTTTCTAGCTTTACGCGAACGGTGATTTTTTGATTATTTTGTATTATTATTTTGTTCAATACATTAAATATTCTACATTTAAAGTGAATAAAATTGTAAATTCATTTTAAAGTTCATATTTTGTGAATTTGAAGTTTTACTTCAGTCGTGTGGTCTAAAGCACACTCGTTTTTTTATCTACTCGCTTTGGCGGAATATAAATATAAATAAATATAAATAAATGATAATATGATATTTTAATATAAACTAATTGAAGCAGGTAAGAAAATTTAGAAAATGGTAATTTTTTTATGAATTTTATAAATATATTATAAGAGCAGCAAAAGTAGCTGGTAGCTGGTTGTTTTTTTTTATTTTATCTCTTAGGTATATTGAATACGTAGGTTACAAATATAAGTGATATAATAAGGTCGCATAGTGAATAAATTATGCATTTTTACACGGTAAGTATATATTTGTATAATAAAATAGATATAATAATTAACTCAAAATGGCTACTGAAAATACTACTCAAACTGGCAATAAATAACTAAGTCACTTATATTTGAAGTCGGTGCCAGCACTGCTGACCGCAACTTAAACAAATTAATAATTTAATTTAATTTCTAATGTAAATTTAAAACTTCAACTTCTATTGTACTCACAATACGAAACAGATTCCTAAAGGGATTATTTATAATACAAAATTATACATTTGTTTAAGTTGATCGGCGGTGCTGGCACCGACTTCAAAAATAAGTAACTTAGTTATTTATTGCAAATAATTATGTACCTATCTGAAGTTTGAATTTTTTACTTTTTAGTACCTACTTTTTTGAAGTCGGTTTTTTAAGAGATATTTTATTTTAGAATGTTTAGTGATTAATAATATTAATCATCACATTGTGACTAACATTCAATTATTTTATTTCTTAGAACATTGTATTATTATTAAAAGTCATTGCCAAAAGCTAGTATATAGATAATTTGCTCTTTGTCTAAATTTAGTTATCATCAACACACAGAAACGAAGCAATAGTAGGAACCGCCAGTGGTTAGCTATTAGCCGTTGAGGAGTTCTGTTCTCCATATTCGAAAATTGTACAAAGTAATATCTAAAGTAAGAAGTAACTAGTAGCAAATATATTTAATCAAGATTGATTTACTGCCATCAGTTAAGGAGTCGTATTATTGGTCTTCAGAACTCATCATCAGACGCTGACCTGGTCAAGGTGCAGTTATTTTGCAAAGTAAAAACCACCAGTAGTAAATATCTTGAATTAAGGTTGATTTACTACCATCCAATAAGGAGTTCCATTGTGTATCTCCAGAACACATCATTAGCCTCTGACATAAATTCATCATAAAACCCTGACCGGATCGACGATGTGGTGTTACTTTGCAAAATAACAAATACTAGTAGCAAATATCTCCATTGATTTAATAGCATGCGTTAATGAGTTCCATTGTTCATCACCTGACCCTGATCTGGTAAGTGGTATAGTTATTTTGCAAAGTAACAACTACCTGTATAAATATCTTGAATCATAGTTGATTTGCTGCCATTTGTTAAGGAATTCCATCGTTCATTTCCGGATTTCATGGCCAGATCATCATAAATTTACATGGGACCACCCATAAAGTATCATCTTCCAAATAAAAAAATCCACTCCGTAAATAATTATCGCTGAACATACATAAGAAAAGAAGAGTCAGTCGAAAAGAAGTAGGCTTCCATACAGCTTTACATGGAAAATAAGCTAGAAACGCTTGTGATAAAACATATTTATTAATACAAAAACAATTAATTGTCATATGTACAAATATGAGGCTAATGATATTATTTATAATGAATGTTAAAATAAGATTAATTGCGGTAGCATTATCGGTTTGTACTAATTGAGGTAGTATAAATCGATAATGCTATCGCAGGCTAAATAAATTACAAGCACCATTAACTATTCCCAAAGGAGACTGGCGAAAATGGGCCTAATGTTACAGAAATATAATATAATTTTAAAAAAAACTGGTATATTTTTTTGAATATAGAAACCAAACAATTCAACCACTGAAAATCAGGAAAGAGCTAAAAATTAAAAAAGGTACAACAATTTGTGACCGTAATGGAAAACAAAGAAAAGCTACTTTCATGAATATATTAATATATTAAACTTTTAAATATCAAGAATTGTTAATGAGTAATAAAAATAAAAAAGAAAATCTAATGAAATACATAATAACTTTTTAGAAAAGATAGTAAAAAATAGTCAGTGCCACTTGTTTTTTTTAATGTGTAGCCATTGCCTAAATTAATTAAAAATAAACTGTTAACTGACATTGACATTTGCTCCATTGTTTTCAAATTGGGTGCCTTTATCGCTTTTATCGAAATTCGTGACTTTTTTCGATAACCCTTCGAGCCTGTGAGCGCCGTAGGTTAATATGGTACATCTATGGATGGATGATACAACGAGACACGACCTGTCCTTTGTTTTATCTCGCGAGTTGAAATAATTCCGTAGAAATTATATTTGCAAACTATTATGAAAAATAACCTAACTTTCATAAAAAAAATACAATATTTCTCTTTTGTCTTACTAACGATTTAGGAGCTTATTTTTTCATTTTCTCTATATAAGATTGTGATATTTATTATTGTAACACCTGGAATCAATACTATATAGACTCTTGCCTGTCTCCTTTCCATATTCCTACTAAAACACACTTGTGTAAAATACCCAATTATTGCTTTATACAGGATACAACAAAAAAAATCTATTCACAATTAAAATAGCACAATAACGTAACGAATACGATGTACAGCCATTATCCTTCCAGACTGTGCATAGTCACGCAGACACATCCGGTCCAGACTAAACTCCGGACTCAATATAATGAGGTTCAAGGTCGAAACATCCGATGTCCTTTCAGTCCTCGACCTTTTCACTGACCTTTTCATGTTAAAACCGCATCGAGACAATAAAAACCGCTACACTCCGCGAAGTCAATCGAGTTAGCAGTAATTCGCCTGCAGACCGCGTGGGCGATCTGATGTGCATCATCGAACGAGACATGCGATAAAGACTTTGTAACCTCATTTCGAGAGAGTAATTTGTCAATCATCACTTTAAATAATTAAGATGTAAGCGCGTGGCAATGTTATGTGCTGTTGCGTATTTATAAATATAAATAGTTGTAAGCGTAAATTCGTAAACTTCATTGTTGATGAACTCAAGGTCTGTCCGTTTGTTCGTATTCTGTTATAATATTTGATTAAGACACCGTTAGTTGTGTACCAAATTTGGATGTAACGTAGAAATAATTTGATTCGATATTATCGAAATAATTTTGGGAAACTTAATGTTTAGACTCAAAATGTTTTTGTTTTAAAGCTCATTATGAGATGTTAAGTGGAAGCTAATCAAAAGAGGAAAAAATATAAAAGTTATTCTTAAAATAAGACGTCGGTTCTGCAAAATTAAAAAAATACTTGGAAATAATCTTAATAAAAATGAGATAAAGCAAATATAAATGAAATGTAACAAAGAAATTCGTATAAAAAATCAGTCACATTAATATAGTAAATTTATTAATTAAATTCATGACTGAACAAATATGATCTGCTTGGTTTCTTTTTTGTTTTGTGATTATGTACTATTCGACGTCCGAAGTCGTTAAATTTCCGTTGAACATTACGAATCAAATGATAAATTTCCTTTAAAGTTTTATGGTCCCATAAAAATGGAAGTGAAATAATTCTAATAAATTAAACATTCCTCAACCAATCGAGGTGAAATTTCAAAGATATTCGTGAAATTGTTAATACCTTGTCAATGTAATTTTTGTAATTGTGTAATTTGTTTAATATCTTGTCTTATTATCAGAACGAATCCTAAGACAACCAATTAAAATAATTTGAAAATTAGATCAGCCGATGTTTTAGTTCCTAACCGATGAAAAAAATATTTATGTATTTTATAGCTATGTTTAATAATATAATTATGTTCGCACACCTAGTAAGTTTAGTGATTTTCATTATTGCTTATTGGCAAATGTCCAGTCTCTGGGAACTTTGTCAAAGCACTAAAGTCCACATCAAAATAGTTAAGACACTACATTAAAACAAATTTCAGTATTTGTATTCTAAAATAAAATATTAGAATTGCCTTATGCATACAAATTATAGATAGTGTAGCATTAAACGAACGTGGCCCGTAATGAGATTGACGTCTAGAATAAAACTAAATTGTCATTTATGAAGTAATTTCGCAACACATTTTTCATGTTCATCTTTTATAGTCGACACGCTATTGTAGAATGTTTCCACAGCAAAAGATAGATTTGAAATAAAGAAGATAAGATTTAACAAATCTCTGCTTTTATATCATAATCTCTAGTTTCGTATATTAAAATAAAATATTTGATTGTCGTTAAACATAGAAATATAATGAAAGGGTAACAATGTCAACCTTAGACTTGTTTGAATCGGGACATTTTTTTGGAAAGTAATCATCTCTTGAAATGAGTTTTCACTATTTAATGACAATGCAAAAAAATTATATATAACATGTAAAAAGTTATAAAATATTTCTTTTCATTAAGAGTATTTATCAGAGTGAGCTGCTTTAAAATAATAAAATTACAAAATATGTTTATTATTATGACCTGCACCTACCACTTTTAATGTACGTCTGAATGTATAGCTCTCGTTCTCTCTTATTGACAATTTCTTTAGTACTTATATGTCTGTATATATGTATATATATATATATATATATATATATATATATATATATACACACACACACACATATATATATATATATATATATATATATATATATATATATATATTGGATTTTACGCAACGAAGATTTTGAAAGAGAAAAACGAGTTACTACCCAAATTGTTAGTGTGTTTTGCATGAAAATAAAATGGACCGCTTTTACGCATAATGCATACGTCTAGGTGCAATACCCATAGTGACCACTTTAAAGGTTCAGAACTGATAGTTTCTGATGGCCTCCTATAGTACTGAATGAATACGATTTATCTTTGCCGGTTTCACAACTCGTGATTCGAACTGAAAAAAAAACTAATTCATGCTTCATCTGCATTTTCTGATGATAGTGATTCTTCTTCAAGTCTTGTAATCCTGACTTCGAGCGTCTAAATCGCAGTCTAGTTTTAAATAAAAAGCTAATCCTGGTACCTAGTGATATAGAATAATTCGCATATTTAATACTTAAGTCACAGCTATGCCTACATCTTCATCTTTACTAGCGATATTCTAAGTTTGGTCACTCGAAGAACTTTGAATTGACCTATATTGCTCCATATACATAAAATAATATTACTAGATTCATGATATTCTAATCATAATCGTCTTTTCCAATAATCGTTCACATCGCATTTAGGTATAAAAAATATGGTGAATATAAAAACAAGAAGCTTCCTTATAAATAAAAATATGTGATATTACACAGAGTTTAAATATTTTGATTATCGATGTGATATTTTATAGCGAATGCTTAGAAATGAAATATGTGATAAAAAACAAGGCCGTAAAAATATGTGAAAAATAGAAGACAAATCGCACTATTCAGAACTTGATCAGTTACTGTCTGAATAACGAACAAAACCAAACATGAACTGTAGTGATTGAGAGTGTGAACTGCTCTGTGCGGAAAGAATTCATTCAGGTATTTTATAAGGATACGAACTATTTAGAATACTTCATCGCCGTGGTGTGTTAGATCGATTACAAGGCATAACGCCTTTGACGGGGAATACGGTTTCGATTCCTGGCCGCTTGTCGAGCGTGGATGGACTGGTGTTCTGGTTGGCTATAAGAGACTGCTCTCGTAGCAATAAGTCCGCCATACATATCAACTGTATAATTAATAAAAATGTGCAATACGCTGCTCTGTAAGTTTAATACGTATAGATACTATTTTATTAAAAATGAAGTTTCAAATATTAACAAACGTCCAAAGGCCGACAGCTCATGGCGTGCGATCTGGCCTATTGGTGTGCGTAACGGACAACGCTCGGAAATGACAGTAGATATCGTGCAGCGAACAATAGGACTATATTATTATATTTAAAAAACCGACTTAAAAAAAGGTAGGTACTAAAAGTAAAAAAATTATCTCAAAATAGGTACCTACTTATTTGCAATAAATAAATAAGTTTCTTATTTTTGAAGTCCTTATTTTTGCCAGTACTGTCGACCAACTTAAACAAATTTATAAGATAAATTTAAAACTTTATCTGCTAATGGACTTACAACACTAAATAGATTTATAACGGGCGTATTTATAATATAAAAATTTACATTTCTTTAAATTGATCGGCGGTGCTAGCACCGACTGCAAAAATATGTAACTTAGTTATTTATTGCAAGTAAGTAAGTACCTATTTTGAGTTATTTTTTTACTTTTAGTACCTACCTTTTTTGAAGTCGGTTTTCATCTTCAGTTTTTAAGTCGGATTTACATACACATTTCTGAAAGGTGAAAGTGCTGTGAAAAATAAAGATTCTGTAATATTTCTCCATGGTAAACACATTGACCGTGTAGAGTGATTATAAATGCGAATGTTATAAACAGCAACAGTATTATATCTAAAAGAAAAAAACATTATTTTAGGAAATTTTTTTGGATGAGGCCTGGATATTTCAGAAAATGTGTGATAATATTTTTAACACCTTTAGGACTTTCTGAAAGTACTCCCGTCATTTCTGGGTTAGATAATTTATTCTTTGTATTTATCGATGGCCTAGGCAATAATTTTACAAAGTTTTTTTACTCTTCGCAGGGTGCCAAAATTAACCCTTTTTTAACACCCTCCTATGTACTTTAGATTATTTTTATACCTAATAATATGAATGGTGAAAAAATTAATTTTCTCGATCGATGCATAAGGAATCCTCAAATGCAAGAGCTAGAGTGAGTTAATTTATTTCATAGATACTATATTTTATGATCTTTTATATTACAATTTCATTGCATTATGTTTTGGATAAAATTGGACAAAAAAAATGTGGATGTACTTATGTACGTGCGTTAGAAGTTATACTTCTTTGGCATAATAAAAGAATAACTTTATTAACACGCAAATAATTAATGGAAATAAAATAATAAAGGATAGAAAGCCGCAGAAAAATAAAATGGTGGACCACTCTTCTGTCAAATGAACTATGTAAATATATATTTAGTGAGCAATTCATGGTGTCGATTTCCTATAGATTTTATATTGTTTAGTATGCAACTTCATTCTGTGAAACGTTTGTCGCATTCGTAAAATTTCACTCTCGTCATTTTTTCATAACGTGTCTAAAGAAGTATAACTTCAAAAATAGGGTCATGCAGCGAGACATTCTTACCAGCGAAGGATTGAATTCAGTGCAGCAAGTTCTCCATTGTGCGCCACAAATCACCATAGAATAATAATTCTCATTAAGCCGTCCATCGAAAAATATGACGTGACGTGTAAACATAATTCATTTATCCTTTGTCTACGTTTCTCGTTCCGGTAGTTTGTTAAGAGAAGAATGTCAACAATAGTTGGACGATCACTGCACCGCCGTCACATAACAAAGCGCAATGTTGTCGTACATGCTTACCCTTTGTACTGCGACACGGCAACACGGCGCCTGTCTTACTGTTGTGAATGCCGCCGATGTTTATTTTATCGTCAAACGCAAACATTGTGCATTCATGTGAAAATAACCGCCAGAGTTCAAGAAGCAAAGAAGGTACAATATAATGGAACATTTTTGAATATGAATGATAATTCATATCGCATAACTTTACAACTCAAATAAAATGACTGGAATGCCTTCTCAGAATATTTAGAATGAGATCAGAAAAATATTTTTTTCCAATATTCGCTGTACGAATTAAATAATTAATTGATGGTGTATGTGATGGATATGATGGATGGATGGATGATAGTCTAACTAACCTAACAATCTGAGGGTGTTTACCAAACTGTAAACAATAGTTTTAAGGAGTTTTACTGACAAACGGCAATCAATATTGTTATCTGCAGCTAAGTTGATATTAATTTATTCTTTATCACAATATAATACAGAAATAATTGTTCTTATTTGGATGTGGTTTGAAACCGCATCCTCTTAATTACTCTTGAAATGTTATATACTAAATTTATTACGATAAAATGACTACTGCATTTTATTGACTAAATATATACATAGAATATCAATTGCAGCTATACATTGTTGTATAAAGACATGGATAAGGCACTTATATGTCATTGCCACAACAGCTTTATATTATGTCAAATAATAATAGCCAAAATGCAAACATATTTATTCTTTTATTGTAGCTACATGTCGCAAAGATAGCCCTTAATTAGTGCTAGTATCTTCTATTTCACAACATAAATCATAGCTTAAGTTTGAAATTAATTACAATTGAAAATTTAAACAACGGTGGTCGTTCGTCGTAATATGTGAAAGACAAATTTGAAATTTTTTGAAAATTAACCTAAATCAGGATAAAGTCTATATTTTTTTCAATTATAAACCACGTTCGTTAAACATTATAATTTAATATTTTATTTTGTAAAATATTTATTATATGCACTATTGAATATATTTGGCGTTAATTTTGTAGAAATTCATTATTCACAATTAAATGAAACTACGTAAAGTATTATTTCTACTTTCTTTAATTTCTTTACCATGACCTAGGTTTCGTTGTATTACAACATCTTCGCCGTGTTACCGAATATGTTGTAATACAACGAAACCTAGGTCGTGGTAAAGAAATTAAAGAAAGTAGAAATAATACTACATCACGTAGTTTCATTTAATTGTGTATATGCACTATCATGAACTTTTTAAATTAATGTTACACGTCTAACATAGCAGCTATTCTGCATATGTATCTCACATATTTTGATGACTCTAAGTCTTCAAAATATTTTGGATACGTATTATACAAATTAACCTTTCCTCGAACTGCATTAATTAGTGAATGATATTTTGAATTAGAAGTCGCAATTTCACTATTTCTTAAATTTTGTGAAGAAAATGAATCTGATTATCCGAGGTCAAGCAAATAAGGAAATGATCAATGTTTGGTGTTTTGTCTATTCGTTGGAGAAGCATAATTTAATTTTCCCTTTAAACATTTTACATTAAATTGCATGAAATTTAATGAACAGCATTGTTTAATTTACTCAAGAACAGACAAACAGACTTTACTCAAGAAGAATAGCACCAAAAGAATACTGACGGATTACGAATAAAATCATATAATCAAAGTTTATTCACCGCTAAAATGATTTAAATGGTATTTGTATCTGTAAATTATTTTCTCAATTTTACACAAAAGCTAAATGAATTGTCAAAACACACGCATTGTAACAAATCTACTATGCTGTAAGGAAAATTATCAATATAACAATAAATTTCTGCACATTTAAAAAAAAATATACAACTTAATGGAACCTGATTGTCTGAACAAAGAAGACGTCTCGCAATCTAAAACAAAATATAAAACAATACCTTCATAGACATATTTTTATACATAAATAAATAACATACATTAATATTATTACGACATTAGTTTGTATATTCCATCCCAAAAAGCATATCTAATTGATAAACACTTCCCATGAATGTATCTCTCATTAATCAACCCATCAATCTAATATTAGTTCCTCTTCGCGCCCTAAACCGCATCTCCCGCAAGGGGTTAAATTTAACCTCTGACGCGGCGTGTCTATACCACTGTGATGAAGACCGATGATGCCGAAACAATTGGTACGCAGGGGATGAGAAAAGATCGGACATTAATGGAGGTTAATGAAGAAGAATTGGAAACGGTGGCTGAAAGAGAAATTAACGTAAAATACTATGGAGGTGTGACTTTTACGTTGAATCAATTAAAGAGTTTAATGATTAAAGTGTGTTTTTTCTCTGAAAATTAGTTAAATTAGATAAAACAATAAAGTTTTATCTATTATTTTCAGGAATTTAAGAAGAAAAATGCCGTAAGAATATTAATGAATGTTAGTATTTATCAAAATATTACCTGATCTGGTATACGTATTGTCAACGCCACCTATATTTGATTGATGTACTATAATTATCATTATTTAATTGTTTCGAGTAGCTTAACATATTATTTCACTGTAGGCCTGGATACAGGCAATTTCCAGTCTGTCCCTATGAAATAAATGAACTAAAGTCTCGCAACAGTTTTTTGCTAACTGTATTTTACTAAACTTCAGTAGAAACTTTAATAAAGAGAATATCATTTCAGTATGAGGACACTTAGTTGTGTACATATGTTATTGTGCGTGCTCAGTGAGCAATATCTTTGAACTACATATTCAAAGCAAAAATCTAATAGGACGCTAAAACTATAGTGAATGGCAAAGAATATCTGGTGTTGTAGGGCATGCTTGAATTTATTAAGCCAGAGTTAGCTCTGCGTGAAGTTGAGTGATGTTGGGCTGTGATGTGATGTGAAGTACTGTGATTTAAACTGATGTGATATGCTGTAGTTTGACTTGATATACTATAATATACAGAACGCCGAGATGTGGTTGTTGTCTTTTATGTGTTGTCTTAAAATCTGCTGCGATGTAATATACTGTGATGTGATGTAATGTAATGTGGCGGTGATGAGATGTACTCTACTGTATTGTGATGTGGCGTCATTTGATGTGAAGGGATATGCTGTTGAGTGCTAATTTGTAAAGTGCTACAATGTAATGTGTTGACGTGATGTAACGTGTTGGTATATTGTGTTGTCGTATAATGTTAGGTCATTTGCTAAAATGTAATGTGCTCCGATGTGATGTTCTATGAATGATGAATATCACAAAGGTATTATGTGCAATTATGTACTGTAATGTTATATTCTGCACCCTACTGTGTTGTGCGATATTCTGTATTGTACCGAACTGGGTGATGATAGGTTGTGGTGTATAGTTATGTAATGTGATGTGCTAATCTGATATGAGCTGTGCTATATATGCACCTTAAATATCATTGCAGGTGGCATGGGAATGAATGAAAAAGAGTTGAAAAAAATTCTATCAATGAATAAGAGTAAATGGAAATGCCCGACATACAATTTTCGCCAAAATACGAAAACAACAACTTCCTCCTTATCATCCGTTGAGTCAGAAATGTTCTCCATAGACTTTGAGCGCTATATGAGCTACATAGACGCAAAAATTTAAAATGTAGTAATCGCATTTATGGAGCAGATAAAAGATGTTCTGAGTATAGTGGCGAATCACGCAACAGCTATTAATGTGCCAATACCACCAAAGTAAATACGTTGTGCACATCGCGTCGCCACCGACAAATTGGATCGTCTGCGCAACATCGCGGTGCAGCTGACTACACGGTGCCTGCGTGGCGACATCATCACGGTGAGGCGCGTGCGTCGTTCTTTCACTGCAGTCCATCTAGCTCTCGACACCTGTGCAAAGGATTTAAGTGAATGAACATCTCACGCTAAATAAGAAATTACTATGTGAAAAATTACAGGCTGTAAAAACACAAAAAGGCTGTGACTATCCGTGGATTCGTAATGCCAAAATATACGTAAGAAAGCACTCTGGCGACAAATTTCATTCAAATGTGAAAATGTAATTCTTAAAGTGTTATCTATTTACTTTATACTTATTACCATAATATCATTTTATAGCAATTTGTTTACTACTACGTTTGTTCATTGCTTTAATGCCGCGCATAAAATTTGAACATTTCGTTGTTACTCTCAGTCACTATCTAATAATGTTCAACACTAAAAATGTTTTGATTTATTATTATATAACCAAATTAACTGGAATATTCAGATATCATATTATTACAAAACACTTGTTGGTTTCAATTCTAAATTCTCCTAATATTGCCAGTTTTCATGACATGTCATTATCACCAATTTTTTATTTTCTCGTATTTTCCATTACAAATATAATATATAGAATGTAAATTAATTAAAGGCCAGTGGTAGTGGGTAGATTTCAATGCACCTATTTTTTTAAATCATGCCACTTTTTTCCTGAAATTTGAGAATAGTTGATGCATTTCCATATTAATGACTTATGGCAATTTTTAAATTTCAGAAAAAGTGATATGCTTTAAAAAAAGGTTTATTACACTCTTACGGATTGAAGTGGCGCCCTTTACCTACTCCGTATGTTGCCCATCAGCTGTATATATCTGGACTACACACTAATTTGTTGTATTCTTTTAGCTCTTTTAACAGGGAGCCACAAGTTCATTCTTTTCAATTGAAATATCCCTCTAACGTAGTATAAACAAGTTACCTAATATGTCAATATATTATCAGAATTATGACGGGATCAAGGCACAAACTAGCGAATATACAAACCAATGATTATGACATAATTATACTCCTCGAAATGTGGCTTCTCTGAAGTACACACGACGCTGAATTTATTGATCGTTACACCGTGTTTCGATGTGATCGAGATGTTCTCAGTAGTGGTAAATCCTACGGTGGAGGAATCGTCGTCGCCGTCATGGCGAGGTTGGTTGCGAGGCGCTATATTCAATGGAAAAATAAGAAGTAGAAAAAATCTTTATTTGTCTGCGAACGAGAAATTTGCCCTTCACCACATGCGCTATTTACATATCACCAAAATTTCCGCAGAACCTTTATATAAAGCATCGGGCTAACCTTCAAAACATATGTGCCGGGAACTCAAACCAGTATAAAATAGTATTAGGTGACTATAGCATTCTATGTCTGAAATACAAGTCCTTGGAAAATTGTCCCCGTGGCATTACCAGTAACAGTTCTGATCTCACAGCCATTATTTTCGTCAGTATAATTATATGCAACAGCCTAATTATCTTAAAAATTCTAATAAAAAAACCTTTGACCTTGCACTACGCAACTGTAGTCGTAGGCTCAAAATAGCAGATTCATTACTTTACGGGGATCCCCATATTTTGTTTACTCACACTCGATTGCCAACCCTGTATTGCAATGAAAGAGCAGATCTTGCTGGAATCAATATATCATTTAAGGCATTTGTCTAAACTTATACATGTTATGTGGGTGCTGGAAAAAATATATCGGTTTAACAAGTTCAGTCTTCTTGATGTTTTTTAAATCTTCTAGTGTTTGATACAAAATAAAAAAATCCAATATAGCCAGCCATCCAACTTGATCGAAATAATAAAACGGAAAAAGAAAATATGAATCAAGTGGAAGATTTACCTAAATTATAGATTTATCTAAATTAAGATTTAAATATGTACTTATCTAAATTAAGAAGCGATGTGTGATACGCAGACTTTGTGATGATTGCAACAAGCTGTTCCATTCTGTCGATATTTTTGCTAGTTCGCCATCCCAATACGAGCAATCCGTTTCTAGAATATTGCTTATGGGTCAATTCGTTAATATATAATTAATTAATGTTAACCTTAAATACTCGTATTATCCTTGATAATTGTTATTTAGAGGATTATAATTTGTGTTACCATATTCTTATTATGGTTATTATTCATATTCAATACGCGCAAAAGTAATTAATTTTATTTTCTTTGTAATTATTTTGTAAATTATTATTTGTGTTATTCAACAATTGTTGCCATTTCATGTTATTCAATTATTAATATATTTACTGTTAATTGTTAAATTATCACTATTATTTTGTATAGAATTATTGTTACGATGGTTTTCAACCTTTATATGTATCAATACTATCAACCTTTATATGTATCAATACTCAAGATATATTAGTGTCTGGATGGGGGAATGTTAGGATACAAGTGTGCCTGATAAACTCATACGTTGTTATAACAACAGACTTTATTTGTTTTTCCCCGTATAAAGCAAATAAATAACATAGTTAAGCAAAGGACAGAACGTAACATTTCAACTCATCACACATATAATGCTACTTGACAACATATCACAATCCATAATATCACACTATATTACAATTCATCACAGTAGCGATAATCCCATTACAGAGCACCGCAGCGCAGCAAATCAATTCACATTATAGCACAGCATATCATAAATCATAGAGTGTCACAACTTACATTAGCACATCACATCAAAATTCATCACATTACACCATAGCACATCATAGCACAACACAGCACAAAATACCAAAGTACAGCACATCTAATCACATTACATCCCATCACAGCTCGGCACATAAATATCAGAGTACATATTTTAAATCCTATGAAATAAATTTCAAAGCCCAAATTTTTATGGGACATAATAAGTTCCTGGCATGCATGTGATTGGGACAAAAGTTTAAGCAAAAACGAGTCACGTAGTTTTTAAATAAGATTCGTTGGAAATATTTTAAACATTGTATCACAGTATAACATAGCTGCCATTTAACCGAAAGTTAAAATAACAGCTATTTTTTATATACTTTTGCAGAAATTATTGTCTAGAATATCAAGTTTTGTTTTATCTCTGTACATTGATGTTCTGTGGCAAGTAAAAAGATAAAAATACTAGGAACAAAATTTAAAATCGATTAACTGTGTGTTTCTCAATGTGACATAGCTGTTCCGTTAATACATAAATTAATTATAAGGAAAATTAGATAATAATTATAGTGTAAAGCGCGATGATGAAATACTAAGAACATTATAAATAAATAATAAAACACCAACAACACCTATTTATTACTACTATTTAATAAAAGTAAATAGTGTAGCAAAATATACAACCGTCATAACTAATCAAAATCACAAACTAAATTTCTTGCCATAAGCTAAGCTAAACTGGCAAACAAACTTAAAATAATTCGTAAAACATTACAACATAACATAGCATAACGTAACATAACACACCGCAGCAACGCATAGTTCAACAACATAGCACATCATATCACAGCAAATTACTTCACATCACGTTATATACATACATAGCGCATAAAAATACAGCGTATCACATTGAACCACATCATAGTACAATACATCACAGAACAACACATCACATACACCAAAACAAAGCACATAACATCGTAATACAGCTCATTAAAGCATAGCATATACCATAATATCATAGTATCATATCGCAGAAAGTCATCACATCACACCACGCACAGCACATCACAGTAAGGACATCGCTGCACATCACATTAAGGAATGTTCGTATACAATACTACTACGTTCGTATATATACTACTACACATTAAAGCTAGCATAGCATCTTACATCTCATAACATGGTACGTCACATCACATCATAGTGCAGTACAATATATAACATTACAGCACAGCGCACAAAACCACAGCACAGCATGTCACATCACAACACGATACATCACATAACAACAAATTATATGACATAATATTATAGCGCAACACATGACATTACCGCACAGCCTATCATGTGGCATCATATGACACAGCACATAACATCATATAAAAACGCATAAGAGCATATCACAGCCATGCACAGTACATCAATGTAGAATACATCAAAATAGGGCTTATCACATGGCAGAAAATATATTACAACTCATAACAGCCCAGTACATCACAGCATATACGACTACTGTGTCTCCCAGTATAGCATAATGCATAACATCATTAACAACACTGCCTAGCATATTGCAATACATTTTACATTATATTACAGCATTGCACTACGCATCGTAGCACAGTATAGTAGGATACCACAGCACATCACAGCGTACCACGGCATAACACATCATGACACTTCGCAGCACAGCATTTCATATCACGGTACAACACATATTGTCATAAGATATACATCATTGGATAGTACATAATAGCATATCACATTGTAGCACCACACATCACAGCAGAGAATGTCACATAGTCGGACATCATACACAGTACAGTATATCATAAAATATTATAGCACAACACATCATAGTACAGTGCTCCACAAAACCACACAATACGAGATATCACAATACTTACACCACTTTACATCCCAGCACATTTTAGTATAGCACATCATGTCACAGCATAAGATATCACAATACATCACCGCACAGCACATATAATCACATCACAGTACATTACATTATAGCATTAAAATACATGACACAACACATCACATCAAAGCTAATATATGAATTACATCATAGGACTTTTAGAACTTAATTTTGCAGCACAACAGTAGCACATCATACGACAATCCATCATATTATAGTTTGGAATGTTTGTAATGTATCTACATTACAATACAAATCAGCACAACAAAATGCACTGCAGCACACCACATCACAATACATCATATGTTAGTAGAGCATTTTTTTGATGTGATATACATTAAATCACAGCACATTCCATCACTGCACAACACGTCACAGCATAACACATAACAGCGTAATATATCACGACACAGCACATCTCATCACATCACAGCGCATTACACCACAACACATTCTAGCATAGTACCTCATGTTCGAGCGGATCAGAGAACAGAAAATGGTAGTTTAAACAGGTGAGGGAACAACAGACTGAAATCAATTCTAGCGTTTTTAGAGTCCCGTAGGAAAAAGAACCATTATAAGATCACTCAGGAGCCTTTACGTCCGTTAGAGCCATTTTTTTAGAATCTGCTCGACGTAATAAAACATATCAAATTGCATGTCTCAATTGGTAAAAGTGAAAAATATTCATTTGGATATTTAGGTGGATCAAATTAAGTTCTAGAATTTTTTTTAAATTAGATAGTGCAGAGTATCGTTGTATCGTTTAAAAGGACTAGTTATAAGGGTATCAAATATATATTTTTTCATAATTTTGAGTATTATATTTTCAGAGATATACTGATTTGTCTCTTATTTTCGAAACTACTCACCTAACAGTTTTAAAAATGTATGGATTTTAGAAGCCCACGTAACGGTTGAAGAGAACTATAGAGATGATTCTAAATGTCATACTTTTTGAAATATGCTCTATGTTTTTATGCCTATGGAAGATATAGCATGCAATATACCATATACCATACTACGCAGAAATTTTAAATTTACCACAGTCATGCCTATTATTAAACCGTATATTTTGCATGAAGTAACTTTTTCAAGATGTATATAGTGGCAAAAAAAGTTTTAAATTTTTTTTAAAAATTTTATGTCTTATAATACCAATCAAATGTGGTGATACCAATCATATGGCTTATTATGAGAAACACAAAGAAATATTTCTCATAATTTTAAACTACATTTATAAAACATTTTCCAAAAAAATATTCTGAGTGAAGATTACATGAAAACTGTAGAGATTATTCCAGATCTTATAATTCTTGAAAAATGCTTTTACGCCTGTGAAAGATATAGTAGGCAATATAGACCCGCAGAATGCGAGTTCAACTCGTGCTTTACAGTTTTTTTGAGATGAATTATCTGCCTCTTTTGTTTAGTGAGTTTACATTATGAATCCTAATATTATTGCTACTCACGTATGTTATAAATAACCTTCTGGTGTGCCTTAATAATTTGCAAGTTTTGGGGATCCATATTTACATAATAATTGAGACAAGATTCTTGACGGGTCCTATCAACCCACAACCTTAAATAATATTTTAATAGCATGAAAACTCCCCTAGTTCCTCAGAACAGTGCTGCTTTCCACGGAGAATCCTTCATCATGTATGCTAACGAATGCATATCACGAAATACAAATATAGGAACAATTAAATGAAACTACATTGTGTAGTATTACTTCTACTTTATTTAAATTCTTTACACGACCTAGGTTTCGTTGTATTACTACATCTTCACACAACACACCTATATAGGAAGTACGCTATCGTTGCCTATGTTTAAAATTGTCTGAAATTACATTACCTATTGTAAATCAGCAGATTGATTCGATCGAATTTCTTCTATACCACTTCCTCAACCGCTCCTTGTCTCTAACGTTTTGCCGTTTCGTTCCTGTTCTAACTAATGTCACATTATGTAAATATATCGTGCAATACTTTTCATGCTTAAGTCTATAAATATTCTTATTTTGTTAATTTTCATTGATTAGTGTTAACTAATTATTTACAGTCTATCACGTAATTTGCTATCCTACTTAGATTAATTGAGACTGGCAGTAAAAGGTTGTTTTTGTGAAAATAAATCTGTCACTCTATATTCAGTTTGCCAAGCTTACAATAATGATTCACAAATAAATAAATAAAAATCTTTGGAAACAAAGTGATGTGAAAAAAAATTAAAATTTTCTTACAAATTATATTAACGTAGTAATTCTGTATGCCAAAAAGTAGCTAAAGGAAAAAAAAAGAATGGAGAGATGGCTATAAGAACAAGAAACAATTAAAGTAAACTTTTTGTTTGTAAATATTTAAATTATACATTTTCTAATTATTCCCAAAAAAAAGGTTAATTTTTAAAACCAAATCGCTATTGCAACTATAAAACGTGGTAATTATAATAAGACTGATGTAGATGAAGAAATCACCTATATGTAGTGATATAAAACTTTGTGTAACCATGGAAACACTAAACAAACCTATTTATAATACTGTATAGGCTGACATTATATACCGAGTAGGTAAAATTGTGCAGTATATAGGCAGACATTATATACCGCATATATACCGAATAGGTAAAGTGTGTGTACCGAATATATAATGTACCTACATTATATGTTGAGTAGGTAAAATTGTGCAAATAATATATTTTAAAATTTATCTCAGATTGTGTTTAATTTTACATTGTTTAGAAAATTGTATATTTCCCATATATTTGTTATTGTCGTTGAATTGCACTAAAATTTATATTGATTCATGTAAAAATTAAGTTTAGGCGCAAAATATTGCTTTGGTGACAAACAACAGTTTGCAAATGTTCGATATTTTTCTCGACGATTCCACTCAATGGCGATTTGATCGAATATCTGTCAGATTCTATGCCAAAATGTTTTACAACCTCGTGCTTATAGCAAAAAGACGGTTGTCACATTATTGTTATTACTATGGTGACATTGTATCATAAAATTCTCAGTAAAAACTCAGTAATTCAGTAATTCTGCGACCAAACAATGAAAAACTCAGTAATTCTGCGACCAAACAATGAATCTATACCGAATTTAACATGCGTATGAAAATGGATATTTGTTGCCAAAAAGTTGCATAAATATTCATTAAATTTGGTACTCACAGACACGGTTGGCTATTAGAATTAAGATATATATTTAATTCCTTAAATACCATAGCTCACGTACAGTGAAACTTAGTGAACCTTTTATAGTAGTTTTTTTACTATATAATAAAGATATAGTCAATAAATGGTGTGACATGTATATTAAAACCTGTGTGTAAATCTCACCGCCTTAATGGAAAACCAATTTGGCTCGATTTAATAAAGTTCAAGTTGATCGGTTTTATCAAAATTTAAAGGAATTTAATTAAATAAAAAATGCAAATTCCGACCATATCGCATGCATATACAATATTGATAACACAGAAAAGAACACTGTACCAAAAAAAACTCCAAGGGAGGTTACAGCAAAAGACAAAAGTCGTATCTAAAGCAGTGTTAGCAGAAAGAAATTTCACGTCAGAGAGCTATTTGCTGCATGAGTACTGGTGGCCATTATATTCCACCAGCATTGATTTACCCCTACCGAAATATTGATTAAATTTTGTACTCATAGACACAGTTGGCAATTAGAATTAAGATATATATTTAATCCCTTAAATAGAATAGCTCACGCACCGTGAAACTTAAATAGCATAGCTCACGCATCGTGAAACTTAAATAGCATAGCTCACGCACCGTGAAACTTAGTGAAACTTTCAGTAGTTTTTTACTCTATAATAAAGATATAGTCAATAAATGGTGTGACATGTATATTAAAACCTGTGTGTAAATCTCATCGCCTTAATGGAAAACTCACAACAGTTATAATTTTATACATCGTTACATTATTTAATATATTCAATCCCTATTCGTCGAATGCTGGTAACGAAATAAAAGGAATACAAAGCATGCTACTTTCAATATTGTCTTATTATTGAAAGTAGCATGCTTTGAAATGAGCGATGGTTGGCTTTCCTTATTACCTTTACATTTATAGGCAGCTTATTCATTACACTGTGCCCATAAATAATTTAGATGACAAAAGGAGAAAGTACTTCCTTATCGCACGAATCTTCATCTGAGAATAAAAAAACTTTATCAACTAATACCTTCACTACACCACCGACATAATCTAAGCCAGCACTTGCGGGGATACACGTTCTCGATAGAAGTGCGTACATAGTGTAATATTCACACGAACCATTTCGATCAACTTTTAACATCCCCGTACTTTGGACTTATTTGATATATCAACTTGCGCAAACTCACGCAGGCCAGGACATGACAAACATAAACCGCATTTCAAATTTAGTAAAATTTTGCTTTTATACTTCTTGTGAAAGTGCGATACCAAAAAAAATGCTAATCCTGCACTGATGCCCCATTCAGCGTTAAAACTTTGGCTTACTTTTACTTAGAAAGTTTAAAGTCAAGCAATTTCTACAATTGAATAATTTTACGCAATAACCATTACAAAACTTACTATATTTAGAAATTAATTAGTATAAATGCAGAAAATTTTCTCAAATCAAATTTCAGCAAAAAGTCACGAAATAAGAACATGAATGCGAAAATTTTATCATTTCCTTAAGACCATTATGCTGACTGAATAAATAGTTGAAATAAAAATAACCGTTATGTTACAAATAATTTCAGTATGTCTAATTAGAATAAACCTTTAATGTAAAAGATACGGATAAACATTGAGCACTTCACTAACTTATATTAGAACCCTCAATCCCGTAAACGTCTAAGTCAAAATTATGTAAAAACAGTGTTCCTAGAAAATTACCTACAGTTTATTGGACAGCTACAAAAATATTCTAAATGTCACAGTTCTAGAAAAATTCAAAATTATGGAATTTATAATTATTTCTATCGTTTTCGAGTCTCATAGTTCATAAGAATTCAAATAATTTTGCATCTATAAAGGATATTTCGGCATTCTATTTGTATGGTGAAAATTAATATTAATATTTGAAAACAGGCTATTAGAAATACTGTACACCCTTGTATTCTTATATGTATATCATAAATATACACGGAAACTTCGTAGCGTGAGGCCAACTTGTACATCACAACTTTTTTTTACATTGATTCGTTCTAAATAGATAGCTAGAAAGGCTGATAAAAATTGGCCACTTGGATACTCATTAAGTATTTTCCAGAAGTTATCTATATTTCTTGAAATTGTTGGTGTAAGTTAACGAAAATAATATTCATTAAAATTTCTAATCAAATTCAGATTTTACAAACCTATGTTTAAAAAATTAATTTTCGGAGGATGTCCCCCACAAACTTATTTTTTAGCCAATTATTTGGTGGGGGACATATTGCATATTAATTTTGAAGTTCAATATTTCGCAAAGGTGTTCATAATTAAAGAATTGGCAAATTAAACCTTAATTTTACATTTAAAACATTTATTCAATGATACTCTACTAAAATTAAAGCTTAATTTTACATTTAAAACATTTATTCAATGATACTCTACTAAAATTAAAGCTTAATTTTACATTTAAAACATTTATTCAATGATACTCTACTAAAATAAAGCTTAATTTTACATTTAAAACATTTATTCAATGATACTCTACTAAAATTAAAGCTTAATTTTACATTTAAAATATTTATTCAATGATACTCTACTAAAATTAAAGCTTAATTTTACATTTAAAATATTTATTCAATGATTACTAAACAGGGTGTACGAAAAAAGAAGGTATATTAAAAGCAAAAGTAAAATTTAAAAAAACTTGTACCTGTTCTTATGTACGTGCATTTGAAGTTATAGTTATTTGTGGTAACTGAGCGCAGAGGTAAGTGAACGCGTCGCCCATATCTCCGGAGTAGGGAGTTTGTTTGGGTCAATCTGGGATGCCGGAATTAGTTCCACATGTCACTGCGACAAGTCGCGTTTTGTTTACTTTATTTCTGCTAAAATAATATTTGCTAGTTAAATCAGCAGTCTTTTTTCATAACGCGCCTAAAGAAGTATAAGTTAAAAAAAGCAAGTAAAGCACAGATGCAGCGGTATAAACGTTTGGCTTTTTTATAAACTACCAATAAAAGCAAATATTGTTGGAAACCACGCTGTTTTAAGTAACTCTACCTATACATGGATGTTTCAACGCAATAACAGTCCAAAATATACTACATGGATGTTTCAACGCAATAACAGTCCAAAATATACAGCGCATCTGCCAAACTTTCCCTCGCAAATGAGTTCGAAATCGTTGACCGCAAATACAATAGAATCTAAACCCTATAGAGCATCTGTGGTTCGAGATCAACAAATACAAAAACCGCAACTCAATGTACCGGTATCGTAAACCAATTTATGACACTCTTCGCTTGGAATAAATTTCTATGGAAATACGTAAGCACTAATTTAATAAATTGAATTTAGTCAAAATTAGCAATAAAGACAACTTTCTGCCCGTATTTAGTTCCTCTTTATGTTATTTTTTATGTCATGTTTCCCTACGAACTTTGGACAACTTACATAAGCAATGTAATAATACGCAAGAGTAGTTACGTTTAAGTTTCAATAAAAGAAATAATATTAAAATTTTTCTAATTTATTATACTTATGTTATGAGCATTAGCTTGCATGTTCATAGGAGTTTGATGGTTATATTAATTTACTTACATGTCAACATTGAGATAAACATCAAACTCCCGTAAACATGCAAGGTAAGCGAAGTAGAAGAAAAAGTTGCGAATGTGCCTTATTATTTGACCACTAACGCCGTTTATGTGTGAGTATATATATATATATATATATATATATAAGTGTGTGTGTGTGTGTGTTTGTTGTACATAAACCCTTGTATATACATGATAAAGTTCTTTCAGATACATTAGTAAAATTTTTCCAGAATTTTTTCCAAATTCTATAATTTTGAAAATATTCCTTGTGCGAAATATCCATCCTTAATTATGCCAGTTTAAAATAAAAACGAATTGTGAAAGCTATCTACATTGTGAAAATGTTACTTCTGTTTCATCTAAAGACAATAGCGATAAGTCTTTTTGGAGTCCACTTTCCTGGATTGTTTGTTTGCTAATTTTTACCTCATCTAAATAAATTTGTGTTCTTGTGAATATTTCTATATTGGTTATTAAATTAAAGTTACATTGAGCTATTATTAAAATAATGTTTATTAATTTAATTTTAATGCAGCATAAATACATATAACTCCTAATAGTATAGTATAGCGGAGCATAGTGGCAGGTTTGCAGTAGCATAGGAAAGTAGTTGGCAAAATTTGTAGCACAGCAGATATGTCAAATTTGAAATAAAAAAAGTCGTTTCGAAACCTGTCAAAAGAAATTTAAATAAGTCGGACAATATAAGAGCCAGTACAGTTTTAGTAAAGAAAATGAAAATATTAACTTTAGTACATTTTTCTTAAGAACAAAATATCAACGAAACGTTGATTTAGGTTTACGATATGTTGATTTAGGTTACAACACTCATATGATCGCCGACCAGATATATTTATCAAATGTATTTTACAATCAGAGTATCGTAGTAGCTAACCAAATACAAAGTGCCACTGTTAGACTGAGGAAATATACAAATATCAACAGTAGGTTATCGTTGATAATTCGATATAACTATGCGAAATATCTTGTCCATTCCTAAACTCGCGACAAACTTTTTGTTAGTAAGCTCATTCGAAATGGAAGTGAAGTTTGTTTCGAAGAAGGAATTTGCAAAATACACAATCTCCGGAACGTCGAATCGTATCATCGCACAGAACAACATACTTACATAACTTCACAAAATTACTTCGAAAAGCGCTTACCAGCACAGATCATCAAAATATACTACATTACATTATCTCACATTACAGCAAAGTAGATCAAAGCACTTAACATAAGGGCACGTTGCAAGTGACAGCTCATTACAATCCGGCACATTATAGCACATCACATCTCGTAACTGAACATCGCAGCATAATATATAAAAGAATAGCGCACTACAAGACGTTACAATACAGTGTATTATCTCACATGACAGTACATTATCTCGTATTGAATTTTGGCACAGCATATCATATCATACAAGCAAGGAACAGCGCAGCGAAAGAAAGCACAGAACGGTACGTACATTACATAACAACACACAATAGCTATATTACATTACAGCACATCAGATCATAGCCTGTTACAACCCAACATATCACAGCACTTAACAGCAATTCGCCACTCATCACACTATCAAACATTACAACCTAGCACGTAACAGCCTAACTCGTCACTCGTAGCATATTACAGCACAGCATATCAGGACAGTGTATCCGTTTAGAAGAGATCACATCAAATATATCACATGACATTTTAACACAACACAGCACTTTATAGCATACCACATGACAGCACATTACAGTACACCACATCATACAGCTACATACAAATCACAACACATCTTAGAATATAACGTAAAAGAACAAGCATATAACAAAACATCAGTGGTATGATGTTTTGTTATATGCTATCACATCACCCCCACCATTTAGCACAGCATAAACTATCCCAACAGAGCACAACACAGCCTAATCTCTGTTAGCGTCTTTTTATTCTGATAAATGCAAACATAAGTTACTCCTAGAAAATTGATTCGTATTATATTAGCATGGTATATTTTCATTGAATTTAAAATACACGATTATTTGAAATTTTCTAAGTGAAAAACGTATATATTTATTATAAATTGGTCTAGTTCTGGGAATGTGGAAGTCAGTAATTTTTTTAAACTTAAATGTTTTGGATTCAATTTAAAACCGTGCACTGGAAATATTTACCAGTTTCCATTTAATTTATTTAATTTAATGAGAGAAATTTAACATTTTAATTCACGCAAGTATTTTAATTTTATTCCGAAAGTTTCTATTAACGAATTCCCTATTACGATTTAAACAAAAAAAACCACTTTTTGCAGTTAATTCGTTTAAAGAACAAAAAGTTGAATTCAAATGTTATGTCATTTAAGTGACACTTAAAACTCGATAAACAAAATTAAAAAGGTATTATATTTATGAATTTGGACCCCATAAGCTAAATGATGCTGCACATTTCATACCAATCGGATAGGCCGTTTTTATGCCAACCACTAAAAAAATTGTTTTTCTCTTTATGACATTAATATAGCAATTAATGTTTTTAAATACATCCGTTATTTCTAATCAAATGGTTTAAAATATCCCTCATTAACTTTATTCCAGCACACTATCGGAATAAATGTAAACCGCACATAGCATAAATTGAGCACAATGAGGGCAGGACACGATTAGTTGTCCATCAACTTGTCACGAACGCGTATGGCTCGCCGTTTAATGAGGATGTGCCCGCAAGCTCGTAAACTGTTGTTGGCACCCAATATCCGATGCTGGAGTAATTAAAATATACAAGTCCACTTTCGTATATCATTCATTTGGAATGAACTTTTTTGCTAATCCTGGAACAACTTAATTATGCCAGTTTAAAATAAAAACAAATTGTGAAAGCTTGTAGATTGTAAAAATTGTAAAAATGTAAAATACATTGTAAAAATATTACTTCTGTTTCATCTAGACAATAGCGATAAGTTTTTAGCTATTAGGAAATCAGCAGGGTAACTCGTATCCTCTTAATTGTTTCTTTGATTATCTTATTTAATATTTACATAAGCTTCATTTTCCTCGATTGTTTGTTTGCTAATTCTTACCTCATCTGCGTAACTTTGTGTTCTTGTGAATATTTCTATATTGGTTATTAAATGAATGTTATATTAAGCTATTATTAAAATAATGTTTATTAATTTAATTTTAATGCAACATAAATACACATAGCTCCTAAATGGATTGCAAACGATTGAGAGGTATGTTTTTATATGAATGGTGTGTTTCCGTTGATTGGACCTAATGGATTCCACATTTCGCGACGTCAACAGGGAAATAATATTCATGAAATGATGAAAAGTATTTAGGAATAAAGAGCGCGCTTAGGTTTTCTCAAAGTTAATTCAGGTTGTGGGTAGGTAATGTCGTGAACACGCACCAAGATCTATGGGGATTGTTTAAATTTTATGAGGTAACGAAGTTGCGCCGATCATAAGTCGCCCACCATTTGAGCCGTAATATTAATTTAGAAATGTGGTCATATTTTTTCAAGAAATACATTAGACATAAATAGGGCTTCCCAATGTTATGCAGAAAAGAAAAAATGTAACAGATATAATCTTATTTGGTAGGTTTATAATCACAAAGTTGTCGTATCACATAACGAAAATAAAGTTCATTTAATATTACAATTTTTAATATACGTACATAAGCGCTTTTACTATTTTCTTCACATTTAATTATACTCTATTAAATAAAAAAAATATGAAAACCGTGCAAGAAAATGTATGAATGCAAATAGAAGGATCGAATTGAAAACTTCCATTTTTTTGAAGTCGGTTATAAAAATACGTGAATTTTCAACTTATTAATGGGAAATCTAATAAAATATAAATTGAAAGAAAATACAGAAAAATAAGCTTGAAGTCTATTCAAATATTTAATCAATATTCAACCCAAAATTTTAATTTGTTAAGAAATGACTAATACATAAATCAGCACCTTCATAGATAAATACCTGACATGTTTATTTACATATAATTATGCGGGCTTTTAGAGTGCGAAATATTATTGGGCAAAGAAAAGAATTTAGGCACGATTCGTGTGCAAAATGATTAAACATTCCTTAAATAAAAAAGAGGGCCAAAACGGCTGAAAATACTTTTTACATAGAAAATATAAGTTAAAATATCTCAAAACTGTCTTAAAAATGGACATAACTACTTTTTTCCTTTCCCCAACGCGTTATTCCTCACACAAATATGTGTTTTTATTGAAATGGATATTTTACGATACGTCATAAAGATTGACATTTACCACGAGATTGAGTTGTTGCCGTCATCGATTCTTGTTACAGAAGGTATTTGCCAATAGATGGCGCGCAAGTTCTTCAATATTAATTAATCGTCACTTTGAATGCGTTTTTAACGCGTGTTTATTATCTACGCGCATTGCCTTTCGACCGCAGTTATAGATTTCAATTTAATTTAACGATCCTCGTTGTAGTTAAACTAACTCTCGTTATTAAGAGGGTATCCTTCAATTAAATGAAGTTTTAATAAATATGCAAAGTGTAAGGTAAACCGTAAACAGTAATGTTTTTAATTTTATTACCTTATTACCGTATTTATAGCGAATCCATTGTTCTGTCTGATTTGAAGGTAACTTTTTTTTATTTACTGATTATTTACTGATGACATTTTTTTTGTGTCATATATTATAAGGACGGATGATTTACGGCTCCTCAAATTAATTGCATATTTTTTAGAATAAAATATTGTTAACGCTTTGCTCCTAAAATTTTAAAACCCAAAACATTAAATTAAAATTTAAAAAAGACAAAATACGGAAACTTTATCAAATTACTTAATGTCCAATCATCGGACCGTCTTTTTGCTGTTTTTCTCAAGAACGGTTTGATGTAGAGAATTCGACATAGTATGAGAGTACAGACTCGCATATATTCCAAAACTACTCGCATGGAAATTTTTAAAAAAGGCAAATAAAGAACTCAAAAAAAATATTTTTTATTTCTTGCGCTGTGTGGAATATGAGTGTGAAGGAACAATTTATAGGGCTTCCCAAATTGTTTAAATTTTATGTATTTATGAAAATATCCACAAACATTTTCTGAGAAACCGTTTTGGCGCAGAAACTTGAAATTTGAGTAGCGTAATGATGAAGCATGTTAACCCTCATATTACTCAACAAGCAACGCTCAAAATATTGAATCTTTTAGGAGCAAATAAGTACTCGGAAAAATATTCTTCATTTCATGTAACTTGTGAGATATGAATTGAAAGAATTCCACAGCTTATAAGGATTCAGCTAAAACTAAATTAAATTATAAGGACTTTTTCAGAATTTTATTTAAAACAGTTCTGTAGATATCGTTGAGACTGTTAAAAAAAATATGTGCCCCATCCCTGTCCCCAAAATTGCTAAACTCAAAATCAAGAATTAAAAAAACGTTGCCAGAAGTTTACCTAAATCCTTCTGGAAAACTATAGGTAAGATTCTTCATTATTACCATTCATTATGACCATTATTTAGAAATAAAAGTTTCTAGGTTTTATTACCCAATTCTAAGCAATTTCAAGCCCAGAAAGCATTACGAAAATACCTGGATATTATACTGCAGTTTATGAAACAGTTATTACGTTATGAATTTATAATGTTAATACATTCTATAGTTATAAAATTAATTTGCGTATTAAGTGTGAATAATTGAATAAGATTTCAAAGTATCTAGTTATAACTACGGAAATATATGCGGATTGTTATGCTTTGCCAACATGCTAATTTCATATTTCTACTTCAAACGGTTGCTGAAAAAATGACTATAACAGAACGACAGATGGATAGGCGAACACTTTACTCACGTGCTCGCACAGTCTTGATAAGGTTTCTGTTATTCCCCTTTTTCAAGACATGTAAGCCATAAAATTAATACGAGATAAATAATCACCAAAAGGAGAACGTTAGTCCTAACGTTAGATAGCGTCGTATGTCTGTTAGTGAACACGCATTCCTCGTCCCTCTGAGTTAGTGAACATACATTCCTATTAAATACGAATATACGGTCAGGGGGATCCCACTGCATCGTCTTCGTGTCCCGAAGTCGTTTATTTGGGAGCAAATTTGATTCGCGATTTACGTTTCGTGGGCACATGACGGATGTAGCAAAAAAATCGTTTCGAAAACTTCAATGCGTGTTGCCGTCTGTGTCATCAAATCGCTTGCTGTGTAAGTACTTCATTAGTGCAGAACCGATTAGAATCTGTCGCCAGTACTTCTAACCCACACGAAACCAAGTACGACTTGATGAATGAACGTGTGCAAAAGACGTTCCTCCGTTATCTGTATATGAGACAGTATGGTCAATTTCCCCTCTCTATTTTCTGTCGATTTCCTCTTGGGTATGCTAGGTTTCTATTCCTTACAACTCAGAAGAGAAGTTGTGCTTATAAAATTTGTCTTAAAGCTATTAAAAGGTAAACTATTAACTGTATTATTAACTAAACTATCATTTTTCGTACCTGACCATTGCCAGCGCTCATGCAATCACCATCTTTTTGCTATTCCATCCTCGAGAACCGAATTATATCGGAACCCTCCAATTTTCCGCGGTATTTAACTGCTAAACGACCTGACTGCGGTGACTGAATGAAGAGTGAAAATAAATTTGTCGAAATGTGTCGTCGTTATCGTTCATAGTTCTTGTGTATTTTTGTATTCATGCGTAAATTGAAAGTTTAAACTTTGTTAAACCACTAATTTCTTATCGTTACGTTATCTGTAATGTATCGATAAATATTTGTGTACAAATAAAATAAATAAATAAAACAAAAAATTACTGAAACTTGCTTTAAATGTATGCGAAATGCAGTTTAAAATTTCATGATAATTAGCAATGCAAGCGAAATTTCGAAAAGAAGTCAGAATACCATTTATCACTGTAGATACAAGATATTAGTAACAAAATGAAAAGTAGAATTATTTTAATTAAATGCTTTGATTTCATATTCTTCATGTCTCTCTTAACATAATTTATTTATTCTATAAATAGTGAATGCTTATGCGCTAGCGTTTTGGCAAAGTTTATTAAATGTGATTGTTTATTAAGTGTTTTTGTTTGCTTCCTTGTTATATATATAACTGTGCAGACAAGTAACTAAGCGCTGCTAAATTTGGCGTGCATATAGTTGGTAGAGTAATACAGCCTTGCCCGGTGCTCGCAAAAGTCGAATGCTAAAATCACGGAAAGTATATTTGGAGGTTTGTTTTTATTTAAAGCCTACAAGATTTATATTAGTCAATAACTAGTCAATGTGTTATAGATTTTGATGAAATTTGGTACAGACAGTTAGATGATTCATTGTATTATACACTATACTTTTTAACCCGAGAAATAACATAAATCTTGTAGGCTTAAAATTCGGTATCTTCTACTCAAGATAACATTATCAAAATCAAAGAAATGGCGTGAAAAGAAAGAAGCATTTTAAACTTCGTATATTTTTGATAAACAAATTAATGTTTTGTAGTTTTTTAAAAAAATATTTTTATAGTCAAGAAGTGATTTGTAAAATTAGCACGATATTATCAATTGATTATGTAAATGTACATACAAACTTATGTTCTTACCCTAATTCCTAGCATGGTGATTTTTTAATTAAAAAAACACAACAGAAGTGAAACTTCTTTGGCCATTTAAACTCGATTTGTAAGTATATAGTAAAGGGTAAAACAGCAGAGAGAGAGAGAATATACTAAGTGTAAATTCATAGGTCTTCATCTAAAGATACACTAAGTGTAAATTCTTGACTCTTCTTTGGACGCAATGAAAATTGGTATAACAACATTTTAATACTAAGCATTCAAAAAACGTCATTACAAATCAACGTAAACATCTAACAAAATATTCATGTTAATTTACAGAGACAATTGTTGATTGAAAAATTAGCGGCCACATTTTTTTAATTGACAATTGTCTATGTAAATTTATATTACATTGGACTTGCATTACAAAGGTGTTGTAACATTGGGAGCAGATTCAGGATTTCTTGACAATCAAGAGTCGACCTCGACGAGGTCGCTGACGGATAAATTTATGGGGTTTATAAACAAAAGAATGATTAACCAAGGGGTTTACGACAAAAGAATGATCAATCACAATTAAAACAAGGTGACGCCAAAACTAGCATATCTCTATTTTATTAATCTTCACTTGACATACCTAAATAATTACACATATATACTGATATTAATTACACTCAGACCTATAATTTATATATTTATATTCTATATTTTTATATTTATATATTTTCTTAAGCGAAAATTACAGTTTTGCTTATCAATAAGATTGCCCTTTGATAAAATAAAACGGAACATATCTAAGCAGAAAATCTACTCTATTTCTCCATTTTAGCCAACTCTAACCGGGCCCCCTCTTTTGCACTTGCCCCCAATGACCCCATTCGGCACACTGTAACAGCGACACTGCGGGCGTCAAGAGAGCAGACAGGATGCGGGCACATCAGCCGGATAGACGATCAGGAAATAGGGTTTCACCAACGGAAATGCAAACTATAAAGCCGAACTGTTGGTTTTAAGGCCAGTACAGGTCGCTAACGGACATCAATACATTAACATGAGCGCGATTGTGTCATCTTTATTAACCGTTTATTAACGCTAGAATACGCGTGACGTCTTAATTATATACAGCATGTACCACTTACAGCATATCTTCACAAAGTGATTCAGCCTATTTGAATAATAAAAATAAAGAAATAATAAGCCCTTTCAATTTTTTAATAATTGTTTTAGTTTTTCTTATTCAGAATTACATGACGAAACAACCTATTATGAAATCTATATAAAAAACTTTATGTCAAAATTTATTAGTGATTTTTAATTTTAAAACAGAGTTTATTTATAGTTTTTAAAGTTTTATTTTTTCCGGAAGTGGTAGGATTTTGATGTAACAAATGTATTGAAGTAATTTTGCGACAAAGAATTAGAGTCTCGTTTGTACCCTTAAATTACTCGATTGATTATCCTGAAATTTTGCATGCATAGTTTTTTGGCTTCTATCACGATAATGAATATGGTATGAAACATCTCAGTCTGAAGAAGAAGAAATCCGCGGAAGGGAATAAATTGATGTGAAAATTCTCTGGACGCGATGAAAGTAAAATTTTTAAGATCGCAACGTTTTTGTGACGTCAGAGTGCAACAAATCTATCGCAAGGACGGAATATGGGTACCTACTTACTTAACAACTGAGAAAGATAGATGAATCATAGACTTATATTAAAAGATAGAATGAGGTAAAAAGTGTATGCGTGAACGAAAACAACCAAAAATGGCGCTCACTACTGCTATCAGCTGTTTTGTACGTTATGTGTGTCAAAAGTAAACTGTCAAAATTTTGTCGATTTATTTATCTATTTATGATTGATTTATTATTATTAATTTTACGTGTTTTTCGTCCATTACAAGACCAACCACATATGTTCTTAATTTATATATAAATCCTCAATGAACCCACACATATATTGATGTAAATATAATTTACGCAATACATTTTCACGACTTTCTTCAGTCGCATTTAACCATGTTCTGATATTGGTACCGCGATTATTTTTAGGATTTCGTAGTCAAATGACAACAACGGAACTCTTATGATATCGTTCTGTTCGTCTATTCTTCTCTTCGCCTGTCTATCCATATGCCACAGCCATTTACTTGGAGACTATTGGCGATTATTCCACATACTTGGAGACTATTGGCACTATATAGACGAAGTTTGGATGGTACGTGTATTTTGTGAACTGCTGTACAATGAACTAGTGGAATTATGAGAAAAGTAATATTAGGGATGGCACTCCATAGATCCAGTGCACATATGTGTGCAGGGTATCATTAACGATGATATGGAGGTTCCAAACTAACTTTTTTAAATGACAATTGTCTACGTAAACTTATATGAAGATTTATATTTACGTCGATTTATAAGGACATTTTATTAATTTTTCTCAACGTATAGTTTTAAATTCTTCTTATACCAATCTCGGAACTTGCAACTTAGTATATTCCCTTTCTCTCTACCGTTTTACTCTTTACTATATGCTTACAAATTGAGGTTTAGATCACCAAAGTAGTTTCAATTCTGTCACGTGTACTGAATTGCACGCGACTATTTTTTTTGGTAATTAAAAAATCACCATGCCAGGGATGAGAGTAGGAATATAAGTATGTATGTGCATTTTCATAGTAAGTTGATAATGTCGTGTTAATTTTACAAATGCTTGTCTTAAGTTTAATTTTTTTTAATTGTTAAAAACTACAAACATTTCTTTTTTTATCAAAAATATATTAAATTTAAAATGCTTCTTTCTTTTCACTAAATTTCTTCGATTTTGATCATAAAAAATTACTTCCAATGCGAAGATCTAATATTTTCACATTTTTTCTTTTTCCAAGCGAAAGAAGCCACGAATTAAAGATAGTACAAAAAAACAACATTTTCTTATAAAAAATAGTGTAAAATTATTTTGTTATGATTACTATAATATTAAAAAAACGCTGTATTGCATATCGAAACACATAAAAGTGGCGTCCCGTAGTCACTTCACAAAATAAGGTGATTATTGCCAAATTTCCGAAATTATTTTTGAATTAACCTGCTCACTAAGCACTGCTTTCAATATTTTTAATACTTTTTTCGAAGCTTCACATTTTGTAAAAAAAATTTTAAAATATAAAATCGGTATATAATGCATAATTAGTATTTCGTGTCATCACCTTCCTTCTTAAATTGTTAAATGCACTCCGAATATCTGCCACGCTACCCGCCGCCGACAACACCAATGCCGTACATCAACTATATTCAGAGTCGAGTGAGAAGCGTTTTGACTAAGCCAAGTTAAAAAAATTGAAAAACATGTAAGGATAAATTTGTTTTCTCTAAAACCGGTAGAACATAATAAATAAATAATTATGTTGTTTACATCAATTAATCGAGCTAACATTTTTGAATCCTGATAATTTTAGTTCGATCTATACCTAATTCTTAATGTTCATGATTTTTTTCAGATTTTTCGACATGAATTCTATGTGAACGCTTTGATTTTATTTATTTCTCAATTTACGCCATGAAATTAACCTCAGAATTGTCTATACTTCATGTCTATAATTGGGCCACCATAATCTATGCTAAATTTCAAATCTCTTTTCAGATAAGAGTTTCCGAGAAAATCGCCTATGATGGATGGACGGACGAACGTTGAACTGGTTCGACAAGTATTCCGTTTTAGACATTTAGTCATGGAACACTACAAACGTTTAAAGGGATCTCTATTTTCATTTCAAAAGACCTATCCAATACAGGTATACATTTTCATTTTATTAAATTTGTTATATGTTAAGTGAAGTGTCTACCTAAAGTATTTGATTGCAATTACTAGCAAAATTTCATATGAATATTATAGCGAAATCCTTATCTATTATATCTTTCTCTGGAGAACTGCTCATTTTTTGAGTACATTGGAAGCATCTCTCTTTCCAAAAGTTTTTAATTTTTCGTGTGCATTAATACGTATATCCTCTTCTATCATGCTATGAAGTTCTTCTGTTTTCTACTTTTAAATTTCTCACTCATGTCTTTAAACCATTTTAATTGTCACGACCCTAAATCTTTTGTTTCATAACTTTGGCATTTCGGAAATTCTTTGTAATTATTGTTCATTATTTTTAAGGAACGTATATCTCCTTTTTGTGTACTTTTAACCGTTTTTGTATAACTGAGATTATATGGGAGAATTATTGTTGCAAGTGTTCCCACTTTAGTTAATTAAATAATCATTAGTAAATTTTTTATTTCATTTCGAAAATATAAATTGTAAGAAGAAATGACTATAAAAATGTTGGGGCTTCACCTAACAAACTTTTATGCTGATCAACTTTAGTTTCTCACTTTCAAAATTAAAGGGCTAACGGTATGTGATGAATGATCTCTTAATTTCATTGATCACGGTAATCAAGGATCCGCCAATTTTGGAAGCATACAGTTTTGACAAAACTGCACTAAGTATGATTCTATGTTGTCTTTCCAGAATTGGTAATTCTTCGCAATAAATTCATATTTCATCATTATTTGTTAGTACCAGTTTAAGTCGCAAACAGGCAGATGTCGTGGGCAGTGATACGAAGCTGACCTTGTATTCGATAAAACCATGGATGCTTTTTTGAGCTCGGTTTTTTTAATTCCTTTAACATTTCTAACATCATGGAGACTTCTACGAAACGCTTCTAATTTATTTACTTCAGAACAAGTGTCTGTTTTGAAAATAAATGTAGATATTAAATAACACACTTTATTAAAAGACAATACAGTAGCTGCACACCGCCCACTATAAGAACCTCGGCGAGAAAAGTTAACTCTTTATCCTCCTACATATTTGACAACGCGCGAATTAAAGCTTTTTACTAATTTATTCGTTTCGTTATGAACTAAATTATACCAATGTAAAGATAATCTACAAAAAAAAATTTTTATTCGATAATTAAAGTCTCACTATTACGCATATTCGCGGTACAATAATAAGATGAACGGTTACGATGATGGCTAAATATGTGATAGGGCCTATTAATAATATATCTTTTTATATTATCATTTTTTTACAAAAACGGTATATTTTGATTATTCCAATGTTTCATAGACGAATCTACACCCCAGCGCAATCTCAAGTAATTATCCTTGATAAGCTTCCGGGCTCTCAATGAATTGAATGTGTGTGATGCAATTACCAACAAGGATTTACAATAATTACGCAAGAGACGGTTTTTACATTCTATTTTACTTACGGTGACATTTTAATAAAGTCGGGAATTTCTAATGGATAAGAGCTTGAATCTGCAATTGATAGTAAATAAATGAGACAATTTTCAGCAAGAGATTTTTCAAATACACTCACAATAATGGCTGCCTCCATTTTAGTTGAAGGACCAGTATAATTTTTAAAACAGGTATGTGATGGAGGCTCAGTGCCTTTGTTGGACCGAGAACAAGGGAGACAGTACTTATTTTTACTCCTAAATAAATAAATAAGTTACTTGAACTCTATCAAGTAACTTATTTTCGAACTGGGGTTTATTCTTTTTAATTTTTGGGTGTATAGGCCTTTTTAAAATATAGGGCTTATTTGTATCAAGTACCTTATAATAAAAACTAACCTAGAGCTGAAAAACTACTAGCCACTAGCGGCCGACCTGTATAAATAAGGCCTATGCCAGGCCTTATTTATACAGGTCGGCTTTATTTGTATCAAGTACCTTATTGTGGAGTACAGTGCTAGACACGACGATATTCAAAAACGTCGCAAGGTGAAATTACTCATTTCCCTGTCCATCTACTGTTTGTTTTCATCTGTTATTACTACAGTTTATAAATATTATTTATGAGTAGCAATCACAGATTACTCAACATAATGTTATAATCATAATTATATTTATATTGATAATAGTGTAAGCGATTAATAAATTTACTAACTGTAAACACACGGTCTTAGTCGGGAGTAATAGCGTCTTGAATTACAATAAAATTGTTATTATAATTCAAGACGCAATTATTGTGATACCTATCAACCGCCGTAGTAACAAAAAAAACTTGTGTTCTGTTACTCATAGCAACATACATACATTTTGTACTCATAATAACCTACAACAGTGATATTCACTTTTAAACCCAAAAAATCAAATTCGAATGGCGATATGGAATATGAGTACTGGTCATCATCTTGATCAAAAATAAATTATTGGCAAAGAACTATTGAAAGTTAAAATAACAATTTCATTCCCATACAAATTTAGCCACCCCTTTGCACCCCTTTAGGGGTTGAATATCGGAAAACTCTTAAATATGCTGAAAATAGAGAATATATAATAGAGATTGGCAATAGATGCATCGGCATTGGGGATCCAGGTTGCTGGCCAGAAGTGGATTACTGACCAACAACAGCAACAACGATATCGAGTAATAAACCAGAAGAATGAAATCCGCATGGCCACATGGAATATGACAAGTGACCATCATGTTGATCAAAAAGAAATTATCGCCAAAGAACTATTGTCCTGCAAGGTCTCGATCGCAGCTTTGTTGTTATTATGGATTATGGGATCCGGACAAATGAAAATTAAATCCCCGATTACGATAACAGCACCAACACGATTGTCATCAATTATTGCATATTATTCGGAATTTTTCTATTTATAATTTCCCAAGTCCAATAAGGAGATGATTTAATTAGTAAAATTTATGGTTAATTCTTTGCCGAATTCTAAAAAGTAATAGCCGTAACGAACTCTGACGAAGAACACGGCGTCACTGTTAAGATGCGTTATTGCAATCATTATGATATAACATTTTACTTACATGCTCATCATGATGCATAAACAAATTGAACTATTCCAAATGTGTTTTCTGTCTCTTTGATCTTATTGTGTATTGTATTTTCATAAACTGTTTAATCGTGAAAAAGCTTAAATATAATTTATTCGGAATTAATTAAAATGTATTCAAGTCTATATATATTTAATAATATCTGTTAGATAATGTTTTATTAGATCCATTACATTATTATATTTATAAAAAAATATTACGAATTAGTTTAATAGCTAGTTTAATATCAGCTGTTTGAATAATCCGATTGGGCGCTTTGAAGCTCATTACATGACGTAACGTCGAATGAGTAACGTAAAAATTTTAAAACAGTCGCATGAATTCTCAGAGCAGCGTACAACCTTTTCTGATCTTAGTACTTTTGATGCTGAATATATTTTCTTATCGTGGTTATGAAAAATAATCCAGCCGATCATCATTAGGAGCTTTAACTTTTCAATTAAAGAGCAAAATGTTTCATATGTCACTATAGAGTTCATCTCCAGTAGCAACTGCTTTTATATATGAGAGAAGTAAATGTTTGAAAAGTAATATAAGAGAACTAATTATTTGTCTTAGTATTCTGGTGATGCTCTGTGTATCTAAAATTAATAAATTTTTGGGCTGAGAATATGATCTTACACCTGAAACCAGGGAGGATTTATCAGAATTTAAGACATATATTCCCTTAGGTCAACCAATACTTCGTAGTATTTTGCAGACATAATAAAAAATGTACAATGAAATGTAAATATTACCTACATAAAATTAGATTTGTGTTTAACAACTGTAATTTTATGTAGGTAATATTTACATACTCAAATATTTTTGAAAATATTAAAACTAACCTTCATCAGTGGTCTAATACAGGTCATTAGAATAAACGATTAAAAACCCACCAATTGGTAGAAAGACCAAAGTACAGAGAAAGGGAATGTATCTCTTGTAATTCTTTAAATGCTACGAAAAATCTACAATTTAAGTTTCTTTCTATTCATGGAAATATCCAAAACGCTTTTGTACCTTCCTCCGTAGACGTCGATGATAATAATACAATATATTCTTTGTCGTTGTTTTACACAAAATTAGAATTAATATACTCGTTAATAATGTAGATTTTAATGAAGAAAATGTAGGGAAAATACAGGATTCATTGCTGTTGACCAATGGTCGATCTCGGATGAAAATTTCAGTTGACTCGAGTGCCTATCCGCTAATTGCTTTGGTTCTCGAAATTAACTAAAACGTTTTAAGAGTTACTTTCCTCCTCTCATTATCACCGCATAGCCTTCCGACCTCTGACCCTAGCTACGACCCACTCGGCGAGTCTCCACAATCCGCAGGATATATGAATATGGATCGGGCATACATCCTGCGGCGGTGCATAAATTATGGAACTCGCGCGGACGGAACTCGTTGGGATGTGCGAGGATTCACGCTACTGATTGCATATTTTAAGTCGGGGAGGGGTCCGAACGGGGACGAATGTGATTTCAGACGGAAGCGCACGGTCTTAAAACGAACCGGATATGTAGCGAGTTGATATCGACGAAGTGATCGTAAACAATGACCACTTTAATGGTATGTAGATTAAGCACAACTGCATAAAATTAAAGTTTTATGTATGAATGCGATAAAATCAAACACTACTGAATTGATTCTGAGACTTAAATTTTGATAAAATCTTGAATGGCAGATTGTGTTTCGAAAGCGAATGAAAAATTTTAAAAAGTCATCAGCACAAAAGATGGACGTCGAATAGGAGTATTTTGTTAGATGTAGGAATTTTGACATTATTATTACATCATAACCCTTCCCAACACAATACATCACAGCATAAAACTCCAGATTACATATCATGGCACAGCACACTGCAATAAAACACATCGCTATACAGCACATGCGATTATAGCGTATCTTATCATGGTGTACATATTACAAAACAGTACATCACATGGCAACACGTCGCAGCATAGAAAATACAGCACAACAAATAACAATACATTGCATTACAGCATATCCAGCACAGTTCGACACGTCAAAGAACATTATAACATAACATGGCTCATCACAGCACATGACGGCACAGCTCTTCATAACACACTGAAGCACAGCGCTTCATATCACAGATCATCATATCAGAGTCCATTACAGCATAACTAAGCCTACCACATTACAGCACAACGCACCGATGTACATTACATGATAGCTTTATAGAATATCACTTAATATCATTTATTGCAACATATCGCATCACAAAACATCTCCTCGCAGTACATTACAGCAAAGCACATAACATCACAATACAACACACAATGCAGCACAATGAAAGTTTGTCAAAACACAGTATAGATTCGCCAAAGCACAGACCATCACATTATTGTAGAGTATTTGTCAGCACATAAAAACGCAGTACATCACATCACAGTATATCTCATCATAGCAAATAACTTCGCAGTATAGTACATCACATAACAACACATCGAATTACAGAAAAGCCCCGTTTGATACAGAACAATGCATTACAGCATATTACAGTACATCACTCCATATCACAACAATCTAACACCCATGACAATACTTCACAGCATATCACAGCCCAGCACAAAACATCATTTCATCGCAGCGTAGTACATCACAGCACATCCAATCGCATTACGGTGCAGTACCTACGTCACATCGCACCACTACACGTGTAATCATAGTACTGCACCACCCATCACAACACTTCAAAGCACATTGCAGGGATGTGAATTCAGAAAATGTACAGAATCTGAAGGACAGAAACAAACTATTTTTCAAACAAACGAATAAATCCTTTTAAAAATATACACGTAATAAAACTAATTAAAGCATATTGCCTCGTATAAAGATGTAGAAATTTTGACGATATTTTTTACAACGCTAGTAACATGAAACTAACTATCAGACCGCGTATCTTACTTGCGTACCAATGATACCTTGGAGAATATTGAAGTAAAATTCTGAATAATTAGAAAAAAAATTATAATTAGAAAAATATTAGAAATGGTACTATGGAATAGTGTATATTATAGCATCATGTGTTATAATAAATATACCGTAACCGTATATTCTGTCATAAAAATTAAGCGTAATAAATAATAATTGAAGTTAATAAAATATTTGTGAAATAGAATAAAATTCTGTAAGGAACGTTGTTTCATTCCAAGACAAAAAAACTTTCAACTTTATTCATTACGTTTTTCTAAATATTTGGAATATTTTAAAGTTGTTTTAATAATTGCAAAGATTATTAAAAATAATCGATACTTGGTAAGTTCTTTATTTTGGAGGAAAAAATAAGAAAAAATTTGAATAAAAAAATTGAATCGACTTCAAATAACCATAGAATAAGAAGTGTACTAAAATTCTTGAATAATAACTACTAAAGTAAGAGTGGCACTTTAATTATTTATACACTTAAACTTTCTTTTACACAAGATGGGCATTTACGATGGTCCGAATTTTTTTTAAGTAGACATCATGATAATTCACGTAAAAACTAATGTTTATCATAGATACTAAAGTTTATCATGAAAATCAATCATTTATAAGTTATGATTTTTTTGTGTTTTTTTGAAAAATATTTATTCCAGTCATATTAATTACTTTTATTCGAAATCTATTCCATAAAATTTGACGTGAAAGTAGACTAGTCATGAAGTAAACACACAAAGAACGATTTTTGTGTTTATTCTTAGCTTCTGCCATTGTTTAAAACGTTATGTTGATTTTTTTTTAAGAAGAAAAACGTAAATATATATATATATATATATATATATATATAAACATGACTGTAGGAAAATCTATACAACAAGATATTTGCTTATTATCTTAAAACTACCTTAGAATATAATGATAGTTTAGATAATAAATCGTAATGATGTAACTGAGAAATAATGTAACATCTATATATTAAATTAAAGCCAAATTGGTGACCTATAGTAGATTTGATTGCATCTGTATGTACTTTGTACTATGTACTTTCTTACTTTTTTGCTGACGTCAAGACAAGTCAATCGAGTCTGCAGTCAATGAGTTTACATCACTAATGTATTCCTGTTACCGTCTTCCGAATCCATCATTTTACCCTAATTTGCAAAAGAGCAAATTTATGTCGCCATTAATATTATCTCATTAGATTATCATTAGGCCTATATAATCCAAACTCAATCACGGCACCTGTATCGGTTGATAAATACCGGAGATATAAGATAACAAATAAAATAAATATAGTCGAACTGACAATCCCGCTCTTTTCGAAGTCGGTTAAAAGTTAAGTGACGTCAAAAACATTATTGCAAAAAAGATAAATATTATTTTTAAATAATTGCATTTTATTATGTATATATTGTTAGTGCTTTAAAAGTGATGTTCAAAAACTACAATAATCTATTAAGAATATATTTAGATACCATAATGAATTGTAATTCATACGTTAGGTAACAATCAAAGCTTTTAAAAAACCAACTAGCCAGTTTGTCATTAACTTATTGATTTTCAAAATATTCCCCATGACGCTCGATGCATCGTTTCATTCGATGTATCCGACGAGAGAAACAGTCGGCTCACCCTTCTTTGAACGTCTCTTCTTTGGTCTTTTAGAATGCTGTCATCGCTTCTTTGATATCCGGGAATCACATTTCTTTCAGTCAACAATTTATTCTTTGGGATAAATAGACATTACACGATGCGAGATCGGGGTTAGTGGTAGATGACCCACAATTTCTACACCTGACGTAGTCAAATATTTGGTCATCTTTCTGGTCATCCTTTCTGGTTATGTAGGGAAGTTATCGGATGAAGAAGGATTCTATAATAAGAGCATTAGCGAAAGTAGCAAAGTTTTTTTTGAAAAAACTCACAACGGATGTAATTGTTGTAATTTAAATCGATTAAATATTTTTTTTGAAAACCCCCCCGACTAAAAGAAAGTAAGAATCTATTAATATGATTCCAAACCCAAGAAAATTCGTCGGGGCTGCCACTGCCATTTCCATTTTCAATATCAATTACATTGCAGCAACATAGAAAATCTATTTGCGCACCTAAGAAAATTTCAGTTAGTCACGAACTGATAAAACTGCAAAATTTTAAGCATAGCCAGGGCATGGCAACCCCGTCGGATTTTCTTGGGTTTGTAATTATATTAATAGGTTCTTACTTTCTGTTATTTGGGGGGGGGGGGGGTGGTTTAAAAATGTATTTAGTCGTTTTTCAATTCCAACAACTACATTCATCGTGAGATTTTTTCAAAATTTTTAATTTTGTTACTGTTTTAAATTTTTTGTAAACAATAGCACGGGATTCATCATAAAATTCCAATGGAAGTTGTTGTTAATTGAAATAACAACGAAACTCATAAAATAATCACCGAACGAAAATTTTCTCATGTGAAGTTCATCTTGTTGTGACATACAGTTTTCACGTTGCCGCCAATTTGTAAAAATAAATGACAAATTCAGTTTCCTTGAATTTGTAATTTGTGTTTACAAACCTCAACGGATTGTCAAAAAGTTCAATTTTTTAAATTTGAATTTGTTTTTTCATTACCATTGTTACAAGTGGCCAGTTTTAAGGATTTTTAATATTGTATTGTATTGTGTATTTATACGAGAAATAAGGCTATTTTATAGAAAGAAAAAAATATATATGTATATAGACATTTAGTTATCCGTATATATTTAAATGCCTTCCATCAACAGGACAAAGTGTTCGACTTAGTTATTGCTGTATAATGTGCAAGTGTGGCAAGACCAAACTTGAAATCTGTTGTTGTTTATGGATTTGCATACAGGGAACGGGCTAATTCTATTTGTAATTTGATTTTATTTTAAAATATCAGCGAAGATATCCCGTTTACCCTTATGTTGTACTCACTCACGTATACTATAAACTTGGAAACTTCGGTCAGTTTAACTATCTCTATAAAATACGAGCATTTTTTGATTCAAAGATTTTCTTCACTTTGTGTTCTAAATTTGAATGCATATGGTATGCGTGGATTCTACTGAAACCATTGTGTGATTCTACTGAAACCATGTTTTTTTTGTTTTATTTGTGTGTATTTAATATAATGTAATTTGTATATGTATACTTTTATCATATAAAAATTAACCACTTGCTTTATTAAATAAACAAGTCTGTACAATGAAACCAAAGTAATTTTTAACCACGTAATATCTTAAATTTTCCAACTACTTGCAAAAAAATCACTTTTCGAAGCAAAAATGTTTTAAAACTCAAATTTTCATCGTAATTATAAAAGTAGTTAGTAAAAAAAGATCGACATACATAATGAAATCGCCTACACGAACAATAGCAATATAAAACCAGTTAAAAAAAAATCAAATCCAGGTAAAAAAAATCCATAATTAAAAAAAACAAAAAGAAACACATCTTTGTAGCAATATAATATAAGACAATAATCTTTGAATAAACGTTTTTGGTCAGGAGCGAAAGAATGTCTCCCAACTAGATATAACACTAGGTATTTTTTTTGAATAAGCTTAAAATAAGAATAAAGTGATTGATAAAAAAATCATGAAAATTTCATGAAAAACTTTAATGAAAAAAAGCGTGGAGTGCTCTCGAGTTACATTTTTGTAATGATAGAGTCAATAAGAAAATGTAAGGTCAACCTTTACAAATAGCGAGCATTAAATAAATTTAGGACAACTGATACCATGCACCTTTCTCCTTTTTCCCGCTTCACTAGTATCCTAAACATTACACATGTAGCAAATTTCAAAATAATAGATCTTTTTAAAGAATTTAATTAATAATTTTGATTATGTGTTAAAGACCGAGAATGAGTAAAAAACGACATTAACAATTTCTGATGTCAAATATCTCGGAAAATTTATATACCTAGGTGTTCATCACTCGACATCTGCGAAGCGCATTGGACAAAGTGTGCTGTGTTCGTTTGTGGAGCTCGATACTTGAACTCAAAAATTCAAATTTCAAAAACACATACCTTTGTTTTGTGTTATTATTTAATTAAATTGGTTTGAAATTTGCATCACATCCGATTTCCTCTCCATTTAACCATTTTTTATGACTGCGTGGTACACATGAAGTATTTTCAACAGTTGCCCTATAATATCTTTAATAACCACTGGGGTGAGGAATAATTTTCGCCTCCAACTGTTTTCGTTTGTTGTCAAAATGAATATTGGAATTATAACACTTTCCATAAACTTCACAATTCTTGTATCCAGCGAGGTGCGAGAAATAGCCGCGAGAAAATCGCAAAATTTTCATTCGCTTCGGCGTATGGTAAACAGCACATTTATCACACCACTAGAATAGTTGTTACTGTACTAATCATAGAGATCCAGGTTTTCTCTGCTAATAACCGATGTCGCCACTATCCTACAATATCACTAGCTGGCTAACCGCAAATTGACATTTGCAGAAGTAAATAGTCATTGTTTAATGTATTAATTTCTGCATTTCCTCCTGAAACAAAGCCGTCTGGTGCACGGCGTTTCCACGTTCTTTTTGCTGCTTTTGTTCAATTACTGTCCAGCTACCGAGTTCAATTGTTTCGGCAGGTCAACGACCGGCAGGCGGCCGCCGAGTTAGAATTCAATTAAAACAGCGGTTCAACTTTTTTTGGGCAATTAACCGGCGTGCATTTGGTAAGCCAGTGTCTGACTAACAACAAAAACCGTTAAAACTCGTTCAATGATCTCTGAAACAGAACTAGATGCAATGATATGTTTGTCTGTTACGTTGCGATGTTATTATCGAGTGATGTGCACTCAAGATTGCTTTTAAAATTCATCATCGCAAAAGTGAGAACTTACGGTGAGATTTATTTATTCATTTCTATGTATGTTTAAGTCATTTTGGTTATTTTGACTATGATATTGGATTTATAGACTTTATTTGAACTAGCTGTAAAATGTATCAACCGTTAAAATAAGTTTTAGGATGGGATGTGATATTTAATTTATAAGTGGTATAGTTTTTTTGTTCAGACGTATCTGTCATGAATTCCTAGGTCATGAACTGCCAAAATTTCATTTTAAAAGCTTTTCATCTTAAAAGCTCCACTCCGAATACTGATTTCACAAACTTTGTAGATTTTATATGATATAATATTTTTTAAAAAGGTTGTCGCCTTTTTCAGCCCCAATTTCAGATCATGGGCTACCAGCGTTGTTTTCGTTTTATAAATTCCAAAGCTACTGAATTCACAATCTTCATAAATTTGCCAACAAATTGAAACTACGACACCAAGTAGACATGACTTATTTCGACTTTAAAAAGGTCGATGCCTGTGGTCGATGCACGTGGTGCTTAGTAAACATTCTGCCTCTAAAGTTACTGGAGACTGCTGTTCCTATAACCTGATTAATTTTCTGACAGATTATATATTTTCATTTCTAACATCAGTATATTTGATACGGGAATTTTAGATATATTTTACAAGTTTAGTCGGAAATCATGCAAGTATTTTTCCAATTCGTTTAATAATTAATTCTTTACCGTCAACCATCACCGCTATGGGTCTTTTTTCTCCTGATGATCTAAAACTGTTTTTGGAGCTAGAAAATATTTTTAAATCCGACTTGCTTAAGTTTTCATTCTGGTCAATAAAATATTAAAAATATTTCCGCTCTTTCCATAGATATTCTCTGTTTGGTTATGCTTTGAGTATATTTTGTGTGAAATCTTGTATGCTTGAGAAGGATAAGCTTACGTTCTATGGTTATATTGTTAACTAGTAATTCAACCCGCTTTTTGCATAGAAAAAAATATGCCACGATACACATTTCTAGATTTTCAAACTTTTTCCCTCTGGGGTGCATCCAAGCGGGTGTCCTAGGGTCCGATGGTGATGATATTGTATTTATTAATATATAAATATGTATTAATTTCATTTACATTTATCAAATAGGAAATAAATACCGCCATCTAGTGAGAATGCTAACATTTATCTTTTAGGATGATTGCTTATCATAGATATCACTGTCAATCAGTTAAGTAGTAATTAACTAAGTAACAGTGGAGTTCAGTAATAATTTTTGTCATTTCTACTGCAGATGTTGACTAAGCCTCTGAGGTATAAAGCTTCAAAGTTTCGTCCAATGGTTTTAGGTGAGATGCGCACAGACACACAGTATAGTTACAATTTTACTATTAGATATTTTCCAAAGGCCACATAAGATTATCGGATGTATTATTTTATACTCTGGAGATTTTATCGATACTGAATGCATAAACATATTGTTCAATGCTCTCGTTAGGAATAACTTAAAATTAGTGAAACCATTTAGTGTCTTTATGAGTTAAACGCATTCTCATTTGAATACGTACGTATAGCAATATTCAATATGTATTTAAATGGAAATATAAGTAACAAGGATAAAGGGTAAGATTATAAGTTAAGGTCGTGATTAACAATATTATATAAAGAGGCACAATGAACAATAACAAACTGACAAGACAACAATTGACATTATAATAATTTTGGACAATCGTTTAAATGCCGTACTTAAGAATTTAATTTTAGCTGAATCTCGGTTTTGAAAATATTGTAATAAATCAACATATTTGCGAATACTCAAATTAAATTTTTCCAGACATGAAAATGGAAATATTTTTCTATGGAACTTCATTATAATATTTTTTGCTTTCATTATAATTACGCTCATTTTCAACATGGAAACAAGTTTTTGTTCATTTTACGGGTTTAAAAATAGATGGGAAATAATGTCTTGCTTAGCCGGAAAAATCAATGTAACCTTATCTTGTAACCCTTTTTTCTGTGTTAACGTTCAGTTATTTACAGAAACGTGACTCAATGTTTAGAAAACATGAAACCTCACATTTATCCTCTTATATCAGAGTATTCTCGTCCCATAAATACTTCAGGTTTCAGCTTAGCCTACGTTGCTTCGGATTTTACGAAAAGTCGCTACTAATTGCGTTACGGCGTTTAAAATCGCTTGGCTGAGTCTGAACTATAAACATCACGTCATTATAAAGGAATTCTTTAATTAGAAAATATTAGGTAGTATCATTAGAACGTTTATTGGAGTTGTATTTGTATGACCGACCTATCCGTACAGGGTTACTGGTTATATGTCACGATATGTCACATTATATCAAAATGGATTGTAATCGAGATATTTGTATTTTTATAAATTTTTCTGTAAAAAATAATAAAAAAAAACTACGAAATTTCATGGTGTTTATTTTTATTTCCTAGTTTGTACACATTCTGATACATAATAAAAAATAATTATATTTAAATTACCTCCGTAACTCCGTAACTCCACAAATTTTATAATTTTTATCAAATACTTGAAGAAAAATGATTTATTTCTGCAAACAGTCACTGATTTACATAGCCGGTGGAATATTTGAAAAACATCTACTTACTATAAGCTATCTAATAAGATACAAATATTGCACATTAAATTGTAAAGTTATTGAACAAAGTTAACTAATTAGTACAAAGAAAAATTATCTTCTTTTCTAAGTTTAAAGAAAATTCTTTATTTGAAATCATTTATAAAACTAAAATAAAGAAGATATTTACAGTCGATTTTCAAAATGTGAGCCTCTATTTAGGATACAGGTCCCCATTCTTTTTCTTAATTGCCTTTTTAATACAGAACATGATAAATTTATTCTTTTTTAAATTGCTGCATTTATTATTCGGTCTCTAAGATCTATTACCGAGGGCGTAGGCGATACGTCGTAAACCAAACTCTTCATGTATCCCCAGACGTAGTAGTCCATCGTCGTCAGGTGTGGGCATGTTACCGGCCAAGGAATGGGTCCTCCTTTGCCAATCCACAAATCGGGAAATTCATTCTCCAATCACTGTCTCACAATAATTATAAAATGTGCAGATCATGGTAATAAAACATTTTCCGCCTTGTTTCTAGAGGCACATCTTCAATTAGCCCAAGCATACCTTCTTTGTAAACTGTTCATACGCTTTTCTACATTTAAATTATGGGGAAGAAAATAGGGGCCAATTAATTTGTCATTAATTATTCCCATCCACACATTCAACGAAAAACGTTGCTGTGACCCCGTTGGTATCCTTTTGTTTGGGTTTCTTTGTACTTTTGGAGCCCAAAAATGAACAAAATGAAAAATGTTGAGATAATTCGTAATGCGGTCTTGATTAAACTCTGGACTCATTTGTCCACAATATTTTTTTTTAAAACATGGAACCCAGCCAACCCATCAGCATATAGCATGAATCTTCAGAAATCTAACCGCCTGACCGTATAATGATATGGATATAATCCCACAGTGTGAACAGTGAACCACACTTTCCACTGCGACATACCTAGTTGGTTCGCCACGACATTTGTAGATGTTGTGGGGGGTCTTCTTGATGAAGACGAGGAATTTCTTCTTCTCCATCCTGAGTATATATACGCGGTCAGGAAATCAACGATGGTACTCGCAACGAACAGCTGCAGCGTTTCCATCACAGTATCCGTAACAATTCATGATATCAGCGAATTCCTCGTTCGAGTACGGATGTCGACAAGAATTTCTTTCTGCAACCATGGCAATTTTTAACAGCGCCAAGTCGTCGGGAGAGCAATCACTCACAGTCTAGTACACAAGCCGAGTTACAGAAGAATATAGAAATAGTCCAATAAACAAAGTCAAGTCCAATGATTCCACTTAAACTGAATGTGCATTTAGGATGCATCTGCAAGGTAAAAGTGGTACAAACAGACTAACTACTTGTAGTCTCAATTTCAAGTGGAAAGCTTCGCGTCTTATCTAATTATGAATAATGTCATAAAGAAGCACATTTACTGATTTCCGAAACCTTTCTCCTTATTGTCAAACAAACAATAATAAAAACAAACATTACTCCAAATGAAATGGCACTGCACTATCGGAACCTTTCAAATGAGTTTTTTGACATGCGCATGCTATTTACAAGCCTTTCTTCATTTAGGGCTTAGCCACTGGCATTTTTTTTGTCTAAATGCAAGTAATTGTTTAACTAAACTCTGTAAAGTTGTAAGAAACCTCCGACCCTTTGTAATACAATAAAGAGATGTTGACACTTGAAATCCTTGCAAGTCCACGCCCCCAGTTTCGATCAGATGTGAAGAACAGGCTCCATGAAATTTATGCACAGCAGACGGATCAGTAATGTTATTATCATTTTACTTTATTCATTGTTTGTCCAACTTAGTTAAATAGAGTGCCTTACATAAATAACTTGCGATCCATAATTGCAGCTTTATTTAATTGATAAGTTAATAACAAGTGTTTTCCATATTAATTTTATGTCTTAATTCTAAAAAAAAATGTTTCACTTACTTCAATTAACATTGTCGCAGTTGTATTTAATTGGATTATTATAAATGTATTTATTTTTGTTTGTTCTTTGTGGAAATGTTAGAACACAAACTGATTTTGTATTTAGTGTTCATAGAATATTTCAAATAGTTTGTGTTTGTTTTTTCCCCTATTCAGAAAATAAAAATAAAATAAAATACGGTTATTTCTTGAAGTTGTGATTCTAATGACGATTTTTTATACCATATTGGAAAGATGATGTTTTTAAAATGTTCCGTCGATTGTGTACATCAGTGATTTTATGCAGAAATAAAATATTTTTGTTCGAATACTTGGTAAAAATTATAAACTTGCAAAGCTCTTGTAAAAAATTTGTACAGATTATTTAAATGCAATTATTGTTTATTATGTATCAGAATGTGTAAAAACCAGGAATGAAAGTAAATACCATGAAATTCCGTTTTTTTATTAATTTTTATAGGATATCTTTAATACTTAATAATAATCTTTAATGCCTAGATTTTCTTAAAAATTATAAAAAAAAACAAATATCTTGATAACGGTCCACTTTGGCATAATGTACTTTTGTGGTTGCTAATGACCTCTTCAACAATTCCTTATACTGGTGATGTCACCAGTAACCCTGTATATATACATACTCATATATATATATATATATATATATATATATATATATATATATATATATATATATATTTTATATAATTTTCACACTTATTATTTCCAAATACAATCACCTTTTTTTACCATTAATTACTTAATCGATGGAGAAGTGTATTTTTGGAGAGCTAGATTGTTAAAGATAATTTATTATTTGATGATATGATAATTGTAATTTGTTATGTATTTATTTGCTTCTGTTAATTTTTTTGGTTCTGATCTACTTTTTTATATATTCTCTTATATGCTCATATAAACAACTTTTTACAGTCAATCCACCAATCATTTCTATTAGAAATTTTGTTTACTTGCATTATGAAATTCTTTGTAAGAGGTATGTTTTGACAATACAAATGTAAATATATAGTAGTGAACCGTGAAGGTTAATATAAAACAATGCAGAAAGAGAAAATTTTGCAAATATTATTACTGTTTAAATGACATCATAGGAAAAGAGAATTTTACGTAAAAATGCCTATTTAAAAACCTGATCATATCATACGAAAAGAAGAGAACTTTACATAAAAATGCCAATTAAAAGGCCTGATCGCATAAATTAATAAAACTATCTGTGTGTTAAATCGAGTGGTGTATTTAAATCGATTGGAGATGTTGTTGGGTAAGTTTTCGTAGGTTTTACTCAGTTTTCAGGGTTTCATATTTTAAAAAGAAAACAAATGGAACTTCGACAAGACCTCTCACGTGTCCATTCGTCTGTCTATCTGACAGCCATTTTTCTGAGAAACCGTTTGATGCAAATATTTCAATAGAAATATTCATAAGGAAATTATAGAGGAGGTAAATAAAGAATACGATTTTTTTAATTCACACTTCATGGCTCATTGATCCTCTTAAATCTGCTAAGTTAAAGTTATGAATGAAGTCGTGTGAGTAGAAGTTTACTTAGTTAAAGTTATGAATGAAGTATGTGTGAGTAGAAGTTTATTTGGTTAAAGTTATGAATGAAGCAGTGTGAGTAGAAGTTTACTTAGTTAAAGTTATGAATTAAGCAGTGTGAGTAGAAGTTTACTTAGTTAAAGTTATGAATGAAGCAGTGTGAGCAGAAGTACCTCTTTAATCTGCTAAGTTAAAGTTGTGAATGAAGCAGTCTGGGTAGAAGTTTACTTTAAGTTTACCGGAAAATAATAGCAATGCCTCTAAACGTAATAGACAGTTTATAAAGCGCTAAAAATTCAATTTAAAATAAATTTAAAATATATTAAATATTAAAATAATTTAAAATTATTTTGGGCATGTTTCGCTAACAAGTTAAGTTGTGGAACCATACTTTTACCTCTTCAGACACACCCTCGATTTGTTTGTTAGATAGTTGTAAACATAGCTTGTAAACACGAAACAATGTTTTGCAAAGGGACAGTTATTCTAATTAAGAAAATTTAAATAAAACACTTAGAGAAATCCAATTGACTTATTTATTTCCAAAATAATACTATAACAAAAGGGTTAATATCACATATATAATTTGTTGTTACATATATTAATATAAATACACATATTCCATAAATCTGACGACAATCAAAACCCTTAGTTGAATGTAATTATTACTAGCGATATAATAAATAATTAAAACTCTCAATAAATAAGTAATTTATACAATTTTTATCCAATTATTAACAAAAATTCATTTAATCTGTACTTTATTTATAAGGCTAATATGGTTGTCATTAGATAAGAAACTATTCTTTTAATTGTAGATGTTTGTAACGTTTCTATGACTTTAGTACGTCCTGCAAAAAAATCTTATTACATTAACTTTCTGATAAAATCATTCCATTAATTATTAAATCATTTTCAATATATTGAGGTAAAAATGATAAATTCTCCAAAACCTATCCGTAAAACCGTTAGGTTTTCCAATACGGTTACTCCAGTATATTTTCTTCCACTCACCATTGATTTACATCGTACTTATCAGCTTTATAAATTTTAATTGTGATGTGGGTAGATATTAAATTGTTTTTTTTTCAAAGACTGTAAAGACTGGATTGCTCATTGAAAAATACATTATAGTCCAGTAGTCAGGAATTTTTTTCGCAAAAGACTTCGAAAACATTTCGAATTGCTAATAATCTTTGAATGCAGCTGAATATAAATTCAAGTTGACACGATAGAAAGTGTTATCAATCATTCAATATTTTGGAAAATGGTTTTTATTTAATATTTCGGAAACGGCTGGCTTATATAAATGCAATGTTTTAATTAAAACATTTTTCCCTAATATCAATATTTTCGAAATAATACTGCCTCAATATTCGGAGTAATGGCTGACAGGCGTAGGGGAATTTTTGAAAACCATATTTAATGTTACTCCGCTTTTTATCATGCTTTATATTAAACAATATTGCTTGTACAAAAAAGATGTTTCACGCGAAACTTGTCGAGAATTTTATGCTCTACAATATTAATAATAACAATTTTTGACTTGCAACTTACAATCAATAAGATAATTCACAAACAGTGTAAATGAAATACTTTCCGGCGCTGTAATTTCGAAAATATTAATTAATATTAATGCGTTCTTATTTGCGTCGCAAGTACAACTATTTCCTAGATATTTAATAAAAACCATTTTTCCAAAATGGCAGTTATACCAACTTAAATTTATACTCAGGGGAACCAACAACTATTTAAAACTTGAAATTCTTATTCGGAATATATTGCATTATGGGCATGTAAAGACAACTCTCTTACTACTGGGACATTAATTTTTAACGAAATAAACATTTTTTTTAAATTCGCTCTCTATATACGACATTTGCAATAATAATTCGATATTTTTATTAAATAAAGTTCTGTTCAAAAATATACCACAATACTTACAATTCTTAGTGATAGTTTTACACGTCACACTGGACGGACTTTTTGTCTCCCATCCAAGTCACGCAAATCCTTGCCATTTCTTTGTAAACATGAAATTCAGGTTTTTTATAGCCAAATTAAATCGTTATTTCTTTATTAATGACACGACTGAGATACTCCGTTGTAGAACTTTTTAATTACATTGAATTTTCGGAACTTTTCGAAAATTTTCGGAAAATTCGGAACAGTAAATACTTTCGTAGATTTCTGCCATTACGGTTGTTGTTGCTTGAACCCATGTGAATGACAATAAATTATGTCCACAAAGATCAATACTTTAAAGGAAATACATAAATTGCAATTAATAACAAATATAGAATATTCATTTCAGATCGTCGAACTGCAGTCGTTAAAGTTGTTTATAGCGTTATAAAAACGAATAAAAATCAAATGATATTGTTGTTTTACAGTGGTCATATTGTAGTCTAATATCTAAATATAAAATACAGTCGCATAATTTCAAAACTCGACTGACAACATTTTCAAGAACAAAACCTTTTATATTTCATTCATTAAGAAAACTGACACGACGGTTGTACACAACGGTGATTTTATATAAGACCTGAGTTTATTTAAAAAATGGTGTTAGCAAGTTTTTTCTTAGAAACCAACGTTACATTATTTCATTTAAAATTGCTCGGTTTTGTATCATTTATGTCGAGAATAGATAAAAAAACCCACGTGTCAATTCAGGTTATTGCTGGCTAAGTAGCATTCTTAAAACGCCACACACTGTTATCGTAACGACATCAATTAATCATCTTCATACACACTTTCCGTTTTTCCGACGTCACATAGTCTTGCACACTCGTGTTTTCCTCCGGTTTTTATGTTTTTTTTTAATTTTTATCATTTCACACACCACACCACATTTTCCACAACCAATTAAAATTAATTTCTTAATCCTCTCAATCGCACTTTCACCGCCACCCTATTTTACGCAATCCAAACTTCTTTGTTATTTTGGATATTAATTTTGATTTACAATAAAAGATACACATATAAAAGCAACTTTTTAGGCAGCATCTTTAGTTTTTTTTATAAGGCTAACATGTTCAAAATTTAAAATTAGTTACATTATAATATTTTACACTAAACTAAAATTCAACTGCGAAAAATCTACTCATAGCTTTGATAATCTAGCTGTCTGACACGGAAGTTACTTATTTTTTTTTAATTACACTAATTAATTTAAAATAAACTAACTTAAATAATTCATATGGCAATCAAAAATACCCACAAATATTACAGGATTCGCCGATAATATTGTAAGCTATTTAATTAATAAATATAAAAAACATAATTTAACTTAAATATAACGTATTTTAGACTGTTGTAACACATAATTTACAAAACGTTTGAATCATAATGATACCTACGGAGACAGAAAGAGAAAATAAATTAAATTGGAAAAAATCGTCACACCTTCACTTCTTCAAATGATCAGAATTTGCAACAGTTAAAAAAAATGTTCGAATGATCTGTGGAATTAAAATGACCAATATCCATTAAAAATTCAATCCACTCCTTCAGAAGAACCTCTGCAAACTGTCTCATTTCGAACTTATGCTGAATAAGTTCCACATTTATATACATATACATATAAATTCCAAATTATGTAATGGTTCCTCTAGTTTTCTTACATCATTCATCAGCTGGTAATTTAACTTCGTGAAAAGTGGAAATAAAATGTAAAAAATGATCCAATATGAAAGATAGTATTAATGAATTAATAACCATAAGCTACCTCCGATAGTATTTACGAGTGCTTGTGATACGAGAATGGGGTTGAAGATTCAAAGAAAAACATTTTTTTTTACTTATAATAAGGGAAATTCATCGAGTAGAATATTTTTTTTAATTAAGTTGTAAGATCTCAATTATAATAATTACTGTTTAAAATACCGGGAACTTTTTAGAATACGAAGTGTATACTAACAGTTAAACAGATGGCGAATGTGAGCCTCTTATATTTATTCAGTCATTCTATATAATTCCTCATAAGACATAAACTTTTGTGATTTTATCTAAGTCACTATGTCTTCAAATTGGTACTCTTAAATCCGTTTTCTAATTTAAGAAATACGTAACTCTCGATGTGCGCGTCCAGTTTGCATTTGGCCGGTTTTACTTTTAATGAAAATATTTCTTAATTTTGGTATATGGATCCAGTTACGACAACAATTTCTAAACAAAGCTTCATATACAGCACTATCTTGTGAATACCACTTTTAAAAAAAATATAAAAGGAATATTCGTATTTTACAAAATAAATTACAATATTTAAATTATTTTATGAAATATAAACATAGGTATAATCATTTTCCTTTATAAAATAAAGAAAATAATTTTCCTTTATAAGTATCTAATGCCCAGTTCCTCAAAAACAGACTTGTGTATTTCATATATTTATATAATATTAATTTCTGCTAAAGCGTAAAAACCTCCGAACCTATTTGTCTCTTTAAGTATTTGTTAGCTTTCCGAAAAGTGTTCGTAAACAACTTTAATTCACTTTTTACCATTATTTAGTCCAACGACACTCGCTTTTTTTAACTTTTTTTACGAAAAAATAAAATTGCCTTAAAAAAATTGTGACGATAGCATTTAGCAGGTCAGATTTAGGCAACAAATAACTACGTAATTTAATGTTTTTACACATAATTTTAAATTGTTTATCCTTGGAAAAGTAAGAATACTAGTCATAATTGTATCTACTTAAAAAATAGATTTTGCATATCTTTCAGCGTAGAGCCTTAATTAAAAAAAAATTATCACACTATAAACGACATTTGTAAATCCAAGGTAACCCTGCGACATAATTATATGATGATAATTTAGATTAAGTCACACATTTAGTATGAAGCATTAATAACACAATATAGGATTTAAATAAAAATGTAACTTTTTAGAATTTAATGGTAATAATTTTTTTATTATCTGTATATTAACTAGCTGTTAAAAACTATTATGAAGGCATGTAGAACTTAAAAGACCAACGAAGGTCATTGGTTTGAGTTTTCAGACTTATTTTCGTCGAAGTTATGTGTCACATATATTATTTCAAATTATTTTAACATAAACAATTTATATTAATTCTGAATTGAAACAAATTAAAATTTACCACTATTTACACTAAGCATACTTGCGCGTTGCATCCTCATGTAACGCGCGTAATTATACTATTAACGTAATTAATTCAAAAGTTCAGTTGACGTGCGGTTTACAGAAATTTAAATCTTATTAAATTAAGTATAACATTAACATAAATAATCCAGGTCGGGCAAGGATATCTTTGGCTTTTAACTATCTTTGGAAAATCTCAGATTTTCAGAAAATCTGTCAAATAAATATCGTACTAGGTCTTCGAAATAATAGAAGTTAACTTTTACCGTAAATACTACTACTCTGGCAGTCTTATTAATATTGTTTTTTACTCTGACTATTGTTTTAATCCTAACTTTGGAACTGAGAGAAATTCAAGAGAGCATTGGAAAATGTTATTGTTTGTAGATGCAGATGCAGGTCAGATTTACTATACAGTTCATCATATATGGATATGGCAAAATTTTTGTACATTTGACTATTAAACTTAAATTTACCTTTTAGTTATCAAACGTATAAATATCACTCAAATACAATATTTCTCTTGGCCGATTTCCTCGTAGTAGACCCATCGTTAAACTTACACCGTTTTGCGTCGATACCGCTTTCGTTATCTTTATCAGGCGTGGTTTCATTCAAGGCTTTTCTACCTTCGATAGAAATTGCCTCGTCATCTACCAGGGCTGTTTTATTATTTACACTAACCATTATACAGTCTTTTGTTTCTAATTCATGACATCTGTTGTCCTTGTCGATAAGTACGTGTCTGCCGATGTAATCCTCTGTGAATCCTGTTCTAACCCACTCGTAGTTACCAGGCAGAGGTATCTCATTGTCGAAATCAAAATTCCACCTTGCCATCTTCTCGATTTTATCCCTTCGCAATTCTTCTTGCGTGCAATTCGTCAGATTGTCCAAGTGACTCTCCTCGTCAGCATCAGTTGGCGGTGGAAACAGCCTTCTTCTAACCGGGTTATTGGCCGATATTCGGGACATGCTTAAATTTAATTTCTTGTTTCAGCTATTTAGTAAATTCGACAAGTCTTCTATGATGAAGCGGCTGTTCTGAAATTAAAATAAAATCATTTTTCAATATAACTTTCATAATTTACATACAATATTACTTAGCGTCCGTCCTGGGAGGGGTTTTAAAAATAATATAATTTTAAGAAAAAGACAAATTTCAAAAATATCTTTACATATTTTCTTCTGAAATCGCCATTATACCGTTATTGTAAATATTATTACCACAAGAATATTTAATCTCTTCTAAGTATCTTACTAAAATATATGAGGGCTACCTTTCTATCATCATTATTTCCATATTTCACACGCAAAAAAACATTAAATTAATTGCAAACAGTAAATTGTTGTTTATTGTTTGCACCTTTCATTATATATTCATTTAAAACTAATTAAGACGCCGCAACTATTAAGATCCCTTCATCAAAGTTTTCTTGTTAAAGAAACTGATAAATATTCAGGCCGAGATCGCAAACTAGAAAAATAATTCATTATCAAATAAGTGAGATATTAGTAATACAGTGGTAATGAGATCAGATAAGAATAGGCGGCGTTCTCGTACTTGAGAATCTCAAGGAGTTGAATTCAATGTCCTTTTAAATTTTCAAACTTAAATATTTACAATAAAATTCAATTAATTTGGCAGAACTCATTAAGAGTATTTAATGAATGAGTATGCTACTCATTCATTAAATTTCACATTGCGGCAAAGATTACATTACGGGCAAGTTAATGCTGAGAACACCGCCAAACTTGTTTCTTTTGACCATCGATTCCGATTATCCGGACCGACTGTAGAAATTATAACCTACGTTTCTATACATTACCGATCACATTTCCAAAATCAAACGACTTTTCGATGTAGTATATTACTTTTCGATGTAAAATGTAGTCTTCAGAGAGTCGCTTCTGACAGCCAGATTATTATATTAAAACGCTAATCGTCACCTGCGGTTTCGCTTATGCGGAGAAAAACAAAAAATGGCGATATAATTTAAAAATAATGTCCTTGTGAAAAATTTGGATCTTAGCATTGGAAATCGCAAAGTAGTTAGATACATGCATACATATATGTACATACATACGTACTTATGTTTACAGTTTTACAATATACAATTGGGCATTTTTTTAATTACCTAAAGAAGTTAATTCTATTCAGAAATACCATTCAATGAGATGTTTTATATTCATCTTTATTTGACGAAGATCGGTTGAGTAATTGAAGCGTAAAATCGATACAAACAAGCTCACTTTCACATTTATAATATTACAGTTAGGATATTTTAAAATCTACAATAAAACAACAATAAAAAACGCATTAGTCCTCGCCAAACTGACTTGTAACTAATTAAGTCATGGATAACCGATACAAATGCCATTGTATTCGTTATCGACGAAATGAATAATTACATTTTAATTAATGTCGCCAACGAATAAAGTCACTGTTTTTTTTATATATTGTGCCTCTTCACTGGTAATTACACTTAAGAACATTAATTTGGTTACATTATTTAGTAATAATTATGTTGGATTTTTATTGCTGGCAAGACAGTTCCTTACTTCTAGAGTCATTTTAAATTAATCAATCATTCGGTTTCGTTTCAGTAGATTTTGATCATAAATCATGCTTTCGATTTACTTACATCGATCGATAAACGATAGTTTTCAAAAGCAAGCCAACACTGAATGTAATCACTTGTCTGTGTTACATGCATGTGCCTATCTCGCAAATACTACAACTCCAGTAGTGCCAAAATCCAAAATAAAAAACTCCGTATACGGAATATTATTATATAATATATTACATAATATTATATGTATATATATGTATATATATATATATATATATATATATATACATATTCAGAAATAGAACATTCCAATAACTACAATTATAATCTTCAACTCAAAAACATTTTGCATTAATTTGAACATCGCCTCAGGGCAACTGTGTCTTCTCATCTAGGGAATCTTTGGTAATCACAATTTACGCCAATTTCTTTTTTTGAACAGAATATTGGACGTCGATTATCAGAATAAAACCTTGGAAAATTCCAGTATGATAATTTTTTAACAGAACACTTTTCTTGATTGAATATATTTGGCGTTAATTTTGTAGAAATTCATGATTCACAATTAAATGAAACTACGTGATGTAGTATTATTTCTATTTTGTTTAATTTATTTACCACGACCATTGAGAACACTTTTCATTTTATTACGCTGCAGTATCGGAGCTCTGATATTTTTTTTATTTTAGGCGCTGCAGTATTGGAGCTCTACTATGTTTTCTTGTTTTATTTTACTACAATATCGCAGCGAAAAAAATGTTTAATATTGATTTTCTTTTCAATATTTTGAAGCATTTGATTGTTTTATACGTTTATTAAATAGAATATTATGACAACCGCCAACAAAAATCACTCATCGCAGAACATAAATGTGTGCATGTTGTTGTGTGCGTGTCTGTGGATGTGTGTATATATTTATAATGTTCTTGACAAACAACACGAGGGCTCTGTTTTATTACTCTGACAGTTGTTTTTTTTACTTTTACATACATTTGTAGCCAAAAACCATTTAAACAAATTTTAAATTTGAAAAAAAAATAAAATGTCCCTAAAATATCTTCTATTCGAACATTTACGAGGTTATATCCTAATCGAACAAACCGATTTCAATCGACGATGGTTTATTTTCTCAATTTTACTTTTAGTAAGTAACATTTATAAACATTTAAAACAAAAAATCACTCACGCTATTTCAAATTCGAAAAAATAAATACCCTTGAACAGATTGTAATTGAACATTTTTACGAAGTTACAGCGAGGCCTTGCGCAATATAACTACAATAAGAATAAATATCAAAGACCTCTCTTTAATTTAGAAGGCTTGTCGTGTTATGCAATGCCACGGTGTAGATAATGACAAGTCGCGAAATAAAACTAGAAAGAAAATAGTAATTACGATTTTTGTAAGGCGGATCTGAGTGGTAACGAGTCGATTTTTCCTTTTGTTAGTTGTTTCTTTTTTCCGGATTAAGGTAGTTATCGTGTAAAACGCGTTGTCAACGAAATGCACTGTTTTTTTGTTAAATTGTTCAAACTGTAAATATCTAACTCATTTAAATATTAAAAAATTATTTGCCGTTTAGTTTTTGGAAAAATCGCTCTCAAAAATAGTACAATTAACATTACAGGAAAAGTAAGTATTTCACCACATTTTTAATTTTATTTAAATTACCCGTCGAGCGGTTTGTTTGAAAAACTAAGTCATGTGAAATAATGTTATAACATTTCGAAAAAAAAAATTATTTACCATTTTGTTTTGGTAAAAATCGCTCTCAACAATTGTAAAATCAACATTACAGAATTACAAAAGTAGTAATTTTATCACATTTTTCTATTTATTTAAAAAGCGCATCGAACGATTTATCTAAAAAAGTAAGTCAATATAAATGATGTTAAAACAACGTTTTGAAAAGAAAAAAATTATTTTGGATTAAATCGCTCTCAAAAATTGTACAATTAACATTACAGGAAAAGTAATAATTTCATCACACTTAATTTTTTTTTAAAATGCATCGAGCGATTTGTCTAAAAAACTAAGTCAATGTAAAATGATGTTGCATTAAAAGTTTGAAATAAAAAAGAAAAATATGTACCGTTTAGTTTTGGTAAAAATCGCTCTCAAAAATTAACATTAAAAAAAGAAGGTATTTCACCTCACTTCATTTTATTTAAAAAAAAACGCTGGCGAAAATGTTTTTCTTACAAACTATAAAAATTATGTTATACTAATAGTTTGGAAAACAAAAAACAAACAATTTTTAATAAACAAATTTATAATAATTTTTGGTTTTTTGTCAGACAAAAATATATATAGTATAATTTTTTAACAAGGGATAACATTTTTAAGACTAATCGTTTTAATTTAATAAATATAAAGTAACCTACAACGTAACAGATTTAATACAAATATGATTTGCAATAAGTCTTACTTTATAGGTTAACATTGTAAAAGTCTTGTACATTATTACCATGTTACAAAGCGGCCTATCAGCCTATTCACTCCCGATTCGAACTATCGCTTTTTTGAGCTATCGTCTAATATATTCTTTGTATGCCACCTCCTTTTTATAATGACTACCAGTGCGGAACCATCAGCAGGCGGGTCAGATTTTGTCCAATTAAATAACAATATAATTGTGATAGACAATGGGTAAGTTGATAAAGCAGAAATGTGCGACAAGTCCAGTGGATTGAAAGCGAAATAGTCGCCCGAAGTGCTCAAATACGTTTGTTATTGAACCTTGTTAGTTCAATAACAAACGTATTTGAGCGGAATTAGAGTTGCAAAGTGTCCTGAATTTATGGGATTGTCCCGGAATTTGTGATGTTGTCCAGTATCCAGGAATGTAATAAGTTTGTCTAGGAAATGTCAAAAATGGGGTAATACTTAAAAATCGTCGTTATAGTAATTTTTCGTGAACATATATATGCAATAGCCGCATTGCAGTTTTACTAGCTTAAGCAATGACAGAATACAGTCTCTAACGAAGTCGACGACTAATCGACTTATTTCTGATATTGCAGGTGGATAATATGTTATGTTCGTTTATTTGTCCTAGCACTTAGCTAGACAACTAATACGATTTTAATGTATTTACGAATATAAAAGTTTTGACTCCCGTGTTCGCTCGCGTGGAGAAGGTAGATAATAGTGATGATTTTTTAATTATCAAAAAATGACAATTGTATTCGAGAATAAAAAAATGTCCGCACTCAGTTTTAGCATTTTTATGTCTGTCTGTTTACCCGTGCGCACCTTCGTTGTAGACGCTAATCTCAGCAACGGCTAAACCGATTTGGATGCGGTTTTCAGTGATGTCGTTAGATTAACTTCGGTTAACATTTTGGCTTGGATTGGTTTAATTTAAAGCAGTTCACAAATAAAATAGATACGTCAATCTTTAGTTTACTTTCGTTGTGCACACTTACATCAGAACGGGCGTAGGCTGATTGGCTGTCAACACTATCTATTAGCGTTTTAAGTAAACTTTGTGCTCATAGAGTTCTGAGAGAAAAAATAAAAAACACAAAAAAATCCTAATAACTTTTTTACACCGAATTCCACGTGAGCGAAGTCGCGGGCACAGTTTTTATAATAAGTTATAAATAGCACTAGTAATTAATGGAACTTTCGTTTGAATAATGATGAAACGAAATCTGATGTGAACGAGTAAAATCAAGTTTATATTTTTAAATATCAAATGTATATTTGTATGATTGTCTTAACGACACTCATGAAAAAATCGCATTAGAAAGAAATATCACCTTTATTTACGACCAAATACGAAGCGTTTTTAGCAGATGTACGATTGTCCTAACGACACTCATGAAAAAATCGCATTAGAAAAAAATATCACCTTTATTTATGACCATATACGAAGTTTTTTTTTCAAATGTATGATTGTCCTAACGACACTCATGGAAAAATCGCATTAGAAAGAAATATCACGTTTATTTATGACCAAATACGAAGTTTTTTTATCAAATGTATGATTGTCCTAACGACACTAGGGAAAAAATGGCATTAGAAAAAATTATCACCTTTATTTATGACCAAATACGAAGTTTTTTTTTAATTACGACTAAATTTATTATCTTTTCTTTATTTTACGGGCAAATACAATTGAAATATTATTGTTACTCAATCAATCCCTTCCAGACAACCCTAGTGCCACACGTCAAAATTATTGTGTACTCTGGGAAACTGCAATAAAATTAGCTAAATGAAAAAAATCTTCATTTCTTTTATTGTTTATAATGCTGATATTAACAGGATATCATCCTGAACGTAACGGATTAGTTCAATAAACCTATTATGTATGAGTGGGACTTGCATTCGGTTCCCCGCACTGTACCTACGTACATACGTAGCTCTTTACGTATATCGCTTTAATTTACTTACGTACTTACGTAAATACGTAGCTCTTTACGTATATGGCTTTAATTTAGTAATAAGGGTTGACAGAAATAATTTTGCTTAAAGTGCTTACAGAATGCAATCATCGTGATTTTCTTAAAGTTTGTGACGCACACGGTTAAAATTTGGGATGAGGGGGGATATTACGAGATGCTTAGGAACTCGTACAGCGCGAAAAAGACGCCGTATCAAAAAATATTACTAGACTTTTTCGGTTGCATTTTAAAGATCCTTTTCAATAACACTCCACTCGATGGAGTCCAATGGTCTAAGTGGTTTTCTAATGGGGCACTTGCGTTTGTCCAGGGTGTGAATTCTAAAAAACCAATATATTTTATTCCTACAAAATAATAAAAACCATATGTATATATGTATATATATATATATATATATATATATATATATATTACACACATACATATATTATGTTCTTTGATGAAAAGACAAAAACATTTTAAATGGAAACGAAATTGAACAAAGCGATATTCTAATTGAAACTACCCATTTTATTATTTGGGTTCCTTAGTAAAACAAGGAACCCTTATAACTTCATTATGTCCATCTGTTTGTCACAGCTTGATAATTCCTCCAATTTAAGCTGCGTTTGCATGAAATTTTGCAAGCGAATGTTTCACACAAAAAATCTTGATTAACATGTACCAAAAGAATGTTTCACACAAAAATCTCAATATACATGTAGCAAAAAAATGTTTTACACAAATATTTCAATATACATGTACCAAAAAAATGTTTCACATAAAAATCTCAATTAACATGTACCAAAAGAGTACACTCGTACATGTAAAGTGAGGACGAGAGTTTTTTCGTATTCCAATTTTCATTTTTAAGTCCAAATTGGAAAAAACCTACATTTTATTACAAAATAATTCCATAATATCAAGAATTTCAAGAGATAAATACGACAAACGAACCAGACTTAATATGTAACCCGACACGATTTTTTCTGATAATAGATACGCCATTCAAATTAGATAATAAAACGTATTATATAGATTATCTAATTTAAATGGGAATTTAGAATTTTTAGTGCAAGACGGCACTACGTTATTTATAAAAAAAACTTAATTTACAATTTATTAAACAATTAATTAAGGTAGCTGTCGTTAAAAGCGCGTTGTCGACGAAATTTGATTTTTTTGATATATTATTCAAACTATAAATATCTAACTCATTTTGAAACTTAAAAATTATTTACCGATTAGTTTTGGTAAAAATTGCTTTCAATAATAGTATAATTACCATTACAGAAAAAGTAGTTATTTCACCACACTTTTAATTTTATTTAGAAAACACGTCGAGCGATTTGTATAGAAAAAACTATGTCAATGTAAAACGATGTTAAATTAACATTTTGAAAAAAGAAATATTTACTGTTTAGTTTTGGTAAAAATCCCTCTCAAAAATAGTAAAATCAATGTTACAGATACATACAAATGTAGTAAATTCATCACACTTTATGTTTTGTTTAAAAAAACGCATCGAGCGATTTGTCTAAAAAACTAAGTCAATGTAAAATGATGTTATATTAAAAGTTTGAAATAAAAAAGAAAAATATGTACCGTTTAGTTTTGGTAAAAATCACTCTCAAAAATTGTACAATTAACATTACAGGAAGAGTAATAATTTCATCACACTTAATTTTTTTTAAAAACGCATCGAGCGATTTGTCTAAAAAACTAAGTCAATGTAAAATGGACACTCATAAATATCGTCACTGTAAGTGTACAAAGGAAAAAATACTATTAAAAATGAAATAATTTTCGTTTTCAATTACGTTAGTTAAACAGCTAGACAGCTATTGTCAATAACTTGCTACAACTTTACAGTGTACGGCTATACATTGACAATAAATTCAACAATCCATGGAATTATGGATTTAAAAACGATTCAGTCAAAATAAATACAGTAAAAAATTATATCACCGAATAACGTCATTAACGAAGATATAGTAAATAATTAGAATATACAAACGAAAAAGTAATTCACAAAGGATTTTAAAATGTGAAAAGTGATTGAAAAAGACAATGTGATTAAAAATTGGGAAATAATTTATGTAGGCTGTTCCAACAAAATAGTTTTACTAATGAATAGAAGGCTCACTAAAAGAAAAGTCGAAATTGAGGTGGGCAGTAACGAGAAAATCTAAAGGCTATAAAAACAATTTGAAAATCAGATTCGATAAAATGTTAAAATCTAAATTCGAAATTAGATTTTAGAATCAAACTTTGGAATCAGAATTCAATTTTATGATTTCGGAGAGAAATTTAAAACAGGTTTAGAATCAGATTTAAAGAGGTATGTACAACGCTCCATGATCACTCTCCATCTGATGGTGATGTCAACAGTTGAAAATATTTAGGTCGCAAGATTACTCACAAACTGTGAACTGTATGGTAAGTATTTAATAAGGAATTCTTAAGCTCTTAATACTAACAACTACTAATCACTTGGTCTACTTCTCAGCCTCTTTATTCTAATTTTTTTTTAATTCTCTAGCATAACTTCTGCTAAGAGCAGTCTCGGCGTAAACGGTTCCATATATTCCAAGTGTTGGACCCTCGATATTTTCTTTCAATGCCTTCTTCCAGATAACAGTTACACTCGTAACTCTAGGCCAATATAATCAATCTTTGTACTAACCTCAATATTAAATATAATTATTATATTCGTCATTAATTTGTACGGATCTTTGTATTGAAATGTAAATGTAGGAATTTTATTAATTAACAGTATAACTACTACTACACGTTATTTAAACCACGATAATTTAAAAAATAAATGAAATACGTAAAATAAAATGTGGCACGGACAAAAAAAAATTAAATTGGTATAAAATAAGTGAGTTATATACTACGATATTATTTAGAGAATACTCAGAATATTTATATCAAGCTATTAAGCAGAAAATATTAACATCTTCGTTATAGCATTAGTTTTTATATAAAACAAAACAATAAAATATTCTAAGATAATAATTACCTTAAAAGCTATGAAATAAAATCAAAGTTAACAACATAAATTATACACTCAATTTCATTTCTAGCCTTCAATATATTGTCGCAACATTATAGCCGAAACGAGTACAATCGACGAGCAACCTAACTATTTGTTTTGATATCAGATCTCTTTAAAAAAAATTAAAGTAATTTATTTCTTACTTGTTAATAAGACGTTTAAACCTTGATAATATATACAGAATATTTACCAAAACTCAGTTTCATCACCTTCCCGCCTTAAAAGAAAAACACCTTCTCACCCTAAATCAGATTATATATAGATTTAAATTATTCTACAAACCAAAATTCAAATGCGATTCGAACACATTTAACGTACATCACCATGGCAACACTCCCCCGAAGTCACGGAAACACCCGATGTCACGCACACGCACACTCACGTACGTCGGCCAGAGACAAAGCGACGACGACGAATATATTATTATTTAGCGGGAACGAAAATCGGCGGCGCGCGTCGCAACGTCGGCGTTCATTCGGAAATGCGCATCGAATGCAACGTGCCGCCGCGACAAGGGTTGCGCAAACTACATCGATGTGCCAATAGCATCGATCTTTTGTTGGTCGAATAATAAATTCAATGTGATCTCTAATCCAAGACGTCGATAAAATGTAAAAAAAGATGGAAAGTGAAACGATCTAATATTTTCTATCGAAAAGAATCAGTAACCGCTTTAGACTTGATTATATCTCTATCATAATAAATGGCTAGGTCAGTCAATACTAAAACGGATATTCTGGCCCCAACCAAAATAGAAAATATTTACTATAATTACCTTAAATAGAGCCTAAAAGTTCTGAATAATTACATAATTTTAAATTAAAATTTAAACCTTTCCACCCTCTGAATTTATTTATTACTATTACAATTTCTAATCAGTATTAAGTTTTAAATCAATAAAAATCAGAAAATAAGAGAATTTATTCATCCCTGGTTTAATTGTGATTACTTTCCACCGTCAAATGTATGCCAAATATATGCTATAGAATGCTATTTCACATTACCGTCAAGCCTAGCTAAGCGTAATGCGATGTCAAGTATGGGTGTGGTTAAACGATCACCGCAACATACTTTGGCGACTTATTTCAGGGAGAAGAGGGGGCATTTAAAAAATATACCTAGACATTTTTAACTGCAGCTTGAGAATACTTTTTACTGATATTACAAGTGGTCTGGGACAAAAAAATGTTCATTACAAATTTCGATGTACATAAGAAAAATTCTACATATTTACGCAATTAAATTATATCTACCTGAAATTTTTCATCAGAATCTATTTTGAACTGAGAGAGCTATGATGCTCTGCCATACAGACAGACATGACGAAATTATAAGAACTCAGTTTTTGCCATTTACCTACGAAATACTATATTAAATTTTTATGGAAGTTTTGCTTCCATAAAAATGTGATAATTTAGCGTAATTCAATCTTACCGATTAGACATAACAGAAATTATAAACGAGGTACATAAAACTATATATGCACGGTATTTATATGTGAGTATATACAGGCTTATAATGAAGAAGGTTTCTATAATTAAAACCCTCGGTTAGTGCCGTGAGTAACGGGCCATATGGAAATTCTGCACCATTTCTAAGAAAATCAATGTTACACTTTTATGTAGGTACGTCATGGAAAAAAAATTTAAGATTTTTTTATGAATACACCTATTTACTATAACATGTATATCGATATTTAACGTTACTCCATCCCTATATGTGATGCGTTTCCTCCAGGCGGCTATTTCTGTCGCCGGTGCGTTCGTAAACGTTTAGATAGAAAGCTACGGTACGAGATTCAAAATTTACTATTTATAAATTTATTGCACGGAAACTGATAAAAAAGCACTTTGAACTAATGAATTTTAAAACTAGGTCAACCTGGCAACATAAACATGAACGCCACATGCCTGCCATCTTTGACCAAAAAAAAATGATGTAGACATTTAAGCGATCCATGTAGAAGTAAATCAGTACGATAATAATGAAATGTTATTTTATTTTTAACCTTGCATGTATTAACCCAATTTGACTTTCATATAACTGGTGTCAAATTTAATCAATAACTGGATAAAAACAGAGCGAAATTACATGTTAAATTGATCTATTATGCTATGTAAAGGACTAAGTTTGAAAACTATGGTCCAACTTTAAAGACTTGTGCATCAGGATAATAAGCTTAAATTAGCCGTCAAATGGAATAGATTTATCTAAAATTCTGGAAAGTTTTGAAGGTTGGGAAGTTCGGTACAAACAAAATATTTTTTTCACTTTCAGTCGTATGGGGTATCAATATAAAGGACGATTTATAAGGATTCTAGAAACATTTTGTTTTACAAAATTTTATATATCTTATAGTCATAAAGACATTCCAATGTTCACATGAAACAAAACAATGTACCCGTCGTTCCCTATCGCAGAAATAGCCAAAGTTAAACGTATCAAAACCTACTACTTACTAGAAATTAACGTGAACTATACTAGAAAACTGTAAAACCGATTCCGAATCATATAGTTGTGGATAAATTTACGAAAACAGTTTAACAGAAATATTATTTATCATTAAATGTTTATTCATATGAATATTAAGTATGTACGTAACACTTGTAGTGCGAGTGTCAATGGTAATTAACAGTTTTATTGCATATTTCTGTGATTAAAGTTATCTACAGAAATTCTATAATTATCGTTAAATTATTTATTTCACTGCTTTGCTATTTATCCACAAAATTAAAATATTTCCTAAGTTATGAAAATCGAAAACATAAGTTTTTAACATTGATATATGTGGAATATAGAGAATGAAATAAATGTTTAATTAACCCAGATAAAATCTAAACTCCTTTTTGATTATTTTATTCCTCTACCATTTCCAGTAACATTTCTGAACAAAATTTATTAAAAACTTCAATAATAAATTTTATAGTTATTTTACAAACAACTAGAAGTTGGAACCGCCTTTTTAAACGGCAAAAAATAAATTTTGTTATTTATCATCATTTTCATCAGAATATTCGATATATACAGGACGACATGGACTATAGTAAAAAATAGTGAAATTATAATCTTTTCCACCTAGACTTCGTGTTTTATGTTTAAAAAAATTCAAAATTACACATTCAATGAAAGACCTTTTCAATTTACAAATCGTCACAAAATCCGTGACCGTAACGACAAACCGAACAAAGAAATGCTTTTTGTCATGCATTTCCACATCGATCAACGATCTTGCGTCAAGTGCATTCGCTGTTCGTCGTTCGAGTGCACCGACCTAGGGGTATATAGGAGCATACATACATATGCACACACTGTCGAGCTGGAAAACTTTAAATATTATTATTTACGCATTCCATTGCGACAAAGCATATCGATATTGCAATGAACATCGAATGTGCTTAAAGAAGGCGGCTTGTTGTCTAGAATATTATAAGAACGAAACGTCGTAGAAACTAATTTAATGTGTTCCGCTCGCGGAATTTTCGCAAGCTTTAAGTGATTATAAGAACCTAATTATACAAATCAGAGTTTTCAAAACGAAATCTTATTTTTCCACACATTTATCTTATTGTTTACTTCAAAGTATTGAACGAGGAGCATATCTATCGTCTAGATGGCCGATTTCTAATACTTTGAATTAAAGATGAAAATTCCAGACTTGTATATAAAATGACTACATAGGAAAGATGGCCGATTTCTAATACTTTGAATTAAAGATGAAAATTCCAGATTTGTATATAAAATGACTACATAGGAAAGATGGCCGATTTCTAATACTTTGATAGATGGCCGATTTCTAATACTTTGAATTAAAGATAAAAATTCCAGACTTGTATATAAAATGACAACATAGGAAAGATGGCCGATTTCTAATACTTTGATAGATGGCCGATTTCTACTACTACTACATAGGAACGAAGTATATACAATAATCCAGGGATTTAATGCATTAAAACCCATAACATGTGATTTATTTGTAAAGTAAATCAAATTAAATTTAATTAAAACATACGAGTAAGAACAAAGTACCTATTGCAGGAAATTTTACAAATGAATAGAAAATATTATAGAGTAAATAATACTTAAACTTGATCGATTACTGATACTCAATTGAAACGTTCAATTCAGCGGGACTATAAACATCCATATAAAATAAGATATAATAGTATACTAATATTTGTGAATATTTATTTTATATGACCTATACCGATTTTATTTAGCCTAACTCAATTTTATGTAATCCGTATAGATTTTATTTAATTTCTACGAATTTTACGTCATTAACTATATCGATTTTATTTAGCCTATATAAATTTCATTTGATCCATATCGATTTTATTTAATGTATATTAATTTATGATAGATATTAATTTTACGTGATTTACCTATATCGATTTTATTTAGTCCATACCAATTTTACGTGACTTACCTATATAAATTTTATTTAATCTGTGTCAATTTTATGTGATCCATCTCGATTTTATTTAGCCAACATAAATTTTGCGTAATCCATATCGATTTTATTTAATCCATATAAATTTTACGTGATTTACCTATATCGATTTTATTTAATCTATTTCAATTTTAAGTGATCTATAACGTCCGTCCAAATATTATGATGAATAATATAGCGCCCGTCTAAATATTATATGAAATTATTGGCCAAATATTATTTCATTAAAAATAAATCCAGTGTACACGTCAGCAGAATCTCAAATAAAAACTAGCATATAAATATTTCTACAAACTTTAGTTCATCATGTTCTGCGATACGATGAACACCCATATTTAAACTAATATTAAAAACACTTGAATTGGCAAGTGTTTTAGTTTTCTCTAATCTATGATATTACGAAACAGATTTTTAAAAAATTATATCACGAGGCGTTTTTAAATAATATGGTTCCCTTTACAAAACTGATTCAGAATACTTGCTGACACATTTAGCGTTAACCTAATCGAAACTATGCAAAGTCTACCAAAGCAAGATTAGTAACTTCATAATTTCAAGCATCAAACAGCTCTGATAATTATTGGTTTACAAGTACATGGACGTGTTGACAGTCAGAAATAATAAAACGACGTACGCATACCGCAAGAGTGAAAGAAGATCACCATTGGCTGTCCTCGCGTTACCATTTGTTTTTTAATAGTACCAACATTTTCGAGGCTCATAAAAACTTTAAGTTTCAATTTCGTCATAAGGTCTTTGAACAAGTAGTCACGTAGTCTAAGGAATTTTCAATAAACAATTTTGTGCTCATCTTGTCCTTTTTAATTACTAAAGTACTCTTTAGAACCTTTAGAACATTTGAATAAATAATTCTGCAATGAGTTATTACTATTCACGGCATGGTGAATTTAATTTTTAAAAATGTTAAATATTTAGGCCGGCAAAGTATTATAACATCTTTACATTGTTCTTGCGATTTATTCCTTAAATTATTATCATTAGGTAACTGTCGGACATTCGCTCAAAATAATCGAACCGTCTTCAATAATCAAACCGTCTTCAATAATCAAACCGTCTTCAAATAATCAAACCGTCTTCATTAGGCAATTGTTGGACAAAATAATCAATTCGTCTTCAAATATTTACAAATTTTTCAGATTCTTGTGCTTAACTTTGTTACTTTTCATATATAGAATATGCCATTACCAAGTTGAGTCCTCGTGTCTGCCTCCAGTCTCGTCTTCTTACTCCTACTTTCACGTTCCAGATACGTTTACTTACAGGTATTTTTATAATACATAAATCATCCATTCTTAACTCGGATTATTTTTAGATATGCGGAACCGCATTATTTGATGATGAAAGATTAAGTTGAAAGCATCACGCAGCCTCTCTACTGTCGGCAAGAGACATACATTTACATTTAAATGAAATACGATACACATCAAACCTCATTGGAATACAAGCTTTCGTGAGATGATAGGTACATAAGCCTCCGTATTCAAAGTAATTTTTGTACCTTACAAATTAAGTGACAACGAAAGTAGAGAGAGAGATGAAATCGAATTTATAATTGCTGTATTTTAACTACATAATGTACTCGCACGCTAAGTTTCCAAGTATACTAGCCGTTTACAAAAGGAAATGGCATAGTTATTAATGAGCATGACATATGTCAGTAGATTTATCTTTATTATAATTAATATAAACAGCTATGGACATGCCGCTCCACAGACGTATCTTATCGAACAAACAATAAACAGGCGAGTTCAACAAATCCGCGGGATGACTGACACGACAAACCCCGGTCGGCAACCGCTCTTACTCATTGTTATTATAAGAACACGCGCTTAACCAGGTTGCGGTACAGATTATAATTACGAGTATTCAAGGTAACGAATCATAAGCAATGGTATTTTCTAAGAATAAAGAAAGGCGACTCAATGCAGAGTGGTAAAATATTTATAAAAAGTAGGAAAATGGGGACAAATGCTCATGGCTTGCATTTTAATTATTTGTGACTCTCATTATTATTTGTGATTTTAATTATTTGAAAACTCCTCGTTTCTTGTAAATAAATAAATATATTTCCTATACAAGTTTTGTATTTTGGGAAAACAATAATTTTTCTAAACATTTTGCTTGATAATTCAAAAGATATATGGTTTAGATAAACGTGACAAAGGAGACCGGTGAAATTGAGCATAAGGTCTTTTGGAAATAGAATGTACTTTTAAAAAATATATTATTTTTAGGGTTGCGGCCGTTGTAAACGAAAATGCAATTTTATACGGTCACTTGGTTGTTCGTCCGTCCGTCTGTCGAAGCACTTTTCCTGAGAGCTTGAGATATCAAGTTAAAATTAATATCGTATACTTAAGCCATTCATCACCTATAGCCTTAAATTGCTGCAAACCTGTCAATTTTTTTGGTTTACGCAACAAAAAGATATGACTCTTTAAAACGAATATTTTTTATTCATACAGTAGTCTTACTGATCATCGAAACTTAAGGATACTTTCATTCGATCTTCAATCTTGAAAGTCACCATAATGGGTGGTCTTATAGTACTAGTAAAGGAAAAATCCAGTAATAGGGAATTTGACTATATTTTTTTTATTACTAATAACATGAATCATGATGTAGTAACTTAAAATTAATAGTAATAATAACAAGGTCAAAATAATAACAAGGTTAAAATAAATATATCGTACCTAGATCTTTCCATTGCAAAGTTATAACGACTTAAAAACTGACGAACTACGATTCGCGCGAAAACGCCCCGTACAAAAAATAACTAGCTTATGACGTCACTGACCAGTTATTTAGCATTGATTATAAGGGAGTTTATTAAATATTTTTAGTACTTCGTTAAATATTGCGTTTAAATTATAGATTGCATGTTATAATTTTCTAATTTTTTTTTGTGTAGAAACTAAATTCATACTAACTTTTTTCAATTTAATGAACAAAAAAATTTACACTTTTCCTATTTAGAATTTTCGATTAATTTTTTACTATATGAATTATTTTTTTTTCATTTTAAGGTTCTTTTAAAGCTACTCTACAGTTTTAAAACATTTTCACAAAACAAATATGGACATCAGTGAAATACCCTATTATGAATTTTATGTGGAACTAGTTTAGTTTTACGCTTGTTATATGTTATGTGAAGGCAATAAATACGTTTACTTTGTGAAAAATCAATTTTTGTAAATAGAAATCCTAAGTACCCTTAAATGTTAATAAGTATACTAACTGTATACGGAGGTTTTTAGAATAAAGGAAAAACTAAAACAAAAAACCATTTGTGATCATAATGCAAAAAAATATCTTCATTAATGCGCATACATTAAACTTTCATTATATAAAACGTTTTTACTATAAAAATAACAATAAAAACCTAATGATTCTAAATAATAACTTTCTGAAAATTTTAATAAAATATAATCAGCAAAGATCGTTTTTTACATGTCTAGCCATTTCTTAAATGAATTAAAAATATTGTATTAACTGAGAGACATTTGTTCAGTATTTTGTACAAGTGTATGTGTTCTTGTTTTCCACTTATTACGTGGCTTTTATCGAGGACTCTGTTCACCCTGCGAGATTCATGGAATGATGTTATATTTGTGTATACGAGTACAATACGACGCAGTTTGTTCTTTGTGGATCAGCGTGACGTAGAAATAGCAATTACAACATTTTGTGAAAAATAACCTGACTTTCCATAAAAAAATACAAGATTTATCATTTTATAATAACTGGAATACAATTGTTATTAAGAATTTAAATAAAAGGCTTATCCTTTATTTAATCTCTTTAAAAGTGTCATTTTTATTCTTCTTATAATTGAAACTTTCTTACAGAAGAATCAGTGCAATATTTCTTATAAAATCGAATGGCCGACGGAAAGATGCAATCAACCGGACTTCCTTTTTGGATGCATCCCGAAAAATCTTTCTTGGCGTTTTCACCGCTTGTGAAAACCATGTTATAAAAGAAAGAAATGAGATTCCTTCGGTTTTTTACTCTCCAAATTTCTTATCGTAGCTTTTAAAGTTACTAAAACGTTCATAAATGTGTCATGCTCTTACATAAAAATGTCACCGTGCGTTATTGAAATGTGACAAACAAATAGATGTAAACGTCGTGTAATAAATAATTGGAAATGTAAAAAGTATAATAATATACAGTGTTACATGGCGAAGTAAATGTACTAAATTACTTTCAAATCTTGACACACCCTCCAAATGTAGACAAACTTTATTGAATAAGAATTGGATAAGCAGTGACAAATGATGACGTAATCAAACCTTTTATCTTTCCTTTCTTGCAGCAGTTCAGCACTTGCACTTATTTGTCATCAACAACGTCCGCGACCACGATAAGAAGCCAATATTCGCAGAGTGATGCCACCGATCGCAGGTGATGACCCTTATCATTCTCGATAAGAGCGATAGCTTGATAGCGTGCTTCACTTTGCCTGGTATTGTTTAGAATGATTTATTGGCGTGCATTGAGTACAGCGTATAATACTGCACTCTTGCTATTCCGTCGTCCGCCTTATTTCTTGTATTTTGACATTACGTATCTTGACATACATAATTATCAACAGTTTATTTCAAAAAGGTTTATTTTAATATATGTAATTTAACCCAGGGCCTTATATTTTTTGTTGCTTATCTCATTTTTTCATCCATTGTAAAACATTTGCAGTGGGAACCATTAAATATACAAATACTGTTTTTTCTACATTGTCTACATTAGTCATATGTTTGTTAGCCGAACAATAAATATCGAAGTATTTATCAGAAGTTTTTACTTAAAATGTTACTTTCGTTATTGTTTTATGGTACCTAAACAAATATTATTTAAATTTTTGAGATAACAATTTCCTTTATGAAGATTAGAATTTCCGTATCTTCCATAAAACTGATCTCACCCATTACTCAACGGAGACTATAGTTAGTTCCTTCATAATCTAGTCCTAGTATGTGTACACATACTGCGTTTCATTCAATATTAATTCAATGTTCGCAAGCGTCTTTAATTTAATCCGCTCGCGAAAGGTAATTTATTGTTTCATCATAATGTGTCATTGTTATACGAAGCTCAATCAAGTATGGACTGGCCAACGATTATAATACACAATAATATCCCATATTAAAAACCAATCCACACGATTAATAGTTTTACGAAAATGGGGTACCATTTGTTGTATCGCAAGTTCCGCCGTGTACAAGAAAACGAAGCGGCAATTCCTATTAAAGATGATTTAATTTTTTTCTCTCAACAACGCAGTATGGGTAAATATTTACGTTGCTGGCATATTTCAAAACTTACAAAAAACCATATTCGCAATTAAAAGTTATAATTTAAACTAGCGTGACCCGTGCGAAGTCTTCGCATTATTTATTCCATTATGAAGCTCAGATGACAGATCAAACAAATATTTTACTAAAATTGACATATAGAGGCGCAAGTATCAAAAGCATTGAGCTAAAGCGCCACTTTATTTATACGTGAGTGGATTTGAAATTAAACAAAAATTTTACCGACCGTCAATCATATTGACGTTGAGCCGTTAGATGGCAGCATTGCTGTTTTGTGTATATAATTTTAATAATTAATTAATTTGCAAAAACAATAGCAATAATAAATTTTTTAGTTGTTGATGCCGGTAGAGCAAGCAATTATCTATAAAATGATATATAATTTATGTGGATTAGTTGTGAGGTTTTTTCTAAAAAGGGAGTGTAACATCTTAACCTTAGCGTATTAATATATATGATGATGATGATGATGATGGTTATATAAAAAAGTTTGATATTTTATAGAAGGCAGGAAAACAGATTAAACGCAGTTTGAATAGAGAATACATGTCCATAGAACATTGAAGATTTTAATACATATACAAGTAATTCAAATGTAAAGTTTATCTTTTTACGTGAAAGGCGTTATTTTAAAAATGGAAAATATTTATACCAGGGTTAATGAAAATGTTATAACGGGAGATAATTGAGTTTAAAATAATGACAAGTTACGTCTTTTTAACAAGTAACAAGTAATTCTCGTCAGGCGTCACTTTCACGTCGCATGTATTCGTCAAACGACATAAGATCCCATTTTAACTTCATTCTCATGTTTACATAGCTGTCAATGGAAGACAGTGGCAACGTAACCACTTTAGGAGCCCATAGAATTCTACTGATATTGCGGTGTTAATTTAAAACAGAAAATGCTGATTAGTTTTAACTTCTTTTGTTACGCAATATCAAAAATTCTAATTTGGTTTTAGGTGTGAAGATAAAAAAAATCTGGCAGGCATGAGTGGAACCCGCACTACGAGAGTTTCGCACATATTTAGGCATTTATAAACATTTAGTAGTAAATAATATTCCTATTAAACTATTTACGAAATTTTAATTTTTTCAAACGAAAATATATTGTCTACTATATTTTTCAAAGACGCATATTTAAAAAAAAACAATTATGCGATATAACTATAAATTAACGATTTTCGGATTTTTTTCCTTTATTTGTGCTGTGAGATTGCTCGTTGCCAAATTTTATGATTCTAGATCAACGGGAAGTACCCTATAGGTTTTAATTTATTTATGAGTGTAAAAATATGCGGAATAAATTGTCATTTTTTAGAGTTCTTCTTGATTGTGTTTACTTAGAAGGAACCGTAGACCTAAATATTTAATATTAATTTCAATTTGATAACTCCACGCGTTCCTGAGAAAAACAAAGTCTTGGCAGACGGACAACGAAGTGATTTTTCCCTGTAAATCTCTAAGGTTCCTTTTTTTCCCTTTTGAGATATGGAACCCGAAAAATTAGTCAAAACTTGTTTTTTCGATGAAAGGAGACTGATAAAAATTGTTATGGTATTGGACCTGAGTGTTATAAGAAAAAAATCGGCAAGATCGTTTCGAATATACTCATGACAGGGTTCCGTAATATTAAACTTTTAGGTGTTAGATCTTATAAAAGCATACAGTTTTAAAATCATCCCCATAACTACAGATGATCATAACTCTTTACCTTAACAAAATTTTGGTGACCTACAGGTGATCATAACTCTTTACTTCATTGGATAGGGTAGTTAATTTTTTTTTATTCTCATTCATTGTACGGAGTATCTCAGAAAAATACTCGTATGTTTTTAAAATTTGATTTTATGTCGTTAACATATATCAATATACCAAATTTCATCTCAATATGTGCAAAAGATAATCAGCTGACATTATGGAACTATTAGGGTTGCTGCCCGGCTACGGAACCTTAAAAATTGCAGTCTTTCGCAAAATAAATGAGTAAATAAGAACCCCATTTAAATCGCCAATCAGACAAATGAGAAATCTTGCACTTTTCATGAAAAGTGAAATTATTTTCCTTAATATTCTATCTGCAAACAATATAGTAGATATAGTAAAACACTTCTTAGTTTCTTCGTTTAATTATATGCGATAGGTGAAGTTAAGTTATATGCGATAGGCGAAGTCAAGTTATATGTGATAGGTGAAGTTAAGTTATATGTGATAGGCGAAGTTAAGTTATATGTGATATGTGAAGTTTAGTTATATGTGATAGGTGAAGTTAAATTATATGTGATAGGTGAAGTTAAGTTATATGTAATAGGTGAAATTAAGTTATATGTAATAGGTGAAGTTAAGTTATATATGACAGGTGAAGTTTTGTTATATGTGATAGGTGAAGTTTAGTTATATGTGATAGTGAAGTTAAGTTATATATGATAGGTGAAGTTCAGTTATATGTGATAAGTGAAGTTAAGTTATATGTGATAGGTGAAGTTAAGTAATATATGATAGGTGAAGTTTTGTTATATGTGATAGGTGAAGTTTAGTTATATGTGATAGGTGAAGTTTAGTTGTATGTGATAGGTAAAGTTAAGTTATATGTGATAGGTGAAGTTAAGTTGTGATACGTTTATGATGTTGATCATACACATCTTAATTCACCTATCACAACTTTTCTATAGTCTCGTCGTCAATATCAATCCGGGTGAATTGCGGTGTACATATACTCAAGTAAACATTTACAGCTTTGATCTTTTCATCTAGAGCTAGCCGTAAACACCACTGGCATAGAGTGTATGCATATAGAATGAACATAATATAATACGAATGACAATTTTCACCGGTATCTATGGTATGCATGTAGCACGTCAAAACTTTTAAAAAAAGCCACGTCACACCTACAACCACACGTATTAACTAGTAACGACACAACGCAGCAAAAATTAGTGCGTTTCATATTTTTAATGTTTCACAGTAAAAACAATCCTCATAATTTCGTCACGTCTGTCCGTCCGACCCAAGCTACAGTGACTTATGTGAACGAAATTTACCAAGTATACGCTTCGTATGGTGATCTCAATTAATATGTAGCCAAATATTAAATTCGAAATTTTCGACGTAGGTACCTCCTTCGATATATGAAAAGTAGAGGCAATTTTTTACGCATCTCTACTACTATAGGCATCATACAGAAGGTAGGTTTTTTAAAATGAAATTCAAGTTCCATTTATATATTTTTTAAACCATTTAAACTACATTTGTGAACTATTAATATTCTAAAGCAATGCGAACTACCCCACACTTCCTAATTTTTAAATTGTCAACCATGTGGTTGAAAAATCTGAAAAAAATTGAAATTAATTTTTCAGATACTTGTTATCACCAATAACTTTAAGATATATAGATAGACAATCATGAAACCCTACTTTTGGCATATTCAGACATACATTTGACCGATTTTCCTTATTATAATTATTGTTGCCGTTGACAATGCATGGTATTGTTTAAACTTCTGTTACCAAAAAAATGAAAGAGAATGGATATAGGTATAACTAGATACTCCTACACCGTGGTGTGTTTGGTTGAATACAAGGCTCGCAGCCTTTGACGGCGTAGTCACCGCGAAGTCCTCGATTCGATTCCTGGCCGATTTCTGGTTAGCTAAAAGAGATTGCTTTCGTGGTAACTATTACGTCATATATGCCAAATTATAATTATATATATATATATATATATATATATATATATATATATATAACCTAGAAACTATAAATTATAATATTATTCTTAAAGGGAGGGTTCAGTCAGTAAAAAAATATTTTTTGTTAACTAACTGGAGGAGTTACACAGTGTAAATATCTATCCTACCCAAGAATTGCCCTGGATTTACCTATATATGGGGGTTAGGCTGTGTAGTGCAGAGGTCTAATCCTGTATAACACATGAAGTGAAATCTAATGTTACGTAGAATTCATTAAATGAGTAAAACAACAATTTTACAAAAACATTTATGTTTTGGTTCTTTTTGTTTAAACTGGGTACAGATGCAACCATAAAACTTGCACAATATACATACCCAATCTTTTTGTACATGTATATATGATATTTCTGAAGGTTCCAAACGGGACATGTATACTGGAACAAGTTGAGTTATGTTTGAACCATGTTCTTAATTTACGCATTCTTTTACTGCTGGAGCTCTAGTTTTAAAATTTAGAAAGAAAAAACCCTATTAAATAACGTAACATGTGATGTAAAAACTACTCGCTCTCAACTGATTGAGACATAGGCAAGTTTGTACCACATACGTTCAATTAATTATATTTCAATATGTAAATGAAGTTTAAATAATTTCACGTCGTTGGTACAACCAAAATGTTTTTAACACTGCGTAAAGAACGTCTTGAAGGATTCAAAGGTTTACGCAGTTGGCAAATGTCGCGCGACGCGTCGTCATCTTTGTTATTATTTCTAGGCATTCTTGTTATTATTTAGACGCATTGTTGTTACATCGCAACGACAGAAACGATGACGCGTTGGGTACAGATTTCGAGGTCACGTTCCAATTGGAAACGGCTTCTGCACCGCTGACTCGCTGAACACCGCTGACGCGTCACATGTACCGGCACCCAGCGACCGGGGCCCCGGGCGCGCCCATCCGCCCGCGCCCGATCGACCGCGACCGCGCCGCCGATCGAGGCGCGCTTCCGGCACGCCGCGATCTGCCCACCGCGTTGCGCCGCCGCCGGGTATGCCGCGATGATGGGTGTAAAATGGTGTCAATTCAAAGGAAGCTTTAGGTCGAGACATGACGGCCCAACCAACGAAAAAACATTGTTCCGAAATTTTTCACCATCATAATGCCTCAATGGCATAGTGCTCATTTAAGAACAAGATTCATGACCAAAGCAGCATAAACAGATAGCAACAGGTAATAGGTATCGTATATCATTCCTTATTTAGTCGTCTGAAGACGACTTCCAATATTAGAATTGCATTGAAAAACGTTATCGTCTTGCCATCGTCATCAATTGTGTGGCATTAAAAAAAATTTTTATAAATATAATTCACTACAATTGGATTCTTGTATAAAACATTTTTCTGCTTAAGGTAGTTTTGTAAAACGTGTTGTCGGCGAAATTCGCTGAATTTTCTATATATATTTCACATATTTTAAATATTAAAAATTACTATACCTTAAAATTTAAAAATCGATTAAAATTAAAAATCATTTAATTTTGGTAAAAATCGCTTTCAAAAATAGTATAACAGGAAAAGTAGTAATTTCACCACACTTTTAATTTTATTTTAAAAAAAATGCGTCGAGCGATTTGTCTAAAAAACTAAGTAATTATTAAAATAAATGAAGTACCATTAAAATCGACATGTTATCCAGATTAAAATGTCCTATTACAAAAACATTAAAATGTTAATGTTCAAAATTTTAACATAATTTTTCCTTACATAATTTTAACCTTTCTCCGTTACGAGAGAATAAAATAACTCGTATGGTTATATACATGACTCCTGAATTCATAACACTTCTTTTGGCGCAACTGTATAATAAATTTGTACAAATATATTTTAAACCCCGTCTGCGAATATAGGTTTAAATAACCGATGTACAATGTGGATTTGACCGTTCGACATTAAATGAATTTTCATACACCACATGGTGGTCCTCAACCGTACACCAAAAATTAATTTAAAAAATTCATTAGTTTAGTCTCAGGAATACTTTTAAATTGTTTGTAATTTCAATCACGATGTATATAATTTTAAACAGGCCGCGGTGCTTTGCAAACAGTGTCGGCAAAAACAACCGCGCACCGTCGCCGTTGTCGCGTAACATAAACATTGCAAACGGTGTTTATGTTTAAATTTGTTTATTCTTGGCGTAATTGTTTATTTCACTATTGTAAAGTATTTATGACTACTAGTACTGATTGAGTTTTTATTTAATGTCGAATGATCAAATCCACATTTCATATCTAATAAATTCACAAACTTACGCTAAACCCAAATAAATAAAGAATACTACTTCGTCAGCATATTTTTCTTCCAGTCTATAAACGTTTATTTTTTACTATTTTTTTTTTGTCATAGGTACATTTTTTTCAAATTGTTTTAATCTTTTTTTCAAATATGACACAATCAACGTAATACTTTCGTGATTATTAGGACGCTATGTTTAAGTTTGTTTTTTTCATCTTTTAAAATTGTATTCACGAAAATGTTACAGCAAAGTACTTCTTCTGTTCAAACTTTACATTGAAGGCATAAACACCTGCAAGCCATGATAGGCTTTTATTATTAGTATCGAAAAAATTTTTTTAGAAAATCTGAATGCTTGAGGGGACCTTTATTTTGATGCCCTAATTAGATCCTAAAAAGTCCCAAAGTCCACCCAAGAGCTTTTCTTAAATTATCTTTTCTTCCTTTTCCTGTTTTTTCGATTATATAGACAACTACTGATTTATCGAATAAAATAGTTGTAAAAATTAAAGATTATAAAATTCTCTCGAAAAAATTAAATGTATTATTTTCCCATACAACTATTCGTTTCGAAGATATACCGTAAGTTACGTCCGAAGAAAAATATATGCATCACTAAAATAATTTTCTGTTGGAAAATATTTTAAAAGCATTTAAAATAATTCATAGAAAAGATAATTTTCTGAAAAATAATTTTCCAAGAAAGTTTTTTTGTTGGATTATAAAGCACAAACATTTGATTCAACGGATATGACGATTATTAGAGAGATAAAAGGTTTTTTTAACCTTTTGAGAGTAGTAATTGCATAAGTTATAGGATAAAGAAGAGTACATCTTAACCATCCCCATATATTGTGGTTTGTGCTTTGTTCGCCGAAACTCAGGGTTGCTAACTATACAGACGATCGAACGAGGCACTCCGTATATACCCTGCCAGTAATGTTCAAGAAGTTGCTATAGTATTTCGAAATTCTATAGTATTTCGATACATAATAGTGGTGAAATTATAGATGCCAATCTAATACAAACACCTCTCCGACACATAGTCGTAACCGTAACAAAGTACTGCGAATAAGGTTAGTTGTACGTGATTGCATTGCATTGCTAATAAGACACCGAGGTGACCCACTGCACGATCCTTGCTCAACAAGCTGTATCAATAAACTGCTAGTTTAATTGGCACAGCTTGATAGAAAAAGATATGTAAATAACTGCTATACAACAATGAAAGTGTGCTTGCCGTAACCTTACTAGTAAATATTTATTAACTCCACCTATAAAGGATGTAAGTTGGATGCCGCAAAGCCACGAAGAGGTAATTATCTTCGACATTTTATCAAACATTTTTTAGAATTGTTGTCTTTCTGTCTGTATGTTATTTTATACGTCAATAACGCAAAATCTACCGGAGGGATTTTGATGAAATTGTGTCTGGTAATAGTGTATAACCTAGAGTAACACATGAGATTTTTTTTCGTATTCCGAATTTCACGCTAATGAAACCGGGCGGCACAGCCAGTAATAAATATACGACTTTCAAAATATTGAACAAATCCTACGATTCTGGTAAGTTTATTAAATTCGGGATGAGACGTTATCAAGATTATTGTGACAGGTGTGGGGAATACTAAGGTGAGAAATAAAAACCAATACCTGCAATATTTACTATAACCATATTCCATTTATAAATTCAATAAACAATAAGACCTATTACTAAACACACTATATTTAACACTTACTTTGTATTTTATGGGTTGGTTTTTGATTACATTCTTCATTGTGTCTATTCTTTAGACTGTTTCAATAAGTCGTGTCAGATTCGTACAATAACGACCACACATTTTAATAATGATATTGATAAGAATTTATTGAACGAGATTAAAATACAATTCAACAAAACAATTATAAAAATAAAGTCAAAAAAAAACAATGGAAACTGTCAAACATATATTTTAACACTACATCCTCCTTGAGCCGCGCTAGTTATTTACCGAGCGATTTTATGTATACCTTTGGCGACTTTTTTTTCTATTTTAAAAATGGCCCATGGAGTGTAATCTACGTTAAGATATATAATAAAAATATATAAAAATAAAAATATAACATTTGATACTCTAAGTAATATCGACAGATAAGTTATAAATAACGATAACGTCGAGGAAAAGTATCTTAGAAATCATTCGACGTAATGCCGTAATCTTTTTCCGTTATTAAATTCTGCCAAGAACTTTCATCTACATAATTTGAAATAAGTTGCAATAAACAAAAACCTTACTCTTAACATTTATTTGATAAATGTATAATTTAGAATTTAAAATTAATGACAGGTTGCTAGAAAGTCTACAATGGTGCAAATCGATTGAAATAGCGTCTTCTCTGGAAACGAATCTCATTTGAAGAAAAATCTCTCAAAATATCATTGAATAAAAATAAAACATTGATAAAAAATACATTCAACAAGGATAATAAATAAAGTTAAAGACCACGAATAATTATTTTTAAGGTTCCGCACCTCAAAATAAAACCTTTCTAAGATCACTGATGTATCTGACTGTCCATCTGTCACAGCCGTTCTTCTCAGAAACTGCTTGTTGTACAAACTTGAAATTTAACATAGTAATAAAACATATTAACCGCACATATTTCAATAGCAAAAAGTGTAGCATATCGTTTGAAAGGATTAGTTAAAGGAGTCTCAAAAATATTTTTTTCGTAATTTTAGGTATTATGCCCGTATTATGCAAAACACGACTTATTGAAACAGTCTAAAGAATAAACACAATGAAGAATGTAATCAAAAACCCACCCATAAAATACAAAGTAAGTGTTAAATATAGTGTGTTTAGTAATAGGTCTTATTGTTTATTGAATTTATAAATGGTATATGGTTATAGTAAATATTGCAGGTATTGGTTTTTATTTCTCACCTTAGTATTTCCCACACCTGTCACAATAATCTTGACAACGGCTTATCCCGAATTTAATAAACTTACCAGAATCGTAGGATTTGTTCAATATTTTGAAAGTCGTACCTATATGTATTACTGGCTGTGCCCCATTCATGAGCGTGAAATTCGAAATACGAAAAAGAATGTGTTCTCATGTGTTACTCTTGGTTATACACTATTACCATACAAAACTTCATCAAAATCCGTCCAATCGATATTGCGTTATTGACGCATAAAATAACATACAGACAGACAGACAACAATTCTAAAAAATGGTTGGATAAAATGTCGAAGAGAATTACCTCTTTGTGGCTTTGCGGCATCCAACTTACATCCTTTATTTCCCAAAACTACTCAACATAAAATATGAGGTAAAAAGACTATAACGATGAAAAATTAATATTTGTAATTAGTTTAATAGAAATATGTGCATCCTTAAATATTAAATGCCTTAATAAGTACGGAACCCTCGTAGTGCAAATTCTATTTGCACTCGACAGGTTCTATTATTTTTGTGAATGAATGTAGCGACATGTTTTATAATAAATGTATGCAGCATGTTGGTTGTACAGCCATATAATCTGTCTTGTATGTACAATTTGACACCAATTAGGGTAGTTGCCGCGTCTCGGTGATCCGAAAATTCTTTTAAAATGTTTTTTTTTCAAATGTTAATATAACATCATTTTACATTGACTTAGTTTTTTAAAAAAATAGCTCGACGTGTTTTTTAAACGAAATAAATTGAGGTGAAATTACTACTTTTCCGGTACTGTTAATTGTACTATTTTTGAGAGCAATTTTTACCAAAACTAAAACGGTAAATAATTTTTAAACTTAATTAGAAATAAGTAAGATATTTATACTCTGAATAATAAATAAAAAAATCAGCTAATTTCGTCGACAAAGTATTTTACACGACAAGTACCTGTCTATAATATGTTTTACCTTTGTATAGACGTATCAATACAAAGATATATTCGAATTTAATATATCTTTGTATTGCTTGTCAATATTTCCTTATGCTTGCTTGTGAAACCACTGATAAATGACCAAGACACAGTTAAACCCAATCGTGCGTTTTTTTAAATTGTCTTTGCTGTGTCAAGTTTTGAAAATAAAAATGTATTACTCAATAATAAAACCAACTAATCCATTTATTTATGGATAATCAACCCCGCAAACATTTGGTGTAGATGGTTCGTGAATGATAATAATGATATCATCTAATTCAACTTATTGCTGCGTATATCATGTGATGACATTCTATGACATTAAAATTAAAATAAAATATACTTATATTCCAAACCGGAAACAGCAAGTACAAACCTTTTCAATAATAAAGAGAAGGTACGTGTAAATTTTAACTTTCTGCAGTCCTCCTTCATATAAACTTTATACCAAATCTTACGTTCCTCCGTTCGCGTAATATTATTAAAGCCGCTTTGGTACATCGAACAAAGCAAGGTCATTCCCACCTAAACACTTTGAACTACTATTAATAAAGCGTTTTATGCACCCGCTCGCCGCAAAGCATGCGCTGCACCGGCGCTCTAATTGTGGTGTGTACAATGCACAAGTCGTCGTAACCCTCGTTTGTCACGACTGGATCAATATGTTACTGTTCAATTACAAAGTACGAAAAATATTACCTATAGACAAATTACAAAGTACGAAAAATATTACCAATGGATCAATACGAAATTGTTACCAATGGAAGCAAAAGTATTGTTGGTGTTCCTAATATGAACACGTTATTCATTATAGACAAGTGCATATACTAAACTGGAAACGGGCAGTCCCGAGAAATTAGGAGCCAATAAAAATGTTAAATCTATAACTCAGAAAGCTTTTTTTTTCATTTTAGTGAAAGTTTTTTCACTTCACTGAAATATTTGTTATATAGTATATATTTCCTCTATCTAGAAAATTGAAGACCTGTAAAATCACGTCTTTGTGACTATTTTTAAATATCAAAACTTAGCTGAAGTCTACTATTTTTGAAAGAGATTAAACAGCTTTTGTACGCTTAGAAATAAGTCCTTAAGAATAAAAATTAATTTTACAGAAATGACATTTGGAGCAAAGGGAATCGAAGCGTGCCTGGTGCCTTCAAGAGTGCAACTATTATTAAATTATTATAACTAATTGAAAATAATGAATGAAAATACTGTAAACGACATGGAAATCTACAAAAAAATCCAAAAATTATCAGTTATAGTTCGTTTTCTCAAAATTGGACTTTGGAAGAATTATATACAAATCGAAATCTATAAAAAAGTTATGTACCTACGGCAAATTGTTTATTAAAATCAGTTTTATATTACGAAAGAATGGGTCATACAATCCTGTAATTGAATAACGCAATGAATATACAACTTTTATTTGATTTGAATCGGGTTTTTTCGCGGTAATTATCTATTTAATGAGTAAACCTAGATATTATAAACTAAGTATTCACTATGTCCCGACGTTTCAGACTGGTTGCACAGCCTGTGGTCACGGGAAGAGTGAAGATGTATAGGAGTAATAGATAATTACCGCGAAAAAACCCGATTCAAATCAAATAAAATATGTGTTCGAATCGCGAAAGTTTAAAAAAGTCTAATATACAACTTAAACAAAAAAATTGTCAATAAATGAATTACTGTATAAAAAAACTGTTAAAACAAAATAGTCATGGTACCTTTTTTGTCCTGGTAAAGCCGGGACCAACTAGTAATTGTTAATACTCGTCTCATTTTATTCCACAACTTCAACTTTATCAGTATTTAAAGTTTTATTTTAGTTGAATAAGTGTTGTAAATGCTACCAAGACCTTTTTATTCCACACAAACGTTTCTTCGTAAATTCCTTGTATTTAAATGGAATGAAATCCTTTACACATCCGTATACATAAACATTAACGAACGAGATGGTAGTATAATCATAAGCATCGCATATTGAAAGTGATCTCAGCGTGAAAACTTTCAATGTTCATATCTGCCGAGCGGAAAGAGTTTCATTTTCGTTCACCTTACGAAGTTCAGATTTATCTTTAAATTTAATTAAGGAGACACTGGATCTAAATTAATTTAATATTTCTATCTTTGTATACTTCTGCAGGTATATACAATGTTAGAAATACTAAATCTTACTCTCTTGAGTAAGTGAGTACCCTCGTACTAAAACTTGCTTTCTTAATTCATGGTTCATATATATCGTAATAAAATGATGTATATTGTAATAAAATGAATAGTGTGATAAAATTGTAACAAAATCATACTGTTAGACTTGACTTTGACTAAATAAATGAGACATCGCGATTGCATTTTGTTTGAATCACTTTTTGTATATTATTTACTTACAATTAATTGATTAATGGTATTCTCATCGATTCAATAATTTATTCTGTGCAATAAAACCTTAAAATCTACCTTACTTTCTCAATTCACAGTTCATGTATACTGTAATAAAACTGTGTAAATAATAGTTGTCCATCTTGGCTTTGTTCAAATAAATAAAACATCGTGACTGCATTTTGTTTCAATCACTTTTTATATATTATTTACTTACGATTAATTTATTAATGGTATTCTCAACGATTCAATAATTTATTCTGTGCAATAAAACCTTAAAATCTACCTTACTTTCTCAATTCACAGTTCATGTATACTGTAATAAAACTGTGTAAATAATAGTTGTCCATCTTGGCTTTGTTCAAATATATAAGACATCGTGACTGCATTTTGTTTCAATCACTTTTTATATATTATTTACTTACGATTCATTTATTAATGGTATTCTCAACGATTCAATAATTTATTCTGTGCAATAAAACCTTAAAATCTACCTTACTTTCTCAATTCACAGTTCATGTATATTGTAATAAAACTGTGTAAATAATAGTTGTCCATCTTGGCTTTGTTCAAATAAATAAGACATCGTGACTGCATTTTGTTTCAATCACTTTTTATATATTATTTACTTACGATTAATTTATTAATGGTATTCTCAACGATTCAATAATTTATTCTGTGCAATAAAACCTTAAAATCTACCTTACATTCTCAATTCACAGTTCATGTATACTGTAATAAAACTGTGTAAATAATAGTTGTCCATCTTGGCTTTGTTCAAATAAATAAGACATCGTGACTGCATTTTGTTTCAATCACTTTTTATATATTATTTACTTACGATTCATTTATTAATGGTATTCTCAACGATTCAATAATTTATTCTGTGCAATAAAACCTTAAAATCTACCTTACTTTCTCAATTCACAGTTCATGTATATTGTAATAAAACTGTGTAAATAATAGTTGTCCATCTTGGCTTTGTCCAAATAAAAAACCAAATAAAATGACAGAATTTTGTTTCTGTTACTTTTTTATATTATACTTATTTACGATAACTTTACTAATAGTATTCCCAATATTTTAGTCATTTAGTTTGTAGATTAAAACCGATTTTACTTTCTCAATTCATAGTTCATATAGATTTTAATAAAATTGTGTAATATTAACTGTTCGTCTCGGTTTTGTCTAACAAAAAGGCGCCATGAATACATTCTCCCACAATTACTTTTTTTATATTATACTTATTTACGATTAATTTACTAATGGCATTCCCAAAGTTTAAGTCATTTATTCCGTACACTAAAACCTATTTTTAATTAACCTATTTTATCTATTTTAACTTATTTTTTCTTAATTCATATTTCATGTGTATTGAAATAATATTATATAATAGATAGTATTATCTCGGTTTTGTACGGCAAAAAAGCGCCATGACTACATTTTGTTTCAATTACTTTTTTATATTACACTTATTTACGAGTAATTTACTAGTGGTATACCCAAAGTTTTAGTCATTGATTATGTACAATAAAACCTATTTTTAATTTCTTAATTCGTAGTTCATGTGTATTGTAATAAAATTGTGTAATACTAGCTGTTCATCTCGGTATTGTCCGGCAAAAAAGCGCCATAACTACTTTTTGTTTCGATTACTTTTTTTCTTATCATATTTATTTACGATTAATTTATCAATGGCATTCCTAACGATTTAGACATTTATTCTGTACACTAAAATCTATTTTACTTTCTTAATTTAAAGTTCACATAGATTGTAATAAAATTGTGTAATACAAGCTGTTTCTCTCCGTTTTGTTCGACAAAAGGCCCCAGGGGTACATTTTGTTTAATCATGATTATTTCACTGAAAGATAATCTTCATTGAATTGTGAAGTCGTAAGCGGCGATTACATTTCACACATGTGGTGTTGAAAAAAACATTGACATCTCAAAATTGAACGTCACAAATCAGTGACGAATTATCCCTGAGTGAAATTGTAATTAACTTTTTTTCTCTTTTCAGTCTTTTTGTTTCTATTTTCTATGTAACTAGTATAATTAGTAGTGAGAATTAAGTGCACGTTTGTACTTCTACTTCATACAACTGAAATACCCTATGGCGTTGTGTACATTTATAAATACGCTCATCCAAAAGTTTACAGGTTATTCCAATTTTTTTACAATAATTTTTTTATAGAAAGAAATACGTAAGGCATTTTGAAAGACTATCATTTTTCTATGAAATTAAATCAATACTTCAGTTTGTTTTAAATCTATTAATTTTTATAAGAAATTGGGTGCGTCGTTTGTTTTTTTTAATGCCATCAAAAAAGATTTGGTCTTTTTTCTAATGTAATAATAGTTGACGATCCTTTTAGAGAGCGATACATTTAATTTAAGATTTTAAATTCAACTCGAACGTAAATAATTTACGATTTATTAATACATAAACTGTTTTAGCATTTTTGAACTACCGATATTCTCACGTCACATAACCGATGTCGTCATACGATCATTTACGTGTAACGCATCAAATATCGTCATTTTAATTTCACTTTCAAAAGTGCAGAATAAGTGTATTCTTCAGCTTCGCATGACCTCCTGACGGGTTCACCGCTGTGTGCCCTTCGGAGCGTGACTTTGCAAGAGTGGGACCTCAAAACCACCTCTTACATGGATATAAATATAATTTATGTCCACGCTCTGAACAGTCTGTCATGCAGTCCATTTATTTATACTAGTATTTTCTAAAAGCCATTGAGATAAAATAAACATATAGAAAGGATAAGGAAAGATAAGAATATACGAACTATCTTTGAGTGATGAGTTTATATAAACTATCTTTGAGTTATATATAAACTATCTTTGAGTGATGAGTTTATTTAAGTTTTATGATTGCCACATTTTCTGCAATATAACTGTAATTACGTTGCTGAAAAGAATAAAACTAAGACAAATTAGAAAGATTCTATATTGTTTGATTCTGCATCGCAAAACATGATAATTGCGGAAAAACAGTAAGCATCTGAAATTTATTTTAATACAAATTAGTGAATATTAGAGCTAAACAATAAAAAATGCTCGCAATTAAGTTGTATATAGTACGTCTGGCTGTTGCAAATGACGTTAGGTCAAGACAATAATGGTATAGACAGGAAAAATGCGCGATCCAATTTTAAAAAAATTCACCTTTTAAATACTCGAAAAATCCAGTTTGAACTATACTAAAAATAATTATCTCCATGTAGCCTAGAAAACTGTTAAAAATTACGACCAGCAGCAAATAGGCTATGAAAACTAGCACAAAAATCTCAACTTGCAAATCTCGGATAAAGTATCATTTACTCCGTCGCACTGTTCTATTCGCAACGAACAATATGAATACACCATAATGAACAAGACAAATAAGACTAACAGTGGTTTTAATGCCTGCATATCTTAAATGTGCCTTGTTGTGTTTGAAGACTTACACGTCTTACGCACATATGCACCACACACGGTCAGGGGTGTCAGTCGGACATACGAGTACTAATAGTTAAAAACGTATTTCTGTTTCTCATTAATTGTCAGTTGAGTCGGAACAAGAGTCTATTTAACCTACCGTGCCCTATTGCACGGTCCAATTGCTGAAGTATCCATCGAAAATATGTTTCTAACTATCAGTAAATCCAGCTGAGAGTCCTGACCGTGTGTGGTGCGTACGGGTGTTAGATGTCCTTGATCACTACAAACAGTTGTTTTTAAAGGCATACATGTCTTAAATATCCTTGAAAACTCAAACAATCTCATTTTAGAGACCGATCTTTACGTTAACTCAAAACGATATAATAAGTAAAAATTTAGTCTCCATCCTTGTATTATAATAAAAAATATTATTCAATGAAATTATTATGCAGAAACGAAAAATATTTTTCCCCACTAATATTTAATTAATAAAATAAGCACATTTTCGGTTCGGAGTTGTAGAATTCAATACTTACAGACCTAATTCTAAATTCATTGTCGATATCAACTTTGTAATCGTCGTAAATGTAAGAAATAGAGTTGGTTCGAAAAACTCTCTCAATCCAGAAGACATTTTTTATTTTAAATGATTTCTAATTTACATTTATTATTTAAATAAGAAACATTGGCGCTTATTCTTTTGCAGATTATATGTAATGATAGTTAAGTATTTGGGTACGCATATTACTCTATTAATTGCTAAGAGTCGTTTGCGTTTTTGTATACGTACGTTTATAAATACATAAGTACCACTAAACCACTTTTAATGAAACATTCATACTTATAAACTTATTAGATGTCAATTTTAACTTATACTTTAACACTTGAAGCTGTCGCCATCAAACATACAACAAGCAGATGATAGCGAGATTCACCAACTTGTTATTTTACCCAACAGTAGATGTAAACTAACTCAATGCTTTCTTCCAACTAACAATATCTTCAAAAAATATATTAGGTTATATAAAATAGACTAACAATTGAGTAAGAAGTTTTTGAAACAGTTTATAATTATTACTAGAATAATCTTGAAATGCATATTATTACCTGCATTATGTTACAAGTTGACGGATATAAAGAAAATAAAATTTTAATTAAAATCCTGTAAAACATTTAAAAATACTAACGTAACTAGGAGGTTAAATCTGACCAATGATGTATTTTACAGACCAAAATCATAGTGAAAAGTTTCATGCTCAACGATATCAAAAAGAGGAATGACAATCTAACCCCAAAATGTTATGATTTTTTTCTCGAATTTTAGTTAATCAATTAGTTTCAAAAATCATATCAAGGAATGGTCATTGTACCATATCTTGCAGAGAAAGATCTAAGGAATCTTGGTTTTTAAGAAAATGAATGTAAATATTAACAAAATTTGTGCAAAAATACCAAGAAAATGTGTGAATAAGAAGCTGAAAAAATTCAAACTCTCGAAATATTAAGCAGTTTTTTTCTGATTTTAAGCCACATGAGACAAAAGCTTAATATGAACTACTTCTATAAAATAATTATGCTCATATATTATAACTTTAACCAATCGGGGCACTTTAGAAAGACTTATACGGCTATGCTTTTTGCCAAATTGTCTTCTCCCTTACTTAAATCTAATACCCACGAACATATACCTTAAACAGGTGAACCGAGAAAAATTCCCTCAGGAAACATACCGTTAAGAAATAGCTTTATGGAGAACTATTTGTCTAACTGACATTACATTATTTAACGAAAATGGAGATAGTATCTTAATATTTATTCCGAAGAATTGAGTATTTTTTTATCAAGAAAACCGTTCTCTGAGTCTCGCATTCAAACTAATAGATGTACATAATTTGTGGGTAAAACGTATAATAGAAACTGAGGATGAGAATACAAGAGATGAGAATATTCCTAAGAGATACATTATAAACGATATCTATCAGAACTGGCATTCCGGGTTTAAATTTTATTCAATAATAAGCAAACAAGTATATTACCTTACCACAGAATACTGGCACATACTAAAATTCCACCTCTATCCAATCTGGAAACTACAATTGATAAAACTGATGGATTTCGGAACTTATCTGAATCTTATTGCGCGGTAAAATAGCACCTTATCATCCGGTGACACCACGTTGGTACCCCGTAAAAGCTATCGAAAAATGTTACTTATATCACGTAATAATAAATATTGATCTGAAAAGACGGATACTTACTTCACTAGAATTCTCGTAAGTAATTTCGTGTATAAGCGTAAGTTAAAACGTACACAACAGTGTTAACGATTATTAAAATTTCATATTTTACTAAAATATTTTACAACAAATGGTACGACAGTTGATACAGACAAAAAATTTTAATGAGATATGCGGACGTACAATTTTAAAATGTTTCACCTGAAAAAGTCTCAAATATTCGATCTATATAAGTAGCTATAACAATAATGTCATTATGCTTACTAACTTTCCCACTAACTCCGCGAATTTCCATCTTAATAATAATACTCCTTTAATTATAGCAAATACACCCACTTTCTCACAATCTATCGCGCACAAACCCCACTTTCTTACGCATAACTACTTTTAATTGCTCTCAGTGTTCATTTTCATTAATGAAAATCAGAATTCTCTGTGGTCGCTGTATAATTCATACAATTTACGGGCACTTCCTCCATCGGGCAAAAACCGCCATAGCTTCCCACACGCGTCGAGTTCAGCGCGATCACACGCCGGGAAGCGAAGCGGCGACGCAACGCACTGCTGCGCCACAGCCGGGAGTCGAACCCGGGAACCGGCCACCCGGTCGCGTGACTAGTTGACCATCGTACCACATAAGCGATATCCATATTCATAAAGTCTATTGTAACGTTAATGCGAATCGTGAACGAGACGCGAACTTTTCACGTTGCAACGCGTCCTCTTGCTTCTGTTTCGGAGTTATAACGAACAAACGGAGTTATAACGTTATAGTAGAATTGTTACATTATTCATCATTTTGGGGTACATCATTTTGTGGCTTAACATTGGTTCGGTTCGGTTTGGTTTGGCTTAACTCTAAGTTAACTGTTTATATACGTTCTAAAGGCAACACCAACATTGTTAAGCTTTTCTACTTTTTTCCGCAAATTTAAATTTTAAGAATCGCGACAAATTTACATCCATATTATAATCTACATACTTATATACGCTACCGTTAAAAAGTTTAATCCGAAACTAATCTTTAAACGCCTCATAACGTTTCTAAGTAAAACGTAACTTTTTTCTACTTTCCTAGCTATAGAGTATAATCGTATCAGTATCCTTTAAAATATACATAAATTATAACATGTCGCTCTTAAGTGTGTAAAAATAAATAAAAAAGAAACTCTTAACAGGTACTCGGACACATCCTTCCAAGATAACGTAAAATAACAATTTGTTGTTTTGTTGTGAATTAATACTGGCCCTTTAGGGAATGTTTGTGTAAATATGGATCAGAATATTTTAAGCCTCATATTTAAGAAGTCTCTTTGTGTTTAGTTAAAATTGCTCGTAACTACGGGACTATAAATCGTAGTGAATATCAGTTTAGTATACCTTTTAAAAAGTTATTAAATTAGTTTCGGTAATTTGAAATTTCACTTGGAAATGGAAGTGATTCGTCACATTATACCAAGAAGAAAGAAATGAGAGTTACGTCACCGATTAAGTTGAAGTTTCCTGAATCATCAACAGCATCGAAAAAATTAGGGAAATAGATAATTTAACGCATCGTGCGAGATCCGGGAGACCAAGAGTTACAACTTCTTCTAAAGATCGGAGAACTGTGAATCATTAAATTGATCACTGCTGGCCCATTGTATTAACCTCGACTTATTTGTCGTTAATTAGCAGTGTTGTAGCATGCGGACAGGAAGTACGGTCACAGTTCATCTTGACAATCAATATCCTGCTTGGGTAAAGAAATGTAATTAACATGTGTAATTAATTAAGTATTATGTTATATTCATATCGACAAAAAATTAGGGAATTGTTACGTCATAGAATTAACTCGAATTATTTTTATAAACTTTTGCTAAGAGTCAATTAAGTCTATTACTCAATAAAATTTCAATATGCTTGAAACTAAGCGAGTAATCTTCTTTATTCAATATAATGTATTTATACAACCACGACACCATGACGCGCAATTATCAAGTTATAAATATCCTGCACACAATAGTTACGTTCACCGTATAAAACGGTTCTAGTAATTGTATAAAATATGTAATGTAGTAAAATGTAAATGTACATGGTGCGAATAGGCAATAAATAATTTATTTCTCTATAACCCCAAAGTGATATTTTATAATGTACATGATAATAATCGATAGCAAATATATAAATTTGTACGTAAAAAGATTTTCACAATATTTTTTAAAATATTTTCATCATGAGTACGCAGGAGCATTTAAGGAATCAAACCAGTTTCATCCTTAGAATAAACTAAAGATATGTAAATAAATTATAAGATAGGTAACTATATATTAATGCTGAATGCAGCCAAATTCATAACACGACTAAATGTGAATCTGTATTGTACCTACTCACCTATGGATAGTCGCACAAATTCATTCACTTTAATCACTCAACACAATCAACGCTATTCCTTAAAACGATTTTCATTTAGACTAACTATAAACTTTGGATTACTGTAGAATATATAAAAGACAATTTAAATATAAAATACAACCACCAATAAAACATTTCACGATGTGAACTGATATCAGGCACTTAGAGATACGTGTGTAAATTATAGCTGCAAATAAATATGGATCTAACGCACGGAAATATGTAAATAGACATAAAATCCGACCCCACCATCGATCCCACGCGAAACTATATTGATTTTTATTGCCAACATTCACATCTGGGTTCGTTAAACGCGAGGGGGTCTCCCCTAGACACTATCAGCCCCAACCCCTGGTCGGTATCACACCATTGTTCACAATATTGATTTTCCCAGCAAGCTCGCACGTGGTATGAAATAATATAGAAAAATGTGCAAGGAAATAATAGGCAGAAGTAATTCCGTAATCACATATTTGGTATGCCATATTATCTGCGTATCGCGGATATACCCTGGCAAAAAGTCACCATAATTACATTTTGTTGTAACGGTTTATCATCTGCACCTGTTAATTTTGTTATGGTTTCATTCTCAATCATTTAGCTATTTATTCTGGGTTCTAATTGAGCTCAATCTTGAAGCATAAAATAAAATGCTAATAAAACAGTATATAACAATTAGCCATATACGAATATTATTTTGAATTTATTTATATGAACATTATTTTGATGTATCTATAATCCTTTACCTTTTCCGAAAAAATAAAAGGGCCAGTTTTATAACAGAAAACGGATGATAATGGACAATAATACAATAATTAGTAAGTTGAAGACTTCTGTAGATTTTAATGTTGTCTACAATTTCTTCCTACATTATTTGAATGTTTTGAACGTTTAACTCAACAACGCACTGGGCACATTGCGACTTCCGTTGCTTAAACCGTTATTACTCGTTATTTATTCAAAATTTAATGTTTGATTCGACAATTAAATAACATATAAGTGTTACGTTCACGTCGTTATATCCGATGGGTAATCAACTATGATAATAAAATAGTAAAACTTGCATAAATATCACTATTTTTATTTAAAAACCGTTTTCTTTTTTACCACGTATTCGGGGCCAATGTTATCAATGTTTCCTTTGAAATCTTCTTTATATACATAGAATTTACATACTGTGTACATAACACGACACAGTATAAAATGACGATACGTAGTATACATTATTATTTAATATGTTGTAAAACATTAGCTTCGAACAACATTATTATTTAATTACACCATATATATATTTATTTAGTAAAATTCCCCATTGTCTGACTTAAAATTTTCCCGTAGCGTTGAACATCGAAAGTACAATAGCTTACAGTAACATTTAAAAAATAATTAACAAAATAGAAAAATATACATATTAATGTAAATCAAAAATAAAAATAACTAAGTCCTTGAACTAAAAAGCAATTCAATAATTGAATTTATAAGACGGTCAATGGAGCAGAAAAAACATCAAGGTTGGGCGCCTCTTGCAATATCACAATGATAAACGTAACTGAGTAAAAAAACAGGTAAGCACTGCAGGATGGGTAGATACTAACGTTGGTAGCAAAAACCAATAAAACTGTTTTGAAGAAAATATGATAACTGAAATAACAGTATGTGAGTCCATGTTATTATTTATCACAGTATTTATTACTTCTTTCATGCGGTTGTGAAAGAAGTAACGCAGCATATTGCCTTTCAAAATTAGTAAACATCCCTAATCAAGATATTCGACCCAAAAACAAATTTTTAGATGTATTTTTATTATTTAGAGATAAATCTTAACTTGTACATAATATATTGAAAAATTCTTATTTATTTTGTTAATTTAACAAATCAACATTTATATAAAATTCTCGATAGGAACTGTGGTCAGCTACACATCTAACTTTAACTACCATAACCAATAAATACAACTACTAATCCAATGCAGAACACATTTGAATCTTTGGTAATAATTATCTTAATTCTATCCCACACAATCATCGGACTTACAATTTCTATAAAAAACATGATGATGCTCATTGTTTCCACGATATATCCAATCGACAATAGACGTTTCTTTGTTGTATGATCCACAACAAATAAAACAAAAACTATTATCTTCTTTGTTTAAATCACTTCCATCCCCCAAAGTCTTTCTTGACCTGGTGTACTTTATATCTGGTATTTATAACTTCACTTTCTCCCTTACACCCTTTCTTCTTCCCTTTGCTTTGTCTTTAATTTCGTATCGGTCTCATCTTCAAGGATAATCGTTTCGGGAATATCAGTAAGTATAGAGAATTTTTTAAAACGCTTCAATCGCATTATCGGTCATTTGTTTTATAGCTATAATTCTTGAGTGTTCATTATATTTTTTTTTATATTTGGTAAGTGCTACAGAAGTGGCTAAATTATATGGATTATGTTCCATTACAGAACACTAAAAACAAATGTACACGGTATTATATGAATAATTAATGCAGTGGGCACTTGACAAGAAATTGTTAATATATCTAATCTATCTTCCCCCCCTGGCCCTTTGACGGTTCCCTATAGTGAAGCGTGTTACTGCATAATACTTACACGCTTCACCAACAATGTTACTAATTGTCACATAAAATCCGCCAATATTAATGATGAATACTGACTGCTGTATCTCGAGCTGCAACACTCTAACTTTAATATTAATATCTAAAATAATCTCATTTTAAATAAAAATTGGCGTTTCTTTCACTTCTACGCTTTCATATAAAGGCACCAAATTTATCGCAACTCTTCTTTTGTGGTTTTCGATCAACCACTACTTTCCTTTAACACTGAATTGTACAAAATTATAAACTTAAATTTGGATAAATTTGCAAAGCTTGCGTTTCTTATTTAAATTTTGTACATCTATAATTAGAACATTACACTCAAATTACACATTACATATAACTGATCAAATTTACAGTCTCTTGTAAAAAAGGTATTTGTAGCTTAAGGACGATTTAAAGCAACGACTTGATCGCGTATAATTGATCTTAACACTAGGCATCAATAACTATAAAATTGCACATAACGTGAGTAATGTATAAAAAAGGTATATAACACAAACAACAACTAACTTCCATTAGTGAATATCTCCATATCTATCAATTTATAACAACTCTGCATTATATTTATAGAAGTACAAGTGATGTCATCTTGCTGTCATCACTTCTTCATGTTGTTTCATATACTACGCTTATATTACAATTTTTATAACATATTTTCCATGCTAGTTCCTTTTCACGCCACATAATAATTACAATTGTCATTTCTGATAAGTACACTTTCGTATCCAATTTATCATCAATCCATTTTATATCTTACATACAAAAATTTCTCAAAAGTATTTTGGATAAATTAATTTATTCTCCTTTTACTATTACTACTTACCCTTAGATCCTTGTTGAAAATAAAAAATCATCTATCGCCCTATCGAACTCTAAAATGATATCTCTTCTCTGGACGAGAGACCAAGAAACCTTGCGAAACTACAGCCGAAAGTCAATATGTCAAAAAAAATATCAAGAAAACAAAAATAAGTCAAGATGTTGAACCCAAACTTTCCAAAAAGTTACCGGTCTATAATTAACGAAAGCTCTACGAAAGATACGGGAGCGAAAGTGTTATTTCAGCCATACGCTAATGAAGGACACGAAAACATTATTTTCATAGATGAAACAAATTAAAAATTAGGACGAATGAAATAGGCCATTATTCTTATTCGGTGGTAGCTTTAACGGAGAGTTCCGTACAACGTTATCACTCAACAGTATTTTTCGAGCAAGGAGTAAAAATCTTTGCAGTCAACTCGCCTTATTTTTATAATCACTCTATCTTTATAAAGAGATGTCTATAAAAAAAATTACTACAACTTGTATCAAGCACCCCACGCTCTTTTTTACAATAAAGTTAATTTTTTTTTCAATCACTTTATTTTTATTTTCAACTTATTAAAAAATTAAGTTATACCGATTTATGAGACATCCTTCCGTTCTTGACCAAAACCTTTACATTTAAAGATTATTTTTTGGTTCATTTTGCTATAAAATCATGTTTTTTTAGTTTTCTGACTGTACAAATTTAGTATTTATATTTTAAGACTAAAAGAAGTCTTTTTGATTTTTTTAGTATAATTTTATTCTATTTTACTAATTTTATTGTCATTGATTCTTCATACGTCTACAACATTTTAAATAGTTCTGACGTCTGGAAGTAAGTGAAAATTTAATTGAAAGATTCCGTTAGATTCATACATACAACATACATATAAGTGAAGCTAATAAAAGCGTGTTAAAATCTAATTACCTTTGACCTAATTTCAATAAACTAATAAGTTAGACTTGATGCACATGGAAGTATATGACGATTAATCACTATCACTTTCCAGCACTTGTGCGCTAGCAAGAACGTGTCATCTCATGCGATGCTCAAGGTTACGCAACGCGTGATGCTACTAATACCTATTCCACGCTGACGCATCCGGCCGACTATATTAACCCACGACCGTGGCAGATGCGCAGACATGCAAAAACGTGCATCGAAGCAAGTTCACCGTCGAGTGCAGGATGCACACGAGTGCGACGATCGTGGCAGACTCGACGCCGCCAGAGAGAGCAGCGCGCGAGATCTACGATAGTTAAGCACTTGGCGGTGTTCCAAGGTCGGTCTTATCTGGCACAGTGCGCGCGATATGGCTCGGCTAGAGCCTGTTGCATTGTTGATTTTATACACTGTGTGAGAGGAGAATGATCAAGCTTGGAACTATAACAAATAACCACTTCAATAGAAAACATTTAACAACCGAAGCCTTGAGTTATTTAGTAGTAAATTGCCTTCGTAGAAGTGTGTGTTATGTAATATAAACACAATAAGGTAAATATAAAATAAAAAATAATTAAGATTGAGAAACACTTAAAGACATGAATTGGGAAAAAGAGTTTATCACCATATTTTCCTAACAATCGATTTATTTATATATGTATTTTTGCACCTTTTTCACTATAGTCAACTTGGGACTCGTCCCATCTTTGGGGATGACTAGCTGCTTCAGTACTTTTGGGACATATATAACTTACTACATTTATATCCCCTGATCTAATTTACTATTAACTGCAGACTCGAATCAAACTCGAATCGAATTATTTACTTAAAGTTTACTATAACTATAAGTAAAGTTTACTAAAAGTATAAGTACCGTATTCTATTAGTATTTTAAAAGTTTTATAATGTTGTTAATAGCATTTCATTGATATATGAGAACTCATGGGTAAATGCGTTTTCACATTCTTAAAGATTATGGGGAACCTTGGGACTCGTCCGGTCTTTGGGGATGACTAGCTGCTTCAGTACTTTTGGGACATATATAACTTACTACATTTATATCCCCTGATCTAATTTTCTATTAACTGCAGACTCGAATCGAATTATTTACTTAAAGTTTACTATAACTATAAGTAAAGTTTACTATAAGTATAAGTACCGTATTCTATTAGTATTTTAAAAGTTTTATAATGTTGTTAATAACATTTCATTGATATCTGAGAAATCATCGGTAAATGCGTTTTCACATTCTTAAAGATTATGGAGAACCTTGGGACTCGTCCCGTCTTTGGGGATGACTAGCTGCTTCAGTACTTTTGGGACATATATAACTTACTACATTTATATCCCCTGATCTAATTTACTATTAACTGCAGACTCGAATCAAACTCGAATCGAATTATTTACTTAAATTTTACTATAACTATAAGTAAAGTTTACTATAAGTATAAGTACCTTATTCTATTAGTATTTTAAAAGTTTTATAATGTTGTTAATAACATTTCATTGATATCCGGGAACTCATGGGTAAATGCGTTTTCAGTCTTAAAGATTATGGAGAACCTTGGGACTCGTCCCGTCTTTGGGGATGACTAGCTGCTTCAGTACTTTTGGGACATATATAACTTACTATATTTATATTCCCTGAACTAATTTTCTATTAACTGCAGACTCGAATCGAATTATTTACTTAAAGTTTACTATAACTTATAAGTACCGTATTCTATTATTATTTCAAAAGTTTTGTAATGTTATTAGTAACATTTAATTTACATTTGGGAACTCATGGGTAAATACGTTTTCACATTCTTAAACATTATGAGGAACCTATCTTGAATTATGGAAATGTGTACTATTGAAACTAATATGAGCAAATGAGAACAAATGAATTCCTCTGAACAAATGAGAACAATTCAGTTTAAAAAAATGTGGTCATATTTCTGAACTGGTAAATTCGCGACGGAAAAGTTGTGCTAAAACTGCTTTAGTTTTATATATATTCAAACTTTTCCCCTCTAGGGTACACTCAAAAGAGCGCCTTTGAGTCTGAACCATATTTATTCACTTTATACACGGAATGATGGAATAAACTGTATCGGTGTTTTAATAAATCAACTTAAATGTTTGGATTTAATTCATCCTGAAATTTTACCTCCCTCAACGTTTTCCTCCCTTTTATCTCTTGTCTCTCATCACGCCTCAATTCAGTTTCATTCAATTTATTCATCTATTTATTGTAGTTTCCACTATCCTTTGTAAACTAATTATATAAATTATTGGATTTACTTTGACAGCAAGAGATTATTTTCATAGTAGTGAGTTCATCAATATTCAACATTAAAATTATAGTAAATAAATATTTATTAAAGAAATTTGTGCGAAATCTGTTCCCTTGCTTAAATATACAAAATAACTTTTAAACATATATTAAAGTGTTTTCATTTTTCCGAGAAGACTGAACAATGTTGATGCTACTAATACCTATTATATATATATATATATATATATATATATATATATATATATATACACACACACACACACACACACACACACATATATATATATATATATAAATTGTAACTAAGTGAATTCTGTACACTGAAATATGTTTAAAAATGTGATTGATAGCGTATAGAATGATAATAGAAGCCAGAAAATTTTTTTAATCTGTAACAGACAAAAATTTTTTTTGTCTGTTAATTTGAGCGGATATAACCTAAAATACACTGGATGGATTTAATGAAATTTGGTATGATAATAGAATTTATTAATTGAATTATTTGTATGTTAATAAAAAAAATACAACATTTTTTCCTAATTACACGCTAACGACGTCGTAGATGCAGCTAGTAGTTATTATAAAACAATAAAAACAAATATACCTTCATCTCAAAAAGGAGTTATATAGTTGTTAAGTAGTAGTAGCATTAAATAGTTGTTATAGTTGAGCAATAATCTTAATTATTTATATTGCAGAAGTTGTCTAAGCCACTAAGGTACACAACTCTAGTATCATTAAAACCCGTCTTTTATTAAATCCGGATTTTATTAAATACATAGATAATTGTCCCATTGCAAATAAACGGATATTCATAAATGGTAAAATATTCATATTTTTTGCTCTTTATAGGGTTTCGTATGTAAAAATGAAAACGGAACCCTTATAAGATCACTTTGGACGTGACACAGAATTTCTGTCTGTCTATCTGTCAAGATTCTTTTTCTCAGGAACGACTAGAAGTCTAAAGTTGAAATTAATATGAAATACTAAAATCTACAAACCCATTATCAATTAAAGCTTTTAACTCAATGCAATAAAAAGTAACGGTCTTTCAAACGCCACTTATTTTTAAACTAATCTAGTCACTAAACTTATAAAAAATTTCCCACCGATCTACATTCTTGTAATTTGGCACTAAGGAAGCGTCTCGTAGCACTAGTAAAGAAAAAAATATTACGTGAAAACCTTAATATTTCGGTTTGTCGTTTTTTATGGTTTTGATCCACAAAAATAAAAAAGGAAACTTTATAAGATCTCTCACGTGTCTGCTCATCTGTCTATCATAGCCGATTATCTCAGAAATAATGTGACGTTGAAAATTTAAATTTGGTATAGTAATAAAACGTATTAACCCGCCCAATCTCAATATGTGGTTAACACTTAATAATATTAAAACGGAAATTTTAGGGAGAGCAAAGTAAGTACTCAAACTTTTTTAAATACTATATAAAATGTAGAGTATCGTTTGAAAGGGTTAGTTACAAGGGTATCCAAAATATGTTTTTTTCAAAGTATTTACTTTTACGATAATATGATATAACACTACAGAATACTCAGGACGACCTAATCGCATTTGATCGTTTTTCTTCAAGATTCTTAATAATTAAATCGACAATTCAGATAAAAACATTTATTAATACATGTTTTGAATTATGTTCGAAAAATTTTAATACTCTTCTGATACACAAGATACAGAACTAAATTTAATGGTGGCTATATTATATAGACTATAGGACCTGGGTATATGTACTTATGTAATGCGCCTAGGTTATCTGCATTTAAACGATCACCTTATCTTCATAAACACCATGTTTAATATTCCTCCTTCTACTGTTGTTCCCCTCCATCTATTTATCTATTCTCTGTTATCCTAATATTTGTTTTTGCTTTTCATTTGTTTGCTTGTAATCAATTGCAATTGTAAAAAATTGTAATCAATCAAAGATATTAAGCCATTGATTGATTACAATTTTTGTATGATACCATATGCGAATTTATAACAAGATAAACTTTGCATCCAGTAATAATTTACGATCTAAAACTGCACTATTTTTCTCTAATTCGGTAGTGACAGAAGGAACATTATATCTTCATCACGGCAGTCTACCTCTCACGGCCTCACTTTCAATCGAAATTTAGCACCATTTAAGAAATGTTAAACTTTTAAATATGTCACACCACGACCCTATAATTTTTGAAGAGTGGACTTGAAAAACGTAAAAAAAATTCTAAGTGTTAAACATCGATGTTTCAAGAGATTTAGATAACTACTAAACCTTAAATTACCTTAATTATTTTTAGTGTGTACCTCTTAGATTTGTAAGTCTATAAATAAACGTCATTCTTTCAACTCGCTCATCAGCTGATAAATCATTCACTCTTTCAGGTGTGAATTTGTAAAATCTAAAAAAAATCGAATTACCAGCATTTGTAAATATGTTTCAAGAGATATGGATAAATACCAAACTCTAATTTTATATATATATATATATATATATATATATATATATATATATATATAACAGATCAATGATTCGCTCTTTTTGAACCATGGATTTCCAAAATCTCAAAAAAATTAAATACCAACATTTGCATCAATGTTTCAAAAGATACGGATAACTACGGAACCCTACTTATACGCGTTCCACTTAATTTTCCATGTTTCTATCCATATATAAATAATTATCATTCTTTCACTTGTTTATCAACAGATAAATTATTCACTGTTGTTTATCAACAGATAATCAACAAGAACGTTACGAAGTTATAAATTTGTTTTATGTTACAAATTCTTCGTTTGTTATTTGATTATAATACTTTTTTCATTACTAATGCAAAAGAAATCAATTGTTTTTTTTGAGACTAAGTTTTAATATATAAAATGTAAATGTGTTATGGATATAACAAATACTTTTGATAAATATTAGATTATCTTTCAGTGGCCCGTAAATAAAAATGTAATTACTTTTGAAACATCTCGAAAAATATAGTAAAAATATTTTAGAGATAATTTTGAACCCCACGTGTGGCTGTATAATAATGATATAAAAATGACGTGTGTAGTATAAAAATTACGTGTGTAGTTAAAGGTTAACAGATAATTAACTTATAGACTTCACAATAAACTTAATTTGTATTGATAGCTTTTTTTCAAAAGGCAATATAATTTTTAAAAAACAACTAAAGCCGATAACTATATATATATATATATATATATATATATATATATATATATATATATATATACTTTTTTTTTTATTATTCAGTTAGTCCTTGGATTCTTAAAGATTAATGTTAGTTTCTAGTCCACCTAAATCATTTGTAAACCGTCATAATGAAATAAGTACAATCACGCGACAAATAATGTCTGGTTATTATCCATCGCGAGATGATCTTGCACATTACGCGTCGAGTGACCTAAAACCTATTCCTGAAAACATAACGAGCAGCTTAGTATTCAGACAGCTCTTAGGACCATTTGGTAGTTCAAACGCCATATTTTAAAAAATCGCTTTGAACATTTAAGAAAAAAAATACAAATGGAATTCGTATTACGAGGTTCCGTACATTTATACACATATAAAAGTTCGAATATAAAGTTTAAATAAGTTTTAACATTAAAATATTTACAAATATTAATACTGTTTTTAAAATGTAAATATATTAATTAACTAGAATATCTTTCACAGGCGCAAAGTATCTAGAACCATCACTGTATTTTCTTGGCAAACTATAGATCATCTACCTTCACTAACTTTCATTTTTCATAATTTTAACTTTGACAAAAATAACGAGAGAACGTATTTTTTTAATTATGAAAAAATTATTTTGGAATTTCTATAACTTGCGTCTCCAATTAATTTCCAGCATGACCAATAACAAATTACTTTTTTAACCAATCTCCATTTTGAAAAATTCCCAGCCAAAAGTTTTTTTTAAGGTTTCTACTATTCCGAAACGTGCGATCAATAAGATCAATTGCTATACCTAATTTCAACTTTCCACAAGAAAATGTTTTTAAAAAAAAAGACGGCTGTGACAAATGAATGAGCGGTTGATTCTATAAGAAATAGTAATCGCCCAGTCGTGGAAATTCGACCGTAATTCATTAATTTTTATGTTTGAACGTTATTAAGGTTCTTTTGTCAAAGAAAAACAATTTTTTTTCAATTTTGTTCTATTAAGAAAATGTTTTTAAAAAAAAAAGACGGCTGTGACAAACGAATGAGCGGTTGAATCTATAAGAAATAGTAATCGCCCAGTCGTGGAAATTCGACCGTAATTCATTAATTTTTATGTTTGAACGTTATTAAGGTTCTTTTGTCAAAGAAAAACAATTTTTTTTCAATTTTGTTCTATTACTATACCTAATTTCAACCTCAAAAAACTGTCAGCTGAGAGCGTGTACAAATACGTCATTAATGTGTGTTGTTATCCTTACAGTTTCATATCAATTAAATGATTTTTTGCCTTGACATACATTTCAGACTATTGAAAAAGGAACATTTCAAATCACACAAAATTCACAGCTCGTACTTCATTCCGCCAATCTGATATTTTAAAATTCTTTGACAACTATCTCTACTCTGTGCGACTGTTTGACCACAGACTATTATTTGTTTGACATTGACAGTATGAACATACACAAATATAATTTAATGTATTTGTAACACATACTATCTATAAATTTTAGCTTTCTACACTCTTTCTCCATATAAATTTTAATTATGCCACATCTCACTTCTCCGTGTGTGCAATATGATTAAAAGGGGGTGCAAAGTTTTCCATTCAGGTATTAATATATAGAGCTCGTTTCTTCCTTCCTAATTGAAACAATATATGTTACGAACTCTTCCAAAACATATTCACATATTGCAACCTATTTTTCATTCACGACATGGCGCCATTGCATTAATTAATTATATCTCATGTATGTACCTGTATACCCTTATCATCGATTGAATAAACTTGACGTGATGGGGTCCATCAAATAAAAATGTTTCCTCCAAAAGTTCGATATATGAGAAGATTAAATAAAATTATAAAACTTTTTTCTTAATTTCTGTATATTCATGTCACTCAACGTCTTCCTGTAAAATTTCATCACAATCATTCTTAAACTGAAATAGCTAGTTCTTTTCGCATATGGACGAATATAACACAGATATAATAAAGATATTAAGGACCCATTTTACCATTTGGCTATGCATTTCTGAAAAAAAACTGGTCAATTTAACACTAATACACAGATATTCCTTTGGTAAACACAAAAAAATAACGAATCAAAACACTTGGCTAATTTACAAAATAAAAGTAATTATAAACGTTGAATTGCTTGGTAATAACATTGAAACGCGGTTCGCAACTGACGAATACCTTTCCAAGCATTTTCCTGTTCAAATACGCGTAAAAGTTTTTCCGAGTAATAATGACCTGCAATATTGATTGCATACGGCACATATCTTATCTCGTCCTTATGCCATAATAACAGATATTGTTACCGTTACTATATTAACCTCATAACTAATAGCACATATTGTTACAGTTACTATATTAACCTCATAACTAATAGCAGATATTGTTACAGTTATTATATTAACCTCATAATTAATAGCAGATATTGTTACAGTTACTACATTAACCTCATAACTAATAGCAGATATTGTTACAGTTACTATATTAACCTCATAACTAATAGCAGATATTGTTACAGTTACTATATTAACCTCATTACTAATAGCAGATATTGTTACCGTTACTATATTAACCTCATAACTAATGGCACATATTGTTACAGCTACTATATTAAAATCATAACTAATAGCAGATATTGTTACAGTTATTATATTAACCTCATAATTAATAGCAGATATTGTTACAGTTACTATATTAACCTCATAACTAATAGCAGATATTGTTACAGTTTCTATATTAACCTCTTAACTAATAGCAGATATTGTTCCAGTTACTATATTAACCTCATAACTAATAGCAGATATTGTTAGAGTTACTATATTAACCTCGTAACTAATAGCAGTTATTGTTGCAGTTACTATATTAACCTTGTAACTAATAGCAGATATTGTTACAGTTACTATTTTAACCTCATAACTAAGAGCATATAGCGTTATAGTTACTATATTAACCTCGTAACTAATAGCAGATATTGTTCCAGTTACTATATTAACCTCATAACTAATAGCAGATATTGTTAGAGTTACTATATTAACCTCGTAACTAATAGCAGTTATTGTTACAGTTACTATATTAACCTTGTAACTAATAGCAGATATTGTTACAGTTACTATTTTAACCTCATAACTAAGAGCATATAGCGTTATAGTGACTATATTAACCTCGTAACTAATAGCAGATATTGTTACAGTTACTATATTAACCTCATAACTAATAGCATATATCGTTACAATTACTATATTAACCTCATAACTAATAGCAGATATTGTTACAGTTACTATATTAACCTCATAACTAATAGCAGATATTGTTACAGTTACTATATTAACCTCATAACTAATAGCAGATATTGTTGCAGTTACTATATTAATCTCATAACTAATAGCAGATATTGTTACAGTTACTATATTAACCTCATAACTAATAGCAGATATTGTTGCAGTTACTATATTAATCTCATAACTAATAGTAGATACTTCAAACTGCATCTAAAGTATTTGCTAATAATCAAGTTTTTATGTAATAATTCTATTCCACATACATTTGTCGCCGCCATCGACGCCAACTTCACAAACTTACACTTCTTTTTAATATTTTCAAAAATCCTCATAGCTCAAATTATCTTAGTGGCAAATTTAAAGATTTATCTGCTCACGGCCTTGGGCTATTTTCAAAGATCGATTGAAAAAGTCCTGCCTCTCCTAAAACCTTTTCCTTTGTATCCTTGTCCTTTCCTGTCTTTCCCATCCCAAATCATGTCAATTGTTCTTTTTTTTAATTTTTTTACTTATACTTTTGTATGTTTGAAGTTTTTTTATTTATACTTTTTTATAAATAATTTTCATTGTAAAATCTCTTACAGTCTACCAACTAAATTTCAATACAAATTGTTATGGTTGACTGGAAGAGATTGCTCATGTAGCAATAAGTCCGCTATATGTACTATACATAGAGTTTATAAATAAGTAAATAAATTTCTCGTAATTATTCTACTCTATGTACATTTTGAAAAAAAATATCTACAAATTTTGGTATATAAATAACTCATATGTCTTATAATAAAACCATTTTATCAAACATTCTAAGGGACGAATTTTCCAGCTTAATTCAAGGAAAATCTTCACGTAAATTATTATATTCTTAACCCCTTCCCAACATTTTACATCACATTCTAAACTTATTGCATTTGATCCTTATTTTCGAAAAAATTACCTAACTATGCTTAGGATGACTAATCAAATATTACAAGCATTAATTCCACGTCATATAAATTTGTGTCAAAATAAAACGGCTAAGTGCGTATCAGAAATTGCATAAAGTAGAGTTTTATAATCGTCTACGTTTCTCGAAATTGTCACAATTAACGAGTATTGTACACCGCTTCGAAGCTTACCATATCATAAAAGGGGCGTAAAAGAACCTGTCAAGCACACCTAGCAAGCACGTAGAACTCGCACTACCAGGATTCCAAGCAGACCTATAAAGCGAGTGGAACTCGCACTACGAGGGTTCAAAGTACACCTATCAATCGAGGATAACTCGAACTACGAAGATTCGAAGCACCCTTAGCAGGCAAGCAGAAGTCGCTCGTTTATTTCTTGAAAAAAAATCTTGAAAGATTCTTAATTTACACAACTTAAATAACTATTACCACCTATTTCTTGTTCTTAACAATGGAGGCAACTGCGAGAACTCCAATTTGAAATAACTGGAATACGCTTCAATCGAAATTAACCGAAAACTATTTTTTTGATAAAATGTTATGCGATAATATATATATATATATATATATCTTATTCCTAAAATGCTTCCATAATTATTAATAGATTGTGAGCAAAATTGAAATACCGTATTCATTTATTCAAATGTTATTTCTACTTTCACGATCGTATTACCTTAATCCACTCTTCTCACATATTAATTACAAGTATATGTAAAAACTTTATAGAATATTACATTACATATTTAGGGTGAAAAACATAACCTTCAACAGACCATAGTGAAAAAGTAAAAGTCACACGTCACCTCACAGTCCGTTTGTTTGTTACAGTCGTTTTTTTTTCAGAAATCGTTTGAGGTTTTAAATTTAGCAATGTTATCAAATATGTTAACCCGCATATGCTTCAATAATCAACACTCAAAAAAAATCATATCCAGATATTACAGGAGTCAAGTTAAAATTAAATGTTTTCTAATTTATCTGCTGTGTGGAGCAAATAAATTCAAACAAATAAATTCAACATTTCATTTTAATATGACCCTTGGAACATCTGCATATAAATTGAAAGGGCGAGTTATAAGAGATCCACCGTTAAGGATTCAAAATCTATTTTTTTTCAAAATTTTATATAAAATACCTTTAGGGATATTTTTTAAAATATACAAGAACGTATTTCATCTCCAAAATCGCTAAAGCCGAAATTATGAAAAACAGCGTTACTAAAAGTTAGTTCTAAATTTGATAGTTTTTAAAAAACTCAAAATGTTTTCACGTCTACCAAAATTATACTGGGCAATATGGTGAAAAATAATATTTACGAATAGTTTAACAAAGATACAATGTACTTCCGTACACATTAGACTTATGTCTAATGTGTACGGAAACCTCATAGTGCAAGTTCCAGTAGAATTTAACAGGTAATTTTCAATTAACATATACTCGAACAAACATCTACTTCATAGCACGCAAACATGAATTTTGTCCGGCAGAGATTTTCTTCTCTGCTAAATAGTTTAAATATCAGAATTAAAAAATTAATATTAAAATGATACATCAACCCAACATCGATCTACAACATTGATATATTAAACATCCTCCAGATACTTTTCTACAAAAATGGGGAACTAACTAAAATACGTGCTGTTGTCATAGCTTATAAGCAAACTGTTTTCAGTTATTAATTAATCGGCCAAAAAACCTTCAGTTTACTTTCTAGTCACATGTTCAATACATATTAAACTGTCAATATTTTGCGGTAAAATTGACAACGCAGAAAGTTTACCTTTCCGAATTATCACAATTTATCGATATTGAAAATTTATCAAAACCGTCAGACATTTCGTATCCACGCAAGCCGACGATATCAATACCGTTGCTATCTTATCGTTCGGTGTTGCTGGCAGCTCGATATAAAAATGCAACTAATCTCAATATAAGATCCTTAGTCAGCTGATATCCAACGCTTTCACTCTATCTACTGATAATAACATTAAAATAACTTCTTCTACTTATAGATATATCAAAATTATGTTGTTCTACAGTTTCAAGTCCGACATTACTATGTAATTAGTCAGAATTTCGTCCGTCATTTCGAATATATTATAATCACGACATCTACAAATTATGTAAATATTTAACTTCATATATGTAGAGGTGCACCTCTCTCATATTACGCTAACAATTGTAGCACTAAACGCTAATTAACGAGTTATGTGTTTTAATATGAAAAACCTCGCCTACGATTATAAAGACGTTTCAAAAGGTAAATTTTTTTTCTACTATAATTCAAACATTCCATTAAACTCTTTTGACAAATTACCAAACCAAATAAATACATTCCACCTTATTGTACTCGTACAATGATGATATATATTCGTATCAATATTATGTAGACACTATTTGTACCTGAAAGAAATATTCCCCACCATCACCTATCCTATATCCTCCATGACGAGTTCAACAAGTGTGAAGACAGGTCCCAATAGTCAGAATAAATCCAACAATACCTCCTTGTTTTGAAAAAAATGCAAAAAATAATAAAAGTTTTCTATTTATGAGTATAGATTACAAAAAAAACTTGAATATCCAGAAGCAGGTTCTAGGCATGTCTTCAATAGAATTTTTTTAATTTTCAACGGTATGAGGTTCACAAATATCTCACTCGGTATTTTGGTACACTCACTCACATAGCTTAATTACTTTCCCATTGGCACCCCAGTTCCGTTTACTGCACGAGTCGGCGCGACGAAATGAATTGTCTGAAATAATTTATAACCCACTTGAATTCTATAACGAAATTAAACATTCAAGTACTTTCGGGAATTTTTTGAGAAGTCCTTAAAATTACAAGGATAGAACTTGTGGCGCGATTACATATTGTATGTTTTGTTGTTTTTATTGTCTCCATTATTATGTTTCATTGTTACATATTATGTACGGACAACCAGCTTTGAACTTATTATAAAGTTCAGTGTGTACCGATGATTTTGTCTTATGGCTTTAGTAATTCTAAATGTTTTCGCAACTCCCACTAGCGATATAAATATGCCAGTGTATTGGTAAAATTTAGATTATTCGAATGATTGATTGTCTAAATGAACAAATAGCGATTTAAAACTGAGTTAATAAGTTAAGGGGACAGTGTTTCAAAAAATCAACGACTGCACGCTTTTTACTCTTTCACTTGCAACATCGAGAGCGGCATAAAAATAATTTTATTATCAGGCATTATCTCAGTATATATTCGAGCTAGTAGAAATACCTACAGGTTGCAAATGATCTGGAGTTTCTAGATATTGTGTTATTTCCTTATCTAGGCACGTCGTCAGGCACGTACCTAGATAAACGCATGTTTATTGATGGAAAGTTTTATATAGTATTGTTATCTGTATCGTAATTTTTACATAGCATTTTCTTAAGTTTTAATAAATTTCAAAGTGGATTAGGCAGTCAAATAAAACAAAACGACCGATTGTCGTTTCGATCCAATGATCGTTGTAATTATCAAATAAAATGAATTTTCCGACGTGAAAACGAATATTGCACTTGGCTTGGGAAACACTCGGAAAAATTGCTTCAAAATTTAAAAAAAACAAATAACTAAACGTATTAGTGCCATTGCTTCAAAATTCAAAAAAAGACGAAATAATTAAATGCATAAGTGTATTTAATCACACGTGATAACAAGATATAATTTAGTAAAAAAAATTGATTTCAAAAATTTTTTTTTACTGATATACGGTTTATCTCTAATGCACATCATATTGTAAACGTCTAGTCACAGTTTTCGTGTTTATTTCACTTTTTTTTATTTCATCTATCTTTATGTGTAGTATTTGAGATAAATATTATCAAGAAAAAAATATTGAAAATATTTATTTTAAATAAGTTTTATCTATGTTTTTATCTAATAATGTTATATACGTGTCTTCGCTATGAATATATTGAATATTGTAGCTTTATTTGTGTTCATGATCTCTCTTGACATAGTGGTTGAACAACTGACAGTGCGCAGTAGAAAATTAGAGAGTCCTGATTTAATTAAATTTTAGATGACGACATTTTAGAAAGCCGATGTTCGAGTGCGTGAAATTATTAGCCATAATTCGCTCTGAATATATTGAATATTGTAGCTTTACTTATGTTCGTGCTCTCTCTTGACATAGTGGGTGAACAATTGACAATACACAGTAGAAAATTGGTGAATCCTGATTTAATTAAATTTTAGATGACGGCATTTTAGAAAGGCGATGTTCGAGTGCATGAAATTATTAGATATAAAAGGTGAGAGTTTTTCAAATATTTCCCTAAGTTATAAAAATAAATGTAAATGAAATAATTTTCTAATTATACCGAATATACTAATGAACCAAAATTTCGATTCTATGTTCCTCATATTCCGTTTTTGTGGACTAGGTTTCAAGTTTTTCTTCCTGGAATAGACAGGCACCTAGATTACCTTTTAAAATTCAAATTTTCGGAAGCCAATTGCTTCAGGAAAGTACATTTTAATTTATTCCCAATCTAAAGGATAACGAAAAAAAAATTCACGCAAATTTTATATTTATAGTCATCGTCGTCTGATGCGTAGTGTAGGCATCAGACAATGTCGTCTTATGCGTAATGTAGACATCAGACAATGTCGCCTTATGCGTAGTGTAGGCATCAGACAATGTCGTCTTATGCGTAATGTAGACATCAGACAATGTCGCCTTATGCGTAGTGTAGGCATCAGACAATGTCGTCTTATGCGTAATGTAGACATCAGACAATGTCGTCTTATGCGTAATGTAGACATCAGACAATGTCGCCTTATGCGTAGTGTAGGCATCAGACAATGTCGTCTTATGCGTAATGTAGACATCAGACAATGTCGTCTTATGCGTAATGTAGACATCAGACAATGTCGTCTTATGCGTAATGTAGACATCAGACAATGTCGCCTTATGCGTAGTGTAGGCATCAGACAATGTCGTCTTATGCGTAATGTAGACATCAGACAATGTCGTCTTATGCGTAATGTAGACATCAGACAATGTCGTCTTATGCGTAATGTAGACATCAGACAATGTCGCCTTATGCGTAGTGTAGGCATCAGACAATGTCGTCTTATGCGTAGTGTAAGCATCGGAGGCGATGTAGAAACTCTGACATGCGGACGGACAGGGCGAAATTATAAGAGCACCTCGTTTCATAACAGAAGTTTAAAAATGTATTTTACCATTTTGACGCTTTTACAAAATACTTTACTTACGTCGATACTAATGCTATGGAAAATTTCTTCAAAATAATTTTTTTCCAGACCAGCAGTATGGCCGAAATCTTCTTTCAGATTGCCTGTTAAAATTATTACTAGAAAAATCTTCCATAAACATTCGTTTAACGAGGAGATTATAAAGGTTTCTTGAACGCTAATTATTCTATCAACGTAAATTTCAAATAGCTAATTTCTCTTCTATTAGATTATTTTTTCTCTACCACTTCGACCTGTACAGTTAATTTGTGCAATTTTATTACTGATATTCGTATTTAGTGAAGAATTCTAGAATGTATAGATTAATAAGTTTAGTAGTATATTATCTAGAAAAATATGGTGTTAATATAGTTAACAATGCCGTAAGTTTTGTTCCTCTCGTATACGCAATAAATATAAAACTTTTATTATTTTTTGCATTTTTTTTTACAAAACGAGTACTTTTTTTAAAAGGAACAAAAGTTACCTTTATAACACCGCCTTTCTAAAATGCCGTCATCTAAAATTTAATTAAATCAGGACTCTCTGATTTTCTACTGCGGACTGTCAATTGTGCAACCACTATGTCAAGAGAAATCACGAACACAAATAAAGATACAATATTCAATATATTCAGAGCAAATTATATCTAATAATTTCACGCACTCAAACACCGCCTTTCTAAAATGCCGTCATCTAAAATTTCACTAAATCAGGGTTCTCTAATTTTCTACTGTGCACTGTCAGTTGTTCAACCTCTATGTTAAGAGAGATCACGAACACAAATAAAGCTACAATATTCAATATATTCAGAGCGAAGACACAATGGTCTGCAAACATTCTGTAATAATTAAAATAAGTGTACAAACTCCACATTTTGTGATGGAAAGATGACGTTGTCCTAAATTGGAAATCAACTCCTGTCTCGACTTGTCCCTGTCCGTTGCTCATAGTATTATCGTCGTCGTATTTTTCGTGTATTTTTTAGGACTACCATTATTTAACAGCGTAATAAGAAATTAAAATATTTTATTATTTATCCCTATAGTAACCAACATAATATCACAATTATTATAGGTTTTTAAAAAATGATTTTCAGTTAATAAATTTAAAAATACAAGCACAGGTTTCTCGTATATTGAGCGCAACAAGACATAAAAAACCTCTTTATTTTTTGTCTATCCTATCTTATTACAATTCCCTTTTACTTTGTTAGTAACAGAAGAAAAATATGTAAATATATACAAAAAGGAAGAACTAATCGATTATTTAAAAATATTCTGCATACGCACTTTCAGATTGTGTTCATTAAAATTCCGTTATAGAGCAGTATTACTATTATGTTTATAGAAAACTAGTCTTATTATATAAATATTATAGATAATGTTATATTTACAGGAAACTAGGTATATAGATTTATACAGATAATTCCAAAAAATTAAAGACGATGCCTTCTTGCTCACCTTTCTGATACATTCTATTATCTATAGATAAAAATTGAATATAAAATAAAAATGCTAAGCTATGTGATTATAAGAAGCCTATGTGATTTTACACATGAGAGCATAACGATATTAGCTGCTTCTTATATGAAATAACAAAATTCTATTTACGAAAACTTTGCCTGAGTCTCTCAGTGTCTAAAAAAATTGTTGACTAAGCGGTCTCATTGAAAATATTGCCATAGACTTAGATTTTAAAATATTTTTTTTAAATAAGTTAGATATAAGTTAACACGGACAACAGTGGAAGAAATTTTATCATATAAATTAATATTATAGAAAAAATTAAACTAATTTTTTTCTTCTCCAACTTATAGTTCGGTTTCATTAGAATTTAGCGAGATGAAAAGTAAACTCCGTATTTAATCCAAGAAATAAAACTGTTGAAAGGTAGTCATTACACAACAGCGAACATATTATATAAATAAATAGAAAAACCATTCTTAGTTACGAAATGTTTACCTACAACATATTATTTAACTAATATTCTAACAAATGATTTCCCAGAGGATTTCGTATGAATAGCATCTAAAAGCGACATAATTGAATTTTTCACTATTTTCCTTTACTTGATTGAAAGAAAAGTTATATTATACCTTATTTTGGATAGGTACAAAGGCCGCTCACGGTTTATATTATAAAAATTTATCTAAAAACTTTTTATATAATATTTGACGATGAAAGTATTTCGAAGTAATTCGTATTTTGCTTCACTAAAACTTTCTGAGATGGTGGTTTTGTGACAATGATAAGGGTTCTATTATTGTTACTATTATTTTAAGTTAGTTGCTGTTAATGTCATTAAGAAAACATTGTTTAACATTCAATATACAAAGCTAAGAAGAACTTGTACACTGGTTTTTATCTTAACATTTTAAGTAGTCTATAAAACTTCTTTTTATTGTATTTTTTTCTTAAATTTTGTATTTTTTTAACTTAAAATATTATTCTTATTGTACTTTAATAATGAAAAATATTTTTGTACACTTTTACATCTTTAAGAATTCTTTTTATGAATTGTGCAAAAGTTTTCCGAATTGTGTAAGACAAGAAATAACTTTTGTTTCAGGTTCCCATTGTAATTATATTTCCATAAAGTTCCTAAATAAAAAAAAAACTTACCAAAATATTGGATTAAAAAAATAAAAATAAAATACAGTACCAGCAACCAAGACCAACTCAACCATTTTCAACTACTGAACATCTCCACGTGGGCTCTATAAAATGTTCGCAGGAAAACGTTTAATTTCCTTAAAAATTATAGTTGTATGCGCAACTAAGCATATAAGTACATTTTACCGATATTGAAAATTTTACTTTTTTCGTTAAATAAAATAATACATATAAAAAAATCAAACATTTAACAAAAATAATAGTGCTCACGATTATTTCTGACAAAAATCGATTTAAAATGCTTTTACTACTGACAAACAGCTGTCTTACGTTAAATTTATAGTTTTTTCCCTTATTTAACTTTTTTATATTTTATAGGTTTTCGATATTAAATATTTATCTAAATTAGTGTTGTACTTGCATATTAATGTTTAGTTGCACAACGAATGGCAATTGAATCTAAAAATATATCAAGTAAACGTATAATTACCACGATCAATACGACTTTTTATGGAATTAACAAGAACCTACCCAAAATTATGTTTACTGCATTTTTTTTCAATTAGGTAAATATAGACAATCGGGGAAAAGTTATTCTATTAATACGTATATATATATATATATATATATATATATATATATATATATATATATATATATATATTTACATTAAATTTAAAAAAGTGTTTCATAACCTGGATGTGGCGGAAAATTCCAATTATCAGTGAATGTATTAAATAAATTTTTAGCTAAACTAATATTAAACGACCTTTGTAACTATTAAATATTTTATCTCCTATGAGTATAATTTCATATAAAAAACAATAAAGCGTAAAAAATATTGCAAATTATATACTTTACGCACCGAACATGATTTCCATTATCAATAGAGATTCTGCATTATTAATTTTCGAATCGAGGGCATGTTTGATACTAATATAAAAAGCTCGCGAAAACAAATGGATAAATAAATTAAAGGAGGATTACGAGAGCAAAATTCTCGAGCTATAATAAATTATCATAAGTAGTAATAGCTACGTATTAATACTATTTTTATCTTTTTCTTTCTCTTTGAGGATAATTAAAAACTACATTATATTTAAACATATTTTCATTCAGATTATAAGAAAATCAAACAAAATATATATATTCATTTTAAAAAGAAATCAAATTTACTCACCTATTTGTTAATGTAATATAAATATAAAGTAAAACACAAACTTCGCACTATAACAAATTAAACAGGCAATCAAAACAATCACTCACAATATATTTATGTAGATAAAATTGTAAATATTAATTAAAACGATGCTTAAAGAGCAATAACGTTAAACCATTTATGTGACTCTGCAAACCAACGCCAAAGAAATGTCAAAACTAACCGTCATGTTGGATGCAGTGAAACAATATGCAAGGTAAAGAGAGACAACGCGTTGATTTCCGCCGATGCGAGAGGGAGAAAGCTTATATTTCCCTCTCCAATCTAACGCGCATGCCCAGATTTGTCGTTTAGCGCGTGCGTATCGATGATAACCTATTCCAGTGCTATTCAAACTTTTTGGGTGGGCTGTGTCGTGACAGCCATAACGATGAAATAATAATTACTAAAACATTTCTTTATGCTACGCTTTGTATGATAAATGAAATTATAAAATGTTTTATATTATTTCCACGAAGTCAAGCAACTGATAACGAAAAGTGGTGTGATTTAGATATGCATTTGTAAAACAATTCCTCTCGATTTCATAAATATGTTTCACCTTTAAATACAATTATTTTTAAATTTACCACGAATAAATAGAGAAACGGAAAAGTAGTAAAAATTAATGTAAACGGTTATTAAATTTTCTTTTTTAATACAAATTACCTACAAAATGGTTATAAACTAAAAAAACTAGTAAGTTTGTTTAACTTATTTACTAAGTTTTTACTTCTTTGAGAAAAAAATTAATGGAAAAATAATTTATGTACTATGTATATCGTTGCTTAATACCTATTTCAATATTTAATTACAGACACTCAGATAATAATACTGTTTATATATATATATATTGCCACGAAAATTATAAGTTATAAAATAAAAAAAATAATTTTAGGTTATTTAAAATTCTGTCTTCATGGGTTAATTTTCTTTTTCTTTTAATGTAAATAAATCTGTCGTAAAATATAAAACTGAAATGCAAGATTAAGAAAAATATGCTTTATAGGTGGTAACAATTTATATGTATTAACAGTTTAACCTAAATGACAAAAAATTATACCCGTTTGGTTTATTTAAAAAATTAAAAAACTATTTGATATTTTGGTAATTTTATTTTAAAATAAAGTATAAAGGACTTGCCCGAATAAATTTTTTGGTTACTTTTTAACATAAAATTAGCAGCAAATTAATAATTTATTTTCACTGACTTTGACACTAACAAGTTTAATCTCGCTGCTAGATGATAGCGATAAAAAAAATTTCAATTTAAAATTGGTGGAGTTTCTATCTCAAACTATTAACAGCAAATAATTTATATCTCAAATTTAGAGTAAAATGTTATTTTAGATTTTTTTAAATATCGATTATAAACCTAGGAATACGTCTATAATCAATACTTGTTTTTTTCTATTTTTTTTTGTTTCCATGTAAAATTATACGACAATTATGAAATAATAAATTAATCATTTAAAAATTCCTCATCGCGATCGCACCGGGGACGTATTTCAGTTGTCCATTGAAAAAGTGAGTAAATTACAAAAAAGTGAGTAAATTAAAATATTTTATGAATAACTGTTGGAACGAAATACGAATCGAAGTTTGACTATGGCTGATCTAATCAATTTTACTAGAGAGGTTCACATTTTATCGATTTCGAGAAAATTTCTTTAAGTTTTAAATTTTTTATGATAACACTTTACTATTATCGAGATAAACAGAGGTTACAAGAACGTGGGAGGGAAAATTTGGTTATTACACATGGGCAAGAAGTGAATTGGTACAAAAAATTGAAGTCAGTCACATTACCCCTTTTATCCTTTGTAGAAATACGCAGAGAATGTTTCCTTGTCTAGCAATCGATATAGATTTATCGGAGAAATATTTTTTTTAATTGTAAGTAATGAAAACCTAACCAGTAAAAAAATAGTAGAAACCAGGTGGGTATATACATTTAAGAAACGTCTTTGTAATGCGTGACATCTCGCGTACCTTCGTCAAACTGAAGTCCATTTTTTAATAAACCTGTCATCATATATCGATAACATATATCGATAGATTACATTCTTAATTCGTCTAGGTTTTATGCTTACTTTTCGCAGCTCCTAAATAGATAAGACGGCGTATGTGCTATTGATTGATACGTACTTTTATCGTAAAAGTTCATATACGAAAGTGATTTCTTTTGTTTTTTTTTCATAATACGTTTATGAATATCAGAGTCGACTCTGAGAATAACTACTGATACATTTGATTATAACAGAATATAATGAAATGTGTTAAGTCACCTTCATAGTCGGCTGTGATATTTATATATGTCTCATTAAATACAAATTATAGATTCAAATCCATCCTCGTGGAAACATATTTAGTGACTTATAAGCGAACTGAAGTGGATATTGCAACGAACGTCAGTGAGAATTTTTTGTTAAATTATCAATTTAAGACATGGATAATTTATAGCGAGAACTATTGCGAAAATTAAAAACAAAATTGTTAAGGACGAGTATAGCCCGCCTTACAAAGATTCCGTACACACTTAGGCGAATTTAAACATTTCAGCGTAGGCAGATACTATATCTATTAAACTTCTTAAAATATTAATATTATTCCTGGCTATGCAAATATATAAATACATTACCTAGTGCATTTTTCATAGACTTAATAAATATACATTTTAAAACACGAATTTATTTTTACATTTGGTTCAATTCGTTTATATGGAATTTCTATGAACGCGATCGACTACCTGTCATAAATCACTCGACTATTATTAATAAGCTAGTAGAGCTAGTAAAATATTGGAGGAGTAAAATACTTGTTGTTATAATTTTCCTTTTAATTTCGTTATACATATTTACTACTATTATGAATAATTACTATTCTAAAATAGCGGTTTAGCTGGTAGTGACCATTTTAAAACTTAATATTTCATAAATGGATCTCTGTATACAAAAGTTGTTCATGATACAGCTCCAATATTTTTGAAAAACCTATTCAATGATAAGCTACAAAATGGAGCATGTGAACAAAAAAAACAACCTTAATTTACATCTGGGTCAGGTACCTTATGGTACCAATTTTTTTAAAAGATTTTAGCTTAGCAAAGTTTTGTAGGCATTACAAATATGTGTAACCATGCCAAAATTCAGCTTTATAGAACTAACAGTCTGCGAGTGAAACAGCTGTGACAGACGGACATGTAGAAACCATAAAGTCTCCTAGTTTCGTTACGGAATCTTAAAAGCTGTTTGATAATTTCAAGCCAAAAGTTATAAACTTTTTCTCATTGTTTACTATTTGTGTACATATGTTATTCCACCTATGAAGTTGTCGTTTAGTAGAATAAAATAAAAAAAAATTCATGTATATTCCATTTTCATTAAAAAAAAAATTAATAATTAAAAAAACGTTAAAACAATTGTCAAAATTAATTTAATAATTGCACTTTTTGCTTCAATTAGTTTCTAGGCTATGTAGGAAAAAAGAGATTCTCAAAAGTTTGTAACACATTTGTACCTAATATGGAAACGAATACACACAAATATTACAAACAATTCCACATGCACATCATTTGCTCTGCATAGTCGACATTATTTTATTAAAAAATACGTAAAAATACCGGACTCTGATTTTCGGCAAGAATCTTTATTAAAGTAAATCCCTTCCTGTATGTAAGAAACCTGTAATTGGGAATTTAGTTATTAATTTGTTTAATCAGGACATCTCTGAGAAAAAATATAGTGGCACGTAAGAGTGTAATTCTGTGAAAATGACAATATATAAGAAATTATGATTTTAAAGCGTACGTTTTAAAATCCATTCGTATGAAATAAAAGACACTATCTAAGAGGCGGATAAGAAATAAAAACACTCTCATTTCATCCTTCATTCATGAAACGTAACGTGGATTTATTAATGGCTTAGAGAATAATTATCATGAATACGCCTTAAATACAGAACGAAATAATAAATAACCAAACTTACCTCTCAAAAAATTCAGTAATGATCTTTCCATAACTTTTAACTATTATATAACTACTACGCAGTTGGGATGCAACCCGCATCTAATATAGAAATAGAAACCGTCTTATCTCCTATACATGGAGGACGAATTTTTTCTAACATACATCTGCAAAAAAATGCATTAACAAAACATTTTACGACCCCCAAACATAAAACACTATCTGGCCTTAAAAGCTTATTTCGGAGAGACCAAATGCGTTTAAGCTTTACTCCTAATGCGTTTAAGCTTAGTGCCCTTCGGTGGTCTGCATTAAACTGGGTTTCCTACAGAGTTGGCTGCTCTTAAAACATTTGTCGCGAGATAAGATAATTTGGAGCGAGATTGTGCACGCTCGTTGCAAAACAAAGTGTGCGTTCGTGCTGTTTGCCCTCGGTGGCCCTGGCTGTAGGGAATAACCGGTAGATAAAATGTTAAACATACTTCAGAAGCTCGTTATGGACAAAGTAAATAAATATGTAAATAATTCTAGCTATAACAATATAAACATGAAATTGCTTTTGTTCCTATGTTTGTTTATTCCATAATAGCTAATCAAGAAATGACGTAATTTTTATCAAATATTACCAGCAAGTCTATTTAGTTATGGGCCCAGGTGTCATACGAATAAAAACGACAATATTAAAAAGAGGAAATAAAAAACTAAGCTCCTTTAGAATTTTATTTAAATTTGCAATCAGACAAATGAGAAAAATCTTGTATTTTTTATAAAAAGTCATGTTATTTTTCGTAATTTTTCACATTTACAATCTATAAATGCTATTTCTACGGTATTTTTTGAACCAGCAAGATGAAACAAAGTGCAGATTGTGTATAGTTGTATTCTTTAAACCCATGAAACATGCAGGTTCGACAGGCTCGTCGAAAATAAACAGGTATAACTCGAAAAGGGCCAAAAAGACATTAATTTTGAAAAGAATGGAACGAATGTTAATGTCGGTCAACAGTTTATTTTTAATTACTTTTGACAAAAGTTACAAATTTAAAAAAAAAAATCAATATTTATTATTTGTTTATAATCCATAAAGTTATTATGAATTCCCTTAGATCTTTATGTATTTTTCTTATTGACAATTAGTATATTAGTGCATTATGTTCGTGCGTTTATTAAGACAGCTTTTCTGTTTTTATTATAGTCTGGTACTAATGTGATTTATTTTTTGCTAGTATAATGTTAGTGCGTTTATATTAAGTGCTAATATAATGTTGTGTTATTTTTTGCTCTTTCCTGATTATCAAAGCGTAAATTGTTTGTTTTTAGAGTTCCGTAACTCAAAAGGGAAAAAAGGACCCTTATAAGGATAACTTCATTTCAGTTTGACCGTCTGTCAAAACCCTTTTTCTTAAGAACGCCTAGAAGTATCAAGTTAAAATTAATATCAAATACTTAAGTCTACGGTCCCTTGGAGCTGGTCATTTATGCCGCATATTTTGACACTTGCAAGTAAATGAAAAATTATAAGGTCTTCCCGTTGACCTAAAATCATGAAATTTGACTAAAGGAAAATTCTTAATTTATAGTTATATCACATAAAAATATTTTTTATGTATGCGCCTGTGAAAGATTTAGTAGGCAATATATTTTAGTTCTAAAAAAATAATATTTTATAAATAGTTGAATAAGAGTATTATGAACTATTAAATGTTTGTAAATGCCTAAATGTCTACGGAACCGTCGTAGTGCGAGGTCCAGGTCTTTTTATATTCTAAATTATATTAGCTTTTTCAACTTATATTATATTTGCGTAGTAACGCCAGGCCAGTTATCATCGATCTTCTTAACAACTAATTGAACAGTTAATCTTAGAAAAAACAAAAAATCTTAGAGGGCCGCTAGATTGTGCTGCTAACGCTGCTATGTGGATAAAGTGCTAGTAACAGCTAGTAAATAATATTTGGTTATTAATGTCTCGTGTCTTCATCTGGCAATGCTACAATATTTATTGTTGTACTACTTTTGTTGTATTTCCAAATCAATTGTGATAAAACCTTATGTATAAAGCTAATTATATATTGTTGGTATACCCCGAATTTATAAACTCCGTATAACTATTCCGAAATTACCGCATATATAAACTCCGTATAACTACTCCGAAATTACCGCATATATAAATAATAAAATATCTCATTCAGAGAAACCAAGCCAATGAATTAACAACATTATTAAAATTAACGTTCAGGATAATTAGGATAACTTTAACCCGCGGCGTAGCCTGCGTTGATTATTTATTAAAACAATAAGATTCGTAAGCGAATTTTGGACTCTTGAGATACGTAAGCAATAGATAAAGTACCCATCTATAGACGTCTTATAAATTTAAATTTTTATTATTGAATAAAACACTCAGCTTCATCCAGCAAGAATTATGATAATTCTTGGATTTAAAAATAACTTATATATTAATTCCTGTCATAAACTATGTATATATCATGTTTTGTGAAAATATGTTCTGTTGTTCGGGCCAGATTGCGCAATAAACATCCAGATACATTTTTATGACATTAATACGCCACACCAGCGGAGATACTTTTATTATGTTTTATTACTCTCTTATATGATCTATGTTCACTCCTGATTTATAGGAGATTTGTTATTTATTAGGAGAGTTACTAAGTAACAAACAAACAAAAAAAACATTAAATACTCTTGCCTAATTACTATTTTAATTAGGGTCGTGTCTGAAAAATGCAAACCGCTTTCTCTTGCTATTTGTGACTTTATTTAGCCGAAACATTCACAATGATATGACAAAAATTAAAAAACTTTGTAACCACATATTCTGCGACCCGTATTATAATGTACTGTGTCTCCAATGTGCCTAAGTTTCGATATTGGTTCACATAAAACATAAACTATGTTATGTAATAAATAATTTCAAAAATAGAACTAACAACTTCATTTCCCCACTCTTTTTTGTATTGTCTTGTTTTACATTTAGTAGCATCTCGTGTAAAATTATAAAATACTTACCAGTAATTTACCGCGACTTCGTCCGCATAAAAATTGACATCAAAAGCTAATTTGAGTAAAAATATGAAAATAATAAGGGAGTTAAGTTAAATTAGCGTTATTGAGAAACTGCGATTTTTTCCGAGATAAAACCTATTAGTAATTTGCAATACGTTCTTGGTGTGCAAAATGTTTTAATGACCGGCTCTTTCCTTAAAGAGCTATTAAATAACGAAAAAACACATTCATATTTATATAATTCACAATTCTTCGAATCGTCAAAGAGAATAAAATAATAGTACAAGTGCCACTTAGTTATTTTTTTTCAAATTTACCAATCTTACGTGAGCCGAAGTATAAGTCTGACGAAACTATCATTGGGAACCAAGATTTTTCCTCACCCTTTCTATAGCGGAATTCGGACGGGAAATGACTTAGGCCCGCTAACAAACAAAACTACATAATGGTTAATTTGAAGTGCACATTACTTTAATCTTAAAACTGCTATTTCTATAAATTTTTTACTATAGTACAATTTAGCGCAGAAAATTGTTTAAAAATTTAATTGCATAAAACTAAACATTGTTTAGATGAGTACAAACAGGAAATTTAAGAACTACCGAATGCCTTTGATGATTTGTAATATTCTAGTGAAGAAAGAGTTGAGACTTCTTAGAATGGTGGTACACAGTGGCGTCGTGTCGCCATTGTAATGTGATGGACTAATAGAAGGGACAATGTAAACAATTCCGTCATCGACAATGACTCGCACTGCACGTATTGCTTCTCTGTTTATATCTGACGACGCGAATGTTTCCATAACAACTATTGACGTTTGAATTATTGCCCACCCCCCTGATAAGTTGTGGTAGAGTCGGTTTTGACGGTTGTCTGTTTGCTTATATTAAGGCGAGCGTGCTGTATTACCAACACAACCTAAATTTTAAACTTTTAGAGTTTACTTCTTAAGAATCGAGTTTCATGTATAGAGCCCGGTTTTTCATGTATGAGGAGTAAAATCAGAAGTTCAGAGCGTACGAAGTTCACAGCGTTAAAAAAAGTGTAACAGTTTGTAAGTTTAGATGTAGGATGGAGACCAGTTTTGCAACGTTAGTCAACGAAAAAACAGTCGAGCGAATGCGTTTCTTATGAACGCTGCCTTAACTGCTGCTGTAAGAGATATATTGATAGATGATATTGACATTTATATTTATATACAGTGTTACCTATTTTATACATTCCAAGGCAATCATAATTAAAGAGTAAACTCCAGTGGCACGTTGGAGCTGACACGCATGACGTTTTTTTTTTTTAAAGAATTCGCCGATTTGAATGGTTTCTCCTTCAATACAAATTATGTTTTATTTTTAATTATGATTAAATAATTATTTAAAGCTTGATTTTTCCTTCCTCTGATGTTATTGAAATATATATAAAATAAATATAATGTTTTATTGATTTCATGTTATTTTTATATACCTAGTTATCTATACAAAATCTTTTACAATCATGCAATACATTTTTGCAATCCTGTTTTTACAGGTGACTCATTTACACATATAGATTTATAGCTGTAATTTACTTCATTCAAAATTATGATTTTTTTTAAATTAACACTTCTGATCGAGACTACAAAAGTGATGTGATCATATTGACGAGATTAACATATGAAGCGTCATGAAAATGTGTCACGGAAGTACGCGACGGGAGTGAGGCTAGTTTTATATGTAACAATTAAATGTCAGGTAGTGAACTTAAAGTGGCGTAATTAGAGACATGAAAGTTAGAGTGTACATCTTTACTTGAAATTCGATTGCAATTAGTGACGGTTAGTTCGTACAAATATATTATATATAATTAAAAACACGAGCAACAACAAGAAGAATGTATATTTAAATAACGTATTAAATTTATAAGTAAACAATTGTCAACCTACTAATAATAACATGATTAACCACTGAGAGTATATCTTTGACTATTATTAACAATATCTGCATGGCGTCAGCTAAAAACTACGCTAGTTATTAAGTATAATGTAAATAACATTACCCACCAAGAAATAGTTAAGAATTTTGAACTAACGGACTCACGAAATAGTTTGGTTATATAACAATAAATTAATTTTCTATGTGTTAACATACCATGCTAACTTATGTTGTGTATATTTATGTCTTAAATAAATTACTTCCATAGTTAAAAGTACAGAATATGCTTTCGATAATTTACCGATTAACTACAAATTGAATGCCAATGCGGAATTTATTAAAACTTTTCTCTATAGTAGAAAGTTGAATTTTTTCGAATACTTCCACGAGTTATTCACACACCTTATAAAAACCTTCGCGAAAAGTGAAAGAAACTTTTAATTGTTTCTCTTATGACGTGAAAAACATTTATTAATTCTTACAAAAAATAAAGCAAAGTGGAATCACTTTTTTATTGAAGGAGATGACCCTGAACTAAAATATTTTTTCTAGGGTGCTACCCATAAAGCACGAGGGGTTTCTGATTTGATTACGTATTGATAATTTTCAGTTCTCTCTCTCTACATATATATATATATATATATATATATATATATATATGTGTGTGTGTGTGTGTGTGTGTGTGTGTGTGTGTATATATATATATATATATGTATATATATATATATATATATATATATATCGTTTGCTATACGTAGATGCGAAACCATATTCTTAAAATTACCTAGAGCTCGCACAAATATATCACAACGATCGATTTTTTTCCGAATACTTATATCAATTAATTTCGCGGGTTTTCAAACATATTACTAATCCATTGACTAACCCAGATACTTGTACTTCCGATTTACAAATTATTTGTTGAATATATACACATCTTTCGTGGATCTAGATACTTTTACTTGCGATTTACAGATAAGTTGTTGGATATATACACATCTTTCGTGGATCTAGATACTTTTACTTGCGATTTATAGATAAGTTGTTGGATATATACACATCTTTCGTGGATCTAGATACTTTTACTTGCGATTTATAGATAAGTTGTTGGATATATACAGGTAATTAGCGCCTAAATGTTGTATAAATTTATATACTGCATTTTTTTAACTTTTCACTTTGTATTTTCTTCGGTGAATTTTTAAGTTCCACATCCAGGTCCGTTAGTTAAATAAAAATTTTGCCCAAATTATTTACTTCACAATAATGGTGTGGTTTTATGCAAAATTTATTATAAGTTAGAAGCATTTAAATCCGACGTTATATCACACAAATGTAAGCCAGATACGATAGAACAAAGACTTGTTGAGTACTAGTATAAGTTGAAGTTGAACGTAGTCAACATAGTCAAACGTATATTTGTAGGTTAGGCGCATATAAACATTTAAATGTAACTAATATTTTATTAAACTATTGAGTACTATTAATATTATGTCTCGCTTTATAAATATATTGTCCAGTTTATATTATGCATACATCATAAATATACATTTTAAAATAGACAAGCATTTTTGCAGTTAATCTATCTGTATGGAGTTTAAGAATTTTTTGCAGATCTAACTACGTCGTAAGTTGGTCGACTATTAATTGTAAATTAACACATACTGCTCAGTACAGATAATTTTCCTTTCATTTCGTTATATATTATGAATACTTTTCAGATATTCAAAAATAGCGGTTTAGCTGGTATGTGTGAGTTAATTTGCTTTAATGATGGAATATATTTGGCGTTAATTTTGTAGAAATTCATTATTCACAATTAATGAGGTATGAACTAGTTAATATTATTGATTGCTACGCCAATTTTAAAATTCCTACGTCAAGTGGTTTTTGAGAAAAACGGTCCAGATCGGTAGTAAGACCAAGACACGAGTGAGCTTATAAAAGTATCTTCTTAATTTTTAGACATGACATCTTAAAAATAAAATGCCCGCTAACTACTAAATGATGCATAATTCATAATTCGTTCCACTTACTCTGTACGGTCTCGCAATCAGTAATCAAATACGAAAGGAATGAAAAATCACAAAATTTTCTTATGCAGTAAATGACAAGATTTGAAAAGAGAATTAATTTCAGAATAATTTGGTACCGAAGTACTTTAAATGGTACGTTTACCATTAGTAAAGTTCTTTTGTCAAGTTCTTGAAAATATTATTTTTTGTCTTTTATTTATCTAAAATTTTTTATTTAATTATTTATTTGTAACTTTACATATTCTTTAAGAAAAACTTAAACTTGGAACCAGTAACGTTAGTATTTGAAAATGGGTTTAGTCGTGAAACACAAATTTAATCACCGTACTTTATGCGATCTATTTTTATTTTTTGTTTTTTTTTTTATGTCAATCTCTCTTTATATTTTCAAATTCTATGTTTAGCGTTACTAAACATGGCAATTAAAATGGCCATTTTAAAGATTCATATTTCGTAAATGGATCCCTATATCGAAAAGAAGTTTACGATAAACGTCTAATATTTTTGAAAGATTTGTTCAACGATACCCTACACAAAAGTGAACAAAAAAAATCATCTCCGTTTTATATATATATATATATATATACATATACATATATATATATATATATATATATATATATATATATATATATATATATATATATATAGGGGAAATACCCTAAAATATATTTTTTAAAAGATTTATTGCATAGCTTTTAAGCGTGTATAAATATGTATAACCATGCTCAATTTCAGGTTTATAGCACTAATAGTATGCGTGTAAAACGGCTGACATGTAGCTGGACAAATAGAAAGACATGGCGAATTTACAAGGGTTCCTAGTTTATAAAGTCCATTAAAAGGAAATACTATCTATAAAAGAGTCATTCACTGATTAGGTCACCTATTTGTGCACAAACTTTTTAATTCGCTCCAAGTACAATAGTGTAATTAATGTGTAATTAATTGAGATATTTATATGACAATTTTAAAGGTTTTAATATTTTTAAAGTAAAAAATAAAATATTTCCATCCCATGGTCTCATTGATACCTGCCAAAAACACTTTCAGTGATTGCCGAGTGTGTACTAGACCAATCGAATTGAAAGCCTTTATCTAAGCAAGGTTTTCCTAATCTGTTACTGAAAACGGCTAAAATGTCATATGTTATTATAATATTTTCACCTAGGATTAATTATAATACTATAGTATGTACAATCATAGACATAATACGAATTGCGTATTAACATTGCTGATATGGTTATTCGTTAGTTTCGTTTAAAGTATAAATACATTTTGGACGAGAACTAAAAAGTAAACAGATAACGACAATTTCTTGATTAGGAAAGAAACAATTTTCGAATTAACACCGTACGCGTCGTTGTGCAAATGCTGTAAACATGTCACTGATAATCTTTATATCTTATCGCTTTTGCAAGAAATAACAATCCGTTGATAAAAAGCGTGTAAAAAAGTAAAGTGGCTTCACGTTACGGTCTACTTGTATCAATAATTATCAACGGAAGTGAGTCTTGAGTAATACAATGAAACGATGAAGGCAAATGCAAATGTAAGTAGATACTCGTATGCATATATCGAATCAATGCATTCAATGAAATACTTAATATCTTAAAGAGATATTTGATATTAACTTTTGCCCAAAACTTCGCCCGCAATAAGCACTATTTTGTAAACACTGCGCCCCCTATGCACGTTGTTGTAATAATAAATTGTAGTTTTTGATTGAATTTCACTCTAAAGGAATTATTCAATTTTTTTAGTTAATAACAGTCTATATGTTAACTGGAATAATTAAATGTATGGCACACTTACGTCGCGGCAGTAGTATGTTGGGTTGATATAGGTTTAAAGCCTTCGATGGCACGATACCCCGTGGGATCTGGATTCTATTCTCGGCCGCTGGTCGAGCGTGGCTGGAGTGATATTTGTAATCCCGTGGCTAAAATGCCACAAAACAATGACAGGCTGGATCGCAACTGGTATGAGAAGCTACACACTGCGATCATTAAACCGTCTCTCCAGAATGGCGATGAGTCCTACGTTTATCAATGGATGGAATAATCATTTAAAAGTCATTTAAGCGTCATTGAGTAACAATAATACAAACTTACTTTTCATGGTATCAGATCACACGGTCGAAGCCGCGAATAATGGCTTAAACGTCACTCCGCCACACGAACCATATATATGTTACATATGGTAGCAATCCCTACTTCAAACTTTCATAAACTTTAATAGACTTTCTTATTCATAAATATGCACGATTGGAAACAAATGCTGCACATGATGCAAAGCAGAGTCATGTAAAACTAAAAGAAGAGTTTTAGAATTGCTCGTTTATTTTCAAAATTTTTAATCAGTGAAATATTATAAAGATAAAATGGCGCTGATTAGAATGAAAGCCCATATTCATCAAAGATTAGATAATTTGTATAAAAAAAAAAGATAAAAAGACCTTCAAAAATTAGAACAAAAATTAGATAAAAAGACCTTCAATAACTATTCGTTTGTGTGAACAATTCGAGACTTTAACAAGAATTTTTCTTGCATAATCATATATATATATGTACACAAGCAAATATTTTAACTCTATTTGAACCAGTGAAATTTCATAAAAAAGATGTACCACAAAATTTGCCTTTTTAACAACTTATAAACTTCTGCCATGTGGAAAATAATTTTACCTTAATGACAGTCATTGATCTATCTCTTGTTTTCTGAAAATAATTTATAAATTAAGAAAGAGCGATGGGACTAATTTAAATGAGTAAGAAACTGCAAAACTACCAATATTTAGAGAAACTACCACATTTTGCACCTCCAACTTTTAATTGATATCCATCTCGTTACGACCTTTCTGTTGACATTATGGCGCTCACTGTTCAAAATCAAATTACATACCAGCCCAATATGTCATCGCTTGATATAATCCAAGATTGTAGAACATCGTTATAAAACCAAGTTCTCTGCAAACGACCAAGTTTTTTGACAAAAGATCAAGTATTTTATTATATCTTTCCGCAGGAAGTGAAACTCGCACTCATTACATAATATTTTCACTTTTATTTAAAAAACATTCTTTTCCTTACAATTTTTTCTAGCTTCAGCGAATTATAATAATAAATTTGGAATAAATATATTTAAATATTCGTAACTTTTTCTCCTTTGTTGGCGTATCGATCACGCACAAAGAGCTGTAAAGATTTTCACAAAACTTAGACTTGGCACAGTTCGTAGTTCGAAATAACATATACGCTTTTAATCTTAGATACAACATAATTCCTATACTACGACAATAAATAGCGCGACAAATAAATTAAATCTATTGCTGAAGCACCTCAGAAACTGGCATGGTTTTACTGAATATAACCAAACGTTTAACATCATTTTTAGAGACCTTGTGATAGTCTTGTTGAGTCAAAGATAAATGCCATCACCTGAATATAAAATCCACACTGATAAAATCGGGGCTAAAAGCTAGTTCAATATAATATCATAATTGACTTGATTGAAAGTTTATAAACAATAGTAAATACAAATTCCAATGCTTCAAAAGTCCAGAATTCAAAGGCTAAGCTACATTCATTCTCAAACTTGCTAAAACTGAATGAGCACTCCGCAAATTTTATACTTTTTATATTGTAAAAACCAAAAAATAAAAAAGTCGCAAAGTAAAATAATTGCTATTTAATATTCAAAGTCTATAGAAACCTACGTATTCGATGTTCAAGCCATCTCGACGTTCAAGTTACTTGACAACATTACCTGACGCAGTAATCAATCGCCTGCTACGTGTCACATGAGACCGTATTGCAAATAGGATAATAATTACCACAGGAAATGAGAGTACTCGACGATTGATGAACAACTTCCTCTTGGGTTCAACTTACATCGCTTTGAGACTGGTTATATATAATGACGTCAAATAAAGCTGAAAAGTTATATGCACGTCCATGACGTCTTGACGATAACTGAAAATGTTTAAATATGAAACGTTCATGAAGTATTCATCCACAAAACTAATTCATCTGTAAGATTATATAACGATTCTGACGTTGCGATAGAATAAAGTTCTGTTCTGAAGGATTAGAAGGATCTTCTTACCTTTAGAACTTAGTTAAAGGATTATTAAGGATAAGCAACCATAATATTTTCACACAACTAACCAGAAACACCACAAATCGTTTTTATAACTGTTTTTATTTAACTTTTTAGTATTGGCCTATATATTGCAACATATACTCATATAGTAAGTGAAATAAATACGTAAATTAAAATTAAAAATCTTAATCCATTTTATAGCCAGTTTAGGTAAAAACTTTTAAATGATCTTTTATTTTTTTACTTTTATTCATACTCGAACTATAATGAAAAAGTTAAAGAGTCAAAGAAAGTACATGCATAAAAAATCATTTGTATTGAAATCAAGATCTTTTAAAGGCTAATTTTATAACGCTAATGACGTTTCTATTTAAAATAACTTCGTTGGTTACAACTTAATAAAGATCTACGTATCTTTTTAGCGTCTTGATCCTTAGAAGCCTATTTATATAATTTAAAGTTCTACATTATGAAGAATTGTCTCGATGAATATTCCCTTAGAATATTCCGCGTGAATATTAAGCATGGTAGCAACCGATGCTATGCTTGACATGCCCCTGTAGAGTAATTAATGCCATCACGTCTATGCAATGGATGGATGAACAATGGCCAACTGCCCCCGTGTATTATGCTAATACACTTGCTCATTAAACAGCAATAGCTATTCCTACTGAATTTAGATGATTCATTATATAGCATTCATTGTAAAAGTTCACTGTTTTATATAGTCTATGGCATTATAATGGATACTGTGCGTCAAGTTCATTCCACTTATATCGGTATATTTCGGTTTGGATTTTATTTTAACAAGTCGCAGATTAAACATTTATTTGCAAATATTTTCATATTACTAGAGATTTATTAGTAATTTAAAATATTTATTTTATAATTCAAGATATCATGTCAGTATTGCATTCAGTCTGCAGATGTCAATAATAAATGTTTACCTCGTACCAAAAAAGAAGCTACTTCCTTGAAGTAAAACGAGAAACATATTTTGATAAATCATAAAATGTCGTAAGGCTTTTTGGGTAATTTTGTTTATTTTTAAATTACGGTCTATGCTGACTTCTTTCTTTTTCATTAGTATATGTAAAGAAATTAGGATAATTCATAATTTAGATACATTTTTCAATCAGACCAAAAATTTTAACAACTTATTTGAGTGAAGTGGAAAAGAAATTTTGATCATAAAACAAAAAACGTAAAAGATGTTGCATAATGTGATTCTTTACCGCTCATTGCATGATTATTTATTGTCGAATGAGTGCGAATCGACGAGTATGATGAAACTACCCTTAGTTTTATGTTATATATAAAAGACTACTGGCAGTTTCTTACCGACATTTAGTGAGACAAAAATGTACGGGTCGGAATTGAAAGAAAAAAATATATATTCAAAAATAGAACTTATGTTCTCAAAGTATTCTAAATGGAGTAAATAAATTAATCTAATACACCGCCCAGTCACCGTCATTATCAGCTATAACCGGACAACGTTGAGGCATACTTTGTATTAAATTTTCAGCATGTATTACAGAAAATGACTTCCAGACGTTGCAAAGGTAACAAGAGAGTTGCTGCGAAGTAAACACAGGTTTATCTCGGAGGTTTATCTTCATGGTTGATCCGACATTTTCTATGGCATTCGCGTCAGGTGACTGCCGAGGCCTAGCTCAAAGTCGTAATATTATTTTCAGCTTTCTATCTGCTGCAGAGTTGGTTCCGATGTATGGGATCGTTGTCCTCCTGGAGTAACTAATCGCGATTGTCCGAGCTAAACCATTTCTGAGCAGATTTTAGCAATGTTTCTTAATAGATTGTCATCAGCTTTTGTGCATTAAAATTGCCAGTCGAGGTGTATAAAAAACGAAAACCTTTGATAGAGAATCAGCCCCAAACTTGAACTTTTATGTTAACAGTGTATTGCAGGAAACGATGCCCACGTACCGATGAAGCACGCATTCTAGAAATTCATGCAGAAAATGAAGCTTCATCAGAAAAGGTGTGTTTTTTTAAAAAAATATTTTTTAAGAAAAAATTTTTTTCGACCATCCTGCGTAGAAAACAAATTTTCTTATAAATCGTCTGTAACTAATTTAAAAACACATTTAAGGCGTAATAATGTATCAATATATATATACCACTTTTAACCTAAGTGCAAGGGACATAGGCATTCCGAGCAGGCGTCAATATTCAGAACTCTGAAGCAGTAACACTCGCTTATACAGTGTCATTATCTAGTAACCCTTCAGGGGAGACATAAATGAGTGCAGCTATTATTGTCAGCGTGTCGAGGACCGCTGAAGACTTACAAGTGGCTCTTCGAAATGCCAAAAAATCATTACGTCGTTTGTTTCGCGGAAACTAAACCGGAAGAAAAGAAAAAAAATCAACTAAAAATCATTAAACCTATTTATTTTTTATTATCAACTATTCGCTATAGTAACCAGTTTCTGGCCCCTAATTACACTAATGATTTTAAAAAAAATTCAATTAAAAACAAAACAAACAATGTTCGTTTGCGCAATTTTAACATTTATGAGGTATTTTGATGTACATATTTCATTTATCTCTGCTATTGAATTTTTTATGTCACAATTATTTAATGTCTCACAAATAACTGCCAAGAGTCCTTCAATCGTTACATTACACGTAACACAAATCGTAAAATATTTACAAAACATGCTAACGCTCCAAACAGCTTTAATAAGATAAGGTCACCAATGTTATAAACATTCTAACGCTAATACGCGTAACAAAAATACAAGCGACAAATAGCACGTCACAGAAATAGTCTACTATTTTGGCATTTAGCAATAACTGCCAATCGCAAATAAGGTAGTAGGTTTAAAATTAACGTAAAATAGCATTAGCGTCCATCACTAGTCCTCACACTGACCTCTATGCCTTTCCTAGCCAGTAAGTTCTGCACTTTTCTCAGTGTGCACGTAGGGTGCTTCTCGAAAATATCAAGTATTGCTTGATCCCCCGTTGTTGTAGTGACAAGTGTTGGGCCCCGACCTGGAAGATCATCGATGGCCATGGTCTCTGTAATGGGTAACCCACTTCCTCACGAATACCTCTGATTTCCGCATGTATTGCGTAGCTGCTACATAGCAACTTTGGGCCACCCGGGATACGCGAAAGCAGAACTCATTTTATAACCAACGTATCTTTACGAAAGTTGAAAGGATACTAAAGCATTAAACGTGTTAACTCTTTACAGTTACTGCTCAGTATTTCGGAACATCGCTGTGTTCCATATGATCCGACACATTTTTATTATGTCAAAGGTATCATTTGAAACATGTATCTCGAGTTCCGAACAGACGAAACGAAACGAAGCGAACACTGTTCTGTTGATAGTTTCAGTAAATGAAATAGGGATATCTGCGAAGCAAAGAAATGTTTAAATAAACTATATAGTTTGTTCGTTTTGAGGCAATGATTAACCACTTAGTTCGTTGATAGTTGATTTGTATCATCAGTGTACGAAAGCAGCAAGTTTAAATATTTGTCGCTTGTCTTTAAACACATTAAAATTACGCTATTGTAATATATAGAATATTGTAAGTTTTATTTTATTAAATCGAGTATTAATTTTAAAGTGTTTAAATATTTAAATTTGATTTACCAATACGACTTAAGTTAAAAAAAAGAACACCGAAAGATCGTGTATCGAAAGCAATGAAAAGTCAAAAATGGCTCCATTGACTTATAATACATACACTTTAAAATTTTCCCAACACCGACACTGTTACATCCAACATTAAAATGGTAATTATTAATATAAAAATATTAATTTCTGTCACTTTCTGTCCGGAATGTCACATTTCAAATTAAATATTTCAATGTTCAAATCACAACAAATATATATTAGGCCCACCACAAAAACCGTCGGTAGATGTATTATATCGATATACAAACATTCATTTCTTATCTGTTCCGTTCGTAACTCTGTCAAGTTTTAAATGTTCCAAACGAAACGTATCACTGTTCCAAAGCATTTCAATAATCCGGATTCAAATGTTCCAGTCAAAACAAAAATACATATGACACATTATTATTTTATCATGGACTCTCCTTCCTCTGTCAGACGACATCATCGTTCCCTCTCTCTCGCCCCATCCTTTTTAATTACGTCCCCTACGTTCTTTTACTACTAACTGTACATAATTAATTATTTAGAAAAAATAAAAGTTTTTAACAAAAAAAATGAACGGACTTCAAATAACTACAAAATAATTATGCACCGAAAAGTACAAAATAATGAAATTACGAGTACTTAGTTGGAACCTTTACGGTGAAATATCATTTTCGAAATTAAAAAAATTACAAAATACTACAATTATTATCCAATACTGCTGAGATTTTGATAATAGATACGAAATCGACGCTCCTTATCTCTCTCACGTACAAGCACACCCACATACACAGATATATCCCATATCGTTCGAACGATTTGGTGTATCCCATTTTATTCTGATTTACTAAATTTATGTCACCCTTAGTCATGTCTTATTAGATTATCATTAGACCTATAACGTCCAAAGTCATGGGAACACAGTGGGGATATACTCTTCCAAAAAAAAAAAAGAATCATCCAAATCAGTTCTTAAATGCTCGAAATATGAGGTAACATAGACAAGAAAATACAGTCAAATTGGGAACCTCCAGTTTTTTGAAATCGGTTAATAAACTTTTCCAGTTAACCATAACACCATAACTGTACCTATATTTATAATACGCAAATTTACGAAATACCTGTATTAAACAAAGACTGAAACTATAATTATAACTAACTCTACGAGGGTGCTGTATATGTTTAGGTTCATATAAATATAACATTTAAGTGTACATAATACAGCGGGCCCTCTATATATACAGAATCGATATCACTTACGGACGGTTCGATAAAATACCTTAAACTGACAAACATCGACTCATATAGAAGTTAAATATGTTCAACTATATTTGGAACGGCCTAAACTTGAAAAGAACAGACAATGGATTATGATCTAATGACGGATCTTAACATAAAAAATACTCTAACAGAATTTACAGAATCTGCAAGATCTTTTTACTGAAATGAAAATATGGAAACGGCGACTACCAACAACGATTTTGCAGTCCACTAGTCCACATCGTTTGTTTCACAGCCAAGCAAACAATCGACTGTTAAAGTAAAGATAAATAAATATATAGCTCAAGATGACGAAGTGTTCTGATCTCACCTGATTCCAGCTGGTATGTCAAGATGTTTTATTAACGATTCTATTTTCTTGTTGTGCACTACCTAATCATTATGTACGTTAAACGTTATTCATTTAACAACAAAGTATAATTGTTTTGTGGCATTTAAATAAATAGTGTGTAAGCACAACTTTTTTTATTTCTTGGATTCATCTACCACTGAACATTGAGTAGATTTTACTACTTATAGCATTAAGGCTAAAACAGCTAAAAAACCCTATCATGCATATGCGTGTGCCATACCTTCTTATTTATTTATACGGAAATATGGGTTTCTATCCGCATTATCAGGTATCCGCGAGAGACGGCGCAACGAAACTACTGTGAATACAAAGAGCTATTATATTTCTTATAAAAGATTTATAAAAATTGATTTCAGATTTGTGGCATGTATGGCTTAAAATTAGGGGAAAGGTGAAGGTATGATGTAAAATATGTTAAACTTAAGCCACGCAAAGGGGACGACGTGTGAGAAAATGTTACTAGACCTATTCTGCGAGACATCCCTCTTCGGTAACACCTCCCACGTGAGAAAAAAATGTTCCACCTCAATTTCAATGCATACTTAAAAAAAATTTAAGTGTTTTCTTTTTCTATGTATTTACCTAATTTAACTACGGCGTACTGTAAAATTTCATCACATTCGGCCTTATACTGAACAAGTTATGATTCTGTGAAAAACAAACATACAAACGGACATAACGAAATAATAAGAGATCCGTTTCTGCCATTTTATTACCGAACACCCTAAAAACCTGATCTTAACCTAACCTAAGCTTGAAATTTATGTTTTTAAAAGCGTGTTTTTAAATATTTTCTGTTAAATTTCTTCGAGACTTGAAAAAGTGCGTCTCAAAAAAGATCGCGAGTTGTTAACTGTTCGTTTCTTCTGAAACTGCTGGTGTAAGTTATGTTTAAAGAAAATTTAATATAGTACTATGAATCTACAAATATATTTCAATTTTGTTTGTTTGAATGTCAACCCCAAAGTTAAAATTACAATATAAACTTACTTTTATTACTACTAAGAGTATTTGTTAAGAGCAAGAGTTATTCTATCGTTTACTCCCGACAGTTACATAACTTAAAAATATTAAAACAGCAGACTAATTAAAAATATTACAAATGTCATGTGGATCAAGTTAATTTTGTGTTAGTTGAAGGAATACGTACAAAACTTATATCAATTCGTTAGCATTCGATTTTTATTTAATTTCACACAAACAGTAATGACGCTCACAAATGTAACATTCTTTGTTTAATTAAAATCAACTTATAGATTAACGATGACATTCATATTGGTTAGTGCGTACTTAAAATAATAGAGTACCTTAATTTCAAAGATAGTTTTACATACTAAAACGTTCTCCAATTATTACACCCTTCACAAAAACTATTATCGTGGGACCTTGAAGCTAATCAAACGATTTTTATTAACAACGTTTTTGCAAACAATAGCTCTAAATAAGTATTGTTTGCAAATTGCAATCGTATCGTAACACCGCATTAATATAACTGCATCTGACGACGACAATTTATATTAAATGAACAAACTTGACAATATCCTCACACGCGGAGCGGCGTAATCGCGTAATTAACAAGACTGCGGAAAGCATTAGGTAAGTGGAAGGAAATTAAAGTGCATTGACTCGAATGCAGATGCATTGAACTTGACTTGCCATCGTCAACAGACTTGGAATGCAGATGGCGGTTAGATCAAACGAAATCTTGCCGCACCGCATCTAATTTTAATTACGGAATTCGTGAGTAGAAAAGTGCCGCCGTTCAATTCGAACACTATGTTAAAAGAAATTCCGATATTCACTGATATAGTCGTATATTTCTTTGTCCAACATGTTAGTTATATTTTTGTTTGTAAAGTTTTGTATTGTACTGATATCGCCTGAGTGAAATTTCGTTTTGGGTATATTCAATTCTCTAGGTTGACAACCCAAATCAACGAGTATTGTTATATTCCGTAATTGTGTCGTGATGAGACATGGTAAAAAATAATAAAAGCCAAATTTTCTCCTCGGTAATTTTTCGGACCTAGTCGTATGTGGTCCAACTGTAGGCAGAGGGCAAGCTTTCCCCAGTGTGAACGATATGCGGCTCCCAAACAGAGTTACATCCTTTATAAGAATACGTCTAGTGTTAATATGAAATAGATAAACTTATATTATATGTAAGTAATAGTGTATTACCAATAAAATTATCCGTTATGACACAGGGTTAAACACTTTATAAGAATACCTCTAGTATTAATATTAAATAGATAAACCTATATTATATATAAGTAATACTGGATTACCAATAAAATTAACCGTTATGAGACAGGGTTAAATCCTTTATAAGAATACAACTAGTGTTAATATTAAATAGATAGACCTATATTATACGTAAGTAATACTGGATTACTAATAAAATTATCTAAATATAAAATGCACTATTAAGAGCCAACTGTTACGAAAGATTGCAATATACTACACATTCACACATTAGAATTTATCATTGGAAAATAGATACTGCTATAAATATGGTATATCGATACGGTTAGAGCCATATGCCTGCAAATATTATCTATAATTAACCTGAGAACCACATTACGATACCATTGTAAAAATAAAACCTGTTAAGTACGAGAAGAACTCGCATTACAAGGATTCCGTATAAACTTAGGTACATGTAAAAATTTAAGGTGTCATAGGATTTCTATTAAACTATCTACAAATATTAATATATTTTTATCAAATAAATAAATTGTCTAGTATTTATATGCAGCGTAAATATATAGTGAATTTCTCAAAAATTTATATCTGACGTGACGTTATAAATTTGGTTTTAGCAGTTTCGAAAATGGGGAAGTAGGCATATATTTTGTGAACTTTTCGATAATACTTATAGAACTATCTTACATAAAATTCTGACAAATAATCTTTTTGAAATCTTTGTACATCTTCATTTGATTTTTTCATTTAATGTTTGACATTTTATATTTTTTACGATTACTGCATTTGCTAATTTTTTTGAAATTTTTATTCAAATATTTTTGAGTGTTAACTATTAAAACACATACCGATTAATATGATTTATTATTATGCCATATTTTAAATTTTAAAGTCAAACGATCCTGAGAAAAACGTCTGTGATAGACGGACAAAGGGTCGAGACACGAGGGATCTTATAAGTGATCCTTTTTTTTCCTTTTATATGGATTCAAAAGATTGATAATCATCTGATGGACACAAGTGTTTCGTAAATATTTTGATTTATGCACATAATGCAAAATACTTTTTGCTGTATTAAATTATATATATACATTACAGTTAAGTACCTATACGTGTGAAAAATTATAAAATGTATAATTTTATACAAAAAAATAATTAGTCAATTTTATCATATTATAATAAGTAATGCCGGCGCATTCCTAAAAAAAACTTATTCTCACTCCTCACAATCGAATCGCACTCCGGTACATAGGCGGTCAGGTGATCGAGCAATTGTATACCGTGGGAAGTGGGAAATTAAGATACAATTCGGTTCTGAATATCGCTATTACAAAATATAATGAAAGCAGAAAGTTATTAAGTTTAAAGAATAGCAGTCCTCAATGACATAGAGCTCAACATTTAAGTACGAAATATAAATTCTATAAGTGTAATGTGCAACAAAGAATGAAATGCTAACGTACTCGGGAAACACTGAGCAATAAATAGAAACGTTAAACAACCCTACAATCTCATGTCATGCCGTCGCAGGGTCACCCTTTTGGGCATGCTCATTCATCAGACTGTATCTGGTTCCGAGTGGACCCCAAATAGTTACATATAAATTTCCTAGATGTCCGACTTTATTTTAAAGTAGATTTTCAATCAAAGAGGTGTATTACTAACTAGTAATTGTCGCTTCTTTACCTAAATCGATCAACCAAAATGAATATCTAACTTTTCTGATGCATACAGGGAAATCAAATATTAACACTCTTGGTGAATACAACCTTTTTAAAGTTCCGTAGTCAAACTAGGAACAACTTATTCTTTAGCAGTGCCCAATAACAGCCATTTTGCTAGCAGACTGTTAGAGCTATTAAGCTATTAAGCTATTAATGTTTACATGGTAAGAAGTAATATTAATATAGTAAACAGTTTAAAGGAAATACTATGTACTTCTCTTAAAAGTATCTCGCTTAAATCTTTATATGCGCGCCACTGTGTACTCGATAGTGTGAGTTAAATTTTAGTCCCAATAGGTCAAACTTTTCTTTTTTGAATATTTTATTTTATTAATTTTAACAAATTTACTTTGATTACAAACAAATCACGTTTGGTGTCAAACTGCGATCAGGTAGTCAAGTAGATTAACACCAAGGCAAAGTGAGAAATTCTGATATAATTCGATTCTATACGCCATTCCGTTTGAAAAGGCAATGTTTATAAACAAACCAATTTTACAGTTCTGGTATTATAAACCTTTGTCTTATATTCAAGTTAGTAAATTAATGTGGATTTATTTGATATTTGTGATTAAAAAAATGTTTATTGGTTGTATACATACGTAACTAAGATTATATAGGTTACATTTTATATTTAACAGAAATTCAAATAAGTAAGTTGAAATCTTTTAAATAATTTATAAATATAATTATTAAATAAAGGAAACTTAATTATAATTACAATAAATTTTCAATTATATAAATTATTTGTGAATACCCAAACACCCTGCCGGGAATCTAAACCTTAGCGTCTTAGCCACTAGGCTACGGGTCAGCACATACTATAATACCAAAGTGCTTATAAATAATACCGAACATTAACATTAAACTTTTTCTAATGATTTCTTTTCGCCTAAATATGTCAAACGTTAGAATTAATCATCGAAAATATACAGCGAAAGAGTAAAAGCTTAGCTCTTATAAAAAAAACAATGTAGCATAGTGCATATAAAAATGTACTCTGCACTAAAAAAAATACCAACATTTATTTGAAAAGAAAATATTATGTCATAATTTTTTTATTCTTACACCAAATGTCGTATATTTGCAATTATTTGTATATAAACACAATCGTGTAGCTATCTCACTCTGACACAAGTCTAAATCTTCCTGAAATGTTTTATACCTCTGACTTTAGCATGATCAAAAGAAAGGGTTGTCCATTTTTCCAATTTAAATTTCAAAATTCAGTTTAATAAAATAACTGTGTAATACTGATATTTATAACATTGTATATCGTGACAATTAATTTAAAAATAAATTAATTTATTATTATATTATATTGTTTAGTAACACTGTGAATGAAGTACAGTGAGTTTTCCAAATAGTCGTCAACTGATCGAATACATATTTGTACCAACCATATTTTAAATGTCAAATTGGTTTCTTTACGAACATTCTCTTTTGAAATGGAACGGAGTATAGATACCAACATTGCAAAAATATAATGACTACGCGAGCGCAGGAAGTCATTAGGTACAAAGAACGAGATTCATCTGAACTGCACCGGGTACAAAATATTTCAATTTAACCATCAAAATATAAATTTCGTAAATTATTATTCATAATTCTTCTCCCTTAAAAAGAATATAAACATGCTAGGAAAAATCGGGAGAATATCAATCAAATTCAAGAGAAAATCAATAAAAAATAGAAAAGAAACCATGCATAAATTACAAAGGAATATCTCTCGGACATGTTCAATTATCAAACTCTAGTTGGTTCCGTGTGGGCTTAAAATAATTAAGCTGATATCCAACTTGCTTCGACCTAAATTAAGTTAATTAATTAATGAAATTAATTAAATTAAATCAATTAATTTAATTATTTTAATGCATCGAAAATGTCTGACATAAAAATAAAATTTAATACATTTTTGACGATTATTTGGTATTCATTTCCATGGCGTATTGGTTGTTCTCCCATAAGATAATAATCGTCAAAAAGAATAATTAGTAACTTCCTTATATTTTCATAGTATTTAGATGTGCTTTGAAATAATAGCTATAACTGATAGAGCTACGTGGTACGAGAATGGATAAAGGCGTAATCTGTTGTAATAATGAACCGACAAAATGTAAAATCTGTAATCACAATAGCATCCTTTCAACTGATAAAGCGCAAAGAGCATGCATGCAGTATGATCTAGTTCTGCTACTATTGGGACCTCGTAGTTCGGGAATGGGAAGAGTACATACACATTTTTGTTATGACATGAGATGTAACAGTAACATGTGAGTACAATTAACTTCAATGGACTAGTTTGGCGTTAGTAGAATTAGTTTAGATGAATTAGTTTGGTGTCTCATGCTCAAAATAATTTATACCTTAGTGTCTTCTTGCCATCCATACAAATTGAGATAAAGTGCACGTCCATAAATCCGAGTAATGAAAATGACTTATATACTCTAATCACGATAAAATAAAACACAATAAAATCGAATAATAAAACTAATCGAATCAAATTAAAACTAAAAAAGTCGCATTATCCTACAGAAACAAGTATTTTTAATTTACGCAAACGAGCAAACAATGGTTGTAATAAATTGGTGAGTGTGCTTTATCCTTGTGCTGACATCACATGAGATCGCGTAGACTTGCCGTGCGTTGTGCGAAAACCAATTGTGTAAGTTACAACATACCCGAAGCCGGGATGTCTTCGGGTATGCCGCTTGTAAACATAAGCTGACGCACAGAGCTAGTACAACTACGTATAGCTGCAAAATGGAATTGACTCAAGTCAGCGCGCTACAGCGAATCGACAGTCTGTAATGAGGCTAGAAGTAGCTATCGACTCTCTTACGAATTCAATGGTGGTACGAAGCTATATTATAGCTGGCTATGTTCATTACAATTGACTATCCCAGCCAGACTTAATTATATATTACTTACATTTTCCACTTTTAACAAATGTCATTCTAAAACTACATGCCTACCAACCAACAGATAATATCTCTACTGCAATGGATTACGAACATTTTGTATGAAAATTACGTATTCTGGTGAAAAAGCCATCCACAGTGCTACATCCGATAAAAACAAGGTCCTCATAATTATATTACTTCCTGTATAAACGCAATATGGGATCTCTTTTTCTTCCTCGTTGAAAAATCGTATAAAAGGACGGAGTGTGATAGAATTAGTAAATACTTATTAGAAATTAATAACTTGTAGATAAACAATGGAAGTGGAAATAAACAATTGATCATTTCTAAAGCGATACCTTTCAATCAAACAATATAATAAGAGTGTTTTAAAAAAAACCGTTTATAAAAAAATAAAGGCTGCAGTGAGTGTAGCCTGTATTCATAAAGTTTAAACCTAAGAGGAAATGAGGAACCGGTATTACTATCCTGACGGTGAAGAAGCCATGGCATGTTTTAAAAGTTAAACCAGACTGGTCGATTTAAATAGTTCCTGGCAGTAATTCGACTTGTACTTAGACAGAATATCGGATTTAGTTTTAAATGCAACGACGTATGGAAATTGTATACAGTGGGATAAGTTGCATTCGTAAGTTTAATTTGTCTACCAATCAATATAATTTCCATAAAAATGAGACAATGCCTCAGTATATTTTACAATAAGGAAACTTAAGATTTTACAAAGTACGTATTGAAATTAACGAACAGTATCTGAAGAAATCGAACTCAACACTATGCCTACACTTCTATTCTTAAATTTAATAATAATTAAACATATTTAGTACGTACTAGGGTTGATCCGTGGTTTCACTTGCACGGGTAAAGCGGAAAATGGTGACGTAACTTAAAAATTATTTGCCAGATTAAGACGATATTATCCGCTTGCCATGTAAATATATTTACATACAAATTTTCACGCTTATATTATTTACGGAGTGATTTTTATAATTGTCTAAAAATTATATTCCGGAATAAAAAATACCCTACGTTAATTTTCATATTATTTATGGAAAATTTCACGGAGATCGGTTGAGTAATTGAGGCGTGTAAATAAGAGAAATAAACTTTATTTTACATTCATAATATTAGTTAAAGTAATTATAATAAAAGTAATTTGAAGAGTAAATCATTGACATCAATTGACAGAGTAAATCAAATTATTATATTTTCAAAATGCGATTATCAAATAGTGAGTAATTCTGCGTATCTGTAGGAAATTACTCATAAATAGCAGAGTTCATACAATACTTGTCATTCAAATTCTTCCCGTAACTTCAATACAAGCGGGCAAAAGCAAATTATCCACTACTAAAGATATTAAATAAAAATCTGCATTAACAAACGGAATTAGAATAAAGAAAACATTGATTATAGTATTATGGGAAGATCCGTAACCGTTTTAAAAGCTTTTTTTCCGACACGACACGCTATGACAATATTGATGGAAAATTAAGTTTATTCAATCTTTTATTGAAAGCCAATTGAGAAAGGTTTATCTTAGCTCTCTTGTCATGCGATATTTTGCATCATTCAGCGAAATGTAAAACATCTCGTCATTTATTACGAGAAAAAGCGGATTTTCAGTTTTTATGTATGCTTTTTTGAATTCGTGGGACGGAAATTTAAAATTGTTTCGTGATTCGTTGATAATAAACGGAAGCCCGACTTTATAAGAGCTCCTAGTCTTATTATAAGCAGTTTCATCATCCCTGTGTCATTTCCAAAAGTATGAAACTCAACCGGGTTGGGTAAAAGTATATTTTATAATATTTATTATTCAGAAAAAAAATTCATTCAATAATAAAAATATTTGAAAGTAGAGGGTCGTGTGATCAGGATTAGGAAAATGAGTATATCTAAATTAAATTATACTTACAGACCGACAGGTACGGCATATAACTATCCTGTAACCATTACCTAATTTTAATCGTTTACTACACTATAAATCTACCGGGTGAATACAAATTATATCGACAGTAATAAAACAAAGGTAAATACTTAATTACAGCAGATATCTTCAGGAATCAGTTGCCGGATCTAGACTAATATTCACCAATTAAAAACGAGATACGGAAAACAAAATAATAATATCAATAACATACGCGCCGGCCAAACAGAACAAATAAACAATCACACAGACGGAGAGAAACAAAAGTGAGACGCGGAGAGAGATAAAATTCTAAAAACACATACAATAAATCAAAGGCACATTATGATATTTGGATCATTCTTTGATCTCGGGTACCGTCATGCACGCGTGTGGAGTGTTCGACCCTAGTCGAGAGTCGCAGTGAGTTAAGTCAAATATATATATATATATATATATATATATATATATATATATATATATATATATATATATATATATATATATATATATATATATATATATATATCGATTATTTTTATTTATATACTGCGATTTGTTTTATACTTTTTATTTCTTTACGTAAATTAGGTTTTCCTAGTAGGATTATGGAGTAAACAAATGTTAATTTTTTTAAATAATGGTTTATAAATGTAGAATAAAACATATTGCTTTATATTTTTGTAAACATTTAGTATCTTAAAGTTAAAATAAAGTAAATATTATTGAACCTATAAATAGTAAGCTAAGTAGAAATGCGTTATATCACCACTAAAAAACTGGCCAAGAGTGTGTCAGAGACGCACATGATAGAGTTCTATAGCCATATAATTACAAGTATTACTTTTTATAAATACATACAGTTTTAAATTTATGTCTTTATAAAACGACAATAAATTTTCAATTGATGAAATTTTGTCTTTGTATATATACACATATTTTATAACCATTTCGAGTGTATAAAAATAATAACTGAAATTTGGCACACAGTACAGTAAACAGCATATATATATATATATATATATATATATATATATATATATATATATATATATATATATGTATGTATATATACATATCCAACTATATTATAAAAGCGACAATATGTTTGTTTGTCCTTCTTTCTATTAGCAAAGAAGCAATAGATCGTTTTTATTTTTTTTTCAGGGACAAAAAAATTTAAAGACTACTTTTTATTACGGAAAATCTCATCCTAACTAATATTAGATATAATACAATTTTTTGTTTGCTTGTCCTCTGTTAAAGTTGAGACGAATTGATGAATCGATGTGATTTTGGCTGAGAAATATCATAGGCTACTTGTTAATTCGAAAAATCTCATCGCTCTTGGAAACTGTTTATGTGAAACTAAAAAGTACACAAAGCAATGTCGCAACGTATCAACGTAATTTTTTGAAATGCTACATAATCAATATAAAAGAGCAACCAAATACTCCTTTTAATACCTTATTTGAAGAGAAATATCTTTATTGAAGATATTTGATGTTAATTTTGTTGAAATTCATTATTCACAATTAAATGAAACTACGTGATGTAGTATTATTTCTACTTTCTTTAAGTTCTTTACCACGGCCTAGGTTTCGTTGTATTACAACATCTTCAGGTGGGCTATTAGCAAAGATGCTTTGCTAACAAAGAATCTTTGCTGAAAGAAAGTAGAAATAATACTACATCACGTAGTTTCATTTAATTGTGAGAAATATCTTTGTTTTCATTGCCGTTTTTTTTATAGTCACTCTAGGTACCTTTACGTAATTGAGTAACATGTACAAAAGAATATCTGATTAATGTTTATCATTATTTTTCGATTAAAAATATTGATTAGTGATATTTAACTGTAATAAATTAGGTAAAAACCTATTTCCATTTAATGATTGAAATCAATAGTAACATTGTCTTTCAAAATTCGTAGCTAAATGACGAAACATAAATCGTCCACAAATCAGAACGCGTGACGTCAAAATACCCACATAATAAACTAATAATATATGGACAGTTTCAATTAATTGTGTGAGCAAAATGGCGCGATCCCAGAAATTTAAATCCATTAACAATATTTATTTGTTCATTTAGAATGACGAAATATGTGAAAAATGGAATCCCCCCTTTTCGATTTAATTGTTCGGGGCGTCGTGACCTTTTGAAATTTATATGTCACATGACTCGACGATTTGCATGACTGCAATAAAAGTCCATTTTTTCAGCTTAAAACATGTTTCTCGGGAAAATGTAAATTTACACAATTGTAAATTTATGAAATGCATTGCGAATGATTTTTAAAATCATTCGATATGCATCTTACTTACTCAAAAATTGTCAAATACCCTTTTACTGCAAATTCGCAAAACATTCGCAAACACATTTCATCATGTGTTCAGCGACTGCTCGGAAATAAAATAAAATATCTTTCGTAGAAACAGTTCTCTATAATAGTTCCAACTTGATAATGTTAAGTTACTTTCAGTTGGATAGAAATTATATCTTATTTCAAAATACAATTAAAAACAGTGCAGCTAAATAATTCTTCACAAAATTGTTCTATCATTTGTTTTTGGAAAAAGGTCGGTCGGATGGGTGTCGGAAAATGTACAAGGTAGTTTATCAATATTTACAATATCTATAGACAACCAGCTTTACGCGTTGATAAATAATTATTGTTACTAATGTGTTGAACATTAATCATTTTGAGGACTCTTATAGTTTCATCGTTTCCGTCCGCCTATTTGTTTATCCTTGTCTATCAGACCGTTGTAGTTTCTATAGTTTTAGACCTATGTAAATAAAGTTCTGTAAGTATATGTATGATACAGAGATGTAAATTAATATATAGACAATTGTTTTTAAAATAATTATTTTTTATGTACTTCTCATTCATGTCATCGAGTTAGATATCATTGCGTAAGCCTTTTAATATGATATTTAAGTCTTATTTATCATTTTTATTTTTAAGCCACGTTTGCGAAATATTAACATGTCCCCCATTATAAAAGAATTACATTTGAAAATTCTAATCAAATGCTAGTATTTATTTAGGAAAATTAGAGAAAGGGATTACTTTGAAGGTTAATATTTCGCAAATGTGGCTTAAAAATGGTGAATGAAACCTAGATTTCATGTTAAAAGGCTTTTCCAATGGTACCCAACTTAATTCCATATGTATATATATATAAAATTTTTTTCGATTCCACTCTACATGTATGCGAGATTACATAAAAAAATTCAATATTTTTAAAATTTTCTCTAAATATATTTATTGAGATTTCCATAACATGAAGTATACACTTGCAGAACTTCATTTACATAGATCTAAAAATATAGAAACCACAAAGGTGTGAGAGAAAGGGACAGACAGACAGATCGATGACGAAACAACAAAACTAAAAGTATTCCTAAAAAGACTAGCGACAGCATTAATAACATTGAATAATCAACGCGTAAAGCTGACTGCTTGTAGATTTTGTATAGTTATATTAATTTTAGATCATAACGCAATTACACTAATTAATAAAAGCACATCGTTGTTATTCTTATTATTATTAACAATTAATAACGTATCGTAAAAAAATTAATATTTTCAAGATTCGAAATGAAATAAATAAAAAATGACACATTAGTAGTTTGTTGTCGTTAGATCTACTTGATCTTACTTCAATACTTACTTTTTCACCTTATTTTTTACATAATTAAACATTTATATAACATTAACAAAATAAATCTAAATAATAAATATTAAATAACTCTTCATAAGTTGATAAAAACGTTATTATTACAGTGATATCAAAGAGAAAAAACTATTCACTATTTAAATATGTTATGCGTAAAAAATTTAAAATAAAACTATTTTAATCATCACACATAACATTTGATATAATTAACAGGTAAAGTATTCCTAGGCAGATTGAACCAATTGTCTAATTTGATTATTGTTTAATACATCTGTAGTAAACATATAAATATATGTCTATACAAGGAAAAATAAATTTCTTCGATTCAGACTGCTTTAAACACTTTAAGACTTTAACAAAACGAGCAAAAAAACACCAAAATTTAACATATGCCTCATTATTAATAATTGTACAGCAAAATCAAAATAACAGGTAAACACATATACAGTAACAGAAAATTAATTTATAAAAACAAAAAAATTAACTAAAACCACGTTAATATCCAAAAGTTAAATAACTAATAAAACTGGTAACAACTCACATGTAAACATCTTAATCGAAGCACAGTAGATAGAAGGTAGCGGCGACTTGCATCGGCCTACACGCTGCACTGATGTCGCCTGCGTCGAATGTGTCGCGCGCGACCGTCACGACGCACTGTCCTCATACCTTTAACACGTTAGATACGTATGCGACATTTATATTATTCACATGCGATTCGAGAGAGGTGATGATCTCTCGAAACTAGGTTCAATGGACTTTACAAATCTTGCGTTGAAGTTTATAATGGATTCCACATACCTTTAATTGCTTATATAAGTGAATTTCTTGAAATTTTCATAAAAGATGAGAGTGAATGAAGAATTCTATTACATACTAGGATTATTTGCGACTTCGTTCGTATAGAATTACGAAATGCAAATGCAGGTGCGGTGCAGTGCGAAATGCAAATGCATTTATCTGCGTTAAGTTTATCAATTTTCTTTAAATCTGAAGCACTTGTGCTCTCTCTCAACATTTCTACAGCCTACCTCTGCCCAATACAATACAACTGCAGTTTAAACCCAACCATCCACGGCGTGAAGATATGTTGGTTTTTGGTTATTTAAATGTTTATTTATTCCTAACGTCTTGATTGAAGTTAATAGAAACCTCAAGTTTTAGAATCAAACATAATTTAAAAATATGTTTGAAACGATTTTTTTTGTTCATTTTTGATAAGTTACAATTAATCGAAGTAATAGATTATAGTAATCCGTTTTATTTCATGTCATACAATCAGAGTCAACACTGATATAAAAAACACGCTGTAAACAACGTATATATGCATAGTTTAACTTTGCTTGCCGAGATTTCACTTTCCCATAAAACAGCGTAGCGCGATATTTTTATTAAAGAAACGTGTTTCTATTCCCTTACGGATTTTGAGGGAAAATCTTAAACCAAAATTATATTTTCCAGATGCAATGATAACTGCGTGAATTATGCACTCCGGAGGAATGAAGGATTTAACAAAGGAAGACAACGACAACTGACGTGTACGTATGAAGACCTGTATATTAGAAAATAAGTGAATTATCTTGAGACCGGACGTTCTTCTTTCATCGTTGCTTTTCAATTAAATATAAAATCACATTAAATTAAATTCTACTAATGACTGTTCACTTTTGTGAAAATAATGTATTTTAATAACTCATATATTCCAGACAAACAATATTAAAATACATAATGAGATTCGATGCTTCTTTTATAAGCGCAATACAGCTGCAGTTCAAAAACCTAACCAGTGTTATCGATTGGCACTCAATAGCTCTTTCTATATGTTCTGCTCTTTATAATACTGTTCTTAGTAGTACGTTCAGTGTTATGGATATATGAGTGTTCCCCTAACGTGTAAGGAAATATAAAATTGCTTAAGAATTAACAAAAAAAACTTTCTTTCACTGCCGCTAAATGATATTACTTCTTTGTTTAAGTAAGTAACTTTTTCATAAAATCATCTGTAATTTTAATCTTTTTTATTTTCACTACACGATTTAATCATTCCATAATACCACCTACGGAAAATAAAATGTAATAAAATAAATCTTTTTCCTTTTTCTCGAATTGAGAATGGAAACAGGAAAAAAACTTATCACTGTTTTCCCCCAAGAGCAATAGTTATGAGGCCAATCGAAAAGCATCCACAAACAGCGATATCTTTTCCACTAGGTAAAGTAGTGTTTGACTGTGTGAAATTTTCATTAGTTTCTAAAAAGAATTATATAAAGTACTCTAAAGGAATAATCATAAAACAACTAACATGTACATTTTACTTTCTCCTAACATGGCTTAGGAAAACTTACATACAGGATATTTTCCGTAAGTGCCTAATAACGTAAAAAATTGAATGTATTTGGTGTTAGTTTTGTAGAAATTTATGATTCACAATTAAATGAAACTACGTGATGTAGTATTACCTACTTTTTTAAGTTCTTTACCATGACCTAGGTTTCGTTGTATTACATCTTCAGGTGGGTCATTCGCAGAGAAAATAAAAAATAAAATAGTGGTAAGCTGGTTAAATCAACACAATCATTATCAATTCTTTGTCAGCCAATTCATAGCCAGAAAATTATAATAGATTGAAACACTTATCAAATCTAATAACTATTTCCATCCAAAGTTTCCCTCATTGTAACAAACGATAGTGTGTTGACTCTGTCGCGCGCTAAATCAAATAGTAAATAAAACGACCAATAAATAAAACGACCTGAATACATGTTCCCGAATATTTAACTTGAAAAAATTCGCCTTACTCGAATGAAGAAATCAGGATAGCTAATGACACTAGATACTAGGGTGGGCCAATTATGATGAACAGAACTGACTCTGTAGAATGAAGTAAAAGCAGGGTTAAAGTTTTCAAAAACTTTCATAAGGCACCACGAAAACGATTGCTCGCTTAAAACAGCAGAACGGTAGCCATAAAAGTCGGGATCTCCTAGCCTGAAAGATCACAGAATAAAAAAAAATTTAAAGTTTTATTTAAAAAATTTAAACCATATCGTCAAACAAAGGGTTAACCAGTCAACTAAATTGCAAGCGGTGCAGCGACGCGGAATGAACGCGGTCGTCAGCGGCGTCGCACAACGTAATGTGATCGGCTAACTATTTTCTTTTAATCCGGTTAAAACGTCTCGGTTTGACGACTTCGCAAAGAAAACCGTGCTATAATTTTTCCTATGTTCCAGGATTTTTCAAGTGATTTTTTCCAACGATAATCATTAATCTGACACAAAACATTATCATTGTTCGCCATAATAGTACGAAATATGCAGTAATAGAAAAGAAAATGGCCTATTGTCTTGTTTCATCACATTCATCGCCTGTATGTCACAGTCTAATAATTTCGACATTTTTTATCTATGTGTATATAATTTTCCAAGTATCTTCAGTTAAGAACCTCAATTATTATGCGGAAAAATATTTTCAAACAAATTAATTTACTTTACCTTTTTTATACTGTAAACTGTAGATGGAACACATTCTTCTTTTACGTTTCTTTGGATAGACCTTTTCTATTGAATAGACCTTCCAATTATTTCAATAAATTTACGTCAACAATTTTGGAAAGTATAGACAAATATTGCTATTATAAGCTTGTTCCAATTATTCAAGAATATCTTGCCCTTTTGCAGTTTAACTCATTCCAAGTGTCCGAAAAATAATTTGCCTGTAAGATAATAACACTATGTCTCATTCATAAATGAGAAAAACCTCTCAAGTACGAGTAGAACTCAGTAAAACAGTTAAGAGTAAACAATATTTCTATTAAACTATTTACAAATATTAATTTTTCACAATGTAAATATATCGCTTATCCTACTTTTCACTACAAACTATAGCGTATATTCAAAAAATGTTCTTTCTGACCACGTAAATATATAAATACATATATTGCGTAGTATATCTTTCACAGACGGAATAAATATACATTTCAAAATACAAAGTTATTTTTGCAGTTCCATATATAAAGTAACTTAATTACTAATTATATATTAACTAATTATATTAAGTAATTATAGAAATTCCATATATAAAGTAACTTAATTACTCTATATATAGAATTTCTATAAACTTTTCACAGACTCTACTACATACCATAAAGTTGATCGACCATTACTCGGAAATAAGTAGTGCCTACTTAATTGAAATAATTTTCCATTTGCTATACGTATACTATAATTGTGAATATTTTTCAGATATTAAAAAATAACGGTTTAGCTAATAGGAAGTGGGCACAAGTAACGCCAACATACAAACCGGCCAAATGCGAGTCGGACTTGCACACGAAGGGTTCCGTAGCACCAAACAATATTAAACTTATTTCGTAAGCAATAAGGTATATTTTGATTTTATAGATATAGTTTGACAGATAGAGTGGTTAGAGGACGACGACTTTAGAAATACAAATTTTATCATCGCCTTTTGGTTTAAATAAATATAATAATAATTAAACTTAATAGAAAAGTTAATAATAATTTATATTGTTTTTTAAATTAAACGTAGTTTTCCAAATCCAATATACTTGAAGTAATCCTTTCTTAAATTGATGATTTGTTGATGTATACTATCGTGCCATTTAACTATATATTCGTGCCCATATAGGTTTATGATAGCTGAATAAAGAGTCCACAAATGAAATTTCCAAAAACATTATAAAGGTGTGTCCCTCCTCGCGTGGTAACACATGGTTGCAGATAAAATGTGTATATATACATTCTGCATAACTACTACCTTGATTTTTTCAGATTTTTATACACGTTAGTTTAAAAGATAGAGGTGGCAAACTTTTTAAGATTTTAGAAGCGCATATCTCACCAATTATTGATTAAATAAAAAAGGTTATTTTGTAACCACTATATCATTTTTTAAGACCTATCAAATGATAACCCACGCGCTATGTGCCAGGATTGTTTTTTCATTCCTCAGTTAGACGTATGGAATATCACCCCTAATATTTTGTTTCTTAATTCCACTTTTCATTATATAGCCGTTCATAGAAGACACCAATCGTCTAAATTTCATCTATATAGTGCCAATAGTCTCCGAGTAAAATGGCTGTGATGTATGGACAGACAGACAGATGGACAGACAAACAGGATGAAATAATAAGGGTGCCTTAGCTACGGAACCTTAAAAATTACCATTTTAAGCTTAATATTTCCTAAAAGGATTTCTGTATCAAAAATATTTTCCCAACATACCCCCAAATTTTTTAGACTATTCAACAACATCCCACACAATGGTGTATGTGAAAAAAAACATATTCGCATTTTACACGTAGGAGAGGTAACTTAAAAATTTTCTTTAAAAGATTTTATCTCATAACTTTGTAGGCGTTATAAATATGTGAATAAAACGGTTGTGACATACAGACGGACAGCCAGACAAACATGATGAAACTATAAGAGTTGCTAGTTTGACTACGAAACCTAAAAAAGGGTTGAATTCATTTGACGTAAAAGTTTCATGTGAACTTAGTTATCGCAAGTCATATGTAATAAACGTACATGGTGTCCGGGAGTAATTGTTGGACAAAGAAATGCGTTATTCGTTGACTGAAAAATAATTTGATTATCGTTAAAATAAAATTTAAAAGATGACTTTTTTTCAGAAAATTTAAAATAATATTCATTACTATTTGTCATCTTTTCGTACACGCTATGCTGGCATACATCATTCAGCGCCGCTCAGGAATGGAGGAGGAATAACCCGCGAACAGCTACGAAGACATCTAGCTGCCTAAGTAAGCACAGCGCTGGAGGCAAGTATTGGGTGTGTTAAAAAGAGTTATGTATAATATTTTTTCCACTCAATTAGAAAAAGGGCGAGTTTTACGTTTTATTTCAACGACAATTTATTCCTTTGTATCCAACGAATAACGTCTTTATTTGTCCGACATTTATCCCAGACATTGTATATAAGTATCCGTACATATAGCCATCACTTTTATGCATAGAATACCTTTCCTCGTGCGAAATAATATCAAATGTTTTATATCGGTTTCAAATTGATTTTGAAGAAATGCTCTTCAAACTTATACTCGCTTTATTATAAGGCGAAGAAATAAGTAATTCGTAAGAGTTTTAAATGCAACACGTCTCGTAATCGATTCCCACACTACTACAAAAACGAATCGAATTTTAATAATTATATTATATTATATAATCCTGAATTCCAACAACTTGCGATGAAGAGAAATCGGTTTCTATACAGCCTCCTAATTCGTCGATCTAATTCAGGGCGGCGCGTCTTGCTTTGTTCCCTCGTAAACGATCTTAATTCATCGCCGCGAGTTTCAACAGCATGCGACTCAATGACGATCGAGTACCGCTCGAGAGATTATACTTCTTTGCTACTGCAATGTAAGTCGTCGCAAGATATAATCTTTGACCGGAAATATTTAAGCTTTGTCGCACTTTATAAGCTTTGATTTATTGAACGTAAGCTCTGACCGGAAACGATAAATATTTGTGTATTAAACAAATTCTTTTCAAGATTCCTTATTAATGCCGAGAGACGGATAGCACCAAAGGTGAAAAATATTTTAAAAGATATATGACTATTAATTAACCATATATCTTTAACTTTGAGTATATTATATAATATGTTATACTTACAATCCATATACAAGTGTTAGAATTTTTTTTTAAACGGTAATATACAATTTCAAGGCTTGTTAATAAAATAAGACCGCCATTCACCATTCATAAATTGTTTTTCACTATAAAAACAAATATAAACCTGAAAAAAATAAAAATATTTATTTAGAATAAATAAGATGATTTCTTATCAAATTAAGTGTACGTAAAAAGATATCGAGTCAAAGATATATAAATTTGTAACACTAGCGACAATGAAGCAGTATATGCACAAAATATACCATAGTATACTGATACATTACATTATTTTTTTACATTTTATTACATCACTATAAGTAATAAAATCTTTATCAAATAGAAATAAGGTATATGTGAGATAGTCATTTTTAGTAATGTAGATAATATTTTCTAATTTTTTTTCTGCTTATATTGCGTTAACGCAGTATATGCATTTCTATATATTTCTATATCTTTTAAAAATTAATTTGCATTTCGAAACACATAACTTGTTTAAAAAGTCCTAAAATTAGATGTAAACACAATTAAATGAAACTACGTGATCTAGTATTATTTCTACTTTCTTTAAGTTCTTTACCACGACCACGTTTCGTTGTATTACAACATCGTCAGGTGGGTTATTAGCAGAGATCTTTGCTAATCAAGCCCACCAAGCCATGAAGATGTTGTAATGCAACGAAATCTATGTCGTGGTAAAGAAATGAAAGAAAGTAGAAATAATACTACATCACCTTTATTTAATTATGAATAATTAATTTCTACAAAATTAACCCCAAATATATTTAATATTAAGTGTGAAATTAAGTAGGGTAAATTACCTATATGTAATTTATTTAAAAAAAATACCGAAAAATGGGCTTATCAAAATTGAGGTATGGTTGGGAAAGAAGTGATAACTTATATACAAAAATATATCAAAATGAAATACTTCGAGACTACTCTTAATATCTATACTATTTCGAACAGAATCAACGTAAAATTTAATGAGGCACACCGGGTAACTGTCGCGATATTCAAAAGGTTAAATTAGATTTATCGATATAATTACATGGTGATATAATTATATGCTAATATAAGTATAATAAGTATGCTGATTTATCGCAATGCTTTCAAGCCGAGATTCAATTAAAATTAAGTCGTTGAGTGCGACAATTGAAGTATTTTCCAAAATTAATACAATATCAATTATTGTCTTGTCATTTGACCGTTATTTATTATGTCCGATCACACTATATTATTAATGACAATATTAACTAATCACCCTACTCTTTCAGATTTCCTTTCAGTTTTCAATATTTTTTAAACGTATACTAAAAAAAAGTAGACATAGTAGAGAAGCCAGAGCTGAGTCTACTGGTCGGACCTTACAAGGGACCTTTATAGTGAAGACATCTTTATAATGCGGGAGCACTTTTATAAATTTCATATATTGTGATATTCTGCAACTTAAGGCATAAATCGCTAAATTAGTCCGAATTTCTGTATTGTCGATTTAAATTTCACAATTTTTTAATTCGCGGTCTTAAAAACCCCTGGATAACGATTTTCAGCCGAATCGGACCACAAACCACAATTATTGTTGGCCATTTTCTGCTGCCATCTTTATTTTTTATTATACAGAATGTTAAACTATATTGTCACACATACTTGCTAGATTAAACGATTATGTGATAGTAGGTTAAAATATATTAAAAAAATTCATTGAGACAAATTAACAGAAAAGTTAATTAAAGCTAATTAAAGTTGGTAAAATATAAGATATTAGATATTTAGATTTAGATTTTGATTATCAAATTAAAATTTTATAAGCAGAATTTTGTAAAAAAAACCTGTAAAGTAAGACTAAAACTCGCACTACGAAGGTGATCTATATATTTATATTCGATTAATTTTTTTTTAAATTCATTTATTTAGTTATTTTATTTTTGCAAGCTTAGAAAATTAAGTAAAAATTTTGATAGAAATAGTCGTTTAATTAAATGTTAATTTATACAGAAAATTATTACAAAGTAATCACAAATACATATTTTTGAGTAAACATTAAAATATTTTTTTAAAAACAAACTAATGTATAAAAATAGACGAAATACAATAATATTTTACTGAAAAAATACAATGCATACATATACAATTACATCGTAATGCATCTGGGCTTCACACCGATATCCAAAGATACTTGTGCCTAATGCTAGTGCCGCCGAGGCCTTTTGCCGATATCACTGAGAAATAGTATTACAGAACGTATCATATTTATTACAAAACATATTCGCAAAACATATTCATCGTAAAGCTATCTATTACATCATATATCAACATTAACAATATTTGTTCAACCATGCCCCGAGACTTATTAAATAACATTCTCCAAGTAGAAATCTTTTGACATGGTTTAATTTAAAAGTAGTCTTTTCTTTCACCACATATCATTTCTTTTGTGCCCAGATCATTTTGTTTGTGTTTATTTTACAGTGATATCACGGTAATCTTAGTATTTTACAGTGATATGTATTCTCGGATAGCTGTATAGGTACTGTCCTTAAAACAACATTCGCCATTTTAATTACATCATACTTACAAATATTACACATTTAACACAACGAAATTAATATTATAAAACCCATAATAATATAAAAAAATAATACAAAATAATTTTGAAACGCCAAAAATTTAGAGAGCAATATTGGTAAATGAGAAGACAGTTCGCCATTAAATTGTTAAGTGTGGCAAGCAAGCAAGCGTTGTATCTGCGTGGTATACATACGTTGGTATGCATTGGTATACATACGTGGGCACACAATAAACAAAAAAATTTAATTGATCTCCTGAATCTATATGCTTTTGGGAACGAAAGGTGTCAGTGTAATAATGAATGTGCGCTTGGATTAATTCAGATTTGTCAGTCCTACGTATATTTATTACCACTTAGATATATAAGGCCACTAGATTTCATGTTTATGCAACAGGCGGACGGATAGATAATAATACGAACCCGCATTAGTTGTCCTAAAAACAAAAACTAATAATTTAGTTGTACCATATCCGAATTGAGAATAAAAGTTTATTGCCCCGCAAAATTCATAACCACAAATCGGCATTTTTATATAATAAACTGATGATTTTATAAAAGTTGAATGAAAGTACGATTGTAAAATAATATTACTAATTGACATAAATATATTATTTTTTAAACTACTTGTACGAAACACAAACGTAGATACATGTTTTCTTTTCAGAATAATATTTCAATTATTATATTATTTTCCCCTTAGTACACTATGCCGCTCATAATGAGTTTTGTTTTTGTACGACTATTAAAATTCGTCATAAGAGTCGTCGTAGGGTTATTTTAATTCAGTATGATATGTTCGATTAAATTCAGTATGATATGTTCGATTAAACGACCAACCGAAAAATTTTACTGTCTTTGCTCTATATGTCGTGAGCTAAGATTGGTGAGCGATTGCTGCTCGAACGTGTATGTCGCTGTATACATTTCTTATTGAAAAAAAATGTTTGAACTTCAAATTTCAATTTACCTGAGATTTTTAGTACGATGATATTTTATGTCGTAGTGTTAATACTTTAAAATTTATTATATTTTACTGTTTTTCCGTTGAATATAATAACCTGTCGGTAACATAACCTCAAATCGAATAACAAATTCATAAGTGGCGCTAAATTTAGATTATTCTTTCCAGATTATGCTTACATATCTGATAATCTTAAAAAATGACAGAGTTATTGAAGAGATTTCAATGATACTTGAGGATCCTACATCTGAACGGGTTCAAGAAGAACTACCACCAACAGTGCCTTTAACATAAAGATCTACTGAGGATGCTCACAAAAGACTCGTCTTCAAAGTACGTGACTGACATGTACCCAGTTGTAAAACTGCTTACTAGCATTCGGAAACTATCCAAACTAGTAGCAAAGGTACTCGCATACCTATAGTATATTAGTGAAAAAAAGGAAAGGGAAAGTAAAAATAATAAGATTATGAAAAAAAATTTTAATATTAAAAAGCCAAAAATGCAATTACATTCAAGTTCTGAGGAAGAAAAAACGATAGAATTAGTCGGTGAAAATTCCGGTGCGAAAATAATATATATGATGCATGGAATGCGGTGAAAATTATTACGAGACTGAAAAATTAGAAGTTTAGCAGCAATTAATTGTTTGTAAATTATGGCCGCATGTAAATTGCACTCCATTCAACAATTCTTGTAATCCTTATGGCAAAAAAATGAAGAAACAAGAAACGGAAAAGAAAAACTTACTAGGGAAAAAAGAAAAAGTAACGGAAAAGGCTAAGGGAGAGGAAAAATTACCCGGAAATTAAATGGCCATATTGTCCGACTTCTAACGGATTTTAACATTAAAGCTTTTTCTAATGTTTTTGAAATAAATATGTATAATAATCATCGAAAATATACATCGAAATAAGAGTAAAAGCTCAGTTGTTATAAAACATTATCCTAAAGTACGTATGCAATTTGTGGGCTAAATGGGGAAATATTTTAGTAACAAGTAGTTTACCAACACTTATTTTTAAAAAAATAACATAAGCCACAATGTTTGTTTAATTATCTATACGCCAGATAAACCATAACTACATCTATATATAAGGTAGTCAAATCTAGAAGTACAGCAGCGTAAGCTAACACGTTGTAGCTATTTCACTCTAACGCCTTATAAAATTAATGCATTGCATATATGGTCTAGACTTTTTCAACGTAGAGACTTCGAACATTTTAGTACATGATATTAATTTTAACCTGATATTTCGAGCCGTTTCTGAGAAAAAGGATTTTGCAAAACAGACGGAAGGAAGGATAGCGTACAACCAAATGATTTTGTTAGTTGTTTTTTTTTTCAATTTTAGGTATGGACCTCTACAAATTAGGTAAGTATACAAAGTTAGAAAATAATAATCATTTAATAAAAGGAATATTTAAAAACAATTGCGCGAAACTTATTGAGTATAAAAACGTAAAGCTTCCGACAATTTGGGAGACTGCTCCTCCAGTGGGAAACCGTAACATCTAGAATCGTTACCGCTGTTCGCAAGTAGAAGTGATAGCAAACAGTTTTTTAGCTTAAAATCGTAGCCTGAGAGTCTATTAACTCTGATGAAATAGAAAATATACTAACAGCCATGTTCCTCGCATCCCCATCAATGGTTTGGTTTGTGAATATACGTGAAATTTCACGAATTATTTAACTCTACTTTTTTTACATTTTGAAATACAAGATTTTCTTTGTCTTCGTCAGTAGAAATCATATTTGCATTTTTATTCTTATTGTGTTTAAGCAAAAGAATTAGCAAAAGAGTTTAAGAAAATCGAGAATTGTCACATAAGGGATTTCCAATAAAATTAGATACAGTAGTCACCCTATTATACGATGTCACTATTCTTTGTGAAAATATAGTTTGAATTTTCACAAGGAATGGTGACATCTAAGTATTTTATTTCTTTATTGCTAATGTTCAACTCTTATTAATGAACAGTGCTTGTATTATAACTCAGGACACACTAATGCAAAACAGAATAAGCGAATCAATTACGCATACCGGCAATCACCCTGCATTACGCAATATGAAGCCAAGTCCGCATTTTTTTACACCTCCGCTTTACGACACCGTCAATATCAGTTGCGAACGGAATTCGACACCCGAATCTATACATGACATTATCGATCATTAGGTTATATGCTTTTAACCCACTTGTTTCTAGCGTCATTTTAAAAGTTCTACTCATAAACAAAATGTTGTGAGTAATTTGAGTAATATAAACAACTTTTGTTGATGAGATATGAAAGTTAAGATGTTTGACAGTACAATATAACTATTATGAGTGAAATGCAGCAATATTATTGAAAAGTTTTTTAGCATTTGTTTTACCTGTAATTTATCATTAGTGATGTGATTTATTATTATTTTTCGACAGTAAATTTAAAAAGCTTCAATTATTGTTTATTTGAATTGATTAATATTTGTTATAAATTTATATTTTTCTAAGTTTTGTGAGTCAATAAATATTGTGTTTTTTATAAAGCCCAGTAGTAATATCAATTACTACTTCTTACAGAATGAACGTTTTGTTTCGTTAGCAAATTTCTTGAAAAAGGATGAAAATCATTGGAATTAAAATTTGGAAATTGATAACCAAGCGCCTACCCTTGACAAGATTACATTTTCTATTCGAAACTTGTATTGCTGACGTTACCGGTGAATATTCTGGGGACAAAAATCAATTGCAAATTCAAAATTTACCTGGCACTTAACCTAGATATAACTTAACTTGGCAGTGAACTATTTACATAATGAAACTGTTCTGGACTTAATCTAGGTCCAGAACAGGTTCATTATGACACTATATCAGACGATAGCGCAAAATGTGATGAATTGACTCTATCTGAAGTTGCAAATCGAAGACGAATCACTGACTGCAGTTCTTCAATGGAAGATGAGTTACCTCATTGATCATTCTTACCCTTAATTTAAAAAAATATCATCTTACTAAAAACCAAAACTTATAAGTGGATCAATATTTTACGAAACATTTTTTGTCCTTTCATAAATTTGATCGTCGCAGTATTTATTATGAACAATATATATTTTTGGAATCTGAAATTAGTTGCATTTAAAAATAATTAAATTTTGAGTAAAATTCTCCCAAATCAAATATCATTTGACATAAATCTTTCAGTTCAGTGGGCTCACTAATTTATACGAAAGAAATAATATTACTCCTTTTTTTAAGTTTTTCTTTTCAACACAACTTAAAAATTAAATTGGAAAATATTTTAGATAAATTAACAAGAACTTAATCGCAGTTGAAACAGAGTGCAGATTAAATTATCTGCTTTAAATTTCAGGAAGAGTGTACGATATAAATAAAAGATAACACAATAATGATACATCTATTTAGGTAAAGAATAAAAATATTTGTAAAAGAAAATAATTGGAGTGATGAAGATGAAGTGATAGAACTCATTAAGGACATTTTTTAATTTTTTTTCTGTTTGTGTGTTGAATAAACTTGATTGTTATGTACTTTATTGTCTGTACATCTACACCTATATAATAAAACTGTAAAATTGGCCAAATTCTGCATTAAAATATTTACAACAAAAAACTAGGGATAATATAGCAAAAATACTAAAACTCAAAATTATTGTTAACGATTTCATTTTATCCGTGCATCATGCAAATGTTATGAAAGTTTTTATGAAGTTTTCACTATTCTTTTCTTTTTCAAGTTTCACTTTATGAAGTTTTCAGGTTACGGTTCTATGAAGTTTTCACTGGTGGATTCTCTTGGGCCTGGAGAATATATAGGCTATACGTCATCGTCGTAAATTTTCATACAAAAGCGCACTAACTAAAAAAAATTACGTTTATAACTATTATAAAAAATCGTTACGTGTATTAATCTTACAGATAATAATTGTATAATACAGTTGAGTAGAAATTGTCCAATACTTACCAATTGGCATGGGATATTTCAGCAAAACTACAATATCCCATTTTAACAATAAACTTTGGAGGCGAAATGCATTTTAAAAGTTATGTTTATTATTACATTTCTTTTATTTGTATTTATCCACAATCAAGCAAAGAAGATAATAATCCGTTACTTATATTATAAATGTAAAAAATGATTTTGTTTATTACTTAATAGCTCAATATGGAACGACCCGATATTTACATAATTTTTGCACACTTATATATCGTACGAGTATTACGAACTAACATATAAATATAAAAAACATGTTAGGCCGTAAAATTTCTAGATACTTTCCATTCCAGAAAAACGTAATTTTTCTCAAGAAATAACAAAAAATCGTTCTTAGGACGACGCTAGATGACGTTTTTCTTAAATAAGCACTTTCTTTACTTATATATATTTATATTTTCACTCCACGATTCCAATCAATTTTACGTGACTTCAGTTTACGCACAAGAAACAATTCATACGCGACCAAGTCACTGCAAAGTCTAACAGCTCCACTAGCTGTTAATACATGTGTGTGTACTATATAAATGTTCAAAATAGATACGGGCAGTTTATGGCTAACAGAGATTCACACCAAACTAAAATTCCATTCATGAGTCGATTTTGGAGTTTTACTTCTCCTAAAAAAAGCATACTAATTCTAATAGCGCCTATCTGGTCAAACACGACGTTCAATGGCACTTCTAGCTTCTGTATTAGATGTTTTTATTATCAGAATCGTGTGCCGAACAATGCGAGCCGAAACACGATACATCTGCTATTAACCTTTATTCGTCATTGTAACTTTAGTTGTAACATTATGTCTATTGGACCTGTGTGTCAAATAAAAAAATTCAAATATGGCAGGTATGCTGTTGACTGTCAAAGAGTTTTATTGTAAACCATACAATCTTAGCCGCAGCATCAAGCCGAGCATATGGCTGAGGCACAATATCATCAGAATCGTGTGTCAAACAGTCTGCCATTAACCTTTATGGGATACCCCCAACCATCTTTAGAATCTAAAACCATCACACAAGACCAAAGGCGACCTCACCAAAATTAAATGAATAGCTAAAAACCCGACAAGTCTCATGTCCACCTATTGCAATTCCTGGAACCACCTTTTGGCCTCATCATCAAATCATGAAGATCACGTGAGACCAAAACCCTTGTGAAGACAAAATAAACGTGGCTATATACGTTAAAACTGCTGCTTGCCGTTATGAGGACACTACGACCATCATCAAACACCAGATAACACGCGAGACCAAAAGTTTTACTAAAACGAATATGTGCCAAACATGATAAGTTTGCAATTGCAAAGTTTATATAATCACATTCCAATCCTATAATCAGATGGTAACGGATTTACTTGTTAAGCATTTTTTTAGATTTAATTTGAAAAATAGTCTATTTATCACGAAAGTCTCCTTCTTATCGAAAAACAAATTTATGTTTGGAGTCTTACTCATACGTAAATGTCTTTGTTTACATTTGTATGTACCTTCAGATCTTAAAAGAAAAATTTGTTTTGTCTTTTCAAATACATTTAAATGTGTGCAAAAAAAGGTGTAAGCCTTGTTGGTGTTTCTTCTAAGAATATGTACATAATTTTGTTAAAACCGTTTATTCAATTTCATACTTACAGATTGATAAAGTAATTACATTTCATAGCTTAACATCTTGTGGCTCTGTGATATTTCGTTGGTATTACGTGAAGACTATCAGACATACGGCGACATCACATTGGGGCCATATAAAAACAATCCCGCAAATGCCGGTGACATCAAAAAATAATAATAAAAAAATCTTACATTTATTTACATAAGTTCTTTAAATGTTGCATAAATGAGAAGGTCGGAATTAAAACTATTGATATAGTCATGTTTTACGAAGATGTTTTAAGAACTTTTTAGAAAACCCCTACGACAAGCGGTAGGATTTAGGCAGCAGGACTTATGGGAGCCAAAAAAAAAGAATATCGGTAACACGTGCTGTTGTCAAACTATTAGTAAAAAGTCTTCGTTTTATATTTCATTTGGATTATTGGCATACGATAAATATATAAATAAAACTTTGTACCGGCACAGTGTACCAAACATCTAACTCGGTCAAATACCTAATCTGATTTAATTAGGTTGACAGCAGGTATTGCTATTGTGGATTATGCTGATCGTTTCCTGTTGGGGACACAGTGCGATGCTGTGTTAGTATACGGACGCGAGGCGGGCGCATACCTTGGCATGTAGCGACAGTCTATTTATGGTCGCACACAATACATACCTATTGTGTCAAAGTATTTAGTTAACAACTATTATGCAAATGCACGTTACATAACAACACTGTAATTTAAATATATTCTTTTCAAATTTGAATTGTTGATATTGCAAAATATCTCGGCTAGATTCTACAATCCGCCCTTATAAAAAAGGCCTCTATGTTTTATAAAACATTACCATTTACCAAAAAAAGCTAAGTGCGATTTAAGCGTATCGTCGGTGCATTTATTATGTTCGACAATGCGACTGCTATTGTTTTTGTATTGGAGAAAGTATGAATTTTCTGAAGCAAACGTCTGAGATCTCTTTATTAGTAGGTATAAGATTAATTAGTGCAACCATGGCAAAATATAATCGAAAAAATGTATTATTTATTCATATATTTCTGTTACGAAATTATGAGAATTATTTAAATTAAACATTCCATTAAATGTTTGGCTACGAAAGTTTAACTACATCGAAGGCAAAGCTGTGAACAAATACGAGCGTTATGTATCTGGATGCCATTAAAGATTTTTTGGCATTAAGTGGTAAAAATAACATGAACACTGTATTTAATATATGTTCTTCTGAAATCATTCTTTTTGAAAACAACAATGCAGCTAAATATCACTAAAAATGGCGATGTTTTGCAAAACGCAGAGACGCTTAACAATACAAGCGTATTTTACAATCCTCTACGACATTAATAAATATATGTATCAGTAAATACATTATTTGGGAATGAGAATATGACTAAGTAGAACTTAGCTACACTTAAGAAGATTTTTGACTATTGTAATAGGAATTTATAGATTCAAATACTTCAAAATTTTTTGCACAGTGAAAGTGGCATATTTCAATTAAATTAAATAAGAACATTACTAAGTAGAACTTCGTTCAACTTAAGAAGATTGTCGACTGTTATAACAGAAATAGATAGATACAACTACTTCAACATTTGTTGCGCAGTAAAAGTAGCATATTGAATATATTTGGCGTTAATTTTGTAGAAATTCATTATTCACAATTAAATGAAACTACGTGACGTAGTATTATTTCTACTTTCTTTGAATTCTTTACCACGACCTAGTTTTCGTTGTATTACATCTTCAGGTGGGCTATTAGCAAAGATCTTTGCTAATAGTCCACTTGAAGATGTTGTAATACAACGGAAACTAGGTCGTGGTAAAGAACTCAAAAAAAAGTAGTAATAATTCTACGTCACATAGTTTCATTTAATTAGGAAAAGTATCATATTTAAATTAAAATTAAATTAATTGGCACTCGCAAGTTACGTTGTGTGATAATCATGAGTGTGTTGAATCTAAATAATATTAATTATATAAAAACTGTGCAATTGTGTACAAAATTATCGAAAGTTTTAAGAAGTAATGAAACTCCGTTAAAATTTATATAATCGATATATTTAACGATGATCTGTAGATATATAGCGAACTTAACGAAAGGTCAACTACATGGTATAATGAAACAGACAGACATTAAACATTTTTTTTAGTTATTACGACAATTGAATAGGTATGTTACCTTTGAAAAATTATACACATAGAATTGTGAAGTTGTTCATGTTCTATATGCTTTGATTTGTTGTTTGTGTTTGATTTGTTCATGTTCTATATACTTTGTTGAACATGTTCTATATGCTTTGATATTATACAAAGCAGTGCACGTTACGTAATGCAAAAACGTTAATGAACTGAAAGTCGACGCAAAATATCTGCCAACGATAAATATATTTTACTGCCTTACCTGCGAACATTCTACAACATTCATGAAAAAGTACAGTTTCGTATAAAAAACAAACTAAAACGACAGAAAAAATTAAAAAATATGTCCTTCAAAAGTTTTAGTTAAATACTCAACTAAGCCATATGAAGAATGTTGAATTTTCAAGGAAAAGTTGAGTTATTTTTCTTAACAATTTATAAATGCTTTTTCTACGCGACTCTTTGAAGCAGCATGTTGAAACAGAGTGCAGATTATATATCTTTATATCCTCCATTTTATTTTTAACATTATTCCATTACTGCTTACAACTACGCCTAATTTTAACTCTGTGTGTGAAATAGTCTCCAAGAAAAAATTTCGTGACGGACGGGTGACATCGGGATAATACCAAAGTGTGCCGTTTCATCCAATCTTGATATGGAACTCTATAAATTAAAATATAAGTATTAAAATAAGTACATTATTTCTTGTTAAAAAAATTTTAATTAACAAAATTTTATTTTTCTTTTATCGTACTATTATTCGAATCTGTAATCCAGTAGTTTTGTGGATCATTATTTAATAAGACTTCTAAATAACGGTCCAGTGTTCACACTTCCCTAATATTGTCACAGATGACGGCTATAAAATAAAAATAAATAATAGTATTAACGTTACATATATTTTGGGTTATCTTGCGTACAACTCTACATCACACACGGCACCATGGACCTAATAACCACCACGACACCGATTATGTAGATTTTAACGCAAGACTTCTTATAATATCAAGCCGTATATATTTTATCGTAAAACATATTTTAATATATATTCTACGCTCATGGCTTATAAAATACACGTTTTTACATTAAAAACTTAAATTTGTAAATCAACTAAAGTACCTTAGTTTTAAAAATACTGTCTATGTTTACTGCTTTCGTTCTTTTTAGGGCAATCCCTATTTAAGACATAACTGTTTATTTTATCGACAAAACTGTATATTTTATCACACCTTAGATCTATATGATAAATAACATATATTAAATAAGTTATTTTTTTAACTTTTAAACTATTCAAATAATATAAAAAAAATTATTTCATTTGTTTAATTTTACTTTAAGCGTGCAATAAATCTTTATTGTTTAGTAAAAATATTTTGGCTCTACTAATATACTGTTCGATTTGGTTTCATCTTTGAAAATATCCATAAATGTTGACTTTGATTCACTTAAATACTTGCCGAATTTTTTATGATAATATAACGATCTTCAATCGAAAATTGTACCGATTTTCGTTCTTTACAATTGCTCGTGAATCAATATCCAGAATCTGAAGAAATATCCAGTAAATCTAGTAATAATAAACTTAATGGATCCATAACATTGTACTATCAAAAATTGGAACAGTATTATTCTCCAAAGAATACCTTACAATTACCTATATTATCTTCTACATATGTAATACTTTAATATAATTTAATATATACGTGTATATATATATATATATATATATATATATATATATATATATATATATATTAGCGCTAATGTATTAAAAACCATCGCAAAAACCTTAATTTATGTTTAACTGTAAATTAACGTTTTTCGATATTTATAATTATTTATCATATATTTATTTACTGCATCTAAATATTTACGTATAAATTATATTTATGGTATAAATTTATATGTATGCTAAACTCAAGTTACCCTATATTTGAAACTCAAGAAATATTATGAAAGGGAATTGTTGTTTTCATTCAAACCATTATGTATATGATACACTTCACGTTATACATAAAACAGGAGGTGAACTGTGGAAACTGTTGAGAAGCAATTGAATACAGTAACTTTGCGTAAAATGATACCTATCTAAATTACTTAGCTATAATAATTGCCATGTTATATTTATGACGAACCATTATAACGCACTTATCGTTAAATTAGAATATAATACATAAACCATCCGAGCGGCGTACTTACTCAACCATTTTCATTAAATCCATTTTAATTTGATTGCGTATCTCGGATTATGGTCATTATACAAATTAAAGTGTCGCCTTTGTTCGCGCTAGTGCCCATCAAGCCTGCAATAAAACTGCCTATTTAATAATACACATCAATTTAATGTGATCATCTGTTTGTTTATAACTTATTAATTTATTTAAAAATTTAATTAATCAATCAAATTCGAATTGTGTTTTCATAAAGATGATACATCTGTTCAGTATAAAGGCTTTCAAAAAAGAGATAATACCTCTTTCTGAAGAGATAATATCACATTTTAGTAAGATTAAAAAAACATTTAATTTTTTTTATCGATGTACTGCAATTATATTTATTGATGTATCAGGTTATGCTAGAGGTGTTGTAGTAGATGTAGATTAATCGGCTTAATTAAATTTTACCTCTTTTCGAACACTTTAGTGGCGCTTGTTTAATTAAATTGACGATAGCATTTAAGGTCGTTAATTGAATTTACTATTTGAAGGTGCGAAGTAGCTCGCGTAAGAGGCTTACTCACTCACACGTGACAATTAGAGTATAAAACATTCTTTGTATTGTTTTTAATGAAAGAAACGTATAATTTTATACCATGATATTTTATTTCTAGAATTCGAAGTTCTTGATCAGACAACATGTTAGATATCTTATAAGTTATATAGATTAATTTCTGGGAGGAACGTTTTCTTTGTAAAAATTCGTTAATTGTATATTCACTTTTATAAATGAAGGATTAAAGGCTGAAAGTAAAAGCTTGTGTAAAACGTAATACTACGGAAATGATTATCAGCAAAAGCGATTAAAGTATCATTTGTTAAAACCTTAAATACGGTAGTTGACTCATTCTAAATTTTGATATTTTTCGTACAATATTGTGAAATATAAGTTATTGAATATATTTGGCGTTAATTTTGTAGAAATTCATTATTCACAATTAAATGAAACTACGTGATGTAGTATTATTTCTACTTTCTTTAATTTCTTTACCACGACCTAGGTTTCGTTGTATTACAACATCTTCAAGTGGGATATTAGCAAAGATATTAGGTCGGTGGGATATTAGGTCGTGGTAAAGAAATTAAAGAAAGTAGAAATAATACTACACCACTAGTTTCATTTAATTGTGAAATATAAGTTAATTAAAAACTAGTCTTGAAAAAAATGGAAAAATTAGCCAGCTGTAGGCTTCTAAATTTGAAGATACGGGTAGAGTTGGGTATATATGAGAAGAAATAAATTAATTTATTAGCGAAATTTTCGTTAACCAATGGAGTAAAACTATAGTAATTAATTTTAATTAAAATGGAACTTCGTTTTATTATAGATGCCGTAAGAATAACGGGCATATGGGCTGGAACAGATTATAGGGCCTTTTTCTTTTCTTCAATAAATAACAAAAAAAAGTTTTTAGGCAAAATCTGTGGTATTTTAAAGTTCATTTTAACAATGTACTTTGACCCTAACGTTAATTTTTTGCTTTTTGAACTGCCGCTATCTTGAAAGTATTGGACCAATTTTGTCCATCTACGACATAACAAAATATAATTTGTATACATCGAACAAGCGTCTTATTTTTCATTGCTGCTAACACAAACAACATGTTTTACTGTGTAATAAGAAATAAGCGTTGATGAGGGTAGATAATCGAGCATGACGCGTGCATTAAAGTGTTAGATACAGACAATTCCGGAAAAGCGATATTGTTTTAATAATCACTATGGGATTGCATTTACTGTTTGCGAAGTACGAGTATGTATTAAAATGTAGTAGCTTAGAAGAAACATTGGGTTATATACATATATATATATATATATATATATATATATATATATATATATATATATAATGGAATATATATTATTTCCAAATAAAAGGCAATTCGATTGTTTGGAATAAACGCGAAACTAAACACAATCTGATGATTTTGTGCATGTAAAAGACGTTTCGTCAATACTTGTAAATGAGAAAGCGTATTAACGACCATGTGGCTATTGGTACACTGAAGAATGGTAACCTGGTATACTCAGAAGAAATTCGATAGGAAATAGAAAAGATATTCCCTAATTCCTGCTGATTTTCTCTTGATCACCATTCTTTGCAGCAAACAATTTCCCATTATTAAATGGAAATATTTCTTACCCTCTTTTCTTTTAAAATTCTCACTCTTCGTAATTAATACCATCCTGCACTAAGGTATTCGTCATCTTTTGGCAAAACCAACATTTAAAACAGAGTTATATCGCAATTTTCCACTTTCCCACGGTATACAATTACTTAATCACGTAATACCAGATGCGCAAGAGTATGAATTGTTCGTGATAAATGAGAATGAACTTCATGTCATCGTTATGTATTCTAGTGTCAACGAATTAATTACTTGTTGTGTTTGTCGTGGCCGCAGTCTTGTTATCGTTCTTCAGACATGTAATTTCATAGTTGTATGAATATATGTATATAAAATCATAAAAAATAAACAATAATATAGCAAATAAACAACGGTTATGGTGTAGGTGCTTGAGTTATACACTGTACCTTCCATATTTAATAAGGTGGGGAGATAAAGGGGATGATAAGCGTCGAGACGTGATTTGTGCTCGCGATAGAAGGGCGCTCCCACGCCCGCCCCAAAGGGGTTGCGGGTCATTAAAATCTGTCTTCATGTGAAACTTGTTTCGTTATGGGGGCTGCACAGAAAATTTAATTTTGTAACGGAGATATCCTTCATACGTGATGAATCTTAAAGCATAATTAAGAATTGTTAAGATAAATATTATCATCAAATAGAATTCCAGTCTCGATTTACATTCATATTTAAAAATATGTTATACTTCTACTAGCTGCCCGCCTCAGCTTTACCCTGAGAAAAAAGAGATATGCGTTACTGCGCTTATTTTAATCGCTTTCTTGTATAAAAATTATTATGGCCAATTTCACTAACGGCCTTTCCAATGGTTTATTTAATCATTCAGTATTTTGGCGGAATAAAGAAATATACAGCTCAATCCTGAAACCTGAAAATGGTTAGAAGAATCAACATAAAACATTTAGATATACACGTCCTCAAATTTATTTTGTAGATCCTCATGTTATCTATATCATCATGTTGTCTTCAAGCATTATTTAATCTGGCTTGTGTACAACGGTTTGTAATTTTGATTCAAAAATACGCCCGACTCACTTTTAATTCCTTTCACTTAAACCGTTAATGCTTATTGTCCACACATTTAAAAAGTTATTACATACCATATAAGCTATAACATGGATAAAATTTATTTCAATCTCATAAGCCGTTAATCTCATATGTGATTAACTCTTAAAAATACAAACAAACTTTCCTCTATAAAATTAGTGTGTAATAATATAATGGCTGTAGTACGAGTTTCAAAAATCTTAAAGTAGAATTAAATACCAAAGTTTAACTTGTAAAAAAATATGACTATGTGCATCCTGCCTCTTGTTCAAATATGTGATAACGGATTTTTGTTCACAAGGCAGGTTTACGTAAAACACTGACGGACTTGCATACCAATTGCGACCTATATTCCATTAAACAACAAACATATTGTACAACAAAACATTTCAACTTGTCGTAATTACAGTTTGCTACCGTAAACTACGAACTTAGTTTGGGCAGAATTGTTATGTTAAACTTGTCCCAAAATTCTAGGAGACGTTTAAAAATAGATATTGGTTGCCACTTTAGCTTACTGGATTTGTCCGTGATTAATATAATCAATAATATATTACAATTTTAATGAAACATTTGAAATTACAAATTTCATATTAGGAGACATAAAATCATATTAGGAGACGTATTCAAACATAGCCGTTTGGTTCAGTAGCACAGTATCACCGAAGGCTCTTTAACACACCTATTATTGTTCGTTCGACTAAGTTAGAATGAGTTTAGAAAATTTAGAAAATTGTATACTTACCATTAGACCTGGTTGAGGTTACCTCCTACGTGGCGTTATTATTTAAAATAGGCGTTGTAAATATGTACAATAATACCACATTTCAGTTCTATAACAATCATAGTCTGCGAATAAAACGTCTATGACATGCAGACGGACAGGATATGGAGAAAATATACGGGTTCTTAGTTTGGGTATGGAATCTTAAAAATGAGCTAAACCTATCAATAGTATACGCTTTCCCTTGATCTCAACTCCACTAGAATCCATTAATAAAGCCTACGAACTTTTGCAAAAATGATCTGTAAGTTTTAAACTTTGCGACTTATATTCTATCACTACGTAAATTTATATTCCCGATTTTTTTGTCTGAATTATTATTGCAAAATACAGAAAACATTTCGAAAGCACAGGTGTAATTTGAAAACATGCATAAGACAAAAGAATTATTTGCATTTTGCTTTTACATATAGTAAAGTGACAGATGCATCACTTTTGCTGCGACGTGATACAACTTGTCAGAGATACAAGATATCATCTTCCAAGTATGATTACGAATTACTTACTGTACAGGAGCTAATCTGAAGTCAAACTTTTTGTAATACAGTCTCTGTCCATATACAACAAGCTATGAATTAGCTATTGTATATGGTCAAAGACTGTGTCATATACACATGAGTTTTTTTAGAGTGATAGATGCATTTGTGCAGTTTGAGGTTTCAAAATCAAATGCGTTAAGCTTTTGTTGCATTCTGTCCGGTCTGGTTTCAACTTGACAACTATTAATTTGTCATCGCCGCAGTATTTTGTCATCGCCGCAGTATATTAGATTATAAGGCGTACGGCCTTTGAAGGCGCGACACACCGCGGGGATCAGTATTCAATTCTCGACCATTCTTTGAGCTGGACCGATAGTAAGATATTGTTCCCGTAACGATAAGTCCGCCACGTGTTTCAATGGTGTACACTTAAATAATGTAAAAAAATAAATAAATAAGTACCGCTGTGGTCATGGAAACCATCCTGAGTTATGCTCCCCTGGTCATAAAGAGAACTAATGCCATCTTCACCAAAGCAATGTTAAAAATATGGCGATGTTTCTTCCCAACTGGCATAACTCTGTGTGCGAATCAATTTCTCTCCACCCAAATTTAATAATGACAAAACTGAGCTCGTTCCGACAGTTTACTCTGGACTCTGACAAGTGTCAGTCGCCAATTACCGCCAGTCTAGACAGCCGAGGCTCAGCTCACGACCTTGCCGGCCGCAGGGAACGTCCGTCCGTCACGCGTCGTCGCCTGAGAACAATGCATTTGGCCTGCCGCCGCTGCACCCACCGATGCACTCTGTGATGAGTCGGAACCTAAACATAGACGATTTACGTAGCATACAGTTTACAACGTAACATTGACAATATTGTTGTAATGACTTTTTCTTTCCATGACCGTCAATTTATCAAAAATAAGATCGATTATCTTCTGCAAACAATTATTGATATCAATATTAGCCAATTGGGTACTTAGATAATTTTATTTTCAAGGCAGGTTGCCTTTCAGTTCAAAATAGAGAATAAATACCTTGCCTTGATAAACAACAATACCTCATCAAACATCAAAGCACGCCACAACACCTGCCAGTACATTCGGTAACTGGTCAGGAAGTAGAACACTGACAAGTTTGAAACATAAAATAACTCTTTTGACATAAAATCTTTCAGTTGTTTTACATTTAAATTTTATCCTGTTTTTAATACGTAATTACATTAATAATGTGTAATTTACACTTAATTTAGATTTTCAGTTCTAATACTATACTCTTAGCACACACAGTTTACAGTTCTAATGCTATAAATCTTTTTCAAGAATATTCTGTCCTGTTAAAGCATTATTTACTTTTATTGTAATTGAACCACCATGCACGGTACATACCGTACCGTAACGTATCAACAGAAAGTGAAAAATATTATTTTTACTTACAAATAACTAGATGTTAAGGCTCTTGTAGCAAAAATATTGACTCCTATTTCTGTACGACTTACTCACAGACGGCAACATCGTGTAAGCGACCACGCAGCCCAAAAGAAATATTAAATTGTTTAGGTGGGATATTAGCAAAGATTGCTAATATCCCACCTGAAGATGTCGTCATACAAAGAAACTTAAAGAAAGTAGAAATAATACTACATCACGTAGTTTCATTTAATTGTGAATTCTTCGTCGTATTATTTGAAAATGTATTCATCCATATGTTCTGATTTGAGATCCTCTTCATAAGCGCTCTCGCGTAAAAGATTTTGGAAAACTTTTAAAATGTTAATCTATACATAAAATAAAATTGTAACAGAGTGAATTCTGTATATTGAAAATATTTTGAAAATGGGAATTGATTTAATATGTAGAATGATAGAAGAAGCCAGAAAACCTGTTCTGTCTGTGTATTAATTTGTTCTTCAATTAGGCGAAATCTACTGCACGGATTTTGATCAAATTTTGTATGGTTATAGTTTAAACTCTCAGGTGAAATTTTTCTCTCAATATTACAGATATAAAAAATTCTACAAAATTAAAGCCAAATATATTCAATATTAAATTGTTTTGTAAATAAAGCGAATTTGTTTCGAGAATAACGAAACATCTCATAAATAATGCTCACCGAGAACACCACTCTAATGGAAAAGCCAAAGTGACATTCCCAATAGGCAGCGAAAGTGATAATTTTTATGACTTCATTATAAAAATAAATCGAAATTCAAATTATTTTGTGACAGTTTATCTCTTACATATAAGACAATCGAGAGAGAAACAGACGATTATTTTTTCCGCTCCCCCTAACTTCGGCACACGTGAGTATAAATCTAGCATTATCATAGAGCTATGTGGGACGATTGTACTTCTATGATAATGCTAGATTTGTAACGGTACCTGAAAACGTAAAGATTATGTCCTGCATATTTGTAAGTAAAGTTTGGTAAATTTTGTGGCGCAAATATAGTTAAAGTAAAATAATTCTGTTACAAATTAAAATAATACAAAAATAATCTGTGAGCATCTTTAAGAAAAAGACACATAAATTATGACAATCACGATTCTGAAAGAAAGTAAGTCGCTAAGTGTTCGTTTTCTTCATTAAAAGTTAATGACGTCACTATCTATTATCCATAAGATAATAGTCTTTGAAGAGGCATAGCTACGTATATATAAGCACAAACACTTAGATTTTTGGAGTTTTGTATATCGAATATATCGATTTTACCGCTATCCACGGTGCATTCTTACTTAATTAAAAAGTAATTTAAATAATCCACATTTTCTTTATTTTTAAATGAATAGAACCAAATAATTTCAATAATTAACAAAACAGGTTAAGTACGAATCGGACACGAAGGGGTTCCCTAGCACTAAACAATATTAAACTTATAAGTTTGTACTTCTCAAAGACACTGTGAAAAACAAAGTTATTGCTTCGGTCGGGATGAAAAATATCCCATATTTAAAAAAACTACTCAACATATCGTATTCAAAACCAATTATTTTAAGTTCTACTACCTTAATTTTTTCAGAATTTTAAGCACATTAGTTGAAAAGTGAGAGGGATGGGTAAACATTTTAAGACTTTAGAAGCGCATGTGTCACCAAGTATTAACTTAAATAAAAAACTTATTTTGGAACCACTATATCATTTTTAAGAACTATCTATCTGTACCCCACTCGCTTATTTGTACTGGATTTTTTTCATCCCTCAGTTACATGTATTGAGTGCAACCCTTAATATTATTTTTTTCGTAATTCCACTATTTCATTGTATAGCGGTTCAGAGAAGACACCTACCATCTAGACAAATTTCATCTATATAGTGCCTCAGAAACAAATATCTGTGACATGCGGACAAACAGACGGATAGGCAGACAGACGGACAGGGCGAAATTATAAGGGTTCCATTTTTGCCATTTGGCTACGGAACACTAAAAATATGTGTGACGAGTTGAAAATCACAAAACAGTAATTTGATTAAAACGTTGGTTGTCATTTATGAAAATAAAATTATATTTTAGGTAAACAGAACCTCAAAAGGGTCTTCACAAAAATAAATAAAAATTAATAAAATAAATTCAATAGTTTTATGTTTGATTCTTGATGTAAACAAACCGCATTTTTTGAGAAGAAGATTTATGTTTATTTTACACCACAGTTTTGTTACAAGATAATTCCTGTCCTTTCCTTTGTTACAACACAATTCCTGACCTTTCCGATGGAAACAAGGGAACGGAACGCCCACTTCAGAGAATATTTCTATTACTTCATATTAATTTCACATAATGTGTTCTACTCTCTGCCTTAAATATTCTACATTGTGTACATACATCATATATGTATTTTACATACATTGAGTTTACCTGGAAATCACAGTATCCTTTTACTTATGAATTGTATTGCATACATCTTGTGTTATTTCCTTACGTGAATTATGCAGATGTTGCTGGATATGATTTAAGTTCAACGCTTAACTGATGCTCATAACCCTTTCGCCCTGAAATTAATTAGTATACACAGAATCACAACTTTGAGAATACAAAAAGTAATAAAAAAAGTTATTAGTCTTACACATATATATATATATATATATATATATATATATATATATATATATATATATATATATATATATATATGTATATATATGTGTATATATATATATATATATATAATTATAAACTTACACTTCCTTCAAATGAAGCACAACAAATTAATCTGATTTTCTAAAAAAAATGTGAGATAATCTGCATGAAATCGGAAAACGTCACAAATTAACTAGCAGTACATATCTAGTTACGTATATAACAAAGCATTAAGTTACTAGATAATAACATAAGGCCAGACTACTAATTTTCAGACTTAGTTTTTTTTTTAGATTAGTCAGCTAGCGTAGATTCTTAGGTCAATAAAAATATTAATTAGGTGACATAGTTCACGAATCAACCGCGTCCAACCAGAATGAGAATGGCCAAATTTTTAAAACCTTTGACGGAATAATACGAAATTATAACGTCAGTTGAAATGTGTCGAAATAAATAATTACGGTAACAGAAAACACTATATGTCAAGAATAAATTTCGCAAGCTTCACGTCACATTTAGCTATGCTCGGTTTAAAATATTAATGAAAATCTTACATTGTAAGTGTACTTTTGTTTAGTTTTGAAAACTGGAGCCGAACTGACACTCCAAGGTCTCGTATGCATACTTTTTATATGACGTAATGCAGTGCCGTCTATTATATTTCAAGCAAATATACATTGATAATTTTATTTAGGTTTGAAAACTGGAGCCGAACTGACGCTCCAAGGTCTCGTATGCATACTTTTTATAAGACGTAATGCAGTGCCGTCTATTATATTTCAAGCAAATATACATTGACAATTTTATTTAGGTTTGAAAACTGGAGCCGAACTGACACTCCAAGGTCTCGTATGCGTACTTTTTATATGACGTAATGCAGTGCCGTCTATTATATTTCAAGCAAATATACATTGACAATTTTAAATCGTTATCATCAAAACCAGCAGTATTGAAAATTTCGGTGTATCATATATTTATTAATTTGTATAAACCAGCAAATATTACTTATATAAACTTATATAAAGCAAGGTAATAAGCTAAAAGCCTCAAAACCATATTGTATACGTAAACTCGCCACAGTATTCGTTCTTATGTGATTCTGAACATTGTATCATATTCTTTTTTATAATTGACTCGAAGCATTTAAGCCCCGCAAAGTATCGGCAAAAAAAAATTAATTTTACGAGGTGTGGCTATTAAATAACGAGACTGACACTGCTACAGAAGAAGTGCGCGTGCGCTAAACGCCAGCAAGGTAGATTTTCGCTTCCGTAAACAAATCAGTATAGCCGTAACCTTCATTTGCATTGGACTTGTTTTATTGTTTAGCCGGAAAAATGTTAAGTGTAACAGTAGAACAACGAATTATTGTGAAATTTCACATGAAACTTGGAAAAACTGCTACTGAAACATATAATTTATTGAAAGAAGTATTTGGCAATGAATGATTACTGCGCGCACGTGTTTTTGAGTGGATTAAATGTTTTCAAGATGGCCGAGGAATCGTCCAAGATGATTCACACCCGGGTCGCCCTTCCACAACAAAAACGGATGACAATATCGAAAAAATCGATAATCTGATTCGATCTGACCGTCGATTAAATATTCGTGCGATTCCTGAAACTATACGAATTAATAAAGAATTCGTACGGCAAATTTTACATTAAAATTTTAACATGAAACAAGTGAGTGCCAAAATGGTGCCTAAAATTCTTACGTTTGAATAACAAGTCGATCGCAAAAATATTTGTACTAACACCTTGAATGGCACTGAAAATGACTAAAACTTATTGGAAAGGATAATAACATGTGACGAATCGTAGTTTTTTACTTATGATCCTGAAACGAAGCGCCAATCCATGCACTGGAAAGCGCCTCTTCACCGAGAGAAATAAAAAAGCTCGAATGAGCGAATCAAAATTTAAAGCAATGATGATTATTTTTTTCGATATTCATGGGATTGTGTACCTTCACTGGGGTCCTGAAGGTCAAACTTATAATCAACATTACTACCTTCACGTTCTTGCTGAACACAACCATGAAAGAATAAGGAAAAAACGACCCGAATTGTGGAAAAACAAGTCATGGATTTTCCACCAAGACAATGCGCCGGCTCATTCCGCATTGTCTGTCAAGAGGTTTCTAGCCAAATTCAACATCCCATGTTAGACCATCCGCCTTATTCGCCAGGTCTTGCGCCATGCGACTCCTATCTGTTTTTTTGAGTCCGTTGAAGCTGTGAAAGAGAACGCGGCACGCGTCTAAAAGATTCGCATGGAGCGTTGTAGGGATAGAAGAGGGGTGTATATTGGAGGTGATAATAAGTAAAACTGTGTGAAATCAAAATAAAATGTTTTACAGCGTCAGTCTCGTTATTTAATGGCCATACCTCGTATACTTATGTAAATGATAAATAAGTATGACACGGAAAAAGCAAATTTTGAAACATTCATCTCTGACAATTAAAAAGACACAAGTCTGTATTAAGTTAAAACAGAAAGAGCCGTCGAAATCCTCAAATAATTCGTTCCATTTTATACGTTACCTTTGGAGTCACCTTCGCAAGGTAATTACGCTGTAAATATAACGGGTATGGAATTGAATACCAACAGTAATTATATATTAACGCTACTGAAACCGTGCATTTCGTTGCTTGTTGTGTAAATAAAGAAATTATTCAACGTAACGAACATTAGACACGTAATCTAGTCTTAAGAAATGAAAAATGAACTTTTACTACTACACTCGTATAAAAATTGTTGTAAATGACGCAAGAATTTTCGTATTCAAACAAAACGGACATTAAGATAGATCTTGTTTAGCTCCAACAATTGTGTCAATAAAATTTGCTTCAGCATTGATCACGTTTAACATATGTATGTACGTGTACTGAGTATATTCTTGTACTAAAGGTGTTTATTACTAAAAAGTATAAACAGTCAAATATGTAGGGCAGCACATGGAAAGTAGAGGCCCGTATGTGTATATCTTCTTGCATGCCTCTCCAATGAACATGTTCATAGCCACGCTGGACATGCGGGTTGGCGATTGCAATGCGTAGCTTCTTGTACTAGTGGCGCTGCTACCCGTCATTGCTCTGTGATACTTTAACAACATGATTATAAACACGACTCCAGACCCTCTCTACGAGCGACAAAATATCGAACCCAGGTACCGAGTCCAGATATCGAATCGATATCTAACGAGACTCAGTGTCCTTTAGCCTTGCAATTAATCAAACACACCATCGCGTCGACTATATATCCATACGTCTTAAAATTATCGATGAGAGTTAGTCAACGATTTGTAAGTTCTATTCAAATGCTAGTATTCAATTTTATTTTTGGATTTTCCAAAGCCGTAGTTTAAAAGGTTAGAGGATGGAGTACAAATAGTAAATCAATTAGCAGTTAAATATTTTTAACGGGGCTTAACGATCAAAAATAATAAACGTAATCCCATTTCATTCTAAAAAAAACCCATCCAATAACACCGAGCTTGATGGGGTTCGCGAAGTAACTTCCCTCCCGCTGACATAAATTGGGAGACACTTTTCAATTTTACTTCATATTGACTGAGATCTCACTATGAAACGTACACATGCAAAATTTCATTTACATAGGTCAAAAATTTTAGAAACTAAAAGGCTATGACAGGCAAGGACGACAGACAGATAAAACGACATGACGAAATTATGAAGGTTCCGATTTACCTATTTGACCAAGAAACCCTAAACGGGTGTATGGAAATTGAAAATTTCTTGAAAATTCTTGTCTTTAGAGTTCTTTGGCCAAATAACCAAAATGAAACTCTTGTAGTTTCATCATGTGCGTTCATCTGTCCTTTCGTCCTTGTCTGTTATTACATTACGTTATTCGACGATTAAAACAAAAAAATATTATTGTAAAAATACCATAATACTTAATCATCTCGCTTAACTCACTTCAAAGTTATAAACATCCAAACGGCTAGTTAGTTTGTTTAAACCAATACTGTGACAACATTAAAAATAAACCTTTCTTCGCCTAAATGTAACCAGACTAGTAAAAGCACAAGAGTGCTTACAAAGCCAGATGAAATATCATTCTTTATTCTTTAATAATAACTAACAGAGATCTAGAGGAATTTAGAAATCTGTCAAGTTCGAGTAGGATACGCACTACGTGGGTTCCGTATATATTTAGGCGCTTATAAACATTTAAGGGAACATAGTATTTCATTAAACTATTTACAAATATTTCATCGCATAGCATCGATTTCCTACAACCTTTGTGTAGGCTTCTAAAGACACTGTTTTTTTTCTTCATAATTTTAACTTCAGTATTCTCAGAAATAGAAAAGGCGGATAAAATATATAGCACGAATAAAAAAATATAGGCACGAAGCCCTAAAAATCCAAGCTTGTTAATTTCGGTTTTCAGACTTGTGTGAGGCCGATTTTAATTTTCAGATATTTTTCATTTCAACTAATTTCTTATTTTTTACCAATACAATACGTAAAACTCTTTTTCAAGTACAATTTTTCAAAGTTTGACTTATTTAAATATAATCCAATAAACGTGTTGGAATGTGTTGCTGATCCATTTACCGGGCAACATTCCTCTCTTCAGATCCCCTTTTCCGGACCATGTACCGGATGCGGGTACAGTAGCGACAAGTATGTGAACTTCCGTCTCCGCTCTAAAACAAACGAGTGACATTGAGAGCTCTGCTCAAATCGTCAGTACGTTTATGAAACCAGTACATATGTCCACTATAAATAGCATAAATTAAACTGCCTAACAGGAAACTAAGTGGCTAGTTATGTGTTATGTAATATTCCAATTTTAACTGCAAAATAATATAAATACAACACTATCACTCCCGTTAATTATATGCCTCTTTTGTATCTTAACACACCCTAAATCTTAAATTAATATATATGTGGTATTTATTTTAATATTACACCTTGGTATTTTCTTTGGAGGCAAATACTACCGAACTATAATGTCAAATCCCTGAATAACAATTTATAATTTTAAAAAAGTCAATATTTGCAATGCAATAGCTAAAAGCAATATACGATTAAATTGAAGCTGTTTCAATTTCTAAATTTGTGATTTTAACTTAAGCAGCCAAAAATCTTCCTCAAATTGTAAACTTATTAATATTAAATAATATAATCAGACAGCTCCAAGAAAAGAAAAGAACTGAACATTACAAGCTAACAATTAATTTGGAACTGGGAACTCAACAATTTTATTGTTGAAGACGGAATTTGATAAAACCTCATAGCTGAATAGAACAGCATCCAAGCTAGGCATGAGCAAGTCAATGGAATTTCGTGATTGCAATCATTATGAACGATATCACAAGTGGTCTGGCCGTGATAAACCGTTTATTTGACTAATCCTATCAAAATTTGTACAGGTCAAATTAAGGGAGCCGACCGTACCGCCAAATTCGATCACCAGTCACTGAAGTCGATCCCCGGTCACTTTTGTACCACATATATTTATTGTCTCCTTGAATGAGTCATATCGATTTGTTACTATTGAGATTAATGATTTTCTGAGATGAATGATTTCTTGGCGGTGTATTTCTTTGTGAAACCAATGTTTAAAATATGTTAACATTTTAAATTTTATGTTTGCATGCATGTAGGACTTTTTGGATTGGTTATTGTTCTGAATGACTATTAAATGATTTCTTGGCGGTGTTTCTTTGTGAAACGAATGTTTAAAATATATCAAAATTTTGAACATTAAAATTTTATGACAGCATGCATGTAGGACTTTCTGGATCGGTTATTGGTCGCAATATGCAGTTACATGAATTGTGAAGTACGACCACTTTACAATTGCACAGATCAAAAAATGTTGGTGGCGGCCTTCATATTAATGGTGATGGGTTAATTGTTTTTAAGAAGTATTCTTTTGTTCTTTTACTAATATTTCATATGTATATAAGGAATATGGGTTTTCATACAAGTCAAAATATGATATTACTCTCGAAGTAATAAAAGAGAAAATTTTATATCGAATACGCTCCACAAATATTGCCTGGTGCCAAGCTACAACCTTCAATATTAGCTATTTTATTATGGATATATGTCGACTTAACGTTGAAAAATCTTATCGCGTCATTGTCCTTTCGCTTTAAGTGTCACTGAAATTTGTAAATATATTAATTAACCTTTGGCAAATAAAAGAATTCTTTACATTGGCAGAAGGACCGGAAACATTTGTACCCTCGTCTATAAAACTACGTTTAGACTACGACACTTTGGTGTATAAACTTAATGTTATACATCGAGTGTCTGTGTGTGAATACTACTGCCTGCGCATGCGACATTTAATGTGACACTTGGTTTAGTATCGCATTTAGCGTCGTGTGAACTGTAGTGTCGCAAATGTCTTCCACAGTGTTAAAATTTTCAAACGGGTGCGAAATTATTCAGACACTCGCGACTCGCGTTCAATCAAAATGGCATTCACGAATTTTAACAACACAACTTAATAATGAAATAAAGAAGATGAAAAAAAATAGCAGTGTACTATAAAGTTTTTAAATAGATCTAACATTTTATTTTGAATTATTACATATTTACCATGAAATAAATAGTTATATTAAAAAGGTCTGTTATTTCATTATTTAATTGAATTGAAGATGTGCATTATAAATTTTATGTCACTGCTTTATATCAAATAAATTACATTTAGTCTAAATTACTCAAATATAGATTCTTAATTATATTAGATGTATAAGTACTTTCAGTTAGTACTGAAGCGTTCAGTGGTAGTTTATTTAAAGTATTGTTTTTTATATCTTAATTAAATTAAAATAATAGAAATTTTGTTCTATCAATAATAGTAAATTCTTCCTTCTATCCCTAAAATTTTCATATAAATTTTTTGAGAAAGTCGGTTTTGTCAGAGTAACGGAGCTAACTTATAATAAGGTTTCCGTTTTTTTTTGTGAAATTAATATGTCGTAACGATCAATATGCCATTTTTAATACATATTCTTGAGGTTTCCATTAAATTTTTATTAACTATTTTATTAGAAAAAGTGTTTCAAAAATGGCACGTTTTCTAATAAAATAATTATTAAAAAATATTATTTCAAACCTTTATATCGTAATTATGTTAATAATCTATGATAAGATCCCAATTATTATCTTCTTTATATCCATTTTTGGGTCCATACTTTTCTATTTCACTTGCGTTGTTTCTTAACTGAAGCGTGTAAAATTAAGACTGCCGCCGCATGTCGTTTCTCCATGGTGTCTGAGTGATGTGAGAATTGTGTGTGAACAACCAAGGTACTTGTGTAGCGACATCAATGTCAAGAAACTTTCTGGAACACCGAAAGTGCCATATATCTGAACGTTACAGACATTATTCAGACATTTGTGTCGCAATTAGTGTCGTGGTTTATACGGGCTTTTAAAGTAAATGCGGCAGTTATTTATTATACACATAGTCCCACACATACATACATAGTTTTTTCGATATACTCGTCGATTATTTTAATATAATATTTTAAATACACTCAGTCCCCCATGAACCAGTGTACTCAAAGTTTGATCTAGTTTTAAATGAAGAAATAAGAAAAAGTTTAAAATGTTGATATGTTTGTATCACAATTTAAATTAAAACAAATCAGGAAGGTTCCAAGCCTTTTAAAAATAATATTAAATACTTCAAGCAATCGGTAAATATTTTAAGCTAAATGAATGAAGTGTACACGATCACTGCAATAAGTGAATTACTGTAATAAACTGCTAATTACTTATACTACTTAATTAAATGCTAATAACTTAAGATAAATGTATGCATGACCATCTGATCACTTTTCATTACTCCTATACTATTAAGGATTGTTATGTAAATTTATCTTAATCAAACGAATGCCTATATTATCAGCAGTTCCGATATTAATCTCTTACATTAAACTTTATTTAATCTGTACGTTTATTATTGGTCACCTCAGCCAGCGTCAAATAATTTATAATACCTGCTGTTTATTTATATACAGCATCCAATTGTTATCGAAATAAACAAGGCATGTCTGACGAAATGATAACGGAATGAAGTATTTGTGTATGAATGTCACAGAAAATATTTGTGATAATTAGAATTAAGAGATTAATGAAAAATATCACAAATTTAGCGCACATTCATCTTATAGATCTTAATGTATGAAATCAGTTAATTTTCAACAGTAACAACCTCGCTTCGTCTTATCCGAGATCACTCAAACGTTCGCTTTGGGAAATTAGGCTACATTTTTCGCCTAAATAATTAAATGACATCCTACCGCACTGATTTTTCTCGACAGTACTACGTAGAACTAAGACTTTTCCCGCCAATATCGTACAAAGATCTGAAAGATACGTTCATTGATTATAAATGAAAATTAAAATGAATATTAAACATTATTTCATAACTGACGTTCCGAATAAAATGTAATTTATCTGTATTCGATGTAACGTTTTGTAGGAGACATTGTAGCATATTTATAATGGCTCATTACAATGTGCTCAAGGAAAAATTAAAACAGTATTTTAAGTGTAATAATAAACTTCTATTTTTCCTGAAAAAACGTAGGAAAAACGGATAATTGTAAGTTTGAAGGCCACAATTGTTTTAGCTTCTGTAATTATAAATACATTAAATGGTATCCTCTTTTAAGAAATAGAAAAAAGCATGGTTTCTTTCCATGACTAGGAAACCAAAAAATATCTCTCCTTTCGTTCCCAAAATAATTTACTGTAAATGTTGCAGTTTAGATAGCATAGTCGCAATCGATGCATTTTGCCGAATTTCTTCAACTCCTCACACTGTTGCTCAATAAGAAACTATTATGTACCTCGTCGAATCTCTCGACACTTCCCGCGATCGATGCACCGCCGGTAAGTGGCCAATTTCCGCTGCAATTGCATCGCGGCGAGGATACAACGCAGGTGCATTGACAGTAATTGCATTCCGAGGTATCGTTACGGTCAATCGATGTTTCTTTGTAATGTTTTATTGCTGTTATGCAATTCGCTTGCAGGTGAAATTACTTTCCCATACTTTAGCCACAAGATGATCAATTTTCTTAATACTTTTACTTGTTCCGCAAATACATATTGGTCTTGACTGAAAGTTCGGATAATCTATTTCAAAATAACTCTAACTGGAATACCTATGGCAAACAGGGATTGAAAGATTAATATTTATTTTAATTAATATCTTTGCTGATAAGTCCACAAATGCGCGGGCTGTCACGAGGGTCATAATTTCGTTCCATGAAAAATATCTATAAGAATATTACTATATACGAGAGTGTCAGTTTCAAAAATGGAGGTAAATGTTTTTTTTAACATCTTCAGCAATATCTACAAAACTATCTTACATAAAATTCTAAAAAACATTTTTAGAATACTTTCCGAACCCTTCTTTCAGGGATTCCCATTTTACCCTTCCTTTCCATTCCTTGGTACCCTACGCGATCAAAAGCAATATTTTTCTAGAAGATTTACTTGCCCCAAAATTCTCAGATGAACATTTTTTAGATTGACTACTAACACAGAATATGCATGTAAATAACTCCTATTTTTAGTTCACTACATGAAACAGTTTCTGAGCAAAACAGCTATGACAAACAGAATGACGGACATATAAATGATCCTATAATGGTTTCGTTTTTTCTTTCCTCATACAGAGCTCTAAAGGCAATCGAGAAAAATTAACTGTTCTTATTAGACTAGCTTCCACCTTTTCATAATTTGAAATTCTACAAAGTATCAAGTAATAAAGAAGACAGTGGGCTGGGAAATTCATGTCGAGCAACTTTGTCTTATACAACAGCCTAAGGATGTTCTTGGTGGCTTAGTCTCTCAAGGTGAATTCTTAGAATGCACCTTGAATTCTTAGAATGCAAGGTGCATTCTAAGAATTGCTACCTACATGATACTGGTATACACTAGGTTATCTAAGGTAACCGAAAGTATTTGAGTGCTTCGTTAAATATATAACTGATACCCCTCTATTAACCATCTTTGTCTTTATACAACTATGGATGCTGGAGTAGTGTAAATTATTGTTTCGCTCGTGGTAAACCAGACAATTTCGTAGCCAATGTTTGGAATAATAAATCAAATTATTCTTGGATTATATTTATCCTTAAAGGGAAATCACTATGTTTTTTTTAATTTTTCAAACAAGAAAACTCAGGATCTACGTAATCGCATATCGCTTTACTTCCGATTTAATTTCCTTTGTCATTTTAACAGTTTATTCATATCTCTGGTTCAGATTTTAATATTTCCAAGCATAGCTCAGGACACTGTGTAGGATACTATCTCTCGTAAATGTACTTAAGCTATACAATTTACTGAAATTATTATTTTTTTTAAGGATTCCATAGCTAAAAGGCAAACCGGTACCCCTATAGTTTCGTTATGTCATTCTGTCTGTCTGTCCGTCCCTGCTACACATTTAAATTTTATGTAGTTTTGTACCCACGTAAATAAAATTTTTCTAATATTTATTTCATATACAAATCTCAATTAATATTTAGCAAAATATAAAAAAAAATTCTAACGTACCTCCCCTCACATTACAAACAGTTCGTTCTCTTGCGTCGCCAATTTCAAGACACATTGAAAAGTATTGAAGAATATTTATTCATGTTGCGACACGCATGACTCTGGTAGATGGCGCTGTCTAGGGAGAATCATGGTCCATAGATAGCGTTACAATAGAACATTGTATTCATAATAATTAAATTTAAAAATCCATTCAAAAGTGTAGTAAAAAATAAAAAATATTTTAATTTTTATGATTTTTTATTAACGCTTTAAAATAACGTTTCATAAAACATAAGGACATCTGAGATTTTACAATTATAGTATTCTAAAAGGTAATCACTTCAAAAATATATTTAGATTCTCAAGTGACTTCAAAAGCATGCTTCAAGGTTTGTCTGACTTTAAAGCTGTTCAGGTAGATTATAATCTGGAAGCTTGCAGCACTGAATCAGGAATGGTTTGTACATGTCATATACAGCTGAAAATTTAAAAAAAATACATACACAAGGACAAACAAATCATTTTTATGAATATTATTGGGTATTCTCTGTTATATATTTCTTGGCAAGAAAATTTATTTCCATGTTTTGGTAAATCTTTCAACTCAGGTGTGTATTTTTACAATTATTACAGTATATATTTTATTAGTTAGAAGTGTGGAAACACTTCATACGTTCAGCGTTCATAAAAAATTTGCCTAAAAATACTTTCACACAAACGAGTTATTAAAAATGTTTGTTTCAATCACAATATTTTGTATTGAAATTGATACAGATTTTATTTTTTTTAAATTTCTCCTTGAATTTTACATTTACAAATAATAACTTCAAAACTGAATATTTTTACGTTCATAACTGAACAGAAAGGCATTGAATTTACTACTATATTGAAACTTTGAGCTATTGCTAATGTCAGCTATTACAAAACTTTGTTTTAAATAAATTACCTTCTTGTATTAAATGTGATAGTAATAATTGATTTGTCTAAATTAACGCTTAGCTTGATAAACCATGTGTTTTTTACAATAATTTACTGTTTACAATCATATTTACTTCCTATAACATGATTGCTCTTAACAGATTGCTCCAAAATTATATTAATTACTGATTAAAATCTAATTCACGAAAATGACAAAAAAAAAATATGTTTTATTAATTCTTAAGATTTTGAATTGGTTCAATTCAAAAAAATTCTTATGTATCTGTCCTCTAAAAGGTAATTACTTCAAAAATATATTTCGATTCTCAAGTGACTTCAAAAACATGATTCAAGGTTTGTCTGACTTTAATGCTGTTCAGGTAGATTATAATCTGGAAACTTGCAGCGCTGGAACAGGAATGGTTTGTGGAACATAAGTATCTAAATTTAGTCAATGTTAAATGCATTCAATGACTACTGTCCGAGTCGGTGACATACTAGAAGCATTGTAGGATAGAACTAATTATATCTTATGCAACTATTGTTAAGTGAACTTATGCAATTCCCATTCTTCCTTTTTTGTTTCTAGGATACGAACACCCGTCTCGCACTTAAAATTCTCAATGTCAAACATGTATTACGAAGAGTTAAGTACAGCTTAGTTGTAGTTATTTTATTTAAATACAATTTTTTATTAAATTAAATTTTTTAAAATAAATTTTAATTTTAATTTTTTCCCTGTTTATTTAAAAGAAAACTTACACTAGATCTCATTTCAGTTAATTACAAAGGTCGCACATTATTTAATTCATAAAAAAAATTGAAGCAAACATTTTTTGGAGAAGTTTTATATTTTTGCAACGACAGTTTTTTGATTTAGTTTTTTGACTACACTTCGTGGTTAGGAATGAATATGGGTACGGGTGCATGTAAGAAATTAAATTTAAAAAAAACAATCAAAACTACTGTAAAAAACTGCTAATTGCACTATCGCGTAGAATCTACATAGTAAATGGCCGAATAATCGTAATTAACAAAATTAAGGTTCATATTCACAACCGCTATACAAATGAAAGCGTGTTCTATTTGACCTAACACCTAAACAGTTCCTACATATCACTACATAGTGCCCTACAAAACGATTGAAAATAAAAAAACAAATATTATTTAAAATATGAGCTTATTTAAAACAAGAGTTGAGTTTTAGAAGCCCCACAAACTTTCTATAGTTTTAGTTAAATCTGTTCTGTGGTACCTCAAGATGAAAAGTGGAGGTAAATTGTTTTTCGTACCCTGCTTTGTAGGGTATCGTCGAATAGGTTTTTCAAAAATATTGAGACTATGTCCTGAACACTTTTTGGATACAGCCGCCACCATCACGAAATATTAAACAGTAAAATAATCGTTTTTGCTAGAGTTGTACGTCCCTACGCCCCACCAGTTAAACCCGGTATTTTGAAATTAATTGGGAAGTTAACAAAACTACGTAAGCTCTATTAGTTCACGAGTAATAGTCGACACATAGAAACTCCAAACACGTGACTTAAATCAATTGCAAAAATAACTTTGCATTTTAAAATGTATGTATATATATATATATTTATGTAAATATATATATTTATATTTATATATATATATATATATATATATATATATATATATATATATATATATATATTATATCTGTGAAAAATATATTAAGCAATATATTTACATAATTATATAGTGAGAAATAATATTATTTAAATATGCACCACGTATTTACGCCTGTGAAAATAATATATATTATATTATTATATTAATAGATATATTAAGTTCCCTTAAATATCCATTAATGCCTTAATATTGATATGTGTATGGAACCCTCGTAGTGCGAGTTCAACTAGTACTTGACAGGTTTTTTTAATTCAATAAATTCGTCAAAAATATTTGTATAAATTTATCCCAGTGCAGCCAATTCAGTAATAATTGTTATTTCCACGTACCAAGGATTTCCTTAAAGTAAAAGACAATTTTTATTGCTTAATTATTTGGATTAGACAGCTAAGAAATTAATTTAAAGTAAAAAGTTAATTTAAAATATTGTCTAATGCAAGTAAAATCATCTCTTAATACAATAACTGTGTGCCTTAACTGGGCCCCCGGACTAGACCGTACGTTCAACGCGGCTCATCGAGCCGCAAGTTAAATATGGCTAATCTAAAACATTAGATTGACCTTGCTCTAATGGAATATATTAACTTATTTTGAAAATATCCAAACTCAACTTTTTTATGTCCTCGATAATCCTCATACCAAGTTTATAGATAATCAATGAACTGCTGAAGAGTGAATGTCAAAAATGTTTCTTAATTTCTTACAAAACATATTTAATCCAGAACTTTCCTCGCGCCAATTTCGGAAAAAATAAAACGTGCAATAAGAAGGAATATCTTACAGCAATTTGATATTTCCCAAATTCATATTTTAGATAAAATGACAAAGTATTTTAAAAAAGGGTAATTTATATTTCTTGCATACTCTTGACCGATGTTAACGTTATAAAAAGAAAACATTTTCCAAATTACATACTTTTCAAAAGAGGAGCATGTCGAAATTATTAGATCTATGAAAACGCATACATGTATTACTTTTATTTTGAAAAACATTTAGTAATATGTTACCAAAAAATACTCATCCCACATGTATCAAAAAACTATAATACGCATAGAATGATTGAATCTTAAAAAAAAACAATAAAAAACTTGGAGACAACATTTCAAATATCGTTCGCAAAGGTCCTGCAGAAGTAACGCCATTCTGACGATGATTGTTAATGACTCACATGTGATTAGTGTTTACTCCCGATCACATCCGGTCTCCTTCGCTAGACCCACTCGAGTTAGAATAAACATTAAAGCCACACGTGCAGAGTCATAAATGAAGTAGTCGCCATTTTATGTATTATTTATTTTGAATACGAGTTTGTTCGTAACGTGGACGTTTCTATTATTGAAGTAAAACTTCTTTACGCACGCTTGACTTGGGGAGTAAGCTGGTGAATGCGTGACGAGAGCTTTACGAAAAGTGTGATCGGGCGAGGTGAACGGAAGTTGAGAGGGAGATATAAGTTAGTGAAGACAGAAAGAGAGAGAGTTACGTTTCGTATAGTACTATAGTGACAAGAGAGAGCAGTGTGTGCGCACATTTTCTTTCTCTCTTCCTCTCATAGCCAGTGCATGAAATATATATATATATATATATATATATATATATATATATATATATATATGCGAGTTTGCTAGCGTTACGCGAACGGTGATTTTTCGATTATTTTGTAATTTCATTTCGTTCTTGAACAATTTTATAAATTATGGTTTTGTTTAATACGTTAAATATTCTACGTTTAAAGTGAATAAATGTTTTTTTGTTAATTCTGCATTAGATTGTAAAGTCTAGAATACAAGACAAATATACAAATATATAAAGAAACCGCCGTAATTGTATTAAAGTCATACTAAAAGAACGCGGGCATAAACAGTCCCACTTTTTTTTTTATTTTATTATGAAATATTATTTTAGCCCGTAACCAACAAGAGCATTAATAAATTCATGGCTTAAAATGTGTTCAATAATGTTGGTAAAATGTGTTCAATAATTTTTGCAAGCGGGCTTGATGAACGTGGCTGGGCTCTTTACCTACTATAAACAGTTTTGGAAATTTTTCATTTTGTCCGAATTTACTTTTAATTCAAAATCTAATCACCATAGCGTGTCGGCCAAGTTCTGAAAAAAAAGCGGACACTGATTGTGTGCATATTTAAATGAACCATTTAGAGTTACTTTCGACCCTACGGACTTGTAGTTACCACGATGACTTCCAAAGACTTCAACTTGTATCATTTATTTATAATATAATATATTAAAACTTGCAAAAATGGAGATAAAGCAGTAAGCGAATCATTTCTTTTTTCTTTTTAAACAATATTATTTTATTATACGTTTGAAGTAGCTTTAATAGAAATCTGCATCACTTTAGTTCTTAAATCTTTTATCGATGAAGACGACAAACCCACTTTTCTTTATTATAAAACTTTGCCTCTTTTTCATATCTATGTTTATGCTAGAATTCTGGATATTAACCAATCATTGTAGGAGAATTGAAACTAGTTTAAAATATTAGGTACGTATAATTTTTCCTAAGTCCCATTTAACTCATTACTCCACAGCCAGAAGGAGAGCTTTATTTGTATGGCCTATCTAACAATATTTTTCATTAAACTACAATATCATAAAATAAGTCATGTGAAAATTAGGTTTTATTGGAAAGTAAATAAGCCAAAGTGTGGGCAAACAGATATATATATTCATTGTGAGAGTAGGATACGTAGTGATAATTTCGATAGTCGAAAATTACAAGTTTCTGTTATTAAGTAATTAATTAACTTTTTTTACAAGTCGTCAGTATTTTTAGTATTTTTTTAACACATTAGTTAGAAAACAGCAATTTCATCGAAATATTTAGAAAAGTACCTATTTTTACGTATTGTTTTTCTAATACATAATACTCCCTAAATTGTGACGAAGAGTATTGGTTTTCATAATATTATTCAAATAGTTAAATCTTATAAACAACTTTCTACAAACATTTCCTTTTTTCGTGTTCGGTGTCTTTTCTTGGTTTCCGTTCTAATCTTTCTCTTCACTCCCTGCTGTTTTGCTTGCTACGATTACTTATTAAATAAAAAACTGGAAAAAAAGTAATTTATTAGTTTTTGCTCGATTATTTGTTGTAATTAAGTGATTTAAAATTTTCGGATTAGTTAATTAAAAAAAAAAACAAAAAATATATTAATAAAAATTGTGAGCCGTCATGGGACGCTTAGCAGATATGAAACATCTAAATTTTTTTTATTTTTATATTGTACTATTTTTATTTGAACAAATTGAAAACAAAAATAGTGAAATAATTTGTCACATAAATATTTCTTAACAATGAATTGAAAATGTATTTTTTAATTTTAAAACACTGTTAGCCGACAAGATGCGAAGCTGGCCGAATTAAATCGGAAAAAGCCGAAAAGACGCGAAGCTGGCCGAATAACACGTCGCGACGTCCCACCAAAACATTTTAACTCCCAAACGCGTCATTAGATTATTCACATCAAAAACAAAAAACGTGAGGTGTGTACTTTTTGTTTTATTAGATTTTACCATACTTTTCCAGTATCGTTCTAAGAACTTGATTTTGCCTACGTGAAATGCAGTTGCAAGTACGCATATTTAATGGATCTGCCTTCCTGACCACATATATTTATAGGGTTGAGATACGTAATATCCCAACCTTTAATCACATACGGTGGTTTTAAATAAGATTTTCTTTCAGTCTTTTTCTACCAAAAGTCCTAATTCTTTATCATATTCTGAAAACTGGTAGCGAAATGTTTGAAAGGCGGCCAAGGAAATGGGCTTGTTGTTACAAAAGAAGAATATAATTAAAAAACCTAGTAATTTAAAAAAAAAAACGAGTGTGCTTTAGACCACACGACTGAAGTAAAACTTCAAATTCACATAATATGAACTTTAAAATTAATTTACAATTTTTAACAAAATAATAATTTATAAAATTGTTCAAGAACGAAATGAAATTACAAAATAATAAAAAAAATCACCATTCGCGTAACGCTAGCAAACTAGCATATATATATATATATATATATATATATATATATATATATATATATATATATTCATGCACTGGCTATGAGAAGAAGTGAGAAGGAAAATGTGCGCGCGCACTGCTCTCTCTTGCTCCTACAGTGTGATACAGACAATAGGCTTGCACTGTGTCTTAGAAACATAACTGGCTATGAGAGAAAGAGAGAAATAAAATGTGTGCTCGCACCTCTCTCTCTTGTCCCTACAGTAATATACGAAACGTAACTCTCTCTCTCTCTTTCTCTCTTCACTAACTTATATCTCCATCTCAACTTCCGTTCGCCTCGCCCGATAACACATTTCGTAACTCTCTCGTCACGCATTCACCAGCTTACTCCCCAAGTCAAGCGTGCGTAAAGAAGTTTTACTTCAATAACTAAACAATTTCGCGATTTATAATTAAAAAAGGGCAAATATGTAAAATAGAATTTGTGATTAGAACACAAAACCATTTCGTTAAAGACAATGCAATATTATACTCTTAATATTTAAAAAAATGTTATTAATATTATACATATAAAAATAATAACAAAACCCTAACAAAGTATACAATAACTTTTTTTTAATTACAATTACAAATGAAATAATCAATATGGATCGCTTTTTCAATATGGGACCATAGCTTAAATGAATTAAAAATGTAAGCCTTGTAGTGATATACCCTCGGTTTTTTCTGCATGTGAATGTGTTTTTCGCTATTTTCGAGCTATTCGTGGCTTCTTCGACGACGCTGTCAAATCCGTGTCTAACGAATTAGTAAGTTAGATAGGTGTATAGAGGATACAATGAGAAACAATCTGCACTTTCTTTCATTTTGATGGCTTAAAGAATTTCGTAAGAAATAACATTTACAGGAAATACATAACATAAATACATAATATCAGGAAAAATAACTTTTACAGTAATACAACATTCCTCATTTGCCTGTTGACTATCTAGATAAAACTTTTAAGGAACTTGTTTTTCCATTTTCTTATAGAAGAATGTCATTTTTATTCTAACTCCCGAACCCAAGTTACTTCATTAAAATCTTGTGTTATGCGTTTGGGAGCTAAAATGTTTCTATCTTGCATTTGGGAGTTCAAATGTTTTAACGGCACGTTGGGACGTGTTATTCGGTCAGTTTTGCGTCTTTCGGCTTTTTCCGACTTAATTCGACCAGCATCGCTTATTGTCGTCTAATAGTATTATAAAATTAAAAAATACATTTTTAATAGATTGTTAAGCAATTCTCTGCCTTTTTGTATGAAAGTTATGAATAAAGTTTTTAACAATTCCTTGATGCAAAGTCATCAGATTTCCGTAATATATTTTGGTAGCACGCTCTGATTTTCTGAAATACATAATTTCAATGGAAATCCCGATTTCCTCTTTTCATTTAAGATATTACGAATAGTATACTTCGATGTACTAGACACATCGACAGTTTATTGTTGAATTTAACTTAGATTATCGACATTTCATTCATCTGTAAAAATAAACTTACTGCCTATTTAACTGCACTAATTTATCGAGATATTAAACATTTTCATTTAACGTTTAACGATGAAGACCCTAATATAATATTATTATACATTTAATATATATATATATATATATATATATATATATATATATATATATATATTGCTGTCACAAAAATTATAATTATAAAACTGTAAATATGTCCTGTGTACTTACTACGTGCTTCTATATTTCTGCGCAAGCTAAACCATCGACATGACTTTTTTGATATCTACTAATTACAGTACAAGTTTTTTTTTATGTTTGAGTGGAATTCCAGTCTTTTACCTTCTTGGGAATGCTAGTTGATACCACTAGACAGTATTAATTAAAGAACGTGAGTCTATCAAATGTCAGTAAAATGTTAATTACGCCAATTAAGTTACAAAAAGATTTACGCTGCGTAAATACCATTTCCATTCCCAAATCCCAGTTTTATAATTTGAAATGTACATAGAGTAAAACAATGCATGAAAATATTATAAAACAAGATCAAAACAACAACTTTGCATCGATACGTCTTGCATTTCAATGCAAGATAATATTGTATACAATGCGGTTGTGGATTGCGCCAACAACCTAGAACCAGTCGACAGCTGACACCAAAGTGTAAATTACCAAGTAACACTTATTTATACAGCGCATATAAACGTAAACTAGCTAGAGTTACTGTGTATAAAAACTGGTATGTGTAAATCAAATTAAAGATACCGAACCACATCGCCAGTTAAACTACAAAAGTTTAAAGGCGAAAGGCCATTCTTCCTGACGCTACATTTTCACTTTTAAAAGCGCATAAAATATATTTCTTCCGATTTCAAATGTTCTTGGGTTTCAGAAACTATTCGAATTATTAAGCAAGCACATATCTATGGATCCGGACATCTTCTGGAACTCCTCTGGAACAATTCAAATCCTTCACACCTTGGGCGTGATACCAGCATGTTCGTCACATATTCTCGCATCATCGTTTATCTTTATAAGTTAAGAAAGCAAATATACATTTTAGTATAGCTTATTTTAAGTTATACCGGTAGGATTCCGAAATTAGAATTTTAAATGTCAAACTCGAAATTTAAAATCAAAATTTAAATGTCAAACTTTCAATTACATATCATCCAGTTTTTAAGAACGAGCAAGAAAAATAAAAATCTTTTTTTAATAATATACTTGAGATTCAAATAAGTAATGTGTTTTACAATTCACCTATTCCATTCCTTATTTAATAATTTGAAAGTCCTTGTAAGACCTCTTAACCTCGAAGCCAGATTCAAGGATTCAGCTTCTCGAATAATAAACCGGTTACTCTACCAATGCCCCCTTACATCGCCAATTTAGTATCGTAAAGCCAACTTCACTTTTTTATTTCTTATATTTTTTTCAGTCGGCTTTTTATTCTTTTAATTCCTTGCATATTTTTTAAGTTTTTTTTTAAACTTTATGACACTATAAATTCAAATTTAAATTATACACTCCTAATATATTTTTATTAATATAGAGAATCACTGATGCTAAGATGAAAAAAATTCTTGTGTATTCTAAAATGCAAAAAAGATAGTTCCATTCCGCATCATCCAACAATTAAGTACTAAATGCGACTGCATTATCTCAGTGATGTTGTCATTCAAGCTCAAACTGAACCGCACTAAACACATCAGCAATACAGAGCGCATATTCATTTCGCATCTAACCGCACCTTCCTCGTTCACACACCGCCGAGCTCGGTAAGAATACTCGTTGTCATGACGACAAAAACGACGAAGAGACCGGTCATGATATCCCTTGGAGAAGAAGAAACCGCAAAAGCGCCGGAAAGGGATTGAAGCTGTTATTCCTACATAGATTATGTGTTGGAGGTTATTGAACGTATGCGAAACTATGTGTGTTATCTATTTTAACAGAATCTAGCTCTTAATAAACGTCACATTTTATATCTCATTGTATAAAATAGTATAAAGCGTCGATATGCATTAAATAGAAATTATCAAATTATCCAAAGATTACGTAAATGCTATAATATGACATAATATAGTGCGACAACATAACAAATAATGCAACATCACTGGAAAGAGTTTAAATATATTTTCACATCAAAATATCTTGAATAAAATATAAAAGTTGTTTAAAAGATTGGAAAGAAATTATCATTTAATTAATTGTATGCACATGCAAATGCAAAATGAATTATAATAACTAGCTTCCGCACACGTAAATTTCCGAATGAGGCTGTGAGATTTAGACACAGGTTTTTGGGTTCCCAAAATATGTAAGCAATCGATTTTTAAATACACCTTACGCCATTTATTTACAAGTTGTCGCACATAATTTACATTATTTAATAAATACACCTAGGTTAATTCTACAGAGTTTACGACGATATCCCACAAGTTGAAAATTAGCCTATGTATTCATTTCAATCATGAACTATTTATATACTAAGTTTCACGAAAACACGTCTAACCCCTTAGACGTGATTACGTAACAAACATACAAACGCTTCATAGTAATAGAGTTTTAGTAAAGCAAAATTTATATGTTGCTTCACCAAAAATCTATATGAAAATAAAATTTTGTAACGAATAGTTGCTAGGTTGCAGAGTTATGTAGTGACAAAAAATACAGAAAAACAATATCACTTTCGCGTTTATGATGTTAGTAGAATATTGGGTACCAAAAGCCACGACAACAGAAGACCACGTTTAAAAAACTATACGATAATGAAGATAACTTGAAGGTTTCAAAAGCCGATAATGTATTACTTCATCGCGGCCTTCCTAAAACATAGGAAGAAGATCATAAACAATGAATTGTAATAGCTAACAATAGAATTATTATCGCACCGAAACTTAAAACACATTTAATGTTAATTAGATAAAGCATGTAAAGATACTTTGCCTTATCAGCGCACATGTTCGATGAAATAAACGCAAGTATAATTAAATAAACAGACATTGTAAATCCTCTTATAACGACAAAACGTGACAACAAAATTTAATTATAAATTTTATTAGCGGATAATTTCGTTTGTTAACACAAAGAGTGACCCTGAATATTACTCAACCTTTCAGTTAACTGAGGTCTAAATGTTACTTTATTATGGTCAAAAAAATAGTATTGAGCAGAAAATTGGTTTCAGAGATATGACCAGCCAGAATATTCCAAATTATAGCTCAGGAATGGTATATGCATAAGTAATTACAAATATTTCTGATGTATTTAATTTTTAATTTCAAAATGGTTTTTGGTGTTTCAAATTGTAACAATTTTTCTCAGTTTCGAAATTATAAAAAATAAATATTAATAAAAAACCATAATACGATTAACACCGATCGTTGAGTAGTGTAAATAATATGACGACGTTCTAAGATATTTCTGTTCATGTTAATATAAAGAAAAATACATTTTATAAAATTTTGGTATTTTTCATGACCATATTTGATTTTTGACTATATATTTCTTTTTTGACTATTATTAATAAATTAGTATTTACAGATAACAAAAATATTTCAATAGAGAGTTTTATTAATTCAATTTAAAATAATGCTAAACTTATCCAGTCATTTCTTTTAATATATAAATTTACGGTGTATCTTGATGCATCAATTAACAAGTAAATAGAAATAAATTAAAAGCTAATCAAAAAGTTAACAAACACTGTATAATCAGAAGTTATAGCCATTGTCAATTCAATGCTTATATAAATTAAATTCATAGTAACACCTAACTCTTTTCATGAACGTTGCAATTGTAATAAGTACCAACAGGAAATTCGAACAATTTCAAAACAGTAAAGTTTTCCATCATATTATGAACAAAAATAAAGCTAAGATGCACAGTTTTATATTTAAGTTTTAATGATCATTTCAGCGCTTTGAAAGAAAAACGTATCCCAAATCGGAGACCCATTTAATTCAGTAATAGTCATTATACTATACAGAGGCTATAGATATATTATACGGAGGCCTGTTTAATTTCAGTAAGAATTATTATAAATCGGAGGTCCATTTGTAAATTAGAGGCCCATTTATTTTCAATAACAGTCATTATAAATCGGAGGCCCCTTTGCAAATAAGAGGCTCGTTTCATTCTAATAACGGTCGTTATAAATTGGAGGTCCATTTGCAAATTAGAAGCCCATTTGATTTGGCAAATAAAAATTAATAGAATTATTTTTACAAGGTTATCGATCCTGCGACTAAAGCTTTAGAAACAAAACATATTATACTCATTGTTATTTAAATAATTTAACTGATAAATTGTCAACGCAAAGAGCTTAAGAATTAAACAAAATCAGCATTTTTTCATACAATCAGTTTTATGTTACACAATGTAGATAATATTAATTGTTGGTTTATTTTATATATACATTAATCTAAAAAGTATATATTCGATTTCATGCTACATTTTTATTTTATATTTTGATATTAATGCTATCTCAAAAACTACCCCTTCTACTATTATAAATCTCAAAGGTTAGTTAGTTCGTAATTTTATTTGTTTTGTTACCTGATAATTCGATATAAAGAAATAATCTTTACCAAATTCGTATAGATTATGTGACGTAGCAACACGTACACACAGCGGAATACTAATTACCTTCGGTCACGTAAAGTTGTAACATCACGAAAATTGCTTTACGGATATCTGCTACTGCCTAAACTGCTGAACAGATAGATTTTCACTAAACTTTGTATAAATAAAATTCATGATTCAATGTAATACATAAATATTACTCTTTATCTTGGTGTTTCTTTTTAAGCCAAAATTAGCGTATTTGCTGTGCGATGAAAATCAGTGTTTTCTATTCAGTATTTAAAATAACTTGAATACAACATGTGAATAGATGTCGTAATGCTTCTGTTAAATCTATTTTTCGTGCATCTACGCTTAGCTTAACACTTACATAATTTTCTTGCATACGGCAAAAGTTTTAACGTTATTAAGTTTTGTGATAGTCTCATTGGGAATAAAATAAAAATTAGTTAAAGCGGCGGGATTAATTATCAAGTATTAGCAAATGCTAGTACTTTATGGTTATTTTGTTTATCTACAGTGTTATTGTCATTAGTCAATTACAATAATATATGTCACTATACGCAATCAATTTTTAAATAATTAATTAAAAGTTTTCTTATACGAGTCACCACACTATTTCAATTTTTATTCTTCGTGGCTGAGTTTTAAATATATTTGGCGTTAATTTTGTAGAAATTCATTATACACATTTAAATGAAACTAAGTGATGTAGTATTACTTCTAGTTTCTTTAATTTATTTACCACGACCTAGGTTTCGTTGTGTTACAACATCTTCAGGTGGGCTATTCATATACTATAGTTTCGCTAATAGCCCACCTAATGATGTTGTGATACAACGAAACCTAGGTCGTGGTTAAGAAATTAAAGAAAGTAGAAATAATACTACATCACGTAGTTTCATTTAATTGTGGATTCTTCGTCGTGTTATTTAAAAATGTATTCATCCATATGTTCTGATTTGAGATCCTCTTCATAAGCGCTCTCGCGTAAAAAATTTTGGAGAACTTTTAAAATGTTAATCTATACATAAAATAAAATTGTAACAGAGTGAATTCTGTATATTGAAAATATTTAGAAAAGGAGATTTGATTTAATATGTAGAATGATAGAAGAAGCCATAAAACCTGTTTTGTCTGTGTGTTAATTTGTTCTTCAGTCATGCGAAATCTACTGCACGGATATTGATAAAATTTGGTATATTTATAGTTTATACTCTCAGGTGACATTTTTCTCAGAATATTACAGACATAAAAAGAACCCTGCCTTGGTGAATATTACGATATCGGCAATATCAAAGCCACCTGTTATCGTTTTTAGTAAACTTTACGCTGCTAGATTTTTGAGAGTAAAAGAAAATAATAAACACAAAAATATTCCTAATAATTTTCCGTATACCGAATTCTTCGCGAATGAAGTCGAGTCACTACAGCCAGTTCATACAATATAACGTACCAAGTCATCCGCCATATCGCGTTTCCCGGGAACATAAATATGGACTAGATTACTTGCAGAACAAAGACAACGAATAACTTGTTTACGAAATAATTACGTTTGTATACGAAATAATTACGATTGTGGAACTCACTACGTATTTCTCCATTTTTAGCCCAGTACAAGGTAATTCTTATTTACTAAATTTTATCACCACATTTATATTAAACTACCCTACAGCGTTTTTTCACGGCTTCAGCTGTAAAAAATCATTAGAACTAGAGCTGTAAAATTATATTGGAGGGATAAATACGACCCTTTGCACTTTGTATTATAGACCGCTTGATATAATCAAAGCGTGAAAATCGACACAAACATACATATAAATCTACAATTTGTTAAGGTTTGTAGCGCAATCACGTAGATATAATATTTTATCTCTAAACCTGATAAAAAATAGAAAAAAAATTCGAAAAAATATCTGAAAGAAATTTTTTTTTTTAAATTCTGAAGGACCGTTTGGAGTGAAGATCTAATAATTGACAGTTAACAAATAATGGACTAAAGAGTTGTATAAGTGCAAAATCTTTTAATTCCGTATTTTAGGCACTCCGTATATGGGCAAACAAATTTTTTTACCAACCTCTTTTAACTGTAATATAAAATGAAGATTAATAAAGTTATGGATTATTATATTATCTTTATAAAATAAATTTTATAAAGATAATATTTTTGGATATAAATTCCTTTTTTTTTAAAAAAGGGCATTAAAGTCGTTGTTCCGCAAAAGAAATCAGAAAAAATCAGGGATGTCTCTAATTAGTCCATGTAAGTACCGAGTTAGTAAATCGGGAATGAATAAATGAAGTAAATTCGTAGATCAAGTACCAAACAATTGTTTTCAAAATAAACATGACACAAAACTTACAGATCGTAACGTGTCAATTAAACGCTGCTCAGTTTGGGCCAGCCAAGATTAAACGCCAATGCAATTTTTATGCAATTTAGTTGGCGCCGTTTGTAATTGCTGCAACGAAACAATTTAACTGTATTCTATTTTAATTGCAATTTATTCACTCAGTCTGTCTGTCGTAAAGTATAAACTATGTCGCGCTTTTCGTAACTCGTGATGATACACGATTGTGACACCAACAATAATAATCAACAACATAGTATATAATAAATGTTTTTTTGGAAAATACATCCAAAATGCGTATCATTTGTATTTTTCGGAAAAATTGAGAAATAACAATTAATTAATTGTACGTTAAAACCTAATTATATATTTCAGAACCACAGACATCTAAAAAAACTGGTCCCAGTGTCATAGAGAACTACTTAGCGTAATTACTCTTATAGGTAAGACTAAACCCAAACTCCCACAATCGAATACATAAATGTCTCCAGTCATATATAAAGCCTAACTCTCACAATCGAATACGTACTCATATATAAAGCCCATATCTGTACTCATATATAAAGCCCAAATCCCACAATCGAATACATAAATGTATATACTCATACACAAAGTGTAAAAATTTGTTTATTTGTTTGTTCGTGTTGTTTCACGTCTAGAACTACATGACAGATTTGAAAAAATCTTCTCAATCTTAACATTTTGTGTTGAAAGCCCATACTTTGAGAAAGATTATAGGCTATACATCATCACGCTATGATTAATAGTGGTAGAGTAATAATAAAAAGTGTAACAGTAGTTGGAAAACACCGCCAAAATGATACAACGAAAAGAGAGACTTGCTAATTTATTAAGTGAATATGCCCCTACTCCGATGACTGACGTCATTTGGCTCACGGAGGGGAAAGCAAAATAATTAAGTTAATTCTACACGAGTGAAAGCGAGGAGCAAAACTATTTAATAATATGGAGATACTTGGCCTTATTATCTGAATAAATTTATATGGAAGAATGTTTTTTTTTCAAAAATGTGTAAAAAGGAAAGTAGAAAAAATGTTTTGGAATTCTTAGTTGATTTTGACGGGACATGCAACTTACACAACAATGGGGAAAAGTCACTAATAAATATTATTATCTGTGTTTATGTATTTATACTGGGATTACTTAGAAAACAATAAAAAAAATGCCTGAAGCCCTTTTTATTTTAATTTAATTTTTTACAACTAAATGAAACTACGTGATGTAGTATTATTTCTAGATTATTTAAATTATTTACCACGACCTACGTTTCGTTGTATGCCAACATCTTCAGGTGGGCAATTTGTAAAGATACTTGGAAAATACTCTTTTAGGCTAAAGAATATTTATAAATTGCTCACCTGAAGATGTTGTAATACAACGAAACGTAGGTCGTCACTTTCAAATATTATAACATCGTAATTGTTAACAGCCATCATCATTTCACCCTCGGCCAAACTAAAACTACTACCGCAATAGGACGTGGAACGCATTTAATTTCAGTGGAATATGTGTGAAAAGTCAGGAAAGAGACTGGCCCACTACCCATTGTACAAACCGATTTCCATAACTATACAGTCCTTGTAAGATAACGCCATCCTTCATCGACCCGGAAATGCTGTCACCACACTTCTCTTTACACATCTTAAGATTGGAATAAGGTATAATCTATACATGTAATAAAATTGTAACAGAGTAAATTCAGTACATGAAGAATATTTTAAAAAATAATTTATTTTGGGTATAGAATGATGGTAGAAACCGGAAAACCGGAATTTTTGTGCGTTCGTCTGTATGTTATTTTGTGCGTCAATCACGCAAAATCTACTGGACTAATTTTGATTAAATTTGGTATGGTAATTGTTTTTAACCAAGAGCCAAATGCGAGAGAGAAAAAAATTTCTTATTCCGAATTTTACACGAGTGAAACCCACGAGGCACAGCTGGTAATTAAATAAAATCAAATGGAAATAAAATAGATACTTGTTGTATCAAGTTCGTCATTTCCAAATTCATTGAACTTTTAAAACAACTTATAGTAACACCTAATAACATAATATTATCTCAAACTTCCAATATTCCAATAACTTTAGCGCTCGGGTAGAAAGCTAAAGTTGTTCCCCGTAAATTAACTTTTAATGATAACGCTTATGAGAGAGCAATAGGGAAAAGTAATCATATAGCGTACCCTAAATGTGGCAATATATACTCCATTAAAAATAATCTGCGTAGCCCATTGAATCAATTCAAGCCTCAAGGACGTTATATTTCTTAACCTCTTTAATCTGTTAAATCATAAAATAAAGTTTAATTTAATTAGCAAGACCTTTGTTGTTCGCTGGATTTATGTGTCGTACTAAAAGTAATTCCAAAGTCAATGAGTCAACGTGTCATTTAAAAAGTAAGTGCTAACGCGCAAAAATCCATCATTAAATTGATCGGTGAATTAATGAATAAGTATATTCAAGAATAAACAATGAATTTTATGTTAAATGCGCAATCTCTATTTCTAAACTAAACATGCAAATACTCACTATCTTATATATCCAATACATTATATACCTTCAGTGAAAACCCAAATATTTGGCGTAACAAACTATTGAATTAAATTAATTGAATCGAGAGGCTCGCCGCCGCCCCCTTCCCGTGCACCGTCAAGCGTCATCGCGCGGTTCATTCATGAAACGAACACCATTGAAGCGAGCCGCTCCGCCGCATTTACTACGCGGGTTGACGAACTCCCGCACGAGCCAAATGGTACGTTGAAATACCATCCACTCTTATTAACTCTATAATATAGATCGTAACGTTTCAAACAAATGTAAGAACTATGAATATCGATTATAATATATAATATAAGTGTATGTTGGAATTATTAGATTTGAAGTTACGTATCTCATTTGGTGGTTTTAATGGCGTAATGTTGGATTGGCTAACAAGTTTTTACCATGACTTGTACTTAAAAAAATATCTTAAAATTAAAATGCCACAAAGAAAGCAAACTGTATATTTATAGACCATCTTTATTTATGCTTGCGGCCATCTGGCAGGCAGTGACAATGTAACCTAACCGTAAAAATCTGGTGACTTAGAAATTGATAAAAAAAATGGCAGTCTTTTAGCCTTATATAATAAAATAATTTTTTATTCTGTAAATGATGTCTTAGAGCTCAGAACAAGCGGTAATCAGATGATGTAACGTCGGATGAATAAATTGATGTACTAGTAGAATCCAATCTAACGGTTATTATTTTTGACGAGCATGTTTAGCGGTACAAGGCCTAGTATTGACCATTTAGTTTGTTAACTAGTCGACTTAACTACTGATACTAAATCTCTGTATTCACAGTATATATACCTTCGGAGTCGAATCTCGAACAACTTGATATTCCACCAGCAGATCAGCATTATTTTCTGGTATTCAATTCAGGTTTTGGTTACTGTAACTTCTGCTTTTCCTGCACTAAGTAACCCACGTAAGTAACCCACTTCTCTTCACTAACGTAAGTAACCCACTTCTTTTCACTAGGTACTAATTGCTTCAATCAAATGTAGTTATATTTTAATATCAATAATCTTGAACCACGCAGATCTAATAAAATATCTTCTATTTTACGTACGTAGTGTCAATTTAAGCCTATTGTTTTTTGCACAATTAAAGCTTATAATAAAATATTTTGCAAATTTCAACAACCTTTTAGGAATGTCCTGAACTCTTGGATAAAAACTAATTACCCAACACAATAATTTAAACACCATTTTTTACTGCGATCCGTCGTTTGGAAGTTCATTTTCAGGTACAATTGTTAGCATCAATATATAATTGTGTAAACCAGTTCTTGCTATCTTATACTAACATATATTCGTAATCACTTTGAACACGAAACCGTCTAGAAAGTAAATAACTTGTCAGCGGTTATCGTTAATCGAGAATGTCATATGCATTCCTATTGTACGTAAATATACTCGTATTTTATAGAATTTAACCAAATTACTGAGTTTTTTAAATCATCGCCTTAAGTGTATTCATGGAAAACATACTTTTACCTAGTATACCCTAGATATTTTTCTTAAACAAATTTACAGTAAACAGCGCAAACAACTGAATACGAAACTGTGAACAGGATATCGAATCCCACTAAGATAATATTAGAAAGTGCATAATAGATCAATATCTTTACTTTTCAATTGCTATTGACCGACTAACGTGGAATTTTATTAATATAGACGAGTGGTTACGTAGACATGTTTCAATCATTATCGACCAAATGTATAATTTTTTATAAGACATTTTATTCACTAGTTGCTAATAATAGGCGACTATTCTACTATAAACTCTGTCTTAAATTCATAATTTCTGTTTAAGTATAAGAAAAAAGAAAATACTTTTATTTATTCCGATATTTGAGCTGTTAGTCTAAAGAATATTCCTGTGCCGGTAGATATTACGAAATAATTGTAATCATATATATTATTTTGGGCGTTTTTCAGATGTGGGAAAGTGCAACATTTACATTGAGTTAAGTTCGGGCTATATGAAAAATGCCCAAAATAGTGGATTTATATATTTTTTTTAATTAAATTGTAGTTTTCTCCGCTCTATGTGCTTATTCGTTATTTTGATGCAAAAACCAAGTCTTAAATTTAAACGTTTATTTGTTAATGCTTTTTAATGACTTTTTGATGGAAGCAATTGTGATAGTTGTTTGGTGGATAGTGAAAAAAAACATTCATTTTTTCACTGACTGTGATTTTGAGATCCTCGGTTTAGAATACCCACACCTTCTTCTGTGACTTCGTTGAAACGTCATAATAATAAATACAGGTTTCATCAGATATGATGATTGCATTAACATAGGTCAATTTTTAAGGTTCCGTACCTTATAAGAAAAACTGGAACCCTTATAAATTCACTCACGTGTCTGCTGTCTAACCATCACAGCCATTTTTTTCAGAAACTACTGTACATAGAAACTTGAAATTCGGAACTGTAATAAAACATAATAACACGCTCACATCTCGAAGTTAAAAAGTAGGTATTAAGAAAAAGTAGTTATTAAATTTTTTTTATTTCACATGTAGAGCGAAATGTTGTTTAAAACGTCTAATTATAAAGGTCTCAAAAATATTTTTTTCATAATTTTAAGTGTTCAGACTTCAGTACTGAAAAATATACAAAAAAATATGTGCGTAAGGAAGGGGGGTCCTACTCAAGCTAAAATTATGAAAAAAAATATGGTTTTTAGAAGCTTATGCAAAGGCTATATAGGGTTGATTCTAGATGTCATATTTTTTTAAATATTCCTCCACGTTTCTATACATACGAAATATATACTACAAAATAAATTTACATTTTTCTATTTTCAAAGCCAATTTTCTCATAAACTATGCGACGTAGAAAATTGAAAGTTGGCATGGTAATACATCTTAATCTTAACCCACGTATATTGAACATATTTTACACCATTAACTTTTTCAAAATATTCGTACTATAATTATTAAATAAATAAAGGTCTTAAAGAAATATATATTTTTATGTTTTATATATCATGTGTAGTACCATTCGATAAAGCTCATTTTGAGGAATACAAAAATATTTTTCACAATTTTAAATTGCCCGTTTAAAATTGAAATTTAAAAATATGCAAAAATATTGTATTCCTTCCTTACCCCTTATTTCCTAAATTACTAAGCCAAAATACACGTAAAAATAAGACTAGAAGATTATAAGAAAAAACTAAAGCTGGTATCATAGATGTCTTAATTTTTAAAATGTACACTTTGTTTTCACGCCTGCGAAAGATATTATATATAATACGTTGCAATATATTTACCTACGTTGTGAAAAATTATTTGTAAATATTTTAATAAAAATACTATGTACGTTTAAAAGTTCATAAGTGCCGGAATGGGTACGAAACCCTCGTAGTGCGGGCTGTACTCGTGCTTGACATATTCCTTATTATTTATACCTCTACTTTTTACACCGGGAAAATATATTGCGACACTACATACATTGAAGTGCTTATTTTTTACGTTTGCAACAATTGCATTTACATCAATGTCTACCATTTACGTCAACCTAAACTACCCATACTTGAGTCCTTGCATTTACATTCTTTTATTCTTATTAATGGTCGCCCAGTGGTCGAAATTCGATCGTGTTATACTTACCTACTCACTCTGTTGAAAACACTAACGTCCGTATGCACCACACACGGTCAACATTATCAGTCGGATTTACTGACAGTTAAAAACGTATTTCTGTTTCTCGTTGACTGTCAGTCGATTGGGAACAAGAGTCTAATTTACCGACCGTACCCTATTGCACGGTCCAATTGTAAAGTATCTATACAAAATACGTTTTTAACTGTCAGTTAATCCGACTGAAAATCTTGACCGTAGTGGTGCCTACGGGCGTAAGAGGTCGGCGGCAGCAATCTATGAAAGAAAGTCAGATCAAGTTTAGAGGTACTTTCAAAAATAGCTACAAATACCATAAGTTAACCATAAGTTCGTAATCAACTTCAACTCGTAATTTAGTCACTGCTTTTAATGTCTTTAAAGACAAGTCCTTTTTTGGAACACTTGTTTGTTTTTAATATGATTCATAAATACTTAAATAAATAATGACCAAGTCACGGGTATATTCTTACATTCATTAATCATGTTTTTCGTCTTCCACAATCGATTTAAATTAATTGTACCAAAAATATATAAAAAGACATATTAAATTATAAAATCCTGCTCATTGTTTACCAGTACAACGAGTTTACCTCTATTACCTATTTTATGAGTTAGTGTTACTTTTAATAATACGTTTTTAGACATTTTCTTTTCCGTTGTTTTAACTTATATAGAGAATATATAAGTTAATTCTTACGAATATCTTATTATCCTTCCCTTTCTCGGCTCTAATTATAAGAAATTTATCACATTTACCTTTGTTTATTTAAACGGTGGAAATTATTAATGAATACGAAAATAATTAACGTAAAATCTTACGTAAAAATTAATTTAAGATGATGTCAACTGCACAACTGAATAAATTTATTGACTTAAGGAATTTAATTTTTATGAACGGAAAGACAAATGATGGTTTTAGACCAATACTTTTAGTTGAAAAATGGAATGGAATTTTGAAACAACAAAAGTAGCCATTTATGAAATTTTGCTTGTGGTAAATAATTCTTAATTTAAATACACTACAGTGTAATAAATTTAGAACGATGATCTTGATTGTATCTCTCGAAAAGTGGAAAAGAATTATGTTAACGAGATCAAAGAATTTTTGAAAGCACTGTTCGTTTCCGCTTTGCTTTTTATAATCAATTGGACTTTCTCTGGGCGAATAATTATTTTAGATAGAATATGAAACTTACTTAAAGGAAAATAGATGTTTTTTCAAGTTGTTATCTACTTGGTGTAATTTAAACGTACGTTAACTTTATCGTTAAACCTTGAATGATCGCCTGTCAAAATGTTTATCAAGTTTCATTGATGTTTCATTTGTTTTTCTAAACGATAATATAGTTACTTATAAAATCAATTTAATACTTAATATATTTCTTGTGTGCCATATAGAAATCGGTAAAACGGGATATTACCCGGGATACTTCATGAATCTGTCATAGTCTGAAAATTTGAACTGCCGCATCTAGTCTCCAAATACGAAATTGTCCAAATATTTTACTACTAGGAGTCGCATAGGTAATTTTGTTATTATAAGATTAAATGCAATTTTTTATTACTGTTTAAGTGAAATTTAAAAAAAATAAAGTTTATGAAAATAAAATAAATCACAAGAGATAATGAATAAGAAAATATCTTTATTTAATCAAAAAAAAAATTTAAAAAACTACGAAAAAGACTGTCTAATAGTAAGTAAATCTATGTTTTTGTATAATGACATTATAACTGATAAAAAACTTTTAAATATTTAAACAACTAAGAACGACGTATATATATATATATATATATATATATATATATATATATATATATATATATATATATATATATATATACTTAGACAGATGTATAAATATAAAATACGTATAAATACAAAACCTTGAAACTACACAACAAAATCGATGAGATACACACCAAAAGGATGGTTATTTCATTACAACAACCAAATACTTCTTAGCGCATAAATGCCGCGCATATTGATATATCCATACATGAGTAATACAAAGAACATAACATACAAAAGATCGAAGCTATATATAAAGTTTCCAAAGTTTGAAGTATTTGTAAATACCGGTATATGACGGCCACGTGCACGCGAGACAAAAGAGGGTACAGGACTCGTTAGCATATCGTATGGCGACCTCTTCCTTGTTGGCCGGTCCACGAGTATCCTTACATTGGCCGCATCCTTTGAGATCGAACCCTGACCGCGCTCGCCACCTGCATATATATTACCGGTTGGCCCTTATACAGCGTGCATATTGATGTATTGCTTTTATATTTCTCGAAAACAAAATGCATCACACTTCGGCGTGTACGTACGTAACACACAAGCCATTCATAGTGCCCACAAAGTTTTCCCCGATTTTATCACAATTGTTTAAGTTTTCCCCGATTTTATCTCCCAAAGTTTTCCCCGATTTTATCTCAATTCCCTATCCTTTACTTATCTTTCCCTTCTTTCATTTCCCTTTTTCTTTGGTTTTTTACCAAGACATATAAAGCAAATTCTTCGAGGTTATTAGTTCCTCAGGAAATAACTTTTCAGCAGCGCTGGTCTTATTTACGATCCAGAACCAAATGTAAAAAAGTGAAAACAGCTATATTATATACTGTTTTTGAACTTTAAATGTAATTTCCTACTTTTACTACTTTTAATTGTAAAAGTCCGGACAAGTTAGATAATTAATATTTCTGTTTAAATATGATTTATCTTAAAGTAATGGGCTAATTATGATGTTGTTTTTATAACACCTTACTATATATTTCTTTAATGGTTATGTGTGGATCTTATTGCTATTTATTTTGATAAATAAATGTGCAGAGTCCATGAGAATTGAAAAGGACTGAGAATTAAATTGATTGATTGGTTGAAATTGTTAACAGTTGTATTTTATTCCATGTGCTAATATTGATAACAATTTGAATAGATATTATTTAAGAATATATTACGAGTGCGGGGAACATGGAGCCAATATAATTGGACCTCATTTTCACGCTTAAGTCAGTTAAAAATGAAGGGCAGTTGATGGTATAATATTTGAATAGGAAAAAAATATTAGAATACATAGAGTAAAACGGTTTTCCTACTTAGAAAATTTAAACAAATTTTTATACATATTATGATTATTAAGATACTCGTATATGTCTATATTCTCTCTTATTAGAACAACGTGTTTCGTTTAATAAGACAAAATGTATATAATATGCCTCTTCGTGCAGCGATCCGTTTTTGATTTTTTGTTTGATCGGTGAACTTCTGTTGATTTAAGATTATGTAGAGATATAATGGCGGAACTCTAAGATATTGAGATGAAATAAAAGATACGAGGCCTGTTGAGACTATTTATATTAGAAACTATTAACATAAGTCTATTAGAAACTATTAACAAGTTCAGTTATTTCTATGATTATTCCGATTACACATAGAAAGGGACAAGAGCTTAACAACACATTAGTTACGTTTTTTGTAATAATCACGAAGCGATTGAAAGAGAGTCTATAAAATTTATTCAGCATAAATAGGGTAGATATCTAGTAATTTTTTTATAAAAATTAGAACTTTACTTAACAGTAACCAAATCTTGACTGCCAACCTGTATATTTTATTATAGTATTTTCTGCCGTTAAGTAAAAAAAGTAGAAAAAACTATAAAAATCGTAAAACTTGCATAAAGGTGATTCCGGCAGCTTACAGTTTGCTTTTGGTATTTTGTAGTATTTAAAATAGTACTTCTGCTTTTCATTTTTATTAGGGAATTAAATTTCTGCAACAATCTTTTACAATTTCCTTCTGTCTGTTAAAACGTCCTAGCGCCTAAAGTTAACACAATTTCGTAAGCAAATATTTGGTAAAATAGGCAGATAATCAAAGTCGTTAATACTAAGGTAAAATATCTTATAAACTGAATTTTATTCTTTAAAGTTTAGTCCTGTTTACACAAATTTACATAAAAATCTTAAATAATCTTAAGATAAGTCAATCGGGTGTGGAAAAGATAATCGTCTGTTTCGCTCGCTTTCGTTAGATTTGTGTATGCGTGAATGAGAGAAAAAGTGTCACAAGAAATATTTAAATTTCGAATTATTTTTATTTCGTAAAGAGAAGTAATAAAAAGTATCACTTTCACTGCACACCATGATAGTCTCTTTGGCTTCTTCATTAGAGATTAGTTCGTTCGTAGCTCCATGATTGCAGTGTTCCACAAGACTAAGTTCTCAATTTATGTTGTTTTAGCTGACTGGAAGAGATTGCCCGTGTAGCAATAAGTTCACCAAATTAATTTTTATATTGAAAATTTATAAGTAAACAAATCTTGTAAAATAATATACATTAATCTAAAAATATTCTAAAACAATGTTAATGCTGTCAACAAAATATTGCACGATCCTTCGATTGGCGTGAGCCACACCCTGTCAGTAGCGGCACTCCCGTACAAGCGTCTACCCTCTTCCTTCCTCCCCTCGCTTTTACCGACCAGTGTCCGCGTGCTCGCACTTGAATGCATCTTCCGGGATTCGAATGCACTTCCGCTACCGGTCATTGATTACGTTTGATTGTTTTTAGAGGAAGTCCGCTTCAGATGCTGACAATAAGGGGTTAGTAACGGCTTTCGATCTTTGTTTATTTATTTCAGTTTTCCGCTGAGCATTTTATGTCCGTTGAGTAACGGTAACTAGGAATATGATTTAATTTTACAACTTAATATAATTGAAGAGAATATAAAGTTTTAGTGTTTCGTAAAACTATGTACATTCTTTTGCTCGGTTCATTTAATGCCCGTTCCTCGTTTCATATGTTCATCACTCCGCTCTTCAGAGTAAAATATTACCAAAACTTTTTCAGAATTGACATATGCTGGTATATGCCCCTTAAGATTAAGATAAATATTTGATACGTAAGACAAATGAAAACTCATGAAATTTCTATAGTATTACTATATTAATAATGAGTGTTAAATGTGTCAAAGTGTCAAATATGCCTTGTAATTCTCGACTATAACAATATGCGTGTAATATTGATTGTCGGACATTAGTCATTTAACGAATTTTAAAACCTATATGGAAACTAATACTACATTATCGAAGATCTGACTGTATAAATGTCATTTTCTACGATAATTGTTTAAAGGGTAAACTGCGTCGATTGCGATTTTTCTATTTTCTTGTCGTATTTTCATACGTCGTGTTTTATGGTACTTTAAATATAGGAGATTTTTATCCCGGACCAAAAATTATTTTTTTTAATAATTGAAAAGTCATTCCATTAGAAATAAAAGCGTGAAGAATAGTACCTACATATTTATATTTATACGGAAAGTGAATGATATAATCTGAATATTACGAATAATCGTATCGATTTTGAAAATATTTTTAGGTTTAACACCACAATTTTTCCCCTTTCTATGCGGATGAAAGTTAGCAGCGGTTCAAACTTACAAATTATAAAAAAAAATCAACCCTTTTCGTATGACTGTCGAGATGAAAGGTATCTCGTTTTACTTCTCAGGATTAAAGTCAAATGCGTATCATTTCGATATGATCTCGAAAATTTTCTTCTATCTGTCTGTTTGTTTGTCAACAGGTATCGTACAAAAACTACTAAATATATGTTACACGCTCCAAACACCACCGCGGCTCCAACAGATGCTAGGGCGAGTAAGAGTCACCAGACAAATTTGTTGCGAGGGACCTATAAAAATGATCCACTCTATTTTCGAACCGAACTCAAAATGGAAATCAATGCGATTTCCCTAAAAAGTGAAAGCGAAAATTTTATTTAATTTCCTAGTTAATTCAGTTATAATTCGTATACATTCTTACAAGAAACAAACATGTACCATCTAGAAGGAAATACAAATAGAAAGTAACAGTTAAAAAATGCATAATGATATCAGATTCAAAACTTGCTGAAAGACGACTCTAAGAATTTGGAAGATTTCTAGAATTTGCTATAATATACAGAAAACAAGGAAATAAATTTACTTTAATCTGTATCTGACAAAATGGCCCATTGACACGTTGTTGAATAACAAAATTAAATTATACAAATACACCAATACATACACAAATGTAATAACAAATCACAAAAGTTTAAATAAACAAATACTACCATATCGAGGATCTAACTGTACAAAAGTAATATTCTACGATAGTTGTTTAGAGGCTCAATTAAGGCGTCGGCTGCAATTTTCCTATTTTCTTATCGTATTTTCATATGTCGTGTTGTTTTTCTGTCGAGATTTTCATCCCGGACCAAAAATTATTTTGTTTTTAATAATTAAGAAGTCATTCCGTTAGAATGACTTTTGAGAATTAAGAACGTAAAGAATAGTACATATTTATATTTATAAAGAAACTGAATAATATTGTGAATAATAGTCTTCATTTTAAAAATACTTTTAGGATTAACACGACAATTTTTCCCCTTTCTATGCTGATGAAAGTTAGCTGCGAATCAAACTAGCTAATTATAAAAAAGAAATCAACCCTTTTCATCTGACTGTCGAGATTTTCATCACGTACTTTGTTTTACTTTTCAGAAGTAAAGTCATATGCGCATCATTTCGATATGACCTTGAAAGTTTTCGTCTTTCTGTCTGTTTGTCTGTACAGGCATCGTAAAAAAACTACTAGATATATTTTACCGAGTGATTAACTATTGAATACCTTAAAATTCCATACGTAATATGAGAAACATACCATCTTAATAGCTCGAAAAAAGTTGGGAATGATGGAGAAAAATATTATTCCATAGACTAATCTTAACTGATTAAAATACTACGGAAAATAATCTTTGATATCAATTATCTTCTTTTCAGTTATTTATATTTTTTGTCACCAACTAAACTAAAGCGATTAGAAAATTATGGTAAAAAATGTCAGTATAACGATATTTTAATAACTCTTCCGACCGACTCCAGTAAATGGCACTAGACCTAAGTTAATTGACGCTATTACGGTTAATGGATAGATTAAGCGAACCAGTTCGCAGGCAAAAGTTCGTTCATGATCACATTTCTGAATACAGGTCACTTCTCAAATGGCTGACGATCCGTGATCGACGCCAACTTCACATACTTACGCCTCTTTTTAACATATTAAAAAATCCTCATATCTCAAATATCACTAAGATAATTTGAGCTATGAGGATTTTTAAAGATTTGTCTGCTCACGGCCTTGGGGTGCGATCTGAAAATTCACACACCCTACTTATTCCTAAACATACCTCTACCACTTACGAAAAATCCTTCACTGTCCAAGCAGCAAAAATTTGGAATCACCTGGATCCTGACATCAGGAAAATCACGTCTCTAAATATTTTCAAAAATCGAGTAAAAAGTCCTGCATCTCCTGAAACCTTTTCCTTTGTGTCTTTGCCCTTTCCTGTCTTTCCCATCCCAAATCATGTCAATATTTTGTTTTCTTTTTTAATTTACTTTCGTATTTTTTTTGTCTAATGTGCTATGAAGAATTTTCATTGTAAAATCTCTTACAAGTCTACCAACTAAATTTCAATACAAATTGTTATGGTTGACTGGGAGAGATTGCTCATGTAGCAATAATTCCGCCATATGTACTAAACATAATAGTTAATAATAAATAAATAAATAAAAGTTAATTACAAATAAAAATACTAAATTCGTAACTATTCGTATAACGAAGGAACACATGAGAAATGTATCAATACGTTCTCACATAAAATTCTACTGATTTGCAAATGTCTACATAATATTTTTGATTTCTTAAATAGCTTCACACTATAATTAACCAGAGATTGGGCTTATAGTAATAAGCATAAATATCAGTAGCCCAGTAACGAAAGCTGTCGATCCGTTACCATATAAACGCGATTTCAATTCTGCGTTGTAGCCATTTTTAGGGTTTCGTAGCCAAACTAGGATCCATTATAGTTTCACCATGTTCGTCTGTATGTCACAGTCGTTTTATTCGCAAACCATTAGTGCTGTGAATCTGTAATTTGGCATCACAAAAATGTATAAAACCTGCAAAATTATGAATATGATAACGCCTATAAAACCTTAAAAAAAGTTTTTAAGGTCTCCCGGACATGTAAAATGGGAGTGAAATTTATTCAGCGATACCTTCCCTTGTGCAGGTATCGTTGCATAGGTCTTTCAAAAATATAGGGATTATATCCTAAAAACGTTTTCTACACAGGGATCAGTTTAGGAAATATTAAGCTTTAAAATACTTTTGCGTACATGAAAGATATTGTAATATATTTACTTTATAAAAAATTAATACTTGTAAATAGTTTAGCGGATATACTACACTTAAATGTTTATAAGAGCCTAATTACTACGAAACTTGCGTAATACGAAACTTGCGTAATAGTTTAGCGGATATACTACACTTAAATGTTGCTACGAAACTTGGGTAATAGTTTAGCGGATATACTACACTTAAATGTTACTACGAAACTTGCGTAATAGTTTAGCGGATATACTACACTTAAATGTTACTACGAAACTTGCGTAATAGTTTAGCGGATATACTACACTTAAATGTTTATAAGAGCCTAATTGCTACGAAACTTGCGTAATACGAAACTTGCGTAATAGTTTAGCGGATATACTACACTTAAATGTTACTACGAAACTTGCGTAATAGTTTAGCGGATATACTACACTTAAATGTTTATAAGAGCCTAATTACTACGAAACCTGCGTAATACGAGTTCTACTCATACTTAACAAAATTTTTAATTTCAACGTAAATTTAGCCATCTATGAATTACAATCCCTACGGAGCCCTTAAGAATCTGTTTATCATGAAATCTGTTGTTATAGAACTGTGAGAAGCATTTTGAAAAAGTTTTTATGTGTTTAGTAGCATTGACATTAGTTCAGTTTTACTACAGTCGATATCGAATTAGTATAGTCTTAGCACCGTCAATATTAGTAGTATCAGTAACGTTAGTTTTAAAACATGCCGAAATTAAATGTCACATGATATTAGGATAAATGAAATAAGTTGCATAAATTGAAGTTTTAATTTTTAATGACGCTCCGACTAGTATTCAGTGCTAATGATTTTAAATCGATATATCGATACAAATTTCTTTTTTTTTCCATTTTCGATTAGTAATATAAATTAAAGCATCAGGTTTAATAAAAAGACCTCATTATCAGACCTCAGTCAGGACCGTCTTATAGCCGAATGCTAGTAAACGAGCAACTGTCGGAGCTCGGTTGTGCTTATGCAACTGAAATTAAAAGGGTTATCTAATTGTAATTATTTAGGTATTAGAAATATCGATGGCTTAGATCAAGTGTCTTAAATTTAAGTTAATTTCGAAGGTATAAGTAATCATATTTCTGCTGATCGTCTTCCGAGAATCTATGTCATTCGGGGTACGTGTTGATATTGAGTCCCCAATATATTCGGCACAACTAATTTAGACGATAAATCACCTTTTTTTCCCGATGCGATCAACCGACACATTTAAGATTCATTATTTAATTGAAAGTTTTGACATCCATTCAACAGTGATACTGAACGCAGCTATGCCACACTTGAAGATTACGTTGACGTCGTCGCCGTGATGTGTTGGCTCGATCATAAGGCATGCGGCCTTTGACGATGCGATGCAATACGGGGAACCGGGTTCGAGTCCCATCCGTGCGTCGAACGGGGCTGGACTGGTGCTATGGTTGACTGTAAGAGATTGCTCCGGTAGCAATAACTCATAAGTATCAATTAGATACATTAAAGTAGATAAATAAATAAAATTAAAATATTATGTTTGCCACTAACAAACTTTCCATCTCAAGTTATAAAATTAATTTATATTTCATATGTAATTAATAAAATCAATCTCCCATTATACAAGCAATATTCATCACTTGTTGCCAAAGTGAAATTCCTTCCTTAGGCTTTCTTTAGGCTTTTAACTAAAAAATTGTTAAATTAAATCTTAAAGTAAATATAAACATACAAAAAGAAGTTACGAATTTCATATTTTAGACGCAATTATATCTACATATGTGATGCACTATATTCATCTATCAATAGATATGCATGAGAGTAGAGTTCAAGAATTAGTGAACGCTTTGGGTGTCCCGCATAATTTTCGAAAGTCAAAGCAAAGTTCGGCTTTTAGCTAAAAAGCTTTTAGCTTTAAAGGCTTTAATATACCGGTCATATCATAAAAGCGACCTTCAACAAAATATTCGTGCATATCATACGTGTATAAGCCTAAAAGCGACCTTCAACAAAATATTCGTGCATGTCATACGTGTATAAGTCTTAGCATTCACGTAAAATATAACAAATGTATCTATAAATAATACTTGTAAAATTTTACGTGTTCGATGAGGAAAGCATACTTAAAAATCTAGGTAATCCATAAACATCTTGGTGGTTATCACTATTGTAAGATGAAAGATCCGTAATTAAGTACTTTTCGTTTTATTCATGTACTACTATTTTTGTATTTCGCTATTTTCATGATAGTATCCTTAATTAAACCGGCCATATATACTCGTCGTTTAACATCATCTCTTTCTCATCTTCTCTTTCTGTTCACCGGTAAAAACCTTTCTAAATATGCGCCTAACGACTTCCCTTACAACCTTGTTGCCTTTATTTTTTTATTCATATTTTTTAACAACCTTACTTTACACTTATCATGCTTTATTCGTAGATCTTTCTCTAAGTTATATAAAGTATCAAATCGACCCTAGGACACTGCCCCGACATAATTATTTTCCCAATCATTCAATCACGTCCAACCCATTAAGCGAGCCCAATCCGAATCACGTACCCAATCAGTACTACCGTGGATTGATTGCGCAACGCCTGCTCGTCCATCGATACATCTGCCTCAGAGAGCTCATTATACGCTCCAATCGTCGCCGCGGCTCCCACAGATGCTAGGGCGAGTTAGGGTCACCAGACAAATTTGTTGCGAGGGGGCCTATAAAAATTATCCATTCTATTTTCGAACCGAACTCAAAATGGATATCCGGTGTCAATGCGATTTCCGTAAAAAAAGGAAGCGAAAATTATATTTCATTGCCTAGTTAATTATAATTCGCATACTTTCGTATAAGAAATAAACGCGTACCGTCTAGAAGGAAACATAAACAGAAAGTAATCGTTAAAAAAGGCGTAATGGAATCAGATTCAAAATTTACTGAAAGACAACTATAAGAATTTGGAACATTTCTAGAAGTAGATATAGGACACAAAAACAAGGAAATAAATTGACTTTAATCCTGATAAAATGGCTCACTGACACGTTGTTGAGTAATAAAACTTAAGTATACAAATACGCCAATAAAGATCACATACGCAAATGTAATAACAAATCACAAAAGTTTAAATAAACAAACACAGAAATTTAAGACTGGCTATTTAAATATTGTAATCGAGCCTTTAGAACTTTCTAAGATCACTGAAACATAAATATAGAAAGCTCATTAAGTCAATTCAGTTAGCGGCACCGTGGTCCCAGGTGTATTTGTTATAATAAGAGCTTTTAAGTTTATATGAAGTTATAATAAGGTATATGAAGTTATAATAATATCATCCAGGTTCTAACGCAACGTATTTTCTAATGCAACACGTTAAAGTAACGTAGTTTAGACTCCGAAATTACAATTTTTTTTTCTATCCCTCATTGTTATAAATAAAGATTAAGGAGTAAACATTACACATTCTTATTTTATAGACACGTGGGTCATTGTGGAGATATTTCTACTCCGATGGTAGATAAACTCATAATTCTGTGTGAGATTACTTTTATAACAAAAATGTTTACACTCAAGAAATATATGTCTTAGTCGAGATATGTTCCTTTGTACCTACATCCCAAACTACATTAATTAGGCTTAATATCCCTATCAACGCAATATGTACTTACACCTTTTGAATCCACATACTTTTCAATAAAAAATTAACACTTCTCTTAAACGGGAAGTCGTGCCGTAGAAATAAGCCTTCAGTTCCGTGTTTGGTATAAAAAGCAGAAACATATTATAATTACTAAAAAAACGAGTGTGCTTTAGACCACACTACTGAAGTAAAACTTCAAATTCACAAAATATGAACTTTAAAATGAATTTACAATTTTATTCATTTTAAACGTAGAATATTTAATGTATTGAACAAAATAATAATTTATAAAATTGTTCAAGAACGAAAAGAAATTACAAAATAATCAAAAAATCACCGTTCACATAACGCTAGAAAACTCGCATATATATATATATATATATATATATATATATATATATATATATATACACTGGCTATGAGAGGAAGAGAGAAAGAAAATGTGCGCGCGCACTGCTCTCTCTTGCTCCTACAGTGTGATACAGACAAATAGGCTTGCACTGTGTCTTAGATATACGAAACATAACTGGCTATGAGAGAAAGAGAGAAAGAAAATGTGCACCTCTCTCTCTCTTGCCCCTACAGTAATATACGAAACGTAGCTCTCTCTCTTTCTGTCTTCACTAACTTATAACTCCCTCTCACTTCCGTTCGCCTCGCCCGGTCACACTTTTCGTAACGCTCTCGTCACGCATTCACCAGCTTACTCCCCAAGTCAAGTGTGCGTGAAGAAGTTTTACTTCAAAAAATTAACTGGACTCCTTAAAAAGTGAGAACTCATAAAGGATTTTGAGTAGGTTTTTAGGACATTAGACATTTTTAACAGTAATATTTACATACCATTCAAGTAAGGTATAAAAAGTCTTGCTGGTCATGACTGGTCTGTATTTTTTCATCTGTAATGTTTTGCAACATTTGCGTAAAGCGCAGCTGTAACGAGATCCATCAAGACTTTCCATTCCTTACTTGAATAGTATGTACTACTGAATACTATTATACTAGTGTTCATATTTTCTAATGCCCTAAATGCCTGCCCGAAATTCGTTATGAGCTCTTGAGCTATTAGTGATTCCAATGCAAAGCAATAATATTGATTTCTTGGAATGAAGTAAATGTGATAAAAATTTATAATCTGTAGACATTTATAATCTGTAGAGATAATAAAATTGTAAAAGAGTGAATTCTGTACATCGAAAATATTTAAAAAAAATTATTGATTTAGCGTATAGAATAATAATAGAAGCCAGAAGATATAATGATGAAGCCTTTTTTAAGAATTTTTGTCTGTCTGTCTATATGTTAATTAGAGTGGGTATCACACAAAATCTACTGGACGGATTTTCATGAAATTTGGTGTGGTAATAGTATATACCCAGGGGCAATATATAAGAGAAAAGAAAGAAAAATTATTTTTTCTAATTACACGCGACCAAAGTCGTAAACACAGCCAGTTGTTAAATATTCAGAATAATGTTGTGATTTATGTGTAAATAAAATCTATGACAAATTATTTTGGTAAAGGATTGTGATACAATAAATGTCTGCAGGCGAGTGGTTTAAAGGTTTAATTATTATGGATTTAGTTAGTAAATGTATTATTGAAGTTTTACTTGATATTTGTATGTGTATTTTGACTGATCAGTAATGAAATTAAATGATATTTTAAAGCGAATAAGGAAAATCGATTTATGGTCATAAAAAAGGTAATACGATATATATTGAGAATCAAAGGTTCATTGACAAGCGATGCTTATCTGGAATTAAAATAAGGTGATTTATTATTTGTAATGTGTACTTTAGTATGCAAGAAAATGTATGCTGCTTCAAATTATTAAAATAATTTTAAAATTCTATATGTTTTAAAATGGATTGAATATTACATGTAAAATGTAAAAAAAACACTTTATCAGCGTTAAGTAATAAAATTTCAGAATTCCTTAAGTAAAAATTTAATTATACAACTGCGTACAATTCAAATTTGATCTTTGAAACTAACAATCTTTCAGCGTTTCATGTATCTTTCTAAAAATGGTAGAATTACAGAAAATTCCGGCTAATAGAATATTTAACGAGTCGAACTACTCAAAAGTCATCAAAAGCGCAAGAAATATCAGACCTATCAATTACATCGCGATTTGCAAAAGTAGACTTTTCACGGACACTAAATTAACACTCAACACGTCACTTGACGAGCTCCGAAATTAATATACATTTAATACCACTCATAACAATTTACAACGTAGACTTTTCACGGACACTAAATTAACACCCAACACGTCAGTTGGCGAACTTCGAGGTTAATACAGATATTAATACCACTCATAACAATTTGCAAAGTAGACTTTTCACGGACACTAAATTAAACCACTCATGATTAATTTTATTCAATTCAAAAAGTGAGTAGTCAAATCTTAAAGTATTTCATGTCATTTGATAAAATTTTTAACTTATTTTACTTTCTTGCTTTCTTCTTCTTATTTTTTTTAATATTCTACGAAATATATTAACAATTTGTATTTATTCAGATATATTAAACGTTACGAAAATGCGAATTAAATCGAAAAAATGTAACTAATAATTCATTGCAAAAACGTAATTGGTGTGGAAACAATTTTTTACGTAGTTTTTTTTTGCAAAATTTACTGTGAGCGGTAAGAATTATTCTTCATTCTTATTAAGACGGATACTTCGTATCCACACGTTGGACGTGTATTTACTAAAGTAAGTACTGGTCCACTCTTACATGTAAGTGTGCTAGTATATATACATATAATTTGGTTTTTACCTATGATCCTCACTCATACAACATTCAAATATGTAGAACAACAGGAACAAACAAAAATTTAACTTGGGAACTTAATATAAAATAACATATATTTTTTATTTTTTCACAGAACGCGAAAAATTTAACGCGTATATTCATCATATTTAAACATTTATGTCATATAGTTCAGAATATAAATATAGGTCAGAATATAATTTAGAAATTAAACATAGCATTTAATATTAGCACTGACTAGTAGAAAGTCCAATGAGATGCACCAAAGGAAACATGGTTAAATGAAACCAAAGTAGACCTAAGAAAACAAAAGCTTGACTTATAAAAATGCAAAAATTGCATTTTTATAAGTCAGCGACACCTATAGTAGCATAATGGCTTTGAGGTCGTTCTCAACCGGGTGGCAGCTAAGGATTATTCAACATTAATACTAAATTTGATTTAAATCCTATTTTAATGTTACTCAATGTTAGCCGACGTTTTTCACTGCTGAAACACACCCAAAAACACAACTTAACGTTGACAACATACAACAGTATTTAATTACACTTTTTGCTTTTATTTCTAATAAAACAATATTTGTATTATAAACGCAAGTAATGTACGTCTAACCACACAGGTAATAAGTAGATGTAGCAACTTCCAGGAAGGTGAAACTATATTGTTATCCCTTCGTCCTCTTTTACCACTTTTTCTGTGTTATCTTTTAGTGGAGCCAACAGATGGCGTTAGAATCGCGTTAACACGAAAATGACATTGTGCGTCACATGGCCGTTTTTGTCCCAGCCTGACGTCTATCTTCCCTATAAAGGTACGCTTCGGTAAGGTTTTGGTATAAATTTAAAATATATATTAAGAGTCAAGTGTCGATTGAATGGAAAAGATATTCGATTTCCTCATTGAAAATATGAATTACACCCAACAAATTATATTTATCGAGGAGTAAATACAATTGTTAACTTACTTTTTCGACAAGCATTTATCTAAAGCTTAAACTGATGCATTTGTATTGACATTAAAAGCTATTAAAATTGAGATATGGATACCCTATGCAGCAGGCAGCTGTAGTCGGGAGTCGGCCGGCTGCGGTGAGCCCACGCCAGACCGCGCGGTGCACCTCGGGAGTGCATCCTGCCACAAGGATGCGGCTACCAGTTTGTAGTACTTCAGTGTCTAATACCATCTACCGGTACGGAACTACCCCGGTTTCGCTCAATTGAGTCCATTTTGTAAATTTGAAATACTTTTTTACTAGATGACCCGTGCGAAGTCTTCGCACTATATCGCCATCTACCGTGTTCCAAGTATACAATTTGGCTAAGATATTTGATGTGTCGTCCACAGATGGCGCTCATGCCAATTGTTATAAAAATTAATTTTTTTATTAACAAAAAGATTGTTTTCGATTTTTTTTATTTTTCGCCCAAAGTAGAAAACATAAGCTTTAAGTGGGTATTTTTTTTATTTTTTTTGGTGCAGTAGTTAAAGAGATCGAGCCGCTCGACCAAAAAACACCTTTTAGAAATAATATATTTAGATAGCATTTCACTTTACATGCAATTGTCAAAAATGTTCGCGTGTTATCTCTGAAATTTATGTTATGCATCTGTCGCAATCATTGTATGATTGCAACCGAGGTTTTAAATAATGGTGATTAATTAAAACACTAATAAATACTTAGACGAATTTTTGTTAAACTTTTTAACAGCTACCAACTTGTGTGTCTCTGATGTATCGTTCCTACAGGGCCTCCTTTATGATTGTATTACATTAATTGGTCTTAATAGCAATTTTTCATCGACCTTCTGTACGTTTATTTTTACTTCTAAGACTTCGAAAAACGCGATGTAGAATTATGCCGTCCGTAAAATCGTCCATTTGGAGGTTCGATATTTTTAACGCCAGCATTATGCTGACATATTTTTCCTCAAAAAATTAAGATGAATATAGAAAAAGTTTGTTAGACAAAACCTGCCAAGGTGGTAGATAATAACTTAAGCATCACTCTATTTCTAAAATGTTAACTTGGAATCAACGCACGGCAATTAGCGGATGGACTCGTCTCAAACGTCTCCCTCCCTCCACCTCCCCGCCTTCCGGGCCCCTCAAGAATCGTAATAAAAAATACGTGTGCTATGAGAAATCATAGTCGAATGAAATTTAGAAAAAATCCGGTAACACATGTGATATAATGATTGTGTAAATACGTATATACTGGATGACATTTTGAGTCATGTCAAGGAGCGATTAAAAAAACAGTAACTAAATCATACATTTAAAAAATTATGTTTTTTTTTATTGTATGATGAAAAAAGTTTCTTAACTTAGTATATGCATAAACAATTCGCTTGTCTAACGATATAACAAGTAACTTCTCTCAGTGCCTCTGTGTCGTTTGATTCTGAGTTGTTTTGCAGATAAATATTTACGTAAAGTCCATTTTTCTTTTATCAGACATTTATATATATATATATATATATATATATATATATATCTATATATATATATATATATATATATATATGTGTGTGTGTGTGTGTGTGTGTGCGCGCGCGCGTGTGTGTGTGTTTGTGTGGGCGTCTGTGGAAAAAACCATAGGGGAAGGGTGGCTATATTGTACCACTTAACTTCTAACCAATATTGCGAGATAACTGTTAAGAGTATCCTTATGTTTATTTGTTTGATGTTTAGTTGAGTTAATTGCATCTACTATTCTGCAAAAGTTATTTATAATAAGTGAGTAATTTCTTCCAAATATATATTTTTTTTAAAAGTAGCTATCGGTACGATTTAGAAACCGGTACGTTTAATCGTACCACAAGGTCTCTAAATCGTACTTTGAAGTTTCCCATACAAAGAGTGCAAAAAACAATGTTTCGTGTTCTACATATTTATTTAGTAAGAGATAAACAAAAAGGTACAGTGTCATATATCTATCTCCTCTTTCATATCAATTAATCACAGCCCTCTGATTAGAGATTGATGAAGTTAAAACTACGAATAAAGTTTCTTAAATATAAGCTCTTGGTACGATTTAAAAGCAGGATCATTTAATTTGTACATATGGTTTCTTAATGTGTTTTAGAATTCTCCAAGACAAAATAACAAATTAGAAACTTATACAAAAATATTTAAACATACATATTTTTTTTATAATAATTTTAATAGCAAACAGTTTAACTAAATTCTTTTTCTTACCTAGTAAATCAGTTTTCTGATTTGGGATCACATAAGAGATAAAATTTGTACTTAACTTATTTAAGGCATCTAGGACAAATATCAGGGATTATGCTGCAAGTGATATGGAGCCACTTGTGACATCTAACATATTCAAACCGATCTACTTTAGGAGCTTTTTTATCAAAGTAATACCCATTGCATATTGAACAATAATTTTCATCGTATTCTTCCTCAAGTTCCACATCGGTATCATCGTCTAAAATGATTTCCTCTTCAGTTTCAGACGAATCAGTCTCAGATTTTTTAGCTAATTTTCTTTTCTTTTTATTCTGAGTTTTATTTTGAGTAATTTGAGTTGATGCTTTTTTCTTTAGGTTTTTATTAGATACATATTTTTTAAGCTTTTTAATCTCCCTTTTATTTTTATTTATTGTATCAGTTTTTTTATCTTCGCGTTTTATTTTCTTCTTAACAGGATCTTCTTCAAATTTTATCTTCGGCTTTCTTGTTTCTCGTTTTTTCATGGATTCTTCTAGATCATTTTTGTATGGACTCGCTGTTAACTCAACTGTTTTCTGGATTCCTCGTTTTCTCGTATTTATTTGTTTATTCTTCGTCAATGGTGAAATGTCTTTAATCGGAACTTTTAATATTGGGCTTAATGTGTTTGTTTTTGTTGACGTAAATGCACCAAAGTTAACAATATTAATGGAACTTCTTGATTTTAATTGAACTGCCATTGCGTCGTTTGGTTCATGGTCAATCCTGTTTTCTGGTAGATGTACTTCGTTACATTGAGCAGCAGCTAAAACATTGTCATTAAGATGATTTAAAGCTGTAGTTACCAAACTATCAGGTTGTTTATATTTTGGACTTTGGACGGAACTTGTGATATTCCAAATGTGGGGGCTGTTTTCAACGAGGGATGGTGATTCGCATTCGGTAACATCAGACGTGTCAGATTTGGTTTCTTCCACATTGTTCGTGTTCTGTGTCTGACTGAGATTTAGAGTGTCTTTATTGGCTGGAGCTGGAGAACTGGCTTCTCCTACGTCATTCAGTTGAAAAGTCTCTGCCGCAAGAAAATGATGATCTTGAAAGATATGGCGATTAACAGGCCTTTCTTATCTTTTGTGGGTTTCACGATATCAATAAAATGTTTCAACCAGTCAACAAACAATTCTGAGTTTATATATCCCGTGTCTGATATCGTAATGACACTGCCAGGAGGTACACAATTTTTCAGCTGAGGGCACATCCGCTTTCTTTTGAAAATGATCATTGGTGGAATGAACTGCCCAGAAGCACTAGCTGCGCAAACAGCTGTTGTATTGACGCCCCGTTCTCCACTGGCAACGGATCCAATTTGTTTTTTACCTCGGTGCCCAATCACTTTCTGTGTTCTTTTTTGCACTGTAGAGAATCCGGTTTCATCTACATTGAACACATCGTTGGCGGTTAAGTTTATGTCATTCAGAATCTTTTCAAGTATGTCGTTTAAAAAAAAAAGCGAAAAGTTCATGACATTCTCCTTGTTAAATCCCTTTATTCTGTTAATGGATGTTGCTTCTGGCTGTCGTCAGCTAAGCTCTGAATGACACTCCATGAATTTGTAATACCAACATTTTCCCGCCATTTGTTTTGTTCTGTTAAAATTAATGTTGGAAGTTATTTTTTTCGGCTACTTGATATGCGAGACGCCTAACATCAGATGGTGTCAAACCGAACATACATTCCTCCATATTCAAAATATGTTGGACTAACTCATTCTCTTCACTCTCCGAAAAAACGGTAGGTCTTCCTTTATTTATCTCATAACTATATATTGCTTGATGTCTTTTCAAAGTAGGTTTTGGTATCCCATACATTCTTGAACACTCATTTAGCCCCAAAACATTGTTCTTTAATGACGTTAAAGCTTTCTTCAAGTCTTCTTCTTTACTTTTCTTACTTTCTTGTCGTTTTCTTTTCACTCATCTGCAATAAAGAATATAAAATAGAAAAAATACCAGCAAATAATTAGGTACCTACACGGCAATAAATAATCTAACATTCACGATTAAAAAATGCTGGATAATTTTAAAACATAAATAAAGTAAAAAGTTTTAAATAGTAAAATCATACCGGTACATTTAGAAACCATAGCTCGGTACGATTTATAGGACCACGCATGTTTTGAAAAAACAATTTGTTATTTCATAACCTCAAATGATTGTGTTGGTTAATTCCTACAGATAAAAGGGATAATAACCAAGAATCAGTGTAATTAAATAGTAAATTCTGAAAGCTTACCGTTTGTGTGTTACACCTTGGGTTCACCAGCCAAAAATTAGTAACAAAATCCACGAAAACCTATTTTACTTCATTGCAAACACACTCTCAAACATAGCGATGTCCCAAATTGTCATGCCTTCCTAAGTGTTGCCAACTATAATTTAGTGTTGCCGGAATAAAAAAAACGTACGTTGGTAGGAAATATATGAGTGGTACGATTTATCAACTGGTACAATATAGCCAACCTTCCCCTATAAGCTTTAACTATGATAAATCTCACACTCCTTCGTGAGCGCAATATGCTTAAAAACGAGTACAAAGTTTTCTCTTATAATATATATGTATATACATATACATATTTATATATTTAGATTTCGATTCGATAAATTATTTTGGGTACGACTTTGATAACAAACTATAGACGATTGTTCATTTATATCACCTTCATATCATATAAATTAAAAATATAATATAAAAAATTAAATATAGCATTTAACATTATTAACATTTGAAAACATAATTAAAACAAGCTAAGAAAACAAAAACTTGACTTATACAAAAAATCACAACTTCTGACCGCAAGAAATGGAAAAAAAATTCATATCGATAGAAGTTATCGGTATAGAGCTATCCCTGGTTTCACTCAATTGAGCCTCACTTGTTTAAGTCTAAAGAATTTCTATTTTACAATTTATTATACGTACAATTAACAAAAATGTTTACTTGCTGTCTAAATAATTTATCTTATAACTAATGTTATGCATCTGATGCGACTGAACAAGAATTGCATCAGATGCATCCGAAGCGTTAAATAATCTGACTAAATTTAAATACTAATTAATACTTTATCGAAATTTTTGTTAAACTTTTTAACTGCTACGCTACAACTTGTATACCTCTGACATATCGTTTCCACGCAGCTTCCACAATTACGGAAATACATTTATTGCTCTTAATCCCAATTTTTCATGTCCTACCTGGTGCATCTTTATTCTTACTGGTCAGATTTCTAAAAAAGCGATGTAGAATTATAGCAAAATCAGCATCTTTTCTCACTAGTTTGAGGAATGAGAAATGTTGCCTACATTATGATGATATATTTTTCCAAAAAAAAAAGAATTATTTAATCATAAAAAAATTTTTTTAGATGAGACCCTTCAAAATGTTCGAAAATAACTTAAGCATCACTCAATTCTTAAAATATTAAATTGGAAAGCGTTAGTTAAAGTCACGAAATCATCGCACGTTTTAGACGAATATATTATTGTATTTTAGCTCATCTCGTAATTTCATTTTAATTATTGTTATAAAAGATATTTAAAAAGTATTCTAAATACAATTTAAGAAACCCTGTTAAATCATGTAATATATTTCGATACTTAGACGAGAAAAAAGATTATTGAATTAAGAAAATTAGTCTATATTGTTAAAATTTATGATACCAAATACAATTGTACAATTAGACATAATATTTGTATACATAAAGCAATTTACTTCCTTCTTACCTACCATTTATGTTCGTGAATAATAATCTGAATTATTTTGATTGGTTATGTCCCTAAAAACTTTCTGTCCAATTTTCATAATTTGAGGTCCCATCAGAAAGTAACATTTATATTTTCACAGTTACTCTCACGATTTTAGATCTAAATTGCTCTCAAGCTAGTTATAAACAGTCAATTCAATAGTTCTCAATAACATAATATTCACGGGACGGACAAGTATATAATACTTGATTTAACGCTATTTATATCATTACGACAATGCTTTACACACAAATAAATTTTATCTGAATTTGCAATTAGCTGATGGAGTTTCCTCAAACATCAACTTCATGCCCTCCCCGCCCCCTTCCCTTCCAATCCCCTCAAAAACTGGAATCGATATTGCGTGTGTTTGGGAAATCTTAATAGAGTGTATAAATGTGCATTTTATGTCCATCTTTATTTTATGAAACAACTCTATTTATATTATATGCTTACATATCTGTATTTTGATTCGATAACATATTTTAAGTAAGTCTGACTGATTTGTTGATGTCATTTATGAGTCATAAGTCTGCCCCCTCCCCCAATTTCTTGTAAAAAGCTTTTATGACACATGCTTTAAGTTTTAATACTTTGATCAGTCAACCATTTAAGCCACTGAAATTAGACAAAAATTGCTTATAACAAGTAACGAATTCCCTTTTTCTTTATTAGGACGTACTCTTCAAGGTGTGAGTTTCCTTGTCACTAAATCCTCTTACGTATATATATATACATATATATATATATATATATATATATATATATATATATATATATATATATATACACATATATATATATATATATATATATATATATTTGGATATGGATATTTTGGATTGGATGATAATGGGGTAAATAGATTAATGCGAGTTTTCAACCTTTAAGGGGATAAAATATATTTTTGCGAATTATCATCTTTTTGAGGAAAATGCAAGAATTCAAAATTGCAGCTTATAAATTTGTTTTGCATGAAGTTAACCGTTTTGGGGAAACAGAAACGAAAAGCTTTTGATATTTCGAGAAATGCAACACTTGACACCCTTTCGGTTTGCGAGAAAGTAAAACGCTACTTGCGATACGTTTGAATATCGGGAATAAGTAAAGTATTTCTTTTTCAAAAACAATTATATAAATATAATAATAATTTCTTTATCAAAAATTGTACTTAAAATTGAAATATTAAAATTCAACTCTATAATAGGTTGTTTACAAAATCTCATTCTTTTGTGAACTTACCTCAGATACAAATAGACGAAATCTTATTAACATGATGCACTATTTAAATATACCATGTTTTTACTTTTAAAGCAATTAAGAAAAATATATTAATACTTCATCATCCAACGAGGTGTCAATGAAAGTGTTAAGTAGCGCCGTTGCCCGCGTGACAGTAATAATACTAAGTAACAAAAGGTACGCTTAAGAATGGCAGGACGATCTAAACAATATAAACAATACATACTAAAATTACGTTTAACTAAGAGCGTTTGTATGTTATGAGTAATACTTAATTATTTTTAATATCATAAATGAACATATGAAATCGAATATTTCACTCTAGCAAATAAGTTTCAGTAACATATAAAACAAATAAGTTTCACTTTCAAAATTAGTTTACATTTTCATTACGTCGCCAATAAATAGCCTAGCGATTCACTAAGAAATTCGATGTAAAAATTAATGATTGTCAACATTTTTCTTGAAAGCGTTGATGAGCATTAAAGTAAATGTTTACATATAATTGTTAGCGACTGTACCGATTTCATTTTATATATTGATGTATAATGATTAATTATTTCCCCGGGTCTTTGCTCAACAACATTTAATTTTTTTACATCACTACAGGGAAATTCGATATATATTATTTCAACGCTTATCGAACTGCACACCTCGATATTTGATACCCGAAGCAGCTTTACCCGTCCGGACAACATTCGTCATTAATCTTAATATCACATTAGTAGGCATAATGGCGACGTAGCGCAGATGTTATTAACGAGATATAGAAAACAAATGAATGAAATAAATTTGTTTTTTTTTGTTTCAAACAATTTTATTAACATTCATATATCATCCAATTGCGAAACATTCACATTTTAAAATTCAAACAACAAGACACTAAGCCAAATACACCTTTTTGTTTTTCATCTATTTGTCAATTTATTAGTTTCAATTGTACATCTAGAAAGCATCTATATAACTTACGTCATGAATAAATCCAAAAAAAATAATAGTTTTTATAAACTTCTGTTTATTTCAGTATGATTTTCTTGATCTGTATTATATATATATATATATATATATATATATATATATATATATATATATATATATATATATATATGTATATGTGTATATATATATATGTGTGTGTATATATATATATATATATATATATATATATATATGTACAAACGTTAATAACAAGTTTTCGTAATGTATTAAAATCAGCTAAAATGTTATATTGTGTAAATGTTGGGATATACATTGTATATCCTAACATTTACACATAATAACTTTACTTTACTACCGACACACATAATAATTTAAAGTTTTCCAACCCTTCCCCTATACCATCTTTTAAATTAAAAACTGAAAAACAAAACGATTTTGAAAGAGTATTAAAAACATATGAAAACAAACATTTTACACCTATTGTTGGTTTCGTACAAAGCTGTTATTATACAAATAAGCTGTAGAAACATCTATGATGAACATATCTCTCCGAAACCATATCTGAATAGAGGTTATTAGAGTGAAGAACACACCATTTATATCGACTACAGAAAAATAAAAGTATATACATAGTCAGTGCATCTGATAACATAATCAGTACATCTGATGACGTGTAACGATAATAAACAGGACTCTCACTTGGAATGTAGAAGATCTGATAGACCAAAGGCTCGTTATACTGACGCTCGATTCCAGAAGAAAACTAGTAAATAAAGAACAAGACCACTACCCGAACCGTACGACGAGAGCTAGGATAGTTCTGTATGATGATTATTGCTTTTAACAGATTATCATTGCTTTTAACGGTAATTTTTAATCAGTTAACAAAACCAATTAGTCGGTTAGCCAGTCTGTTTCTAAACTTGATAAGTTAGTTTGGTCAGTATTTAATTAGTTAGTCTAAGGGTTGTTATATGATAATGAATAAAGCAATAATTTCTTCTAGCGTCTATTTCCCCCTGCGTCTTCAGGTTATAACACTCTTCAAGTATTGACAAACTTACGTAAATAGCTCTCTAATCTCCTGTAATATAATCGTTTCTATTACTATTATGACTTTTACATTGTGTTTTATATTTGTAATCGACGTTTATTTTCAAAATGTCATGTGGAAGTATGAGACTCAAACCGGATACCAATTCTCTTGAAAGTAAATTTCGGGTCTTTATATATCATCCATATATCATGCTAGAATTAAAAAGTAAATTAACATTGGAAGTCATTATTCTTCTTTCTTATCCTTATAAAACAGCGAGGACAGTTTTTAGTGAAACATCAAATAATTAAGTATTTCTAGATATAAGATTATTTCATATCAGTCTTCATACAGATCTTAGTGATTGATTAGGTTTGCAGTAACAAAATTACACGCAAATACTGAGTTTTATTATATTAGCTTAAACTTAAAATTTATTTATTACATTAGCATCCAGTTTATTTCATACTTCATAACATAAGTTTAAATAAGATTTCTCATGTACTAAATTATGCCCAATGCGTAGCAAGGAGTACAGATGTTCATGAAAACGTACAGATGTTTATGAACGTGAAACATATATACGCATAAACACATATCATCTGAAGTCGTGATTTAATATCAACAGCATTTCTTTTCATTTCTATATGTTCGTAATACAGAGCGTAAATGCCTGTAAATCTAAATCGCCCTGCATAAACCTGCCATAGAAAGAAAGAAGTCTGGTCAAAATCGGCGACTCTTCCTTTGATACTAACGCTCATAAAATACAGAGAAATGACATGATTTACATATTAATAACTATTCGTATAATACATATAAATGAATACTTATAATTTAAACCACAAATATGAAAGTGAAAGAGCGGTTACAACTGCATCAGTCACAAATCACTTCAGCGCACAATGATAGTCGCAGACGGAAGTCTGACAGGCTAATGACGAGAAGCACGCGTCAAACGGCCGCGGGCGGAGACCGTAACGAACGTGCGTCGCTCCGTCCGACCCACCGGACCAGAAGATCGGTCTGACTATCCTTGATTTCACCCTACTTAAAAATGCAAGTGCAACTGAATTCAGCAGTTTGTTATACAGCAGGTTTAGTTTCCAAACGACGCAGGTCGCAGCGAAACACCGCCTCCAATACAGTAATAAAAATTCTTCAACTTTATTTCCAGAAACATGATCAACTGTATTTCCAGATACATGAAACTGGAGACATGCACGAGACTAACAAATACAGAAAGTTTGGGAATTAAATCATAGTTATCACAATATTTGTCTATGACACACGAAAATACAGAGTGACAAAAAAGAATAATAAACTTATTTAATAGTTTCTTCGTATTATTAGCTAATTGACTCTAAAAAGCAGCTTCTAAAATAGCAATATCTGAACCGCTTATGATTTACGAATATATAACTAAGTAGAAAATAAAAGTAGTAGAGATGACAATAGCCACATTTATTTTAAACCAAAAGCCATCCTTATTACCAGCCGCGGTGAAGTCGAAAGGGGAGAGTTATAATTTTAGCAATCTATGTATGTATATAACTTAATTCTCTCGTAGCAATGGAACGGTTCGACCGATGTTTTTTTTAAATGAGGAAGCCTGAAATAGACTCGTCTAAATAATTGGATTATCATAGGCTGTGAATACAATAAAAAATTCGAAGTAAAGGTTTCCAAACGATTTTCCGTTATATAAAGTTAATATATTTTATGAGGAAAAATTAATATATGTAATAGAGTTATTAGATTCTGTGGCAAGCTTCGCTCATGTAATATATTGATAATAATTACTCCAAGTCCTAAAAATTTAAACTCAATCTGTTAACAATTGCAACGAAGCAAGACTTTTAAAATATCTAAACTTTCACAATGTCATAAACATATTTTTAGTCAAGGTTATTCATAATTATAATTACTTTTTCTTCTAGTTTTTTAAGGTTATACGTCTTTATGGTGCGTTATGAAAAAATGATGAGAGTGAAATTTTAGGAAAAAATCGATACGATGAAGTTGGTCACGATGCTCGCGCACGATGCAACAAAATCGGATTATTACTTTATCATCTGTTAAATACTTAAAACTGATAAATTACAATAAATTTTCAGTATACTCATTTATTTTCATTATTAATTATTGTTTTAATAAAATTAACAATTTATTGTAATTTTATTAAAACAATCAATTTTAATTTTTAAAAATTTAATTATTTAGATTTTATTAACCATATTTATAATCACAGTCCAGCCACTTATTATTTTATTTCCATTAATTATTTGCATACTAAATACAATTATTTTTGTAATATGCTAAAGAAGTATAACTTCTAACCCCAAAGTCCACACCTTATGTAATTTTTTTTATATAGTTTTTAAGTAGTAGTTTTCTTAACTTCCAATCCTTACTTTAAAAAATTTCTTCATTCTCTTGACCTTTAAGTTTACGTCTGTTTTTAAGTCCTACGAAATATCTCTGCATATAACAGTGTGTCTACGTCTACGATAGAAGAACACGCATCTAAACGTACAAATTGAACCAAACTCCGGAAATAAACCAAATCTTTCCTACGAGAAAGGATGGAACAAATAAAAAAGAGATCAATGGAACTCCTTTCAATCGTTATACCTCTTTAAGTTTTAAAACCACAAAAATTCCTCCAATTCTCTACATAACTTATTTTTACCATTTATTCAGATTAGGTGAGATTCATTACAGCTGTTATGTTTATGTTTAGTATATTTATGTAAGAGAATAGTTAGCAATGTAATCAAGCGATTCGTATGCGTATTGATTTTAAAATTTCGCCTAGCATAATTTTTTTACGTATTTATGTCTAGCAAAAAAAATAAAATAAAACTAAAAACTGCTATATGTCTTTTTACATAACGGCTACATTCAGTCAAGACCAGCTGACAAAGAAAATTATATATTCCAACATTAAAATATAAAAACAATATAATTTATAATACTCCTATCGATTTTACGGAATTAAAATGTAATTTTCCCATTTATAATGCTGTGACTTTTAAGGCTCATGTTTAAAAGCGTCCCTGAATGCTTAGTGAAAGTATTCGATCATCCGCAATTACATCATCGAGTGCGCTTACTAAGTATTGACCGTCAACGTTGTGTAATAAACAATTAATTTTGCGAAGGTTTATATAATACAGAAAACGTTTTTCCCGCCTTTTCATTAACTTTGTGTGTTTGTCTGGATCACAATTTGTAATCAACTTTTTTGCTACTTCCTCATAATCGTTAAATTTCAAATTTGGAACGCGTACATATTTCAGCTGATGATAGTGATTGACACTTTCGTATAATAAAAATTCAAGATGGCGAATTCAAGATGGGAAATTATTAAAATCCAAAATAGTGGCGACTATACCGCGGAATTTGTAATTTATGCTTCTTTTCAACTGAAATTCTACCTGGTGTCTGAGTATTTTCAAGGTCACAAATTAGCAATTTTAAGTAAAATTTCTAAATTCAAAATGGCGACACCAAAATGGCAGAGGAATTGAAAAAAATATGCCGTGTATAAGGAAGCAACACAATGTATTAACCTTATAATAGTATTGTCCCACAAAAAGGTTAGGTCCAACTTAGGCTGGAAATATACAAATTACTCAAATATACAAAATACAAAAATATACAAATTACTCAAGGCTAAAAAGCAAAAAATAAATACGGCATTGAGTCCCTCAAAATTACCATCTGCAAGTTGTGAGATTCGAGTGAATAACTGAACCGCAAATAAAGTTAAACGAGCGAGTAACAAAACCCCAAATAACGAGACTCGAGCGAGTAACAAACTACTAATACAGAGACTTGAGCGAGTAACAAAACTACCAATACCAAGACTCGAGCGGGTAACAAACTGATAATACCGAGACTTGAGCGAGTAACAAAACTGCTAATACCGAGACTCGAGCGAGTAACGCACGGTATTAGCAGAAAACTCCCGACGCATAGAAATAATGTATATTGATAAAGTTTGAAAGAGAAGAGACGGATGGTTGTAATATATGAAGCGATTTATTTTTAATGTATTTTTGACATGCAATTATAATTAATTTAATGCGCCTTATTAAAAAAAATTAAGAAAATATTTACGTAAAATGATTTGAGAAATTGTTTCTTGTAAGAAAATAATTTTAATTTTGTACTGGTATTTGGTTTTCTCCAATCATTTTAAGATAATGTCAATTGCTACAACACTGTTAAATTTCAAAAAAATTTTCCATCGTAGAAACAACATTTTGTATCCAAATTTTTTTTAATATTCCGTAATTGTTGACTGTAATTATTTAGTAGTTTCCTTTTTGTTAGCAAGACAATATGATACATTATCATTTTTCAAGAAGAACAAGCGTGTACGTGAATATGTAAGTACGTACTTGTTTTAATAAGGCTATGGTAGACTTTTAGTAAACGTAATTTCTAAGTTCAATAACCACGAAAATAAAAATCAAGCAGTAACTTTAGAGATTACAGTGTAGACATTTAAAACATTAAAATCACATTTTTATAAAGTATACTAAACAGTAAATAACGAATTTTGAATCATAACGCTCTAGTCTTTTTTTATTTTTAAATATGTTCATTTATTTTAATATAACAATGTCATTCGAAGGAGGAACGTCCGCTCGTTTTGTTTATTTATTGAGAAGTCTAACAACAAATTGATCACAAAGATCAAGTAATCAAACGTCAACTTAGCTGAGTTGATGTACGGTTTTGTATGTGCTGAAGTACTGTCTATTAAGAAAAGGTATTCTGTGCATAAAATTATTATAATACAAAGAGTATATTATATTGTCATTGAGTTATAATATTATTTGAAATATATTAAGTCACTAAGTTTGGTCTGCCGCCTCCCCAGCGTGGAGTTTCTATTCATACGGAGGATTCGAATGCGGGTTTTCGAGATATATAAACAATAGTTTAATAATACAAGTTGAGCCATCTAAGGACATGTTGTAGCACATTTTTATACTAATTCAATAACCTTTATGTAGTATGTACTAAGTTTCATTAAAAACTGTCAAGCCGTTTAAAAATGATTGAGTAAGAGACATCCAAAAATCTTTTAGTGTTAATATTTCAAGCGAAAGTAATAAAGAATAATATGTTACCACGCCACAAGAACAACACGAATGCCAATTTCGTAGAAATTAGTTGCAGAGTTATTGAGTGACAAATAGACCGGAAAATACTCGGATTGGTATGAAGAGAGATTAATCAATAAAATTGCACATTAATTGATGATAATCTCTTAACTAGCATGTACCCATTTGCAAACGTTGGAAGCATATCGATGAACGGTGCATATCTATCTATGTCAACAATTACGCACGAAAACGATTCTTGAAAATCGCAAAATAAAAACTTAACCATATTAAGGGCAATGGAAACGAAATTAATGAGGTAGGTCGACAGAAATCAATACGATGTAAAAGGAAATATAAATGTGATGATGAAGAAAATAATTTTTACATAGTTTAACCAAACCGAAGGTTCTATGGTCAAGAAAAGGCCGGTAAGAAGGACCAAATGGAAGAAATTCGCCGATAAAGAAAGCGAGAAAAGTCTAAAAAAATTACTACTGTCTGCTTATGAGCAATTACTTAAAATACCTACAATATAAATTTATTTAACTTCCAAAAAAAAGTACCGAAAAATGCAGTAAAATACTTTTCATAGAACCCTGCTTTAAAAGGGCTGCCGTGTTCTAGGTCAAGTTAGGAAAAGTTGCTTAGGTCTTTAACCCTATAGATAGCTGGCCAAATACCAATTATGTTAAAGGGTACTTATACATAGATTAATATTATAGACAAAACTAGGGTAAATCTTCTTCCCTAACATTGATAATTAAAAAAAATTAAATAATAATTGAAATAATATAAAAATCTCTGGTCTCCGTCCGAATGATGCCTGACGAGATTTAAGTTTTTGAAAGAGAAAATGTTAATTTTCTGATTTTAAAGACGAAAATAAATAAAATCAGGTTACATTACAAAACTTAGAACACAAATACAAAACCTGCCCTTTTCGTTAACTGCTTCTATTTCTTATAACTGCAATTGTTTTTGCTTTATTTTATTATAAACTCGCGACCTCGTTCAGGTGGATCACACATTTTTGTTGCATAAAACAATGAAATATTATAGGCAGACTCACATGTACAGAGTATAACTAAACGTAGTAGTAATACTCCTGGAGATGGAACAATTTTCTTAAAGAAATCCATACTAATTCACCAAACGTGCGAGCCATTTTGAATGGAATATTGCATTTTTTTATTCAGTTTTCGGTATTGTTCAAAATGGCAGATCGAAGTTCTTTAGCACCATGAGCATATTAAATCCCCGAAGCATTACTACACCATTCTATTACATTATACATAATATTAATACTAATTTAACTCTTTATAATTTATATCAATTATGAAAATGATATAATGTCATTAAAATTACGAAATACGATTCTCTCCAGTACCAATTAAATGGATTTTTAAATACTGGGATGTCTTAGCTGGTGACAAATAGGTATTGATAGCTACTATTGAGATGAAGATACATCGAAAATCATCCCAGTACTTGGAGTTTCCATCGAAAGTTGGTGGATTGATAGATTTTATTGTCCGATGGTGGTGCCCAAAGCCTGACTTGCAAAGGAATGACAGTTAAGGAATAACGATACACTATTTGGAGAGTCTGCTGATTGAAGAGACTTTAGTAAGTCTACTATCTCTTCTTGTTAATCCAGAAAGGGCTAAATGGCATATTTCATTGATAGTCTGTTCAAAGTAAGACATGCCTCAATGTTGGGCTTTCACTTATTAGATGTGTCAACCCGGTAGATGAGTAGATCTCAATAGCTAGCGTCGAAACGCACCCCATTGCCGCGCATAGCCAGTTCGTCGTAACTGGTGCTTGCGAGATAACAAATGTCTTCTTAAGATTAGCACGAAATATTCTCCCAAAGAGTCTCGTTTGCTACACCAGAAACGCGTTAAGCGATCTGCTCACGTTAATAATGTATAATAATGGCTAAGTATCCGACTCCAAGGATCAAAATGTTAGATGAAATGTAATAGCAGGTTCGAATACTTGGGTGAAACTGTAGATGAACGAAGATAGAGACTGAGTAAGTCGCCGAATGATTAAAGTAACATCCGCCGGAGTAGTTAATTAATTATACTTCTCAATAGAGAGCCAGAACGATCGCTGCGATGTCGTGAGTTAAACTGACTTGTACTCATGGAGACGACACTATTTATACTGAGCTCGAGACTCCGAAGGTCCTTTAACCTTCGACGATTCGAAAGTTCTTTGAATTTATGTGAAATTTATATAAATAGATTATAAGTGTATAATAAAATGTGTAATTAGTAATATATAATAAAATGTATAATAGTTCTGCTTAGCGATGATGAATGGCTGTTGGCTGCCGGAACAAATATGTAATACGCAAAATTTAATTGTCTAACTGATCGTAAATGAACTGCATGACCGATGAACACGCAATGTATATACCCTAACCCACGTGTACCTGATGCTTGTCAATAGGAAACGTTTTCCGTTGCAAAGAATTTTCCTATAAATCCCTCGAAAATTCTGTGACAGATTGACTTTAAATATGTTTATATACCAAGTACTATCGCGTAGTATAAAATATCAGTACGTCAGTTTGTAAGATAGACAAAAATGTTTTTAACATATTTTTTGCTTCTGTTAGTACGAAATATTAGCCTGCAAAAATATTTTTTGTAGTTATTTCCGACGTTCAAGTGACTCTCGCTACAACTTTATTACATGTATAGAAGGATAACAGTTTATACTTAAAGTAGGTATGCTATTTATATATGTTCTTTTTTATTCAATGCTCAATTTTAACACCAAACATTAAAGGTTTTATAATTATTACATGACTTGTAATAATTGTAATTTCTAGACGAGAACAATCACACCGCTCAAGATAATAATATCTAATTCTTATGTCGAAGAGGTTAGTGTCAGTTTCTTATCTACAACAAGCCAACCGTCTTTACCGTCGTGTTTTTGTCTATCTGCGATAGTCGCAAAGTACTTAACCAGTCCTATGGCAAGTGTTTTCATATGATACCTGAAATACTTTGAATGGAACATTAACTCTTAATTATCATTTTATCGCGTTTTGTCACTCACTAATAATGAACGCAAGTCAAATTTATTTCTGTTTCAAATAAAATCATTCACGCCGATAGAATTGACAGTACTTCGGTGCTTAAATCCTGATGTAATGAATACGTCAACATTATAATTACGAGTATTACCATAAAGTACTGAATGAAATTAATATACCGACTTAAAAACCTGTGATAAAGAAATTATTGAATCATTGGAACATCCTATTTTAGCCGTTTAAGTAAAAGTAACCGAAAGACCAAATTGTAAGAAGATCCCTCCTTATTCTTTGGAAGATCATAGACAACACTACAAACTATGAACTCTACCTATTCATTGACCTACTATCAGCTTTGTCCCGGTATCCCCCGCTTCGATTTTCGGTTATAAAGGGAGAATTGACTTGCAGGTTTTATATATTTAATGTGTTTAAAAAGCCATCTATTGAAATGTTTATTACAAGTCATCTAGTCCCATTTATTTATCGTTTATTGATATGTTTATTATTGCGTAAAAACACTGAGTTTTATTCTAAAGGAATTAATTTTTCATAGATTCTTCTTCTTCACTCTTCATTCATCCAGTATTGGACACATGCCTTTTCAGCTGCTTTCATGCTTCTCTGTTTGCAGGCGTTATCTATTATTTGATTGCTGTTAATTTAACATCGTTGATCCATCTTTTTGTGAATCATCCGAAGCTCCTTCTATTTTCTCTTGGTCTCCAGAAAGTTACTTTACTTGACCATCCCTTTTCCCTAGCTAAGTACCCAGTACATTGCTAATTGAGTCTTGCGATTCTCTTCATAATACCAGTTCAGAAGGCTATATTATAAATCGAATCATGAATGTCTATACTAAGTTTCATTAAAATCAGTATAGCTGTTTCGGCGTGATTGAGTAACAAACATTCAGATATTTTCGTGGTATTATTAGTCTACAATTTAAACCAAGGGTGTTATATATAGCTAATGTATTACTCCGTCATATCAACGATATGCACACATTTGTATATATTTGGACAGATTTCGGATTTATTATATTAGTTAGGATTAGATTGCGAACTGATGTTAATAAATGTAATATTCTGGTGTGTAGATTTCAGACGTTCAAATTAAAAAATACCTTCTTAACATAAACATGATTCCAGTTGTATGCTTGCGATTAAGTTATTTTCACTGCTTAAATTGGCTGTAAATTCTAAAGTTAACATTTAAACACTCAGAAGTATCAAAACGGCCACTCAAAAATGCTGATACAACTCAATTTCGGGTGGTCCCAATCTCCTATAACCACTCACGAAACACAAATTGAGCCGACTCATGGTCCTCGTCTACTATTATGAAAGCCTAAAGCTCTTCCCTCCGAATTAGTCCCCGTCTTGAGCACACGACGCGACCGATGAACTGCCCGCTGCGTGAAATCGCATCCCAGATCCCAACCGAAACTGTGAATAATGCATTACGCTTTAATATCCACAACTCGGTTGCAGGCAGCTGTGAAGATGCACTTTTTATGCAGGTTACTTTTCGTTCATTTAAATTTCTCAGATTCCGTAATCAATTCGGGCGTGTCTACCTTATAAAAGGGTTGGATGCGGTGATTACCGAATGGAAATCTTTCGTTTACTAAAATGTTCTTTTTTCCTGCTAAATTTTTTTTAAAGAATTTAATCATTAACTCAATGTATTCAAGGCTTTTTTTTTAAATGAAGTCGTTATAAAGCAGCGACGCGAAAGATGAAATTGGTCTTCTTCAATGAACTGTGACAAAGCTAGTTTTTTAAAGTTTTTAATAAAATTAGAACTTTGTATTAGAAATCTGTACATGTATCTATTAGGTTGTAAGCAATAGAAGTTAAATTTGTGTGTGGGAAGTTTATTTCCGCTTTGTAAAAACGTTGAAGAAAGCTTTAGGGTTTAATCAAAATTTCTGGAAAAATTGAATGAATTTTTTTTCAAACACTAACTTAATAGTTCAAGGTAATTAAGGCGAAAGGATTAAGTCGATTAGTCGATTAGTCGAAAGGATTAAGTCGGATTAAGGATTAAGTCGAAATAAATTTGATTTAATTCTAATAAATAATAATTGATTCTTTTACTGAATAAACTCAAATAAAACGACGAAAATCTATGATGAGAGAGATAGAGAATAAATAAGTACACATATAAAATAAATAGTTACATTGAAAACAAGACACATGCCTTGTCTTTTGACGACAACTTTCATGCACTAATGACATGTTTATTTAATACTTTGGGTAATGTATGGAAAGGATAACTGAGTCTTACTCCATTTATTTCCTAATATAACTCAGGTAGTTGTGACCTATTTGAGTTGAATATTAAAATTATTATATATTGATGCATTAGAAATCCCGGAAAAATATGAATTTCGTCGTCGTGTAGTTCTTTAATACATATACAATGTACAATTTCCTACGTAAAGTAAGCTTTCTTTTCTTATAAGTTAAACTTTTATAAGACGATTTTAAGACACAATACAAATTTCCTTCTAACTCTTTACTCTAATAGATAAAAACTCTTATCTCTTTCAACAAACTCTTTATTTTTATTTTAATAGAAATAATATATTAAGCCTTTTCTTATTTATTATATTTATTAACGATATAAGTACCTGTTTTAGAAATAGTAATTTCCTAATGTATGCAGACGATTTAAAACTATTTGCTCTTGTAAGAAACACCCATAACTGTTCGAATATGCAAACTGATCTCGGTAGACTTCATGTTTACTGTGAAGAGAACAAACTGTATTTCAGTTACTCGAACTGCAAACAAATCTCTTTGACAAAGAAAAAAAGCAAATAAACTATAAATGTGCGATAAGGGGGAACTCGCTCGAAAGAGTTAACAGCATGCGCGGCCTTGGTGTCATTTTCGATAGTAAAGCATAGATAGCATTTTGGTTTGTATGTTGAGCAGATTGTATCTAAGACCTATAGAATGCTTGGCTTCGTATTAAGAACGGCCAAAGTATTTAAAAATGCTGAAAGATACTTAACCTTGTGCAATGCCCTTGTAAGATCACAACTTGAATACGTTGTTGTTGTCTAGAATCTGGCTGGTCTGAATGGTGGCTGTAAATTATCGTATAAAACACTCGACATCCTTGCAAGTTCACGCCCCCAGTTTCGATCAGAAAAAAGAGAGGCTCCGTGAAATTCATGCACAGATGGATCAGTAATGTTATTATTTTCTTTTATTCATTGCTTGTCCAACTTAGTTAAATAGAGCACCTTATATAGTTAACTTGCGATCCATAATTGCAGCTTTATTTAATTGATGAGTTAATAACAAGTGTTTTCCGTATTAATTTTATGTCTTATTCTAAAAAAAATATTGCTTCACTTACTTCAATTAACATTGTCACATTTATGTATTGTTATAGTAATTGAATATTTTATAAATGTGTTTATTTTTCTTTGTTTTTTGTGGAAGTGTTAGACCACAAACTTATTTCGTATTTAGTGTTCATAGAATATTTCAAATAGTTTGTGTTTGTTTCTCCCTTTACATAAAATAAATATAAAAAAACATAAAAATGTGGTAATAATTTAAATATTTAGTTTAAATTAAAATAGCTATAACATTAAAACACATGTTTGAATGTTATTGTATATGCACTATAACTTTCATTTATAACTGCCTGTTCTTGTAGATCTTTCATAAAGTAATGGTCACTTTACATAATATCGTTTTAAGATAAACAAAACATATGCAATGCAAATCTCAGAAGAAACAAACACTCATGCAGTATGTTTTAAGCCCACGGCGGCCCCCTGCGACGCCATTCCAACCAGCGACTGAACCTCCAACCTAAACATAATTAATTATGCACGCCAACACAAATAATGCAAACCCATGTGGCATTTGCGGTTTAAGGCCCGCACAAAAACAGCCAGTGTCAACTTTCAATTTCAGGTCGCGCGACGCTGACGCAAACCAGATGCGCGCCGCCGAGAAAGAAAGTAGGTATCCTGTACAGGTGCCCCCTCGGTCCCCCGGATGCAGTGAACGGAAAAAAAACCAAAATCAATCCAAAACCAGACTGCTTCCGCCGCTGCCACCAAAGATAAACAGTATGGTGATCGATCACGCGTGACATCACTGTGTAACTGGGAGTTTGACTAACGCTAGGTTTCAAGGCTAAAGAAACAAAAAATGACGCAGATATAATATACGATTTCATATCCTATTTTGATTAATACTACTCGAATTTGTTCTAGTAGAATTAAATTTAGAAATATAAACATTTCCAAAAGTCAAGTCATAAGTATAAATTATTATCTTATAAATAAATTAACATAACATCTGCTTAATAAATGAAACACACCTTTTTTTATTAGTCTTCCAAATACTTATTACAAACACATATTTTATAGTTTTACTTATGGTGGTATTTTCTCCTCCATAGAAAGAAAAAACTGTAATTAAAGAAGGCCGGCAATCAAATAGTCAATAAAACAAATGAAAAACTTGAAGTTATTTAAGAAACATTAGGTTGTTTTTCATAATAGTTTTTAAATACTATTTCTGCGGATAAGCAAGATGAAATAAACAGATTGCAGATTGTGTCTCGTTGTATCCTCTATATACATAGGTAACATATTAATCCATGAAAAGAGCAAGACCGACAGAGTCGTCGAAAAGAGAAACTCTTAAACGCGAAAAAGACATTCATTTTGTCTGCAACATAACAAATGTCAATCGGAGGCAACAGTCTATTTTGTAACTAAAGAATTTGTTGTACTACATTTGGTAAGAATTGGTTTATTCGTTATTGTTTATTTCTATTAAGTAAGAAAACCAGCAATCACACTTTCATATTTTTAAAATATTAGAAAATATTAAAAACTATATAAATGGGTATTGTAAAAGTCTGCTAAATTAGGGATAAGAAATTATCAAAAGAAAATTTCCATTGTGACTTGCGAACTGAACTGTTAGCCTTTTAAAAATATATCCAAATTATTATAGGCATGACAACCACATGCCGCAAAGTCGATAGGTGATGGAGTGTAAATACTAAAAGAGCTGAACCTTCTGCAACTTTAAAACGACGTCTCTGCCCTGTGCAAACGGTTTCATACAGTGTCAGTAAAAAAGCAAATGATCAATAACGATTATTTTATTGTGAGCTTAATCATCTTTGCTTTTGATCTCTAATAAAATACATCTGCTATAGATCTAATAAAGCTGTAAAGGATAATACTGGCACAGTACCACTAGAGTCTTGAACTTGGATCCCTGAATTGTACCACTTAGAACACTTAATAAAATAATTACGGAGTATTCACTATTCATCACAAATTACAATTAGATTTAGAATCACATTCATTTTTGTGTCGCTTCAAGCGATGCAAGCCTCAACATACTCGTAAAACGTTCATGTTTCATCTATTTAATGTGTAGATTTCATAAAAATGGCTAAATATTAAAATGGACATTGATATAAAAACCTACTGCCTACTTTATTTCTACTTCGACTTTTGTCACCATTATCAATCAACCGAGTACATGGAGACTGACCACGTACCCTTGAGATTCATTCTTGACATCTAACAAATCATCGAAAGGCGTCATCGATTATGCAATATGTACCTCATCAATATTGCATGCTCTTCATATTGCGATATTCCTATAAACTCATATAAAAGTAATGCAAAATCATCCGTAATATTAAATATTATGAAACACGCAAAATTCAAGAACACAATTATTCATTTTAAAAGTAAAATACCATCTTTATAGCGGTACCCAATATTTTCGTATTTATAATTCAAAGCTTAACCAAAGACATTAATCACAATTAAATGAAACTACGTGATGTAGTATTATTTTCTTTAAGTTCTTTACCACGACCTAGGTTTCGTTGTATTACAACATCTTCATTAACGCCAAATATATTCAAAACAAAGACATTAAGCTGAGAATCTGAACCTAAATGATCCGGGCTTTGAGAATATTCTAGCACACGTTGAAAATAAGTTATAGATGAGAAAATTAAGTACGTCACGTGTCTCCAGTTAAGATTACCTTGCAAAAACATAACGGTAATTTCCGAGTACTAATAAAGTATAACTTTAGATAGACTTGCGCATTTTCTCTCATCAATCACACCACCATCACACTCTTAACTAATATTATAAAAATTAAAGTGTGTTTATTTGTTAACAACTCGATAGCCATGCTATAAATCGATATCTAAGGAGATGGTAGAAAATAGACACGCGTTAAAAAAGTAGAATGTAATTTTCGAAAAAAGCTAGTATTTTTTCGAATATAAAAAGCGAACAGTTCAGCTATTGACAATAAGGAAAGAGCAAAAAATAAAATGCAAATTGTAACCATAATAAAAGACAAAAACCCATCTTCTTAAACGCGGATATATTATATTTTTAATTTATCGAAAATTGTTAATAACAAATAAAAATTTATAAAAATCAAACGATTTTTTTTTATTTATAGAGATTGCCTACGTTAATTAATAGCAAACTTTTAACTGACATTGCCTTCGTGCTGTTGTTATCAAAATGATTGTCTTTTCCGCTCTTTTTGGGTATTACGTTTTTTCGTTGACTTTGTCGATCCTACAAGTTATTAAGGATTAGTTTGTTACACTTATATATAGAGGATACAACGATACACAATCTGCAGGTTGTTTCATCTTGCTGGTTCAAAGGATTCCACAAAAATAGCCCAACTATTTTAAAAATAAAAGATTATTTGACGATTTAAACAAAACTTCTATGAAGCCTATTTTTTATTTCTCTGTCTAGTTCTGCTATTTTTATTCTAGTAACACTTAGACCTGACACTGTGTGGCGATAATTTGCATCACAGTGTAACACATGGCTCACACGAAACATACTACTAACACGAAAAGTGTATTAGGATACTTCTTACTCAATCACACCTAAACGACTGGACAGATTTTCATGATAAATGGTGTAGGTATAGTTCGTGATATGAATTAGAAATAGATAATAGCTCTAGAATAAAACTTGGTGTTCTACATGCAATAATAAGAAAAGAAGTTGGATGTGTCATCGACACGTCCACGAGTGTTGAACGTAACAACGTCAATTATAATAAAAGGAATAAAAATCCTTTTACAAATATATTATGTTTCTTATTTCAAATCGTTCCTTACATTAAGGATGTATTTACAAATTCCCGCTGCTTGAGAATGTATATTTACTGGCATTTACCGTAAAATCACCAATTTTCTTTTTGCAAATATGAATTGTAAGCAGAAAGGGCTATAAACTTGGGGCTGACATGATAAAGTTTTATTCTGATCGTGTTTATTTTCTCGCTTTCAACGCTCACTAATGAAATATGATAAACGGTCCCGTAATTCACTGACCTCGATTGTCGAGAATTCGCCAATTCTGGAAGCAAACAATTTTGATAAAATTTATCTAAATGTGATTCCATATTATTTTTGTAGAATTGATCACCATTCGCATAAATTCATATTTCAATTTATTACTATCAGTCCAAACCGCAAACGGGCAGACGTCGTGGCCAATTATCAAACCAAAATGGACTAGCACTTTGATGGACTGTATTGCGATTTAAATCATGTTGCTGCTTAGAGGTCATGTTGCGGCTTTCACCTTAGTAAGTCTATTGATACAGGCTTTGTCATTTTTTTATTCGTTTGGAATTTCTAGGGTCATTAAGACCCTAGAATTCGGGAAACAAACAAATTATAGACATTTCCTATATTTCGTATAAGAAATGTCTCTAATTTGTTTATTTAGCACCAAGCGTCTGTTTAGAAAATAAATTTATGCACGAAACATTGTAAACAACTTGTGTTAAGAGACACTATTACAGTTCGATATCGCCCGCTATAAGAATCTCGGCGAGAAAAGTTAACTCTCTTTCCTGTCATATATTTGGCAATACGCGAATTAACGCATTCTGCTAAATTATTAGTATTATTGTGAATTAAACTATCATTTTTATTAGTGTGATAAGTATTTATTTCCTAACAATACGGGCACTTCTTTCAGACATTTAGCAATACCAATTTTTAAGAAATTAGTGTTATTTTAGAATATTATCTTAATTCCAAATTAAAATTAAACTAACAAAAAGAATGGAGAAAATAATAAAGAATGAAAGGGTTAATTTTACTTATTAAAATAATTTACTGGAGCCAAGAAGTGAAATGTATTAATAGCCGAATAAATGGAATGAAATTATAACTAGTTATAATTAGGTTGAAACTAATTTGAGTATCAATATAAGGCTTGAATGACTATGGTAGAGACACTTTATAACATGTACACGCATTTACATAAAAATCTGTCAAGCATGAGTAGAACCCACACTATGAGAGTTCAGTACACAATAAGGCAGTAACAAACATTTAAATGTACGTAGTATTTCTATGAAACTATTTACAAATATTGATTTTTCATAACGTAAACGTATTCAGTACTTTCGGAAAAAGGAGGGAATGCTAAATTTTCGTATATTTTTGGAATATCTTTTTAAATACAAGATTTAAAATTATAAAAAAATATTTGTGTGTGCTCATAATGAAATGATACCCATATGTAGAAAAAATTTTAAAAAATTATTTTCAAGCCTTTATTTACCCTGTCTAATATTAAAAAAGTTAGTACAAAATATTTGGGTAATAAAAATCGGCTGAGAATATAGAAAAACGTAAATATATGGCCTGTCATATCTGTCAAAATCGTGTATGTACCTATATTTCTTTTAAATATCGTGTTTATTAAAAAAAATATGACATCTAGAACCATCCCTATATGTCCTTTACTAGCCATGAGATCTTTCCCTCACATGAAACACACTCGAGATGCACACGCGACCCTAAAGGTATTTTAAAACTGCACTGGAAACAGACGAACTGGGCGACTCCCAGGCACATCTCGAAATATCTCCCGAGCGTCGCGACGCGATATTAATCGCTTGTAAACCAAAACAAGCCGTAAAAGAAGATGCAACCGGGGGCTATATTCGGAAATGAATTCTCTCCCCATTACTGTCGGGGCATCGCACTAACGAAAGCAGTGCTACGTTAGGATTACTTAAAATTAAGTGGATGCTATTAGTTTAATATAGACCCCTATAATATAGTTTAATATAGAACTATTTTAGTTTAATATAGACCCAAAAGTCGGAACAATTTAACCTTCCGAAACATGAATTAAGATTATTGAAGAAAAAGGTATTTCCTGCAATTAAACATTTATATACCAGGATATTCTGGCATACCTCCGTCATAATTTTATTTTAAATTCAAAAAATCTTCCTGAAATATTACAAAAGTTGTTTAACGATGATACGGAACTCCTAATTTATTGTTAAAAGTGGTAATAAAGTAATGCTACAAGAGGTTATTAATCACCAATTCAAAATACGCCATTCGACCGAATTTAGTTCTTTAATTTATCGACATAAAGTCACACAAATATTAAATATCACTAACTTTGAAGGAAAATTTAATCAAATATATAGTTATTATAATTTGATAAAATAATAATTTAATAAAATTTCTATATCTGATGATTTCCAAGCACACATGCACAAGAGACATCTCTTTTAAATTATTTACGGTCCTACTCTTCAGGTGCTAAACTTTGGGCAATTTTTGTATGAAATATTAATACAGTGGCAGATTTCAAAGTTTGAACAAACATAGTTTCTGAACGCAACACATAAGAGGGGCGCGGGGGGCGTCGTTAGAAGCGCAAGCGGTGCGAATGTTTTAGTAGCCATGGAACAGTGGAGTGGAGAGCACCGCGCTTTTGACGTCGAGGCGTACATTTCGAGTAGATTTTCGCTGTCTGTAGCACACCGTCGATTTAATAATCGTTACAGTATTCGTCGATTACGTGATGGACCATCGATCAACCTCATTCAGTCATGGGTAGCAAGGTTCAGAGCTACAGGATCAACATTAAATAGGCTCAAGCGAGGACCTACACCATTTGTAGCCACGGATAAAAATGTCATGCATGAGCGTGTTATGTTTTCTGTCGTTGAAAATCCCCGTTTATCACTGCGTACACGTTCATCAATATTGGGAATTCCGAAATCAATTTTACATGTAATAATGCGAAAAAAGCTCAAGTTCCATCCATACAAAATTCAAATTGTTCAAGATTTACACGATTCTGACTTTGAATTAAGAAAAACTTACGCGGAGGTGATGTTGTTGAGATTTCGTACTGCTACCCGGATGGGCAACATATTCTTTAGTGACGAGGCTCACTTTCACATTGGAGGATATGTGAATAAGCAGAACTTTCGTTACTGGAATGTCCACGACCCAAGACAAATGCATCAAGAGCCTTTACATAATCCTAAAGTAACAGTCTGGTGTACCATGTCTGCATCTGCAATCATAGGGCCTTATTTCTTTGAAAATCAACGTGGCCAAACTGTAACTGTGAATTCGGAGAGATATGCCCAGATGTTAAATGACTTTTTCAGAGTAGAACTACAGAATAGTCCATCCTTCAACCAAAACACATGGTTCCAACAGGACGGGGCCACAGCTCACATTGCTAATATGTCCATGAATGCAGTGCGGGAGTTATTTCCAGAAAAAAACATATCCCGAAACGGTGCCGTACCGTGGCGACCTAGGTCACCCGATTTAAGCCCATGTGACTTTTTCTTATGGGGATACTTAAAATCCGTTGTTTACAAAACAAATCCCAGCACTGTGACACAACTTAAAGAAAATATTCGAGCCGAAGTCAGTAGGATACCCCAGTCGCTCTGAAAAGGCGTTTTTGAAAACATGCGTGCTAGACTCGAAGAGTGTGTCAGACTCGATGCCAACGTTTTCCAAATGGTGGCCATTTGGAAAACGTGGTTTTTAAAAAATGAAATCCGCATTTGTTGTTATAAAGTTAAAATAAACCTACTTTGTATTAGAGGTGTAGTTTTTTTTTTTACAATTTTTCAAACATTGAAATCTCCAACTGGACAACCTGTATTTCGGTTTTCTTTTCGCACATGCTTAAAAATAACTCACAGCTTACACAGAAAAGTTCAAACGAGTAATGGATTTTTTCTGGTTACGGCATATTAGTTAAGTTAAATATAAAACCTTGTGCCATAATAATATGGCTACAGAATTAGTAGACTTATTAGTAAGAAACCAAATACCTAACTTCGAAATAATGCAGTACTTTTAAACGAAAACTTAGACATCTGGTTTAATTTTCCACTTAGTTAATTTTCATAAAATAAAATAAATCGTCACATTTTTTGTTTCTTTTTTGATACGATCAAAAACCTCTGTAATATGTAGATTTAATTATATGTCGATTATCGATGACTTTTATAAATTTCAAGATCTCTACTTCCACACAATTATAAAACTGACTTCGAATATTCGCAGTGTAACATCGCTTCATGTAATTTTTGCCATAAGTAGGCCCAAACGATTATTTAGAAAAAACTTAATGTGATCTATAGTATCTGAAGTTCATTCGAACGTCCATGATATAATTGTTATAATATATTAAATTGATTCTGAAACCCAAATGTTAAAAAATAAATGGTATAAAATATAATATAGATTTAAAAGTGTATAATATATATAACTTGTTTTATATTACAAAAAAAATAAATCTTTACTTTACTTAGTTTAAATTACTGATTTTTTTATTTTGTACAAAATGTACATTTTTAATAATCAATATTTTACTAAAATTTTATACGCAAACAGAAAACTTAATATATTCTAAACTCTAAGATAATTTTAGTTAAGAAAGTAATTGATTCTGAAAAATAAATGGTATAAAATTTAATATAGATAAATGGTACAAAATTATAGATTGTGTATAATATATGTAACATGTTTTATAAGACAAAAAAAATAAATCTTTACTTAGTTTCAATAAATGATTCTTTTATTTTATACAAAATATACATATTTAATAATCAATACCCACAACATTTTACTAAATTTGTTTACGCAAAAAGAAAACTTAATATATTCTAAACTCTAAGATAATTTTAAAAATGCATTTAATATACTCTAATATAATTAATTAAAAGAAAATTTCAAATTTCCATATACACATTTTAATTACATCTTTTTTCAAATAGGAAGCAATATTTTCAATTCTGACGAAAAAATGTATATTTTCACGCAATTTCTCTCCGAGAAAATGGTCTTTCACCAATGCGTAACGCAACGATGGAACGCTACGTAGAATGCTATTTAAATGTTGAAATTGCTCATTAGCTTTTCTCTTTCACCATGATTTTTTATTCCATGGGTTTGTTTTCATTACGTTATCGGCTAACTATCTGCTTACCTACATAAGCAAACAGTGAAAGTATGCAAATTACACATAATTCAATCTTAACTTGCATCAAATTGTATATACAGACAAGTAATACATGATTCTGTTTTAATACTAATTTGTATGTACATTTTAAAATGTTTCAAAAGCGATTATGTTTCAATTTTTTTTGCGATCACCACAACCTTTTGAACAGAAAGATAATTATTTATAAAGGTTCCTACAAACAAAGCTACACAAATATTTTATTTAGTTTTTCTTTTTCATTTTGGGACGTATGTAAAATTATAAGTATGCTGGTACAAGAGCTATTTCTATGGACTATGGAAATATTGGGAGAAAATGAGAAATAGAGATGTGTGCGATGAAAAGGAACGTGACAAGGAATATTATGAAATATTTATTGAGATAATTATAATTAACTCAAAGAATGAGGGGTGATATGAATAACACGAAGTAATCGGTAAAAATATGAGTGGAAAACTCATCGAAACATCATTTCAATACATCCAGGATTTGGTAAAAGAAGAAAATTTCAGTAGCGCACTAATAACATACGAATATATACAACGACCATAAACAGTGTAGACTGCGCACCAGGCTATCGAAGGTGAGCGTTAAGCGAATATATACAACGACCATAAACAGTGTAGACTGCGCACCAGGCTATCGAAGGTGAGCGTTAAGCGAATATATACAACGACCATAAACAGTGTAGACTGCGCACCAGGCTATCGAAGGTGAGCGGTAAGATTGAGAGAGAACGTGAAGGAAGTCAAATTTCATCTTTTTCCTCTGTGTAGCTTGTTACTTCTTAATACAATAAATAGTAAAAAAATATTAGAAATTAGCTTAAAAATGATATTTTTCCATGATTAATAAAAAAGTTGTAATTCACTATCTTGAATTTCAATGAAATTTCAGAAGGCTGTTGAAATAGTCTATTATAAACAAATTAAAAAAAAAGTATAAAATGAATTTCTTAAAACAATGCACAAGTATATTAAAATTATATGTATCTTGTATTTTTCTGTTTGCATTAAACACTTTCAAGAATTCATTTTTGCGAAAATGATACGAAGGTTTTAAATAAAAATGTCATTAATTAAAGGTGACATTATTATTAAATATGTTAATAATTTATAAAATTTAGGAATTAAAATTGTGGAGTACAATTTTATTAAAATAAATTCAATTACATACGAGAGAACGAGAAAAGGAGAAAGAAAGTAACTGTTTACAATTTCTTTCTCTCTCTCTATCTCTCTCTTACTCAGCAACTTGAACTTTATAGGGCATTAAGTATATACGGGTAGCACAGTCCATTCCAAGAGCAAAATCGAGCACCACAGTTCATGACCAAGTAATTGTATGGTAAACCATTTATTACTATTCATCGCTGCCTACCCTTTTCTAGTGGAAATACATTTCCTAGTATAAATATTGTTTAAAAAAATATCTTAAACTATCAGCAATGTTACGAAATGTAAAAGATTATATAAAGAAAATAACAGAGAGCGATTTCTTATAGAAATATTGAAAAAAAAACAGTTTTACATACTTAGTTTTATTTGTGGTCTTACACTTTACCGATATCGATACTTTCATAAATGAGACCAATCTGGCTGTTTAAATAATAGAAGCGCTTCTACTGCAAAAATAAAATGAGAAAGAACATTTTAAATGCTTTAACAGGTCAAAACAATTCAAACTCTACTAACATATGCACGCGCCCGCTTCCACACTTTAAACTCCATCAGGTCGTAGGTATAATACCTAAATACATATTACATAATCATACTGATGTATTGCTTCGCGTTCCAAACTGTATATAAAAACGAGAAATTCAATTTAGATCGAAATTGCTCGATAAACATATAATCTTACGATCTTTAATCTATAATATACATCTCTAATAAAAAATATTTTACCCGGATATTAATTTGCATCGTGACCACATTTCGAAATATTATTAAGTAGCTGTGGATAGAGAACGAAGGATGATAATGCGATTGTGACTCTGAGTAAATTGTGTGTTCAAAGTTTTAGAAAACCTAAAGTGGCCTGCCCTGAATCTAGCTGTCATCGATGTTATTCATTCATTCGACATTCATTCGAATTCTGCGATAAGAAATTTGTTGAGATATTATTTGAGTCTGCTTTTGATTACTGCATTTGAGTTTATTTGTGTGGGGTACGAGAAGCTTCTATCAGATTTCGAACCTCTTTGGCCAGTAAATCTACATATTTATTTCCTTCTATCTTGGCTTGGAAGGGTATCCATTGAGTACGGGTTTTTTTTTCTTTATTGATAGGTTGGATTTTATTGTTTATATATTGTATAGCTTCTAAGGCTGATTTGTAATCAGAAAAAATAACAATGTTTTCAATTAAATGTGCAAGATCTGGAATCAATGTAACGTAAAAAGGTATTATTAGTATATTCAATGTTATATATATATATGTGTGTGGGTGTGTGTGTGTGTGTATATATATATATATATATATATATATATATATATATATATATATATATATATATATAAACGAGAAAATTATTTCATAGAAATTTGCCCTTTTCAGATCAACTCCTTTAATCAACAACGATGAAATTGTAACATTTTTATATCTCAATAAGTTAACTATTACTTACTGTTACGATTAGAGCTATTCTAAAGAAAAAAATTCAACAAAATAAACAAATCTGTTAACAGGTTAGATCTCGATAATAATCAAATTTCATATTAAAATCAAGACTGTATAATAATACTTTCATTCTTTTAATAAGTCCAAATTCTGGTTTAATAACATTCTCCATCGTTTGATGGAGAATGTTATTAAACTAAAATTTGGATCCATCTACAGATTTAGATGAATATAGAAGGAGTTAGATTAATATTCTCCAACACTCCTCAAAGATTGATAAAATAAAGAAAACTACGAAACAAGAAGAGCTTTAACAAATATTTGTTCAGATGAACAATACATAATTTATTTTTGCCTATTTCCTATTACTCCGCCATATGTGCCGCCTTCGTTTATGATCTGTTATCATCATAGTAACAAAGAGGGAGGGGGGAGCAGGTCACTTTCTCGCCAAATACCATGTAAATATAAGAATACATTTACAATTATACAAACAATTTGTGTCGCAAAAATAAAATAATCACTTAACGTAAAACAGTACTACGACAACATAATTCGTCCATTACTATTTTAACAGTTCCATATGTCCCATATTGACATGGATAGACTTTTACATCCATATACCACCCACCCGACACGTGATCCCGTTAACTAACGGATGTGACTTACGGAGACGAGGGGAAATTAGAAAAAAAAAATAAGTGAAATATTTCCACATTACCGATATGTGAAAAAAAGTTAACTGGAAACACGTGGTCTACTCGAGAATATCTTGAGTGAACGTTAGATTACCCCTCGCTTCCCCTACGAAATTAAAGTTACAAAAATGTGTGAAGTAACCTCAGCCATACCAGATGGCTTTATGATGAGAGAGGTTGACATGGAAGGGATATGCTATAGATTTTTTAAGTTCCTTCTCGTAAATGTTAGGTATTACTAAACAAACCCACGAGAATAACCGAATGTGGTTTGATTTGATAAAAAATGAACAATTAAATTAATAAAACTTCGAAGAAGATTGGACAATTATATAGGTTTTTAAGAGCATATTAAAAAAATATTAAATCAGACGAAGCTACACACGCAAAAGCTGTTTAGCTTTTGCTTTACAGCAAAACAAGTAAAGTACTTCTAGTCTGATAGTTTCCTTTCCCTTAGTCTGTTAGCTTCCTTTTCCTTAGTTGGGCTGTTGTTTTCTCAGTGTATGTTTTACACTCTGTAATTGTAAAATAGAGAATAAATATGACCATTTATACCATTTTAACCCCGTGTTATTGAGATTGTATCTTAATGACCGGCAAATTTTGACATACGATTATTTGTCATTCATTTTGAAGGACGTAATCCTATTTTGAGAATTTCGTCCCTCAAAATGAAAAAAAAGACAGATCAAGGGTTCCGTTTCTAGGATCATTTAGTTGTCCATCCGTCCGTCTATCCATCAATCTGTCAAAGCCCTTTTTCTCAGAAATAGCTTGATATATCAAGTTGAATTTCAATTAATATCGTAAACTGGGGCAACAGTGGACAAATTAATAGCAACTTCTAAGAACTTTCAATGTTGCCCTGGTATTATAGTGCAAAAATTACTTTTTCTACGTTTTATATTATTTAATTTTCCACTTCTGCGTTAGTGTTACCACTCTCTACCACAATGACGTCGAGTTAATATTTATAAGAAAATAGTAAAAACTAAATTTTGGCTTTGTTCCGAAACTAATCCTAACTTTCCGAAATGACAAACCTAATTGTTACTTATTTCTTTAGACCTCGCTGCTGTGCTAATGTATATAAAATCCTGTAAAAGTTCAATAATTACACTGTTCATGAGCCCACACTTAAAAACACACCAAATATAATCTGAAACTTGAAAATTAACAAAAATGTATCTCATGGAATGCTGTTTTCGATTTCCTTATTACTTCTTATAATAATACCTTATATACCTTTAAAGCGACGATATTCCCTTTCATAATCTATTAGTCATTTGTCTTTAGATATTTTTTTTGTTTTTGTTCATTAGACACTATTTTAACGAAACAATTTCAAACCACTGCGTCCAACAACGCGCGAACACACACTGCAATAGACAGTCTTATTTTTTAGACTTACGAGAGTCACCATTGGAAATGCTTCGTCATACTTTCTGGACAATGTCCGGAAAGTATGACGAGCCAACTAATTTCCACTTTCTTCGCAAGCAAAAAAATGCTTTTCAAAAATCAATGAAAATTATTTCCAAGAATTCATTTATTACCTTTGCAGCTACAATTAACATAAACATTTTCACAAAACTTTTATTTTACACGTTATTCCTTCACTAAAAAATAGTTGATTGTCGTTAAAATAACATTTAAAAGATGACTCTTTTTTCAGAAAATTGAAAATAATATTCATAATTATTTGTCATTTTTTTTTAACATGCAATACTTGCGCACATTGTTCAGCGCCGCTCGTGGTAATAACACGCGAACACTTGCGAAGACATCGCCACTGCAGGTAAACACCCCACTCCGGGCAAGTATTGGGTGTGTTAAAAGGAGTTACGTGTAATTTTTTTCTGCATTCAATTAGAAAAAGGGCGTGTTTGACGTTTTATTTCAACGACAATTTATTCCCTTATAGCCAACGAGAATAAATATCGGAAAGACGCTATTGTCTTCTCTGTTGTTAGACGCTGTTGTTCTCGGACACCGTATATATATATATATATATATATATATATATATATATATATATATATATTTGTATATATATATATATATATATACATATATATATATATATATATATATATATATATATATATATATATATATATATCTGACAAACACGCTATTCAGATAAGCAGCAATCAGTTGTTTAAATTTATTTATATACTATTGAAATAGATACTCATTAATTAAAATTACAACCATGTAATATTTTTTCGGTATTGCTAAATAATACGAAACGACGTCATTCATCACAATGTATTCCATTCATGAACCATTTTTACACAATACTCTTAAAACAATAGTGCGGTGATACATATGCTTATTATTTACTCTTATTATTTATGCGCTCTTCCGAACTCCATGCAATTTCAATTATTGTTTTTTTTTACATTTAAAACACAATAAGAATTTATAGTTAAGAAATTGGAAACGTTTTATTAGTGACACATTTGTCTCGTGCAATTTGCCTGTAGATGGCGCGATTAAACCCCAGTCGATTTTACATTTTGCAACTATTTTTTTCTACTTATCGAATTTACAAATTTTGTTAGGCAACACTAAAAAGTGTCAAATATCGACTTTACAAGATTCCCTAATCAACATTCAAAAATACGGTATATATAATTCGAAATTCGAAAAATTAAAAAGTGTATCTTATGAAGACTAAAATAATAGGTGCTCCTACTTTAAAATAATATGGCCTATGAACTTTTCTATTTCCTTATTGATAATAAATTAAGTACCTTTAATTTAGCGAATATAAATTATTTAAAGTAACGGTATTCCGCTTTTAAATTCTGTTGTTGGATTTTATCACATTTTCCATGTTTTTGTCTTTTCAAATAAAAACAGAATTATGTTTTGTAATAAACATTACGCTAAAGAGATGAAATATGAAATTATTACAAACTATTTTTTTTAATTACAACCGAAAGTACTGAACTCATTTAAAAAAAAAGATCTTGCACTGATTTTTTAAGTTTAGAAATATAACGTTATTTCCCTAAATTTGAAAAACGGTTTTATTACAAAACTAAAAGAGATATATTTAAAAAAAATGGTCTTCTAATAATTACTCACCCCAAATAATATAACTCCATTTTCTTTATCTACTACATAATAAATGAATTAAATTTCCCATAGCCTTACACTTCAAAATTCTAAAGTATCTAAGAAGGAAAAATGTAAACTTTAATCGTAATTAACACACTTCTAAAGTCTGTACACTTTAATGTAATTAAATGCTTACGATTTAATAATTGTAAAGTATTTAAACAAATTTAAAATTTAAACAAATTTTAAAAAAACTATTGCGAATAACATTTTTAAAATGCTCATAAAATGTAGGTACCAATATAGGTCAGAATCCAATCTGTAACACCAGGATTGTATGCTGTTCTTTACTCCGTTATCATAACAATATGAATAATATGTTCCAAAACTTTCGAAGATACAACGCAGCGATGTTAAAATTAGAATCAGTTAGGGGGTAACCGTAAAAAGCGAGAGACGCATTCTTTGCAGTGGTCAAACGATGAATATAAATATACTTACGACAATCGAGTATAAAGTTGTTATGAAATATTCTAACAAGAATACTTTTACAATTTATTATGCTGCAAGGGTAAATAAAACAATAATCAACGATAAACATAACATTTATGCTATTCGCGCGTATCTGTTAATGCATTGCCATATAACAAAATCATGATATAAATATGACGTATTGACAATAGCTGGACACGAAAATATTTATGCATTTGATTTACTATTACTTTCAAAGTAACTACTTTAAAGACATCGTTGAATTTTATAAAAGCAACACGACAATTTAAAGTAAATTTTAAAAAAGTAATCAGAAATGTCTTTTAATATCGCCAAACGTCAATTCACGCTTATACAATGCTATATCACTCTAAACAATATGGCGCTCACACTCACACATATAAACAATTTTCATTTCGTAGTATCGCGTTCAATCTCAACATAGCGGGGTAAGTGAAAAAGAAACAGCGATAACATCACGCCATCCTTTGGTCGTGGAGTTTTACCATATTTTCCATGCGCTAGAAAGAGATGACTAGTGAGTAGTACATTCTGCGGTTAGTTACATTAATTTATTTTCGAGCTAGTTGGAACATGTAGTTCGACATTTCACCGCTGCGCTGACGCGGCAGCACCGACCGACCACACTTCAGTGCCACCTCGTGATCAATTACTAAGAGAAAGTTTCGCGCCAATTTTTCCCGCCTAAATAAGTTGGAGAATATTGGCACGAATACAAGAATAACGTAATGGCATAATTTATTATTATCGTCTTAGTTGGAGTTTTTTGCATTGGCGCCTATGAAAATGATTTAAGGAGTATTTATTTTATGACTGTTTAAGAATGTAACGAAATAAATTATATACATTTGTTTATGCTTGACTTAAATATTACCGATGTTACGTCTTAATTTTTTTTTATTTATACTTAAACGCTATCCCACATTGAAAGTGTACTGGCATCTCTAATGAAATGCCATATCAACAGGTTTGGATATCCTCACATGTTTCCTCTACTTACATAAATTGTATTCTCAATGCAATTTTAAAGTATGGTGAATTTTGTTATTAAAACTATAAAATTAAGTTAGAAGTTAGAGAAGAATTCATATAGTATATGTGCCTATGTATTTTAAATGCTTGCTCAATAAAGAGAAAAAAGGGGAACAGAATAAATGAATTGTATTGTGTGTGTGTGTGTGTGAACTTTAAAGAAAAGTTAAGATTTCCATCTATTTTTTTAAATAGTATTGCATGCAAATATACATAGTATTGCAGTGTGCATTTTTGCATTTATTTTGACGTGAAAATGTCTGTATGAAGGGTCTAGAAAATATTTGAGTGTCTAAAGTTTGAGAAGATAATTATAAGAATTATATTTAATATCTCGAGAGTATTTAATACTCGGTTATGATAAATAAAATCCTTATAATCATCATCTTTTCGTATATTTATATTTTTGAATATTGAATTTATTTTTGCATACAGGTAAGGTTAAGAGAAAATTAGTAATAGAGTCCTAAAATAAATTAAAATACATAAAAGAGATTAAAATTAAACGGTCGCAAATTTTAAAAGTAAATATATGGTCGTTGTTAATGTTTTATGTTATAAATTTTAATTTTTTTATTTGTTTTGACTTGCTGTAGGTAAATCAAAATGAAATACCTAAAATGTGTGATCAAAATCTTTTAGATATTTTCAATAGGACTAAAAACATAAAATTTTGTTCGCGCTTAGATATTAGATTAGAATTAGTGGGAAAAATAAGAAATTATTTTATGTAGTATATGAAATACTGGAACATTACGTGCTTCACTAAGTTAGTATTCTGAACACCTGGGATTACGTAAGATTACATAAAACCTTGACGTAAAAATATTCAAAGTTAGAATTCTGGTTATGTCAATAAAACTAATATGGTCATTAATTTAAAAAAACAAATATGGCGTAATATTTTATCAGTGATTTTTTTATAAACATATATTTTTTAGTTGTGCAGAATAGGTGATCTGACTTTATATAAATAATACACTAATTCTGCTTTATAATTGTATTATATTGCAACATATGTAGTCATGATTCATGGCACTGATATGGATATAGCATGAATTTTACTAAAAATATAAATAATATAATTTAACGTTTTTAATGTATTTTATTAAACGTATTATTATGTCATATTTTCCAGAATTAAAAGTAGAAAAAATGTCATTTTTGGTTGAACTGATGCTATGAAAAAAATATTTAAGTACCAGGTATTTTTAATCAAGAATTTATGATCAAAAGTTCAAATCATTGTTTTACTGACAAGTGTCACGTTACAAAGTGCGTTAAGTCAATAAGCAATAGGACCTGAACGAAAGCTGCGAAGAGCTTCTATTAATTTGGAATTTGTTATCTTGTAATACTTAGGGATTTTAAAATTATTTAACAATTTTTTTTCTAATATCTTGCTTAAACGATATTAAATACAGAACGAAACATGAATGGAATGATGAAATGAATGAAATCGTGATATACCAATACCGTAATGTGGAATGATTTAGAATGATTATTATTAACTTTGTGTATTTTTTTTTATTTCATCTTTGTTAAAATATTTTACATACTTCGGTAGAATATGTATATTTAAATATCTATCATATAATAAACGGAGTTATTAAAGTTAATACTATAAATTAAGGGAATCTAATCTTTTTATTTTTTTTTAATTTTTATCTTTTTTGAAATTTTGAATAGTTGGGTATTGTTTTTTACTTTACATGAAAAATATATGGAAAGGAGCTTTTTATTTTATAGATAAACAATAAAAATTACATATCGTATTATAAGATAAAAAGCTCCTATTCATATAAATAAATTATTTTGACATTTTAGGTATTCAAGAAGAACATTTTTAGTGACCAGGAAATCTTCAGTTCAGAAATACAGTGCATTTCCCTACAAAAAAATCCAAAGTGTGAAAATTTTACTTTTTTAACTCGCTTTACTACTGATACTTCCTAAATACAAATGTTAAATATATGAAAATAAAAATAGTATAAAACTCTAGGTATCGTATAACCATTGTTTACATTCACGCAACTATTTAGACGGTCCCAAAATAATATGAACGTACGTATTTACAAACAGTACGTTTGTAAATACGCAAGACACATTTGCACGGCAAGCCACCGATTAAAGTGAAGGGTGAGGGCGCGGTACGAGCCGCCGCTGCGCGCGCGCCGCTCAGTCGCCCGACGGACTTGGCTTGTGCGGTCGCGTCCATCGAGCGCGTTATATTGCGCACGCGCTTACCTCGCAATACGACGCGTCCATACTACGCCCGTGACTACGTTCACTTCATTAACAATATCTTTATTTGAACCGACCAACGGTACATAACTTTCGTGTATATAATAATAAACTTATTGTGACTCTTCGAGTTAGTGACTCATAAATAATATAATTCGTGTACGCGGATGCTCACGGACAAGTGTATCGGCCTTTTCGTGCGGGAGTGAGAGATCTCTCCGTAGTTGTAGCATTTTGATCGATAGAGGCTAAAATGTCGACTCTTAGCGCGAGGGCGCCCGGAATTCAGGCGACGGCGAGCGTGCTGGACACGAGATCTCTGAGGATCCGAGGAGTGACAACCTTAGAGGGAGTTAGGAGGAACCTGTTCGGATGCGTTGATCGCGAAGAGAGTCGGAGGTTTGTGGAGCGCGAACTAGCTCGGCAGCTTGAATGTGACAGCCAACGTTGGGGCTTCGATTTCGCGACGGAGACACCGCTGCCTGGTGCGCAACGGTTCGCCTGGCAGCTCGTGCCAGCAAGCGCAGTGCCCTCTGCCCTGAGGCGCGCCACCATCGCTCCGGCACCAGCCACCGTCGCCGTTGCCGTGGAGGTACCCGTCAGCAGCCCCGAAGTAAATAAGACTCAGAAGCGAATAACAGGTAAGCGTTCATTGTTTATATTAAATGTTTTAACATTGATACGTATATCACTCTGAATTTAAATAGTTTATTTTATTAATTGAATAGGTTTAGTAAGTCCGCTTCAACTTTAACGAAGAAAAACGAATGTTTGCATTTAATTAATTTATACTTTTTTGATTTTGACAGAGCAGTAACAACATTGCGCTAGAACTCTTTAAATTATTACACTATGTTGCATTTGCATTTTAGATTATTCACTTGTCAACCAAAGTAATAATGTAGAAGAAACATGCATCAATTGCATAACTGACTCAAACAAAACATTCTGATTGGATTTAGCTAATAAGGGTCGCTTTAATTTAATACCACATTACGTCCCCTCGTATTACAAACTCGAAATAAGAGAACATTGGTCACGAGCTAGGCTTATTTTGACTATAAATAATAACAGCAAGTGGCTTCAATCCCTGTCCAATTTCATAAATCACTCTGAAGTTGTTGTAAATAGTTGACAGGACCTCGTTTTGCGTACCTTTTTTTTCGTCTCGAACATAATTTGTGGCCAGTTGCGCATGTTCCCTTTCCCTTTTTTATTTTGTCGTGCCTGTTTTATTTTTCTTGAAAATAAATTTATAATGACAAATATCTATTCATCTAGGCAGTATGTGTGATACTATTTTGCGACCTTCCCCGACTTATCTATTTACAGTTTACACTATCGAATAAGTGTAAGTTCCTGATTAGTCTTAAATAAAGTAATAATATATTGATAAGGAAACTAATGCAATTTTACAAAAAGTTTAATTATACCATTTATCTTATGCTACTTCTTAAAAATACTATGATGTTTTTTAATTCAGGATGGTTTATTTTAATTCAACATTTAGATAACTATCAAATTTATCATTTAGATAACTATAAAGCTGAAAGGTTACTTTGTAAAAAATATGAACTATAAATAATTCAGTTTCAATACATGCAACCGATTGAACTATTTTATGAATTATTTATAATTACTATAATTCCTTATTGTTAACTATTGTTTAATCTGCGGTCTTTTTAAATTGTTCGTTTCACACTTATAATTCTTTTTTACCGAAAAAACTATATAAATACTGTACTGTTACAAATTATATATTGTAACACACCAATACTCGTCCTGTTATTCAGTTAATAACACATAATACAAGGAACCTTATAATTCAAGACTTGTAATTATCAATTATGCATAACGAAGATACAAAAACACGTCGTGAAATTATTTCTTTATTACAATTAAGAAATAAGTATTTAGTTTACTGCCATTACGCTGTATGGCACAAAAAGGTTTTTTTGCTGCCTTTTTTGGGCTTTGAATTCCTTTCCTTTTATTCCTCATTCTAATTATTAGCCAATGCTGCGTACCTATGTTATTTCATACTCTTGTTGATTTAGCTTTCCTTTTATACCATTGTGTAACGCGATTGGCGTCATGTTTAATTTGATATTAATTATTATTGCTTCGATAATAAAATATTTAATAAATAATTTTTCTAACTTTTAGGATGTGTTGATATCGATTCACTAGGCACATCGTTTAGTCAAGGAATCATCACTAAGCGTAAATGTTTAACATGAAATAAGCACATTACTATATCCCCATTTACAAAAATACAAAAAATAGAATCTACTTAAACAAGTTTGTTCCGTAAATAAAATGTCGAAAGTTTGATAATTTGTAAAGTAACGCTAATTATTCAGTAGTTAGAGTTTCCTGTTCGTGGGTGCTTAATTATAATGTTTATCGTAATTTGACCTAATTTCAAGTGATGAATACATTCTTTATAATTCTTTATATGTATGTTTTCAACTTGCAGACTTCTATGTGGAGACAAAGTATGAAATTAGGTCACTATATCCATACATTTGCAAATACACACGTTATCTTCATATCAAATATTTAAAGTTTTAATGATACTCGGAAAGTAATTAGTGGTCTGATATAAAATGAATTTAAACATGAAAATTTGTTTATAGTTTGAATCTGTCGGATAAAATTATTTTCATTATTACTGTTTCTACATTCGAATGACGTCATATTTAGTTAACGTAGAGTTAAATAGAAATTATAAAATAAGGGTACCCATCTTAATTTTTATTTTTGTAGTCTATTTTAGCGATATTTACATTAGTTGAATATGGGTAAAGACATTGGATTGTTATAACTCATAACCATTTGGAACACACAACCTGTGTCCAATAATAAAATCCATCGAACCGCCATTTTCATTATACCGAGCGTTCATGAACCTACGCGTAAACGAAGTAATCGTGTCATCTCATTCATCACGCACGTTATCTCTTTTTTTCAACATACACAATGAAAGAATAAATTCGTACGTACGCAATATTTTACTACGAATATTATACGCGCTTGCAACGTTACGCTTTACTATCGATTTGTCGAAAAAAACAAAGTTGTACGAGTTGGCATCTTTGTTGTCTCTTTCTAATGCACGCTAACTGTGATTTGTCCTTGTCACACCCACGCGCTCGTGTCGTATTGTGTTCGTGACGCGTCGTTGTCCGTGTGGTAAATTTATTTTATCATATGCATACTTACGGAACGGTAATATTTAACACTTCAATTAATCATAATTGTTTTTAAATATAATTGCAATTTTAGGAAACAATCATTAAATGTTCGTACTTATTTATTTCAATTACGTTTATATCAGCACTCTATTTGATTTCTTAACAACATTACTGTTGGGGTTGCCAGATATCTTCAGATCTTTTCCTGGCATTTATTTTCAAAGGTACATTTTTTAAAATATCTAGAATGATGTGTAAAAAAACGTGATTAATTTCACAGGAAAAAAACTTTGTATATTACAAGAATTATTGTCTCCAAGTACCTATATAAATATTTAATTTGTTTTCACTTGTAATTTGTTAAGTTGCTAATAACCAAATAAAAGTATTGTTTATGTTGGAGAGTTGGTTGAAAGTAGGGAATAAAAATATTATGAACATATAAAAAATATACTTACCACGGTTCGTAGATATGCCAGAATTAATTTGATCTGTTCAATTAAAGTGTAGGATATAAGCGGTTCTTTTTCACTGAAGATGAATGGAGATACATGTATTAATATTTAAGTATTACTATTTTTTGACTTGCAATTTTGGCACACCGGTCTTGCTATATTCACCACATATTGCATATTTATAATGAAATTGGTGAATACATTAACATATATTTCTTAGGTGTGGTAATACATTCCTCAAGGTCCAATGAACTCACGAAATAATTAGGCATACAAATTTTTAAAAAAATGTTTCCAAATCTAACGGTAAACTAAACTGACATACATTCCTGAACTCATAAAATAATTAGGCATACAAATTTAAAAAAAATGTTTATTTCCAAATCTAACGGTCAGCTAAATTGATATTCCCCGCTGCCTGCATCAGCGGGTTATGAAACATAATGATACGGTTGTCAAATAAAACTCCAGTTCCGCAATACCAATTGCAATTTCCAACCCTTAAATCGCATTGTCGCGTTCGGACCCCATCCGGCACAACTGACCTCAGTCCGAATGCAAGATATTGTAACAATTACACTTAAGTATATTCGAATCAGATCGGCTGTTAGTAAAACGTAACCAGTAGTTAAAATTTAGAATTTGTACTGAAAAGTTTTGATAACGGTCAAGTTAAAATCCATTTAAGTAATATGAAACCGCCAGTTTTTAAAGAATGTCTGGAATATAAATAGTTACAATACAACTTTTTGTATTGTAACTTTTTTCGAAAATACTTTCTTACAAATTATATTTGAACGTTTTGGAAAGTATAAATAGAAATAAGTTCATTGTTCTTTTTGGTCCATTTAATTATAAATATTTTTTTTATCTGAACGTTGTATTTTAAAACCCTTATAATAATAATCACTGCCAATCGCTTGTATTATTCATTTATTGCCGACTTGGCAAATCAAAAATATTTTTTTTTATTAAATCTTGAAAGTTGATATTAATTAGACTTTGGTTAATTTCTGAGTAAGAACGTAATTATTTAAATAATAAAAATTACTATTTAATTCAAACAATCGAATAGTTTATTTTTTAAAACATTTTTTAAATTTAGCCTTATTATGTATGTATTTTTTGGAATTTTGTTTTTTTTATCCTTAAATCGGTTTTACTTTATCATTTTGTAAATTATACGTGTCTAATTTGATTTCTGGAATTTATAATTTAACAAACCTATAATGTCTTAATTAACATAACTGGCGATGTAATAATAAAAACGCTATAAAAAAGAAATAAATATTGAAAATGTATCTGGTAAAAAGATGTACATACCGACATTTAACCATGACATTGAATACAAAAAGCCATTTGCGGGTATTACTAAGTATGTGAGAGAAATAAATAATATACAAAACCAGCAATTTCTAAACGCCAAATGTGACTTAAACATATATCTACTATATTTTCTTATTATATTTTATCTATATATTAACAACGGTAAATAACTTTTCATATTTAAAACAGATTTCTTCAGCCTCTGTTACATTATACTACTCTATTATATTATACAACTATTTTTATTATAAATAATGTGCCAAAACTAGTCATAAATGACATTTTTATTAAAATCTGCTAATTGCATGTGGCACACTGAATTAACAAAGAAATAAGTGAAATTTTCACAGGATATAAATCTAATTTTCCCATAATAATTTAATTTACAACGAGTTTACAATTGATCTAACAAAAAAAAACATTCAATTGTGACTCCCCGAAAAATATAAAGCGGTGCTGTAATTAGTTGATTACTTGTAACAATGTGGAGCAAATCTCATTATTTTATTAATTGTTAAGTTGCTAATAACTAAATAACAGTATTGTTTAAGAATAAGTGAAATTTTCACAGGATATAAATCTAATTTTCCCATAATAATTTAATTTACAACGAGTTTACAATTGATCTAATAAAAACAAAACATTCAATTGTGACTCCTCGAAAAATATAAAGGGATGCTGTAATTAGTTGATTACTTGTAACAATGTGGAGCAAATCTCATTATTTTAAACAGACAAACACGTAATTCCTTTTGGTAATTTATAAATTTATCCACACTACCTCTCCGTAATACTGGATCTTTCAACTGACTGCCTTGGCGTCTCCAAGCTTGTTTTATATTTAAGAAAAACTCCCACTGTTTTGCATGTAATTATTACAGGAAAACGCGGAAGTCACGCGCCTACTAAATTGATGAATTGCGTAAGAAAATTAACCAATTTTTAATCTCACAACAAGACTTACGTTTATCAAAATCCACATGAATTCCATATGCAATCGAAAGCCGTTACAATTCGAAAGCATCAAACTGCAAACGGCCGTGTCATGTCGTCCGCTCGCTATCAGTGGGCGAGGGAGGGTGGCAACAGGAGGCGGTACGGCACGGGAGGGCGAGCAGATGTGCAACGTAGCGCGGCGGCACCGCGGCGTCCCCTTCCTGCGACAATATTGACACTGTGATGTGCGGATGGCAGATTACATGAAATGGCACTAATCAAAATTATGTTTACGGCAATATATATCGGCATTTTATGTTTTTTACCTGGCACTTGCCTATTCGCAGGATTGAGTAGTCAGTAACTGTTCCCTGTGTACGCATCCTTATTATATAGTACACTGGCAATGATATGACGTACAAACATTCCTTTTTTAAATTTACTTTCATATTGTATTCCGGCGGAATACAGTATTGAAAGGAAATTTTAAAAAATAATGTTTGTATGTTTATATCATTACTTTTTAACTAATGACATAATTTTGTTAATTTGGATTTTTTTACTCTCGATTTTTTCTTTTTTAATTAGGTATTTGACTAATTTTTTTTTATTTCATTAATCATAATTTCAAGGTACAAGTTGATGAGGAGTGAAAATTTTTTTTGATAATCTTAAAAATTGACCGAATTTTAAAAGTTTAAATTTAACCTTTAGAGAAGGACGGTAATACTGTGTTGTGAGGTCATTTTTAATATTGCACATTATATTCTACGAGAGGAAAAGAGACAGGGATATACACAACTCTATCCGTATCTTAAAATTAGAAGATACGGATAGAGTTGTGAGTTGAGAGTTGTGTTTAGAAGTCTACAACTGGCTTATTTTTCAATAAATTTTTGAATATTTTTCAAGACTGGTTTTTAATTAACTTATATTTCACAATATTGTACAAAAAATATCAAAATTTAGAAGAAGTCAACTACCGTATTGTATATATTTGTTCCGTTCATGCAGAAAAGAAACCTTAGTTCATCGTTTCTCAAAATTATTATCGCCATCTCCAAGTGGTCACTGTGGTAGATAGGAAGAGACAAGGAGAAGGGTTAGGTCTAGGTTATTAACATATGACAGTTGCTGTTACTATCTAACAGATAAGGCTTTTCATTTTGTGCACGTGTGCTTGTCCCGTCACAAAAACTGAACCAAAGCTATGTCTGTAAAGTGAAGATATTTTTGAATAACTTAGTGGAATATGCTATTTAAACTTCTCTGGACACAGAATTATTTTTTTTTAGAATTTTCGTTTTCTACCTGTCCGTTAGTTCCAGTATGATTCATAAACTACCGGACCGATTTGAATGAAACTTCCACTGGAATAATCTTTGGGATAGATATTAGAATTTAGGCGGCCATTTGTTCCTTTCCAATCTTTTTCTAAAGAATGTTTTGCCTGCTTTTAGTCCGTTTGTTTGAGCGTGATGTAAAAACTACTGATGATATGGTTAAGGTACATAGTAAAATCTAAAGCACTTTGTTAACAAACATTCATTAAAGAAATATAAATTTAAATATTAGGACTCATGCAATAAATGGAATAAAACTGATGAATGGAATTTGTCGAGACCATTACAGCGATTCCATTTCACTACTCTATCCAAGATATAAGATGCTTTTATTCGGGTCGAGGCTACTTTTTTAATAAAAACATGATTACTGGAGAAAAATTTCGACACAAAAATGTAAAAAAAATTACGTGAACATATAGTCCCAAGCTATCCGTTAATAAAATAATAATATTCATGAAAATTGTTAAGTTGTAAAATTTAAAGGTAACAACACATTTAGCCATTAAAAATAATACCATGTGTCCGTAGATAATTATGTAATGAATTTAATTTTAGTTTATTATTTAACGTATTTATAAAAACATTTTCGAAAAGTTTTATCGTTAGAGCCCTAATGAAAAATGAAATCAATGAAGAAAACGAATCAAAACTATCAGAGACAATTATTATTCTGTAATTTTATAAGATAGTAAATGTAAATAAATAAAATGTTTGTCAGTTGTATCAAATGTTATGTGTCAGTTGAATTAATATTATTAAATGTTATGTGTAAAATTGAATTAAATATTATATGAGTGCATTGTTCTAACATCTACATACTCTTATAAGTACACATCTCATATGTAAAAAATGTTTGTTTTATACCTTTGCTTAACAGTCTTCTTTTTATATTTCAACGCAAGTGAATTATTCAGTTTTTTGTCAAATTTGACAGTTGATAACTTGACTGTGTTACCAGTTTAATAAAACGAATTAGTTCGTTAACAAAAAAAGTACTTTAATTTTCTCTTGAATTTGTGCCGATTATCAGCTCGTGGATAAAGCAATCGCCATATATGAACGTATTCGAATCAGGCGGTTAACCTTACATTTATGTTCGCTTGACCATGGTGATATTATCTTTGAAATCGAATTAAATCAAAACTCAAACAATTTTAAAAATACAATCTTTAATCAATTTTGCTTTAATCAATTTACACGAAAGATTTGAGGTCATTCACTTTCAATTGCAGATATGATTAGGGCGACCTTGAGGCGATTGAAGCTACGAGCACGCCTCTATCGTGTGCAAATAACGCAGTGTTCTCGCCCGTTATGACCTACGTCACGCTCCTGCACGTTAAATGTTTAATGCGAGGTTTGAATCGAGTAAAAGGCGATTGGCATTTACGCCCTCAAGTGAAAGTGTCCCTTTGCTATAGGCTGTATCAGACCCTGAACCTGAACGGAAACGAAGATCTGATTATTGTTTGTTAAAGCTACCTCTTTTAATTACTTAGATTTTCCTGATGATAGGAGGAACATTTTAATTACGTACCTAAAATCATTGCGCATAGAACAATTTATGTTTCGTTTCCAGTTTTAGACATTTGATAATGTTCAAAAATAAAATCAAATGATTATTATCAAAAAATAATTAAATAATAGAATATTTGTGGCAATGTTATCGTTTTATTTTTTATTCAAATATTTAAATTGTGTTTAAGGCCTTCAGTTCCTGGCGAAATAAGCAGAAATATATCCAATTTTATTGTACTTCTGAAAACTTAATATTTATTAGGTGACAGTTGTTACAAATGTTCTTTTTAGTTATTTGTCCGTGATTTATTTATATATTCGAGTCTGTGGGCGAGTTTTATTTTATTGGTTACTTTGTATTACAATGTTTTTAGACTAAACCCCATTAGAACAACGACAAATTTCGCTTACGCGACCCTTTCGTGACAGATTTCACCTGCGTAATCAAACCGCCTATTAGAGTTACCCTTCAACTCTAAGGGAATGCTATAGACAATAAATACTAGAGATCGAGTTATTAATCTTACTGCATTTACGTTATGAAAAGTGCTTCGTTCTCTAGCCATGACTAGAGTTTGAGTTAACTTTCTTATTGCACTTATGTTTTGAAAAGTGCCTCGATCTCTAGCCATGACCAGAGTTCGAGTTATCTTATTGCACTTACGTTCTGAAAAGTGCCTCGATCTTTAGCCATGACTAGAGTTCGAGTTATCTTTCTTATTGCACTTACGTTCTGAAAAGTTCCTCGATCTCTAGCCATGGCTATTAGAGTTATCTTTCTTATTGCACTTACGTTCTGAAAAGTGCTTCGATCTCCAGCCATGACTAGAGTTTGAGTTAACTTTCTTATTGCACTTATGTTTTGAAAAGTGCCTCGATCTCTAGCCGTGACTAGAGTTCCAGGTATCTTTCTTATTGCACTTATTTTCTGAAAAGTGCCTCGGTTTCTAGCCATGATTATTCGAGTTATCTTTCTTATTACACTTAAGTTCTAAAAAGTGCCTTGATCTCTAGCCATGACTATAGTTCGAGTTATTTTTCTTGTTACACTTACGTTTTGGAAAGTGCCTCTACCTCTAGTCATGATTAGAGACCGAAGTACTGATCAGAACCCAAATGCAATATGGTCATCACTACGATAAAACTCTAAATAAAGAGATAATTGTTAATTGATAAAAACTTATACAGAGCTAATAACTAAAACACGTTCCCACACTTCCTAAATACACCATGAAATTCTATTAAACTATCTCATCTGCCGATCGGCCCGGCTTTCACGAGAACACATCGTGCCATAACAAGCCAACAATTAATATCATCCACTCAATATATCGATGTCTAATATAACAATTACCAACATCGGTCCGATTGTTCCCCCATTACCAATTGGTGGCCGTGAGAACATTCCGGTCTGAAACAAAACGCGAGGGATGAAAAACGTTTAGCGTTCCACGGAATCTAAACGGCGCTAAATGACCCCTTGTTTGTTGAAATAATAATTGTTTATTGCCATTATAAAGAGCGCACTGCCGTCAATGATGTGTGATCGTGCCGTGGTATGGAAGGGTGTGATCCTGTAAGAGTGTTTAGACAGTATATCCAGCGTAGTACTTGCAGCATCGTTCTATATGTCGAATATAGGTTACTCGGCGTATAGAACGATGCTGCAAGTACTACGCTGGATATACTGTCGTAGCACTTTAGATATACTGTCGTAGCGCTCTATTCAATATTGCATCTACATTACTGTTTAGGAATACATTCAGTATTAAAGCAGTAAATATTCTAGATTATTCTAGTCGGAGTATGTTCACAGTGTATTGAAATCTAATAGTTATTATTTAGTGACTAGCTGCCCGTAAAGTTGGGCTTTGCCCGGGTAAAATTATGAATGAATTGTGTTTTGAACGTTTTTAGACTCTCGTACCTCAAAACAAAAAAGAAACCTGTATAGGATTACTTCGTTGTCCGCCTGCCTATGTGTTAAGACCCTTTTTCTCAGTGACGCGTGGATGTATCGAGTTAAAATTAATATCAGTTACTTAGGTTTGCGATCCCATGGAGCTGTAAAAAATTAAGTTTCTAAGTCATTGCAATAAAAAAACCCCCAACAATACGGCCATTTATTTTTTGACACTCGCAAATAAATAAAAATCTATAGAGTAGTCCCGTTGACCTAGAATCATGAAATTTGCCAAGAAGCAAGTAAAAGAACACGTCCGAAAATCGTTTATTTGTAATTATATCACATAAAAAAATTACTTTTTTAAATATGCACCTGTGAGCAATATATTTTCTTTCTGAAAAATTAAAATTTTGTAAATAGTTTCTAGTAATATTATATACCATTAAATGTTTATAAATGCTAAATGTGTATGGAACCTTCGTAGTGCGAGTTCCACTCGTGTTTGATCGTTTTTTTCCCTTGTATGATGTTAAAAGTTTAAGCCGTTTTTTTATATTAAACCCTGCAAAACAAAGAAATAAACAAAACTTTCCTCTTTATAAAATTAATATAATAACATCTTCAAGTATTTCGCTTGACAAGTTTTGTCGCTTAGTACTTATTGTTGCTATAATTTCATTTTTACCTTAAGCTGAAAAGCGTCAAAGTGAAAAGTTTTATTTCACTTTCGCTCCTATAATTATAAAAAAACGAGTGTACTTTAGATCACACGACTGAAGTAAAACTTCAAATTTACAAAATATGAATTTCAAAATGAATTTACAATTTGATTCACTTTAAACGTAGAATATTTAATGTATTGAACAAAATAATAATTTATAAAATTGTTCAAGAACGAAATGAAATTACAAAAAAATAAAAAAATCACCGTTCGCGTAACGCTAGCAAACTCGCATATATTTATATATTTCATGCACTGGCTATGAGAGGAAGAGAGAAAGAAAATGTGCGCGCGCACTGCTCTCTCTTGCTCCTACAATGTGATACAGACAATAGGCTTGCACTGTGTCTTAGATATACGAAACAAACTGGCTATGAGAGAAAGAGTGAAAGAAAATGTGTGCTCGCACCTCTCTCTCTCTTGTCGCTACAGTAATATACGAAACGTAACTCTCTCTCTTTCTGTCTTCACTAACTTATATCTCCCTCTCAACTTCCGTTCACCTCGCCCGATAACACTTTTCGTAACGCACTCGTCACGCATTCACCAGCTTACTCCCCAAGTCAAGCGTGCGTAAAGAAGTTTTACTTCAAAAAATTATCTCTATGGGTGGGTTCATTGGTATGAATTTCATGGTGCGACAAAATTGTTTTTACAAGTAGTGATTTTAAAAAGAACTGAAATACAATAACCAAGTTGATTAATTTATAGAAAATTAGCTTAATAAGCACATGTATCATTGTGCGTTTTGATTCTACATCGTCATCTGGGGGGTCCTTATCCGGTTTCGTTCGTGTGTCTATTTCGCAACGATTTTTAAATATTATTATTCCAAACAATAAATAATTATGTTTACCATCTCCTGTGCAGCGTCCAATTTTATTCTCTATTACTTGCAAAGTGCAAACTTTGTGATTTATTTGTATAAACTTGTAATAAACAACCTAACCTCAAATAATCATATATATGAAATCGATATATGCAAGTATAAGGTGAATGACGTAGTGCGGACACAGAGAACCCGCCGAGCGGTTGACAAACTGGCATTTAATTCATTACTCAATACAATGCTAAGGGCGTGCGTATCTCGACGTAATCTTTATTGGTTTGGGAACTGTCGATAAAGTCGCTTTTCACACATTAGCAGCGATAACGATTTGTAATTGTTTATGGTCCGTTACTATGGTTATCGCATAGTAAACATGGCGAGTAGACGCGCGTGTATTTTGGTCGTGTGTGACATATTTTTTTATAACTTATCAAATTGAAACGGATAGTCATATAAATTTGTACTCATTTATTTTTACATCATATTAGTAGCATTTAATTATATAAACGAGACGGATGGAAAGAATATGAATAGGTAATTAGAATTTCGATTTATTCTGCATACATATTTTTTGTATTTCTTTAAAATTTGTATTGACAACATTAATACTCAATATGTATAATTATTGAAAAAAAAACTCGTATTTAAAATTATATAAAAGATTCAAATACAATTCAACCAATACGGGAATAGTAATAATATAATAATGACTAGCTATCCGTCCCGGCTTAGCTCGGGCAGAAAAGGAACCATTACTATTATAATCACTTTTATACAATTCAGAAATGTTTAGTTATTTGTTCTGTTCTTTAATCGAGTACAACATTTTGGAACCTAATATTGTAATATAAAAACGTTTATATCAAACAGGGTAAATAACAATATATATAATTAAACTTTTTTCTAGAATATCTTGTTGTCTACAATATCGTCATACATTATTTTAATATAGCTATAGTAGTTTAAAAATTTAAGTCAAATATACACCAAACACACTTCGATTGCCTTCGCTTAATTCTCTGTTCTCTTCTTTCTCTGTTCTAAACAGATTTTATATAGCCCTATGCCTATTTAGACATTATACACCATATGATATCGATAGATTCATACATGACTTTATAATATACTTATATTACTCGAAGATTTCATACCATAGACGTATATTAAGTCTATGGCTCATACCAATCGGATAAATATTTTTTATACCCAACCTAAAAAAATAAATAAAAATGTCCTCCATAAAATTAATATATGATAATACCATCTGTATAAAGATTACATTTAACAGAACGTTCTTTTAAAATTGTAATTCTTGATACGCATTGAAGCATTGACCTTCAAATGGCGGCATACACACGACAGAGCTACTACACATGTCAAGCTAACTAAAATTCCATAGACTGTGTAGGACACCTTTAGTCCACTCGACTCTGCCTTTTGGAGCGTTCATTATCCTCTCTATTGTTTATTGCATATTGTCTATTGGACACAGGTACTCACATACCCATAGCTTCTGTATAACTAAGGCCTTTGTATATCAATTGTCTGCGATCGTGTTGCATTTACACGTCGATTATTTTATATGGTTAAATTAATATTATGTACAGATAGATAAGCTGGTCAATGGCAGTATCGGCGAGAATATATATAACATACAATATAAATGGGTAGTGCACAGTTTGTTTATCAACCGTTATACATTGCGAAACTTTTATTATTGGTGAGGCGATGAGTTGTGAAAATTGCAATCTCAAGTTTAAAAATATTGTTAAAGGTCGAACTATAGGAATGTGCGACGTCCAGTTACAGTAGCTTCAATGCCGCGAGCTCGTTCCAATTGTAGACGATCAGCGAGTAAATTTTTTTACTGAGAAATTTATTAAAAGCCCGTAAGATGAATTGGCAAAACGAAGTAAATCACATTTCAAACAATGACTCGACTTAAATATAGAAAAATAATCGGTTTTGTACATTGAAAGTTTTTAAAATTTGGTTTCGTAGAATTTAATACGTTTTCCTATCTTAGGCTGTCTACATCATGGAACTAATTAACGAATTGTTGTATTTGTTAATTATCAGTTTTCAATATTGATCATTGTCGTCAATGATGATTGTGGTTCAATCAGAACCATTTTTGGACAGAAATTAAGCCAGTTCTTAATCACTTCGACAAAAAGTAACTTCCAGATCATTCTAATTCTTCCACAACGTAATTACGTACAACATTACAGGGAACGTCGAGCAATAGCAATACATTTTTGGCTCCCACAACGTAATTACGTACAGCATTACAGGGAACATCGGGCAATAGCAATACATTTTCGGCTTCCACAACGTAATTACGTACAGCATTACAGGGAACGTCGAGCAATAGCAATACATTTTTGGCTCCCACAACGTAATTACGTACAGCATTACAGGGAACATCGGGCAATAGCAATACATTTTTGGCTCCCACAACGTAATTACGTACAGCATTACAGGGAACATGGGCCATAGCAATACATTTTTGGCTCCCACAACGTAATTACGTACAGCATTACAGGGAACGTCGGACAATAGCAATACAATTTGCGAGATCTCATCGCTCCATTCGACGTTCGACGCGAGGTAACAGCCTGATAACGGTTCTGCGCTCTACTTGCGCTTGGACAGATCGTTCAATTTAGTTTGGATATACTTGCACTGTGCGCGTCTTCGTTAAATTAACTGTAGATTAATGTACATTGAGCGTACAGTAATGAAGAAAAAAATTATCGTATTCGATTCGCCTATCTGTGACTTTTACGAAAATAATAGCTTTGACCAAATTAAAGTTATTTGTTAAACAAACGTCAAAAATATGATCGATTCTATAAACGAATGAAAAACTGGTTAAGTACTAGTAGAACTCCCACTACGTTTGTTTCGTACACACTTATGTATATTATATAAGGGTCTACACATAATAAATTGCATTCAGGTATAAAATATGGCGAATTTCTCAAAAACTATGGAATATATAGTCGTCGCTGTAGTCTTAGAGTAAAATTTAGATTAAATTTGATTAATTCTGTCTTTTTTTTTCTCCACGTGAAATTAAAAATCATTTTGAAATCATTATAACTCGCCATTTGAACTGATGTCCCATACGATCGTCGACCTTCACGCTGCAAACTTCTCACACGAATATTTTCAGGTTCATATTTTTGAGAAACATACGAGCCGATAAGGTCTCATATTATGCCAAATTTGAACGACCTACGACTTATTGTTTAAAAAAGAAAAAAAAACTGCTGTGTCGGACAGACGGACGACACGACGCATGACCTAGTATATGTATCGCCTATTATATTACCTAGGTTGTCATTTTCAATCATTTATTTTCATTAATCGCACTGCCAAAAATAATTTTTAATTAAAGTATAACCAGTTGACAAATAATATCGGATATAATAAATAACTCAATTAAATGTTTCAGTTAACGAACTGAACCCTTGTTATGACAACAAAACCTATTTAGATACATTACTTAATTGAATTTAAAAGGCTTTTTTCAGGCTTTTTATTTTTTTTTTACTTTTACCCTTTTACTCGTCATCGGGACTAAACGAGTTGTAGGTTATATCACTACAATTGAAAGAGCCTTAATTCGAGCCCGTACGATTTTTTTGAAACAATACAAAAACTGACTTTATATTTGAATATAAACGGTAATGTTCCGCTTCACGGACGCATACCCCGCCAACAGCTGGGTGCCCCGGTTTTTTACGCTTAGCGATACACGGGCGCCGCATGAACTACGTTTTGTAACGATTTTTCATAAAAGTTCACAGTTCGGTGTACCGTCCGCCCGTTGGCCGACTCGACACTCCTAGAATGGGGTGAAAGTCTTTTTTATTCCTCTGGCACGCCGAAAGAAATTAGCGTGTATAATCGGCTATAGCGCTGTTTGTGTAGGTCAGTGAACTGTTCTCGTAGTGCAATTTGGTTGCTTTTAATGTAAATTTACCAAAAAAAACTGACTTGTAAAACAGTGTTTTTTTTTGTTCAACACAAATAGTGTGCCTGCGTGTGTGTGAGTGTTTTATGACCTGCTTTACGTTAAACATTAACATGTTGGTTGTCTTTGTGTATAACTGAGTTGGATTAAGTTGTTCTAACTGCTTGTAATGCAAGGAGTTAGAACAATTTAAGTACTGGATGTATTGATGTTTTTAAACTACCTCTTCGTGATGTAATTTCAAATATGTTTAACGGTTATTGGGTTTTCTCAAGGTGACCAATGATAAAGATTAACTGTTTTAAAGTTAGACGCATCAGTATACTTGCATTCGGTCAAGTTCTAGCTTAGATAGCAATTTGCACGTAATAAAAAAATGCATAATCGTATATATGGACAAATTTTAGATTTTATTATGTTATAAAAGCGAAATTTACTTATCTATACATTTAAATGTCATTTACTTCATTGTTAGCTGTTACCCGCGCTGCGTCAGCTTAAAATTGATTCACGGCTGACGCATTTCCGCAGATAGACGGTATTTTCCAGTAACAAGATTCGTGTAATGGAAAAACAATTATTTGTAATTGATTATTTGATTAAGAAGTTGTTTATTCAAGCAAAACAACAACACGCCATGTAGCAGCGTTTTAAGATAGTTTTGTTTGTGTTATTCCTTAAAGAATTGTTTGTTTTAGCGATATGAAAACTCTTATGCATTCCGATGTTATTCTGTATGTTATGTTCTATCAGTGTGCAAAATTAGTAAAGATCGGTTCATTATATATTAAGTAATGACAAAACAAACAATAAAAAACCTGTTAAGAACCAGTAGAACTCGCACTACAAAGGCTCCGTGTACATCTAGGCACTTTAAGGGTACACAGTGAACCTATTAAACTATTTTCAGATGTTAACTGTTCACAACGTAAACTAATTACGTCTTTCACAGACGTAAACATGGTGCGTATTTAAATAATCTAGGATAATCGCTATAATTTTCCGATAATCGTCTGATCAGATTTTACCAATCCTGTTTTTTCACTATTTTCGATTCAGTAGGATAAGAAATAAAAGAGGGAATGTTTTATTTTTGCATATTTTTTAGAAAATATTTTTAAATATGCAATTTAATATTATGAGATAAATAATTTTGTATTCCTCGTAACAAGCCCTTTCAAGACAAATAAAATTTACAAAAAAAAATCTTAACACATTATATACCCCCTCATTAATTCCTATAAAAATATTTTTAAAACGTTAACTAGAGCAAAATATGAGAGTTAATAAGTTGTATTATCCTAAATTTCTACGTAGTATGATTTCTGGCAAAATTGACTGTGACAGTCGAACAGACAGACAGACACGCGACTGATCTTATAAGGTTCTGTTTTTGAATTTGAGGTAGGGAACCCTAAAAAAACATTTATAATATTGGAATTTCATTACACATACAGCGGACGCTGGCACGACTTGGTCTACCTCACTAACCTTTCTACTATTTGTTGTGATCAATTTATTCTCAATAATCTGACTTCAGTTATCGGCATAGACATAAGTATCGTCAGGCCCTTCCATTCTCCTAAAGTCGTCACATACATATATTCCAAAAGACATAAGTTTAATACAATTTTATGAAATCTGGCCGTGTTGAAGCACAAACCTCAAATCAAACAATGTCGAACCCAAAAAGCCACTTTCTCACAGCGACAACTCACTCGAACGCCTACAAACCACTTAAGACCGAAATAAAAAAAAACCAAAAGACCGTCCCTTCGTGACCCCAAAGCGAGCTTCGTGTCAAGTGCCCACGCTCCGTTACCCGCGACGACGATACCAACGCGCTCATTAGAACCCCCTGCCCGATAGTTTGCATACTAGACCTGTAATATCGGTGAACTTGGGACCCTAATTCAGAAAACGGCCCTGTGAAAGAGTTCTCATAACGCTAAGTGGTTCATTAAAAGCATTTTGGCGTAAGAGCCGTTTTGGTTGAACGATTTGGTTTTTGTGAATATCTTGAGTTATTTGAGAGTAAGTTTATAACGTTACGTATTCAAACAGAATCACTATTGTTACGTTGATGTGTATTTTTTGTTTTACAAAATTATTTTCTGGCTCGTTGACAAATTATATCGTATAATTCAGTTAATTATACAAGTCTATGTATTTAACATCAAACACGAGCAGGTAATGGTTATAGATATGACACTCTTTTAATAAGTTCGGACCTGTATCGACTAAATTGTAAAGAGGATTTCGCATTTAACAAGATTTTATTAGATCGGTCTGCAACTATATAATGTAATCTACAAAACTAAATTTCATGCACTTCTATTTCTTGTATCATCATGAAACTTGACAGTTGTGTGTAGTTCTGATAACGATATAATAATTTCAAAAAATAAAAAAATTACAGTCCTAAAAACAAAAAAAAGACTTAAAAAACCGAATTTGTCAATTAAATTGTAACCCACTTCAAGGCGTCCGAATTATTTGCAATTTTGCACACGTATCAAGAACTGATGGCAGTGCAATAACTTCTTAAAAAAACAGTCTTAAATAAAAAATGTAAGACTAAAATAAGAAAAAGTAAATGAATAGTTTAAAAAACCTGCCAAAACACGCTTTTAAAAATACTGTACTAAAAAGCAAAAAATAATTATCGAGCTTGTTTTCTCTGCCCACTCAGTGAGACTTTTAGTAAAAAGACATGTTTGTTATTTAGTAAAATATTTGAGTGTAAAAGTGTGGGACGCTTTTTCTCGAAAATAAATGATTTTACTTCTCAAATTAATATTAAGTCAAAGAAAAGGCTTAATATTTCAGTTAAAATTCCAAGATAAAGCGCCCACGCTTTTACACTAAAATTTTATACTCGGTAACAAACATAGCTTACACTGAACTACTTACTGAGTAGACAGAGAAAACGGGTTCGATAATTATTGTTTTTGCTTTTTAGTGCAGTATTTATAATAGTGCGTTTTTTAGTCATCAATGTTCATCAAGGTTCATTCGTTCTTCAAAAATATTAAAATTAAATTTCTTTAAGCGTAGCAAACGTGAATCCAAAAACTATTATCCCAACAAAAGTGAAGTACTTAATGTTAATCGTGATTAGTAATTGAATGTATAACCGCAAAGAAACACGTTATTTTAGCCCTCATATCTTTTATTCGATTCGTAAAATTATTAATAAAATAATTTGATCCAGAAATTATAAAACGACCTAGGAGACATTCGAACGCTATTTAGTCACTCATTCGTAATCAGTGCACTTTGTGGTTCTTCAAACGCACTCAACTAGAAATTACGTGTACTTGAATCAGAATTAACCTGCAATTATGTGGACATGACAGTTTGAGAGACTGCTAAAATTAGTGTAATAAATTGAATATAGAATGTCGTGGCTATATAAAATGTGTAAAATGAATTTATAGCGTGAAGTTTATGAAAATACACTAATCTTTTATATTTCTGCTATGTATTATACAAATCTTGTTAGATATGTACTTGAATCTCATTTTCATGAAATTAAGTGGACGTGACAGTTTAAGAGACTGCTAAAGGTCCTGTAACTAATTGAGGATAATATATCGTGGCTATATAAAATGTCTGAAATGAATTTATAACGTGAAGTTTATGAAAATGCACTAATCTTTTATATTTCTGCTATGATTATACAAATATTGTTAGATAGTTATAAGTACCTAATTAAATATTTATGTCTATTAGCCAACTATATGTAGTAAACATATAGTTTTATTATGTGTAATAGAGTCAGCTATTAGATATAAATATTAAATTGAGAACTTGTATTCTTTAATATAAGTATGTTTAGGTAGAGACAGAAAAGTTGTAAAGGATTAGATACGTATTGATATTTTTAGTAAAACTTCTTAGGGGCTCTTAAATAATTTAATATAAAGAAACCGTAAACAAATCACAACGTTATATAAAATTCTTAACGTATCTAAAATTGTCACTCCTATTTAAAAGTCGACCAAACCGAAATAAGTAAAAAATATACGTCTAAAATCGTCTCCTTAGTCACACCCGACCTCCTTCGGTGGGTAGCTCCAATCTTACCAAAAGCCCCACGAAGCCGAAAATTGTATGCCGCACAACCCTCACGCACGCACACCCGCCCGGTATGCAGCACTAATTGCGTACCCGAACGCGGCCTCTTCACAGTAATAATATAATAATAACAGCTTGCCAGTTACGGACACAGGAGATATTTGTCGTTTTTGTAGGGCGAACCGTTTATTGAAGAATGTGTGTTCTAGGTTTGATGATTGTGGGTGTTTATAGTAATTGTGGTTGATATCTAGTTAATATTCTAGGCGACACACAATGTTCTAGGGGAAAATGTAAGAGAGAAGAAATAAGACTATGTATATTGATTTTACAATGGCAATGAAAATTGAAGAAGTTATAGAAGAAAAAAGCAAATCGATAATTTTAAAAACTTTAATTTATGCTACGAAAGGATAATTGGATCATTTACAACTATCTCTAGATCATGACAACGAAGCGTAATTCGTTAACATCGTAACAATATACCACTATGACAACAACTCTAGACCATGATAGCGAAGTGTACTTCGTTAACCCCGTGACAATGTAACACTATGACTACACCTTTAGACCATGACAGCGAAGTGTACTTCGTTAATACTGTGATAATGTAACACTATGACAACACCTCTACACCATGATAGCGAAGTGTATTTCGTTAACACCGTGACAACGTAACACTATGACAACACCTTTAGACCAAGACAACGAAGTGTACTTCGTTAACACTGTGACAATTTAACACTAAGACAACAATTCTAGACCATGACAATGAAGCGTACTTCTTTAACACTATAACAATGTAAATTCGTGACAACACCTGTAGACCATGGCAACGACGCGTCCTTTGTTAACATTATGACAACACTTCTAGACTGGGACGCCGAAGCCTACTTCGTTTCGTTAACACTATAATGTTATATTATGACATACCTCTAGACCTTGACAACGAAGCGCACTTATGTCGATGTTATGTACGTGACCACGTTGGTGAAAACGTTAGATTTGGCAACTAAAGTAGAAATGCCGGTAACCCCATGTCGGTGTCACCTGAGAGCTATCGGACAAAAGCCGCTGACACACATGATATGAAAAATCTTACATTTTTTTACATCCTCAAAGTTTCACGATAATTAGAGCATAGTTTTAAGACCTATTGAGATTTTGATAATTTACTATCTTTTGAAAAAGGCCGGCGACAGGCTGTACAGAATCTATGCGAGGCCTATCTAAAAAAATCTTAATCGCACGTGCGTATGTCAAAGAGTTAATTATAGCTGTTCGATGTGTTTGATCTTTCAGGTATAATTGTGTTCGATATCAACACGACCTGCACATCGAATATTTGGTAGATTCCAAGCGAAATTTAGAAATTACATAATTGAGAAAATATTAATTTAATCGAATCGACCGAACCCGCACTCGTTAAAACGACCTCGCACTTGCGGTTGGAGTGCATATGTTTACACAGTTAGACTGCAGCGATCACGCCATAGCATTGAAAGTTATAAAAATAGAATGATTACACGTAGCCACTTATCCTTAATGACCCACAATCTTAAATGAGTACCAGCCTCATGTCCGTATGATGTTATGCGATAAACAATTTCGGTTACGTCTTCGTTATGATCTGTAAAACATGATAAATTACAATGAATGTAATTAATTGACGCTTTGCCAAAGTAATATATTAATATAGTTAAAGTTGCGGAAGTATATTCTACAAGTATAATAAAATAGTTGCTATATCCCTACATCGAAAGAAAAGATGGAAATTTATTATTAGGAGATTAAAAACAAGGTACTAAAAAGAAAAACCAGCATTTTTGGATTTTTTTCTGTATGTTTGTCTGACCGGGCATCACATAAAAATTATTGAATAGATTTTCAAGGAACCATCGCTATTGTATTCTTTAGAATTTTTCCCAAGACATAGGGTATGTCTTATCACGACATAGTGTGTTCGTCAGAAATAGATATCAGGTAAAAAGTTTGAAAATTAGACATTTGGATATTCGGCACAAAGCATTTTGTATTAGCAATGCTGTCGTGCAAAAATACAGGTGCTATTTTTTAACAGTATCGCGTAAAAATTCTGAACCGATTTAGATGAGACTTTCACTGTCATCACGCTTGGGATTCAGATTAAAATCAAGATTTTTCTACCTTTCGTCTCTGTCAAATATTCTTAAAGTTTCTCTAACTTAAAAAATTAAATCCGCCCACTCAGTAAAATGAACAGGCTTTTAAGAATTGAAGTTGTCGAAAATGTCTCAGTATTTCAATTCGAATCTCCAGTTAAAATTCAATTTATTTTTATCCCTATCGAAGATACTCTGAGGTTAACAACATTACTACTGGAAAAATACTCCGCTCCACCAAACAAAATTATGTGTGCGAAACCGTGTGCAAAAAGTGGTTAAGAGTGGGACAAAATATCAATAGAAAAGAATACAACGCGATTTAGGAGTAAATTGAGAATACGTTGAAACATTCATGAATTAAACAGCCTGCAAAAATGTAAACGCGTTTATAAAAACGCGAGCCAATACGCAAATGAGGGCCGGAAACCAGCGGAAAATGCGAAAACAGCGTTTTGCCAGTATCCTTCAAATCGCAGAATTATTTTGCACAAAGCTGCCTAATACATGCGACCTTAATCTCAAGGTTGAAATTATTCGAAGCGTTTCGTATTTTGGATCTCTAATTTCAGCTGAAATAAGAAGGTCGCTCGCGTATGTGTTATTTGCTCTCCCTTGTTTTATTTTTGCAGCGTGTATTGAGAATTTTCGAATATTAAACAAATTCTTGAAAGAAACGTATTGTAAATGTAGATAGACAAATACTCAGTGTGATTTATATATCTTCTATATTTTAACTTATGTTTATAAGAAATGCATGCTTTGATGGTTTTTGAAATTTACGAAAAAATTCTTTATCGAAACCACCAGGAATATTTAGCACGTGCGCTCGGCGTAGCATACATGTTGTTAATATTTATTCCACTTTTTTGTTTCATTTTCACAAAAAAAAATTGCGCAGAATAGAACTGACTTGTGTTTTTGAAGATAATTCTGAGAAAGAATTAGAGCTAAGCTCATTTCAAAACGAAATCCCGCTTCATTTTTAAGACCCTATAAAGTGAAATCGGAAAAATTCTAAATTAAAATTATTTTGGTTAGCTTGCACCAAAAAAGTTAAAGAGTTATAGATAACTGCATTACATATACCTACATTATAGATACCTACATTATAAATACCTACATTATAAATACCTACATCATACATACCTACATTATAAATAACTACATTATCGTTTCCTATACGAACTTGGTCGTTTTGTTTTACTTTTTTTACGCCTGCAGAACATAACTTTGATTTTTTTTTGTTAGTACAAAGAAGTAAAAGAAGATAATACAATACATGAGCTATTCGAATTATATTCATTTGTCATACGACTTAATTATGCCTAATAATTTCCCTCTGCCTTCTATTGTATTTATGTCAATTATATATAAAGAAGGAATTACTAAAATCTGTATATTGAAAATGTAACTATATTAATTCTGTGACAAGTTATCTCTAAACAGCAATGCACCTATATTGCAAATTGCTTTTAAACATATATATATATATATATATATATATATATATATATATAATTTACAATATACTCCAAGTGTCTATTAACTTATAAATAAATAAGTAGTAAAGTGATTATTGTTTTATGAACTTGATTGAATTTTTTTATTTCGCTGCCGGTCGAAATGAAATAGTTTTGGAGATATTTGCTAACAGCTACACGTAGACTTGCGCTGAGTCATTGCTTTACATTCACTGTTACTACAAATTGAACCATCCATGGCGCTTTATAGCAGCTTTCTAATACATAGTCGAGAGCGCTCTCTGCTTGTTGTTAGTGGCAGACGAGCACTTTTGTGGTATGCTATACCATCGGAACTTGTTAGTAAAATCTCGTAGTATTTTATTGAACAAACAGTATCTATTCGGCACTGGCTTAGATTTTATAAATAATTTTGATATTCGAGAGATTAACCTTAAAATTATATAATTCCAAATAATCCTTATTTCTGTATTATACGCTGAATTTATAAAGCGAATTAAGAATGGTATATCACTGCTTAAATCACGAAGTTCTTCTTTAAAATGTTAATCGATCTACTGATAATAAAACAATGGAAAACAATTAAATCGCTTTTTACCGTTTAACTAATTCTTCTTAATATAATGTCGCAAAATTGCGGAATAAACGTATAAGTGTCGAACGAAAATTGAATTTACTAATGTCATGAGGACGTCTGAAAACTATATTACAAATGGCTTCAATAACAGTTTATAAGCAGTTTTCTTAATATTGCACTTTTTAGTACGCCCGCCTAAAAGGCCATCATGTGGTAAATCATGTTTTTTTATCAGTTGTATAGTTCAATCAATGCCTGAATAGCCAAACTCACAAAGCATTCCGATTACAAATAATGAAGTCATATAGACAATCTATATTAAACAATCGATCAGTTATTTATTTTTCCATTCCATAATTTTTCTTTATTTCACCTTATTGTTTTTGTTATTTTGTTGGACCGTAAAATCTAATGTACAATATATTTAACATTTACTACAATCTAAAAGACCTAATTTGTCTAATAGTTTATCTGATAGTTTGAATTTGTAGTAAAATGTTTGTTTTATATATTAATGTTTGTTTTATATATTAATGTTTGTTTAATAAAGCATCAATCCACCAAAGCGTAATAACGCCCATATGCACCACACATGGTCAAGACTGTCAGTCAGCTTTACTAACAGATAAAAACGTATTCCTGTTTTGTCATTAACTGTCAGTCGAGCCGGAACAAGAGTCTACTTTACCTACCGTACCGTAATGCACGGTCCAATTTCTAACGTGTTCATACAAAATACGTTTTCAACTGTCAGTAAATCTGACTGAGAGTCCTGACCGCGTGTGGTACATACGGGCGTAAGTAAAACGCAATACGAAAGATAAATTGGACTCAATTGCTAATGGGTAACCATTTCAAACCCCGCTTATCGCTGCGGAATTCCTAAGAAGAAAAAAAACGGCCCGCGATCTTGACTGCGTCTTTGCAGCGATAAGACGCGGGTCAGAGTGGCGGACGCTATCGTAGGTTATCCGAAGGGCCTTCCGCCTAATATGGTGGAGCGGGCCATCGTTGCCTTATCGCTCGGATGAGACATTTGACACATTGACCCAGATGCGAGCCCGCGCTTATTATGTTTTGAATAGAGCTGGGAGTGGGAGTTGAAACATAAGAACAAATGTTAGATAGCAGTGGGGCAAAATGGGACAGCCATTTAGTTGAAGGCCGCGCTATGGAGCGGGCAATTTGATTGGTGTCGCCCATAGGCCGAAATGTAAGAATAATGAAGCCGTCTGTAGTAGTTACGACTCAACACAAGTGTAATGTCCAATAAAGACAATGAATTTTCATGCCATGTGAAATTTTACATCAATAATTGTTTACTCCCGTAGGTGATTGTTTACTCCCCTTTTAATTCGGCAATAAGAACCTTTCGAGAAACAGTATTTCTTATTCTTGAAAGGTTCGTCGTATGTATGTCGCTAAAAAATAAAGTGATACCGTCTAGTGATAAAGAAATATCTTAATTAGCAACCCCAAGTAAATTAGGTCAGCTAATCTGTTCTTTAGCAGACTATAGCACCATCAACATTTTTTTCCTTTTGAAAGTAAACTTCTTGTATAGTAAAAACTTTACTTGACTGCGGAGACCTAAGCTAACTCCATTTCCTGAACAATTTGTCAACAAATTTGAACAACGTTAAAATTGATCAGATATTAAGCTTCAGGAAAGAAGACCAGCGTTATCGAGCATGGCGTTACAGAAATAGAATATAATTTTTAAAAAGCTGGTATTTTTTAGAATATGACAAACTAAATAATTCAGCAATTGACAATCAGGGAAGAGCAAAGAATAAAATTTGAAATTGTAATCCTAAACAGAAAAACTGTCTTCATAAAGACACGTATATATTATATTTTTAATATCCCAAGAACACTTAATAAGAAATAAATAAAAAAATAATAAAAGTCTTAACAAAATGTATAATAACTTTTTAGAAACGGTTGGAAAACATAACCAATATCAGTCGCTTATTAAATGTGCAGCCATTGCCTGTAGATAACGTTTGTGGAAAATGACCCGAATTTTCATAATAAAATACAAAATTTCAAATTTTTCTGATTGACGATTATATTCCTCTTGTAAGATATTTAGGTTTTCCTCTTTTAGGATTAGGTTTTTACCAGTTGTCCTTTCATAATAAGATAATATTTTTAAGTTTAGACCTCAAATTATTAAGTGATTATCTCATTTAAAGTTGCAATTAATAAATCTTGCCTCTAAAAAAAAAAACTTAAAAGTGCCCAACATAGTGTAAGTTGTACATAGGATAATGTACAATTGACACTGTGCTTATTTTTATGCGGATTTATACATATTTTCCTAAAATATCTTCACACTCCCATTACAGTTTATAATAGCATAGATTTAAAAATCGTAGTCTCAACTAAATTTGACGTTAAACCGTATTTTTGGAATTTTGTATATACATAAGCAATTTTTGGAATTATATATATATATATATATATATATATATATATATATATATATATATATTTTTGGAATTGTATAAATTCTTAGGTTATACAAATTGTGTTCACACGTACGGGAATGTGGCAATGAAATAACTATTTCATTAACGTAATAATCTCATGCCCGCAGGACCCGGTGTCCGGTGACGAACCGTTGACAGGAACACAAAAGGCAAGATTGACCATATCGCCCTGGCCCTAACCCGCCTTCTAGAGAATCTAACAAAGCCAATTGTATGAGAGATGTTCATTTATTGTACAGATGCGTCTTGCGTCAGTTCAATATACTTGAATTTTAATCAGGCTCTATTATAGAGTGTGTTCTGTTTGATCCCGAAAATGTTACTAGGCACTTGGATAATGGTACAAGTATAAAAATTCATTATAGCTTTATGGCATTTGATATGAAATGTGCAAAAATTTGCTTTAAAGCTATCTCCTACTAAGTTATTATTGTCATTATCCTAAAATAAGTGGACTATTTTACTAGTTGCCACTAGACGTTGCAGTTTATTATTGTTCTTGCAACATAGTTCTGTCACGCTTTGTTAATTAGTCATTTTATAATATTGATAAATAGATAAAACAACATATTAATCAGTGTATTTTTGAAACTCATTTTTGTAGATTCCAGGCAATACAACACTGAATATTAAAGTTGCTTAAAAACTTACACAAGTAATTTCGTAATATTTAATTAATCTTTAATATATTATTTCATTCCAAATTTAAATTCAGTTGACAACTGAATAACCGCAATTTTGCCAGCGGAAAAAGTTGTGCTATTTTACGCATTTCTAGATCTCCGGGGAGAGAAACTCTCTGGAGTGCGCGCAGGAGGATACCCTAGAGTGATGATACTTTAATTACTAATATGCAAATATAGACGAGTTATTAAATTAAAAACGTTAAACACAGTTAAAAATGGTCGCTTATACTAATCGCGATCGCTGTTGATGAATTAAATCGTAATATATTAATTAATTAGGAAATAGCAGAATTGAGTATTAACTAATTTTTATGATTTCTGTCACAGATAATGACCACGTTCTTGAGGTATATAAAACTGAAGTTTCATTAAAATAAGTTCAGTGATCTTTGCATGATAGGTGCACAGATACGACCTCGTTACCAAATTTTAATTCTTAACCTTATCTTACTCACTAAAAGATTAATATTGACAAAAAGGGACGTCCTGTACTTCCAAAACATTACTACCCAAAGATCGTATAGCCCCAATATGTGACCCCATTCACGTACACTTGATCGCACCCAGCCTCATTGTTGCAAGTGTGAATTGGAGGCACTCGATGGAGCTTGCCCATTGTCGAAATAAGATTTATTTTTATTGATGCTATTACGTATGTATGGGTCGGTTGTCATTCAAATTAGAGCGGCAGATAATGGGTTAGATTTAAGTTATGTTCCACCAGAGTGCAGTAAACAAAAATAATTGACTGGTCGAGCGTGTAAAAGTGTTAAAAGCGAACCGGCGCTAATGGATTTTGTAATTATGTGTTTTCTTTTTAATTTAAATAAACGTATTTATTTAAAGGACATAGGCGGCGAATTTAAATTGTGCTTAATTGTGGGAATGGAATCCGATGTTTTGATTTCGTTTGACTGGAGCCTGTATTTGAATGTAACAGAACTGGAAGTTTTTTGCCGTTAAATTGTTATTTTGGGATCTCTGTTTGTGTACTCGTATGTATATGATCTCGCAATCGCCCGCCTAGGTAGGGTCAGTAATGTCGGTCGAGTCTATGTACATGTGGGACACTAGAATTATATTAATGTTAGCACGGTGTTAGTGGAAATTTATCGATGATTAAGTTAGTGTAATGCTTTGAGGTAAATATTCATAATTTTTAATTTTTTTAAATATTTCCTTGAAAATCTTGTAGTTCGTAATTTTCCAGAAAAAGTTAATAAGTGTTTAAAAACGGAAAACTGATTTCCTAAATCAGCAAATGCCTTCACAAAGTGGAGGAATTTAATGTAAAATACCACTTGAAATTTAATATAATTTCGCGATGCATCAAAACAATATTGCATTCGAGAATAGTACTCATGAGAAAAAACCGTTATAATTTGATAACAATTATTGAATATGAATATATTTATTAGATACGTTGGAGAAACTTCAAGTTTCAGACTGTATCTCAAATACATCTAATAAAAAAAATCTTACCAATTGAACAATTACACTTAGAAGTGTTAATACACTTTACAATTAAAATTCATAAACGAACAGTCCATATCTGGAGGCAGATACTTGCCCTTAATAGACACAAAAGAATTGTACCATATTCCGTTGTCGCCATTCAAACTCTCCTTTTCTTATTTTTATTAATATTTCTTTCAAAATAACACAAAAACACTTGAAAAGCATAATAAATATTCACATTCTTATGCAAAGATAAACTACAGATATAAAGACAAGCGCACACTGGTTACGAAATTCGATAGTGACGTGTGGCGCGTAAATGAATGTAAAGCCACGGACACAATAGTAGAAACTCTTCAAGTTCACCAGAGAGCTATAAAAGAATTATGAATGCATCATTAGATTACAGTGGAAACTGGCCATTGTGTCGAGGTGAGGAGAGTGAATAAGAAAAAGAAGGGAGGTGCGTTGGTATCTCTGAATGGGGACAGGGTTTTTCGAAAGGCGCGTCGTTTTATAATTATTATTTAAACATACGTATGTTTACAAAATATTATCTCCATATCAATTCTGACATAAGTAATGTCAGAAGTGATATAGCGACACATTTTGATATTTTTTAAATACTAAAATAAAAATTACCAAAACAGGTAAAATGGAAATGTTAAATGTAAAAACGTTAAAATTAAAGTTCACACAACCACCCTTCCCTCTGTTACAGAAGTCTTTTTAGAGATAATGTGACGAGCTGAATTTTAACCTAGTTACTCGTATACCTAACATGGACGAAAGTAACCAGCAATTTTATTTCCCAATTTTAAAGATATTTGTTTCAATATTTGTATCTTTGTATTGGCTATCAAGTGAAAGCTTATAATACAGGATCTCTAAAAATAAAACGTTTGATTTATATATTAAAATCTATTTGAATTTAATTTGAAAAAAAAAAACAGTAATTATAGTATAAATTACTTCCCCTAAAAAACTGGAAATCAATTTTTTAGTTCGTTACACTACGTTTTCACTCCCTAATTCCCTTAAAAATAAAAAAAATTAAAATAACATCGAAAATATGTCGTTTGCTTTTTGTAATTTAATTACTGAAAACCTATTATAACGTCTTATATATAATATTAATATATATTATTTAAAATGTATATATATATATATATATATATATATATATATATATATATATATACCTAGAAATGTTCAGGGTATTGTAATGTACTTTGAAGTATTTTAGTCATTACTTTTTTGAGAACTATTTTATTCTTTCGATTGTAATATGACATTTTTTTAACAAGTTATCATTCATTTTAACAATAGTCACTTTCGTGACGTAATGTTTAAGGTTTATTAAATAAAGTCGAACGCTCAGAACCACCCTACCGCCCACAAGAACGCGTCGCCATGATTGATGTGCGCACAGGGTGTTTACGACAACAATAATGTCTGGGGACGCTTCATCATCACTGTGCGCATTACTATTCACGGCGCGCTTACAAATTACATCTCCAGTCGGACGGCTATCGACGGCTCCTGGCTAGACCTTCCCGGAACTGGCACCATCTTGACAGGCGTTGCGTGCATGCGTGTCGTATTGATAATTAGAGTTATCTTGACAATAATATTTATTTACTCGAAGAATTACAAAAAAAGGAACAGACAATTTTACGCCATTTCTATTACTATATATTAGCTACCGTTATTTAGTAGTCGGGGACGTGTTTTAAAACTACATTTGACAATACATTTTAAATAGTACTGTATATAATAATAATACATTTTGAAATAGTACAGTAATACCCTATATGTCAACTGTTAAGGACCTGGGTCTATTGATCGATACAAATATTTATTGACTGTCTCAAGTAAATGATTTTAGTCATCGTGATTTCAGCAGGATACACTATCTGAACGGTCTTCAAAATTGTCTTCCGAATAAAACTAAAACGAAAATCTACCTTTGTCAAACACTCCTATTACCACTAATTGGTTATGGAGATTTGTGCCATCCTGATCTGAATGAAGAATATTTAAACAAGTTGGAACTCCTTCGAAATATATGAATCCAGCACATATTTGACCTCAAAAAATATGATCATATTTCTGATAGAGGTCACTTTTTAAATTGTGAGGATTCGCGATCGACGTCAACTTCACATACTTTTGCTTGTATATTTTAATAAAATAAAATAAATCCTCAGGGTTCAAATTGTCTTATTGACAGTTTAAATATTTGACTACTCACGGCCTCGGGTTGCATTCTGAAAGCTTACTCACCCTACTAATTCCCAAACGTATCTCTATCTCTTTCCAAAAGTCATTTAATGCCCAAGCAGCGAAACCTTAGAATCTGCCAGATCCTGACACCATGAAAATAAGCTCGATAACTGTTTAAAAGTATTGAATGAAAAAGCCCTACCTCTCCCGAATCCTAATCCTTCTGAGCCCTTTTCCTTTTTAATTTTCCATTCTAAATCATATTAATACCTTGTATTATAATACGGCAATATTTTGTATTATATCATGTCAATATGCTGTCATTGTGAATATCTTGTATATATGTTGACTTTGTAAGTGCACTATTAATATTTTACATTGTACCGTCTCTTACGATTTACCAACCAATTTTTCTGAACTTATGGTCTAAAAGAGATTTCTCCTGTAGCAATAAGCCTACAATATGTATTTTACATTAAAATTGAGAAATAAATAAACTAGAAAGAGTCTGCCAATATGCTTCTAGCTCTAGTGGATAACTATAAACATAGCTTAGAACTTTTCCATTTAATCGATTAACCTATACTCCAACCCATTCCAAAAGAGAATGTTTGTAAAGAAACCAATTAGAGAGTTAAAATATGGTTGGCACAAATATATATTCAAACTTTAAACGACTATTCACAAAACTCATTGTATTTCATCCATTATATGATTAAACCATGTAATATAATCACTATATTAACTTAAAGAACTATCACGGTAAGTAATATTATTAATATATCAGTATTATATAATATATATACCAATATAAAGACGAAAAATGGACAACCCTAGCTGTCAGTCATATAAATCTCAGAGGTGTAAAACATTTTTAAAAAAATATTCGGTATTCAGACACGTACCAAGTGTATACCTTTATATGCTAGCCATTACACATCTTTTATTTTATAATGTGTTAAAGTGAAATATATGCAATAAATCAGTTTCAATTTTAAATAGACCATATTAGACTGTCTTTCCAGCGTGACACTTAAGCGAGACAGAAGGAGGAAATGAGACAGAACATGGGTGCTTTATACCAAATATAATAGAATACAGAGAATTTGGCGTAAAGACAGTGGACAACATTTTGTCGTTTTATTTTGAAAATATTATTTTGCAAAATAGATACATGTTTTGTCCATAAGACATACGCCATATGTTTTTTTTAATATAAGCTTTAATATTAAGCTTTTGCTCTTATTTGACTGTATATTTTCACTGATTGTTTTGAATGTTAGATATATTTCATTAAAAAAAATATTGAAAAAACGTTTAATGTCATTGTTCGACATTATTTATGAATGTGCACACTAAGGTTTTATATTACACGATTTTAATGTGAATATCAATAATTTATATTAAAAAGAAATCATATTTTTTTAACACAATACCAAATAAATTCGTATTATATTATTAATGTCAATACAAGAAAAAGGTTTACAATACCTGAACTACTATTTAAATAGCATATACTTAACGTAAATATTATAAGTCAACCTACTTGCTTTAAAATAAGGATATCGATTTAATGACACTTCACTGTATCGGTTGTCAGTGAAATTGTAGAAAATGTATTCTCAAATTTATGGAATTTTTTTTTAAAAATTAATAATGTTACATGTTCGCCCATAACCTCGTATAACTTTTGAATTCATAAGGCAAGCTTATAGGTGGACGTTGTCGCAAGAAAAATAAAAAGAAAGGTCGTAGATAGTTTTCTAAAATTACATTAACAAAAGAAATTCCGATGCTGACGACTCAAAGTACAAATACTCATATAATGAATAATAATGAGTGGCAACACAATTAGGGTTACCATAAAGATAGATGGTACAAAATATTCCTGTGTTAGGAAAAACAACGATCATTACGTTATATTATAAATATTTAATTATAACTGATTAAAATTAAGAAATAAACAATTAGCGTTTAGACTCTTTTTGTTCTTAGAAATATTCAGCAAATAACAAAAATTTTAAAAATATTTTGGTTGTCTTATAAAAATAAAGTAATACAAATTAATATCAACCGATTATTAGTTAGTTTTCAAATTCATTAGGCGATATTTTATTCCAAAATTTTGTTATCTTATAATAATGCCGTATAACCAACAATGTTGAACCGCCTCAGGGAGAGCGGGCCGCGCGCGTCTTACATCTATGTGTATAGCTAAACCTTATTAGATTTTTTTTTGTTTTGAGCCACAATTAGCGTCCGAGATAAAACGTAATTATAATTCCAAAACTTATTGTAAACACTTTCCTCACCACATCATTCTTAACAAATCTATCTTATTAATAAAAATCATGAAACCTTAAAAATCACTGTACAATTAGACTGAAATAGGTATTCAATGTGAACCTTACATTTTGGTAACCCTTTACCATGCTGCGGACCGACGACCAACGGAGGTGACGTGCTCCGACGACCTATGCAAACACTCTTCATGACACTCGGTCGGTGCATCTGATCTTACGATGCGTCTTCTACACTTGTGCATACATCCAACGCCACTGCGCCACGCCACGTAAACAAAACGCCACTGCGATCGACTACGAGCGATGGCTGATATGATTTGCTCCGATGCGTTCAGCCTGCGGATTAACGTACGTGTAATAAGTACAATTGCATATTTATATGTAATGTGCATTCAATCAATCGTGATGCAATAACAACGCGGCTGAATTAAACACTTAGTCCCGTTTTCACTGCACATTTTTCTTGACGTAAAGTAGGCAGACCGAAAGGAAGATATTAGACAATTTTTTCCACATTTCATTTTCACCCATTCCATTAGAACGCTGACTAGAGACAACTTTCTGACTGACTAATAATGACTAAATTATTTAGTCAAATTCAATTAAGTACATAAAGTTTCACATACATGATAACCTCCTTAAGTGACAAACTTTACATTGTTTCCATTTTCCTCAAAAACCATTTACAAAACAAAAGTATTTAGTTAAACCCTACGTCATCATATCTCTTTTGCTTTTAGCTATAAAAGCGCAGAAGTCGTTCAACATTTTCACTTTGTTGCACAAAGTAACTTTCCAAAATATTTTCTAGGTATTATGTAAGTCATGTGCTGTTACAAAGGTATAAGTTACATTTTATATTTTTACTTTCTAAATACCCTTCGACCTTCGTTACTACTTATTATCTTTATTAGATGACCTATGTGCTGGGTGATATTGGCTATGAAGTTGAAATACATATGTCTACCGTATTATGCCTATTTCGAATATCCTGTGGCTTAGGTATTACTTAAGGAAGAAAATAAATATTTGATGCGGGTAAAATATATTTGAGAAAAAATATTATTTTATGCATCCCTTATCTATACTTAAGGCATGTATAAATATTTTTTTAACATCCCTTTAAATATAGATGTATACCATTAAAGTACACATACGTAAAGTAAAATGAAGTGAATTATTCCCGAGTACTAAATATATAGTACTAAAAACGTAGCATGTGCTACTCGTATCACCCTAGAGCGCCTCGAGTGTCCCAAATCGAATTCCTTCATCGCATCCCACTCGGCGCATTATCACCAGACAGGGCACGAATCGAGCGACAATTCCCACACTAATTGCCGGCCGGGTCGAGTAGAAAAATCTGTTTACACCGCATCCGAGCCTCTTTCCTCTCAGCCGCCACACGTCTTCCGCGGGGCCGAGATCCTCTCGCGGGTTCGTTGAACCGACGCCAGCTAGAGAATGGAGAAAAAAATAAGGTACCGAGTGCCGCGTAGCCGTAGTGGAACGTCACTAGTCCGAACCTTGTAATATAAAAAGATATAAAAAATATAACATAACAATGTGCGTTAAGTAGGCTATCCATGGACGCGTCTTTATTTCGTGTTTACTTGCGAGATTATACTTGAATACTTAAAATTCAATATTGCATATATGCTGTTTATATTTTGTTTTGTGATAATGTTAATACGACGAAGCAAATGTACAAACAGATACATATGTAGGCCAATAAGATTTTGTACGATGGCTAGTTTTTTTAAGTACGTCTTATGAATTTCGAGAATATTTTTAAATTTATTATGTGACAATCGTTAGTATTTTTATAAAAACTTCATTGATTTTCTTCAAAATTTTTAGTAAATGTAAAATTTATCAGGGCAAAACCTGTTTTAAATTCAATATATTTGGTTTGACGTTTTCATTTAAAAACCTAGCTTGACTAAGTGATATCTCATGTGATATCTCACTCAACATCTGTAACAAAATTTATTTTCATACATATGTGCTTTTGGAGTCATGACGCATTTTATAAAAAATTCTGACACTTAAATGTAAGACAATATTGTCTTCTGCTGAAATAAATAAACAGAGAACTCAACGAAACAATAGAGATAGTATTTACATTTTTTGTATATAGGATACAATGAACAAGAATTGACACTGGCTATTACGTTCTTACATGTGTCATTTTGACAGTAAATAAAAAGGAAAACCATACGATAAAGTAATTAAAGTAATATTACTATTACATTATGCGGCATAGATCAACATTGACTGTATACTACGAAATCCATGCAAGAGAGTGGTGTCAAACTTGCTGAATTATCGTATATGCTATTGTTTCTGTTAAAACTCCTCTGATCATAATTTCTCCTGTCTCCGATCTTATGGGGGTTTGTTACTTAATCTTTAGCTGCCCCTGAACTAAATGTATTCCTCAATATCCCGAATGACTAAAACATCTGGTTATTTCAGTAATTCGGAACACCTTGAACGGTATGTCTAACTGAAAAACAAACCAAAAAAATGTATGTAATAATTAAGAAAAAATCATGTTTTCTGTAACTCCAGATGTCAATGAAATGAAATTAAGACTTCTCGATGGTAACTTGTTTAGATTAGACGTTAAAAATACAATTGCAGTGCAAGCTATCACTGTTGACGTTTTTTTGTTTACGTCAATTTGAAAAAAAATATTTTTTGAAGATGTTATTTCTTTTTCTTATGCGACAAATCAATTGTCACTCTACCTCAAAACTGCTGGCGATTCTAATGGAATAAACACACAATTCAGGTGATTCTAATAGAATAAAAACGTTAATTTCCAAAAGCATATTGTCTTTAGTTTTAAAGGTAGACTCAGGAAACAAAACGGCACGATAAACTAGAGGTTGTTACTTGCTCTCTTGTAATCATTAAAAATGAAATATTTAATTAAAAATTTGCTGATTTTATAAAACTGGAAATAACCAAACAAGAGACCACAATATATAAGATGGCACTACTATGCATAATTATGATCTGGAGCAGCCCACACACATTTTACTTTTCAACCACCCTTCAGAACTTATGACCTGGAGCAGTCCAAAAACGTTTTTCTTTTCAACCACCCTTCAGAACTTATGACCTGGAGCAGTCCAAAAACGTTTTTCTTTTCAACCACCCTTCAGAACTTATGACCTGGAGCAGTCCAAAAACGTTTTTCTTTTCAACTATCCTTCAGAAATTATGATCTGGAGCAGTAAATAAACATTTTCCTTTTCAACTACCTTTCAGAAATTATGATCTGGACCAGTCCATAAACATATTAATAAAACTATATTGCTTTTTCGGAAATTATCTTTATCTAATACTTTTAATACACGCGCGTTTGTTTCAAATCTGCATGAGTATTATAAGCTCGTCACCAGTCCATTAACGCTCGATGAGAGGTAGGTTGCATTGGAAGAGCGAGAACTCACTAATAATCCTACAAAAAAAACCATATTTTACTAAAATAGCTTATTTCTTATTAAACAGTAAAACTTTTGATTGTATTAGCAGTAATGATGGAAAATACGATGCTTGTTCAATGTTTACAAATTTTATTTAGTTATATCGAATGGTGTTTATTTTTTTTTTATGTTTACTTGATGTTCTCGTCCTAAATACGTTGTCCCTAGCTTCTTGTGGATAGTCCCCTTTATGCCAGTGGCGTAGTTATACGCTCAGCTAACATATAAACGCGCGGCGAGCGCGCGGCGTGCTTAGGAATCACATAACGGTACCGGGCCGATTTCTTGTTTGTGACCATTTTCGTTGAAGCCATCATCGTAGCGAGGCTAGCCACCCGGCGGGCGGCTGTGAACTTGTTTGTGTACTGTGTGGGCGAGAGAATTTGCTGTAGTAAACAATTTGGAAAATAGAAAAACCGGTTTCGAGCGGACGGAAGAAAAAAATTCGTACCTTTTGGGAGAGGCCAAAGGTACTATTTGGCAGAGGTATTTTACATAAAAAACAACAAGTAACAAAGAGTAGATTGGCGATCTATATCACTGTTTCGTTTCATTTGATATTGATTTATCGAAAGGCTCTATACAACGTCTTATTGAGGCTTGTTTGTTTAAAAAAATAAACAATTGCAGCTATATTATACTTCAATCATGATATCTATGCAGTTTATTGAAATCTCTATATTGTTATTGTAATTTTTTTTAACAAATTTGGATTTCAGCAAACTACCATGGGAAAGGCCATTAACTTGAAAACATTTTCTATTTGAAGAAAATTGAATATTGTTTGATTTGATATTTGGTACTTAATCTAGTTGGTACTCATGAGTTGCTCTAATATTTATTTAACTAAAGTGACAAATACAAAGTAACAAATACTTTAACCATCAAAATGTCGCTTGCTTAATAATGAAGTGATGATTCAAAATAAAACGCACATTACATTCACCAATTTAATTTAAAATAAATTTTATATTTTTCAACTTTTCGTCTTAAAATTAACGGGTAACATGTAAAATAATGATTTATGTATAAATTCATTTAATTCATTTCAAGAAACTAATGTGAATGTCATAATGTGAACTATTCGTTCACATTATAACATTCACGTAATCATTTTTCACATCACTCACATTATTACTAAGAGAGCGATGTGTCACTGTTTTCGCGTTTCTATAGGCGCACAAACGTTTTGATGTTGCAATCAATAACGTTATATAATAGACACTCTTGACGTTATATTAAATATATACTTTGTTGACGTTACATTAAATGGACTCTTATTTGACGTTACATTAAATAGACACTCATTTGACGTTATATTAAATAGATACTTTTTTGACGTTAACACACAACCCCCCGCTCACACACGCTCTCTATGAAGGAAAGGGGACAACTGTATTGAAAACAATGTAATTCACTTGTCTTTTTCATTATCCACAAAATATATGTCTTATAATAAGCGTTTTTAGAGCCATAAGGATATGTCTATTTAATATGAAGCCAATAGTTCCTATATTCTGACTTTACCTCTCTCCGGCAACTTTAATTTTTTAAAGTAGGAGTCGGTTTAGTGTTTAATTTAATTCGTTTTTATAATTTGGTTTTATTATATCATGTGAATTTCTCCGTTAAACTGATGACAAACATATTAGAGATGCGTAATATATTCTTTTATATTGATATCTTGGTTATAGTTTTTTTCTTATTATTTAGTTAAAATAGAATCACGTACATACACAATACACACAAAGATCTTTGCTAATAGCTCACCTGAAGATGTTGTAATACAACGAAACCTAGATCGTGGCAAAGAACTTAAAGAAAGTAGAAATAATACTATATCACGTAGTTTCATTTAATTGCGAATAGTGAATTTTTACAAAATTAACGCCAAATATATTGAATAGATTAGACTATTTGTTATTTCTGAAAAAAGTTTGGCTATTGCTTTTTATGACCAATAAGAATTATTACAAATTCCAGTCAGAAAAATCTGCAGGAACCTTCCTTCTAAACATTGGAGTATTTTCCAGAAGCATCGTTACAATATTTTATTTTCGTTTTTCGTGAAGTTTCATCATAAATTCAAACATCTGCCGAATCGCGTTATGAAGATTTCAATACTTGTTTACGACTATAAATCGGACTCCTTCTAACAAAGAAAAGTTGTTTATTGTACCGTGTCCTTGTTCCAAATACAACATGTCATCAAGCGAAATCGAGTCACGTTACACCACTGTGTAAATAATGCTCTGGTATTGACACGTCGATCGAAGGTCTTCATAAAGACCTATTTCCACGCGACACTATTTACTTAATAGCATTTGTCTTATTAAAAGGTCCAAATGGTAATCATATTTCGTAAATACATAAACCTCGGATATAGACACTATATAGTTTCTGAAAAAATGTTGCTACAATGTTTAACACGATTAACGCGGTATGTGATGTGCTATACCACACCGACACTGATGAGAAACAACTTTTGTAGTTGACAGAATTTTATTTTTCTTCAAATTCAAATAATTCGTAATATAAATACTTCTTCCTGTCAGTTTTTTTTCTTTTTCACACATATACAAATAGAACGAACGAGAACAAAACAGACGATATTCTTTTCCGCCCTCACTGACTTCATTTCTTTCCGAGCTGCTAACCCCGGTGTGCGCCGGCGAAACAACCATATTTATAGTATTATTTCCAGAGAATAACATTATATTTATTAAAAATGTTATTAGTACTCTGAAATGGTCCTCAATAAGGATAGGTCAAGTATATTTTTTAAATATGTACTTTGACTCTATTTATTTTTCATAGTCCGCGTTTGAAGGCTATCTGGAGCAATTTTTTTGTCAATTTATAAGGATATAATATCTCTCCTTTATATGTTTCTCAAACTTCTCAAGACCCTCTTTCTCAATCGCCGATTGCTCGCTGATGCCAAAGGGATCTAAAGGGAGGGGGAAGTACGACGGCTCCAGGAGCAGTGGAGAAACGTATAGTTCTTGCCCTCGGAGCTGGTTGTGTCGAATCATCAGCAATTTCAGCGTCTAGAATCTTAATCTACACAGATTAGACTGAATACTCTAGACAATTTTCGTTTAGTTTCCATAGACAGATTTATTACCTTGTAATATAATTTGTCATTTTATACTTTGCTTTGTTACTTTTTACTCACTTTTGTCAAGGTGATGTAAATTTTACTACGTATAATTGTCAGCATTTATGTTCGACTCTTCTGGCTGTCATACTCTCTAGTAATCTAAGCATGCCTCGTTGGGGTTACATTATTTTATCCCTGCCTTCGTAAATACATTTTTTTCATCGTTGAAACAGTCCATTCGCTATAAGTCCTTTTTTGTCTGGAACGATCCGCATTTCTCAGTGTTTCCTCGCGTGTTTTATATCATTTCAATTAATTTAACTGCGCTTTCATTTTTGTTATGCGCTGTCTAACATTCGCAACAGTGCTTCCAAAGGCCACGTCGACGCCGTTTCCGTTTAATTACTAAAAATTAGTCACACCGCATACTCCGTACGCGGAAGGCTTATCTGTGTGACGAATACGTGAATTGTCGAAATAGTGTTGTCTGAAATGGCGGATTTACATTGAAGCCACTCACACGATGGATTATAATGAAAATGTCTTCGTCTCATTGATATTTCTTGAACCTGGCTTTAATAATATTATGATGAGCATTGGGGTCGTTTGACTTTAAAACCAACTTATTACAAATTTTTAAGAAATTCAGCGCGTTATACAGTAATTATTTTTTATTATTTTAATAACTTCCTCATTGGTATTACAAGTTTCCCAAAAAAAAAGAAAAAATGGCGCACCTACAACGGTGAACAGCGATTGTAAAATATTTAAAAACATATTTAAAAAATGTTAAACACTAAAATTGTTTTAAGCGATAGCGATAATTTTAATAAGACTTAATTCGTACAATTTATATAATAATACGTAGTTACTGCAAAGTTAGCAGAAGCCTATTTTGTTTATAATTAACACATTAGCTACACGAAATTCGTATAGTGACGTGTTTACATTAATATTTACATACGTACTAAGTAGGTCACATGTGTTCGGTTGTGACGCTAAGTGTCGGGACTGAACACATGTCGAATTCAGACTACTAAATAAAATACTTAATTGCTAAAAAAAAGACAAAAATGTGTTCGAAAAAAAACGTATTATAAAGTATGAGATACCGACAAGACCCGAAAACTAGGTCGAAACTATTTCATTTTAAATTCTGGTTTTAACTGTTGCGCACTGTTAAATTTCTAACCTATGTTTAACCCTTCTCGTTCTCTCTCTAATCATAACTATAATATTCGAAACTGTATTTGTTTGTCCTTCTTTCTTCGACGTGATTTTTTTTATGATATGTGTTTGTCCTTTCACGGTGCAACGGATCGACGTGATTTTTGGACAGAACTAGTTGGCAAGAAATTATATAGGCTTTTTATCCCCGGTAAATCTCATTCCTTAGGGAAAATTCTTATTTGAAACTTAGATGAACGCAAACGGAATAACGGCGCAACAGAGCAATTGATCGACGTGATTTTTTTAATCCTTGGAATATAATTATATTTGGAAAAACTGTGCTTCCCTCATGGCGAGTACTATGTCGCATCCACTGCCTAATATTTCAACGTCTTACTGCCAAATGGAAAGACCTAAACTTCGTTTACAGTAGGATCCTAAAATAGTGCTTTGTTCTGTTATTCATTGTTGATGTTTGTCTGTAGTAGAGCAGTGTTACAGTGTATATTCAAAAAAGCAAATTTTAGGGATTCGTGTCTCACGGCAGATTTTAAGTACTTACCAACATATTTGTTTGGCATTTATCGGTATGACAATTTTAGGTATTACATGTTCGATACGACGAAGCCTCTTATCGAAAACACCCTTTCGGTGAGACTAGCTAATTGAGAGATTGACTATAAGGCGAGATGAGCGTCCACCCGCACCCCAGTCTCCGCCTCGTCGCATCTCGCGGGCCGGGCGGCGCGGGGCGGGTCGCTGACCCGCTGGCGCCGCGGCCGACGACTCCGCAGCTTTGTTTGTAAACGCGCGCCGCGCCCCGCGCCGAATGCGCTTTGCGCGAGCGTGTCGGTGTGCGCGCAGGATGTGACGACGATTAGATGTTGACAAAAAAAACACAACTTGTGTACCCGCGACTCTGTGCGCGTGAAGACATAATTATGGCATTGATGAAATTTAGTTTTATTTACTGATTCACTCGATTATATATACGACGTAAGTATTCGCGAAAAAAATTAATAACTTACGTACAACAGCCGAACGTTGTCAACCAACTATTTATAATCGCGAAGAAGCACGGTTATAATTTTGACACAATTTGTTTCTTTTCTTCACTGAAACGCAACTCGCCACAAATATTTATTTTTGAAATTAAAATTATTTATTAAAATTACAGCTAACAAAATTATTATCTCTCAGTTAATATGCCATCTGGTAAACCATTCTTACGTAATTTTTACTTATGTCTATTTTTTTTATAAGCAGCAAATTGTCCTGTTTTTTTATTTAAAACTGTAATGACGCCTAAGACAAGGTCATTAGTATCAACACAATCAGCCAATTGTCATCATTGTCATGAGACTGAGAGCAAACGCACGGAACATATTTCAGTATACAATTACATACAGTATTATTTAAAACTGTACATATTATTATAATGAAATAAGTAGAGAAAATATTTAATTAGATTCCTTCTGAATACTAATATTAGCTATCGATTCCTGCTATTCCTCGATTCTATTTTGAATGAGCGTTTATAAAAGGTGTTACTTTACTTGGTACGAGGTGCGTTCTAAAGCGAGCTACCTAATTCGTTATTTTTAATTTTGACCAGGTTGAATCATTACTAAAATCAAGAACTTTAAAGAAGCAATAAATAGAAGTCAAACAATATACGATGTGTAGCCATAACTTTATCACTCTATCAAAACGGTTCCCAAATAATTATGGTGATCGACAACGATGTAATATCGCACTAATCTGTCATGCCATACCTGCTTTTCTATATTCATAACAGTTACTCTAAACATTTCAACGGCATTCACAGAATATTTATTTATACCTGCTTCGAGTCGTTGTTAGTCCTCTAAGGTGAAAGATTGGTGTTGTTGTTGTAGGACCTCCTATCTCGTTATAATAACTAAATATTTAATACATTTAAATGTGCAAAGATTTCCTTGTTGACGTTATTTATAGTTTTTGACTGACTATTGAGTTGTTACATATATTTGTTTTTATTTATACTATAAATACATCTTATCATACGCTTGGCCTGTTTGGATAATCGAAATTATATTCGTACTGTTTTTATTGTATTTTGAGTTGGTTTTTTTTAATGAAAACGGTTAAAAATAAAGCTAAATACTTGCTCAAAAATATTCTTTCGAAAATGAATATTTTTGAGCACGTTTCAAGTAAACAAACAACTCTCAACACTGTGTTTTATATATGTAATTAAATATATATATATATATATATATATATATATATATATATATCGCATTTTTATAATTTAGAAGGTTAGTCAATATCTGCAATACCAATATTATTGTTTACCTCTCCTAATATTTAATTAATTGATAGCGACGTTTGCAGCTTCAATTCTTGCACCAGGTAACTCCAAATTGGTGAACGTTTCAACGACAGCAAAACTATCTTATTTTTGTTTGTATTAATTAACTGTAGATATAACTTTTTTGTTAAAATAATAGTTTTTCGAAAGTGTTTAAGTAACCAACTACATTAGAATTTTCTATTGTTTCACAAGGCGTATTTGGATTTTCTATCCAAACGTATCGAAATATTTTAACCTCCAATTTTGACTTACCTGATAGAACCTAAGTATTGTTTTTTTTTTGCTTTTATAAGAAACCATATGCGCAGTTGAATGTTTAATTATATTTATTTATTAACAAACTACGGTACCATTACTATCTATCAGACTCTAGCGAAAAGCGGACAAAATCATAAGGTTTTTAAACAGTTTAAAAACTTGCCTTACAAATGACCTATATTATAGTGGATATCCTATCAAAGTTGGTTCAGTAATCTTTAAAATGGAACGAATAAAGAAACTTTATCTTTTGTACATTCAGATATTCTGTTAATTGATACAGTAATGTTAGGCTTCAGTTAATTGGTCCAAATCGAGTCGAAAATATTTTATCACATGCGCCTTCGTACGAGCTCAGAGAACAGAATTGAAAACAACTGAAGTTAAACGATGAGAACTATTTACTATAGAGACATCTATATATAAACGTATGATTACAACGCGCACCTATGTACGTGTACACATATATGTATAATATTGTTTTCATTCCTCACTGCATGCCGTATCTATTCATAAATATTTCGTGCGGGGCCGCGTGATTTGAATTAAAAGCCACTTCTAGGACAGCGACTCCGATTAGCGGTATTGCGTTTGACAAAACAAAATGTGATTACAACAATTCACCAACCCCGATGTTAGTGACTATATCTGTTACGATGGTACGAGTAGATTAAATATGATTATTTCGCCCCGTATTAATCTTCATATTAGCCATAAACACCCATAAATCGTAAAATTGTCACAATGTTTTTTTTTAATTAGTAAATTCTATAAAGCCAGACCTTTTTACTATGGAAATATCCAATATCCTTTTGTAGAATTTTACGATCGATAATAAATTTTACGATCGATAATATCACCATACAAAAAATTATGATTTTTATTAGTTTTACAAAAAGAGAAAGTTGGAGTTTTTAAAATAGTGACTTTGTATATAATGAATGATACGTATATTAAAAATATCTGTTTTGAGAATCAATTTCATATTTTAAAAAACATTTTGAGAAGCAAAAAAGTAATTTTGAGGCATGAACAAATGAAAAAGTAAAATATTGATTTTAAATTCGATTAGTGATATCTACTATAGTTTGTTCACTTATAAATCAAGTCGTTATATATAAAAGTGCCAAGATATGTCATCTCGCGTGCTCTTTATTTCGCCGAGTTTTTTTATAAATCAATTATCATTAAGATGTATTTTATAGCTCTTAATTCTTTTAATCGAAGTGTTGTTATACGTTTTATGCGATTGCTGACTTCTGTGACAGTAAATAACCAAAATAACTTCTTTGTTGCAGGTATGTGGTGTCTCCATTATATTGTTAACCGTTAAATCATCGATTTCAAGGTAACATTTTATTTAATTTCGTATGTGTATGAAGTGGTTAACAAAAACTTTGATTACACAATAAAAATTTCGAAGCGTCAAACTCAACGACAATAATTGCGAGTAATCGTATATGTGTGCAACTAACTCAATTCAAAATATAATTTTGGAGTTGAATACGTCTCCCTCCATTTGCCAAAGTAGTATACAACTTTGTAAAAATCAGTTGACATTGAATATTTCGAAGTATATTGATGCATAAATTAAAAATTTGGGCACATGCCAATAAAAATTGTTATACACCACCACGTCAAATACAAACAAAAGACAGTCTAATCACCACTTATTTTATATATCTAAATTCAATGTGCAATAAACTAGCTTAATTGTCACGACGTTCACCTTTCACGTAGGATTTATTTCTTATACTGCTCCTAAATTTCTGTTCTACAACCAAGTCAAATACGAACAAAAGATAGTGGAATCACCGCTTATCATGTCGAATTTAGACATATAAAATATCTAAATTCGATATGTAATAAACTAGCTTAGTTGTCACGACGTTCACCTTTCACGTATGGATTTATTTCTATTCCACAACGATAACCACTTTGTATCGAAATATTTTCTTTAGAACCTTTTAATAATAGCTTAATTCCTGCATAGTTTCCACTAAGCAAGATCGTAAATAAGACCTCGACTTTGTATAAATAATGTTCATTCACTAATGTGGTCAAATGTAACGTATTGGTAAGCGATCAAACTTATCGAGTATTATTCCAAATTCTGTACCTTTCGTAATGAGAGCCGTTACGTTACAAAAATTCTCTAGGTTGGATCGTTAGATCTGCGACTTTTTTCCCGAAAATACAGCTCTGTAGTCATTAAACTTCGCTTCTTTATTACTGACTCCAATGTTATATGTACTTTAATAAATATAACAGTAGATAGAACAGAAAATTGTGCGGTTTTACAGAAAATATTCCAGGGTTTTATTGATGACAGCCTTGAACTAATTCAAATCGGCGAAGTACGCCCCAGCGCCCTTGAGTTCTGGTGGTACAATCGCCAACGGCACACACCAAGCATAATAGTGAGTCATTGACATTGAGTATGTCCCGTTAGCGCCCGTTAATATGGCTGCCCGCTTTTGTCGACGTAACGCGGCCCTGCGGTTGTAGCGAATTACGCTTTCGTTTAATTGTTATTATTATGTCTTTTTGGATTATTGTTACGTTGGTTTATTTAGGGTTTGAGATGAAAATGCCACATTTGGATTACGCCGACGTGAAAGTTAGTATAAATTGTTTTGCAGAATAATATCTGTACGATGAACTCGGCTACGATGAACTCAATCTCCGGGAAAATCAATAATTTTGTTTCAATATACTACATAATACTGAAACAATTTTAGGAGGAGACAAATTTTGGGGTACAAAATTATGGGTAAGAAATTAAGTTTTCTAGTCGTTAAAAGATCAGTTCGAATTATTATATTATCTTCAAATCCCAATTTCTCAAATTATGCAAAAATAATCTTCAAAATATGAATTATATAATGTTCGAGAGATTAATAATTTGTGAAAACGATACTTTAGTAAAAAACACGAATGGGAAAGAAAATTAGTTTTAAATGAGTGTACACCAAATATTTGCATTTCAGTTTTTGCAACTTACCGTAAAATAAACCAATTGTTTATAACAGCTGTACAAGACACCATTAACCTCTCACTTAACACTCATCTCTTAATCCCTTCACTTTCATACAAAATTGTTAATATCTGTTGTTCATTATTTTCATGACACGACGGGTTTACTGGAGACGATATCGACAATAATTTATATGGATAACGCGAGGGCATTTAGAGGAACGAATTGAGTTAATGGGAAGCGGAAAAGATAATCGTCTCTTTCGCTCTCGATCGTTTAATTTGTATAAGCATAAATAAGACAAACTGACAAGAATTATTTGAATTTCGAATTATTTGTCTTTCATATAGCAAAGTGATACGAAAAATCTTTTTCGCTGTCCCTCATAAAAATTGTTTGGGTTCGTTGCTCGATAATTACTTCAATATGAAGTGTTAACAAATTTCAAGAAATTATCTCGCAACCATAATTCATGTCTAGTAATCACATACCCTTAATCTACAATCAATAGTACCTTATTTTATCAAAATAATCTAAAGGACGAATTAACTCCGTATATATCGCAAAACTTACGATGCGGTCCTTGTACAACGCTTAGCGAACGATGCATTTCATGAAGTCATTCAACTATTCGTCGAGTCTTTCAATCAACGATCATTACAGCTCATTACGTTATAAAAACTGCCGGAGTCCCGCTTGCAAACAAACGTACATATATTTACACGTTTCATCTTTATAGATATGAAATGTGCATGACATCTGAAATTGGCAAAAACGATTGAAGGTAATTTAGACCTATTTAATGTTATCAGGATGCAACCGGAGGTTTCGGAAGCCGAACGCCGACTAAGTTTTTTCGCGGCCATCATCTCGGCTTCCGGTGAGCGAAATGAGACGCTAGGGTTTAGCGAACTCAGGCGTGCGTGCGGGCGGCGTCTTCGTTACGTCTACGTAATTACGCTCAATTAGAGTCGGATTCACTTCCCATCATCTCTGGATTCGACGTACGCTGGGAATTTGTTTCGCGAATGGTTGAACTTCTTTGAAAGTTCGTAATTGGGATTGCATGATTTTTGAGCATTATGTCGGCTTTTAAAAGTCAACTGTTGAGTGTGACAATTAAAAGTGGTTTTTAAGAAAATATAATCAAATCAAAAATTGAAGGGCGACTGATGGTACAATAGATGTTTTCAAAGAGGATAGGTGTTTTTAAAGAAGTAAATAATATATTCACGAGGCGTTATAAAAAAAGAAAGAACAGAAAGCGGAATTTCGTGGAATGAAACGAAGAAATTCGATGTTACATTCTCTAATGCTCGTTCACTTTTTAGATAATATTTACTATTCATTGCCAAAAGTCGAATGTGCATTACGCGAAATTTTCTGTTTTTATAATAAAAATTACGGTTTATCTTTGCCATAAATATTATAAGAAGAACTAAATCTTTTTCAATTTTAATCGACAACAATTTTCGTGCAGGCCTTTCGCATCGCATTTATGTTGGTGAGCGCAGTAATTTTTATAAAATTTTTCTTTCCGTGTAAACACTAATATTTTCTGCACTATACTAGGTTACATTTTGATCAGTGACCAAATTTAAGTATAAAAAAACAGTAACTAACTCATATAGTGAAAAAAAAAGAAAAAACATAGGTTTAAAAAAATTTATTTTTTCTTTATGTGATTTAGTTACTGATTCTTAATCGCCCCTTGAAATTTGGTCACTCATCAAAATGTAACCTAGTATTTTGATTGAAAATTATCATAAAATGTTAAGGCAGTTTTCCTTCTTTTTCACAAAAACCAATCATACGAATACAACAGAAATATATTTCAGCATCACTTTTGAAATCAGCAATTTGATCAAGTCACATAATACTCAAAACTTTATTTAACCGCTCCTCCAAGTTCCAAAGTATTTTCTTTCTTGCAATTATGTTACGATAGAAACATTGTTGAACTTAACCGATGTCAAAGTGAAATTTCAGACATCTACAAGTAGAAATTGCAGATAATACAACGAGAAAGCGACTGAAAACGTAAACACGAGAGTGAAACGAACATCGGGCCACGGACTGTCTCCGATCATCGTAAGCGAGTGGGGCTCATTAGGCTAATTATAATTGTTACCGCAGATGCTGTCAGCTCGCGAAACGCTCGCGTCACACGACGCCCGTTGGTCTAGGTTAGTTATGCGATTCTCCGACTCATCCCACTTTTTTTTATTAACTTTTTATTTTTTTTCTTTACTACAGGCTGTAATAAATAAAACAATAAAAAGTTATGAGAAAAATTGGGATAAGATGCGAAAACTTACAAATGGCCAGATTAATTATTAAAAATGTTATAACCACTTAAAAATAAACAAAACGTAAGCACTATTCGGATATTTTACCGTCATCCTTTGGGCAACAATTTTCATTGTTCTGGTCTTTATTTGGTATTAACAAATCAATTATGAATAACAAATCAAATAAGCCAATAATTCACAATTAAATAAAACTACGTGATGTAGTGTATTATTTCTACTTTCTTTAAGTTCTTTACCACGACCTAGTCTGATTGAGTTGAATCTTTGCTAATAAAAACCTGAAGATGTTGTAATACAACGAAAGCTAAGTCGTGGTAAAGACCTTAAAGAAAGTAGAAATAATACTACATCACGTAGTTTCATTTAATTGTGAATAATGAATTTCTACAAAATTAACACCAAGTATATTCAATAAGCCAATAATTGTTTCAGCGCACACACTTCTGCAAGAAAACACCACGTGACTATTATAATTGTTAGCTGTGTCACCCACGTATTTATCTTGGTAACTGTGCTACTTACTTTACCCTAAGTTTATTGATGTTACGGTATTTTCCACTTTCGGTGGAAAGTGGAATCGGTATTTTCCACTTTCTTCTATTTATATAAATGGTAAAACATTATTATGATAATATATGTTTTTATAAGGTTTTACAGATGTCTACACAATGACGTTATATTAAATAAAGTAATCCTTATAAGACATTGTCGTGTCTTCAGTACAACTATCTCTTTTATTGACTTGCTTTTTTTGTCTCTGTCTCTTTCTTTACAATTCGCGTATATGAGGGCTACGAAATCACGCTTTTTGTTCGTTTTCTGAACGTATAACGTGTTTATTTAATATGACGTTAATGTATTCTTTGTGTTAAATAATAAATTTTCATAAGGCTTTACAGAGTTATACACAATGACATTATATTAGTAATCCTAAAAGACAAGTAATTTTCCTGTCTAAAGCACAACTATCTCTTTTATAGACGTGCTTTCTTTGTCTCTATCTCTTCCTTTACAATTCGCATATATTAGGGCTACGTGAAATCATGCTTTTTGTTCGTTTTCTGAATGTATAACGTGTCTATTTAATGTGACGTTAATGTATTGTGTTAAACTTCTTATATTCGCGCTTCTCGTAACTCATTTAACGTTGCTTGCTTGTACTGAGAACTGTAGCAATGCCAGCAATATATTTTACATTGATTCACCATTTAAGAAATGCGTTGTCCCGAACCGTGACCGACGGCACCAAATTAAATTGTCACAGCATTTATTTGTTACAAAAGAACATTTCCGATAATGTCGCTGTTCTCTGAATTGATTGGAGCCAACATTTGTGGGGGCTTTTTCACTCGATGCAGCCGAACCTGGACCTACCACGAGTCGTGACCGGCCGCCAACCATACTCGGTCGGTTTTTTACAGCACGAGACCGCGTCACCGGGTCACTCGAGTTTATTTATTTATTGTTCGACTTGTGTTTGTAAACTAGAGATTGAAAGTGATTTTACAACTGTTTAAATACACATACAATTATGAACATAATTATATACGCCTCCATACATAATATGGTCACGTCTTTCCCTTGTTCCTAATTTGGAAATATATTGTGGCCTAATATTATTCAGGTAAACGACTTTTAAACCAAAATCGATCTGCCTGAACGTGACTCTAGTCCGCTTAAATATTTTTAAGCTTATATTTTGTATTAGCAAAGCAACATGACGATAAAACTGCTAATATTAAGATTATGGCGCATGCAGTGTTATTTTAATTGCGCGGAACGTCCGTTTGTGTTGATGAGAGTTGACGCGCGTTCGTAAATGTATGTCGTAATGTTATAAAAAATGCCATGACTGTTTTTAGTTGTAATAACAACAGTGTTTATAATTTATAATTTATTTTGCATAGTGAGTGCACCCACATAGCGCCTTCGGAACTATTTGCAAAATATAAGTATATTCTTCTGGTATACTGATTTAAAGTTCAGTGTTAATCTTCAGAATTCTACCTCTTTAATAATACCACCTTCTCACACCTACAATCTATTTTGCCATCAACCACCAATATAGAGATTATAGGTGAAGGTGGTATTATTAAAGAGGTAGAATTCTGGAGATTGACAATACTCTAGGGTGGACAGAAATGGCAGACGCTACATCGCAATTGTGTGTACGATCCCTAAGATACGCAATGGAAAGTGCGTCAGCGTCTCAGATACCTTAATTTACACCAAACAATTTTCCCGTCTTACTGCGATGGTAGCAAGTCTCGTAACAGGTTGATTTATAAACAATGGTTGCCTCGCATTTGGACAAAACATAGAATTATATTTACCATTGATTTATACCGGAAAATTCAAGTAATTCGCATGAAAAGTTTTTGAAATTTAGTTGAATAGTTTGTCGTACATTTTAAAATATAATTACTTTTTGTTCTAGTTACTATTAAAATAGACAAGTTGAAATAAATGAAAAACACAGACCATTATTTCTTCGTTATTGTTGACGAATGTTTACGCGTGCAATCAATGAAATTTCTGCGACGTCAAGTTTATTTCAACATAAAGAAGTATAACATATTTTAAGGCGATTTTTTAAAATTATTTTTATTTAGCACTGCCTTAAAAACATTAGAACAATTGTCTATTTTTAATGTGCGGCCAAGCTTACACGAATTGTTGCTTTTGAAAATGTCTGATATCGTATGATATTTTCAAAGCGTAAAAAATGATGTTAAGAGACCACCATTACATGGAAAACAGTGATTTTTCACCTGAAAATTCTGGAAAAGACAAGGAATTTAATTTTTAAGAAAATATGGCAATCTGTATATTCAATATGATTTGTTTTTAAATAAAATTAGGCATTTTTAAAATAATTCGTAAGATATTCTATTATTATATACTTACGATATGCTTATGTTTTTGGGGGCTTACTAAAGCGTAAAGGTATAGAGTAAGATAATTATAGCTCTTAGTCCGTTTTCTTTGCACGTCTCCTCACCAGACTAAACCCGATCAGGTCTTACATCATCCAGCCAAGATCCTCACGTGAGCCTCGTACGCAAGCCACACCCAGATTACCTTGAGCCCGGGCGAGTGTGTCACGTCATAGTTCTGCGGAGTCATGTCGGGACCAGTGGAGACGAGTTGATACAAATCGCCCAATGTATAGGTTCATTCCCCGCTGGACGAGACGGTTATACGTGTGCGGGAGTGAGACAGCGTAGATAGGGCCGTCAGTTACCGAGTATTTCGTTGGTACTTGGTAATTTTTAGAATAATTTTATGTTTGAGAGTGATTTATTTGGAAGGCGTTATTAACTAAATTACAATGGTCGCAAAAGAAACTCAATTTATTTTCTATTCGAAATAATTCTTTATTAAATACTGCTTTGCTATGTATTTAGAAAGAGCATGAACGTGTTTAAATTGAATTATAATGCAAACATTTTATAACTGACATTTTAAAAATAACAAATATTATACGACTTTTTATGCAGTCAAGTTGCGTGGAATCATAATGGAAATGTTTGATTATATTCGCATCGGACAATTATTACTAAACTTTTCGTAAAACATAGGGTATTTTAGTAGTACCTATAGAAATATTTCAAGTTACTCGATAATTTATTTTCTATTTAATATATCTTATGTCTTATATTTTAGTCGAAATTCTAATATTCACCGATCAACTAACAATTAGATACTGCATATAACCGTTTTCTGAACGTATTTATAGTGAGACCTTCAATATTAGACTTGCATAAAATAAGAAATATTTACACATCGATTCAGTCCGGTTTAGTAGCCATGCAATAATAATGTTACTTATGGTGAGACGAAAAATAATTGAAACATGAAACGGAGTACTTAAAATTTAATGTAATGTACATACTATAGGGTTAAAATTAAAAAGAAACTGGAGAAAAAAACACGATTACGTAAAAAATAACTTAAAGGACACAAACGGCAACTGAAAACGAACAACAGATTTTTTTTTTATAAAAATGAACGGCGTAGCTGTTTGATTCACTCTGCCAAATCACTTTATACAGTGATGCTATTTCAATAAGTTTAGATGATAATTTAAAAAAAATTATGGCAAAACAATTCTATACTGAAATTTCAGTCAAAAGACAATGCTAGATTACGCCAGACTTCACAGTCTGAGGTCCTATGTATACCTATGTCAGGTCACAATCATCTTGTGCCATTTTTAAGTTCTTTTTACACAGTTACGTTTTTTTTGTTTTTGATAACATTTTCTTTGTATTTCGGATATTTTAAGATTTCCTCGTTACTTTTCAAAAAGGGCAAGCAGACAAAAAACGCTTCGAAACTTTAATTTGTACATGACAACATTTACTACAAATGTCATGAACCTATGTATTTATAACGTCATCAGGCGTATCGTGCGCATAATGACGTGTTATTTATCTCGAGTGTTTCCGCAGTCGCTGCACCACCGCCATGATCACTCTTGCAATCATATAATTGTAGGGAGATGCTGATCCAACCTTTACGACGTAGCCTAATGAGGTGGTTAGTTATGGAGTCACGCTAACTGCCCATTGGGAGACGCAATTGAATCTTTGTACATCATACAATGCAAAGGTATATAAAATATGTAGCATAAAAAACATTGAACAGCTGACAGAATCATTTCGTGTCATGTAAGTTATAAATAAAACCTCTGATTAGGAATACTTAACTTATTTTACATAATTTTCCCACTTCCCACTGTCAAAAAATTTTCTAATTCCGAACGGCCGTGAAAATGAATTTTTTTTTATACCGGTGCCCCCTTTCACACAATCATATCATTTTAATGATTTTACATAATAGTTCCTGTAAAATTAATAATAAACAATTCGAAAATCGTAGTCAAGGATTTTCACTATAAGGTCCGTTACAAATGCTTGAAAAGACATTAAAAATTGACAGGCGTTTGTCAGTAGTAAAGGTAATTTTTGAATTTTTTTTTTATATAGGACCACTATTCAATTTTAATTACTAAAACTATTTAAAGCACAAATATAACTTAAATTTGTTTAAATATAAAAAACGTGTTGTGTATTTACAAAAACCTCAATAACTAACCACGAGTATAGTAACAGTCACTACATACATGTTTAGTGAGCAACTTCATACTGTTGATTTTTGTTGCATCGTGTGCGCGCATCGTAAAATTTCACTCTCAATTTTTTCATAACGCACTTAAAGAAGTATAACTTCCAAAAAAAAGAAAAACGTCTAAATGTGCAGTTAAATTCCGCAGGGCAAGTCAATTAACATGTCCTGCATTGCGAATGTTAAGCAAAATGTATACTCAGACCATCGTGCCACTATAAAAAACGAAACTATTGGCAATATTTCAAAGCATAAACTACGTGAGATAAAAGTACGAAAGAAAAGCTGTCATCGCAAGGGGCAGTGTACCCTGATCCTATTATTACGTGAACAATGGAACAGTTTCGTAAGGCACAATCGCGGAAACGTGGTTGTGTCGTCGGGGACAGTGACTCGTTGGTCAGTAGCTTGCCGGGTCTCTTGGCGTGGTACAATGATGTAAAATGAGCACGATTTTACCGTGATTTACGTAACAAATACGATTTTATCGTGGATTTATGTAATACATACCGGTTTGCTGTAGTTTTACGTAATTATCGTTGATTACAGAATACTACATTTTGAATGTAAATGATAATAAGTATTCCACGCCATAAATGTTAACTATGGTTTTGCTACGAGAATAGCATTGAAAGTTCTTTGAACTGATAATTTGTAATAATGGTAATACAATATTAATTGAAAATCCAACTTTTTGGTAATTTGCTTGAACTTCTCATTGGTTTTCATAAATTGGCAATAATTTGAAAATTGTATGCATCGCGTCAGAATGGATTTAATATAAGGAAAATTTCGGTCGATGATTTTTTGTTACTTTCGTCGTGGTCTCAATCACAAACAAAGTAACGAAGTCATCTGGCATTTTATCATGAAACCCCATTAAGCGCTACTTAAACAGTAGACTTAACGAATTCGGGCGTGGTCGTACCAATCTCGGTGATGATCTGTGTGAGCGACGACATCCCTCAAGACTGAAAAGAGTAAAGAATAACGTAACAACATGTTCGGGAAGGTAAGCCATCGGTATGAGTCAGTCTCATATGCTAAAAAATATAATTGGAAAAACACATATTTAAGATGTGTATGACTTCGTTATGTAACGAAAAGCCTGTCAAGCACCAGTGGAACTCGCACTACGAACGTTCTGTACACATTTAGGCATTTGTAAAAATTAATGGTACAAAATATTCCTATTAAACTACATATGTACAAAATTTTAATTTTTTAGAACGCAAATATATTGCCTGCCTATGTCTTTCACAGGCGCATTTAAAAAAAAATTTTATATGATATAATTACAAATTAAAGATTTTTTGTCGATCTTCGTTTGGTTGATTTTTTCATTTACTAGTGCTGTGAGATCTTGTTTCTTGTAAAAGTTCTTGAGCCTAGGTCTATGGGGAGGACTCTATATGTTTTAATTTATTTGCGAGTATCTAAAATCCGGCATAAGTATTTGAAAGTAGACCTAAGTATTTGATATTAATTTCGACTTGATACCTCTACGCGTTCTTAAGAGAAAGGGTCTTGACAGTCAGACAGGCGGACAACGAAGTTATCATATAAGGGTTCCTTTTTTTCCTTTTGAGGTACGGAGCCCTAAAAATAGTAAATAAATAGTCAAACGCGAATAAATACATGAGTTTTTGAAATATGTTTATTTAATTATCTGTTCATTTCACTATACCAAAAATTGAGCTGACCATTACAACTAAAACATTAGTTTATCGTAATCAAATACATACTCTTCACGAATCACAAGTTAATTTTTAGAGTCCCTTATGAAATCTATCAAGTATGAACTAAAACTGAAAAGGTAGACATATATTTATCTTAATGTTATTGCAAGGTTGTAGTTATAATGGAAATACAGTCAATCCGTATATTATGCTATAACTCTACATATAATTAACTCACTAATTAAACCTTTCACTCAATAGCACTTCTGTCCATAAAAAAATACTTTTTCTATAAAAATAATACACGTTCCTCGAACCAAGGAACCACTCCTGCAATATCTCTGAGAAAACACATGCAACACATTTGTAAACACTTACAGCCCATAGATGCTTGCAGTGAACAATGGTGCCTCTATTCTATAGCCTACGTTTCGAGTGAATGGAGGTCCTTGATGGTAGCAGCGCGGCATTCGCTGATTGCATTGCTCCCTGAATGGGCTCTCTTGTGCTAAGGACTCGGTGAATAGGCGTCGTTGTCTCGGGCTCACACGCTCGTTGACTAGGATAGATACTTGCCATTTGCAATTAGATTTCTGAAAGGGCTAGCGAAAGTGGACCGGGCGTCACAGAAGTAGAATATGATTTTTAAAAATTCTGATATTTTTTGGAATGAAAAAAAAAAACAAATAATTCAGTGACAGAAACGGGAAAGAGCAAAAAATATAATATAATACAACACGAAAAAGCTATCTTCATAAACGCGCATATGTAATTTTTTTTAATATATCATGCGAAGTTAATAAGAAATCAGACTAACTGTAAAAATCTATGAAAGTACATGATAAATTTTTTAAAGTTATTAACAAAAATAATCAACAGACATTACGTGTTTGAATATGTAAATTAATTAAACCTAACCTGTCGAATGTCAATACATTCGTTATGTGTTTTGTCAAAGTGAATATCTTCTTCGTTCTTTTGAATTTTACGTGGCTTTTCTTGGCGATCCTGTCGAGGCTTGGGAGTTTTATAAGTTAATAATAATGTTTTGTAATAATTAATAATGTTTTGTATCTGTATATGGAGGATACAACGAAACAAAATCTGCAATTTTTTTCTTGTCTGTCCAAAGAACTCCGTACCAATAACATAAACAAGATATTATGGAAAATAATATGACTTCATTAAATATACATATTCCTCATTTGTCTGATTGACCATTTAAATAAAACTTCCAAGGAGCTTATTTTTTTTTCATTTTCTCTGTTTCAAATTTCTATTCTCGTATATCCGTCTCTTTTTACACCTACGCCCGACACTGTTTAGACTTGCTAGTCTACTGTATGTTCTAGAAAAGGATAAATTGACAATTTGATGGATTATTTGATTTTAGTCAACTATTAATATTGAAGAAAATTCCTGGAAAGGACTTTTGTTTAAATAATGTATTAAACAAGATATTCAATATTTTTTCGATATATGTTTAAGCTTGTATTTGTTGTTCAAGGATCATCACTGTTTAACAGTGATGATCCTTGAACACCCGTATTTAACAAAGAAAAAGAAATTTTGTTTGCTTGAAATTTTATAACATACTAGCGAAGACTTATGTAATACGCCAATATTGTTGCATATAATACGAGTGCGCCAAGATTTTCCGACCTATATGCTGCTAATTCGTAATTATTATGTGAATTAGTTATATCAGCCCGAGTGGATTGTTTGTAATTGCAACTTGACATCATTGACTTGTACACAAAATATGAGATTATTTAATAATTTTTTAGTGTTCCATATACATGAAATTTTGTAAATGTATATTTCTTATCTAGATTTAAAAAAAAAACAGACAGCAAAATACTTTAAAGAAAATTATTTTTTTTATTACCAAGACATTAAAGTGGGGGAGCGGGAGGGGGGGAGTTGCGGTAAAACGTCTCTTTGAGTGGGGTATCATTAGATATTGTGGTTTCGTTTTTGCTTGGAATTGATCTTTTTTGTTACTCTTCTGCTCTCCTGTGGGCGTGAAGTTGGGCTTGTTTCAGGTCTTTTACTTGTCAACCAAATGGACGGTGGCATTTTATGGTCACGTTTCATCATTGGCAAGTTTAGTGCAAGCGTCACCATCTGGTTACCCGGGCGCGTCTTTGAATATATCCATACCATCAAAGAGCTCTTTTTTCACTTTAATTAAAGCTTGTTTTATGTATTTGTTTCCAATTATATCAAGTGGAATTAAAGTCAATGAACAGCGCAGTAAGTAGCTTGTTGCTTGCCCAAAATTCTGAAGCATACAAAAGGGCAGGTTTTAAGGTTTTTTTGTACCTTCTGTCGTTGAATTTAAATGGTATTTTTTATGGCACACGACGCCTGGTTGTTTTAATGACGTCGATACAATGAACTTCAATATAATTCAGAGTACGTAATCAGATACTTATAGTAAACTCCTCTATTCATACTTGGAATTTTTTTGAATTTTAAATGAAAAATTTGAGCAGTCAAATTCCACAGACATTTCTGACCAGCGACAGTCGAATTGGAAACAGAATTCTCATCACGGCATTATTGTTTTTACGTCTCTCTATATTTATTGACGACGCAACTAACCATTTTTTTGTATACAAAATGGTTAGTCGCGTCTTCATTTACGAAATAGGCAAGCTCAGTAATACGAAAAAAAAACTTACGCATATTTATCTAAGATCCCCTTAAGAAAGGAAAATTATTTTGTAAATTAAATTCAGCGTACAATTTTGATTATTCCTACGTCCTAATCCTGAGCTGTACCAACAAACAACGTTCCATTTCAAAAGGATGTGTGTATATCGTAAAAGAGAACCGGGTGTACATTACAGTTAATCTCCCGTACTTGCACTAAACGGCATGCAAATATTCCGTGTGATGCAACTACCTTGCACGAATGCGTCTCCGCAGCACATTACGTATGCAAGAAGCGCTCGATTTTGCAGCTAGAAAGTAACGGACCGCGCCACGAAAACGAGAATAGAAACGCTCCATTGTGATTTAAATGCGTTCGATAACAAAGAATATATCTTTCTTCACAGGAATGACATAAATTGTACTGTTTATTACCCAAAATACGAGTCTAACGTAGCGTTGTAATTACGGTTGACCCTCGGGAGTGAGGAGAGAGGGTCCAGGATCATTTTCGAGAAGACGCTGGGGCAAGTAGGCCGCGATTGTTTGATAAAACTGATCCCTTTGTGTTGTTAAGTTGTGTGTGAATGCGCGCACGGAGCCTGTGTCGGCGACAATAGGTGCTGACGTGTCGACTAGTCTCGTCCCCTAGAACAGGATAATTTTCGTTTCCATTCCGCGGAGATCTATTTTAGATTTCAGGTGTTATGGAAATGAGGCCCTTTGAACTGGTAATGGGCGAGAATGATGAATGGTTCGCATGGTGCGCGCCGAGTATGTGGCGAAATGTGATTTCGTTTTAATTGGTGTTCGCTTTCTTGGTGCGTGAAATGGGATTTGGTATGTTATCTGTGTTGTGGGAAATTTGAATTCGTTTGTGTCGTATTTGCTTTGTGGTAATTGCTCTTACTGGTAGGGCCGCGTTTGTCTGTGGCTCTGCTTGTTTGAATGTTGAAATTTTTATTTCGTCAACGCTGCTTGAGTCGATTTTGCTTTTTATAGTCAATAGAAGTATTATTGTCGAGTCAAAGTGACTATTACATGTACTCGAATTAACATAAGCGTGAACATAGTACCGATTAGCATACTTATCGGTCAATTAGCGTTGTTATCTTACTGTATACTTACTTGGTTTCACACTTTTTCTTTAAGTTATACATGTCGGCCATGTACGAGTAGTCTCCATTGAATAAACCGTTATATGTAATGGTTTAATAAATAATGTTTATTAATAGTATGCTGGTCTGTAACATACTTTATTAAACCATTAATGTTATAATTCACCATAATTTTTATAACTTTTTTTTATAAATTCAAATCTGTCACTGTTCGTCATTATATTCGCCTGAATTCATGAAGAGTGTTTCTTCCCTAATTCCTCCGAACACACTATATAAATAATAACTTTGAATTGTATTAGATTGCAAGGTGTTAGCTATAAAACGGGAGTATACGAGTATACAATGCATGCAGCAAAGCGTAGTCGACATTTCTACCTGAAAATGCATGCAGCAAAGCGCAGTCGGTATTTTTGCGTAAAAATACATACAGCAAAGCGCAGTTGGTATTTTTGCGTGAAAATGCATAAAGCAAAACGCGAAAAATTTCTGTGTAAAAATGCATAGGTACAACAAAGCGCAGTCGATATTTTTGCGTGAAAATGCATACAGCAAAGCGTAGTCGATATTTTTGCGTGAAAATGCATACATCAAAGCGTAGTCGATATTTTTGCGTGAAAATGCATACAGCAAAGCGTAGTCGATATTTTTGCGTGAAAATGCTTACACAAAGCGTAGTCGATATTTTTGCGTGAAAATGCATACAGCAAAGCGTAGTCGATATTTTTGCGTGAAAATGCATACAGCAAAGCGTAGTCGATATTTTTGCGTGAAAATGCTTACACAAAGCGTAGTCGATATTTTTGCGTGAAAATGCATACAGCAAAGCGTAGTCGATATTTTTGCGTGAAAATGCTTACACAAAGCGTAGCCGATATTTTTACGTGAAAATGCTTACACAAAGCGTAGTCGATATTTATGCGTGAAACTGCATACAGCAAAGCGTAGTCGATATATTTGCGTGAAAATGCTTACACAAAGCGTAGTCGATATTTTTACGTGAAAATGCTTACACAAAGCGTAGTCTATATTTATGCGTGAAAATGCATACAGCAAAGCGTAGTCGATGTTTTTGCGGAAAAACAATTTTACACATAAATATCGACTAGCTTTTCCTCTACTCTTCGTTTATTATTTATTTACTTATAACGCAGATAATACATTTTATTGTTATTATAAACAAGTGCATTTATCTCATGAAAAACTGTCGTATAATAGAAATAACACAGCAGTTCAAGAAAGAATTCCTTGAAATTAACAACTTTTTACATAATTTAGGTTAGCTCAATGGAGATTACGCAAACTATATGGAATTTTATTCAGTTCCTTTATATTAAATACATAAGTTATACTCTTACAACAGGAACAACAAGTGACTCCGATTCGGTTACGGATCTTACATATTATGTTTAAACCTGAATGCATGTATACATTTTCCATTTAATTTTGAATAGCCTATTTTTAACAAAGCGCAGTTTACAAACGACCCTATGGACAGTGCTTGAAAGCTTCACAGTCTTATAATTCGGATACGGTTTTATTAACCCTGATAATAAGGTACTTAATTAATAACGATAACGATGAGCTACATCAAGCAAATGACTAACAATTCATGTGATGAATTAATCAACCCTTAGATTAATCTTCTGGTCATTTATATTACGATGTTTGGTGATAGATCAAATTCAATCAGCTATAAAGGCTTTTTTGTATTTCTTAATGACGTAGCGCATCCGAAGTCACGTGTCGTACCGAACGTACTAATAAGACTAATTTTTAGTTCAATTCATAGGAATTAACGTGCTTTATCATTTAAACACTGTGACAACGGTATCCTCCATTAAAGGAATATTAAATAACTCTTCCCGCTTCAACTTAAAGCGTATCTTTGTATAATGTGCAGCTCACAAGCATGAATGTGCAAAGAAGGCAGTTGGATTGAATTGAATAAAAAGCAGCAGCACGTAGGCTAGGTCGTGGTCACACGTGCATCGGCGTTGCACGCGAAGTTGAATGTCCACCGTATGAATGCCGCACGTTGAATGGGCGCCCTTGCGGACACGTGCTTCGCGCCAGGGCTGTCCAACCCGACCTTCGCGTGGGGTTTTTGAACTCGCAAATTGGATGAGGCGACGTCCATTCATCGTTCTTGTCTCGTTATGTTTACTCTGATCGCCAACATCCACTAGAATGTACATAAATCGTTTATTTGGCCATCAGTAAGCTCAAGGTTTAAAATTCGATTATACTAAAGCATAATCTTGAATTATTTTGTGTTAAGTCCTGACCGATTCTAGAAAATTCACTTCCAAAATATTTACAGTAAAACATAGTTGACATGTTCCAAGTTAATGTATTCAACATTCGCTATTTATGGTTCTATAAATTTGTTTTTGGGTGAAAAATAGCAATATACTGATTACACGATTAACATCTGCATCAAAGACTATGACTGCTTTCGGCTAACATCAAAAAATTTAATAATTTGAACACCTTGAGGATTTCACCAGCACCTTAAAAAAAACTTTTAACTCATTTACGCCCGTAGTATAGATTTATATGGTGGGAAGTAAAGAAAAATATATTTTGAATAAATATTTTAATTTTTAACCAATTTCTTTCAAATTGTTGTCATGTCCTAGATTTCCCAGAAAATCTTCGCCAGGGATATTTCTTAGACTATATGTTATATTTAACTTAATTCCATTGTTATTATCTTCTTCAAAAAAGTTTAATGTTACTCTGATCGATTTCTATATTTCTGTGAAGCTCAGAGGAAATGCGTCTAGAATAGTAATTTAAACCGTTGCATTTAAAGTTCGCGCGCCTCGGTGATGTGCCCATGGGCCTACGGGTCAAGAGATCTCCCCAACCACTTCCTGCAGCTGCCAGAACCAGTGATAAATATAATTAAGCAGGTTAATTACTGAATAAAGCATATTGTGTGTTGTATTCAGTAATTAACTGAATATACAAAAAAATGGTCTGATTATAATTTGCCTTATTATTATTTTTGTGTTAAAAAGTCTAGAATGCCTTTGCCATTTTATTATTTTTGTGTTAAAAAGTCTAGAAATGCCTTTGCCATGTTATTATTTTTGTGTTAAAAAGTCAAGAATGCCTTTGCCATGTTATTATTTTTGTGTTAAAAAGTCTAGAAATGCCTTTGCCATGTTATTATTTTTGTGTTAAAAAGTCTAGAATGCCTTTGCTATGTTATTATTTTTGTGTTAAAAAGTCTAGAATGCCTTTGCCATATTAATATTTTTGTGTTAAAAAGTCTAGAATGCCTTTGCCGTGTTATTATTTTTGTGTTAAAAAGTCTAGAATGCCTTTGCCATGTTATTATTTTTGTGTTGAAAAGTCTAGAATGCCTTTGCCATGTTATTATTTTTGTGTTAAAAAGTCTAGAATGCCTTTAAGCATGAAAGTGGAAGGAAGTTTTAATGCTTATCAGTATTCGCGTGTATCGTAAATCATTTTAAAACTTACTTGTAAAGAAATATGTACTTCCTTATAAGGTTTTCTGTCATTACGTCATAATATGGTAATGATTACTTCACTGTTTTAATTGGTTTACTCTAAAATCATCCGAATCGTAAGTAAAATTGTAAACGCAAAAGTGTGTCGGTTTATTCTTCTATCACGTCGCAACGGAGCGACATATTTTTTTACATATTTTTTTATATAGTGGGCGGGCAAAAAATGGCATAGGCTCCTTTTTTCCCTGAAAATCTCATGCCTTCGGAAAATGTATTATTTGACATTGGAAAACTACACAAACGGAATAATGAACTAACTTCGCAACGAATTGACGTGATTTTTTGAAACACTTAATACGTTTTATAAAGGAAATACAGAATAAGTCCTTTTAATCTATAGTTTAGGGTGACTATTTTTATTTTCATTGTTATTTGTATTGTAAAGTCACTTAAATAAAGACTTAATATTTAATTTCCCTTAATCGTTCCAGACGGTGCGGAATGTTTTTATTTCTACCTATAAATTTTAGTACTATAACCATGGAAACTGCGGGTAAAATCTAATTAAAACTGTATTTTTATTGTCATATAGTGAGACGTATTAAACGGAACAAAATTATTTCCGTTTATCAGTATCGAAACACATAGTCAAACAAGAAAGTTATAGTGACGATATTAAGAATTACGATATTCGATTAAATTCTGTTAATGTATATTAGAAATGACGACCACTGACCCCGCTCTTGAGGGGCTGCGTTCCCTTAGAGAACCGTGCACGGGGTGAGAGAAGACGCGGGACGCCGGGCGCAGTTCCTTCACCCCGTGGCCCAATTACGGGCGGCGCCTTTCACTTCCACTCGCGCGGACGTCGCGTCGCCGCGCTTAGCTAAACACTCGGCCCGAGGGCGCAGTCGTCTAAACGTCATGGACGTGGCATTGACATTTAAGCCTTTCTCTTACAGCCAACTAGAATACAAGTATACGACATATTATGTTGTGATGTACTGCAATATAGTATGCTATCAATTAGAATTGAAGTGAAATTAAAAAAGAACTCGTACGTAAGCACTTACATGCTCTTATATATTCATGCACACATATATCCATACTAAACAAATTTACGTACATACACACACACACACATAAACATACGTACCTACATATATCTATACATTCATATACTTAAACCTATAAGTGACATGGGATTTAGGAAGGCAGTAGAATATAGAAGGAAAAGAAGGAAGTTAGGTATTATATAAAATTACGAGAGGTATATAACTTTTCCAGTTGTAACTTTAATTATATAGGTAATATATGCATATAGTAGAGGAAGTACTTTCGTATCTTGTGATGTAACTTATTCCACAACTTGGCAGCACATATATTGTGAATGACCTTTCATGGAAAGTAGTACGATGATGGGTAAGTAGCCTTTCTTAACATATGGGTTGATTCATAAAAATTTATATATTGTTATTAGTTATGAGTTTTTATAGTAATTGTATTAAAAAAAATAACTCTTTTAATTAATTCGGGTAAGTTATGACTTGGTTAGTTAAATCGTTGTTCTGAAATCTTCAGGAGGATTATTAATTTCGCATATTTGTAAAAAGAAGCGTCATAGTATATTGTATAGATTGAATTAATAAAAATTATCATAAAGTGTAAGGAAAACTGCTTCTCTGTATCATGATAAAAATGTTGAAGTCTCATTAAGATATGTGCGATCTATTGAGAAATAGTCAGTATGTACATATATCGGTTCGGTTCTTAAAATTTAAGGTGGTAAACCTATGTATTTAAATTGAGAGCCTCACTTAATCTCCGATAGTTACAAAAACTTGTCCGCGCTATTTAACAGATCCGCTCTACGCATTAATTCGTGAACTTATGCAAGAACGTAAAGATTCGTTTACATACATACGTACGTAAGCCCGAAACGAAATTCATTATTTCGTTCTCCGTAATTATGTTTCATTACAATTCATTTTTTTCTAATTTTTAATTGCACCCTGGTCCACAGTGACGACGCGCGAAATTTGTCAACAACATGAGGCGGTTACAAAGACGTTGATTTTTTGGGGTTCGAGACTGCAGATTTCACATAACAGAGGTTATTTAGTCATATATATGACATATGTTGAGGCGCTGTGCGACCAGTTATGAAGCTTTATTATAATAATTTTTAATTATGTGTTTTTTTATAGTTTTATTGCCTTTTATTATAATTTTATCTCGTTTATCACATAACTATTATTATTAATTGTTTGGGTTCTTGATAGTTTCTTTCAGTTGTAATAAATTCCATCCACGTAATACAGCATAAAATATAATTAGCTTATTCTCTGACGTGGAGAATTTATGTCAAACGTGTTCCACGCTCCCAGGACACATTTAAGGCCTGATGGTAGTTAAAATTATACTTTAAACCTTGAATTTTTTAATGAACAATTTATTTTATAGTACTAAACTTTTCACATCTAGACAATTTTGCCCCCTTTATATAACTTACATTGTAAGCAATAGCCACAGCCGAGGCAAGCAACATCCATTTATAGCCTGTGGTTAAAATTACACTCTAAATTTTGAATTTTTCAATGAACAATTTATTTTATAGTACAAAACTTTTCACACCTAGACAATTTTCCCCCCTTATATAACTTACGATGTAAGCAACATCCACAGCCAAGGCAAACAACAACCACTGTCATGAAAATATATGTCTTTGTCGGTTTAAAAATTGCTTAGCGGTTAGGTTTCTTGGTATCCTGTTTTCATTCTGTACAAGTCAAATAAATTTTCTATGGCATCTTGATTATGTCTGTATGTCATTATAAACTTAATTCCATTTTTATTATCGTCTTCAAAAAAGTTTAATGTTACTTTGATCGATTTCTATATTTCTGTGAAGCTCGGAGGCATTGCGTCTAGAATAGTAATTTAAACCGTTGCGTTAAAGTTCGCGCGCCTCGGTGATGTGCCCATGGGCCTACGGGTCAAGAGATCTCCCCAACCACTCCCTCTGGCTGTCCACCCGTCGCCGCCAATGCAGCTGCCAGAATCAGTGATAAATATAATTAAGCAGGTTAATTACTGGCTACAGCATATTGTGTGCTGTATTCCTATATATTACCTCAGTAAGTTCTATATATTACCTAAGTGAGTACTATATATTACCTGTACCCGTATATTACCTGTACAATTTATACGTGTTCTAGTGAAAGCGAAGAGGCTGGCCGTCAAAATGCTGCGCCGTGTGCCATACCATTATTAATAATATCCATATAAGCGGATAATCCAAAATATTTTAGGTAGGTATATATAACCTAGCTTCTTCACGCGACTTCACGTTCGTGCGACAGTATTGTAGCCATTGTGTCAATCCAGTCTATAATTTATCTCATTTCCAATATTATCAAAATTCACCCGCGTTCAGTAGCAACGTCGTAGTCGAGTTATGAGGGAGAGAATACTTTGTATGCTATCCCACGGTAAACCACGCTTGGATTTAGGGGCTCAGGATGTACTGTATCAGTTAATACATGCTGAGACCAAATTTACACATTTTCCTTACTGTGTTATCAAAACCTATTAAAAGATAAATGTTAACTCTCAGAAATTAATTTAAGTTTTAGAATAACTTTATGTTAAATAGTCTGTATGTTGATACAGGCTATAATTTATGTGTATTCCACGGTAAACCAAGCTTGGATTTAGGGGCTCGGGATATACGGTACCAGTTAATATATTCTAAGACGAAATTTACACATTTTCCTTACTGCGTTATCAAAACTTAATAAAAATAAATGTTAACTCAGAAACTACTTTAAATTTCAGAATGAAATATCTTTATATTAAATAATCTGTATGATATAGGCTATAGTATGTATGTCAAGTTTCGTGTAGATCCATTCAGGGTTGAATAAAAAACTCGCGTATATCCATCCATCCAAACTTTCGCATTTATATTATAATTTGGAATTTAGGATAATTTATTACATTGTTAACATAACAATTTAGTCGGGCATTTTATTAATTTGGAGTGGCACATTATATATTTTTGTTTATTAAACTAATTATTTTTATGATATCATATTACTATATGTAACGTTTATTTCTGTAGGAGACATTCCGAACGCAAAAGTTGCACTGAAAAAATGCGCATATCACTCAATTGCGGACATCGATGTAGTTATAAGGTTGGATGCAGGAGTGACGGACATGTGTCTTAAACAATTTCCTCATTCGAAATGCCACCAAAATAAGATTTACCCCAATAAATAGCTCTCTTATTTAATTACTGACAAAATTACATATTAAAAAATATCGATTCTATAATACTAAAAATTATTTTAGTAATATGAACATTTTCATATTATTATACACATTTCCTTAATCATTTTCATATTATTATACACATTTCCTTAATCTTTTTACTGTGATAAATACATGCAAATATTTTATAGTAAAGAAAAATTACGCGCCCCAGTAGGTCTTGGACATTTCTCATATAGCGTGGGGAAAATGCATTGTTCACTTTGTCCTTAATATATAAAGAAAATTATGAATCGAATAGTTTTGTACATTCTGCACCTTTGCAGCCTCTACTTGTGCCCTAATTTCCTGTCAAACGTTCCATTATTTTTAATTAAAAGTCATATTCGTTTTCCTGTTAATGGCAATAAACGAGATTAAATCACTCATTTGACGTAATCCTCTACCAAACCAAGACGCTCAGTTAATTTTTACAATTCCTTATAAAAGCTCGTCTGCCTTGGCATTCGAAACTTAATCTAATGTGCTTTTATATAATACCCTCAATTAATGTTCACTTTTTAATTATTGCCAAACACCGAGCTCCGTACTACCGGAAGTTCGGTATCGCTCTACAATGTCGTCACAAAGTTAGGGGTCTTTCTTCGTGATTCATTTTGTCGAACTGAACTTAGTCAATTCACTTAATTATTCTATGACTTACTGGAAAACGTTGACACTTGTAAATTTTAAATAATAATAACACAGTAACTGTTAACACTGACGCTACTTCTTTAATATATTCCAACGACAATAACAACATTTAACCTTTGTTTGTGCAATTATAAACGTTTCACTTGATTCACCGTTCATTACGCCTTTATGGACGTTTTGTTCATATTGTAATTACGATTCCCCGCGACCAGGCACAATGTGGAGCCGTGGCGTGACATTGTGACCGAGCAGCTCGTGAGAAATGCTAATGCGACACGAGTTCGCCTATGCAAATTCGTATGGATATTTTTCGTTATAGTTTTTTTTGTTCTATTTCGATTTCTTTTTGTATTCTATCCTGGCCACAGATTAGTCCGCGGGGGACAATTTGTCATTGACTGTTTCTCAAACAGTGATACTGCCTAGCATTGAAGATGCTGTAAGGCTGATCGCTCTTACAGTTAAAGAAGAAAAAACTAAATTGATTATGTTATCTAACAAAAGTCATGATTTAATATCATTATAGATAAAATTGCAACTTTCAAAATGTCAACCAATTATGTATCTTAGTACAATTATCTCTTCTCCCATATTTCTCGATATTTAGTCTTGAAGTTAAAAACCGATTGCATATGACTAATAGGTACACCTATGTTTTGAAAAGTCAATTCAGATCTAGACTATTCTGCCTAAATACAAAGATAAACCCATAGAAGTTTATAATGAAGAGCCTTATAAGATTTGTAATTCTATATGGTAGTAAAACCTGATATTACTTCGATAAACAAAAGATATCGCATCAGGTGGCTCGGTCATGTGAACAGGGAAAATGATATATATTCAACAAGAAAGCTGACTTATCTAAAATCAAAGAACTAGATTCTTTAATGGTGTAAACCAGATGGCCTGATAGGGCAGAGAAAGATCTAAGTTTTTCAGGCGTCAATCATCAGAGGTCCATTGTATATAACAGAGCCGAAAGGCAGAAGCTTATTGAAACAGCCTTAGACTATAGCATATTGTAGAGCTTTGGAATAAGAAAACGATGCTGTAACTAAAGAGTTGTAAATAATAAGAAAGGATTAAAGAAAGGTAACTATCGGACTTACTTGCATTGAATAATAATTATTGTTAAAGTCTGTGGTAAGGATGTAAGTCTGTGGTAATAATTAAATATTCAGAATTGACATAGTAAGTTCAAAACAATAAGGCGTTATTTTCACATACCGTCGCTACAAATCCAATACCAATTTTCTGAATTCGTTCAAGTTAGCCAGTTTAACTGCAGTGAACTAAAACAACTTTTTTACGAAACAACCACCGCACCATATAAAGGGCCCTACCGCCATATCAAACGTCGAGTAGTTACAATTAACATTTTATAGCTTAAATTCCCACTAGAATTCTCGTATTCGCCTTACGATTAACTCATGGAACCATACGCTACAGCGCCGTTCTCACGAGTAGGTTAAATTTGGAGTAAGTACATAAATATTAATAACACAATTAAACAATAAATCTTGCAACAAGTTCGAAAATGTATGGGCGCAAATGTAGTTTGTTGTTTTATTGCGGCCAACGGCTACTTTGTAGCTAGCCGATGGTCGTAAAGTGGATATTGACAACACCGCCGCAGCCGGTAGCCGAGCGTGACCGAAGGATTAAGATGGCGTTAAGTCTGTCGTTATTAATACAATTGAAAGGTTTAATGGTGTCGTTAAACAATTGTTATATTTTTGCACGGTAGTCCGAGCTGAACTCCGCTTGGTTGTCCTCGAATTGTTTGTGAGTTGAAACTGGTCGATGTACCGTTAAATTGATGCACATATGCAGGCTATAGCCGGTGCAGGGTATTTTCAGAACAAAAGTATAAATAGCTTGAATACGTTCACTAAGCTCGATGGCATTAACTTAAAACGTTATATGCTGTTAATATACTTTATTAATCATTAAGACACTAAGTTTCACAGTTTCTTATTAGCAAGCTGTCAATCTGACATTTTGATTGATTACTGATTACATTATGTAACATTTGAAACATGACACAGACACGTGAATAACGCGACGTGACGTCACAGTTCCATAGCTTATATATATATATATATATATATATATATATATTTCTTGGTTAATATAAGTGAATACATTTTCGCCTCAATTTACACGTTTTTATTTAACAAATTTCCTTTGTGGGTTATTTTCAGTCGTACACATAGAGCCTGAAAGCAATAATCTGAAAATTTATTTATATATTCTTGTTGACAATACATAATGAATTATCATCGTACATAAAAAAGGTAGGAAACCACAGTTATATACAGGATATTTGATTTTTTCTTAAATGAAAAAGGGCGGGCCATCACATGCGTTAGAAGAGAAACATCTTTATATATTATTCAAGATTGATTAAGGAAATCTTGTAATATAAATAAGAAAATTTTATTGTTATAAAATATGTAATATTATTTTGAAATATTCATTAAACTCACAATCTTTAGCGAAGACTTACGCTAATAGTCTATATATTATTCGTAAGTACTTGACGAAAACTGAAACAAGCTACGAGTATGTTTACTTTACTGGCGGTTAGATATTCTCTAGCGCGCTTAGCTGGAAATCAACATATCAACTAACTTCGATGGCTGTAGCAAAAAATCACCCCCAAAACGAATTGAAATTACGGTATAAACATTCAAATCAAATATTTCTGTAAACAAGCTTTCACTATAATTGCATTAATATTATGTAAATATTAACCTGTTTACGGTATTTTCAGACTTGTAACACTGAAAATAAAACCTCGAAGTCCTCCGTTCACCTTGCTGAGGAGCACCGTAATCTTTAATATTTGCTACTTAGTTGACTAATATTCTTATTAGCGAATTTTTAATACTTTTTTTAATACGACATATCTTGTGTATATGTCTTTTTATTTGTGCAGTAATTGTGGATGACTAAAGACATGTTTTCCCGTTTCGTTCAAACAGTTTAACCACCTGAAGAAGACATATTTTTTGTACGAGTATATGTATTTTTATTTGTGCAGTAATTATGAATGACTAAAGACATGTTTTCCCGTTTCGTTCAAACGGTTTAACCACCTGAAGAAGACATATCTTTTGTATATGTATTTTTATTTGTGCATTAATTGGATGACTAAAGAAATGTTTTCCCGTTTCGTTGAAACGGGTTAACCACCTGAAGAAAACATATCTTTTGTATATGTATTTTTATTTGTGCACTAATTGGATGACTAAAGAAATGTTTTCCCGTTTCGTTGAAACCGTTTAACCACCTGAAGACGACATATCTTTTGTATATGTCTTTTTATTTGTGCAGTAATTGTGGATGACTAAAGACATGTTTTCCCGTTTCGTTCAAACGGTTTAACCACCTGAAGAAGACATATTTTTTGTATATGTATTTTTATTTGTGCACTAATTGGATGACTAAAGAAATGTTTTCCCGTTTCGTTGAAACGGGTTAACCACCTGAAGAAAACATATCTTTTGTATATGTATTTTTATTTGTGCACTAATTGGATGACTAAAGAAATGTTTTCCCGTTTCGTTGAAACCGTTTAACCACCTGAAGACGACATATCTTTTGTATATGTCTTTTTATTTGTGCAGTAATTGTGGATGACTAAAGACATGTTTTCCCGTTTCGTTCAAACGGTTTAACCACCTGAAGAAGACATATTTTTTGTACGAGTATATGTATTTTTATTTGTGCAGTAATTGGATGACTAAAGAAATGTTTTCCCGTTTCGTTGGAACAGTTCAACCACCTGAAATATATGTACAGTGTAATTATCGGTAACGCATATAATAAATGAACACGTGGTAAAATAATAAATAAGGAAACACTGGAATATCAACAAAAATTATATGGGATCACCGTTTATTTTCTAAAACAAATTTAAAACCTATGAAATTAAAACCTTTAATTTCATTACATGTGCATTAATATACTTGTTTAATGACTTTTCGTTATTAATCACGAAAATACATGTATATAAATAAATATAAATTAAATCGTATTTTAAAGTCGAAATGTAGAGACAAATGTTAATAGGTTTTTAAATGTAAAAAAAATAATTCTACACGCCATGCCGTATACCTACACTACACATTTACGAAGACAATTTCCCGAAACTGGATACAAATTCCTAAATAATAACCTAATTCATGCTCAATTTTAAATATAAATTTCCCTAATGATGGCCTATCTAAACTTAACCCTTCCCTCCGTTACATAGACCCAACAGTTTAGACACCATATCTATCCCCAAATTCCACATTCCGGGGATATGGTGCCTAATCGGGACCCTAGTAAGCCGCCGTATTTTGATTTATTTTTAATCTCGACACGAAGTTATTTGTCGAGAGAGACCACCCATGGCAGCATCCCGACTTGCGTGACGTTTGGGTATTCATGAGGAAGACAGGTCGATTGGGGGGCGGTCGCGCGATTACGTGTTTTTGTTACGGGGTTGCGATGTATCGTTATTGTCAAATGGGCCTTGTGAGGCAATATCTATTTTACGACACATTTGTGACACGGTTGTTGTGTGTCATATTTCAGATTGGGCTGATGGTATTGATTATATTTTGGTTTTTTTGTGTGCTGTGTGTTACTAGTTGACATTGGTATATTTAGATATTTTCTGATGAATCATAACTATATTGATGTGGGAAAAATAAATTCAATAAGACAAAAGCAAACTGTAATTTGAGACGTTGGTCTTTTACAATTTTCCAACTAAAAAGAAAGAAAATAATTGTGTTATTTGTTAATGTGTTTATATGTGTGTACACATGGAAAGTATATTTTTTATAGAAAATTTGTTTCAAAACATTTTGAATATTTGAATATAATAAAATAAAATACTTTTTAAGAATCTACAATAATTGATCAACTTATTTCATATCAGACTGTTTAAAAATTGCAATACATATTACGTAACACAATTTTGATTTCCAGTGGTGCTATATATTTTACTCTGCAGATACATGGTACCTATAATGATTCTATACATATATAAAGTTACTCAAATCAAATTATTTGACTATTCTTTTCGATTCCCTCGCGTAAAAATGGATAATTAACTAGGTAAACCCAAAAACTAACAACTGGTCAGAATGCGTGCCATCGACGTAAACAAGTGACGTCAGCGAGCGCAGCGCAACGACCCAGAGTCCTAGACAACGACCGATGTCGTAGATGCGTTTACATTGAACTGCATTCAATGGACGCCCGTTAGTACAATCAGGTTCCTAATAAATAATCCATATGCGATTACGCCGCACCTCGATCGCGTTTGTATGCACTTAGTTGCATTGCTCGTTCCCTAAGTCGCGTTCGTTATCGATTACTTTTTCCATAAATATTCTTGAAGTGAAATTGAAGATACATTCGACAGTACATCTAGTTTACTTGTGTTAACATCTCTACTCTGTACTATTGTTGTAAAGGTTTCGACAGGACGCGTGTGCCAGTTGTTAGATAAACGTTTCATTATTAATTAAAATAAAATTACATAAATGTGACACAAAACTAACACATTTAATCAATTACAAAAGGAATATTTGTTGCAAATCTAATATTTGTTGCAAATACGAATGCCTTATTGCAAAGTATTCATCATAAACTAATAACACTTAAATGCGATAGCGTCTTAGTTAGCTAAGCGTAGAATACCACAGACATGTGGCTAGTTCGGTGTAATTCAAGTTTATTTGATATTGCAAAAAAATGGTGGCACAATGAATGCAGAAAGTTATCTAGTGTAAAGAACCGCAGTCGATACAAATAATAAAATAGTAAAGTGGCCGTCTGTGCATGCACCACGCAATAGGCACTGGGCGGTTTGTAATGAAACTGTGCAGTTTTATACCTTAGAAACTCTGTCAACATCAGAAATCATCACTCTATCTCTCACGGGGCTTGATCAATGAATTAGTCTATTATTATTTAATCGTTTAACAGCGTCATTAATTTTAGAAGCATCCATAATATTCATAGTTTTACAACTGTTCACTGGTTGTTGATATTTATTTAGAACTTTAAAATTGTTTTTAAATTTTTAATGCATTTATAATTACACATTAGTAACTTTAGTATCGTCATTATTTACCAGTTTCTAGAGCACTCCCTCGGATGTACCGCAGACGGAGAACGTTTGAAGATTTAGTACCGCGAAATCACATCTTAACCCGCGAATATCGGGCCATATTGCTAGTCTTCCGTAATATTTCACAGTCTGACATAGAATTTAGAGTGGTTATGTCCTGAAGGATGTCGGTAGGAAACCTCAAAAGGAACGTGTCTTATATATACGATCGACTGTTATTAGTTAACACTCCATGTGGACTCTAAATGACGTATTTTGATTCTATGTCGGTGGAACTCTCGGCATTTCCATCAAACTCCAGATTAAAATTCACAATTAAATGAAACTACGTGATGTAATATTATTTCTACTTTCTTTAAGTTCTTTACCACGACCTAGGTTTCGTTGTATTACATCTTCAGGTGTGATATTAGCAAAGAAAAACTCACAAATCAACAACATTCCACCTGAAGATGTTGTAATACAACGAAACCGTGGTAAAGAACTTAAAGAAAGTAGAAATAATACTACATCACGTAGTTTCATTTAATTACGAATAATGAATTTCTACAAAATTAACGTCAAATATATTCAATAAGAGTTATATTTTATAGTTAAATAAAGATAACGGAGATGAAATGACAATAAAGGAAACATTGCACATTATTTGTTAACGTAATAACTACGTCCATGCTCAAATTGAGGTATTTCTGTCACTTATTTGAAACATAATCGTAAATAGAATGATTAGTATTATTAGCACGAATGCATTCACACATTATTCCATTGTCCACCTTCGGTCGGTCACTCCGTATTTATTCACTCATTTCGATTAAAATAATGTCAGTATGACCTTTTCAGGATTTCCTTATTTTGCAGCTTTATAATTTTCTACAATAATAAAATTTTTATTTTCTCTGTCTTTACAGGTAAAACGATTTTCTTGGCCGTCTGCATTATGTTTGAGACCAGGTAATTTAAAAAATATTACGTACTTTCTATTAAGACGACGAACATCAGGGGTGAAATTGCAAATCGTATTGTATTTTCCAAACCATCTCTACGTTTACAGTTTTTTTTCCAACGCAGACTGTGTGAGAAACAAAATATACTTCCATTTTAGCGAATGGCATTTTCGTAAAAAGTTCTTCCATTTACATTATTTCTTTTATTTCACACTTTCTTAACTTTTTGGTCGAATCAATACATCATCCATTGAACAAGTGACTGCTGGTTATTAATTATATATTTTATTGTGACATAAATGAAACTCAACTCGCATTTTAACAAATGCATAGTTTTAAATATACCGTAAAAAGTGAAGTCAATAATACGTAAAAAGTTAAATAAAATTCATTGTTAGGTTTTTAAATAAAATCATGCTGCAAACCTTTGCTTTGCGACCTCCCATGCGGTTCCCACGCATCTAAAAACTATAAAATGTTCCCAATTCAAAAGCGTACTTGACTAAACAAGATCGAGGAACGATTGTCACAATAACAAAGGACGCGTCAAACTATTCCATACGAATATAACTATATATATTTCCACAGAATCCCGTTCCATCTAATCCTTGCTCTCGTGTCTCCCTTCCCAAGTCCGAAATATACATAAATCAACAACATTTCACAATTTGCCTATTCAAATCGAACGCCATTTGCACTGAGATCGTTTATTAACTAGTACTAGTGTAAAAAGAACGAGTTTAAGATGATAAGTTCAAATGCAAAGTTGTTCTGGTGAGATCGCGGGCTCGCAAAACGCGATCCCTCGTCCAGTAACGAGTCGGTGCATTAGCATAATGCAGTCCGCTTATGCAATAGTGCGTTGCAATGCGGCTGGTGTGTGAGATTTCGTGGTGTGTCTTCTATACAGCAGAGTATTTTTGGATGTTTCGCTTCAGTGATGAAATATACTTACTGTTATAGGTCAGTGTAATACTTTCTTAAAATACGTTTTTTTATGTAACGCGTTATCTGTTCTGTGTCTATCAAATTTAAATAATCTTCAGCTTCTATTGTTTTTTTTTATATAAAATGTATTCTGGCAGTTCTGACGAATGTGATAAAGATTGACCGGAGTTCCGATATATCTTTCAAATATTTGAATACTCAATTCAGTGGAAGTGGAGGGTATATTTATCCATATCCGTAGTTTTTGTCCTTTAAGAAAGTGTGGATTGTATACTGGTAAGGACCGTTTTTAGTGCCAATTTGCATTTATAATGAAATATTCATTAAAAATTATTTTTGTAAGGGCACTTTAGAATCATTCTGTATATATTGTAGTATACGAAGTATAATCCACATAGAGTTGGCTTCGGAAGCTGGTTTGAGTCCATTCGTACGTATAATCATTTGTCGTCCCGCGCGAATTTGAAGTATGCGTTGAGTTTATTTATATGACAATCATCAATACGAACTGAGTACAGTTAATAACATAAATAACAAAGTTTACTGCTCGCCCAATATTTGCATTTTCTGTTACTGTCATATGGAAGCACATTTAATCCTCGGTGAAAATAAAAACTGTCAGTATTCCCGATCTTAAAGGTTCTAGCGATTTGAAAGCTTCTTCAGCATTCCGTAAATAGATGGTAAATTTGGTTTACACGGCGTTATCGATATATTTGTCTATCTCAAACAGCAAAATAACGCCGTAATATATTATCTATACATATAATAAAAATATAACAGAGTAAATTCTGTACATGGAATATATTTTAAAAAGAGTGATTGATTCAGCGTATATAATGATAATAGAAACTGAAAAACCTTTTTTAGAGTTTTAGTCTGTCTTTGTGCGTTAATTATGCAAAATCTGCTAGACGAATAACGATGAAAGGTATAATCATAATTTATAACCAAGACCAATATGTGCAGCTAGTATATATATATATATATATATATATATATATATATGCATAATGGAGATGGTAAACTTTAACTGAATGTACTAAATTAAGTAGCATCTCTAAGATTAATGTCTTATTATGGAAACATTTATATAATTTTTCTTTATTTATATGGAAGAATTATTCAAGTTAAACTAAAAAAAGTGTTAAAAATGTAAATCTAAATTATTATACTAATTTTTATATTGACGGTAAATGTTAATGATTTAACAATAATCTCATCAAAAACCCGAAGTCAACGTCTAAAACTTTGATAATATAATGTGTTAGACGCTGGTTGCTGAAACAATTTTACCTTAAAAGTATACCTTCGTACAATTTTACTCACAATCTGAGCCGTCCCCGCTTTCACCCAAGACGGTCGCAATCTCACGAAACAACCACTACTACGTATACACAACCCGTTTGCAATGCCTCCGCCCATACCAGTTAGTGCGTCGATTTGACGTTCCGTCAATCGCTGCGTTCCCATGTGCCGTCAAATTATGCAAATAGCACTTGTCAAATTACGACGCGCGGCACGCCTCGCTGCGTGAATTATGGCGAACGGGGGAAGCCTAGCAGAGTCCTTCTGCTCGACTGGCGGGCAGTCTTGCTTTGAAATAGATTCCGCTTTTAATATGCATAGAAAGAGAAAAAGATGTTTATATTCTTTCGTATGCAAAATAAGTAGTTTATTAGACGAAAGCAATACGTTTTAAGCTTTTTTTACAAGCAGAAAAACTTATGGTAAATTTAACATAATAACCAGCAATCGACCATAATTCCAAATTTAAATATTAAAGTTCAGCCCGCAATAAAATACAAAAACATTAATACAAGAAATGTTTTGTAGGTACATACATTTCTTCTTCCTTTCTGGAAACGTCTCTGAAAGCCGATTCTTTGACAATAATATTACTAAACAAATTTAAAAAACGTGTTAAATACCAGCGCCCAGATATTTTTGTCGTTTAAAACTATAGAAAAGTCTTAACATTTTATTGAAAGTGTAAAATATGAAACTCAAGATATTATAAAAAATGAAACTCAAGTATTCTATAGATTCTGTTCACTCCAATTACAGCATAATTGTTATTTTTTCAAAAAAATGTATATATATATATATATATATATATATATATATATGTGTGTGTGCGTGTGCGCGTAAATTTCAATTTTTTGAATGAAATAAAAACCAAAATTTTAGTTGTCGAAGTTTTAGTAAAACTGCCAAATACATCGATATTTAAAAAAAGATAAACATAGCAAACTAACTTTTTTTTTAGAAATGATTAGCAATAACTTTAATTTTCAACGCGATAGCTTGGTACGTGCGAAAATAATAATGTAATGTGACGGATGCTTTCATTAAAGAGAGGGCTTACTTTAATTTATACACGGAAATTACAATAAAGACCATATGTTTAATTAATAAGGCAACGCATCACGCCAACATCCTCGAAAGGCTGAGCGGCATATAGGATTGCATGTCACAGATGGTGAGTAACAAATTTCGACCACACATTGTTCGCCTGTCGACGCGCCATCTGCTGGACGAATTTCTAAGTCATTTCGCCAATTAACCCGCGAAACGCTATACCCCGGCAGATGCTCTGAATTCACTTGACCGAACTACAGGAAACAGGCCCCAGGTTCATAACCAGGTCTTTCAATAAAAACTTGGACATAATATTTGTCGATTACATAGAAAAAATATTTATATTTAGTTCATATTCCATGAATACCCATCAATATCTAATGTGATGATTGGAAAATAGAAAATTGGGAGAATATTTAGATATAAGAAATTAGCATTGAGGCTCTTAAGTTCTAATAGCATTGATATAATAATATATGTAAATAAAAAAAATGTTAAACTTGAAAAAATTACTTTCAGTAGAAATCAGTATTCGAATATGGAAGTATTAACGGCGATCTAATCTATTTGTTTGAAGTGAAATTATGGGATGTAGACATAGAAAGTTACACAAACGCGTCTTTAGTACATACTTGTTTCATTTCTTCATTCTTTTTCACTGCACGATTTAACTAGTTTCAAACAAAATTCTTCTTAACTTGCTTTCCAGAGTTACTTAATGTTAATGCGTATACCAATATTGCAGTGTTATAATATTTTAATGCATATTTAATTAGTGGAAATATCTATTGGAATAACAGGTTTCAAAATTAATTGTTTTATTAACCAAACTGTTTTACGTTGCTAAATCAAATAGTTTTTACTTTGTCTCTACGATTACTCGTCATATCAAATTATGTTTTAGTTTTGCGTATATTCGAACACAAGAGGCGGTTACATTTTCATTTCCACGTGCTTTTTTCATTATAAAAATTATTTAAGCCAAAATGTTACATACAAATATCTACTGCGCAAGTAATGTCCAATATGAACGTAATTAATTTACGTCCAGTTTTGCACGACTTCATTCACTGAAAACAGTTTGGCAACCTCTTGTAGGCCCTTAAACTTTCAATGAACAATTTCTTTACATTCTGCTTAGTCACCATTTCCAAGCACAAATCAAATTGCCTTATTAACATTTAATAATAAAAATATTAAATTACGTACATTAATTATCCACTTTATAAGAACACAAACATCTATTCTGCCCACTCTCTCCTTATATCACAATAACCCCGACCATTATGTACAGTACAATATTCTTAAAAGATTCATTTTTCATAACAGAACCAACAATTTTATTGTGTACATATTCATTGCCAAACACGTATGTTAAATTCCTTTGTTGCCCCCCTATTAGATACCTCTCCCCGATCCTTTATGTCTCACTCTTTGTTCTCGTTCCCCAACGGGAGCAGGTCATCGTTTTACGCTTTCAAGGGTCAGCGCTGTAAGTTTTGTGACTCCATCTTTAGACGCCACGGTCCAGAGGTCAATACTTAACAAAGACAACAAATAAGTTTTGAGGTCCTAAATAACCGATGTTTTCTAAAAATTATAATGGAGAAATCGTTTGAAATGGGTCGGTTACTCGATAAATTTTATAGAAACTTTTCTTCCTTTGTTCGTTATAATAGACACAATATGGGAGACATGTTTAAGAACAATGGATACATGGCAGCATCCTTTTGTGACGGCGACCAGATTAGCTGCCGTATATTTGACATAAATATCTCTATATCGGTTGGACGCACAAAGGACTTTTTGTTTATTTAAACCTTTAACAGTGATATGGTAGATGTAAAATTATTCTCGTGAGATTCGTAACGAGTTTTATTGTGGAACACGGTTTCCGTTTATAATTTGCTCTCCAAATATGTCAAAATTACTATATTTAGGGTCATTCATGTTCTGTGAAGCGATTGAACGGCATTTATTGTGCTAGATATTGTACTGTGTGTTGATCAGTGGAAAGCTAACTTGATTGGATGAACTTAATATGTCATCTACTTGTAATAAACAGACCTACGAATTAAATTTGAATTGTTTATTATACATAAAGTGTTACTTGTTCGTATCTTTCAATGCCAATTTAAAGTTTAATCTTTGCAAATAGATGTTTCGACACGCCGTCCGTTTTACATCCGTAACACGATAAATGGTTTTTAACGATTAATATTAACGCTAGTCTACAGAGTTAACGATGACGACTAGGGAAGGACGACTATGAATATTATTAAGATATCGATGCTACCAAGTATATATTTCGTTTGTAATAGACATATGTATTAATCTAAATTATCAGTTATCTATATTTTGTTTAACTTGGAAGATAAAAGAATACTTGATATTTAACGTTTTACTAAAATATCGATTATATCGATAAATAGATAATATATTCGTTTGTAATAGACATATGTATTAATCTAAATTATCAGTTATCTATATTTTGTTTAACTTGGAAGATAAAAGAATACTTGATCTTTAACATTTTACTAAAATATCGATTATATCGATAAATAGATAATATATTCGTTTGTTATAGACATATGTATTAATTTAATTATCAGTTATCTATATTTTGTTTAACTTGGAAGATAAAAGAATACTTGATCTTTAACATTTTACTAAAATATCGATTATATCGATAAATAGATAATATATTCGTTTGTTATAGACATATGTATTAATTTAATTATCAGTTATCTATATTTTGTTTAACTTGGAAGATAAAAGTATACTTGATCTTTAACATTTAAACGAGATGTTGGAAGTGTTAGTGTCTTTTTATTATAGACTTAGGCGTGCAATTTAATATAACAATATGTCACCAAATTTGTTAAAAATAATATTTATTTTTAAAAAGATATGATGTCTATAAAACAAAGAAATGCAGTTTAATTAATTCATTGTAAAGTTTGAAAAAAAACCTAGTTTATATAAATAAGCAACAACTTTGGAGAAATAGTAGCGAATTTTGTTTGTACAAATGAGTTAGAATGACTGGTGATGCAAATATGATCTAATGTAATGCGAACAAAAAAGTGAAATAAAAACTGCGCTATCGAGCTTATCACAGGTTATCCACTTCCGCGTGAAAAAAAATATTATGAATTCATTAGAAAACGGGAATAGAGTAACTTTCATATTACGCTGAAACAAATCCTAAAACCAATTATAGAAACAAAGACAAAAAATTTTGTAAATTTTTGCTCACATAAAAAAATGTTACAATTAAATATGCGTAACGCAGATCCCACTCGGGTAGCCGACGCCGGTAGCGGTTCGAAGCTCCGACGCGGCTACCGGTCGTCCGATTTACGAGTCAGCGAAATAGTAGCGAATTTTTTTTGTACAAATAAGTTAGAAGGACTCGTAGCTAGTTATATAAATACGATCCAATCTAATGCAAAAAAAAGTGAAATAAAAGTTGCGCTATCGAGCTTATCACAGGTTATCCACTTCCGCGTGGAAAAAATTATGAATTCAGTAGAAAGCGGTAATAGAGTAACTTTCATATTACGCTGAAATAAATCGTAAAACCAATTATAGAAACAAAAGCCAAGAAATATAATTTTTTGCTCACATAAAAAAATGTCACAATTAAATATGCGTAACGCAGATCCCACTCGGGTAGCCGACGCCGGTAGCGGTTCGAAGCTCCGACGCGGCTACCGGTCCTCTGATTTACGAGTCAGCATCCGAATGGACCAACGCGCGACGGCAGATCTCGCGGACTGATTACACACGATCTTGCAAGAGCAGTTTTTACTTCGCATTAGGATCGCCGGACATAATGATAATAGCCCGGACATTTTTACCAAATGGCGAAAATATTCGAATTATGCAACTCAATAGATATCCCCATATGCGTAGTAAAGACAGTTATGCTGTTGCGTTAAAAAACGTGTTGAATAGACTCCTATATATACATATAATAAAATGAGTCATGTCTGTGTGGCAATCACGCAAGAAACTATACTCATAAATAAACTACATAGAAAAATATCTACTATTTTTGACTTTTTGTACGTTTATTGTGAAACTGAGCTTGACACAAAGTTATTGTACAAATTTTGAGGGTAAGATACGTACTTCGTACAACTCTATAAGACGTATTGCGATATAAGATAAGACATCAATTTAAATGTAGTTATTTAGAATTTATTTAGTTTATATGTATTTTTTATTTATTACAGATTAATACAATGCTAGAAAATCAAAAAAGAAAAAAAAATAACAATGTCGCCAAATTGTTATTTTTTTTCCAAGGTATGGTTAACCGTTGACCAACGTGACTCAAAGTGGTAGACAATGAAGTTTAGTTCGAACTAAGATGAAGGCAGAAAGCTGGTACGAGATAAGAATTTTTTCAGTCATTGTAATTTTGACGGATATAATTGACGATCATCATAGCGGAATCTGTTAGCGAAATTATGGAACAGAAAAACGGTGTTAGTTTTTCCATTCTTTGTTGGATACTTCTTTAGCAAAGTTTGTTCAAGATTTGCCAAAATCTAAATTTTGCGTGACCTGAACTTTTACAAATCATTTTAGACATTCTATGTTAAAGACGAAATAACTTTGATATGCTAATTTCATTTCTTTTAATTAAACAAATTAAGATGTATCTACGGCGAGCCTGCCAATGAAGTCTGGTTATCTTGTATCTGAGACTATGTTCCCTCCAACATAAGGTTGCGACCACACGACAGAAAGAGCTCGTGTATTAACGTATATCACCGTGTCAGTAGCCTGTGGACTGCTTTCAAGGCTTCGCACGTAATAATATGTTCAAGTTAACCCTTTAAACCCTAAGGTGACGAAATGTGCGAGTAGAAACTTATAAAAATCTATTACTTTAGTTATGTTTTTAATTAAACATATAATTCAAATATTTAAGCGTTTACATATTTACTTAATTAGTTTTCCGCTTTATGCTAATTTTATATTTGATAAGTTGTCGCATATATTTCTGAAAAAATTTATTTATCGAAATGAATTATTCAATTTTTCTCCTTTATTTCGCAAGGCAATGAAGTTGGTAGAAACCCCAAAACTTGTTTAAACTAAAAACTTTCATGAATGAAAATATTTTATAATTTAAATCGGCAATTAATAAACACGCCACGTTTTCTAGAGATTTTTGAAAATTGGTGTAGAAGAACTTATCGAATATCTCTGAGAGGGAGAGCGCGGCATTTGATCTTCTGTCCACTTAGTAACTTACTTGCTGGAAGAAAAGAACAAACAAAATGTGGAAATTTCATGAAGAGAATCTAGAGTGTTCTCATCTGAAGAATTTAGTTTAGGAGAAAACAAGCTTCAACAACGGGTGAAGAAATACTCTCCTATGTCACAGCCGAGCAATTAGTAGTTTCAAACATTCAAAGAAGGAAATTGTGATCTCTACGATAATCCTCATTCTGGCAACCTTCTAAAAAACATTATTGATACCAGGTTAAGTTCGCATTATCTGGCAGAGCTCTCATAGTCAAATCATTCAATAAAAAACAACTTTATGCTTTGGGGAAAAGTACTAACACTGATGAACTGAGTTGGCCGGTTTATTAACTGCCAACCCATTTTTTTTAAATTTGAAGTTTACATATGCTTGTGTTTAACATAAATCTCCAGTCAATATTTATCTGTCGTTCTTTGATTTCTTATTATGTAATCAAATATTTATATTGAGTTTACATCTCTAGTTACTTTTAAATAAAAATACAATACATATGGATATTTCAGATATACGTTAAATCAACTCTTTGCTAAATATTCTTTAGATTAACGTTAATCCGAAAGATTAAAGTTTAATAATCTTAAAATTGTTAAAAAAATTTAATCATTCAGATTAACGTTAAATCAACACTTTCCTAAATAATTTTTTTCTTTTTTAATCTTTTTCCTAAATATCGTTAGTTACTTTAGATTTTAAAGATTTTTATGTAACTGTTATTTGTCATGGTGTGTTTATTTTTACAAACCATTGTTAAAACTAGTCTATTTGAAAAAAACATTATTTCCATAGATATACTATAAAATAAATTAAGTTTATCGTACTCCATAATATTTAGTGAAGTGAATTTCTAACTCAAATCAAATATAATTATATGTGTATATATACCCAAAACTCAGTTTTATTCCCATCGCTTGGGCGTATTCTGCATTATTTGAAAATAATTTTATTTTTGTGCAGTGTGCGGTTATGAAAGTGTTAACGCTGCAATGTGCGTGTGTAAACAGCTTGATCTATGCACGAGCATGCCTCTCAGCTCGCCCGCGGCGCTACACGGTAATGATACAGCGGAGGCGAATTTGCAGCGAGTTTGCAGAATATTTGAAGTGTCAATTTAAAACGTCGGCCTCGGGCAATTACGGGAGTATGTAAATACGGTGTCGGGACGTATAAATCATACGTAATTCAGTTAATAAATGAGATAGCCTCGCAGAGGCGTGCGAGTGTTTGAAATAGACGAACGTTTTTCATGCGTTTAACAGTAAATATCGCGAGTCTTTGTATTTCTAATGATTATATTCAAGTTTATTCATGCATTCCGCAAATGACTTTGAAACTTTTCTTAATGGTGAAGGGCGGGTACTAAATTGTACACAATAATTCATCATTTATTGCTATTATATAAGTAGACTGGATAGCAGGTCTTTTTTAAGAAACTTTTTTTTTATGTATACCGTTCATATCGAAAATCTAATCAGTTTTTCCGTGAATGTAACCTGAGCATTAAGAAATAAAATGAAAAGGTCTTTTAAATTTCTTACTCAATGTTTGGGTTTGAGATCGCATCGTGTGGATCAGATTATGGTATAGCGCAATATATCAAATATTCCTGAAAAAGAAAAATCTTAGCACATTTTTAGGGTTCCATACCTCAAACTGAAAAATGAAACCTTTGTAAGATTACTCACGTCTCTGTCAGTCCGTCTGTCACATTTTTCCAGAAACTATGCGATGTAGAAATTAAAATTTTTGCGTATTAATATATCTTATTAATCCACATATTTTGCACTAGTTATTTTTTTTTGTTTTGTATATCATGTGCTATTCATTTGAAATGTTTTTTTTATGAATAATACAAGAATATTTTTTATAATTTTAAATTGCATATTTAAAAATATATGAGAAAATTGAGAGTCAGTGCCCTAGTATCCCCTCCCTTTTTTCGGGAACTATTGAATCAAAAATCATGAAAGCAACACGGTTAGTAAAACCTGACTAGAAAATTTCGAGAAAATTATAGGGATTATCCTAAATTTGACAATATTTTTAAAGTGCACCATTTTTTTACGTCTGTGAAAGATACGGTATGTAATATATTTACCTTGTGAAAAATTAATATTTGTAAATAAATTAATAGATATACTGTATATACCCTTAAATGTTTACTCGTGCCTACGTGTGCACATAACTCTCGTACTTCGAGTTCTTCTTGTACTTAACAGGTCAGGTGGCTATGTGTTTTATTTTATTCAAAGTAGATTAGATGTTAATTTACATATAATTATGCTTTACGTTGTCATGTGTACAAAATAAATGCATATGGTAGGCTATGTAAATGCATATGGCTGCATAATCAAACAGTTTTTACTTTCATTTAATTACAGCCATATGCATTCACTTACCATACTTTACTTACCGTACAGCAGTATAGTAAGTAAAGTATGGTAAATAAATGCATATGGCTGCATAAATGCATAAATAATAAAAGTATGGTAAATAAATGCATATGTATGATAAGTAAATGCATATGGCTACATAATCAGTTTTTACTTGTATTCCATTACAGCCATATGCATTTACTTACCATACTTTACTTTCCGTACAGCAGTATAGTAAGTAAAGTATGGTAAATAAATGCATATGGCTGCATAATTAGTTTTTACTTTCATTTCATTACAGCCATATGCATTTCCTTACCATACTTTACTTGCCGTACAGCAGTATAGTAAGTAAAGTATGTAAATAAATACATATGGCTACATAATACATACAGCAGTGTATGGTAAGTAAATGCATATGGCTGCTTAATCAGTTTTTACTTTCATGTAATTACACTTTTCGTACAACAGTATAGTGAGTAAAGTATGGTACGTAGTAAAGTATGGCTGTACAATACATACAGCATTATGGTAAGTAAAGTATGGTAAGTAAATGCATATGACTGCATAATACATACAGCAGTAAGATTAAGTCACGCAAATAATAGCGAGTGGCTTTTACGAAGCTATTTAAAGATTCATTTCATATGAGTCAGCGTTTAACCTTTTATTTGTAGCCTACTGCGTTTATTCAATTATATTTTACTTTCCCTTTCCTAGCTCAAACCTGTTGGTTTTGAAACAGAATCTAAAATTGCAGGTGCCAAATATTTAAATAAAAAACCTGTTAAACCCGAGTATAACTCGCGCTACGATTATAAGTCGCGCTACGAATATTTCAATCTATTTATAAATATTTATATTATTATTCATTATATAAATATATTGCCTAGTATTCCTTTAAGAGGTATAATTATTATAATTTAAAATACAACTTTAACTCTGTAGTTTATTTAATTACTTTGTATGAAGTTTCTATAAACTGTTTCACCCATGACATGTAGTTGGTCGACTATTAGTCGTAAATTAGTAGTCTACTTAACTGTAACAATTTTTTTTTAATTCCGTTATATGTACTACCATTGTTACCGAAAAATACTTTCGTAAACTACTTTTGGCTATGTAAAGAAACAACTAAATTTATATCTGATAATTTGAGATCGATGTTCAAAGTGACAAGAAGAATAAACATTACATAACGCGCAATAAAACAAAATAATTTATATAAACACTTTTCTATCATGCATAAAGTACAGAACTGTCATTGCCTACGAAATAGCTCCGCCCTTCTCATTCTGTTCGTAAAATTATATGATGCTATTCTTTTCTCTCATGCCAATGAAAAATAGCGTTACGTTAACGAACAATAAAGGTTAGGGAAAATACAGTGTGACACAACATGCTTGTTTTAAAGCGAATATTAAGACAACCGTTATTGTTGCACGTTAGCTAACGTATAAGTGAAATAAAGTGAATGCTGAGACATAAGGCTGATTATCTGCTATTTTTATCAGTCGGTTTCATACGATTGTCAAATTTATATAATATAATTCCAAGCTCATACTGAACGTTACCAAAATGTAGGAGATCCCTAAATGTAAAATTTGAAATGTTATACTGGCATAGGTATAAGTAAACGTTTCCAGGGCATATATTCACTGTCTGAGTGGCACTTGTGTCTACAGGCGGCGCCTTTGTTTCGTACTAAACGCGTTGCATTTTTTGTAACTTTCTAACGCCGGCCACTTGGCGAACTGAATCGCGGTTATTTGCAGCGCTTCGCAGCCACTCAGCGGACAAAAAATGCGCCTTACTTTAGCGAACATGTGCGCTGTGTCGGCGGCTCCGCTTTGCGAAAGAGCGAAAGTGACAAGTAACTTGTATTGGCAACAGTCGCGAGTAAGCCTGTGCGGGTCGAGCGCCTTACACCCACGAGTCGAGTTTGTAACATTGGCAGGCCGCCTCATTGTGCAACTGCGAGGGGCTGGTCCTGTCTAAGTGAAATGTACGAATGTAACACGCAACAATTTCGTCTATGATTTGCCAGCTGCTAATTTTTAATTGGGATTGATTTTTTTCTGTGTTTTTTTACTTCGTTATATACAACTTTGCTTACACACATTACCGAGATGCACCCGAACGGGCGTTTGACAAATAGTGTAGTAGTGGGTAATCTTAATTCACTTAAGTGAAATGAGTCATTGAAACTGAATCAGTAAAATTAGGTTGATAGAGTTACAGTGCAATTCATTTGAATCTGAAACGAACACCTCATACATTACGTTTTATAATATATATAAACATATATATATATATATATATATATATATATATATATATATATATCTTGAAAATTGGAGTGATATATAATAAAATGGATAATATAATATCAATACGAAAAATGAATCTATACCAAATAATAATGAATTTCACACTTCATTATGAACCATTATTTGTTAAGCTGAGACATTCTTAAATCATAGAATCAAATGAATCAATAAGATTTCAAGTGAGTCATTTAGCTTATAGAATCACTGTATTATATTGGTTCTTTTGATTCACTCACTCACCTGCTACCTATACCTGAAATAGTGATGATATTATCATCAGTAGCCTGACAGTCCTCGGTGCACCCTGGCCTTCTCAAGCAGACTGTTCGAAGCCCTTCTTCTGGGCGCCCGATGATATTATAGTTACTAATAAATATATTATTAAATTAAGAACCAATATTTATATATGTATATATAAATATATGGTATATATAATGTATCTATGTATGTATATGTATATATATATATATATATATATATATATACACACATAAATATATATATATATACATATATATATATATATATATATATATATATATATATATGCTACGACTATAAACTTGCATATTTTTAGTATATTTCTGAAGATATACTATATAAAATTAAGAAAAAAAATGTTTACACTTATCATTAGCTCTTATAAACGATACCGCACGCCATACATAGAATTAAAGTAATTTACCCCGTTAAAATCTAAATCTTTTTGAATGTGCAATTGAAATATCTACAAGTTAATATGATTTATTATTATACAAGTTTCACGTCACGTCAAAATTCGACGTTAGTCGCTTTTGGCGAAAAACGGTTGGGGTAGACGAATAGATAACCATGTAAATGGTTTAAAGATTATAAGGCTTCTCCCTTTTGACGTATGGAACCCTAAAAAGGGATAATATACTTAATTAATTATTATCATTTGTCTTTTTCTTAAAGTGCTTATCCAACTAGTGAAGGTATTGAGAACGACATATCACTCCACTGTCCCAGAACCATGTGAAACTGATTCAGTAATTGTAAGTTAATTTCAATTGTCAGTGCCAGTACGTGAATAGATTTTATTTGTTTACCGACAATTGAAATTTTTCACAGACAAACAATTTCTGACAGTATTCGAATTCGCCCTTATGTCATTACAATGTTACCGCCCGTTTAAACGGGGCGTTTGTTTTTTCGTCCATCTTGGCGGCAGGCAAGTATGAGACGCTCTATTAAATTCGCACCATTACCGTAGAATATAATTTTTTTTAAATGGCGTAAGTCATATCTATGCATACATTTATAATTACTTCCATTCGAACGTAAACATATAATCGATCAATCAAAGCTATCCTGTCATTTTTGACACTCCCGTCATGTCTCGGTGATAACCGGACCTTGAATACCACGCGGCTTATTGGCGACCGTTGCATTTTGCGGGCCCGAGATAATTATTGGTAAACAGCCCCGGGAATATGGTTTGACCCAGTTAAGGGTCAAACCGTACTCCGGGCCCGGGCGCGACTATCAATCTGTTTCGTATTTACATTTTTTTTGTAAACCTGTCACGACGAGTTTTGCCTACGCAACTCTCGCTACTTCCCTCGCATATTTGCCTTAGTGTTGTTCAAGTTGTGTATCGATGTTTTGTCTCCGTTAATTTAATAAAACCATTTTTTCCTTAACTGTTCATAAAAAAATGATTTTTCCTAAAAATTGTATATTAAGATAAGCATTAATATATCCTGTATTAAAATCTAATTTAAATAGATAAAAAATGTTTCGATTAAAATTACATTTTAATATAGGGTATTAATTCATAATAGGGTATATAATTTCCAATAATAGTATCCATTTTATTCAATAAATGAAAATAATCCAATAAAGAGTTCATGTCGGTTATACTATAACTAATTAATTAATCTTTAGAATTAGGTAAAATAATTCTAATTAGTTACCTTTTTTAGAAATAAGATAACTAAAAACCTCAAAACTCAACACCGACTTGCTTTCAAATAAATAATCGATTAAGATCTAAAAATAGTTAACTGTTTTTAAAATGATTTGATTATTTCTAGCCAATAATAACTGGGTGTAACGTCATCATGTGCAAGCAATATAAAGCAAAAAATAGGGCTGTACCGGAGACAAATAGGAGAAAATGAATTGCCAAAAATAAATTGAAGTGGTGAGTTGGGAATGTATAACCATAAAAAATCACTTATTACAGAGAGAACGTTTTTGCCGTTGTATATTTCAGATTACCTTCACACGTAGTTCTTATGAAACATCGATAATATTATTGACGTGCATATAAAAATATGATAAAAAATATTTTATCGAGATGTGTCGCGCCCGGCACTACTCTGCGTACGTTTGCTCGAACAAATAGCGGACTCTGTAAATATTTGGCTGCTTTTTCCTAGATGTGCCTATCTATCGCCCTGTTAGGTCGCCGGGGTATAGCCGTGGGAAAATTCGACATATTCCTTAGGTGGCTGGTAATTCACGGCGATTGAAGTTGGCGAGTTCGTTCAACTTTTCGCTCGTCATTTTCCTGACGTCACTATTAAATACACCTATTGGGGGTCCGTATTTGTTTGTTTATTTATTTCAACTTATAACCATATGTAACTAAAGTATCAAGAAAAATTATCGACTAGGATTAATTTATTAGTTACAAATTCACAAAGCTATGTACAAATAAGAGAGCATAACTTTTTTGACCCGATTATTCAGGATTCTCTTTATTTCTAAATAACTATTTGTCCATTTTCCTTTTAATTTGGGAAGTAAACATTTCTTTTACTTTCGAACGGTCGATAATCATACCCGTGAAGTAATTATGTGAAATCTTGCAAGCGTGTATAGCAAAATAGAACATGAAGTTTCGTAGTTCAGCTAAACGATTTATTCCTCTAAAAAATCTACTTCATTTGGAATTAAAATCTTCTTTACCGTAATTCACCATATTTTATTTAATGCCGAAATTTAGAACAAAAAACGTCGTAAACCTATTTCGTCGTTTGCAGATTTTTTTTTATTTGCCATGCGATCTGTTATTAGTATATCTCTTACTTGTTTCGACATAGTCTGTTAAAAAAGCTATAAAATATCAGAAACATCCGGCAACCGAATTAATCCGGTAACCGATTTAAATATCGTTATTAAAATGCACGTATATAATATATTAAACCACTATTCAAAGCTTTTTCTAAGCTGCTAAAATTATAACCGTCTGGAAAGGCAACGTAAGTCATGTCTACTTTTTAATTTCTCAAAAACATTTTGAACTGCATGTTTTACTACCCATTTAGATAACTTACTTAGTTCTATAAAAGAAACAATTTTCTTGTTAAAGACAGAGTATAAAAAATAAATAAAGTATTAAAAGCAAAGATACAATAACTCATAGGTCAGGTTAATATTCACACAATTCGAAATATATTTGAAATCTAGTCTTAATTTCTGAATTTTTAACTGCTTTATTCTTTGGTATTTACCACTTATTCAAGAGTCTCGTCCAACTCAATTTGGTAAGTTTCAAGTTAGTATATTGCTTCAATATCTCTGGGATTATTTTAGATTAAGGGTTCGTACAATTCGAGTTGGATTTGAAATTCGCCGTCAGTTTCTGAATTGTTAACTGCTTTATTTTTGGTATTAACCACTTATTCAAGAGTCTCATCCAACTCAATTTGGTAAGATTCCATTTTGTATTTTGCTTCAATATCTCTGGGATTAGTTTAGATTAAAGGTTCGTACAATTCGAGTTTAATTCGAAATCCACCTCCAGCTTCTGAAGGTTTAACTGCTTTATTTTTGGTATTTACCACTTATACAAGAGTCTCGTCCAACTCAGTTTGGTAAGTTTCAATTTTTTATTTTGGTTCAATATCTTTGGGATTAGTTTACATTAAAGGTTCGTACAATTCGAGTTGGATTCGAAACCCGCCGTCAGTTTTTGAAGTTTTTAATTGCTTTATTTTTGGTATTTATCACTTATCCACGAGTCTCGTTGAACTCAATTGCATGAATTTAAAAAGATTACTGAATTTGGTTAGTTTCAATTTATTATTTTGGCCCAGACTGAATTTTCAACTACTTAATTCTTTGGTATTACCCTTATTTAAGAATTAATTCAAATGTTAAGTTTCAAACCGTTTAACTCAATTTGGTAACTTTCAAAAGGTTTAACTTAAATTGGTTAATACCAATTTGCTATTATTGCTTGAATAACTCAGAGGTTGGTTCTTATTAAGTATTCACGCATTTCGAGATGTATTCGAAATCCAGTCTGTTTCTGAAATTTTATACATTGGTATTTACCACGTATTTAAGAGTTTATTTCAACCCAATGTTTTTTATCAACAAAATTTACTTTCCAACTTTTAAAATATTTTAGTTCAAATATCATCTAGTCCTAACAAATTCGTTGACCGAAAATATAATTTTTGTCTTTTTCCAATGCCGTTTCTGGTTTTAACTTATTCGTTTAAATAACACCCTCGTCTATGAGAAAATAATTACATTTCTTTAAATTCTCTTTCACTTGAACATTCTCAAATGTAACTTTTTTTAACACGATTATCTTTACACATTTTAGCCTCGTCAACTAGAGAAAACCCTCTGACAATTGCTATTAGAAACTAAAAGCTATTAGATTTTATCTAAATTATGATTTCATTTTTTTGAGTTCCTTGTCTTAATTTTTTCTGGCCATCGAAATTGAAATTATCGACATAACTTTAATGTTTATCAATCCGCAAGTATTTCAATAACAAGTATTTAAAAAATATTTTCATGTAAATTTGGATGAGTAATTAAAAAAAGTCCCTTTAGGTACGAGTATAAGAGCTGGACGTAAGTAAGAGTATGGATACAAATATGCATACACAATAACACATCACGGCAACATTTGGCTACCTATTAGGTACTATTACTAGTAGTAGTAGTACTACTACTACTAGTAGTACTATTAGTAGTAGTAGTACTATTAGTAGCACTTCGAAGCGTTTTACGCCATGTCTTAAATTCTGTGTATCTCAAACTATTAGCACTTCCCCATATTAAGATCCGATATTTTCACACGAACAATTTTTTTTTTATTTCCCGCTATTATTTTTCCTTTTTCTACACGGGGGAAACCTCAGGTCAAAGGTTAATATAATACAGGAATGTTATTCATTTAAGGTTGCGTAATATATTTGGTGCATAATTTATAAAATGGCGAGTGTTGTAGTCTCGGCATGCGAGATTACACCCGCCATTTTTTATTTTAGCTAACAAGATCTAGTAAACGAGTTCTTTCTAATATATATTCTAATAAATTCATTTCTCGTGTTGAACATTTGTGCTGTCCGTATTAACAATCAAAGTGTCCGACGATGGCCCGAATCACTTTACAAAGAAATAAATTAATTCAGGTAGCGTCCCCGGATCCAGGATCCCGATTCAAATCACGACGTACCTACGTATGTAGTATGTTTTCAAAATGTTTTCCACACGAACCTCTTCCAGCATCGAGAACTCATGTACCCATAACAAATAATACATATTTACGTAAGGGATACAAAAGGGACGTCTCAGATGTTCGTTGAACCTGCCTTGTATATATACCTCACTCGCTCTTACCGCACTCCGTCTCATTTCGTATGTCAGTTGATTTTTTTTGTTGCGCACGCGCTTAAGAGATTGCGAGGGCTCGGTGTGAACTGAGTTAGGTTCATTATCTTGCGTGACTGACGTATTGCAGTGGACCAATCGAGTTTTAGAGGGATCTTTTACCAGACGAGGAGAGCTAATGTGTTGATGTCGTTAATTTAATCATAAAGAACATAATGCAAGTTTCGTATCGTGAACAAAAGTAACCGTAACAGACAGTTGCCCTTTGACGTGAAAAAATCATCCACAAAATATATATACTATATTACTTTGTATGTGTGAATTGTATTTATTAATATGAATTCTGTATTTTCTCAACATTAATTTTAATAAATATATAGAAATTAATAAGAAGAAAATAGTACGACACACAGAAATAAACAGCAGGTAACATTTTTTCTGGAAAATGTAAAATTTTTCATGTCACATTAAAAGTACAGTGTATTTTTAAGATTTCCCATGAAGGGAAGTGACTATGACGTCTGTGGTCACAGACTTTCAGTTTCTAAAATTTCAGACCGACGTGTAAGAAATTTATATAGAAGTTGATTTTATATAGATAGATGCATAACATAATAAAAACAAATTAATGAGCCTCCGTGTGTTTGTACACACGTATAGTGGGGGAATATTTTTTTTCGTGCATCGCATTGTAAAGGTATCATTGGAAAGCTCATTCAAAATAAAACGAAGCTTCCATTTTCAAATATCGTTTACAAATATTAAGCTTCAAAATGACCTGTAAACATGACCTATAAACATTTTTCAACCATCACTTTAAAAATCTAAAAAAGTCTAAATGTCACTAATACTTTCTATTAAATGAGACTAGCGCTTTCAATAGCGATACTTTTATAACTTCGATAGCGCTTACTCTACAACGCACTTAGATAGTATTATATTTGTAAGCCTAAAATGTGTCTACATTGTAGTGTGTAGCTAATGAAAAAAAATATATATAATAAAACCTGTCAAACACGAGTGGAACTCGCACTACGAGGGTTCCGTACGCATTTAGGCATTTATATATATTTAATGGTATAAAATATTCCTATTAAACTATTTACAAAATTGTAATTTTTAGAACGAAAATATACTGACTACTATGTCTTTCCCAAGCGTATATTAAAAAAAATTACGTGGAATGACTAAAAATTAACGATTTTTGGATTTTTTCCTTCACTTCTGCTCTGAAAACCTTACCTTGCTCCTTTTCAAATTTCATGAATTCTAGGTCAGCGGGAAGTACCCCTACATATTTTGATTTATTTGGAAGTATCAAAAGATGTAGTGTAAATGGCTATATTTTTCAGAGTTCCTCTCGACTACGTTGACTTAGAAGCTTTATTTTTTCTCAACTTCATCGTAGACCTAAGTATTTAAAATTAATTTCTACACGTGTCCCTCAGATTGATAGACCGACAGACGGACAACGAAGTGATCCTATAAGGGTTCTTTTTTTCCTTATGAGGTACGGAACCCTAAAACGAATAATTAGTTACAAATATTGAAACATATTGCAAGCTTCTTCTGTTCTAACGAAAAGGTCAAATATAAAGAAAACGGCCTGGGCGATGCGGATACAGAATTCAATAGTACCAAAATTAGCGCAATAGAACATCGTGAAACAGAAACATCATGAACTATATTAACATTCCGATGGCAATGTGAAAAGTAAGTTTAACTAATAAAGTGAAAAGTAATAAAGTGAAGTAACTAATAAAGTGAAAAGTCATCAAGTGAAGTAACTAATAAAGTGAAAAGTCATCAAGTGAAGTAACTAATAAAGTGAAAAGTAAATTTAACTAATACAAAACTAAAATTGTAATTTTGCATTTTGTTGTTTTCCACATTGTACACGCTAACCCGCTTAATATCTGCAGTTTCTTGAATAGAACACGAGTATTGAATACTTTTCAGCGAGTGTATATGTTACACTCGTTGAAAAATATTCAAAACACAGGTGTAGCAGATTCGCTACACCCTGTCCGCGAGAAACCGGTACGTTTAATATGAAAATACTCAATAAACACCCGCTGATAAATTCAAACCTCCAAACTCCGATCGAACTTATTCACCTACGCTAATCACATAATGACTTCCACGCACCACATATAATATAACCACACATAATATTATATAACGTATCTCACATAGGCGGCCGGCATAACACAGGGACAATGCACACACTTGCAGCGGCGGGGCGTAATCAAATCCAGTAGCAGCCGACTCGCGCGCCCATAAAAACGACGATACACTAACGCATTTTTTTGTTTCTACACAAACCGCGACCCGGCCCGTTCTGTTTCTCGCTTTGTAGCGTCCTTTTGTTAGCACACATCCTTAGGCGCACACGAAGTTCCGAAAGTGCAACGGAAATTTTGTTTGCCGTGATCAGTTGTGATTTTGTTGATTTTTACGTATCTTGGAGTTGCAGATAATATTATTAAAAAGAAAACATTATGAGTTAATTCATACGATACAATTACAATTCTAATGAATGACAACAAGCGACTATTCACAGGCAATACGATTAGATGAATACAAGTGTTTTTATATTGATAGAGCGTACCAATTTCTATAGGGTACTGAGACAAAACAAGACGATTATAAAAACAAATTTATTTGTGCTTGTGATTGTGATGTTAAATTTCTTTTCACATAGATGTTCAGTTTTTGATAATAAACATGTAATTTTTTTCATTATTTCATGAATTATATATAATATGTACGTTTTATCTATTTTACCTAATTCTAATTAATTGCAGTAACAACATTTTATAGTCTTCACGCTTGTTTAGGGGTACTGGTTGAGCTGTGAATTGAAGAGTAGAATTTGAGCCACAAAAGTAATTTTGTGGCTCAAATTCTACACTTCAATTATCCACCAAATTGTGGCTCAAATTCTACACTTCAATTATCCACCAAATTGTGGCTCAAATTCTACACTTCAATTATCCACCAAATTGTGGCTCAAATTCTACACTTCAATTATCCACCAAATTGTGGCTCAAATTCTACACTTCAATTATCCACCAAATTGTGGCTCAAATTCTACACTTCAATTATCCACCAAATTGTGGCTCAAATTCTACACTTCAATTGTCAAAGAGCCACAAAATTGAACATTTTGACCGTTATATTTAGAAAAAAATCTAATAGACACGAGATCACAAAATGTATATAATCAGGATACCTAGTTGAAGTGATAATAATGATAAATTAAAACAATAATACTTCACTCTATTTCTTAATTGAATTCTTCTTAATATGAAGTTTGAGATCGACAGAGAGGGTAATTGTATAGTTTAAAACTTGAATCTTCATCTAAATTTTATGGAACTTGATCTAAAATTTGCTATCTTCTTGACAGACTTCAGACTAAATTATATTTTTTATAAAAAATATAATTTAACTATAACTTAACATAAAAAATATAATTTAGTCTGAAGTCTGTCAAGATAGCAAATTTTAGATCATGTTTCAATATATTTATTTTTATCGATTTAAAAGAAGCCATTTTCATTTGTGTCGGTTTTAAACTATACAAAAACTCTTTCTGTCAATCTCTAAATTCGTATCATCCTCAAATGTAGGACCAGTAAATATGTGACTTAGTTTTTTATAATATAAATTTCATATCAAAACCATTAACTTATCCTGAAATCAATTCCTATTTTGCCATAATTTGATCTAGCAATAAATGAAATTAAACGTCTTGTAAAACAGGCTGTTAGACTGGTAACATTCATAAGAAACTTAATGCGCGCGGTATAACTAATAACCTTTTAACAATTAGCTATTTTGTACTCATAACATATGCATTACAAGTTCAGTACATCTATTAAAAAAGCTATAAATTAATTTCGAAATCATAATAAGTAACATTATTTATTACAATGAACCAAAATAAACAACAATCACCTTCAAACTTACTAAACAGCCTGTACTTGGACACATATACATACAAGTCACCACGCACACGCACGTAGGTGCGCCTATCGAGTGTGCGTGGGACGACAAATGTGTGCGTGTGTAGCTGCTCTAGTACAACCTGTTTACGTTTTTTTGTTCCTTCTCTCGGCCAGAGGACACCATAGATGCATATAATGCGATATATATGTGTCGTGTGTATATGTATGTATATATAATATATAGGTCCATATGCAAGTGCCGTGTCTGTTATAGAGTATTGAGATGGTGCGATAGCGGGTTTGTTTAGATTGGGATGTTGTGTGATATCGTAGGTATTATCCTTGAATATAACCTTGGATGCGGCATAATGTATAGTTTTTAGTTAGTCTCGTAAAAAACGCGGTACTTATATTTATCTAACGTATTTGCATCGTCTATAAAGATAGTCGGAGTTAGTATATTAAATATAAATAGGCTTTGTTTCCTTGTGGGACGTATTTTAGATTCGATGGGAGGATTAATGATATTTAGGTATCTAATCATGTATCTTGTATTAAATGATGTAACGTGTCTTGTATTGTTGAAAGGACTTTTCGCAAGCACGTTCTTATTACACCGCAGAAGTATTTTTAAGTTACCGCCGTTTACAACCGAATTAAACCGAAATTACCTTATTCCAACTACTGACGATTACACCAGTGTGTGATTTCTTTACGACGAATGAATAATGTAAAATAACGAAATACTTACGTGTTAACAGCAATGTTATTGTTATTATACATTTTGTTATTAATTCTGTAGTCTAACCGAGTACAGAACAGTACCAGGTTTACATGGTGATGTTTTTCAAACATTATTTTGAGGTATCTAAATAGTTTAGTTTGTTTAACTCAAAAATATTACTATGGTCCGATTTTTCAATAGAAAACGGTGCGTAACAGACAATCATCAAAAAATTTGTTAGCAATATACACCTTTGAACTTTTTTGTAAATATTTGTCTTTTCTACAATATCTAAATAAATTATTAGAATGTAAGTATAAAGGTTTTAAAGTTTAACTCGAGTTAAGTTTAATGATTCTGCACCCTTCAAATTTTTCCACTTATATCGTTATCGCTATTTACCTGTACATTAAAAAAATACATTATATATCATAAATGTCATCGCTAATATCGTAATCGCTATTTACCTATACATTCAAAAATATATTAAACACCATATGCGTCATCGCTAGTATCGTAATCGTTATTTACCTATACATTCAAATATATATTAAACACCATATGTGTCATCGCTAGTATCGTAATCGTTATTTACCTATACATTCAAAAATATATTAAACACCATATGTTGCATCGCTAGTATCATAATCGCTATTCATCTATACATTCAAAAATATATTAAACACCATATGTGTCATCGCTTATATCGTAATCGCTATTTACCTATTAAAAAATATATTAAACACCATATGTGTCATCGCTAGTATCGTAATTGCTATTTACCTATACATTCAAAAATATATTAAACACCATATGTGTCATCGTTAGTATCGTAATCGCTATTTATCTATACATTCAAAAATATATTAAACACCATATGTGTCATCGCTAGTAACGTAATCGCTATTTACCTATACATTCAAAAAATATATTAAACACCATACATGTCATCGCTAGTATCGTAATCGCTATTTACCTATACATTCAAAAAATATATTAAACACCATATGTTGCATCGCTAGTATCGTAATCGCTATTTACCTATACATTCAAAAATATATTAAACACCATATGCGTCATCGCTAGTATCGTAATCGTTATTTACCTATACATTCAAATATATATTAAACACCATATGTGTCATCGCTAGTATCGTAATCGTTATTTACCTATACATTCAAAAATATATTAAACACCATATGTTGCATCGCTAGTATCATAATCGCTATTCATCTATACATTCAAAAATATATTAAACACCATATGTGTCATCGCTTATATCGTAATCGCTATTTACCTATTAAAAAATATATTAAACACCATATGTGTCATCGCTAGTATCGTAATCGCTATTTACCTATACATTCAAAAATATATTAAACACCATATGTGTCATCGTTAGTATCGTAATCGCTATTTATCTATACATTCAAAAATATATTAAACACCATATGTGTCATCGCTAGTAACGTAATCGCTATTTACCTATACATTCAAAAAATATATTAAACACCATACATGTCATCGCTAGTATCGTAATCGCTATTTACCTATACATTCAAAAAATATATTAAACACCATATGTTGCATCGCTAGTATCGTAATCGCTATTTACCTATACATTAAAAAAATATATTAAACACCATATGTTGCATCGCTAGTATCGTAATCGCTATTTACCTATACATTCAAAAAATATATTAAACACCATATGTTGCATCGCTAGTATCGTAATCGCTATTTACCTATACATTCAAAAAATACATTAAACACCATACGTGTCATCGCTAATATCGTAATCGCTATTTACCTATACATTCAAAAAATACATTATACGCCATACATTAATTATTACCATAAATAAATTACACAACAGCGAAAATTTGTCATTTCTGATAAGTCGTTGTACCAAACGCTGAAAACAAACTAACACTTTCCTTTTTATAAAATAAGTATGTTAAATATGTAACCATGTCCTAAAAGTAAAGTTTACTTTCAACCATATTGCATTACATGGAACGTAATTAACTACGCCATTGCGCAACAGAAATTTAATCATTGTAGCAATAAAACTTTATGAGCAATAGAAGTGGAATGGACAAGGAGACGGAGAGATACAAACCTTTGACTACAAAACACTAGCGTTATTTTATAGTAAAAAATATTTTATACATATATAGCGACCACTCGCGAAACGAGTGATTCATTGCTAACAGCTCTGAATATGCGCTGTCGAACCTAGCCTCTTCTGATATCAGCACAAGGCTGATTACTTCCCCCCTATACATATTGTAGATTTGAGAAGAAATAGTTAAAAATCAAAACGGACAAGGAGACGGAGAGATACAAACTTTAACCACAAAACACTGGCGTTACTTCATAGTAAAAAATATTTTATACATATATAGCGACCACTCGCGAGACGAGTGATTCATTGCTAACAGCTCTGAATATGCGCTGTCGACCCTAGCCTCTTGATATCAGCACAAGGCTGATTACTTCCCCCCTATACATATTATAGATTTGAGAAGAAACAGTTAGAAATCAAAATTAAATGAATCTATACATTATAATTTTGGGTCGTATAGATGACATTGTAAGATAGAAAAATGTCTAAGACAGATCCTGTTACTACTATAAATATTTTACTTAATTACACCTATCCAAAGACTAAAATTTAAATGCAAAAAAAATTTAAAAACAAAAGAGAACGGCACATATTTTTACGTGGAACTTCTTTTGACTAGCTTTTATGTAGTAAATATGTTAAAAACATCTATATATATATATATATATATATATATATATATATATATATTTCTATATAGTATAGCTGGACGACAGACATAAAATTTGTAATAAAAAATTCCATTTTTTATCTTTTTGAGACACGGTACACCATAAAAACTAAAATATACTAATAATAATACCTGTGTAATAAAAATAATGAAAATATTGTATTTTTTTATTAATTAATTTAATTACTTAAATCCTAATTCTTAGAGATAAACAATACGACCAAAGTAATAAGTTATCGCCGCAGTTAGCAGCAAACGATTATCAAAAACAATTATTGAATACCGATTAAAATAATTTTTATTAAAAATCACAACGTTTAAGAATATAATTTATAAGTAACTTATGACAGTACATGTGTATACACCTATATTGGAAACATTTACTTCTCAAAAACTCCACGAACACAATCTGTTGTTATCGAGTTTGCGATAACACGATGCAGCGCGGCCCCAAACTAAATGATAATTGTAGCGTTGCAGACTGCGCGACGCTGTGTATATTCAGGTCATCAGTGGAAGATCCGCGTTAATTTTAATATAAAATACAAATTTAGTTAATTATCTTTATCAAACGGCCATAAATACGTATATTTGCAACACGTAAATCCTTGAAGGGTAGCATTATGCAGAGCGAGCAGCGCGGACGCAGCCAATTGACGGTCGTCGGCGAGCCGTACGAGCGGAAACGAGAGCGATAATGCAAAATACAACAACGATGATGAATAATAACAATAATAATAATAATAATAAAAACAATAAATGTCGGTGGCGGCTTGCATCGGTGCGCGTGGCCTTGCTTTGTCGTTAGAAGCTCGAACGCGATTGGTCGGCAAGGTCACGTGACGTCAGTCCGCCCGCCATCTTGCAGTTTTACTGTTGCTAGCGGCGCACGATCATTGTTATAGCGAGGGCGACGCTCGCGCGTTAAAGTAGAGCTGTTGCTCTGATATGAAGCACCGACGTCCAACCATCACTAAACGACTGACAGACAGATGTGGAAGAAAACCAAATTAGACGTGACAGGAGCTTTTTGAAGGAATATTGAAACTGGGTAATTCATTAATATTGAATGAAGCGATAGCGGAAGATAAATTGCTGACAAAACGGTTCTACGGCAGCTTGAAGTCGTTAATTAGGAGACGTCCAATCGTTAATAACAATAAGCTAAAAGATATTCTGTTGGATTTTATTTATTTCTCATTTATGGGTAAAGAACAGGTACAAATCATAATGAAAACAATACTCTGAGCTTGACGGTAAATTTGTGCCCTAACATTCCCACATCAAAATAACATCCTACTTAAATATTTCATTTGTGTAAATATTACAAATATGACATTAATTACAAAAAAAAAAATTTTAAAAATAAACAATACGTGCAATATGCATTAAATTAAATGGTAGAATATATCATATTGAAGAAGGACTGTTGCAAATAATGTATAGAAAAAAATATAAAAATCAATCACCATTCAAAATTCACTATAATCGTCATCAACAATAGAAATAAAATTTCTTACAAAAAACTCGAACCGACTTCAAAAAAACCATCGAATAAAAACGCACTGAAAAGTATAAAATAATTAAAATATGAATACCTAATTGGAACTTTTGCGGTACCACATCGTTTCCGAACTTAAATAAATTTATAAAGTACTGCTAGGGATTTTTAGAATCGGTGCCAAGTGAAATGTGGCTAGAATATGACCTTGGAAATCCACTGGGGATATCTCTTCAAAATAAAAAAAATAATTATCCAAACTGATTGACAACTGCCGAAGACCTGAGGTTCATATACACAAGAAAAACATACAGTCGAATTGAGAGCCTCCTTTTTTGATATCGATTAAAAATATAAAAAAAATAAATAACAAACACAACCAAACATTAAATAAACTACAAGATTTGACTTGTGAAAATGAGAATACAAAGAAAGAAAAAAGCAATGAATTTAATATTGGTTTTTTAAATGATTTCTATGATCTCGAAAGGTCTGATGTTCGTATAGCATCTGTATTGGGATAATTAGATATCATTTAAAAGTTATAAAAATAAAATGACATTACGATAATTACCTTTGAACGCAATCTTAGTGTTTGCTGTTCAAAGTCAGTATATTTGCAATATTGATAAGGAATTCCAGTTGCCTAATGTATCAAGGTTATCAAGATAGATCAGATAACAAAAAAGGGGATAATCGTTAACTTTAACGGTCTCTCGCATTGTTATCTTTCAACAAAAAAATAACATAAAATATACATACATATAAAAAATTGGTGTACTTGAGACCACAATGTAGAAATGAAAACTTTGGCAACCAATATAACTGTACTTTATGTTGGAAATTTTCAATACGAAAATTAAGAACAAAAATAACATAACGCGTCTTATTTTAAATTATACTCAAATTAAATATTATTCAAAAATATAACGTAATTCTTGAAAGGATGCACTGCTCCGTCTTAAACGGTGAACTCGCTTGGCCGATGCCGAAGGGCGCCGAGATTACCCGATTTAGCGTCACCGACCCGAACCTGACGGCTCAGTGTCGTTCACTGCTCAGAAAAAGTGCGCAGGTGCTAAAGAGTTTTCACTTCAAAAACTTTTGCAGCCCATCATCTTGCAAATATGGGCGCACCCTTGAAATAAAATTGTACATACTTTTACATACAATTGTTGACTTTTGTGTAAAAGAATTTCGATCAGACGGCGCACTGCGCAGCTAGGGTACTTACTACCAGGGCTGAGTTGTCACTATACCGTTTCGTTTGGAACCCCTCGGAGTCTAAAGTGAACTCCATAGAAATTCGAGTTAAAGACAAGATTTTTCGAATGGTTGCCGACTTTTCCACCCTAAGGCACGTAGACTAAATGGGGACAATTTTTACGGTTTTGAATATAACATCTGTAGAAAAAAAATAGTTGAGATACGATGCACAACACTTTCTTGCGAAACGCAGTCGTCTGTGCATATACTTTGTGTAATGTGGCCATAATTTTTTATTGTCGGGCATTTAAAGTATTGACAATGTTTTACTCGTAAAGTAACAATCACTGCAGCGCTGCGCATTATGCACCATCCTCGCCATACGAACGCTTGCAATTCAGTTTACAAATTGTACTAACAATTTGGGAAGTTTGGAGAAAATCGTCGAAAACTTTTATGAGAAAATTGAATTATTAATTTGATGAAAAATCTATCTACAATGTTAATTTATTGAATCAAATTTATCGTAACTCTTTAAAGCCTGCGTCATTTCAAAACTTGTCGTTTGCATCACAAGCAACTCAACACAACGCATAGGTATATTTATACTGAACAAGCTCATAAACTGTTGGTTTCCAATACTGCATTTACACGAGACACGGCGCGCGACAGAGGACGCGACTGACAGGATGTGATTTTTAGTACGTGTAAATGAGTAGCGCCAACGGCCGTTGTTTGGATTCGTCGCTGCAACAATGCGTGAGTAATGAAGCGGCAGCTTTGAGGACCAGCTACTGGCCGGATCTCGACGAAGCTCCGCGTTTGACACCGTTCCTCTTTCGTTCTACGCCCTTCCAAGAATTATTAAATTAAACTCCCGTTTACGGAGGAATTGTGGGACGTTTTTGAGCACATTTTGAGCGACGATAATTTGATACGAATTCACATACGAAAACCTAAACCTGATTTTCTTCAGCAATCAGGCCTAAGAAAGGTTATTATCTATTTTTCTTCCATCTTTCTTCTCACAGATGAAGAATTTTGTCGGATACGCTCCATGCTCTCGGATTCTAGCTTCGTACTACCTTCAGATAGATTCTTTCAGGAACAAAATTGTATATTAGACATCACATTCTATAACGTTCGAATTTCCATGGGAAAAAATTCCATCGAGAAAATATTGAACTTCTACCTATTACTCCACATAAGGTTTTATATTTTTTTTACCATCTGATGAGGCACTCCCTATCCCCCATCCCGGAAGACGCCCTCATAAAAGTAACAGGCTCTACTAAGGATACCTCTAAGGGGAACGTTAGACAAATACAGACAGAACTGCTTTGCAATCGTGAAAATAAATTCACTTTTCGTAGAGAGCTCTATCCTGACAAGATCCACGTATTAAAAGTTGTATTATCGGTCTAATCCGCCAGGCTATAAAGTATTTATTACCGCGATGGGGTACGAAACACAACGATACCGGAAAATTCAAACAATTATGAATTGTAAATATAACGAAAAAGGTGATCATCACTCTCATTATATTACTCGAATAGAAGGACATCCTGATAATGTGAAGGTCTGAAGTTCACCTGGAACACGCTATAGAAATTTCGTAAAACCGCAACTAAGGCCAAATTTGTGTTCGCACATTACACATTTGGTGCTAATTAATTCTGAAACATGCCATCTCGTTGAGACTTCTAAATCATTTCAGCTTAGTGGCACAAGATTAACATTACACAAGAAGAACAGTACACAAATGTTGACATACATTTCACAATTATTTTACATCCGTCACTCATTCCATATCGCCTGACATCCACGCTATGCGATTCTAAGAATCTTCTACTAAAATCAATTCGGCGATTCCCAAGAAAGTAAGCTTATACAAACACACGCCCTCCATGCGCACGCTGGATAATGCATAATAATAGGTGAAGGTTTATTTTAACCATAAGGTAAACAATGAAAGAACTGTCGGCGCGGCGGTGAGATCACAGGGCGACCCGCCCTTTGTCGGCACCGTCGTACGCCGAGGCGCTTTTTGTCACAAATGTTAATCGCGTCAAACATTTTATTATTTAAAATGCATGCCCGAGTGTGTCGGCGCGATAGTAAGCTGCATTGTTAAAGTTACGCTGATATTGTCATATGGATACTTACGATCAACATAAATCTGTCGCTAAGACATGTTGCATATTGCCTGCCAAAAATACACACACACACAAACACATATATATATATATATATATATATATATATATATATATATATATAAATATAAATATATATATATTTTTTTTCTCAATGTATGTTGCCTGTCACCGATATATTGAGCCAAACCTATAGAGAACTTCCAACGAATATCTGTAGGCTTAAAGTTTTGGATATTATACGCAGATAAATTTAATGGAATAACTAGAGAGAAATACGAAAACTCTCAAAACTTTGTTATCACAATTCAAAATGAGATAAACCTTAAAGCGAAATAAGTTTCTTCCTAAACGGAAATGTTTCTTAGGTGTTTCTTTAAAATTGTATTTTATTTTAGAAACTTTTAACTCGTTTTACTAAAAGCGCGCCATTCAACTTTCAAGCATATCGATTTAAACTCATTGGTACTTGCTGTATTCTAACTTTATAGCGTATTTTTTTCTAAATGAATTAGACCGTGGAATCACATGCGAAGTATAGCACACTCAATAGATGTACAATGACAAAAAAAACGCAAAATCATTCATATAATACATAATTTTTTCTCAGAAAATAAGAAAAGCGTGAACAATCTGTACCACAAAAGCCTTAAGAAGATTAACGTGCATATATCGATAAACAGACGTAAACTTGTAAACTTTTCAAAATTGTTCTATCTAATAAACAAACAGTAAAATTGCTAAGGTATCTCGTACTATCTCGATACTCTTCTAGAAATATCCTATAGTGTCGGTATTTTCTCAACAACGTAATAATTCCTTCACTTCACCTTAATATACGGCATAAATACGTCAGCGGAACTGGGACTTTGTGCCGCTGCGTCCATAAAGCTTAACTTGGAAACCGTTGCGTGACATGCTTCTCCACGAACGCCTTATCAATGGCCGCTCCGTGTTTGGGCATGTGAATGAGCTGTTTAAGTCGCTCGATTATTCTGGTTTACTCCATTCGCGGTGTTTCAATGGCACCGCATTCTGCGGACGTTTCCACCCCGTCTATTGACGACCGTCGTAGAGTCGCTACAAAAATAATTTGTCGCGCCGAGTCGCCCAACCGGCTATCATTAACCAATAAATTTGAGATGCGAAGAACAAGGTCTTAAATTTTAATAAAGGCACAGACCTATATTTAGTTTCCAATATTGAAATCTTGCTTTTTTTCATTCATGTCACTTTATCTTTATATACAACATATAATGAACGTATTCACGAGTGCATGTTTTATTTAACTACCACATTTGTTTCTTATTAACAGGAACCATTATTCTCGTAGCAATGAAACTTTGTTCTAAAAAATCTAAAAACTATAATGTTTTTTAATAACATTTCGTTAAACGTTTCGATAAAATTAATAATGATTCATTTGTGGATAAATTTTACAATTTGACTCTTGTAAAATTTAATATTCTCAAGAGTGGTCTTATCGCGATGACCGTGAGAATATAGCGGCGCTGCAGATGAGATCACTTGAACTAAAAATGTAGAATTAGCATAATAAACTCTGTACGGAGTAAACTAAATGAGAATATGACGATGTCACATTGGGCGTATATCTATGAGCACATAGAGGAACACTTGTCGGTGTATACTGTCCTACCTGTTGTACTCGCAAAAAATAACAAGAAAACTATTGACTATTGTCACAATCGCCGGGGAACAGTATTCGTGAAAAAAGAAGTGAAACTAAAACTTTGTGCAAATATATTTTCAGTAGGTGTTGATAAATATGACATATCCAAGATCACTGTCTCATTTCGACATAACTGAAATAGATTTGTGAGACTCGATCTTCTCTCAAAAATCAGCAGATGCAGATACGGTTGAGCAAAATTCTTATTAAAACAGATCACACATATCCGGCTAACTTTACCACTTAGCACGTCATCATTCCAAAATAACCATCTAACCGAAGGCCTTGAAAAGTTTGATCCGTAAACAATTTGTAATCGACAATCGTAGATTCGTTGCATCGAACGAATCCTCACATCCTATTCTGCGCAGGCCGGTAACACAATAAAGTCGTAATGATTAATAGGCTGCGTGAATCTAATTAAATAAAAACCATAATTGAGCTGTGACAACGTTGCGATGTCCCAATTATTATTGCGCCTGTGTGCGTGCGACGGCGGATCGTCTGTTTCGATCGTTGGCATGGAGAAATCATGTCACATTTTTTATTTTGTTTGCATATTTTTTCAACGCATAGTAATGTCTAGTCTTGAAATTTATCTTTTTATAAACCTAAATGTAATTTCAACTATAGTCATACGTAAATAATCTAACATCATAATCTGATTTAAAAGCATAGGAACGTATATTTTGTACGTATATTTGAATTCGAAATTACTTAATCAAAATCGATCTGCTTCCGCCACTTCGAATCTGAAAATTGATGAGGTCAATAAAAGTAAACAATTAAATTCATAAGGATCACAATTATATACTTAGTTTCAGTATAAAACAAATACTTTAAATACCAGAATTAGGTTAATTTATGAGAAATTTCATCCAGATAACTTAAACCACAGATAAATTCACCCAGATAATTTAAGAGCCTAAAGTTCAAAATAAGTTCCTTTAAAAACTCGTACAATAATAAAAATATGTAGCAGTAGTGCATCAGTGGAGCGACGCGTGCTATTTTTGACTACATTGTGCTCTCGTTCGTCGAGCTAGTTGGCGCGCGCACCACGGAAAGGCCACAACGAGTTTTTGTCGTCGACTTACGTAATTCTAGGCCTGGACGAAAAAAAGATGTTGATATGAAATATCACGTTGTGATGCGTCACGAAGGCCGATCGTTCTCGAACGATTTTAAGGCACCAACACTTCAGCGACTTATCAGGGTAGATATATATTCCTTGTATCTAAGAGCATATATTTCTTAAGACTGCATATTTCTCTGAATCTTTTTTTTAGTTTTAAGATTTTCGTTGTCAAATTATCTAATTTTTTTCGGTGTAAATAAACCAAATCAGCGAAGAAATTAAAACATTCAACCCAGAATATTTCAAGTGTCCTGTCAGGACCCATAATACAATAAAATTAAGGTCTAAATCCTTTGTTCAATGATATGTTACTAATTCTGTCATTTAAACATTAATGCCAGTTATAGTTAATATTGCCAGATGTAACGATTTTCGCAGAAAAATCCTGCTCTGCTAATCTCGTTTTTTTTCTGATATACAAACTTTTAATTCTCCACATATTTTTATACCCGTTTGCGTGGCGAAATTAATATTTTTTGGAATTACAAATTTTAATATTTAAAAACGTCTTGATAATTTTTGCTTGACGTCCTGAATAATATTTAAAAACATCCTTAATTAAATTTGTGCTTAATCGCGCAAATTATTTCGACAGATTTTCAAAGGTAACCAAAATTGACCGACGTCAAAGCTAAATATATCTATAAATATGCACAATAAATTATAGAAAAAAAAACAAACCGATAACGAATATTAACAATAATATAAAAATTGGGCATTCTTCCAAAAATTCTAGGTCCTATCCACAGAACAGGTTCCAGTTTCAAATTTGTATTTAAGTCCTATAGATAACAATAGAAAATACGTATTAAAAAACGTGCATCCAAAAAAAATCAGACAAGTTAAACGTTGAAAGAATGTTAATCAGTAAAATTTATTGATATTAAAAACCAATTGCCGTGCCCCCTCCACTTTCCGTTAAACATAATATAAATTATTATTCAAGGTTCTCGCTAGGCCTATAAATAAAACAATAAAGGTCAGTAAAAAGTGGTCGCACACCGCCGCCCGCCATGTTGCATAACTCCGCATCAAAGTTGGCGCCAAAATTTAGGCGGGAATCGGCGGAGCCCATTCGCATCGCGGTTTCATTCTGACAAGTACAATCTCTTATCTGCGGCTGACCTTCGCACGCCTCGAGACTGTACGCGTACGTAATGTTAGGGACGTAAGGCCGCCTCGATATACTCGCAATATATCGAATTATTTTATCGCTCTTTTGATACAATGACTTAAATTTTTCTGCATATTTTGTAAAATAAACTAGGCAACGTACAAAAATAACCTTGTTAATACGCTAGGTACTATTCCTTGTGCAGTAAAATCCAGTTAAGTCGTTAGTTTTCTAAATCACCATAATCATCAGAAGCCTGTCTCAGGCCCACTGCTGGACTCTCCAATGCGATATAATTGGAGGTAATGCCCATCTCCACGCTGGGCTATCGCCATTGCATGCGTAGCTTTCTCGGTTTGCTGTCAGTCACTGGTCTATAGCATTTAGTTAGCGGATAGATAAATATCACTCAAAACACTGCGGTACCGGCTTTAATAAGGCCGATCCTTGTGATCAAGATTTGCTTAATGGCAACAAATAAATTTAGATTGACTACTTTAACTATCTTATATTCTATATCGTAAGTAAAATATCTATACATATAATAGAAACTGTTTAAAAAAAGTAAAATTTTACAAAAGTGATTGGTTTAGCGTATAGAATGAAAATAGAAGCCAGAAAAACTTCTTTAGATTTTTTGTCTGTCTATATATTAATTTGATCGGGTATCACGAAAAATCTACCGGACGGATTTTGATGAAATATAGTATGGTAATAGTATATATCCAGGAGCAATATATGAGAGAAAAAATAACAAATTTTGTTTTTCTAATTACCCGCGAACGAAGTTGTAGGCACAGCTAGTGACTAATATATATATAATTATTAAACCCAACGATAGGGGTTTAAAATTTATTAATTATCATTATATGCATTTTCTTTAGTTTTTCGGATTCCATACCTTGAAAGAAAAAGGAGAACCCTTATAAGATCACTTGTATGTCGGCCCGCCCGTAACAACCTGTTTCTCATAAATGCGATGTAAATATATGAAATTTAGCACAGTACGTAAATTATACATTATACTAAGTACATCTTATTAATCTACATATTTTGCAGTAGCTAATCTTTTTTAAATTTTGTATATCATTTGAAAGGGTTTGCTATGAGATATGCAAAAATAAAACCGCACCTCCCCACCTGACCTCCATTTCCAAAACTACTGAACCAAAAATCATGAAAGAAAAATGTTTGGTAAAATTTGACTAGAAGATTAGAAAAAAAAATAATCGTTACATTTACATTCTGTTTCAATTATCGTTATGTCTCTGTGATACCTTAAGGTTGATCATATTCGTATCATTTAAAAGAACGATTCAAATGTACGTTTCTCACTTTAACAGTTTAATATTTATAATTATTTTTGCAAGAATTTTGTGGATTTTTATAAACTGTAATTATAGTTTTGTTGCTTGTGTTTTTATTTCTAAACTTTTAATTACAAAATTTTGTTTGTGGGCTATCATCTATCTAATTGAGTTCTCAAAAAATAGGAAATGATCTCTTTTCCAAGCGTAATAAGACTTCCGTGTGCAAATGCTTCGCATGAACAAATTTCTGGAAAATTTTTCAAGATAGCTCTTTAACAGTAGACGAAAAATTCGATAATATCCACGGTTATTATATTTCATTAAAACGACTGCATTATGCGGTGTTAAAATTGTTTGTCAAGAATTGTTCATTCTCAACGGAAACATGAAAGATGATTATGAGAATTATTTCGTCACAGCAATAAAATGAATTGGGCATATCGACGTCACCGTTACCGATAGCAAATAAATCCAGTAGCGCGCCCCTACCCTGGAGTAGTAACAAGCATCGTAGCGCAGCCAGCACGTGTTTCACGCACAATCTGGACGTCGTAGTAGTATTGCCGATGTCCAAAACATGTTTTGATCGTATTGGCGTATCTTCGTGTGTATGTGTGTGCGTGTACGCCACGCATAATATGACCGTACACTCGTCCGTATATATCTGTACGCTCACATATCGTGCCGTGTAATATATATTTTTTCGTTATTTGTGTAAACATGAACGTTAGACCCGAGGCGGCGGCGTGACGATTCGTGGCGGTTACTAGCTAATCGAGTACGATTGTTGGTTTAGTGACGAGACGGTGCGGCGATACTAGTTGATGTCGCTCATTGTTCGCTTAGACGGGAAGTGGTTCTGTTGATGATCCGACGGCACGTGCGATTTATGAAGTAATGTAGATACGAATGAACGTTTGCGATATTTTATGAGATTTAGTTTTGATTGAAGGCTACATATGTAGAATGCTTTTTATTTTTCGATTGTAGGTACAATTGGGTATTTAACTAAATTTTTTTTATTTCATTAATCATAATTTCAAGATACGAGCTGATGAAGAGCGAAATTTTTTTTTAATAACCTTAAAAATTGATCGAGTTATTAAAGTTTAAATTTAATATTTAGACAAGGACGGTAATACTGTGTTGTGAGGTAATTTTTAATATTGCACATTATATTCTACATGAGGAAAAGAGACAGGTATATACCCAACTCTATCCGTATCTTCAAATTTAGAAGCCTACAACTGGCTTATTTTTCAATCAATTTTTGAATTTTTTTCAAGACTGGTGTTTAATTAATTTATATTTCACAATATTGTACGAAAAATATCAAATTTTAGAATGAGTCAACTACCGTATTGAAAAAAGTAAAATATACGAAAAGAGCAATTCTTGGTTATGTATTGTTAGATGCCTAAATAACTGAGAAAAATTGGAAGTAACAAATGACATGTAGATTTTGTTAATTTTTTTTTATTTACACGTCCCATTTAAATATTGTATTAAGAGTTTTCAATAACGCATATGTAATACGAAAATTGACTTCATATGCTATATTCCAATTAAATTACGGTTTTCTTTGAGTCTAAATACGACCGTATACATGATAGTATATAAAATCAGCGCATAATATGCTCTGTTCTAGAGGAGAAATAAAACTTTTCGTTTGAGGGATCAAATCATCTTCTTAGTATGACGAGATTTCTTCCAACATGTTATTAAAATAGTTTCAATGAACGTGGATTTAAATTGGAAAACTTAAATGTTTCAGTTATTTTTTAATCTAGGAATCGGAGTATGCTTAAGTCTTTCAATTTCAAACAAGTCCAGACGTGAAGGGCGCTGCGGAACTGTCCATTTCGTAAGATGATGCGGAACACCCAAATAAGGTTGCTGATAAGGAATACACACTAAACAAAATATGCGAACTGATAAGATATTCCAAGGAATTTAGAAAGGATAATATTTACAGATGTACTAAGACGGATGTTGTTGGAAGGATGGGCCGGTGCGCCTCTTTGGCGTAGGGACAAATTTAGCGATACGAGGATAGGCCTTAAAGGGTTCATTCAATAAAGCCTTATGTAACTGAGTATATATATATATATATATATATATATATATATATATATATATATATATATATGTATGTTTAGGAGGTAGAGTTTTTTAGAAACAAATTGGACAAGTCAGAATTGCGAATGGCCAAACTAAATCTCGTCATAACAATACATAAAACTAACAAAACCTTTGCGAGACCTAGTTATTTTCATTATTATGTAAATACTGTTTAAAGTCGTGTCAATAGTTAATTAGCGTTCTTTGGTTATTCTGCGGATGACGACGTCGCAACATGCAAATTAGTTGGAGCGCTTGACAAGATTATTTTAAATGTAGTTAGTAACAAATGCAAATTAATGAGGATCTAAAGAATTTATGTTGTCCATAAAATAGCAAGATTGTAGACGGTAAGCGTCCCATTACCACGGGATCTAGCGATGGGGACCCTAGTTAATGCTTAAGTAATCAGGTCAAATGGTTTATTTACATATGTACATATGTCATCCAATTGGTCTCGCTAAATGGGAGTCGGATGCTTAATATGAGCGCATCGACTGCTGGATTTGTGCCATTATATTTGTGCGATTTCGCTATTTAGTGTTTTTTTATAAATATTCCCATTTACTTGATTTCATTTTATTTTGTATTTAGAAAGGTTAATAGTGCTACTGTTCAATTATTACATTATGAAAAACGTTGCAAGATTATTAAAGGTTGCTGACGTCCCGATGAAATTTGGATATAAACAAATGAGTTTCCCCGTAATTATAATTACTAATATTATCTATTATATAGCTGTCGTAAACATTTTGCAATTAAAATGAAATTTGTTTTATGCAAACAATTTTCGGTAATCCATTAATTCACCTTGAATTGTTTTCATCATTAAAATTATGATGAATTAATGTTAACTCGGCTATAATATCGAGAATTTTCCGAAATGTTTAAATGTTGACGACAACATTGGGATCAGCGTTCAATTTCTCGGTACATTCGATATAATTGTTATCTACTAATTATTTATGGATTTTGGCACATGTGATAAGTGTGTTTGCTTTAGCAACACTAAACGTATGGACGTAGCAGAACTTCTCTGATATTATAAACAAATATACGAGCTACAGTGATGACAAAAGTCGCTACTTTATAAAACATGTATCAAACCAACACATCATAGTATTGGAAAATTCAAAACATATCTAACTGCCTTCAGTACGTTCAAAGACGCTAGGCAACAGACATGCGAAATTCGTCCAATTTCTTTTGTTTATCTTTTATTTTAAATAATAAATGTTAAGATCAATGCTCGAGTTTGGTGTATAGAAGATACTGACAGAAAAAATACACAAATGATCTTCAAACACAAGCAGTCGAAGTGTTCTGCGGCCGGAGGAACAATGAGTCTGTTGCTAATTGCCATGGTGCGGGTCTGTCTAATTACGAACGAATATTGGCGGCGCAGCTCTTTAATTGGCACACTGGAACTATTTTAATTAATTGCAGCTACCTACCAACTTAGCAAGCTTCCGTTGACGACGATGCACTTTGAGACCGTGCGGAATGCGAGATGGCTTTAAAGGAATCCTGACATCGGTCTGAAATCTGCTTTGTGTAACTTCTCTGTGTACAGGCAAGCATTTGACATGCTGCATTAAGGAGGTAGAATGAGATATAAAATGTGCAATCGTGATAATCAGATGGAAAAAAATTGCAATCCGGAAAACATTTACTATAAACGGGACACAAAAACGATAAAATTGCCTGTTGGAAATTGTACGCTATTCCATATAAACTTCTGTTTCGAAAATTAATAAATACCTACGATTCTATTCCCGACGATTTGTGGCTTCGGATCTGTTATTTTGTTTTTTGAAGTGAAATTTCTTACAGCGCGCTCCAGCATGAAAAAAATATACAGAAGAAAATGGCGAGAGCGACACGGGCGAATTTTCAAGTGTCGAGCGTTTGCCTTTGTGATACTATTTTCCAAAGTATATTTCTTTTGTACATCTCGCACAAAACGTAGTAAGTTTGCTTTTTATGTCGTGCAACCTCTTGACACCACTTTTGTTTTTTTTTATATCCTGTGTTGGATACAGATATCCCTGCATTTATTTAACAAAGCTACTCAATCTGTAATCTTCAAGCCAGGGTCATGTTCTTCTTAAAATATGCTTCTAGATCCGAGACACTGCTTAAAGTACGACCCATAATAATTTACCTTTTTTATTGAATACCATAATTTCTGGAATGATCGCATAAAAACAGTAATTCAGAATTCAATACAATACTTGCGTCTATGTTTAGCGCTTGTGGCTCTAGGTCTAGGAGCCTCTCAAGCACCACCGAAGTGTGGCGTTTTACTTTCGGGCGCCTATGATTTGAAACGCCCTACTTGCAAGTGTACTAATCGGACACTTCTGATTTCAAGCGCGTTGCTCCAAATGTCGGGCACCTCTGATTTGAAGCGCGTTACTCCAAATGTGCTAGTCGGGCACCTTTGATTTGAAGCACGCTACCTCAAATTTGAAACGCGTTACTCCAAATATGCCTGTTGCGTATTTGCTTTTGCGTATCAAATTCTGAATACTTGAAAACTGCCCATCCGAATATGTTGTAATACAACGAAACCTAGGTCGTAATAAAGAACTTAAAGAAAGTAGAAACAATACTACATCACGTAGTTTCACTTAATTGTGAATAATGAATTTCTACAAAATTAACGCCAAATATATTCAATAAGTAAATATAAGTTGGATTATCGGCTGATACATTAAAATATTTGCACGTGTAAGCGATTCTGATCGTTTACATATCGATACATTATTATTAAGACATTATCGATGTTTGATTAGCACTACGACGCACGAATTACGTACTGGTTTAATTTGTATACCGGTATTCGTACACTGGTCACGTTTCGATTCGCAACATCAAAATGAAGTGAAATGTGTAGCAATGGGCTTGAATTTATTATATTTAAAAAAAATTCGTTTCGCGCTCCCGAGCTTGGTGTATTGGTAAACCAAATTAACGACTTTAGATTAAAATTGATTGTGTCTACGTTAAAAAAAATTTTGTAGTTATAACTATAAGGTTACAATGCTGCCGTTAGCGGTTAGGATATAAGCGAATACCTGGCTCTTGAATCTGTTTTTTTTACAGCGTCGATGTTTTGGAAGATAGAAGGTGAAATGTGTTGCATCAGTAGTAATTTCAGTAAAAAGTGATAGCATTTGTAATTTCCTTTCTGAAATATATATATATATATATATATATATATATATATATATATATATATATATATTTAAAAACAATTTAGAGCGCCTTTCTAGAATTTGTAAATATAACTACGAATAGATTTCTTCGTAATGTTATTAAGACTTACGGCTGATTTTTCAATCGTCAAATCAGGAGGAGTCGAATAAGAAATATTTGTGAGATAGACCGTAAGTATTTTTTGTTCAATCTTCAGATAACTGACATTAAAGGTGTTTATCTGGTATCAGTTGAATAAAGTTATTCGATGATAAAAGAACGAAATAACGATTATTACCCAGTTTACACCTTTCAAATTGACGTTTATTTCAAGTAGAGGTTATGTTTTAACACTTATGTTAAAATTACAATAATATTTTTATATAGAATTTTGTATTATTTTACTATAAAACATGTGATTTACTGAACGATAGTTAAATTTGAACGAAATATTTTTACATATCGCCAAATATCAAATATTTTATTTATTATCTTGTTATATTGCTCTAACACACAAGTATCTTCGATCTTTATTTCTCTCTCACACACTACTCGCGTGAAGTTCGTTCAAATAATAGAACTTTATATAACCTATCATCTACGATTGAAAAACTGTCATTGTTTATCTGATTGATTATAATAGTAGAATCAGTTAATTCGCTAGTTAATTATTTAACAGTTTATTCGCCGATAGAAAAATCAGATCTTAATAGAATTTCGAATTCAGCATTCAGTTGGTTGTCAAATTTACAGGAAATAAAGAACATTTTCGTGATATCAAATGAAAGTTATTGAAATTTTAGTTACAAAAAGATATTATGTGTTAAGTTTAAACTAACCTTTAATATAATTTTTTTTCAAACAATCTTTATTACTACTTGAAAAATTTAACAGTAGCAATTTTTCGCGCTAATAAAAACTACATTTTAATTAACATAGGTTTCAAACCGCCATAATTTTTTTTCTATTGACTGACATAAAAAATCTCTGCGCCGTTTTATTATTTGAAACGAATGCGAGTGTGCGAGGAACGCAGAGACATAAAACACAAGTAGTCATCAATCGATTTTGTAATTGGCGCATCCTAACTAGATGATTAAATTGCGTATAACTAGAATGTAATTAAGTATTTGAAATTCGTTCCTGGTTGGTAATTTCCATGTATGGTAGCTTTAATTATAACAAACACATACCACGTACGTTAGTTACTTTAGTCTCAATTACTGTAACAAATATGTACGTTAGTTACTTTCGTCTCAATTACTATAACAAATATGTACGTTAGTTACTTTAGTCTCAATTACTGTAACAAATACGTACGTTAGTTACTTTCGTCTCAATTACTATAAGAAATATGTACGTTTAGTTACTTTCGTCTCAATTACTATAAGAAATATCTACGTTAGTTACTTTCGTCTCAATTACTATAAGAAATATGTACGTTTAGTTACTTTCGTCTCAATTACTATAAGAAATATGTACGTTAGTTACTTTCGTCTCAATTACTATAAGAAATATGTACGTTAGTTACTTTAGTCTCAATTACATTAGCAAATTTGTTACTTTCCTTCATTTATATTATATTTTTACATTTTTGAAGCCTATTTCTAAATCTGTCCATATAATTAAATTGTAACAGAATGAAAATTGTACAATGAAAATCTTTGAAAAAAAGTTGTTGATTTAGCGTAGAGAATGATAATAGAAGCCAGAAAAACTTTTTTTAGAAGGTTTATCTGTCTGTTTCTTAATTTGAACGCAAAATCTACTGGACGGATTTTGATGAAACTTGTTATAGTATATACCCAGGAGCAACATGTAAGAGAAAATAATTGTTTTTCCTAATTACACGCGAATGAAGTCGTAGGCACAGCTAGTATCATACATAAACACAAACACATCAGTAAGTTGGAGAACTTATTCCTTTTGTTTCGTAAAATTAGGAAAAATATTTTGAGACTATTATAATAACCCCATCGAACGATACCTAACACTAAATGTATATAGAATTTAAAAATGTAGTGTACTTAATGTTTTTCCCTAAAAATTCGATATAAATATTTTGAAATGTTAATTATAAATATTTATTATATACAATTTCAAGATTCTACGTCAAAAGGTTTCTGAGAAAAACGGTTGCGACAGACGAATTTAGACGAATTAGAATATATACAGCGAGAATCTTCAAACAGATATGTGTAGAAAAAGCGTTTGTGAATCGGCTCAATTAGTTCCCTAGAGTTAATTAAACCATCATCAATGATGATGAAATTTTGTAGATGTAACATTTTTGGGTTAAGAGGCTGTCGATGATTAGGCTATTGAAACTTAAATAATGTTGTGGATCATGATATATAAAACGGACTATATACATTATCATTTTACTAAGATAAAACAAATGTGCACTTTGAAATATTGTAAATTAGAATAGACTATAAACGAATTCTTAATGCAATCCGATTATTCCAAAGCCATAAAGAGAGCGAGGCGGGGCGGCCATTAAACTTCTCCCGTAAAGCTTTGGTGTACTCCTGAATATCCACCATTAGAAATGATTTAAAATTTAAAGCAGTGTAAAAAATGCTGGTATCGAGTTTTAAGGAGCCAAGTCGTAAAATAATTTTTACGATCCTACCCCATATTATTCTTAGTTAAGGGCGGAATTTTCAGAAAGCAATGTGTATAAGAAGATAGTTTGTACCTACGTAAAATATTTTATCCTTTTTGTATACAGCGTGAGCGCTTTCATCGAGGTATTCTTGCATGTTTGCACACCAAGGTTTCGTACTCATTTCTTGACCGTGTTCGTGTATTTACAAGGTTATCAGTTCGTTGTATTTAATTCTGCATCCATCATTCGCCGTTTATTCCTTCCATCCACCGTAATTCAACGCGTTAAATCTTAGTGAAAGTCTCGTGATTTTTTAAAATCGCTTTTAATTTAATTAACATTTTTTAAAAATCGTTTTTAATTTAATTAACAATACTTTTATTAATACTTTATATGAATACGTTTTTGTCGTAGTTATGCTAATAGATCTCTACGAGAGCGAGCCTTTTGAGAATTAAATGTAATCGGGACTGTGTGAGATACTATCAGTACTGTCTGGGGACAAATGGACCAACTTTGTTACACTGTTGTGTGAAGTCCTCATAGTGTACATATTGTAATCAATCAAACATGTTTATAACACCTAAATCTGATATACAGGTTGGTACTAAGTTGTACTAACTTATTAAAAGTCTTCAAAATGTCTCCACCTGCGTCGATACATCACTTCCAGCGAGCTTTTCAGGCATCAAAGGCGTCACGGTAGGTCTCCTTCCGAATGTCTTATTGAGCCTTGGTGCAAGCCTTTTTCACTTTGTCAACTGTCCTGAAATCATGTCCTTTCATGGGAGTTTTCAAACGTGGAACCAAAAAGAAATCTGGAGCAGCCACATCAGGGCTGTAGGGGGCTGGGGAATTGTTGGCACCTTTTTATCGGCCAGAAAGCGGGTCGTGAGGAAGGCGGTGTGCGCTGGCGCGTTGCCGTGGTAAAGTTACCAATCGTCCGCGATGTCAGGCCGGACACGTAGAACCCTTCGCTTGAATCTCTTGAGCACTTTGCCGTAGTCGCCGAGTTTCACACAAAACTTAACGGCAATCCTTTGTTCCAACGAATGCTGCATTACGGCCTGCACGGAAGAAAAACGGGTTTCACAGAAAAGTTTGTCCTTATTCTCCGGATGGTTGGAGACAACTAAGCGACCATTCGTTCGAAAGCTGACTTCCCCCTCTACCAATCTCAATAGACTATGAGTACGCTGTAACGTATAATCGCTTCACAATAAAACACCGACATTACTTTTCTGACAAACCCTGTAGTTAAAGCATTTTAATAATTTATATAACAAATACAGTGTTAATTTTTTCAAAAATCGAACCTTGTGTTCATTCATAACATACTTCTTTACATTGAATGAAGTTTACGATATATATAAATATGTAAATATTAAAAATAACACGCTGTGCATAACGTTCAAAAATGACATTCTAAATAATCAGAGCGACGCGGCCGTGGCGAAATCGTAAAAATGTCACTAGCTTGAAAGTGGCCCCGAAAATGATATGCCGTGATTTTTATATGATTTAAACTAGTAAAGCCGTAGCGACATGTTATTAAAACCAGTGCCACGGAGTAAAACATAAATCGTAAGGCACCTGATTTATGGAGTCGTAAAAGATTTTGAATCGTATTAGGTCATAAAATTATATTAAAATTACCTTCATCCCCTATTGTCATTTGTAATAATACACCGTTGTGGAGAATACCCAAACTATGAGTAACTTATATGAATTCATTGTATACACACATATGTTAAAATATATTGATAGACACATTTACCATATTTTTATTATCAGGACAAATATACAAGATACAAAGTTGAATACAAAAGCCGGAGGAGGTAATTCTCTTCCATAACGTAAAGGGAACAGAGGAAACTATTTCTTGAAATTCTGCTTAAGGAAACAATTATGTCCTTAAGAAAAATTTAAAAAAAAATCGGTTGTCTGCTTGAGGGTTAAGTACATAATCATCAATTAATTTGTGAAATATACAAAAACATATGTTCTGGTCTAAACCTTAAAATGTTTTTGTTTTTATAGAAAAGAATTCAGACTTTTTATGGAGAATATTGAATTATTGAATGATATTTTCTAATATGGGAATGGAAAACTTGTTTGTTGTTGATTGTAACATTTTGCAAAAAATTTCAACTTTGAATCAGAAAAACTGAGAAATCACCATGAATTTCAAAAAATAGTTTCCACTGTTTACTTCAGAACAAGGAATACAATTACCCTCTCCTTGGCTTTGTCGTATCCAATTTTACAATCTGTATATATTCATCAAATAAAAAAATTAATGTTGTTTGTTTTTATATCAAAATGAAGATGCAATTACTTACAGTCACTTTCAAAAGCAACAGTTTGTTTAAAATTTTATCTCTTTAGTTTCAATAGCATATAAAAATGCAAACAAACAATTTCATCATATTAGAATAATGGCAAAAGAAGAAAGTAGAAAATTAATTAAAATGCCCATTTGTTTATGGTAATCTCTTATTAAATATTTTTACTATAAACTCACATCAATAATACATTCTCTTCCCAGATTTTCTGAAGCCATGCAAGCGGCTGGCCGCCCCAAGTGGAAAGAAGTCATCTCCGATCTCTACCCCTGTATCGACGCACCACCACCATTCCTGCACGTCGCACGGCACTCATATACGACCACCCAAAGTGGCTCGTATTACTTATCACTTCAGCAGGAGGGCGAGTTAAGAAGCAGTAGAGACAAGATGATAAAAAGCATTTTTCTTTTATCTTCATTATATTTGTGTAATATTATATACATATATAAATATATATATTTTAGTATGTAACTTTTTAACTATAGTATATAATATGTTTCTTTATGTTCATTTTAATATCTATTATTATAAATTACTCATTGATACTAATGCCAGTCTTATGGACTTATTTTTGCACCATTATTGTAAGTAATTTTTACATAGCTGAACAGTATGCTATAGAAACGAAGACCTTTCAATGAGTGTTATGAAATTGTGCACATAAAACTGATCACAATGAGAAATTGTTTTATATGCAAGTTTTTTTAATTTTTTAAATGCCGTTATAGACAGATGTGTACTTTTGTGTATAATATATTGCATTAATTTTTCGCTTTTCTGGTAATGATACTTAATTTGTTCACAGGGAAGCTTTTCATATTATTTGAATTGAACATTAGTTCAGTTTTTTTTCTTTATTAACTCAATTTTTTGAAGATTTTCGGTCAACCATCAAGAATGGCAAAATGACAAATAGGTAATTTTTTAAACAACTTAATTATCCTTTTTTAAAACATAATGAAAAATTAAGTACCATTAAATTGTGGAATAATGAATATATTTTGTGTTTCGTCAACTTTTGAAGTTAATAATTAATTAAATTAATTTAGAATGTTGCGATATAAGTTTAGTTAATTATGTATTATTGAAATTTTGCCCTTTTGCGTTAATGGCATTATTCATTAAAATTATGGTACTTGAATATAATATTAATTAAATTAACTCAGCTTGCTCTGAATTCCAGTATGCATGTACAAATCAAGTTAAAACTAATAGCTTAACATTAGTTTAAAGTTAACTTTAACTCTAGTTAGGTTGACTTCAACGGTATTAACGCAATATTATAAATACATATAAAGTATATATGTAGTATGGTAAATATTTTTAATATATAAAGATTACATAAAATATTATTAAGAGTAGATTCAGTAATTATGAGATAAATAATATATTTAAAACAATGTCGATTATAATGTCTTTTTCAACATTTTATCATTACTTTTTTAGTATTGTACTAAGATATTTAGTTCACCTGTTTTATCCACTTCGCTAAGCTTTAATTGTTGTAATCTAGATTGTATTTTCCATAAATACATCACGGTAAAGTACTGTCACATAGATGTTGAAAACATTAGAATGAGTTAGTTTCCGAGAATAACTCTTATAACCTCAATTATTGAATAAGTTTGGTGGACTGCAAACGTCACCATAAATAACATAAGAACATCACTATAGGTTATGTAATGCAATAGACATGACAATTAAAGATTTAATCTGCAAGGTGTAAGTTTAGTGAATTTGGATATCTTATTGTTGTTGAATATATAAAAAGATATTTTATGTTATTGTAAAAAGTATATAGATAAGCTTATTTTCACAAAACATATTATTATGTACAAAGTTTATATAATTTTATTATTCTGTAAAGCTGAAACTGTGTATGCTGAATTGACGCTTAATTTTCGAAATAGACTTCTTCATTGTAGCTTATTATTTTAAATGTTATACTTAGATTTCAGTCGCAAGTACAACTCAATTTATTTACATTGACACGACCTGCAGTGACTCTTAATCTTATAATTTAGAACACAATTTATTTTTATAGCGTAATGATCTCATGGAAAGAGGGTGCCAAAAATAATTGTTCTATGTTGAACATCAGAAATGCATACCCCCAGCATATCTTCATACTTTTTACTTGCAGTTTATTAGTAAATTAAAAATATAAATATTTTAGAAATTTTTGAGCAACACTCTCAGGGCAAATCTATGAATAATCATTGTCACTAATTCTACTGCAACTAATGAGCAATGCAAAAGTATGTTATGAGATATCTTATACAATAACAGAGTAAAGTTTATCAGGCCAACATCTCCGAAACTCACTCATCGCCAAACGTCTTTTTTCAGCCAAACAGTTTAGCTTTATTTGTTTTATGACTATTTATAAGTTTCATCATGATCTCCTTAATTTGAAGTTCTTACTAACAAAGTAGTTTAAATTTAAAACATTTACTTTAAGCTGATATCTTTCTGTTAGACTTTTAGTTTGTAGGTTTAAATTTTAACGAGTAGAATTTATTTGCCAGGTGAATGTAATGACAGTACTGTTGCAAATTTTTGTGCATTATATCTTTGGTTTTATTTTTTCATTTTATATTTCTCGTGGCTGCCAAGAAATAGATTTTTTTTTCACTTCTTAGCACCCCTGACAAATATATAACACATTTAAATATGTATAGTTAAGATATTAAGTTTTTGTAGAATTCATCATTTGAATTGATATGAAGTCAAATTGAAGAAAACTTAAAATATCACTTTCTCATGTCAAAATGCATGTGACGATGATATTTCAAAAAATAATATCTTGACGTTGCTATCAATACCTTGATTTTTAGATGAGATTGGTACTAGCGATACTACTGACCTAGTTATCACAAAATGGAGAAGCAGTTTTACTGACAGTTTATTATCTTTGTGTCTTGACTGCACAGAAAATATCTAGCAATAATGCACATAAATTTACAAAATTCACTACATGTCATTGCTAATTTTACATAAATGACTACAGAATGTGTGTAATTTTTAAATAATTAAAAAGACACATGAAAATATTTTTTTATCTAAGAAATTATTTAAGTAACTCACGTAGACTTTTCAACCTAAGATTTCAGATAACCTGTTTATTTATTCAGTACGCAAGGTGAATTACATGGCACAAGTGTTGGAGGCTAGGCTACAATATATGTGGCTTGTATTTTCACAAAAGTTAATAAACTTAGTCATCCAATATTTAAAACAACCTCTATGAAATTAAAGGAATTGACGATTTTTTAATGAGATTAGCATATACATCTCTATGAACTTGTTAAATAATATTTATATTAATAAAACTTGCAAAGCCATGCATTTTCTGTAAAAAAAAATTATTGTAAAATTGTGACATTATCTGCCTTTTAATTTTTTGGAATTTTTGATATGTATAACAAATTCATCTAAATTGAACGGTCACATTTTTTTCTTGATCCCATAGTAATGAATGATTAAAGAAAATTGTAAAATAACAACTTTGTAACTAGTCTCGGGGGGCCTTGAAAAAGTACAAAATACATTTTATAAATTTTAGGCTAATATACGTCGCAGTGTGTTAAGATTTGTTTCATTTTTAAGATTTTTTTTTAATTGAATGAATATAGGTTTTCCTATTTAGGGATGCTTGTGTGTTTTTTAATTAGGTATTTGTTTCTTTGACCCTTTTTTAAATATTATTTGTGACTACAATGTTGTTACATGGGTTGCTAATTTTTTTTTGTTTTAGAGATTTTTCTAGGCTAATTTGTTATGTTCCATTTTGATTAGAAACCTAATACGAGAGCACTTTAGAAACAAGCGCAGTTTAGCACCAACGATATTTTGACAGTTTTTTGACGTGACGTAAAGAATATGCATAAAAAGGAAGTGTTCAAAAAATTCTATTCAGCTTGCAATTATTTATTATAAAAAAATGGATTTCAAAAAAAATACTTGTGAGAAATGTCTTCAAATTTATTTGTTCATAAGTTTTTTTTACAAATTTTACAATGAATTTATCATTAGACACTACTTTATTTTATTTATTATTAAACACTTTTTACGCTTTTGTGTGTTAAAGTGTTAACACACACAAAAGCGTAAACATGAATCAATGCAAATAAATCAAGTAAAAATAGAAATTTACAAAAATCAAATTGCAGCGTATTTCCAATTAATTGTCAAAAATAATGAATTATACCAATTTCAAAAATTAACTTTAAATATTGGAAATTTTTAACTGTCAGCTTTTTATTTCATTGTATTTAACGAAAATAATTTTCAATTGTTATTATTTTATTTTAAAAAATTGTTTTTCTGTCCCGGCTTGGTCTGCGCTAATCGACCCAGCCCGGCCCAGTTTTGTACTTTTTTTTAAAGTTAATAACTATCACGGCTAGGCTGTGACAGTTACTAATGAAAAAAAAATGTACCATAAATTGAAGAATTAAAATAGTAAAATTTTTTAAGTTGGTATAATTTGTTATTTTTGACAGTTAATTTAAAATATGCAGTAATATGATATTTTTGTAAATTTCTATTTTTACCCTCATAATTAATTACATTGATTCACATTTATACCTTTGTGTGTGTTAGTGTGTAGCGTCTAATGAAAAACTCGTAAAATTTATAAAAAAAGTTAAGACAAACAAATTTGAAGACATTTCTTGTAATTTTTTTTCAAATATGTTGTTTTTAGTGCATGTTCTTTCACGTCTCATCAAAAGAATTGTAAAAAATATAATTTGTGCTAAAATGCATTTACACCGTATTTTGCTTTATTAGAGGCATAAGGAAATTTTAAACTGACTTAATAAGAGTTGTTTTGCAAATACAAGTACGTCTTTTTCTTCTCTTATCTTGTCTACTTTACTCACTGAACTTTAAAAACGTTGAAGGCTTCTATGACAGCTGTCGGCTAATATATAATATATGAATTTCAACACTACAGCTAAATTGGAAATATCTTGCTATCCAAACTACGATTACGAAATGAACAAGTCAGCAACTTGATTTTGCTACAGAAATTTATAAATTTTTACTATGTTTTACGAGATAAATAAATAGATCAATATGACAACTGTCTGCCAAGCCTTACCAAAATTTAAAATATTTCTTTCTTAATTTTTATGTTGTTTAAGACTTTACTGTGGGCTCTGGACATAATATTGTTTAATTAATTCCTTTCTTGTTTCACATTATTATTTTGTTGGTAGGTCTAATGCGTTCTAGACAATTCTGTTACTTGACCAATAATTTTTTTTGCCATTTTTGAAGTGTATTTTAATTTAATGTTTTATTAGTGTCTTGTACAATTTTAAAACTATTATTAATAGAGTGACGTCATATCAGAAGTTAAAATATTCTCTGAAGTCGAGTGGTAATAATGAATTTTTTGTAAAATTTTTATGATACACGTATACTTTTTGGACATGTAAAGTTATATTGACAAAAATATGTTCGTAGTTGTATATAGTTATAACTATATAGAAATGAGAATAACATTCTCTCACAGACTTGCTAAAAATTAACATCACATCGGCACCATCAATACTGAACAATATGACTTACCTTTGGTGATTGTGAGTTATAGTTATATTTTTGTTGTTCATTGGCTTCCCCACGAGACAATCTAATCGCCATAACTCGAAGTATCTTTTTAATAATTTGAAAAGATGGAGAAATACGAAAATGTAGCACTTTTACAGTGTTTTAAAACTTTGCCACATTCTCTTATAAAATCGCAAAAAGTGAGTCATGGTGTTCTTCCTTGGAAATGTCAACATTATCTCGATAATATTCACACAATATAGTACTTTCTGTAAACTAATTAATCCTATTTCATTAGGGTGTAGAAGATGTAAATGACTATTGTCATATAACTCCTTAGTTTCTACCGTGATTTACTAGTTTGCAATTAATTTATATGGCCGAAATAAAGCCCTCAATAGTGTGAACTCATGCCGATGTTGTATTTATTAAAAACCTTAACGTCTTTAATAAGCTGATAAATATGTTACTTTTAATCCAGAACAGAAAAATATTTCAAAATACTTTCCTTACCTTGTGTCTCAAGGATTAATGAAAAATAAATAGGGTAATTTTGCCTTTGTAAAAATTGTTTTCAATTTCAAATAGCCTAAATTTTCTATTTATGTCTTAGAACTATTCTTAACTTTCGCTTGTTATGTTTTTACTTTATTTATGTATAATTTCTATTTTAATTTATTGTACCCTTGTCGAATAGTAGATTCAACTTTTGTTTCGTGCCAATGTTTACAAATTAAACATTTGCGTTTGCTGTAAAATCTTAATAATTTTTCTCCTTCCAAAATTGAAATATTGAAAGTCAATTTAAAGTTTTTAGCGTGCAGCAATGATATCAAATCCCCTTTTACTCGTTTCATGATTTGTCATCTTATCGTTTAATACTACACGTATTAATTCTTTTTGTTACGTAACTTTACAAAAGGGTCAGTATGTTGGTGCGTTCTGAGATTCTATTAAAATAATATAAAGCTTGATTTACATATAAATAGACTCATTCAGAAGTATAAATCCTCCATTTTCTGCTCAGCGGGAAAAATTAATTTTTTTTCGTGTACAGAATTATGTACAAAGAAAAAGTAAAGGTTTTGTTATTCACAATAGGTATAACAAGTACCCATTTGAATTTATGAATTATATTTTTAATAATGTTATGCATAAAATTTTTTGTAATGTTTAGTAATTGCTTTAATTTATTCATCTTTTTAATTTACGTGTTTCTAATGGACGATATAACAAAACCTTTGCAGATTTATTTAAACACTAGCAAGTAAGTACGTTTAAACAAATCTGTTGGAAAGTGCAATCCAATCTGCTTTTGGCCTTCACAAAAATTACCAAAGAATTTTATTTTTCTAATAGAAATTTTCCTATTCTTAAGTTGAGCAAGTGACACGCATGTTTGAAAATTTTATTTAAATATTTTGAGAAAGACATTTTAAATTCCAAACACGTTGTGGATGCCATGTTTTGACTAGCTGTTTTTTCTTATAGTCGTTCCGAAATTATTGCTTAAGTTTACTTAGTACTATTTATTTATTTCCTTGACGTACAAAAAATTTAGATTGCACTTTACTGCTAGTTTGCGTAATTGTAATTTAATTATAATGTTAATGTATGTCTCTTTATTTTTAACACCTGTGATGTATTAAATATGATCTCAAAACATAATTTTACTATATGCAATGTCATATTTAATAACAATATTTTTTTTGTTTTAAAGAATATTACTTATAGTTAAGAAAATAACAGAAAGGATACTGAAAAAATAGTAACTAAATTTTTGTTTATAAAATTGTACTCCATATTTCAAAAGGGTTATATGTGCAAGACGTTCCGACGTGTTTCACTATAAAGAACAAACTACGAAATATTTGCACACTCACAAAAAAATAAAAAAAATTTATGGAGATCCAAAAAAAAGTATGGTGAATTTGGTTAAGAAGACAGTTAAGAGGAATAATATATCACAATATGAATGACATATATAGGCGTGGACATAATATATTATTTAATATGTGTTAAAAGTTAAACATACTCTTTAATGGTATAATTTATAGTAAGTAAAAAATGCTTAATTATACTTCATTGTTTTATTTTCTCAACTTCCTTCACATATTTTCACTTGAGCTGCAGCAGTTCGTTGCTAGGAATACTCTTGTACTCCAAATTGGGTATTTGACTAATTTTTTTTTATTTCATTAATCATAATTTTTTTTAATAATCTGAAAAATTGACCGAGTTATAAAAGTTTAAATTTAACCTTTAGAGAAGGACGGCAATACTGTGTTGTGAGGTCAGTTTTAATATTGCACATTATATTCTACGAGAGGAAAAGAGACTGGGATATACCCATCTCTATCCGTATCTTCAAATTTAGAAGCCTGCAACTGGCTTATTTTTCAATCAATTTTTGAATTTTTTTCAAGACTGGTTTTTATTTAACTTATATTCCACAATATTGTACGAAAAATATCAAAATTTAGAATGAGTCAACTACCGTATTGATCATAGATAAATTAAAATAATATTTATATAATTTTATCACATATTACCTTGATTTTATGTCTTCAGTTGGTGTAGTATGGCATGATTGTAGCATATATTTGGATATTGCTGAAATTTTTTTACCATCAGATAACAGATAATATTTCATTTGTAAAAATCTTCACTGAATTTAACTCTTGTTACGTAAAGAATAAAGTTGCAACTACAATTCTGCATAAGATGCAGTTGAAAGTTTTGCCTCTGATTTTCTATTCCTCTATACTCCATTTCGTTTCAAAAGACAATCTTTGTAAAGAAATGAATCTGACAATTAAAATATGATTGGCACAAATATAAATTCCAATAGTTCACGACTGTAAAACTCATTGTATTATACCCACAATGTTGTTAAACTATATACGTAATCAAAATATTAACTTACGAAACTTTCACATAAATAATGTTATAAATATCAGTATTACTCCATAATTTTACTAATGCGAATTGTGAAATTTGCAGGGTAAAATGGGCAACCCTCCATTTTTATTACGGAAGTCAGATATTTGAAACATTTCGTGAATTTACTCAATATTTCCACCCTAAAAATGTCTAGTCTCTAGACCATATATGCTATTCATCAATTGTATAACACGTTAGAGTGAGATAGCTACAATGTCTCAGCTTACTATATTTGTAAATTTGAAACATTGCATACAAATATACTTATGTTATATTTGGCGTATAGATAATATAACAAACATTTTGACATATTATTTTCTTTCCAGATAGCTGGTTACCGAAACGCAACCATGATTGTATTTATACATATTGTAGGCACTAAATGTAGTGCATTCGCAGAGATTGGTTATGACACATTTTAATGGTTTAAAAAGAACGCACTATTAGCAGCATATTGTACTAAGCAGAAATTAATATAATAATTGGAAAAAAGCAAATAGCTATGTTTGTAGCTAAGTAGAAATAGTTTAAAAAGTAATATACCTATGTATGTCAATGGCGATGGAAAATATAATGTATACCTCATCTCAAAATCTTCGACAAATGATTAAATATTTATTTCAAATTGACATAAGGTCACGTGGGCTAAATGCATGAACAGGGCAAATGTAATACACCATAACTTCAACGTTTACATACAAAAGAAACTGGTGCTGCCATCTCTTATACGCGTAAAGTACTTGCACTACAATCTGACCACATATTGAATTTGATAAATTGACAAGATGAATGAATGACATTTCATTTTTCTCGTGACGTTCGTGTCGCGTGTTATGCCAATTAATAAACCTAAGTTTTAATCCGAAGTAATCTTAGGAAAAAACGTAAGTTCTTTAATTTTTTTCTATTGGAGTGAAAATATTTACTGTAAATAAATTATCCAAAGAAGTATTTGAGCATATTTGCTGTAATTTATTCTGGTATGGCTGCTATTACATTTTATCCATAAAATTAGGGGCTTGGGGCAAATGTATCAACATACATTGGGGAAAATGTAATGTTTCATATTACATTTACCCCAATTGGCGTTTCATTGTTCCAGATGGTGCGGTATTATATTAAGAAGGATGCAGAACTCAAAGATACGAACGAAAAACTAAACATTGCTGTTAATCATATAATGTCTGGTATACTCACTACACACAAAACTTCTGTCATTTACGGATTTCCATTTGCGACATTGTATTTCCGAATGAAAGGAACAAGAGGTGCAATTTAAAAAAACTAAAGGACGCAGAGCGGCGCTTCCCGAAAATGTTAAAAATATTTCATCTATAAAAACGCTTGTTAAATGGGGCTTTGGTCTTAGTCGCAAAGAAATTTTAGACTTAGTCAATTCGGTAGAAGAAATAATATTAAAAAACCATTTAAAGACGACATACCAGGGGAAGATCGGTTCCTCGGTTTCAAAAGACGACGTAATTTATAGATTCGAAAGCCAAAACAGTTGTAATATGCTATAAAAAGGCCGTCACAGATCCATTCATCATTTATGGGTATTTCAGTCTTTTGAAAAAAACTTTAGTTGACTTAAACTTGGAAGACAAACCTTAACAGATCTGGAATATAGACGAAAGCAGTTTAAGTCTAGATCCAACGAATTCCAGAGTTGTCGGTAAACGAGCGCCGCCAGAAAAAGAATATCATGGTACAGCTTATGCAGCTTCTGCAAATGGTAGGATGGAAACAGAAATATTCACAAACTATTTTGAGAAAATCCTTATACTCGCTTTGGGCCCTGAACGACCCGTTTTGGTCATATATGATGGCCACTCCACGCATGTTTCCCTCAAGTTAGTTGAACTTTCATTGGGCAAGGAGATAACAATTATCAAATTGCCTGCACATACGAGTGACTTGCTGCAACCCTTAGACGTATCGGTTTCTAAAAGTTTTAAACAAAAATGGGACCAAACTGTAGCGTTTTGGCAGCGAAAGAACACTGGGCAAAGACTACCCAAATCACTATTCTCACAATTTTTAGAAGAAACTTGGCTCAAAATCAATGAAGATATCATTATGAGTGGTTTTAGCAAATCGGAGATCTACCCATTTCATTTCAACGTTATTCCTAGGGGAAATTTTACTAAAAGGCTTTAGAGCACTGGGAAAAACACCAACAAGAAATTCAAGTTACCGCTCAGGATAATATAACTTTTGTAGAAGATGTTAAATGTGTACAACGCAATGTCAATACCCCGTCACCATCTATTTTAAGTCCTTCAGCTTCTAAATAGGTCATTACTATAACTATCGACTTGGAAAACTAACCAGAAATTTAACTTTAGATCCTAAAAATAAACAAGCTTCTGAAGTCCAAACCCTAACAACATCATTAGAACAGATGATTCTTGTACCATTCAGAAAAAAAATCTCCCAAATAAACAAAAGAAAGGAAAAGTTGCCTCAGGTGCTGATGTAGTTATGTCTGCTGAAATAGAATTAGGAAACAAAGAAAATATTAAAACAAACAGGAATGAATAAAAAACTAAATAAGAAAGGATAGAGGAAGAAAATTACTCAAGATTTTGCGAAAGTAACAATACCGATGCAGATTCAGAAAAAGAAATAACGTTTGAAGATAATAAAAAACAAAAAATGAACGGAAAGCGCAAGAAAAAGATCCAATGTTTAGATAATGATAGTAGTAGTACTGATGTAGGTTTAGAAGACGAAGTACCATATGCAAATTGAGATGAAAGTATGTGGATGGAAGAGGAAAATGAGTCTAATAACGAAAAAAATAATGAAAAAAGTCTACCTGTAATCTCAGAATTATAATTTAGTTTGTAAGAAAAAATTCATAGCTCTGTAAGTTTTTCACCTTTTTTGATCTCATTCAAATAAAAACCAAAGTTTAACTCAATTTGCGTTTTTATTGCTATTACTCCAGATTAGTAACTATCTACACTATTAGGATTTTAAATGACATTTTTACATTTACCCCATTACACCGGGCAAATGCAATAGTGGAGCCAGAGTTAATAAACTTAATTATTAATCTGTAGTCATTGTTATTTTAATATAAGTAATTACTTGAAACAACAGTCTAATACGTGCTTAATATTCACAGTAAAAATTATTTATAAAATATAATAGACCACAAAATGGCATATAGTAGAATGTGTCAATCTAGCTATGGTACTCGCACTTATCCCACCTAACCATACCTGTATTAAATTTTGTACTACTTCTATAATCTGAAAAACGTTTAAATATATATTAGAAAGGGAAGAAATGCATTTTAATGGTCAATTCACCTTGAAACGTAGTTATTAACGTTATTTTAACACCATACTTTCGCCAGACTGTCATAAAATCATCAATTTATAACATAGATACTGATTTACCCTTATGAATTTTCTAGGACAATTGGTGAAAATAAATAAAAATTAATTTCATATTTTTGCCAATTTACAGCTATTTGCTAGATAGCTGTAATTGATTAAGTGATGGCGACGTAAAGCAAAAAGTAACCCAAATGTTGAAACGGGATCACAAAAAGAAAAAAATATATAGGATTGCACTACAGGTCGAAGCGTTATACCAATGTTTTACTCCACATTAAACTATTTATTAACTTTTATTATCCATTCGGATATGTATAATATTTGGAAAAACAAAATTATTAGTTGTTACTTTGAGGACAATCAATGCAGGTCCGTATTGCCATCTGTCTGTCTGCTTGCTACACAAACTCCGAATTTAATAATCGTACCGAAGAGGCCATATATAAATGTACGAGACAAACGTGTGCCTACGTAGTGATAATCTGAATTAATCCGAGCGCAAAGCTAGTCCTATAATTATGTGCAACCTCATTATTTATTGTTCACATGGTTGTCACACTAATTACATTAATATCGACGGCCCAAGTATAAAGTGACATGTTCAAAACTAAAGTTTACAGGAGAGCGTAATTAATGTTCAAACCGCTCTAGAAATAATTCTATGCAAAATTATGAATATTATTTTCTATAATGTTTTATTAGCTTTAGGAAGTTTATAATAGTATTTATACATATTTAATTTTTTAATATTTTCCCGAAAAACTGATAGATGACTGGTTCTACATTGACATTAAAATAAAAGGATGTCAGACAAATCTAAGGTACCTCTCTTTAAAAGGGTACCTTAAACATTCTAATATCGCCACCAATGAATATTAAAAATACATTAATGAAGACATATTAGGTATACGAGGTTTCAGTTCATTAGAGTAGGACTATTTCTTGCAATGTAAACAAATACATGTCCTTAAATAATATTATCAGCAGGATTTTGTTTTATTAATTAAACAAGGTATATAAATGAAAATTATGTATTGTTAAGTAACAATCTTCTCAAAATCTAAACAAAACCTACGCTTATGTTTTTTTTATTTGTAGTATCATTGTAATAGGAACTAAACATTGATAATCACAGTTTTGTCTAAGATTAACAATTAACAATTTTTATTTAAGTATGTACCTCAGCTTAATTATCTAAATAATTGGTAATATCTAATCATCATCACAGCTTTATTCAGACTGATTCATCTTATAACTATTAAAGTTTTCTTAATAATTAAATAACAGAACAAAATTTATAATAAAAAACAAGCATAGATAAAATTAAGAATCTTTTTCGTCATTACCCTGTTTTTCTTTACTATAATCAAGGTTATTATTGAAGTCATGATACTTTTTGTGGGATAATCATTGTTTCGCATAAACTAACAAGTCTTTATATTTCACTACAGCGATAGGAATTGGCTCATTGTACATCTTCTCTAGTATTAGTTTTTACTCTTTCTTTTTCCTCCCTCTTGTCAATTTCAAATTATTGCCACAGTTTAGTTTTCTTAAAAAAACGTGTTTGAATTCAATAATGTCTGGATAACTCCCTTGCACTTTCACTTCCCTTATCTTATTCCATGAAATTTTCTCTGAATTAGTATCTTTTATCCAATTTTTAGAATGTAGCTAAATTCTGAAATCCAAAACTAATTCTTGATCCACTTCTACGACTGCATAAGGTGGACCATTCTGTTTCGCCCGGCGAACCAGTGTATACCATTAATCTGGTATGTAAATAAGTTTGATTTTCAGTGAACCAATGTATACCATTAATCTGGTATGTAAATAAGTTTGATTTTCAGTGAACCAATGTATACCATTAATCTGGTATGTAAATAAGTTTGAATTTCAGTGAACCAATGTATACCATTAATCTGGTATGTAAATAAGTTTGATTTTCAGTGAACCAATGTATACCATTCATCTGGTATGTAAATAAGTTTGATTTTCAGTGAACCAATGTATACCATTCATCTGGTATGTAAATAAGTTTGATATTCATTGAACCAATGTATACCATTCATCTGGTATGTAAATAAGTTTGTTTTTCAGTGAACCAATGTATACCATTCATCTGGTATGTAAATAAGTTTGATTTTCAGTGAACCAATGTATACCATTAATCTGGTATGTAAATAAGTTTGATTTTCAGTGAACCAATGTATACCATTAATCTGGTATGTAAATAAGTTTGATTTTCAGTGAACCAATGTATACCATTAATCTGGTATGTAAATAAGTTTGATTTTCAGTGAACCAATGTATACCATTCATCTGGTATGTAAATAAGTTTGATTTTCAGTGAACCAATGTATACCATTCATCTGGTATATAAATAAGTTTGATTTTCAGTGAACCAATGTATACCATTCATCTGGTATGTAAATAAGTTTGTTTTTCAGTGAACCAATGTATACCATTCATCTGGTATGTAAATAAGTTTGATTTTCAGTGAACCAATGTATACCATTCATCTGGTATGTAAATAAGTTTGATTTTCAGTGAACCAATGTATACCATTAATCTGGTATGTAAATAAGTTTGATTTTCAGTGAACCAATGTATACCATTCATCTGGTATGTAAATAAGTTTGATTTTCAGTGAACCAATGTATACCATTCATCTGGTATGTAAATAAGTTTGATTTTCAGTGAACCAATGTATACCATTCATCTGGTATGTAAATAAATTTGTTTTTTGCTGTTCGCTCTATTAATGCGTGAACGCTACCTGCCTCGTTTTGAGTATGTCATTTTTCTAAGAATTGTTGGCACACAATCCATCTTAAATTTGTTGCATACATACAAGTACATAAAAAAAACAAGGCGATTGCGATTTTGACCTGCGCAATTGTCAGACCAGAATCTAAAATCTTTGACGCCAGCTTTAACTTTGTCGTTAATGAATGAAAATAAAAAAACATGCCACTTTATTGGCGCCTCGTCTAGTGACTGTCTCATCCCACATGTAAGAAGCAGCTTCTTTTAACCAAGCATCAAAAACTGTAAAATTATATACTGATAATTTCCTTTTCTAATACACCACACTAATTTTCCACGTGGAGTGTTGTTTATTTTTTGGAAGTCAAACATCGCTGTAGAAATATTAGAAGGTTTCGACGGAGCTTCAATTTTATGTGTTTTTCAATTTCGTGCCAAGTTTTTTGTTATCCATATGTGACTTATGCTTCAATTGATCGTCATTGGTTGGCGAGGTGTTGTCTTTCATTGCGTAACACAAGTCGCACTGGTCCTTTTTAGGTATTCAGCTCTTTACACCATACAATATCCAGGTCGTACATTTTATTAAAAGTCTAGTTATCATCTAAATACTGTTTATTTGAGTCTTTACGTGTATGTTGACTTTCTATGGGCCCAAAACTTTTTACATGTTGAATTACGGTTTCTTTCATTGATGATGATGATTTTGGTGAAAACCTCTCATATTATTAATACAGATACCCGTGTTTTATCTTGCTTGTCAATGGCATAAAAAACTTATAAACATTTAATCACTTGGAATCCTGTGTCCATTGTTTTTTTTTATTTGCTTCATATGTGATGCAATAAAAGAAGTGAATGGTCACCCAGATTCCAAAATGTTTTGAATATTTTTTGACGAGACTATGTCAAACTTTTCAAAACATTTTAATCGGCAGTTAGATTTACATGGACTCTTTATTTGTTTTTACATTTGTTTTTTCCGGAACAAGATGTATGGAGCTTCACCTAAATTGACAAGCATCTTTATTTCGCATCTAGCCAGTTAGATTTGTTAGTAATTCTGTTCCTTTTTATTGCTTCTTTCACATACTGACGCTTTTTTTTGTCTGTGTGGTGTTGATGAACCAGACATTTCACTGGATCCTAGTGGGCTTGATCTTAAGGTTGTGTCAGATAGTATAACGGTACTTTCACTTAAATAGTTACAATCATTATCAATGTCTCCAAACGTTCGAAATATCTTCACAGTCAGATACTTCATTAATATAATTTTCAGGTATTGGTTGTGGTGTTTAATTTTTACAAATAGGCGTGGTAAATAGTAATTTTCACTTTCATCATTCGAAATTTCCCCTACTGTATCAATTATATAACTTTAATCAGTTTGCGATAGTATATTAAATGTATGATTTTGTTCTCCATCACTACGCGTTCCGGCAGTTTGTCTTACGTCGTTATAAACTTCTAAAGGCCGATCCTCAAGATCTATTGAAATATCCTTTTCGGTACACACACGTGTCTCTAAAAAAAAAAGAAAAAAATTAATAAGTTTATTAAACAGTAGTAAATGTAAATGAAAACAAATCCATAAATAAATTGAATAGTTGCATATATAAACAAACATGTAGGACATTACTTTATATACTTCGATAACAATAGAAAACTTTGTTTTCTTTGTAAATTTATTTAGAAAAAAAAACTACTTACCCTCATTAGCTTCATCCAAGGGCGGATACAGAATTTTGGGAGGGGGGGGCACAACCATGTTGGCAACGAGTGTCGGTTGAAGTAAATTAGCAGGAAAAAACTCTTGCCGATCGCTCGTTTGCAGACACGCGTGCAACCCAAAACTGTAGACTACATACGTAGTAGCTATGGGTACTAGTATCGGTATTATTTATTCTATAATTTCGTTCAAGTAAACGCGCTTTTCATCTTTAAAAAAATATTTGTATGGAATTTTTACGTATATTGTTTTGTAACTTACGAGAACTAAACAAAATAAATAAATTATTCTGAGACTTCAGGTGGGGGGTGGGGGGAATTTTAAATAAATTTTCTGTGAACATGAAGTCTTGTCGAATTTCCCTGCGAAAACCGAACATACATGCTGCGGGAGTCACATTTGAAGTAAAAATAATCATATGAATCTGGCTGTTCGACTGCATTATTTCAAGATTATTTAAAGAAAAATTATAAGTATTCGAAATATTATCAATATTACAAGTATTTATTAATGTTCTAGTCTTCTAGTGAGGTGATTAGGTAACTTCAGAGGAGACAAAACAGTTATGAAATATTTTGGACCCATATTTTAAAATTGCAAATGATGTATGAAGTGACTCTTTATAGCAGTGGTTCTTAAAAATGTCGTGAATAGGGACCATTTCACGAAATGTTTGTCTTGCCATTGACCACCAATCCTTTGGCGGCAGTATAAATTATTATAAGATTTTTCTAAAAATAAAACACGTGTAAAATTATTCGAAACCAAGAGTATTATATTATTAGCGAAAATTTTATATTACTTTATCCTAATTAATTCTTAGTTTGGTTCTCCTCAAAGCCAAACGCATATCAGCACTGGCATCCAATCTATGTCGATGTATATTTTTAATTACCAAAAGCACCGAGAATCCTTGCTTGCATAAGTATATGATTGAAAATAAAGTTAGGTAACGTAAAACAATTTGTCAAATTTTAGGGAAAGTAATTGCTTTAAGGATCCAAAAATATTCAAGTTTAATTCTCGTCTCGAATGTATCCTTGCAGTTGTATTTTATTTAACTCTTCTTGAATTTCATCGGGCACCTCCGAAATGTTGACAATGAGAGGACTGCCGATCACCTTCTGATCCAAATCTTTGTTCTTCCAGTCAAGAAAATAGCGATTGAATTCATTTTTCAAGTTCTGCGCATGGAGCGTAAAGTTCTTTTGTATTTCTCATTTAATATCACCACACTATCCGTTAACAATTGTATTCATCGCATCAAACGCAGAAAAATTTTCCCTTCGACTTTGCTGATCCATAGGTCAACAATAACATTTGTTGGTAGATTCACAACTACCAAATGTTGGTAGATTGTAAGACAAAATAAAGACTGCATATATTTTTATCTTGTTAATAATATGTTCTTTAATGTCATTTGCCATTTTTTAAATATTTTCTTTTGAGTTTCCTGCCCTAAAAGCTCTTCGGCAACTTATGTAATAAAGCCTTCTACTCAGAAGACTTTATTACAGATTCGCTGATTATGTATGCTTTTTGGATTTGGTAATGAATTTTGAAATGTCAAACGATGCAACTAATGTTTTTGTCAGATATTGCATAACGTGTTCCGCTGGGTTCAAGTTTAATTTTTTTTCATTCATTCGTTTGCCTTCGAAGAATTCTTGCGGAATGAAAGAGTAATTTGGGTGGACAGTTTTTCAATGACATTCCAACGTTGACGGCTGTTAGCCATTGGCAAGAGCATTTACGCATATTACACAATGAGATCTAATCAACCCGTTTATTTCTATTGAAGTAAAGCCGATTTGAATATATCGTCGTCGTACTTTCGGCTCAGTGGCATTATTCTGGAAACAAAATAATTTTGTTATACTTAACTATTTGTAGATCGTACCTACTTAGTACTCTACATAATTTGAACTCTGACAGTGGGTACATAAAAATCTATAATATAATACTGAATAAAAAATAAATGAAATCGATGACGCAGATATTTTAATGACAAACCCCTGGAAATGGGTACAAAGTAAATCGCAATTAAAAACATATGTAGCAGATATGACAAACTAACATGCGATGTTGTTTAGTGTAGTATTACAATACTTACTTAGCAGATTTAGCGTATGACATAACCGACGAAAAAATGTTTTACTTTGTTTATTTATTAAAATCAGAAGTAGTTATTTCATAGACCTTCGTACCTTCCAACGATTTTTGTCCAAATTTTGCTGTTACGCTAGAAAATCGAGAATAAGCAAGACTCATAAGAACGAACGTAGCAGGACTAAAACAAAGGCGAATGGAACGAACCAAGCGAGATACTCGCTGCACCCTCTTTAACCTCGCCTACTGGCTCTTTAACCTTGACGCCCCATCAACTCGTGATTTATTTAATAATTTTAAAAATTATATGATGGCTTCGCGGATCCTTTGGATGCTTTCTTGGACCACCTATGGTCCACAGACCATCGGTTAAGACCACTGCTTTAGAGCTTTTTAGTTTATAAAGATAAGCTGTAAACACTGTAGCAGATTACTCATTTTTACGCTAGTTATATAATACATATGCTGATATAAAAATTATAAAATCTACCACATTCATACATGTACAAAATATCCTTTTCTGCAAAATTAAGGCCATTATTTTAAATTTTTACTTAAACGTTATATTTCGTACTAAAAATTTGTCTATATGGGTTATATTTAATCATAATTGAAACAAACATTTTTAAAAATTAGAAAAAAAAAATAAATTTTTTTTTAAATTATGGGCTACAGATAGCAATAACATTCATTCATAGATAAAGCTTTTCCTTGTACCATTTAGACACATGAATAATAATCTGAAATATTTTACGGCCATATCTCTGAAATAATTCTGAAATTTTTTTGAGATCAATGTTTCATCGCAAGATAAAAATTTAATAAAAATTGCTTTGCACTCTAAACATGATTTTTAGGGTTAATTTTTAGATGAGTTTTCCTTTCGAGAGTAAAAAAACCATAAATACTCACCTGTCAAAATCGTACTAGATTGATGCTTGGCCTGCAATGAAATCACAAGTTTCTTTGTTGCTAGTTGACGGGCCGGCCAACTGTTTTCCTGTCAGATTTTCAGTAATGCAGATTTCAAATAATAATTTCTCGTAATTAATTAAAATTAAAAATTTCATAGGATTTATAAAGTCTCGAAATTTTGAGTTTGCTGTGAATTAAAAGATTAAAAAGTAAGAAAAAATTAAAAAGTTATTTTATTAGAAACCAGTGGGTATCCACTGAGCCAGATGAAGATTGCAAAAGTAATGGATGGCTGATACCAAAATAAGACAATTTACTAAATGTAATACAGGCGAAAAACAGAAATGCTTGAAAGGAAATTGTGCAGCAAACCATGGTAATATTCAGTGCTGAAGAAGAATATTTTATATTTTTATAACTTCCTGAACATTATCATCATAAACCTGATATTTATAAAACCTTACATTTATATATTCTAGTACAGACTAGCGTAGTTTTATTGACTGAAGCAAAATATTTCATTAACAGCCATCCCTTTTCCGATTGTTGAAATTGACCAGGGCGCGTTATGTACTTACCCGCGCGTTCATTTTAAAGCTAGTAAGTTGGAACATTTTGTTTCGTGAAAACAATATGTAATCAAATATGGAAACAAGGTTTTCAAGTGAAGTTAAAAATTACATATATATTTCTAGAGAAAGATTTGAAGCTATAGCTGCACTTACCCATATCCTACTGGCGACCCATTGTAAAGCGCGGAAAACGACTTCGAATAATCACAAATCATTAAATCGCTTAAGACAATGCCAAACACTGGCCGCAGCGGAATTTAACAGCCACGAGTCATCTCACCGCCTTTTCTTCATGGACGAGAAGTCCAAACGATATCTGTTCTACTTCGAAGGATACTTCAACGCAACCAATACCGTTCCAACTTTACGCTACCAACGATTTCGTAATTTCAACCTACGGCGAAAAAAACATTGGAGCTCTACTTAAGCCTACCACGACCATATAAATGGCAATTTACAGTCGCCGCGGTCAGCAGTACCATCCTGGTGACCGACTTCTTAAGACACCACCATCTTATAGTCGACCTGAAAAACTGACGCCTACTTAATAGCTGCACGAGCCTCGCCGTCAACGCACCGCTACGCGCAACCAACATGCCAACAGCTAGGAGCATCAACGTGCAACAATCCTACCGTGACATCCTGGCAAAGTACCCCAACATCACCCGCCTCACTTCGATGGCAGAACCACGCCATATAATTTTCGGAAACCCGTGGTTCCTCAAAATATCCTGAAAGAATATAATCGAGGAAAATGACTTCCGGTCATTTTGACTTTGCATTAATGAGGATAAATACGTAGTGTCCATCCTTCAAGTCTACATAGTCCACATGACATGTAGAAAGGCTCATTCCATAGATGCAATGGAGCATTACATGGAGCACAAGCTGTCACGGCGCACGCTTTGCAACGTTTGACAAATGTCTCAGTGTCACTTTCAATGTTCTTCCAAAAACAGTTTCTTCTGGCCAAAAGTTTCATTTTCGCTCTCTTGATATGTAATTAAACAAGAACTGCAGAATGTAAAGCTTGCGGTTTAATAACACTCACCTGAAACTAACTCCATCTTGCAGGGAGAATTTTTCTTCTTGAACCATTTTTCAATAGTTCGTAGAGTTTTGCCAATTTGAATATTAACGATCTGCCGTTGCGATTGACTTCACCGTTATCATGTGGGTTGATATTTGATTGGTATTTTGCTGGTGGATTATGTCATGATACTTGAAATAAGGCAAGTTTGCTGGCACTCGTAAGTAGTAATCCACACGTATTTTTTTCATGGCTGATTCTCGTAAGAAGTAATCCACACGTATTTTCTCATTTTCATTTCTTATATTTAATGATATAATCAAATACGTTTCAAATTGTTGCACAACGGGGTAGACGTAATGTAGATAGGAATACCAGTTTATCATTATGGTGTAAAATATGACTTAATGGATCATTGTCCGTCACCAAAGTAAATTTTTAGCCAAAGAGATATAGGTAAAAGTTGGCAACTGGAACGGACTAATTGGCTGAAATTGTTTAAGCATCTGTAACTGACCTGGAGACAAAAGCAATAGGCCTCTACTGATTACCGACAACATGCAGATAAGATAGAATCAATCCCTGCAAGCTAGCATAGCAGGCAAGCAGTACCTTTAAGCCAGGATTATATGACATGAGAACTCGGTCACTTGAGATCTCTTTATATCTTGACGTCACTTGAGCACGGTACATTAATTATCGCATTGACTTTTTGAAGACATTCCTTCATTTTATTGTGTTACATCATCGACGTATTGACATGACTTGATCCATAGATGATGACGTCACCAAAATATGTTGTCATTCCCTTGAGACTGGATAATATTTGGTCTAAAACAATTTGATCCCAAAACTTAGATGTTTCATAGTAAAAATTCCTCAGTGTATACATATATATGGATCTGGTACATGTCCAGGATATAGAAGAAACTAGCATTTTGAAGATTATTTATGACCTCATCAATCTGTGGGATAGTGTAATGTGCATAACGGTCTGTTTATTGACTGTATTGTTGGGTACAGGATTGGATCCAGTATACATGGTTTATTTGATACAAAAATGTCGCTGGAGATTAATTTTTTTAATTCCATTTGAACTGCATCGTGTAACGTAAATGATACGTCTATGTCTTTAAGGATAAATGCGCTTCTCGTTCTCCTTCAGCTTTATGGAGCGTGTAAAATTTGGAATGTATCCTAGTTTGGCTCGAAATTGTCTGCGTATTTCTCCATGATTGACTGAGGAGACACCTTGACAGAATTCTCTGATGTGATAACATCTGAGTAAGATTTTGACAAGTCAAGATATTTTAAATCGATATTAGCCCTTCCCCTTCCAAATATATTAGATTATACCCTTCCAAATACTGGGTTGAGGTGGTCAAGTACCACAAATAACAAAGGATGATCTTTAAATTAGTTGGATACCATGGAATATCTAAGAGGTTGAAATATGCAAGAGACGAATATCCAAGAGAGTGTAAGACCGAAAGTGCATATCCGTTTTTTTTTATTTCCCCCTTAAAATTCCTTTTTTCAAAGTCCGGCTAGGGCAATAGGGTAAACGCAAATCCCGAGTCCACTTCGAATTGCTAGTCATGATTTTGATTCAATCTTACAATCGTATCGAATTTTGCAGCATATTTTGAGAAAAATTCAGGACTAGACACAAAAATATCATAGATTTTATTTACACTTACTAGATTTATTTTTTCTATGTAGTTTAACTCGGATATGTGTTCCGAATTCACTTCGACTTTCGTTTGATCTTTGAGCTAGCTTTTTTCCTTAATAAATAAGCTTGCAAATACGATCGTGTGTGAGAAATACGATTGACTGTCATATTTGTAGAAGTTGACAATTGACTTGACATTTCTAAGCAATCACTTTTGAAAGCTTCGTACTCTAGAGCCAATTCAGCTACATTGTCAAATGTTTGGTCTGACAATTACAATAGTCTTTTGTGAATATTATTATCACTTATTCCACGAATAAATTGAGCTCTTAAGATATTTGAAATATTTTTCTTGCAGTCACGTTATTTAGCTACGTATTGACCGACAGATTCGCCATATTTTTGCATTCTTGACAAAAATCGGTATTGCTATTCAATTAGATTTAGTTTGGGGTAAAGCTATTCTTATAAAACGTTTATTAGCTTGTCATATCTCATGTTTGCGATATTTTCAGGGACAGTGACTGAGTACAACACACAATTGTGTTGCGCTCAGTCATTTTGGGTCAAACAACTGTTACTTCACTGTGTGATGTAACAGTTTTTTGACTAAAATAGACATTTGGTCGGGGAGCTTGATTCGACTTCATAATCTGAAGGATTTCACTGTTCTATTGCAATATAGAGGTCATAGCAGCGAAAATAGCTTTCAAGTTTGGTTGTTGGTACGAATGTAGTTCATGTATTACCAAATACTCACAGTACAACCGCGAACATGCTACACATTCCGTTTTATTCTCGTCGACACTTTATCGTAATGTTGACGGGAAGAAAGAATAATAGCACGTTACAGAGAACTGTTTATTTGTAAATACATTAACGGACGAACTTTACTCATTTATTTTACCTTTGACACAAGATATTACCTATTATATATTACACAGATATTGTCGATTGTTTGTAAGAATATAAAATACAGTACCGATATCACACACACACTAACCAAAAGTCCACAACCTACCAAGCTACTTGACTAGGCAGCGCTGCTCGTGTTAACTATTGAAACTATTGCGCGCTACATTTTAAACCTAATACTGGAATACTATAAGCTTACTGGACTCGATTTTGTCCAGTACTGAGTATGAAACTCCAAAAGAAGCATTTTGAAACATCTGAAAAGTTTCTTCCGAAGTATTCACATTTACTTTTAAACTCGATAATTGATAAACATAATTTTTCAATATATCTTTTAACCTTAAGCATAACCTAACACTAAAATACGCATATTGTATTATATAGAATTTACTGTTGCAAAGTAAATCGTCTAGTTCCTGGGTACTTAATAATATTAAACTTGCTTAATAATACTAACTAATAATATCAAACTTGCATTTTTCGTTCAAAAGGGACGGATTCTGATGAATTATCGAAATAGGAAAAACTTAATTTAATTATTTGTAGGGCTTGATGACTGCTTTTTTTAATTATTTGTAAGTAGTAGCGCTTTGATATAGCCATCCGCCATTACATAATTGTTTTATTTAGTGCAATAGTGAATAAAATAAATAAATTGACATACCGTTAATCGAAAGAATGAAAATAATTGATGGAAACATCATCATAACATTGCCGGTATTTGTAGCTAACAGCATCGATCAAATCACAATAATTGTCTGAATTGTCTACTTCCTCGCCTAAAAAATAACAACTTCGTAAAAATTTATTTTTAGTCACCTCAAACTAGTTGTCGAAATTTCACTGGGGCGCTCCTTGCTGCACTGCATATTTGCAAATGGAATTTGATTAAGCTTTATCTTTTAAGCGACGCTAGTAAAACTAATTCGTAGAATTTATCACATTTCGTAAGAACTGATTAACTGTCATCTATGGAAATTATGCAGGTCCATGTAACTGCCTCCCCTGCACGCGATTTCATTAGACTAAATAAAGTTACATTTTCTCTGTGTTTTCGGATCATTCGTCGACTAATTGTACCTATTTTGGGTACAATTTATCGGATTTTAATTGAGCTAGGTTAGGTTGAGTTCGATTGGAATGTTATGTTATGTAACCTAACCTAACCTAACCTAGGTTAGGTAAGTTAGGGTTAGTTAGATTAGTAGTTAGATTAGTTAGGGTACTTTTAGTTGAGTTAATTTTGGGAAGCTATGAGGTGGAATAATAGATTAAGGTGGAGTGAGGTATTTTGGAGTCTCCATCGCTACCTTCAAAGAATTTTTTTTAATAAAATAGCGAATTAGCAACTTTCATGAATAAAATCTTAAACCACACGAAGAGGTAAGACGAAAGAAAGTTCCACCATTTTGTGCCTAAATGATACATCTCAAATATGAAACTTTGTTATTTCATTTATGGTTTTATTGTTTTATGGCGTTTCTTTCATCATTAAATTAAGTCGGGTTAGGATGGATTCGATTGAGTTACGATGACAGATTCGGTTACGTTGGGTTGGGTTTAATTAGACCAAGGTTGGCTGGTTTTGGTTATATTCGATCAGATTATGTTGTGACCAGGTAATGTTAAGTTTAGATTAAGTGGTGTTGAGTTTAGTTATGTTATACTCTATAATAGGTTAGACAGATTTGGTTATGTTATGTTAGTACGTAATGTTTTGGTATAATTATGTTAGTTTGTTAGGCTAGGCTAGGCTAAGTCAGGTTATGTCGGGTTAGGTTAGGTTATGTTGGATTAGGATAGGTTATATAGGTCAAGTGATGTTAGGCCATGTCATTTTAGGCTAGGTTAGGTTAGATTAGGTTAAGTCAGGCTAGGTGAGGTTATGTTATGTTATATTATTTTGGGTTACGTTTGATTTGGTTACGTTAGGTTAAGTTGAGTTCGTTTAAGTCTGGCTAGATTATGTTATACCAGGTTAGATCAGGTTAGTGTTGATTTGGCTATGGTAGGCCAGGTTATGTTAGGTTATATTATGCTAGGTTAGGTTATGGGTTTAGTTTATGTTGATATTTTAGCATATCTTGGATTAGGTTACGTGATGTTAGGTTATGCTGCTCAGATTAGGATATGTTGCCCAACGATAGAAACGCTTACTATTCCTCATTTCATCAAAATCCGTTTGGTAGATTACGCCACGCCACGACACGCTACGACACACTACACCACGCTACGCTATGCTATGATTCGCTATACTACATTGTGATACGATCCGCTGCCCTAAGCTACGTTACGCTAAGGTCCGCTACGTTATGTTATTTTACGTTAGGTTAAGTTTGGTTATATTAGGTTATGTTAAATTAGGTTAAACCATGTTGGGTTATGTCTTGTTATGTTAGGTTGGCTTTGTTAGTCATCGTTATCGTATAATATATGTTATGTTTTGTTAGATTATGTTAGGTTAAGTTAGGTTAGGTTATGCCAGGTTATATTATGTCAGGCTAAGTTATGTCAGCCTAGGTTAGTTTATGTTAAGTTAAGTATGGCACAGCATTGCATGGCATGGCATGTATTATCACATCGCATCGCATTACATCATATCATATCGTATCTTACCATCCTACATCATCTCATCTTTAGTGACCTCACTGTATGTTAAATTATCTTATTCCGTCTTATATCGTACGATCTAATACCAAATCACGCCACCTCATTTCTTATTACGTTACCTCTTTCCACCTTACATTATATTACCCCATCGTAAGCCATTTCCTTTCATATTATCTCATCATATCGTTTATCATATCGTCTTATATAATCTCATCTCAGATCACCTTATGTTCTATCATTTAGCCATATCGGTATCTCATCTCAAAAATGCATATCGTTTTATCTCATATAATACTGTATATTCTATATATCTCTTCTTGAATATCAATATCATTTCACCTCACCTCAAATCGCCCCATCTCGTCATACCACATAAATTCATATTACCTCATCTCATATAACCTCATCCCATATCACCTTCTTTTTGTTTTTATTTTGCCTCAAGTCATATCAACACACCTCAAGTCATATCATCTCATACAATCGTTTATCATGTAATTGCATTTATCTGATCTCATCCCGCCTCATCTCATATCGCCTCATATAATCTCATATCATCTCATCTCAACTTATAATTTTACTCAAAACACCTCACCATATAAAATCACTTCATCCCATATAACCTCATTTCATATAACTTATCATATTTGGATTGAGAAATATACATGAGCATAAAACGCCTGTTAAAATCACATAAGCATATGAAAGATATGGGAAAGGCAAAGCAGTAATATCGATGTGCGTATAACAGAAAAAGCGAATAAAATTGCACATATGAACTTTTAACTAGATTTAATATGTTTGATTGCAAACCCGTATGAACATAGTGTGATGCAAATTTAGAGTTAAAGATTCTTTCTGGCTTTCTTTATTAAAGAAAGCCAGAAAGAAAGAATAAATGTTAAAGAGTATACGGTATCAAGAAGTTGCACATTAAATGCTTTATTTGTCTCAAGGATCAAGGCTGACATAGATTAGATAGTTAAAATGTTAGGCAGATTTTATAATCAGCCAAATGCTCAACATTGATATAGTATTAAGATATTGAGAGTTATAACGAAACTTATAACGAGAGTTATAACGAACCATAAACTGTCATTTAGCTGGAATGAAAGCAACTACATTGGCTATTGCGATGCCGACTAGGCATTCAGAAGTTTGAGAATCCTGCACATAATATGCATTTCGTTTTTAAGTTGATGTTACAGGGGCAGAAAACTATAGCACTTTCATGTACAGAGGAAGAATAGATAAAGTCTTCAGTCTCATTAAATCAAGAAGCTCTATAGCTAAAGCAATTAGAATAAGAGTTCTGGTCAGATTTAACAAGCAAATATATGTATTGTGTTTCAGACATCGAAGGTTGTCGTGCTACAAGCAAAAATGTGTTCGTTGTGGCTTCATACCAGGGAAAATTTCGGTCAAACAAGTCCTGTTTAGTATGTAAAGACTCAAGACGTCATCAGCGTTCATCAGCTCAATGGGTTTGTATCCAATAAAAGCACATCGACATAAAACGACAGCTAAAAATTACCTTAGCAAAATATACATAAGCACAAAACGGTTTCTAAAATCACAAATGTGATATAGCAACTTTACCGATGATTATTTTATAGGACTCCTCCGCGTTCCACTAAAGTACCTGCCACTTGCAACCCTGTTGTAATTCGTTAAAGATTAAATAAATACTGTTTCAAATTTATTTTGCATTTATTTCATCAATTTCATTATCTCACCTTACCTCATCTCATCTTATAGCACCTTGTCTAATTTCATCTCATCTTATACCATTCCACATCACCTCGTCCCATTTCACAATATCTCATATCGTTTTATCTCATCTCTTGACATCTCATAGCATCTCAACACACCTCATATCATCTCACCACAACTTATATCGCATCACCTTGCTTGATCTCACCTCCTCTCATCTCATGTCGTCTCACTTCATGTCTCATGTCTCATCTCATATCACATAATCTCATATAAACTTATGTCCTGTGAAATCATCTCATCTCGCGTTATCCCATGTCGTATTATCTCACCTCAGTCTCATCTCAGTTTTAAATCACCTCATCGAATGTCATTTCATTTCGTAGCATCTTATGTCGTTTCACTCCACCCCATCTCATACTTTCTTGTCTCATATCATCTCATTTCACATCATATCACCTTATATTATATCATCTCGTCTCGTCTCATATTACCTTATATTATTTCACCTCGTCTCGTCTCGCTTCACCTCATACAATAATAACTCATATTATACCAACTCAATACATAACATCCCATTTCTTATTATCTCATCTCATAATAAATCGTCTTATCTCTTATCATGTTACTTTATCCTATATCACCTCAACACATCTTACCTCATACCACATCATCTCATCACACCTTACCTCTCCGTATATCGCCATATCGCATGTCATTTCATTTCATAACATTCCTTCTAATATCATTTCACATCATCTCATTTCATATCACATCATACTAACTCATCTTGTAGCATCTCATATAACCTAATCTCCTATCACTCTACTCATCTCTCATATCTACTCATCTCTGTATCTCATCTGGTAAATGAATCTCGCTTAACCTCGTCTCATATCATCTGATATCAGTATCAAATTTCGTAAATGAATCTCATATCACTTAATCGTAAATCACCTTAATTCACTTCAATTCATATCATCACATTTCATCTTGTGTCAACTCATCTCAACTTCATCTTTATCTCATTTTATTTTAACTATATATATGTATATTAAAAAGTGATTGATTTAGCTTATAGAATGGTAATAGAAGCCAGAAAACCGTGAAAAATGTTTTTGGAATTTTTGTCTGTCTGTATGTTAATTTATATGTATATAACGCAAAAACTTCTGGACGGATTTTGATGAAATTTGCTATGGTAATAGTTTATACCCAGGAACAATACACGAGAGAAGAAAAACATTATCCGAAATACACACTCATTAAAGACATCACTGGCAAAGCATCGGCAGCACTTAATCATAAACAAAAAAGGTAATAAATGGAGTCAGCAGTACCAACATCGTAATATTCACCATGTAATTTTTTTAAAATCTGTAACATGCAGCTAAACGTATCATATATATTGTTTGAGTGTATAATTTATTATCACACAAATTTCATCAAAATCCATCCAGTAGATTATTTTTGGAATATTTATGAGCACAAATTTCAGTAAAAACGTAAATAGATTACGTTGGCAGTACCATATCATAATATACCAATGAGCATAAAGTTTACTAAAAATGCTAATAGATGTCGTTGACAGTAACGATAACGTAATATTTAACATATGACGGTTTTATTTTCAACCTTTAATAAAAAAAAAATATTTTATAAATTTAATCTCTTATATCAAAATAACATGATCCGACATGTTGCTCGAGGGTATAAGCTATTATCAAGTTGGTATGGTGCGCTGAAAACGTGAGTTCAATTCCCACTGGCTAATAGAATTTTCGGTTTATAGTCTACAATAGTGGTTAACTACACTGATGTTAATTTTAAATATTAAATTTTTTTTAAACTGATATTTGGCTTGTATTATTGTCAAAGTAAATGTGCAGCTAACGCCACCTATTAGCGATATTTGCATGTTTTACGCTGACAAAAAATGAAGTATATGCGTTGTCGATATTTATCCACCTAATTAAAAAAAAACAAAAATTCAATATTTTTATTTATCTCGGGTATTTTAAGTAATTATTATTTTTTTAGTTTAAAATTCGTTAGAAAAATAAAAATGTTAATAAAGTGTTGCTTTAGATCGTATAAGAGATTAACATGTTTTCATTTATTAAAAGAAAAGCTGAAATAACGTCATTTCTGTGATTTTTTTGTAAACGCATAATCATTAAATTTGATCAAAAGAATTTTGCGACCTAGATTTGGAAAATTAAATACTGATTTGGCACTGGAATAATGATTTCTCAAAGTAAATTTTAAATTTACGTTATTGACTTGGTATTATTGGATAAAGGCCAATTATATATTGATTTTTGATTATATGTGTAAATTATAGCCTAGCAGAAAGAGACAAGGGCTTTCTCAGTATTCAAGAGAATGAGAACATTCCGCCCCCAAAAAACTTAAGAGGGTACAATTAGATTAGCTACGGGACTAATTACCGCGTCTTACAAATTAATGATGAACGCAGAGCCCGGTTGAGCTCACAGCGTATTCGTGTAGCTACATCTTGATCAGGCGAAAGTAGTAAACAGCGTAATTTATGGCTGTCTTCAAATTGTGATCAAAACACCTAGTCACGAGCACCAGAGACATTCATGCATCGAGACACGCGTATGACTTCTCACCGTGAGCATTACGCAAAGTCTCGAGCGTCAGAGACGTTCACGCAACGTGAAATGCAAATGATGGCAGATCGATAACATCATGCTGTATTTCGCGCTTCTGACACATTTTCACAACGAGAAGATCGATTGAGTATGGATCGCGAGCGTCATGCGACCCCCAGATCTGAAACCGAAGAACAACATGAGATGCGGTTCGAATCAGGCAGCGAATAACATGATCGCATACGTCAAGACCATGATACCTTTTTGTCTCTCGAAAGGGAAAGGATTGAAGAAATCAGAGAACACGGAACATTGAGCTGAGAATTATATTGAATTACAGAATGCCATGCAACAGTATACGGACGTTGACAATCTGGGTTTTTAATGATATTGCCTGCAAGTTTTACCGATGTCCCACGTTTACTTTGCTACATAAGAAATCGATCTGCCTTATTTATCACTTTAAACATCAATTCAAAGAGGGAAGATATAATCTATGAACTGCTACCTGGACAAGTGCCATATGATCAACACGATATAATATTAACAGTTTTTCACATTAAACTTAAACTTTTAATAGATTTGATAACAAAAGAGAAAGTGTTTGGTCAAGGTTTTTATCAGATATATAGTATCTAATGACAAAAGCGTGGCTTACCACATTCTTACATACATTTATGGTTACACGACAAAGTCAGACCCGATAACGTCGACCATTTAATTTGTGTCGAATTTTCAAATCGCGATGAAGACCCAGAATAACAAGATATTGTAAAAACCCATATAGTGTACAGACCTTGCAGTACTTTGAAAACAAACTTATCATACATTAAAGACGATGGGTGCACTAAAAGATTTCCACGAGCGATGATTGAAAATGCCATAACAGTGTGCCAAGTATCGCAGACGGACACTACAGCAGGGTGGTCATACCACGAAAATAAGATCACGTGGTCAGGAGATTGTCCTCGATAACAGATGGGTCGTGCTTTATTCACCCATCCTGTTAAAAACATTTAATTGTCATAAATAAAATGCAATAGTGTCGAAAGTATTAACTATATTTGTAAATGCATTAATAAACGAAGTGACCAAACTACATTAGATGTCACAAATTATTGCAATGAAATCACCAGATTCCAAACTGGACGTTACTGGCTCTTTTATACATAAGCACCATCCACCAGTTGTACATCTCGATGTTCATGTCGAAGGAGGTCAGCGGGTTTATTTTAATGCTGATAATAACACGTAGCGATTAGAGAATCCAAGACTGATAACTTTGTTAGCTTTCTTTCAATTTTGTGCTACGGATGATTTTGCAAAAAAATCTCCTGTACAATGAGATACCTTCTTACTACACGTAAAATAAGCAATATGGAAAATTCAATCGATGACGTGACATGGCTTCCCGAAACATGCTCATATCCGGGAAGTCGTGAGCATTTCCCGGGAAGAGGAGCCACGAACTTCTACCCGCCTGGAGACAAGCCATACGGAGGAGGCTCAAGAAGATGAGGAGGAGGATGGTAATGCTGGTGGAGGTGGCTCCACTGAATGCAAGTCTCTCTGAACCCCAAAATAAAAAGAAGAAAGAAGAACTTGAGAACTGGGAGAGATTGGTATTAACGATATCAATCTAGTCAGAAGTGTTATATATATATAACACTTCTGACAAAGTACTTGAGATGAAAATGGAGATTGATATCAATAATACCAGTCGTATGTCTTCCTCAAGGATCTCCGCCGGTGTAATAGAAAAAATCGCAATGGCCACGGTTAACATCATGGCTCATCTTAGAGGCATTTGAAAGCTATTTTTGGCGATTTGGTCCGAGCTATAAGCGGCGCTTTGCCGCAGTCAGGTAAAAATAATTTACTTTCATGTAAGCATATTTTCTTTAGTGGCTGATTAGTGGCGTATTTAGTCCTGAGTAAGCGATTTACACTTAGATTGGGTATTGGCAAAGAAGTAAGTTAAGGTGATATTTTAAGCAATTTTAAGTAAGTCTACGCAAGCATATTTGTAAAAAGATTTTAACTTTGACTAGCATTTGCTAATATTGAAAATTACCCATAGTTTTTAATTATTATAATATACAACGCAAATTTTTTTAAATATTTATTGTCAAATACAGTGATAAAAACAAATTTAAAACAAAAGTTCTTTTAAAGGATAACTTGGGGCATATTTTAAGTAATATTGATGAAGTCGTTTTATGTATCTAGTATTGATGAAGTTAATATCGCTATTAAGTTTGTCCCGTCTATTATAAAGCTGTGGATCATACACTAAACGCACTTCCAGGTTTACAAACTTTATTAATGTTTTAAAAAGATGATTATAGATATATTATGCTCCAGACACATAATTTAAAAAATTTGAACAACTTTTTTCTTGTTGTACAAAAAATGTATAGAAACTCTTGATGATTGCTATAAATTATAGTTAATATATAATTGATTAAAAAAAATTTAACAATTCTTATCTTAAAAATTGCATTTTACTATAAAAGTGATTCGTACTTGTCCCTATTTTTTCGCATTTTTTGTTACTAAACAAGTAAGTACACAAAACGGCTAAGTATTAAAACCTATAGATTAATAACCCTGTAGATTTGTTGGTTAGCTGGTAGACGAAGATTTCTTCGGATTCTAATAAAAATTTAAAACAAAACAAAGTCTTGCGATGGTTGTGAATTATAATTATAGCTGAGATGACTTTCTTAAACATACTCGTATCGCTAAATATAGAAACTTCAATAAGAGTTATATTTGTAAATTGCCAAGTCGCGTCGTATTGTATTGCTTCAATGATACCACACACCTTCCACTAATTACCTGTTCATTGCGCATGGACTGGGCGTTAGCATGACATGGTTACAGACCAAGTAATGAAGTCGAGACCTCATATCCACTGTTTTTATAAAGTCGACGACGGCACAACATGCCTCTTCCTAAATAGAAAAGATATTGAAATAAAATGATGCACTGAGTATGTCCCTCCGTTTTTTTTGGATTTTCTTAATTCCTAATACAATGTTTTATCCTCCAAGTACGAGGGGAGGTCTGAAAGTCAATACAATCTCCCTTAAGCTCAATACATTTATTAGATTGTGAAATTATATGTCTAAACCATCAACAAAATATTTTTTGTCTTTGTCCTGAAAATGAGCTTAAATTGCCTCCTTCACCTCACTGTAGTCCTTAAATTTTCTCCCTTAAAGACGTACCAGTATATACCCGGCGTTTCTTTACGGTAGCTTTTCGCCTTGAATGACGTAACAGTATATACCCGGCGTTTCTTTACGGTAGATGTATTATTACTTTAAAGTTATTTTCAATATAATAGTTGTTTAACCGTTTTAGTGCCATGGTTTTTTACTCATATATACTTAAAAATGCCAAAGAAATCTTTTGTTTTTGATATCATTTACCCTTGTCTCGAAAAAAAACTGTATCTCTTCCAAAAATTATCCAATTTTAATAATTTTTTCGGCGTTTTCTTAATAAGGATAATAAAACACAAAGAAAATTATGGAAATATATATTGTGAACAAAAATTATAACAAAAACTGAAATCAAGGTCACATCGTATTTTCGCAGTCCGGTACATCCTCCGTATCAGCAAAATAATTGTTATCGTCACTATTATCACTATCACTAAAAATTTGTATTACGCTAAATTGTGAGCGCACCACAATGTCACTCCCACTATCACTTTCTTCACAACTTGAAAAACGATCATTTTCACTCGAATTATTTTCGTATTCCGACATTATGGGTTAAAAATTTTCTTTTCCTGGATCCTCTTTATATTGTAATTACTAATAGTATTATAATTTGAACTTTATGTAACACGTAGAAAGAAAAAAAATTAGTGATGCGTTCGAGCGACCTCCCCTACCGCGCGCTAAACAGCAACTGATTTCGCGAGCGCGATCGCGCTCTTGGCAAATTTAGTTAGTACGCGCACTAACGCGATGGCGCTCGTCGGCACTCAAACGGTTAAACCATGGAAGAAGCTCGAAACAGTTGACATGTATTGTATTGGGCCTAGGTGCGAAGAAGTGCACCTAATAAAGTGTTCTTTCTTGTCCGGTTTGATGCCAAAATATGAAAACAATGATACAAGGTAAAGATAAGAGATGAATTATCTCCAATGAGTTGTTTACATTGTTGTGAAGATCACTTTAAGTATGTTTTATTTTGATAGCTAGGATGATTTCAGTCAAGAAGTGAGTTTTTCATATAAGCAGTAGATAACTGTGTACATAAACTATTTTACAAAAAATTAACACGCTTTTCATTGTTTATTGTTCACGTTGAGAAAAAACTACATAAGATTGCCAAAATATATAAAAAGTAACTTGACTGAAACGTAGTAAACTTACTGAATGTAAATAACATTACATATAAATTAATAAAACATAGACGGCATGCAGCCATGTTTTTAAAAATTATAGGTTACGTTTACTGCTCTGAATATTTATTGCCTATAACTACATTTATACGTAAAAACGTACCTTGCAGCTTTCACTAGTTTGTTCCCAGCGGACGTAAAACCTGAATTTAAAGCAAAATCTGATGTCATCTGAATGCATCTATTCTCGGCAGATTATCCGATTGTGCTTTCAGAAAACTTTCAGTCATCGTTCTAGACGATTCTCTATCTCACTATGATAAAAATAGATATGTAAAATATTGCAAGAACACTATTTTTCTTTATCAAATACAGCAAATGGCATCCATATGGTCAACGATACGAGCTTGTTTACATAGACTCTGACATCACGTTTCGTTCTAACCAATAATTTTGAATTTTCTCGCATAATTTGCACTTTTGTTTATTAATTTATGCAACTGAAAAGGAATCAATTAAGAAAACAATGGTTTAGATATAATGTCCGGTTGATAAAAAATTTGAACCAAAGGGCATGGCCAACTTTCGTATAGACCTCTCCCTAGTTGTCTAATTTCAACTGTTATTTTTACTGTTTCGTAATCCTGGGTATCTGTAAATCCATAATAAGAAAGAGGTTCAAGGAGCTCGAACTTTCGTTAAAATTAACAAAATATATGTATTTTTATTTACATTCCTACATACTATAAATATCATTTTTTTTTTTAAATTTATGTAATTTGCCAAATTATTAATAAATATTTAAACGTAAGCAGTCCTATAATACCAAGAAATAATAGAAAACAATAAAAACCACCCAAGCATAACAAAGTAAATGAAATGGCGCTGCTTAGAATATAGAGTAATCCAGAAGGCGCATACGCACAAATCACTTCGCGGTCACGGTGAAGCCAAAAATCGGTGGAGGGGGCACCGCACTCCACTTACTAGCGACGCCCCTCCAAAATTTCAATTTAAATTTCTAAAATATTTATTCTGACCACAACCAATAGCCAAAGTATTTAGATTAAAATTACTAAAAAACTACTAAATAAAAAAATACTTTGTCACATTTTACCATTTTATTGATTGAAATGAGTATTATAATATATTATCATTAAACATGTGTGTGCGTGAGCGTATGCGCGTTCGCGTGAGCATGTACGTATGCGTGTGAGCCTGTGTGTGTTTATCCATTAATCTACAAAATTATTTTGATAATTTTGCAAATTATATTTTGATTTTTGTATTTTACCACCTTTTTTTTGTAGTAGAAGCAGGAAAAGTACATTTTTTGTTTTCATTTGTATACTGCCCGTTTTATTTGTAATAAATAGTTTCAAATATTTACGTAACAACTGTATATTTGATTTAGTACGAACTATTCATATTTATTACGCATGTCATAAGTAGAGAAAATCTTGAAAATAGGTTCTTCAGTGGTATAAATAAAACTAATGTTTTTTCTCAAATTTCTAGTTTAATTTCAAACAAATTAAACCAATAAAATTAATTTTAAACAAATTAAGTTATAATTTACTTCAATTACTATATATATATATATATATATATATATATATATATATATATATATATGACATTTTGCATTTTTCATTTCGAGCAATTACGATGTTTTAATTTGGGTAAACTATTTTTAAGAGGTGACAACTGACAACACTACTTCGATATTTTAAAATTGCATAGTTAATTGAAAATGAAATTAAGTAATAGTTTTTATGTATTAAAAGTAATGCCCATTTCTTTCTTTTGCAGTTTTGCAGGTGGGCAGATGAGCTATATTGTCACGTAACCTTTCAAAGCTGTCTTAAATTGCACTGATAGCAGTGTTTTGATACTACGCATTTTATGCGTAGTTTTTTGGACACACTATCGCGTGTGTTCTCGCATTCTGCAGTACTCATTATTCTAAGCGCGCTGTCACCTGTCCGCATTTTTTATAAACGTAATTAGAGTTACAAACAGGCATTGGATAAAATTCAGATATCTCAGAATTTGCGGAAATAATAAAGTAATAATGTAAATAGAGTATCTGTATATATACTTTATGTTTTCGGCATCTTATTTAACAGCCATCATCCCAGTTTTGTTCGTAAAGAAGTTGACAACGAAGACACAACAAGCGTTCCCAGTTGTTGCATGGCTTTATTGCAGTGAATGCACCTCATAATGAGATATCATACAATATCCAAAATATTAGGTAAAAGAAATGAAGGTGTCGTGGATGATAGTCAATGAACACCAAGCGTGAGTAAAATTCGCACAGTAACCAACAACGAAAGCGTCACGAAGATAAAGCAAAAATATAAGCATGCTTGCATGCTGTCCTTTATCAGTGTTACCAACTGTAAAATACTTCTATCCAATGCGGTATGATTTTGAAATATCTGTTTTCGTATTTTATTTCCTGATTTAGTTAATATTTATATTTTAATTATTGTTTTTAACCCTTCAAAGTTACATCATTTCAATATAAAAATCTATTGTCATTATCAATATAAAAATGTTAAATTATTGGGCATACTTCTATTATTGGGCATTCTAAACGTGAAATGGAATGTTAAAATAGTGGAGAAAAATAAACATCAAAACAATTCCTTTTTATTTCACCTAACTAATTATTCTCAAATTTTATGGATGTAAAAAATTCGTGTATATTTTACATTCCTGCACATTACAAGTACAATCGATGTTATTTTTCGCTAATGAATAAATCCCCCAGTTATTTTAGAAGCGGCGGAATTAAAAAAAAAATTTAATTTATTCTACATTAAGTTCAAAACTTGAGAACCTGTAAGGCTGTAAACAAATGGACAGACGGATATTACGAAATCGTGAAAGTTGCCCTGGGTTGCCTTTTTACTACTGAACCCTATATATAACATGTCATGAAAACACGTTTGACATTTAACACAATTTTTTGAGTTTAATCATTTAAATAGTTTCTGTGACATATTTCATTGCAAACCTTTAGAACTGCACAAAATGTTATTTAATACTTTCTTTTAAATAAAAAAAACGAGGGCGCTTTAGACCACACGTCTGAAGTAAAACTTCAAATTCACAAAATATGAACTTTAAAATGAATTTACAATTTTATTCACTTTAAACGTAGAATATTTAATGTATTGAACAAAATAATAATTTATAAAATTGTTCAAGAACGAAATGAAATTACAAAATAATCAAAAAAATCACCGTTCGCGTAACGCTAGCAAACTCGCATATATATATATTTCATGCACTGGCTATGAGAGAAAGAGAGAAAGAAAATGTGTGCTCGCACCTCTCTCTATTGTCCCTGCAGTAATATACGAAACGTAACTCTCTTTCTGTCTTCACTACTCCAAGTCAAGCGTACGTAAAGAAGTTTTACTTCGAAATTCATTTTTTCTGTTATATGTACCTATACACATAAGTACACACCATATTTAATCCATATGCAGACACATATAAAATATTATTTTTACTTCGAGCATCACTGTAAAAAGCTTTTCAAAGGCTTTATAAGGTTGTTTTTTTTTAATTATATTTTACTTTAAAATGACTGTATCAAGAAGCAACAAAGTTTTAGGTTTTGAAATCTCACGCTTTGTATGAGGCATGATTAATATAGGCACTATAATGGACTTTTTACTAGATCTCAATTTTCATTTTAATAGACTATATTTTTGTATAGCCGGCAAGGTTGGTGGAACAGTTCTGTTTCCAATACTTGTTACAGATATTTAAATCAATGACGATAATGATATTCTTTACTTACATTGCAATGCTGTATGTACATTGTGTTTTGTTTTGGATGTGACTCATCAAGTTAACAACTTATAGCATTCTCTCAGGAATCTTGTAATTTAAATTCTGAAAAGAAGTTTTGTTCTTTTGTCCCAGCACCTTCCTGCATTCATATGGTCTTCTTTTATCTCAATACTGTCATTCAAAACCATAATGCAATGGTTTTGTCCCTTTTCCTCACATTCATATGTTCAGAATTGCGATAAAACGAGCAAGAGAACAAAGCTGAGAACAAATTTGTATATTACAAAGAATGATAATAATATTTTGTGAACGGAATAACCAGCTATAGATTTCAGTTGCACATTAAAAAGAGAAATTGTGTAACAAATAAAACGAACTCACGTATGAAAATGTTTATTGATATCACAATCATGTCTACAGACCTACCCACTGCAATCTCTTCATGAATACATTCAGCACAATAATACATTTAATAATACAATAAGAGTATTTTTATTGATAAATTTCCCATAATAAATACTAATCTGACACAATGCAAAATTAACGACAGCAATACCTATTCAAAATGTGTTGCTGCAGACATTTATGTGAATGTATATATGGAAAATTATTAATTAAAAGATGATGTTATGAAATAACTTCTTTACATTATAATATTACCTTTCGAAGAATTTCGAATATTTTGGATTTCTTTAAATTTATGTATTTTGAAACAAGTTCTTGACATATAAAAATATAATTTTTACCAACAATTACAAGCCATCTTTATACATAAATAATAACCACACCTTGTGTGTAGGCTGGAATACTGACATAGTAAAAAAAAGTCATTGCTAAAAAATAAATGGAAATTAATGACTTAATATTAATCCCCCAGCTGATAATTACGAAATACAACATTGAATATTAGGTATGTAATTTTAATATACTTAATAAACTTCGTGATCAGAAATAATGATGTTATTAAATTTAATTCAAGCACAAAAATTAAAGTTTAATATTGTAATAATTCAATTATTTCATTATAGAAAGTAGAAACATCGCTACCTACTCATGAAAAAACTACGTCTAACTCATGTACTCAATACACTTTAATTTAACAAGGTTTTGTTTGTTTACTATTGAACTTCATCTACTTGCTAGGATATTCTTTTAATATTTCGTGAAATTTTTACAATTGTAGCTTTTCGGGTGATCCTAATCTTTACCACAAATGGTTACATTATTTTGCTCCAGTATTATGAGAAGTACTTTTATTAAAAAATGATTTATTATAACTTTTATTATAAACTGAAATAAAGTAAATCATAAAATATGACGCTTTGTTTGGGTAAAATATTATGGATAAAAGAGAATAGGCACTTCTGTATGAACTTTTTTGTTAAGCTAAGTATTTGGTGTATAATTTGACGACTTCACATTTTTCAAATTAATTTATCATAGTGATCATTTATTTATTTAAAAAGCCTTTCAAACAATTTATTGCTTTTAATTGAGTAGACAACTTTATCACCCATTCTCTTTAAGAGCCTTCATTTTTATGACTTTTATCTAGGGATTAAAAGATAGCATAACGAAATTGTCAAAAATTACTTTTAAATAACAATTTGTTTTTGGAATCACATTTTACCAACTTCAGCTGTAAAAATAACATGAATAAATCATTTACAAATATTATGCCAGTGGAAAAATTTACCATTCCCAAATTTAAAAATGCCCCCATTACTTCATAATTACAGAAAGATTTCAATAAATACAAAAGTAAAACTAAATGGCAGTTCTTGAAAATACAATTGCAAAATAATAGATGACTAGAAACCACAATACAAGACTTTAATACTTTACAGTATACAAATTAAATAGGTACATGTTATAGAACAACCGATTTTCCAGGAACTACTGAACGGATTTTCCTATGGTTTTCATAGATGTATAACATAAATATTTTACGAAAATTAGCCATCTGTGGTGATGATTGTAGATGAAGTCCGAAAAACGTTGAATCTTGGCAAATATATATTTTAATATACATTTTCATATTAAAATGTATATTTGTACTATGGAGAATATATATGTATTTTTAAATCATTAAGATACATGGAAACAATATATGATATTATTCTTCTCAAAAAGTTCTATAATAAAGTCTGAGACAGCATATATGTGTATATATACATATATATATATATATATATATAGATATATATCTATATATATATATATATATATATATATATATATATATATATATACATATATATATAATATATATGTAAAATTCATATTAACTATCTAAAAAACATAATTTTTCAATTCAATTTTTCTAAAACTTTTAGTGCATAACCATCTTAATTCTTTTGAAAATAATTTTTTAATCAGCTTCCTCCATTTGTTTACACCGAATTTTCTTTACATATTGTAGTTTTCTAATGAATAGTTTTCTAATGGCTGTAATGGTGTTTTTAAGTAAGTACAACCAATGCGTATAGCATTGGTTTCATACATTAGTATAGGAAGCAGCAACACGTAAATAATCTTTACCTACCAGTTCGAAACCGAGACGGGTCACTAATATGAATATAAACTCTACTCTCTCTACTCTACTCTGTTTAAAGTATCAGTGCTCTACATGTGGTTCTAGATGGTTTTTATTTTGCATAGATATTTATATTACATATTTTTCAATAACATTCTTGAATTATTTCATGCTATTAAATTTCCACTGACACAATATGTAATGGATTACAATAATATTGTAACATATTATTTATCACACAATTCTCCTAACTCTTAGAATAATACATAATGTCGTTATCACTAAGGTTATATATTAGAATTAAATACAATATCTACTTATTTACATTTATTTTAATGTAATAGATATAACACATAGGCACATCAATTGTTAATTTTTTTTTATAAATTACAATAATTACAGTGGTCTATTCAACAATACTTTACAGATTGTGGGTTAAGAGATACTAAACCGTGCAGGATTCCATGAATGATATTTTACCAGTTCATACTTTAATTATTTAAGAAGTTTAATACACATAGAGAGACATCGATTAATAATTACCGATCTGTACTAAGAATAATACTACACTCTATAACGATAATGTTTAATATTTATCAATGTGAACTAAATCATGCCCTAATATTGTTTAAAGTCTAAATCTCAAATTGTGAATCTACACAAATATTAAAGTTTAAATAATTGTTTTCCTGTCGTTGGAATTGTATTATTTAAATAAAAGGCTTACATATTTTATTATAGAATTGATCAGAATGACAGTTTTTCCCCCAGAAGTCATATAATCATGGAGAATTCTTCTAAGCTTAAATCATATCCCTGGTGGAAATATTTCTCTGTATATATACTCAGACTAATTCTTTCAGAACTCTGAAAACGTGTTGGTTATTCTATAACAGTTACTCATAGTTATTAAGAGATCTTGAAGAAAACTGGCAGAGTGATTTTCTTCAAAATCACTTAATACCAACGAATAAATTTTTTAGGAGAGTCCGCACTCATTTCAGAAAATTGACTTTCAATGACCTATTAAGTTTTACTGAATAACCAACAGTTCACTTTCAGAGAAATATATCCACCACAGATGTTATAATAACCCAGTCAAGTCGATTCAGATATCTAAAAAAGTAAAGGTGTGTAACATATATTTCAACATAACATTTCATTTAGCACAAATTCAACTAGATTTGTATTAAAATTTTAATACTCAACCGAGCAAGAATCGAAAATAATAGGAAATTTAAATTTCTGAATAAAGCTTGTAGATCTATTCAATTTAATGAACTTGATACAAAAAAAACCTTATTAAAAAATACGTCACTACTCTTAATCTGTTGTGTTACCAGAAAACAAACAGAATCTATTATAGTACCTAAATAACAGATACATGACAAGTTTCAAACATTTTCCAATTAGAATTTGTGAAAAGAGTTACAAGGAGTTGAAGCAATGTCGCTGTCAAACTGGTTTAAAATAAAATAATATTCTCCACATCTTAATTTCACATCTATGTAAAAGTTTTGTTATGTGATGTCAGTTTGTATTAATGAATAAGGTATTTTGAATTTTTTCTGAATTTTACCCAATTATTCTTATTACCCTGTTATATCCTTAAATATATAGTAAAGCCATAAGATTATTTTATTATAACTTTATGTGCAATTGAAGACTTCAGCATCTAACTTTATCATTTGAAGCTTATAAGACCTGTAACTCTTTCATACTAATTATTTGAATTAACATATCCATTCGATTCACAAATGTTGGCTTATATAGAAGGCAAAGAAATCTATAAGTGGCAAAAGAAACATATTATTTCTTCTTTTCATGAAAACCTGCATACACTTCATTTACTTTCTTTTTACTTCTCGCTTTACTCAAATAAGGTTGTTATTTATTTGAGTAAAGCGTTTTTTCTGTTATTTGCTTTTCTGATGTGAAAGAGTTCGAAATAAATTTAATGTATTTAAATCTAGTAACAGATTGAGCCATTTTCCTTATCTGATTAATAAACATGAGAATAGCTTTTAAATTAGACATTTTTTTTATTCCATTTCAGCATTGTTCTTTGAAAGCTAAGAAATGGCTCAAAGACAATAAGGGATTTAAGTTATTATTCAAACAAGTGAGAGAATATCTACTTCACCAATTTGAGCTTTAGAATCTTAACCTTCTATAATAATTTACATCAGTATCACTAACGACTTTGGTCAGATAACTAACACATTGAGAAATTTTTATTTTGCATGCTAATATGTCTAGTATGTTTTCCAAAATACGAACAACACCAAATGTCCCAAGTTATGATCTAAACAAAGATATACTTTCATATAAAATTGTAGATAATCCTATCTACGAGTGCTACAGATTCATTAACCCTTGGATTAAACGAGAATTAGGGATTGTTGTTAAATCTAGGATTTCTCTAGCTAAACAATGCTCATACACATGTATTACTATATTTTATTTGTGAACAAAATGTCACCTAATATTGTGACAAAAAGTGTTTAACAAAATGTATATATTAATGTAAATCGATATATTCTGAGCAACGTCGTGGTAAGTGCTCTTCAAACTTCTCATTACCAGACACAATGTGAATTTTTATTTCTTCCTGCCTTTTATGTCGTACCGCCATGCTCCACCATGTCAGAAATAATTTAATGCAATAGATTAGACAAATGAGATAATTTAAAGTTTAGCTCATTGGAAGACATAGTAAGTCCTCCATTCTTACCTATTATCTTAGAGAATTAACTGAAAATACAATTTGTACTTTAGAAATATTTACTTTATAATATTTAGTAAAATGTTCATTCTAAATGCTACTTGCGCTATCAAAACTAATAAAGCTGTCTCTTTCTTATTAGGGAATGGTCTTATGTTGGAAGTATTGTTTGAGGTCAACATTTCTTTCCAGATTACATTATTATACGACATATTTTCAAGTACTGAAAAGTTAAAACTGTACATAATTTGTAATGCAGCTTATCTGCTACGCAAATACGTTATAATTGTTTTCCGATTCGGTGATGGCGGCAACATGCGCAAGTATTTAAATCTAATGTACTTATTAGAACTTTTTCTAGTGGCAAAATTTTCATGACTTAACCATACAGCAATTGTTATAAGTATAAAAAGAAGTTTGTGTCAATTTTGAATACGTATGATACTTACACAATAACTGCAAAAATATATTACAACAATATAAAAATCTAGTAAGCCAAATATTACAATAAATAAAAGTCATTATTATAATATATGGGACGTAACAGATATTATTATATATCAAACAACCCGTATGTAGAACGACCTTGTTTATCTCATATTTAGTATATTTTTTTCCCTCTACTACATGTGTGCATTTCCACTTTATTGGAGTTAAAAAAATTAATGGACAAGCAAATATTTTAGTAACAAAAAGCAATTACAACAAGAAATTGTAATAAACATGTAGCTGAAACTGTTAGTATTCTTAATGTTAATACATGAATGCTTTTGAATGAAAGTAGGTTTAGAATGGCTGTGAATGTGTCATAAAAGGAGGATTTGCAAAGTACATACAGCGACAACATTCAAATGTTTTTATGTTAATTAAATCTTTTAAAAACACACACATGCAGTTTACACATTATTAAATAAATACATTATAGACTAAGTGATATTCTAAACATTCAGTAAGTATTGTGATTTTAAATATTATTTTTAATTACGTACGTACACAGTAATAAAATAATGATGTAAAACATTGGCCTTTAATGATTTCATTGTACTTTGTCTAATTGTCTATGATTTGTAAGCTTACAAATATTATCACACATATAATATTTAATAGGATAATTATATTGTTAGAGTATTATAAACATTCAATATAATATAGTTATAAACTGTGTAACTCTAACATCTAGAAAAAATACGAATCCTAACTATTTCTAAGAGTTGCAAGATATGAAACAAGCCGTAACTGTGATGTGTCACACCTTCACACTACACACATATACAGATCCCTACTAATATCAGACTTTGAATAGATTCATTATAAGAAAACTGCTTCATATTACGGTCTATACAATTAACATTTTGATTTATAAACAAGCAGATGGATAATATATCAAATGAACAAGAAATTGTTTAACCAACATTTTAATAATATTTTATAATTTTCTATTTTGTAACAATTGATGCATAAAAGTCAGTATAAGTAATTCCTAACAGCAGGAATAAGGTAATGTTAATTGTCTTGACCATTTTATGAAACATTTAATATGTTTTGATAGGTGAACCACATATTTCAAGTTTTATTCGTACCCAAAATTTGAAGTCGACTAACATATTTGGGAGACATTCCAAAAGACATCTTGCAATCTATAATAAGCAATAATAAATAGCAATAAAAAATAAAAAATGAAAACAATTTATAAATATACCATTTGAAAACTTGTGTTATTTATTACAATCAGAGCAAATAAGTTTAAAAGACTACTAAAAGAATTAGCGCCATAAAAAATCACTTTTGATTTAAAAATGTTTGCACTGTTTGTGAAAGACCTTTTTTTTTAATTGTTTACGAACCTTTTTTCTTATGCCATACTATTTTTCACTTTTATACCTTCCGGCATGAGCTATATGACAAGTTGAAATATTTGTTGACAATTTTCAATGCAAACACTGAAAAAACTATATTTTTATTCACTGACTCCACAACGTAACCCATTGAACTATGGTGTCCACCTTCTAATAATAACATTAACATTATTTAACAACTAAGTTTTTGGTTTCCAGTGCAAAACAGTAAGTCATTTTATATTTTCACGCCATGCTTGTTCCCATTTAATTACATTTAAGAAGTTTAATTATTAAAAATGTTTCTGAAGGATTATGCAAACATACACTATGACCGTATGATTATTTAAGACATTATCTGTTATAACTACCTAAACACGACTAAATTCACAAATATGTTACGTTATTATAAAATAATGCCTGTATTAGGAAATGAGCTTATATAATATTTATTAAAGCAAACTTTTCAGACTAATCAGAATTGAGACGTTAAGATAGAAACAACTACAAAATTTGTGATTAGATCATTGATTGTATGATAAAACAATTCAATGAGACAATAGTTCCTACCTGTGAACATAATGGAAGTTTAAATGAAATTTCAAACAAAAGCGTGAATCTACTATTCAAGTTATTTAACAACAATTTATTAACAAAAATTTTTTTACTACAAAGGTCATTTCAATTGACCTAAAATGTAAGCAATACAATAATTGATTAAAATATGTATGGCACATATCAGACTCAATATTCACATCCTATTTTGGATGCTTCTAACAATGGACATAAAACATAAGTTTGATTAAAGGTTACTTAAGGAGGCTTACTAGATAGTTAAGAAATTCTTACTATTGACTCCAGCTACTAAAAATGTCCCCTTACACATCTCAGAAATGTTATAAAAGCAAAGCTAATCTCCGAAACTACCTTATTCTGTAATTGGAGAAGCTTATACCTAGAAGTGACAATATACGTAGAGTACTATGAATACATGATTAGTGATGTTATGTTCACATTGAACACTAATGGCTGACATCAATTCTATTTTAATATGAATTTCATTCAATGTTTACATAATTATAGTGATGATTATTCGGGAATTACAATGTCGAAGACATTCTCATTACATCTTCCAGCGCACAATTGACTTCTAATTGTTCAACAATTTTGTTGATGTTTAAAAATGTATTGGCTGCATACGAGTGCACATACGATTTGCAAAACTGTTGACGAATCGTATTGACAGAAATGTTCATCGACATAATTGTTGAGCAAATATCGTATGACAGGAAAATACATTAAAGTGTATAGCAGTGCACGCACAGTCAACAATTTAGTAAATAGTTGGCTGCTCAGTTGGCAAATGACCGTCAAAGCAGTAGGTCACGTCACATCCCGTTATCACATCAGGACAAGTTTGCAAGCTAACGTAGCGAGACTGCAGTCGGAAGACAGACCTTTACGATAAAACATTGAAAAATTAATCTATTTAATAAAAATCCGACCCCCATAGACAAACTGAAAGGGTTACCCGATGCAAGAAAAAAATATTTCTAGAAAAAAATATGGGGCGAAATATGTTCAGAAATGTTTTCTTATTGTGGTGGTATTAACGTGTAAATGAAAGGAAAATGCACTAATTTCGTTAATTTTTCATTCGGAAAAAATTAATTTGAATAAGAATTTAAAAAAAAATTATCCAGATACATGGTTAGTTTTGGATACCGAATATGAAATTGTTCCGAAATAAGTCTGCCACTATAAATGGTATAGACCCTAAATTGCTTCCGGATGTTTCCTTTGCTTTTTCTTTTCCATCAATGTGTTTGTTTTTTATCAGTCCGTGACAGGAAATGAACAGCCATGTGCGCAACCAATCGACAAAACAGTCGAGTCAACATGGAAATCACGAGCACGACATCGACACGACAAAACGGTTTGGTCAATGAAGTGTCGTTCGTGTACTGTAACCCTAAAGCTACTAAAATCTAAAATAGTTTTATTATGTATCAACACATAATGAAAAAATAAATATCAGATAGATCTAATCAGTGTATATATAAACGACACTAAACTCTTATGAAATATAATTTGCAAATACACACATATTCTTTTTCATTTAAACCATTAAATTGCACAATTAGACTTGCAACAAAATGATATCAATACACTATTCGGAAGATTAACCACAATTTCTATTTAAATCCTATTACTAAAATCATACAAAATATTTTAAAAGAAGTTTTTGAATCATGTCACTTAATGGATAGTTAAAATCTTTTTATTTTCTACAATTATCACACGATTAACATTTATACCTAATCGAGATTATTTTAAATGATATTAGTGAATTGTAAATTAAATGGACAAATTCCTTTATATTTAAAGACATTAATATGTAAGACAGAGTAGATTTAAACTTTTTAAAATTTAAATGCTTTAATTAAAATAGAATCAAGTTTCTAATTGTAAAAATACAAGCTGATTATCCTTTAATACAATAAAGGAATACAATTATGGACAGTAAATTACCATAGAGTTAATATATTTTTAATTCGATTAATATTAGTAAATAGTCATTACGATTATCACACATAACAAATACTTTTTATTGATTAATTTTTAAAATATTGATGAGTTTTATATTTATCAATAATTTGTTTAAATCTTTGTGAACAAATAGTTGTTCAAATTCTAACTATTATTAAACAAGTGGTGTTAATTCATTATTCATAATGTAAGCACCAGGGCTGAAGAGTGTTAGCCTCGTTTGCAGAAAAACTTGAAATGCATAACCCGTGAATTAAGAGAGAAAAATTGCCAAAACCAAATCTGCATCATTATCTTCTATTGCAGCCACAGTATTTGCTGGAGTTTATTCTATTTTATAAACACAAGGCATTTGATGTTGGTAAATAGCTAATGTTAGTATCATAAAAATTCTTTGTTTATTAAAAGTTAATATCTTCTTAGAGTACACGGGATTCACCATTCATTTTTGGTCTTCATGTTGATTTACGGATTTAAAAAGATTATAGGCACACCAATATCCCTGTATATTTGTAGTACTAAATACCTATTTCTGATTATATTGAACCAATGAAACATTAAACATTTCAGCAGTAGAATTAAAAACACTATTTTTAAATTATAGTAATTCAACTTAGGTGTCAGGAATGTTAAACTGCATTGCTATTTCGCAACTAACAAATGCCCTCATCAATCAAAACTGACAACAATATGGTAAATATGATTTATCATTATAAGAATGAACTACACAACGGTGATTAATAATTATTAGATAAAGTCGTCAGAAATTTATTCGTTAGGCCAATTTTTAAAGCAGTTTAATAAAAATAACTAATGAAAATAATTTAATTCAAAACAATGAGAAATTTATTTTACATTAAATTTAGTTGTTTCTTTTAAGGGGTCTTAAATTTAAAATATTAACAGCCGCTTTGTATAAATGAATCACTACCAAAATCAATTAATCTACATTCGAATATAGTTTTTAAACAAATGTTTTCAATATTGGAGAGGTTACGAATTTATATCCTCAAATTACCAATATCATAAGTAACAACATGGTGAAATTTATTTTGTAATAATGTAGAGTAACTGCTTCCTACGAATAAGCAAAACTTCACCAAAGTGAGTGCATCATTGGAGATTGAATCCAGTGTATGCAGGAATACAAGAAAATGGACAAGAAATAGTTTAAATATTCTATAATAATAGGAGTACCCATTAATATTGAATCATAATTCTATAAAAGCAATATACAAATTGAAAATTAAAATGGTAAAAATCAGTAAATCTCGCAAAATATTTACCAGAAGACTTTTACTTTGTTCAACATTACTTTAAAAATTTTAAGTACTGTCGACACAGTGTCACGTCTAAGGTAAACATAACACTCTCTGTGTTACTCGATACGTTAATAGGTATTACTTAATAGATCCATTCCCTCCAACTTCCTCTGCTCTGTCGCATAGTTAAGAAAAATTATCTTGTTAAACTGAAGTAAGTATTTTAAGACACATCCCATTAACCTTTGTGAAACATAGAAATGTGTCAAAATATTCTGACAAAATGAGCATTTTTCAACTGATTATAATTTTGTCGTGGCAAAATGATACCTCTTTAGAATCTTAATATTTCTCCTTAAAATGCTGTTTATGTAAATTTTCACTTCAATTGTTTTAATGAACATGGACAAAAATTCAATAATACAGAAAAATAACAAAAAAATATTGAGGTACTATGTATATTTAATGGGGAAATCGGAAGAATACTGAAAGTGATATCGAGATGAATAAAGCGGGCAAGACTCACTCTTCAAAAAGAGGATGGATCTGAACAGTTAGATAACATATTTATTGTAGATACACAAATGTTAAATTGGTATAGTGTAGTATAGGATTCTATAGATTATTGAATACGAATATGATTATTATAGTCAATAATTTTTTTTGGACCCCATCCCCACCCAGTCAGTGTCCTGAACGAGCGTCACGAAGTATTCACAAGGCAATAAGATGCGAAGGGCGAACACCTTATTCAGCTTTGAATGTCGAAAGATACAATTATTATTTTATAGAAAGAAAAATTTGTTACACTGGTAGTTTCATGTTTTATTTTCGTGGAATGTCTGTTTATGATAATGAAATATTCAACCCAACAATGATGATGCCTATGTCTTTGGCACCGTATTCTTAGAAATAAAGAATATTTTTTTACGATTTAAATAGCTGCATTCCCGATCAACAGTCTATCCCAAAACGGCGATATGACCGGATCTTATGGAGTTTCGGCACAAAAATTGTCTATGACACTGAAATTTTTAAATATTTCACCAACTACGTAAGTGAAATGATATATATTTTTGTCATATATTTATAGGTTTATGTTCTTTATTTATTTACTTATAAGATTTCATTTCACTACTCATCCTACGAGTAGTTTTTTTTATTTATTTTTATGATGTTTCTACAAAAATTTAAACTAAATAAATTAGTTATATTTTGAATATCTTTGTTTCAAATTAAATCTTCTTTTAGGATGGCTTACGGAAGGGAGTAACATCGTGTTGAAACTCTATTACAAGAAGCCATGATATCTGATGGCGACGGATCAGAAATATCATTGGAATCCAAAGCAAAGGTGAAAATCCTATAGAAGTTGAAAGACCAAATACAGAAAGTGACAACGATTTGAGTGAACAAAAATCGGCTTCAGGAAAATACTCATCCTTTTGTGTGAAGAAGGGACAATCCACAAAATGGAATAAAATGTAATCTTGTCAGTCTGTTTGTAAATTCCAATATTGTGACTCAGTTACCAGGACCTAAACGTGCCAAGTATACAAATCGATATATAGATTCCATTGCACATGTATGTCAAACACACAAATGTAACAGAGATAAAATACTTGATGGTTCGTTATGATTAGCTGGAGTAAAGTAAGCTAATCATCTAAATCTAGAAGAGCTGTTTCCAAGGGATAAGTTATTAAAAAAAACTTAAGCCTGAAAAATCTCATCCTTGAGACTGATGTCAACAAATATATAAAAACATATCACCACTGGCGGGTTAAATGCAATTATGATTCAGGCAATGTTAAAATATAAAATATTTTGTAACGGAAATATAAATATTCCTCACTAAGAAAGGTTAATATCGAAAATGTTATAATTTTCTCTGTGTTAGTATTTTTGAGAAGATCCCAAAAGAATCTTGCTGTATATAAATAATAAATAATCCAAATTTTTTATTTGAGCTTTTATTACGGATAGCTAATTTATCTTTCATTAAAAATATTTATATATAAAAATTTATATTTTCACATAATTGTTCTATTGTCATAAACAGAACATATGTGAAAAAAATTAAAATTCGTCATATATATAAATAAGAAATATCTCCAAATGACATATATGAACATATGTGAAAAAAAATTAAAAATAAATTTTTCTTTCTGTGAATTAGTCTTCCAGCGTATTGCTGTGGATTTAAATTCCAAGGGGCTCAATATGTTATGTCATATGATTTTGAGGGTGCTAGTCTACAATGTAATGCTAACCTGTTAATGCATAGTTTATCTCGAGTGACGAGATATATGAAAATATTATTGATTACAATCAATTACAATCGTCTTATTTGCACTAAGAAACTCATAAAAACCAGCTTACTATAGCAACTAGCAAACACGTGTATATACATACATATATAGATATATCTATATTTTATAAATATAATACCTAATTTATAACCAAATATTTTGAACTGTTATAATTCTATAAAAGTAAACAGCATTAAGCCGAAGCTTTTAAATAATAACTTAATATAAAATAAAAAAATTTATGAAACTAAATTTATAAAAACAAGTATAAATGAAGCTGACTAACAGAATTAACACAATATCTCATAATGAAGAAGGGAAAAAAAAGGAAAAAGGAAACTTAAAAAACCAAAAATAAAAACAAAATTAAATAAAGGTACTCGATATTTATTTACAATTCTTTTGTAATAATTGATTAATTATTAATATTAGAAAAAATACCTTAGCAATTGTCAGTGCATACAATATTTTAGTCCCTGGATTCCCAAATATCAAAAAAAAACATAATAATATTTATTATGGTAAGTATTTTTATATTAATTAAAAAGACATCACAAATTAAAAATAAAATAATAGATTGACTTACTAATTCACATTATATACCCATCAGGGTTTTTTTATTAAGTGCATATTTGTATCAATTATAATTATATGCGAGTATCGGTTTGGATATTGATCGATCGTACAATATTACTCGTTACGTCGCCACTCATTAATTTTTACAAGTGAAAAAACTACCAAGTGCAATGTTTTAAAATTTTATTAATTATTCAAAAATTCCTTTCTCAACATCATAGAGCAAATGTCACACTAGTGTCGATAAAAATTAACTGAACATTTTTAAAACTTGCAAACTTAATAACATATCAATTTTCCTCAATAAAAACAATGATGATGACATACATACACACTTATTTAATTTTGTCATACTTCAACATGCTATTTATTAAATATTATTAAAAAACAATTTACATGCTGAAGTTCCGTTTCTTTTAGTATTAAACATTCAGTCGGAATGATTAAATAACAAATATTAAATCGCTTCTATTGTGACGGTATGTGATATGTATATAAAAGCAGTACACTTTTTTTCAAATACAACATATATTCTGTAGCAAGTTTTAAAAACGTAGTTAAAAGAATACTTAGATGATATGTCGTAGACCAGTTTATAATATGAACACAATATAAAACAATTCCATAATAAAATCCATAAGAATGAAACAAAAACCATGTACATAAGAGGAAAGTACGTAAATATGTAATATGTAAAATCATGCTGTGCAACAAGCTTATTAAAAAAATTACAAATTAGACTGTAATAATATTAAAAAATGCAGATAAAGTGTAGTTTATAAAAATTAAATTTAATTTATTCAAGTAATTTTTCATAAAATCAAAATAAACTTTGGAAATTCTATTTTATTTAGATTCATACAGTTATAATTATATTATTGTGGTAACAAAGACGGTCCACATTCATTTTCCAATCGACACTTTTTAATGAACTGACAATGAGAGCATTTGAAAATAAACAGCGGTATCTTGCATATTAAATAATTGTCTGCATTTTATACATTAAAAGCAAACGTATACCAAAACACAACTACCAACCAACATCAGCGCAGTATAACTGAGGGCACATGGAGTCAAACGTATCGATTCATTTTGTTGTTAAGTAATTTTGGAAAGCCTAACATACACAGTATTAATGAAAATTACAAACTATGTACATATCCACTGTAATACTGTCCAATCCTAGATCAATTGCGAATGAGATTATAACATAAACGCTAACCTAAATTCAATGGATCTGCCAATTTCGAATGAAACAAGTCCAACGACCTAGTAAGGTCACTTATTGTACTACTGATATACCCAAACATTTTTATTACAAGGAGAAAAAAACTAAAATTGTTAATATGTATTTTGTACATTTTGATCAACAAGCGTGTGGGCCTACAAATAATTAGGAAAATTTTCACAACGCAAAACTACAATATCTATTAATATTCATAGTATGTAAATACGATAATAGGATTCTATTATGCGATTATTGCAAAAAAACCATATTTACGTGCATAATATTACAATATTTTTTTAACTACAAATAAAAAATACACAACTAACCATATTATGATAAAAAAAAATTCCGAGTTAAATTGGAAAGCCAAATACACAAAATGCAATTTCACAATTAATAAACAAAATTATTAATCGATTAAAACACCCTACTCGAAGCTACTTTAAAATTTTCATTTGCGTAAAAGTATTTAGTAGACAATGAATAATTTAGTTGATTATAAAATATGATAAGAAAATATTGCAACGTATATTAATTATGGAACCCTTTATTATAACCATTATTAATAAAAATATAAAGGACATAATTAAAAAAAAATTATCTTTGAAATAAAACAATCAATAGCAAAGTGCTGTAGCAAAAAAAGAAATTAAAAATAAAACAAAACTACCATTACTGAGGTTACCATAGCACGCTAAAATACATGCCGTCTTCACTCGTAATAAGCTAACCAATAATAATATATGTTCAAATTTATTACTTACAACATAATCGCTACACCTTAACTTAAACCAAACCTACATAAATAAATAATAATTGACACGAAAAAAACGCTCAAACACTGATTATTGCAATATATAATTATATACGTACTCAATCCCGCCAAATTGCATTTACACCTGGGACACGAAACCGCTATGCAAGTTCTTCGTGAATACCGTCTCCATTATTTACGATTTATTACCATTTTTAAGAATTGTAGAATAGAAGAGTATTAAAAAATTTTAGACAGCCATTGACCAATAATTCATATCAAATTTTAGCAATTTTTTGGTATATTTTTATGCCAACAACTAAACTATAGGCTCTCTACAATTACACTGGTAATACTAATGAAGAAATATTTTGTCAATATGTTTTTAAATTAATATGTACGCACATTACAAGTGTACTCAAAGTGCAAATATATTTTAAGAGTATAATTATGTACAAGATAAACAATTTTGCATTACCTCTGGCTTTTGTTTTTGTTTTTGAATAATGTACATATAAGTACTAAATGGTAAATTAACAATAGAATTAATAATGTATATGACACCTAACTGCATTAGCCGACATCGTCTTTAATGGTCGCCTATGAAAGTCCTTACCACTTTTATGGAAGAATCGTCAAAATATTTTGAATATATTCTATTATTATCAATTCAACAAATCTAGCAGAATGTGACATTTCATAGACATAAAAAATTCATTGTCTTTTATATGTCTATATCTACTCTTAAATTACACTCCCATTATTACATCCATAATAATGGAGGTTAAACTAAAAATGTTTTAGATTCTCCATTGATTAATGGCTACAAACAAGTAATCCCTCCCCTTATAATATTATATTGCAACACCAGGTCTTCTTAAACAAAACCATGAAATAATAAAATAACACCACCCCGCTTTGTACGCAGTCACAGTATACATAACTTCAATGACAAGGCCCGCCGGTGTGGACTCGCCGCCTCATAGATAAAGAGCAAATATTAAATTGTTCAATGATATAATACAATGCGTATATATACACAACATAATCTAGAACTACGTAAAGGCGTATAAAACATAATGGGATAACGTGAGATCGGCCTACAAAGACATTATATAGCCACTACAATTTGGTAGTTCAGATGTAAGATGTACATACAATTGATTAATTGACAGATTCGTTCCTCAATAACAAGCGGAACATAACATAAAGTTACTTAGTTGAAAATCATTCAGACAGTGTTTATAAACAAGAAATGCATCATATCTGAGATAATAAATTTTTAACCACATATCTGTGGGCAGTCACAACGCGTGAACGCTTACATCACTACCATTGGTACATCCAGCAAAAAGGGTATATAAAACTGCTGTGAGAACTCCTTCGTCTTTAGATTATACTGTCATTACCCGTCACCCTCTGGGAGACATCTTCACTGATGTTAGAGTAAATAGCAGTATAATCAGATTTGTAATGTCAAGAAAAGAATGAGAAACGTTATATAAGCGTTTAAAATGAAAGTGATATTACCAAATTATTTCATTTTTAAAATTTTTTAAAATTATTCAATAGAAATAAAGTCAATTAGGAACGTTTATAGCCCACTATTGATTTGTTTTAAAATAGTGTTCATATGTCTATATATGCTTTAATCAAATTTATATTCTGTAGCAAAAACACTTAGTTTTTCTACCAATTGATCAAAAGGAATGAACACCAACATCAGAACAGCATATAAGTAAATAAAGGATTTATATCAGGACATTACATAAATACATAATATATATATTTATATATATATATATATATATATATATATATATATATATATTAAGCATCAGTCTTTCTATAAAGAAGATTCCATAAAAACATTCCACATTGGAAAATTTCAACATTAACCATTAAAAACCACTACTACATTCGTCGTCTGAACGGAAAATGTATTTTTTTAGAAGTTAAATACAATAGATATATTAAAAAAAATGCATGCAAGTTTCATCATATATAGTGACGATATCCAAAATGTTCACACTACCAAGTGACATTGCTAATGCTACATTAAAAACTAGCAAATTACAAAACTAATCTGTATTCAAATCAAAATTAACAATTTAATTTTAAATAGCTCTCGGTTCTACTCACATATTTCATAGACAGCTGATTGATGGCCAGACAATCTCGAAGCTTTCATGTAAATTTCTACAACGCTACATTAATGTTAACCGTTAAACCTGACACTAAATGGTAGTAAAAGTAGTTATTCCCGAGATACGACACAATATTAATACAATGCTACTAAATAATTTGTCATTTACATATCACATTGACAATAATAATAAAAATGATTAATAATTTGATATACGGGTTACGGAGACAGAGATACGTAGTTGCATTTATTTAAATATAAATTAGAATAGAAAAAACAACCACACCCTGGAAGCAAATAAAATAAAAAAGAAAACTAATTTTTGCATAAAAAACAAGTTGAATATGCACAATACTTAAATTAAAACATAAAAATAATTAAAATGTTATTCATTTACATAACCAAATATAGTAACGTCTGTCATAATCAACACGCTCATATGCGACATGTTTCGTCTCCTCGTTTCAAAAATACTCCTTACAGGTGCAACAACTAAACTCAACATAATAAGTTCATAGAATGTTCCAAGTAGTCGGCGAAAGAATTATTTACGAACTAAACCCTCGTAGTTTGAACAAAAAATCACAATTCAATTCAGTAACGTCTCGGGCGAGTTTTAAACATTATGCATAAATGCGAGTCACTTCTTTTATCCAACAGTACACAGTTTACCGAGCGGCGATTGGAGATAATGTTAGAAGAATGTTTCAAAATAAACCCATTAAATCATACGTAGGTTCGACACAGTAACATTTGGGAGTTCATTACTAATAGATATATTAATTTAGTATCAATATTATCACATATAAAGCCACAGAACACTTAAAATTGGAGAACAATTAATAATTATTAATAAATTTATATGTATATATTAAAACCAAAATAAAATCGTAAACGCGAACCGTCCACTCGCATAATTGGCAACATTCATGCCCTCTTCTTCTTCTTCTCGTCTGACTAGCGCCTCACTTTTGATTATGTCAGTTCGCAGATGAGCCAACTCTTCCAATCGATCGTCCTGCACGTTGCCCTTCTTCTCCTTCGTTATACAGGAACCAATATTTCTATTGTCGATTTAAAATTGTCATAAATATATGAACACATCTCTAGGATGAGTTGTGAATATCTTGTTTTATATTGGAAAGGTTTCATCTGCCTGATCTCTTCTTCACTTGAGTAATAGGAAAATACCGTTAGGTTGAGTGGCTCAGTCGGTGTACCAAAGATGTTGTTGTGTCTGGTGCGCGACGAGGTAGGTGGGGCTGTATGGCTGCAGGTGTGCGTGATATGGCTGCAGGTGTGCCGGTGGGGCTACAGCAGTGGCGCGGGCCCCGCCGCTACTGTGATGCGCTGGTGGTGGTCCACTGTACAGATAAAATGATGTTACAAATTGTGATTATTTTTAATATCTAAATATGAATCCCACATCAGGTTTTAAGGATAAAGTCATAGTACTTTTGAAATTAACAGTTGTTCTAGCGAATGAATATCTTCTAGAAAAGAATAAACAGTATGATACTTTAACATTTGCCTCGGGAAATGTGTTTAACATAAATCAATTTAATTAAAGCATAGGAGACTAACTCAAAAATCGGTCAACATCACTGAAGTACCGTGAACTTACAGTTCATAGAGAATCCTCTGTTTTCCTTTTGTATGTAAATTTTCAAAGCAATGGGAACTAGACCTTGTCAGCAATAATGACAGATTATCAGGGTGGGTTTACTTCATACAAATATTTCCATTGGAACGCGAAAGCCTTAACTCTTTCGCACACACAATATATATTTATCTATATAACATGATTCTATAGTAAAACAAAATATTGTTTATGGAACATGGAGCAGCGAATACTCTATGATACGAAATTTAAAATCGCTGACTTTATTTGAATTGGATTGTCAAACTGCAAATTTGTAACTTAACATTCTTTTATAGTACAATTTTACATTTGATTATAACATTTGGTTAAAATATATGTAAAATTTTTATTTTAATTCAAATTTTGTTGTATTTGTTACATTTGTTCGTAATAAGAGGAAATTAGCCATAAACATTTCAAGTGGATTGAAGAAGTTACGGCATGTGGAGAATAGCAGACCTCGTCCCCGGCACTCTCAAAAAAACCGCGCTATCATACGGCCCGACACCTAATAAAGACTAAATATTAATAAAATTATCATTTAGTAAGTTTACTTATGAAGTTGAAAGCTTTCTCTTTGTGAATCAATTAATTTTATAGTAATGTAAGTAAGTTACACTAGACGGTTAGTTTAAGATTTTATAGATAGCCCACTGATTTCTAAAGATAAAAACTTTCTATACAGTATGTAATTATGATGAAGCAATTATTACAAACCAAAAAAGAATCCATTTATAAATTTACAATATTATATATATACATTGTTGGTTAAATTATTTGTTCTTTTATTTGCAGTTGGAGGTGGAAAAAACAACCAAAACAGAAAGTGGTACGAAAACTGAACGATGAGAGTCAGTCATTGGAAGGTTTAAGTAATTTAAAGAATATTTATTGAAAGGTAATTATTGAATCAGAACTTGAAGAAGAAATGGCACAGATTTAGTATGGATGCAGAGTTGTTTGTCAATATTTAAGAATAGCCCCGAATTACAAGTTCCTACAAAAATTGTTCGCTGTACCATTGATTGCATTCGCTTTCAAAATTTGCCAAATTTGTTAATTTATACCAAATACTGTATGAGTATTAGGTTGCGCGTAGGCTTCTGATTAAAACAAAGGATTGTGAAAATGAGATTTTTAGTAATAATGCTAACATATTATATATAACAACTACGAGCATATTGATTTAAAAGATAAAAATAAATCGTCACTGCATCCAAGTGATGTGTTCAGCTGAAGATGTAGTCAATGTATTCCAATGTGCCAATGAATAAAAGATTTAGAAAATAATTTTCAATAAAATAATTGATTTAATATGAATTAGGTTAGATGTGTTTTTTAGAAATTTTTAAAATTGTGTAAACAACACAGGAATAATTATGATATTCTTATATTCTACTTTTTGTATTTGATTCTTTATTAAGTGTTGCCGACTATTTACACTGGGGATATTAAACAGAATGTATAAGATAGATTAAATAGGATATAGAAGTTAGCCAATAATGAGTACAAAATCTTTTAAATCAACAATTATGCCAGAACTGTATTCTTTTAATTTTTTTTTTTCAGTACATAGTTTCAATTTCTTTCAAATAGTTTAAAAAAATAGAAATTATCCCCCTGATTTAGCATTTTCTTACATTTAGTAGCACAAAACTGAAGTGTATTGGCACGATAGCAGCATTTTTTCTCTTCGTAAAGTATAATTTCCATAGTGAGTACATTTTATTCATTTCATAGATTAATTGTTAAATTCAAAATAGTTGGAAGGGCAATAATTTTGTGTTACTAAGATATAGAATAAAGCTGTAAGATATAGAATATTGATATTTTTTCAGTATAAAGGTTTACAGTTTAGTAAAAATTACTTATACGAATAATGTAAATGTCGAGTTAAATTAATGAATTGATGTTAAAAACTCTTAGAATTATAATACAGTAAACAGTAAAAGAAGAATTAACAATTTATTTAATGAAAATTTGTATTACAATTGAAAGTATTAGTATATTATTTTAATGATAGAAGCTAGTTAAGTTCATCTTGACATATAAAAGCAGCAGATAGTTTGTAAAATAGAAATGTTCATTCAATGTGTTTATATGTGGCCATTAAGTTTTTTGTTGGTTCTTTTTAGTTATGTCGCTCGAACTGCTGAATTTTTTTCTAATAAAGTTTTTTAATTTCATCATTGTTGTTTCAATTGTATGTATTTTATAACCTAAAATGTAAGAAAAGTACACCTGTCAAAAATACTCTAATGAAGTTGCAGCGAGTGCTCAGCAAATGGGCACTCGCTGCAACTTCATTAGACTGAATAATAGGGGATATAGAAGCTTAGTACTTGAAAACGCGAAAGTGCTATCTCGCTTGCACAATTGAAGTTGACCATCTATTTAGTATATGATCTGTGCATATACCTCCACTTTGACATTACCTTTCTCACATATGCCCTTCTATTTCCATTACTGCTTAAATTAATCTTAGTTATTGCTTAATTTGGATCATATTATTTGTTAGGCATTACATCTATTGCATCTTACCTTAGTTATTCACATTTTTCTATAATTATACATTATTTGTCAATCCAAAAGTAACACTGAACACTTCAACTTTTGCCACTATAAAGGAGTGGAAAAACAGTTTTAAGAAAATCTTTGGCAAAATATTATTGATTTTTACACGTTAATAGTGCTTTCCTAACATCACAGTACCCTTAAAATGATGGCAAACAGCTGTAAATACATAACAATTGAAATAAGATTACACTAAAACTGAGGACTATCAAAAAGTAAAAAATAAAACACTTGGTTACTATTTTATTGTCAATTAAACATTTGAAATAAAAGAGTGACATCATAAAAAATAATGACGTGAATCACACTAGTTCTTTTACAACATTATATCACTTCTGAACAAGACGAGGTATAGAACAATGATATAACGCAATTCAGCCTTCTCACCTTACTTTTTTCGTACAAACATTTTGACACAACGGCAAACCAAAATGACATAATAGCAAACCAAAAATAATTTTTTTATTATCTTGCGGTTTTCCATGTAATTCATATTTTCTAATCCATTGATATAATTCATATTTTTTATATAACAATCATTTGCTATTCCTTCATTCTATATAGGTGAATCATATTAAGGGCTTATTTATATTTTAACGAAAGATGTGTATTTTTGCGAGGTTCGTTATAAACTCTGAGAATATGTACATACTTTTGCATTACAGTAGTTAGAATAATGAAGCTGTAGAACTGGCCTGTCTGTAAATCGAAGATATTAAAGAAAATATTTAGAATAACATGACAGAAGTAATCAAACACAAAAATATTGTTTTTGAAATATGTCTGTAAACCTGTTTCTTTGTTCATACACCACGACAGAACAGCTAAAAGAATTTTGAGGAAGTTTTTACTGGCGAATTCTGTTGGTTCCAAGGAGAAATATTGGTATGTTATATCGCAATCAACCGACTAAAAAGAAGACATGGCAATTTGACGTATCAATACATATTATATTTACTTTTATAATTTTTATAATAGGTGGTGTCGTTATGTCATAATAGGTAGCGAATGTTTTCTATGTAGGTGCTCAATTCAGTTTTATATTCAATCATATCTCAGAATTATTAACATTATTTGTTAACGTATTTACAAAATCCCGCCACTCGAGAATGGATATTTACTAATCATAAAATCACTAATACATGTGTAGCGACGCCGTTTGTGTGTGCAACGAATTTATAAACTAATACGATACGTCAAGTTGGAAAATATAAAATTGTAACAGTTTTTCATTGTGTCCGTCAAACTAATGTACTGTTTTATGTATCCAGAATTTAAATTCTAAAATATTTATTCAAAACAACCCTTCTAAACAATGGTGGGCTTAAGTTAAGCAGGATGCCAAAAATCAGGCTGCATTCAAAAACACAACGAGCAGAATGTATTATCTCAATTATCCTATTTAAAAAAAATGATGCAATATGTACTCAATATCAATGTGATGAAACAATTGTGACCAATACACATATAAGTTATACAAGTAAATCAATATCATAATCTAAATTTCGCACGTACTTGAATTTTATTAAAGCAGAAATCTTTCTGCTTATAATAAGTCTTTACAGGGCTTCTCCGCTTCTTGTGTTCTTTCACGCGTAGATTGAAAAAATGTGTTGTGTGTCTATTTACTGAGTTGTTTTATTTTGTATTTTTCTGGACTATTAAAAATGAGTTTGAAAAACGATATTGTGATCTTTGAGAAATTAAAATGTGTAGCTCAATTAATTTGTATGGGTAAGATAATGGGTAAATATACAAGATTGTTGGTTAATCAAATTTCACATTTGAATACATAGTTATACTGGCCTTGTATTTCTTTTTCAAATGAAAAAGTCGTTTGGAATGGAACCAGCTACAGTGATTTAAATAATTTAGCTAATGCCATTAAAGGATATCAAGTTACCATCAAATGTCTGATGATGAATTAGTAAGCACAATTTAATAATTGGTAATAGCCGGAACATTTTTGAATATTTAATTGTGTGTCATTTGGCCCAACAAGAACTACTCTTTTAGAAAAAAAAAATTTTCCTGTAATTACTCTTTTCTGTGCTTGATTTACACTCACGAGTCCCTCTGGAGTCACAGCAAAGATATAATATTATTTAAATCAAAGGTTTGCAATCGTTGATTAAATACTCATAAATGCTTTATATGCAAGCCTATGCACTTGCAAAACATTGCGCTCCACAGCCCCGCATAGAGTCGTTTAAAATGAATACTTTTAATTTCAAACCTGTTGTGACTTTAAAAATAGTTTATTAAATTGAATATGTTTATTAATGTTCGAAGGAATACTAGAGTAGGAATAGAAATTTTCTTTTCGTCTTTCAGCCTTAACCGAAGATCAGTGGAAAAAGGTGCATATTATGGAGCATATTGTTATGAGTATCACAAGGTTTGGACCCTCGTTGACAATCTACTTCCATAGTTGGGTATTTTTCACAACACCGTTGTGCACTTTGAACCAACTTTTGCTTCTTCCAGAGTCAAAAGTTGGTTCTAGAAATCTTCACTAATTCATGTATCTAAACATGTCTTCCTTGGTGCTATACATTGAACTTTCCATGTGAATTGTTATTCCCGTTAGAGAAAGTTGAATTCACTCAACGAAGGTGGTCAAACGAATATAGTCACCATCTTTGGATTATTTGAGTAATCGTTGACTGATTCTCAAAGTCCAATCAAATCCGGATAGCATGGTAGCCGCCACTTATTTCTCCTACACCAATGGTCTGAGGTGTTTCAATTGGGTTCTTTCAAGATGGACAATTGCTTGGGATCCGTTTACAGATATTACCTGGTCTTATCTCTGTTTATCTTCAAACCATATGACTGATCAGTGCATGAGGGTTGATAGAGAATTATCACTGCTTGAGCATCGGAATAGACTATAATTGAGCTGTCGTTGGTAAACATTAGATCTACTCTAATCTAATATATGTATAAATATATATAATATTAGACCTAATTTCAATATCCTAGACATGCCATATTCATACGTCAAAACCAAATGGTTGATTAGAGCTAAATGGAATATGCAAATTTATAGTAAGGTCAACACATTCATCAGGTCATTAAAAATACGAACCTATGATGGTAGTGGTAGGTAGGAGGGGCAACTCCCACATAGAGAGGAGGCGGAGGTCGTGGCAGATAGCTGGGTGAAACCCCACCTCCTCCTACCGGGCTCAAAACTGTACCGCTTGCAGACCTACAAATAAATTTAAAATATTCATAAGCATATAATGCAACAGATCAAAAGTGTAAAAAGTATGATATTAATGAGAAAGCACAAGGGTTCTAAGTTTCATAATTGTAAGAGTGTGTTATGACATTTCGTTCAACGATTATAACCTAAATTTACAGTAAAGGGCAAGTTTTTTTAAGAATATCAACACAATATCACAAAACAGTAGTCACTATGTCTGCTTGCATATTTATTTGTTTTAAATATTAAAAATAAATTGACTTGATTCTATTTTCAATGCACAGATTATGACATACATGTTGTGTGTTATTTCTTTATGGGATTTTATATAAAAATAAACATGTCAATAACCACTAAGCAGTCAGCAAAATAACAATTTAACAACACCTAACTTATTTAAAGACATATAAATTAAAACTCACAAGGATATTGACGTGACAATCAGCAATCATCTTATAATTTTTCATTTAAACCTTCACAACAAATTATAGTATCTAAACACAAAAAATGTTCATAATTCAGATAATCTTGCTTCTATTGTTGATTATTGTGAACACCAGTTCAATTATTAACCCGTCTACTGCATGAGCCCGGTCCAATATCGGGCCCGATACAAATCTACACAAATGGCCCGATATATGCCCGAAACTAACATTTGTACTCAGTGACATCTCGAACAAATATATATATATATATATATATATATATATTGTACTATTGAATATATTTGGCGATAATTTTGTAGAAATCACGTAGTTTCATTTAATTGTGTATATTGTATTATTTCTTAAAATAATCTTTATTTATAGAGGGTTAAGCTTATTTCGTTTGTTTTATGTAACATCTCACAATTTGCTCGATTTATATATGTTATTTTCACACATTTTATATATTATGCCAAGTAAAGATGGCAGTATTCATTTCTGAAATAATTATAATTGTGACATTACATACTTTCAGATAAAACATTAAAAACGTATGTTTCTTAATTTTATGGTTATATGATTGAGGACCAAACACAACAACAAGTTATGATGGCATATTAATATTTAAATTAGATTATTCTTTATCCTCCACTCTAAGTTTAAAGCCATTTGAAATTCTGTAACTATTCATTTCTTGTCCAATATGGGGCGCTCGGGCCATCTGTGTAAATTTGTACTTTTGCCAATATCGGGCGTTTTGGGCCGTTGAGGTTTAAGAGAAAAAAGGGCAGGTACTAAATTAGCACTCACCCTAGAATTAGCAAGATGATCTAAAATTTGCCTATTTGATAAACCAAATCGATACCAAAAAAAGTTAGTGGCACTCTGAATAAAATTTAAAAATAATACTATCTTACTATCTTTACTAACTTAACAAATTTCATGTTGCTTCATTGTTACAAACTGTATCTACATGGTTGTTTGTAGATATGGTTCATAACAATGAAGCAATTTAATCATAACCAGCCTGCAAGCTGGCTTCGAATTAACATATAAATATGTGTAAAACACATTCTATAAACTGGCAAAAGTGGGTAGTATAGGACTACAATTGTTAATTGAACATTTGGAAAGAATCTTATGAATAGATATAAAATATATAAAATTTTTATAATTACATATTTGGCGTTCAATTTAGTATGGATTAGAATAAATTTTTTAAAAAACCTCTTTTACTACATTTATAATATAGCGCTCCATTTATAGTAAACAATACCATTGCTGAAATGGCAATATAAAATAAAGAAGTAGAATGATAGAGAGATACTAACTTGTATGTCGGTGCGACCCAAGTCGTGTGCTTATGTGCGGCCGGCGGCTGCTGTGGTTGCTGCGGCTGATGGTACTCGCCACGAGCACCCGACATCTAAAACCATATATAAATATTTTGAATATTTATTTTATGATGAGTACTACCCAGTTCCATACCTCATATATGTAGCACCATAGCTCATACAATTAAAAAAAATTCGGGAAACAAAAATTCATAAATGTGCCAAAAGGTGCTTTCAAAATATTATAAATTGATTTTTTGCAAAAAACACAGTTTTTGTAAGCTCGATGATGAACTAAAATAAAAAAAAAATATGTAAAGAAGCTATTTAATATGTAATAAATAGAAATATTGTCTTTTGCATTGCTTTTTACATTTTGTATTTGTTTACACTGAAACTGAACTAGGGGCACAGAAATTTTATTGCAGCTTACTGATCTACATTTACTGTGACTATAATGAAGTCTAACAATATTGGGTTACCTATAAAGCAATGAGCATTTTTTCGTAAATTATCTAGAAAATATGGGAATTTTCTTGAAACTTCTATGACTGAAGGTATGGAAGTAGTAACTAAGATACTACACTGTGAACACTCATAAAACATGGACGACATTAAGATACATGTGAGACACTGTCTACTCTACAAGTACTAATGTGGTCACTCTGCTGCCGAAGCTATGCATGACATATGCCAACACGTAGCTCCTGAAGTAATATCTCAAGCTACTGCAAAACGATGGTTCCAGCGATTTCACAACGGCGATTATTCCCTGAGTGATCAACCACGCTCTAGTCAACAGGTGGAACTGAATAACGACAGGTTAAAATTGTTCACTGAAGAAGATAGTCAATTAACAATACCTTGGCTAGCAACTGAGCTCGGGTACTCCCATAGAACTATAGAGAATCATTTACACCGCTTGGGAAAAACTTCAAATATGGTGTGTAGGTGAACATAGCCTGGACCAGTCGTAGCCCGGTCTCTTATACCCAAACAGATCCGCCTTAAAGTTTTGGATTTTGGTTGGACACAGACTCGCCATATTCCCCAGACCGTAAACCTACTGATTATCGTTTCTTTAGATCGCTTAGCAACGTCTTATGCGATAACAATTTTGATGATGCAGACCACCTACGATAATTCATAGGTAAATTTTTTCATTTCAAGCCACCTAAATTTTACGCAGATGCTATCAACTCCCTGTCAGTGCGTTGGAGACATGTAGTACAAACTGATAATGATTAATTCATTTTAAATTGTAATTATTAATAAAAAATTATAACATTAATGACTGCTCATTATTAGCCAACCCAATAATGGTTCAAATGTACGGCAGATTATTAAGGCAAATTCAAGCAACTTCAAATGTTCCAGGATATTTCAAGAGTGAACATAAACTCTTGTTTACCCCGGGTTCTCCTGTAAACATAAAGAGTATGCCCTATTGTCTTCCACGATTAAAATGTATCATCCTATTTGACAAGGGCATACTTAATACTAAAATTTTGAAATTTATTCTTAATTTAAAAGAATAACTGATTCTGTAATACTCACACTGTCACGTTTATTATGATGTGGCGTTTGATAGTGGCCACATGCATATTCATTCGAACGAACTCCACCATTGTTCTGAAATGTTGATATTAAACTTACTTTTTGCTCTCAGAAACAATACAATATCTTGCTATTAAACATAACCTCAGCATTACAACCCTGCGAACTCATAATGTCAGGTTCAACATACACATACAGATTAATTTTGTAAATATGTACAGAGAAGTTCAATTTTGCCTAGGAAATTATGTTCTCGAGGACCAAAAAATGCACAAAACAAAAATCCAAGACACGTAATAGAAGGTGTACAAAAAAACGTGTAGCCTATAAAACACATAAATGAGAAATTATGTTATGTAACATATAATTATTAAAATTCCTCTGAACCAGGAAGAGGTTCGATTTTGAATGCTCAAAAGCGATTCCTGAATTTTTTAAGCTATATAGAAGATAGTAAGTCAGTACAGTATTAGAGCTTTGTAAACTTGAATGGAACTCTAAAAAATGTAGTTTTGTGGTGAACCTGATATATGCTGTGTTCGAGACAAATTTGAGACACCTTGAAATGCAACAGTTTGGCCTCCCTTGAATTGCAACAAGTTGAACATAAAACAGATTTGATCTAAGCTGTTTGCCATATTGCAATTTAAAATGTATATAAACACTTATCAATGCTATTCAATTAACCATTTGTGTTTTACTACTTTGACAACATACCTGCAACGAGTAATCAATGTGAGGTTCCTGTTTAGCTGTAATGGGCATTTGTTGTTGTTGATGGTGTTGCTGTTGTTGCTGCTGCTGCTGCTGGTGTTGCTGCTGCTGTTGTTGCTGTTGTTGTTGTTGCTGCTGCTGCTGCTGCTGCTGCTGTTGTTGCTGCTGCTGCTGCTGCTGCTGTTGTTGCAGCTGTTGCTGTTGCAATTGTTCAGACTGTTGCTGCTGTGCTGCCATAGCCAATAAGCGTTTTTTCTGCGACTGTGGTCCCGTTGGTGCACTTACAGTACTCGATGTAGATTGTATCTATGGATTACAAATAAATAAACCTGTTAAGTAGGAGTAGAACTTGTACAACGAGTGTTCCGTACACACCTAAGCATAACAAACATTTAAATGTATATATAGCATTTCTATTAAACTGTTGACAATTATTAATATTACATTACACCATATGAGTATATTACCTATTGCATCTTTCACACAAGTAAATATTGTGAATTTCTCAGAAACTATCAAACTTTGTTAGACTTTCAGCAATGCTGTTTTTCTTAATTCTGTCTTCAACAGTTTCGGAGACCATATTTTTTGAACATTTTCAACAATACCTAACAAAATCTATCTAAACCTATCTTATATAAAACTTGGAAAAAAATTGTTGTTACCTTTATAATTTGCTATTTAAATTATTATCCGATACTACAGATGTAATGAAAAAAAAATTACTCTAAAAACTATTCTGTGCATTTACTTAGATTGTCCTACATTTCTGACAGAGCATTAGGTACTTAAGTATTATACTAAAGAAAAGAGAATGATGAAATTGAAGAGATTTTTAGAGCAATAGAAGAAAAATTAAAGTGAAATATGGTGAAGTCTTCTTTGGCTACAAAACTTTCATCCAGAAGCTGGGTAAATAGTGATAACTCATACGCTGCTTTGATAATCCTGATACGCTGTTTTGATAAACAGAAGTTAATAACTAATACCCTGCTTTGATAAACAGAAGTCCTTTTATCACACTTCATATTGCTTTTACCATATTATGAACAAAATTAAAAATCAGCATTTGTCTGATTTATAATAGCACCAATCTATAAAATATTTAAAAGCGAACAATCACAGTATTGGCATGATGGCAGGCTGGCTGTTGACAGACAGGCTCGTGCTTGATTGGGGCAGGGCGTGAGCGGCCGGGTGACACTGCTCCTTCAGCACTATCCGCACGTCTCGCCGCGCACGATATGACACCTCCACCCACGCACTCCACTAGTAGGATATCAAATATATTCATTTCATTAAAAAATACCATAATTATTATTTCATTTTAAAAAATATGGCGCTGTTAAATATTTCACTTGAACTAAAAAAATGGCATCTAGCATTTATATTTTGGTTTTAAGATAATTTCATTACTTAATATAATTAGTGTAAAGAAAACAAAGGAGAGTAGCGAAAATGGGCCTTGTGTTACAGAAATGAGTACAATTAAAAAAAAAGTGGTATTTTTTTAATATAAAAAGGCAAGCATTTAATTGACAATCAGAAAAGAACAAAAAATGAAATATAATTTGGGGCCATAAAAGAAGAACAAAAAACTATCTGTATAAACACAGATATATTAAATTTTAAATTAAATTGACAATAAAGGATAAAAAAAGGATTACAAAAAATAACCAATACCGATTGCATTTTTTAACGTGTAGCCATTGCCAAAATTAATTAAAAATAAACTGTTACTGAGATTGACTTTTATTCTACTGTCAAAATAAATACCTTTTTCGCTTTTTTAGAGTTTTATATTTTCCATAGAGTTCTGTATAAATAGCATTTACAAACTATTAGAAAAAATAACCTAACTTTTCATAAAAAAAAGACTTGTTTGATGATTTAAATAAAACTTAAGAAGCTTATTTTTTTCATTTTCCCTATACAAGAGTGTGATATTTATTATTGTAACACCTGGGCCCGACACTATATGAACTTTTTCCAGTTTTCTGTATAACAATTGGAGGAGAATAAACAAACATACAAATATATGTTCTTAAACAGATCATACCTACATAAAGACAGGCTATATACTAATATAATAATACTCTTTCCACATTCTAATAAAAATACACGCAAAATAACTTTTAACGTACATAAAATTTGTACAGTTGAATCTGAACTGAAATAAAGTAGCATGGACTTCAAAGATTACTAATTCAATAATAGAAGTACAAATCAGACCTCTTTGTTGATGGTGCTGCTGCTGCAGCTGCTGTGGTTGTGGCTGTTGTTGCTGCTGCTGTTGTTGCTGCTGCTGCTGTTGATGTTGGTGTTGCTGCTGTTGCTGATGTTGTGGTTGGTGTTGCTGGTGTTGCTGCTGTTGCTGTTGATGCACCTGTTGCTGATGAACTTGTTGTTGTATAACCTGTTGCTGTTGCGGGTGGTGGTGTGGATGCGCACGTCGGTGCTGTCGTGGTTGGCCTTCGTCCTCAGAATCAGAGATGGTAATGACAGAAACGGCTGGTGATGGAGTATCACGGATGGTGATAGTATGTGCCTGCTGCTGCTGCTGCTGTTGCTGTTGTTGCACCACCACAGGTTGTTGTGGCTGAGGCTGTTGTTCCCATGAAGGACCCTTACGACCACTATACAAACATACCGTTATAATTATGAGCAAAATGATATCAAAACTATGCAATAAAAATAAAATATTGCGAAGACTAAAGTTTCAAGATTTTAATTTTCGTAATCCTGCTTCCGCTAAAATTCCCATACTAAACTTGCATTACTTAATTTTTCTCAAATTTCTATATTATCCCAAGTCGCAATAACAACAGCAAACAATGTAAAAAGTACATGATTAGCTTTATTTATCTTATATTATCTAATGTATAGCAATAACCAAATCTTTGTTGGTGTCAAAATAAGCTGTATGAGATAAGTTGTATGAGGACAGTTGAAAGTCATTATTAGTGTATCAGTAGATGAAGAGTTGAAAAAAGATGATAGCTTCAATCAACCCTCCAGAATTCGTGTAATGGCCAATTTTTCAATGATCCTTTGAAATGTGAGCGGCACTGGCTATCTGATGTATTGCCGTTGATAATGTCTGCACTGGTACCGAGTCAAACAGCATCTTTGTGCTTATCTCTTTACCTCTGCTTACACAGTCTACTTCATTTGGTGCCAACATGTGGCACATTTTAAATTCACCATAAACTGCTCTTTCTTATATTCACTATTTCCTGAAGTTCTGCTTGTATAAATTCATCATATGCTTTGACATTCTCAGATTCATGTATTAATTTTTGTATTTAGTGGAAGAATTATTAAAGTTATAAGTTAACATATATTTTATTTCACAGTTCATTACATTCTGCAGAAAATGACTTATTCCATTTAAATTGCTTAATATATGTTTGCTATACACTCAAAATAAACTGACTGTCTGGAATGACACTCTCAATAAGAGAGCTGATCACTCATTGTAACCTTGAATATTTTCAAAATACCATTATTATCAGATACGTTATCTCTTACCCTATATTTATATGATGCTCAAATTTCCAAACTAACTTATTATAAGATTAGACGTATTTATAAGATATATTCATATCAAACCAAGCATGAGAAAGATGTCCAAGACCTAAATCAATTTAAATAATGAATTTTATTATTTGCTCTTTAAGTATTCTAAAGGTAGAATAGTAACCAGAATTCTCAGTTATATTAAACTTTCATAAACATTTTTAAATTCCATTCTTTCCTCGAAACAGGAATAAAGCTTTAATAATGTTCCGTGTTGAAGCAAACAATTGCCATTATACAGTATGTGAATACCATAGAGCACGCCGCTTTGCTTCTTAATAGTGCATCATGCGTGGACAAAAAAAAAACATTTTACCACATTGTACTTGAATAATTGTACAAGTGGTTGAAGTGGTTGCGGTCTATATATTTTACATACTATATATGAGTTTACTGTAAGTATTGAAAAAAACATTAAGTAACATGAACGTATTATTTGACAGTGGTACGATTTGAAGTTATTTTGTGCTCGACTGCGCCTTCTTTTTTAATGTTCCATAGTGAAACAACAAACCTTTATAATTATAAAACATCTTGTCCATCCGTCCGTCTATCAAAATCTCACAGTCTAGGGTTTAAGAATAATGTGCGTCAAATTTTGCAAGTAAATGAGATCTTAATTAATAACTAGCAAATGCGATATCATTGAATAAGTCTTTTAAAATGAAATTCCGATTCCATTTACCATTTTGCATTTTTAAGGTTCTATTTACCATTTTTCGTTTGAGAGTTTTCAAAGTAATGCGAAATTTTCCTTCCCTATCTAATTTTTCTATTATGGGTATGAAAAATGTGAAAAAATCTAGAGTGTCTCAAATAATAAATTCTAATAGTGCTAGTAGCATTAGAGTAGAACTTTCCTTATTTCAGTTGATTGGCAGTAAGAATTTCAAGAATATAGATAACTACAGAACTCTGCATTGTGTGTGTTCCCACATGTACTTTTCCAAATTTGTTTATGGCCCATGTCACGCCCACATTGGGGAGTAAGACAAGTAATACACAAGTGACAAGAAAGGACTGTAAATAAGGAGAAATAATAAACAATATATGTATCTAAATGTCTACCTATAAACTAATATGGTCTACTACCTGCAGACCTCATAAAAATTTTATCTTTTGAACCGAAAAAAGAGATGGACGAAGCGTGGTGGCGTAACTTCTCATAGGACTTTTGTAACTCCCATAATTATTAACCATGCATTCGAAATTAGATACTTATTACAGTAGTCATTGTTATTAATGATTACGGAAACTGAAAGTAATCATTGTTGTTAATGATTACAGAAAGTAACAATAGTACAGTAGTAATAAAAATAGTTACTGAATTGAAATTAGATACTTATTTCAGTAGTACTAATACAACAATGTTAAATACCTTCTACATATCACAAAATAATTTGTAACAATTCATAACAAAATATTTGGAAAAGTCTTTTCATTTTTTAACTTAATTTAGAAGTAGCATCATATTAGTTGCATAACGTAATAAGAACAATCTCTAATGTTATAGCCTAAATTTAATGTATTTGCGCATAATTCATATTCTATCACAAGCAATATTCATATTACCTATTATGTCCTATCACAAGCAATATATACATTACCTATTATGGTCATGCGACCAATGCTGGTGGTGGTGATGGGCGGGTCGGTGACGTGAGGGCGGTGTGCCCTCCTTTACACGCTTCTTTACCGGCGACAGCTGCGTGGGCTCTTTTTTGCTCGAACCAGACATGCCACTGCTCGTTCTGCAAACATGGGTTTGCAGGGTGTGAATTAGTAATACAAAATAACATTAAAACAAAATAAATTAAGAAATTTTTTCAAATATTTTGCAAAGGACATAAACAACATTAAAAAATATTTCTTTTGTAACATATTAAAAAAATGTAACATATATTCTGACACAATTCCATTACAAACAAATTTTAAATGAAATGCAAATTTGAAACATGTTACTTAATGTAACCTGTAAAAAAACAACATAGTTTTATAAATATGCAGCAATTACAAGCATCTTCAATGAATGCTTGAAATATCAACTGTGTACATACAACAAAAATAACAAATGTTGTTTTTGTAATATTTATTTAGTTGTTGTTTTTGTAATAGTATTTTTTAGGGTTCTGTAGTGACACAAAGAACCCTTAATTTAATTGTTTGGTTAGAGTTTCTACAATTTTAGACCAACTTACATGAAATATTGCAAGTACTTTAAAAGAATGTACCTTTTCCTAGTCACACTTTACATGGAACGGAGAGTGTGTTGTCAATACATAGGTTTTTCAATTGAATTGAGGTCATATTAATTATTTTTAGTAAACCTAGTTTTTTGTACCATGGCATAAATAAATTGTTAACTGACATTCGTTCTGTGTCGTCAAAATGAAAATTTTTTTACTCTTTCCAAATTTTACGTAGCTTTTTTTCCTGAACCCTATCGAGCTTATAATTGTGATATTTTCATAGTATGTATACCGCATATGGAGGACATAACGGTGCACAATCTGCACTTTGTCTCATCTTTTTGGTATAAAAATTTTGTAGGAATAGCATTTATAAACTATTTTAAAAACTAACCTGATTTTTCATAAAAAAATACAAGATTCCTTTATCTGATGATGATTTAAATAAAACTTACAAGAGGTTTATTTTCTTCATTTAATTTACATAAGAGTGTCATTTTTATTCTTGCTACATCTGGGCCCAAGCTTTTATGGACTTTGCCAGTCCCTTTTAAGTTAAATGCCTCGATTACACAAATAGATTGTAATTATCACAATATTGATAACTACTCATAATTAGCACTGTCAACTGCCATGTAACCAGGCATTTGTTTACTTACCCATAAGGGCCCAACATTTATGAACTTTGCCAGTCTCTTTTAAGTTAAATGGTTCAACTATACAAATAGATTCACGCACTCGTAATTATCACAATATTGATAACCACTCATAATTAGCACTGTCAACTGCCATGTAACCAGGCATTTGTTTACTTACTCATAAGGGCCCAACATTTATGGACTTTGCCAGTCTCATTTAAGTTAAATGGTTCAACTATACAAATAGATTCACGCACTCGTAATTATCACAATATTGATAACTACTCATAATTAGCACTATCAACTGCCATGTAACCAGGCATTTGTTTACTTACCCATAAGGGCCCAACATTTTGGACTTTGCCAGTCACTTTTAAGTTAAATGGTTCAACTATACAAATAGATTCACGCACTCGTAATTATCACAATATTGATAACTACTTATAATTAGCACTGTCAACTGCCATGTAACCAGGCGTTTGTTTACTTACCCATAATGATGCTGATGCTGATGGTGATGATGGCCCTGGCTTGGCACTGTTGGCGCTGCTGCTCCATAATGAAGGCCCACGCCATGTCCACTTGGTTTAGTGCCACGCGGCTTTTGCTGCTGCGGCGGCGGCGGTGGCCAATGCGGCGCCTCCAGCACTGCCTCAACGGGTAATAGTGCTGCCGGCTCGACGGCCAACAACGGCGGGCGTGCCCACTCACCTTCGCCGTGAGCGTGCGCCGCCGCCGCCGCCGCAGCAGCCGCAGCGAGCTGCTGGACCTGCACAGTGGCGAACTAAACATGAATTAAGACGCCCGTTGGCCGGGCGTGTCGAAAATGTTAACACTCATTTACTCACTCCTAATTCTATGCAATAATATTAGGCGTAAAAGACATGCTAACCATAATACAACAAAAAATGTTTAACATGAAGCACGTTAGCCATCCACACAGAATAAAATTATTGCTATTGTATCTATCAGTAACAACAAGTCATTCATTGCCATTCACTGAAAATATTTAACATTTTAGGTTCCGAGGTGTTTAAGTGGGGCTTGTACAAGATAATTTGGGTTTTTAAATAAGAACAAGACAATTGAACAAAAAAGTAATCTAAACATGACAAATATGATATAACACTGCAGGAGTCCTTCCAGTCTTTCAAACTCCAATGAGCATGAGAAAAATCAAAAACTAAAAGCTAAATGAAATATAATAATGAGAATGAGGAGAAATCATTATTAAGAAAATACTAACAGTTTAAAAAATATAGCTACAATTATTTGTTCTATATTTCCTAAATTTGTTCTTTACTTCCCTTAACTTATATGTTGTATGGACTTATTACCAATCATGGGTAACTAACTAATACATCCCAATGTACCTGGTAAGCAGGCTGACACAGTATGGAGGATACAAATTGATGTTGGAAAGGGTCTGAGGCAGCTGCTGCTGCAGCTGCAGCGGCTCGTGCATACTGCCGTGCTACCGCTGCTGTGTTACCGCCGCCAGCGGCTGCCGCACCTCCCGCCACTCCGACACGTGTTCCTCCATATAGTTGGTACTGGTAAATCAAAAATATTTTTAATAGCTCCTTTAAATAAAAAATATAATTAACTATACTCTATTAATTCTAATATTTGTAAACAATCAAATTTGACAGTTAAAATATGGTTGGGACAAATATATATTCGATCAGCTGATGACTATTTATAAAACTCAAATTTTCTTGCAGCCATAATTTGGGAACAAACTTTTTCCTCAGAACTTGAATATAATTTAATTTCTTGCTTTTTAATATTGAGTTTTTTCTTCATAATCTTATTATTTTTACTTTCCTTTCCTTTTTTTCACTAATATAATCCGGAGATGTGAGTACCTTTGCTACTTGCTTGGACCATTTCCGAACGTTAGTAAGCAGTTCTACAACTAGGCACATGACAGTGAGGTACTTTGAAGGCATGTCTTTTTGCGGTGTCTTTTTGTGAATATCATTATTAGATCTTGATGTTGAAGGCACTGTTGGTGGTAGTTCTTCTAGAACCAGTTCAGATGTAGAATTGTCAAGCATTATTAAAACCTCTTCAATAACTCTGTCATTTTTAAGATTATCAGATATGTAAGCATAATCTGGAATCTAAATTTTGCGTCACTTATGAATTTGTTATTCGATTTGAAGTTATATTATATAATCAACAAGTTATTGTTAACAGCACAAACATAATAAATTTTAAAAATATTAACACTACAACAACAAACATAAACATACTAAAAAAAATCTAAACTGAAAGTTTGAAGTAAAAAAATACTAAATTAAATTTTTTTCATAAAACAATGTATACAGCAATGTACACGTTCGGTTAGCATTCGCTCAATAGTCTTAGCTCACAACATCCAGGGCAAAAACAGTGAAATTTTTCAGTTGGCCATTTTATCGGACTGGCCATATCATACTGAATTACCCTATTATTTTAAAACCGTACTTTCGTCAGAATGTCATAAAATCCTCAGTTTATCAGATAAAAATACCGATTTGTGCTTAGGAATTTTGTGGGACAATTTGTGAAAACAAAATAAAAATTGATTTTACTTTTTCGCCAATTGCTAGCGAATGGCTGTAATTATTAAGTGCATTTCAAATAGCATGCATGCATTAGTGACACAACACGATTCCGTATGCACTGTTCGAGCAAGACAGATGTCCGTTATTAGCAAGACAGGTATACATGTTTGAATATTTTTTATATTGATAAAAACTACATCAGAAACGGGTATATAGGATTGCATTACAAGTCGAAATGGTGCAGTTCTAGCAATTACCTGTTTAAAATAAGGGTTAAATTATAATCTATATATATTCGAGTAATAATTTATACTCTGCAATGATTTCATAATTATGCTTGCGCCACAATAGGAACCGTGCAAATAACATAACTGGCTTGAAAACATCAGAAAAAAGTAAACATTATTGAACATAAAGAGGTTATGATACGAGTGAATATGAGATTCGATTTGATACAGCATACTACACCACGATTTTGCATTATAAATAGTTTTGATTGACCACAAATATATGGGGACATCGCACAAAAAAATGACAGCAGTGCAACCAAAAGTTTATTAATTTATCAAAAGATGGAACTAACAGCATTTTGCTTTTATTCAATTACCTGTAAAAGTATGTATAAAATATATTAAAGTATGTAGTCATATAGTAACTAAGCAATCCCACTTGAGTAGAACAATTACGTATGCAATTCTGTATGGAGTACATAGTCACAAAATTATATTAAAACAAGTGTTCTGTATGGAATACATAGTCATTCTGTATGGAGTACATAGTCATAGTCATTCTGTATGGAGTACATAGTCATTCTGTATGGAGTTCGTAGTCATAGTCATTCTGTAGGAGTACATAGTCATTCTGTATTGAGTACATAGTCACAAAATTATATTAAAACAAGTGTTTTTTGGCAGTGGAACTACAAAATCACACAAAACACTCTAAAATGTTGGAAGAAATCTAAAAATCATCAAAGCATTATAACTTACCAAATTATCATAAGGCGCGGCACGCAACCGTTGTTGATTGATGGTAAGTGTGAGGTGGTGTGGGGGAGGAGCGGGTGCAGCTGGGCCAGGTGGTGCAGGTGGCGCTGCCACCAAACCGCCCAACGTTGCTGCAGTGCCATAATCAGCGCCAGCCGTGCCTCCACCGCCTGCTGCCGATGAGCGCCGGCATACCTGCAATTTGACACAATCACATTAGTGTATTTTATAAACTTTACTGGATGTAAACATCATCCGCGTTGAAAATAATAAAGTTATAGACAGACAACATTTTTATATTAATAAATATACTAATGAAAGCTTTCTTATGAAATGCAAGCCTGTATACGATTTGTGATTAAAAAATATAGTGAATCAATTTTTATAGTAGCAATTGTGGATGCTAATCGAAATAAAACAATAAGTCTGGTAGCCTGATCCTTTAAGATGGACAGTGAGAAATCTGAACAAATGGCGACCTGTCAGCCGACTCCCAGAGCCTGGAAAATGAAGATGTGTTTACCATGTCTGGTACGCACCATGGATTTCGACAAGTGCACATTAAATTTTGTTCTTGCAGAGTCTGGAATATGTGGATGTGTTTATCATGTCTGGTATACATCATGGATTTCGACAATAACTGTATATTATATTTGTTTCAAGTTGCAAGGGTCCTAAAAAAGCTCACGAAATGTTAAAGTGACACCACTCTGGCACTTTAAAGTGACTTATGGCAGTAATATGACTGACTCTGAGGACTTTACAAATAGTATGACCAATTTAAAAGCGGAAATAAGTTGATTCAAGACGACCAAAGGTCAGGACGTTCTTAGACTAGAAAAACGGACGAAAACGTGCAAGAAGTGGCAAAAAAGATTTGTTCAAACTTTGATTGAATATGCCGAAGATCAAGATGAGACAAGCGAGTGTGAAATTTGTTCCCAGACTCTAGACAAAACAATGGACAATAATGTGGATTTGGAAGATTTAGTGCCTATAGTAGATAAAATAAATAATACAGTGCTGTTTAGTTAATGTAGACGAATATATAAATCGTAAAACAAAATAATAATCATAAAGATAAACATGTACACATGTATTCTAAATAAAAATAAGTGAAAAGTTTCGCAGATTGTAATTTTGTTTCATTATACTTGGAAAAATCGGTGATCATGGGTAAAATGGATGAAAAATACTGTAGGAATAATCACCCATTTGATTATTAGATGAAATTAATAAAATCGCAACTCTTAAGTTGTTATGTCCTGCGAAAAGGTAATAAAGCATAGTGGACTTGAATAAGTATTTCAGAGCAGACACATTTTCAGTAAGTAAAAAAATGAGAACAATATACCATTATATTTATAAGTTCTAAAAACTTATCTTTCTTTAATTTATAATGAGAAAATGTATATTGTAAAAACAACTAATGTAGGTAAAGACCATCACTTCACAAGAATAGTATAGCAGAAATTAAATTTTAGCCAAGGTTAACTTTTATTTCTTGCAGAGATTATAGACTGTTACATATAATACTGTACGGTATCAGCAACTGTTTATTAAAAAATAAATTATTTTAGAGACTAAAAACTAACCTCCATCATCTGTACGGAGGCTTTGACATTATTACAATGTGCGTAGTCGACAAGGTGGGCCAAAGTAACAAATGCGTGATTCAATGCTTCGCCAGGGGTGATGCGACGTTCCTGCAAATCAAATAATTATATATAACCTCAGGCACATACGACAAAAACTTAAATCACTAACATTCGTAGAGTAAATAAAATATTACCATGTAAATATGACAAAGTAACTGTGTATATATCACCATCATACATTTACAGTGTCTCTTTACAAATTAATGAAGTAAATCGATAACATAAATATTGTTTTGATACATTTCGGACTGCCCATAAATTGTGACATTCCGATCAAATGTTTTTTTTTATGAAATTCATACTTTAATATGTTAAGTCAAGATATTGTGTAAATAATAATATTTTTAAATAAACTGCATTTTAAATAACGCATCTGCACCTTAATAGCAACACAAAATTTTTTTTAAAACCACATTTCGTTTCAGTTATTGTAGTACTTTTAATCACAAATCTGATGAAGAAAATAAGCTTTCTTTCAAAAATACATGATTTAATTTAGTTATTCTCTCTTTTAAAACAATTTAGTATTTATCATAAAAGTAAAATCCATTAGTTGAATAGAATAAAGGTACCTGGTCCATAGTCAACATCCTTTTCAAGAGATCAATAAATTCCCTGCGGTCAGCCTTTTCAGCCAATAGCTGTCCGCCTTCTAAATCTGTAGGCACATTCACCTGAAACGAAAAAGAAAGACACCGCTATGAAGCCAATTTCCCTTTCTATCTTGCTATTCAATTTTATTACTGTAGCGAATAATCCATACTAAAGAAGAAAGTTTTTACTAAAAAAGAAAGTTTTCCAGCTGGATATGTCCGCAGGTAGCAGAACATACGGAAAATTGAAGTCTGGGGTAATTCAAAGCACCTTATGAATTTAAAACCAATTTTTATCACCGATTCGGTTATTTACTAAAAATATTGGTTTATGCGTCAATATAAAAGTATAAAGTAAATACATGAATTGAAAGGGTAAAGAAGAAATGACAATCATTTCAAATTAAGTCTGAGCCTGAGAATTTGTTGTATTTTGTAAAAATTCATCACATTGTTATCCTATTAGAGTATAACGTAAATAAGCATATATCTTTTCATTTTCGAAAGAATAAGTTTATTTATATTTTGTAAAAGAAAATGTAAAGATATCACAATATTTTGTTAAATTCAATCAGCGTCGCAAACGCCCTATTATTGGTTCAAAGTCAGATGACGTCACAAGTGTGTAAACAGACCGATTGTAGCCAGTTTCTTTAAATCTTTAATTTATAGTCCTTTTTTTTTAAATTTTTAACTATCACCCTTTGCATTTAGTATAAATTTTTTTTATAGAAAAAATTCATTACGTACTGTGTATTATATAAAAAGAAATACATTAAAACTGATATATTTAACTAAAATAATTTTCGGTCGTAATTGATATATTACATATATATATATATTCGAATATAACCAAAAAAGGTAAAAACTATTTAATATTTAACTAAAATAACACACGACGCATGCCAAAAACAATATGTACGCATTAATGTATTTATCAGCACTATAATATTATTCGAAACTTAAACCAATAGACAAATAGATTTTATTGTTTCCTGAATGTTGTTGGTACCACAGAGAACATACAGAGGGGATACCGGAAGTCGAAAATTTTCAACAAATTGTCGATTTCCGGCGGAGTCACAATTGATTGTTCTGTGCCACGATTGTTTTTCTCGCTACTGTTATGTGTATACACACAGTATTACTTGCTGCATGAAAGAGTGTACACAGAAAATTCTCACGTTCATACATGGTATCTCCCGAAAACTTGTATTTTTAATACTACTATTTCATAAGTATTTTTATATTAATTTAGTTGCCAATAAGTTATATAACACAATTTTTATATTGTTTTGCAGAGCAGTCAAATACAAATAGCACAATTACAAAGTTTGCGAGAAGCATTTTATAATCAAACGTTTTAAAACTAAATTAGGAACTTGTTACAAGTGAATGCAAGTTCCAATCAAAATTTGCCAGCATTAACCTAAAATGGTACACGACAGGATTGGAGACAGACAAGTTGGTACAAATATAATGCTATAAAGACTATATAAAAGGTAATTTATATTATTCTAATACAATCATTAAAATTATTCATAACCTCGATGAGATGTGAACTTAAACTCTGGCATTTATACTAGACCAGACAGAACCCTTAAAACTAGACACAACCCTTAAGTATATATAAATATGTATAAACTAGTGATGCACTGATTGCAATTTGACTGCATACTTAATATCTTATCAATAAATATCTTCACTTTATTTAATTTGTTTTGACAATTATAAACTAACGATAATATAAGACTAACCACTTGTTAAATGATAATGTACATTATAAATAATGTACGTTATAATTTTCTACTTTAACGGCAACTAATACAACTAGCATGAGATAAATTATATGTATCTGATCTGATGTTAGTCATCTAATGTCCGGAGTTGCCAGATAATGTGAAGAAAGTAACATTAATTTTTATTGTATGTCAAATATAATCATCACTTACCAGTTTATATTTAAATATTACAAGTATTTATGAATTGTTTATGGTTATAAGAGCGGGTATTTCTGAAAGCAGCTTCTACCACAATTAGCGTTTCGAAAAGAGTCAACTAAAACCCTGAGGAGTTTTAAGCTTGTTAAAAAATACATGCACTGAACAAGATTATTGAATTGCCAAGGTGCAAATTCAGAAGAATGGAAAACCCTTATACAGCATGGTAATTCGGGAAGTATAAAAAATTCTCAAGTAAAACATATGTTGAGATTTATTTTACCCAAAGACCTACACTCCATTTGATCATCAATTAAGAAATCATTTTAGAAAAAAAATCGCAGTGGTGTGTGGTTCAAAAATGACAAAGATTTGCATGAATTTGTATTACAAATCGCCAAAAGATGTAGAAATTTGGTTACCACTTTACAATTACCATCAGTTAGATACATGTCTATTTCGTTAGGGTTATAATTCTCCAGTTAAAATAATAGTAAACGAATTTATATTAACCATGATTTAATCGAATAAACGATTTATATATGCCTTATGCAAGCAATTTTGAAATAAATCAGATGATAATAAGTTTTGGTTAGTTTGCTATTTGATGAAATTAGTATCTGTTAACGGCTGGGGGCAGATGATAATTTAGATATGTTTAAGGTAGTTATAGAAAGAATCAATAAAATTTTAAATGCAGGATTAACACAGCAAATATTTATGATCAGAGACCAAAAAATCAAGAATTGGCAAAAATATTAAACATTGAGTTAAATATTATATATAATGTTAAGATTTTCTTTTTTATGATTCGCTCGTTTACTAAAATGTCTTACAAATAATGTAAATAAATATAATTTATTATATAACAGTGATATTGTAAAATGGCCCTATATTAAAGAGGTACCGCTAGATATTGATGATCCCCTAAATTAAAATTATTTCCAAAAATTAGCCATCATATATATCTGACTAATTATAAGTCTATGAAGGTAAAGTGTGCAGCACAAATTTAGCATGAGATTAGCAATTGCTTAAAGTTTCAATATGTAAAATGATAAAGTTTGGAAATTATTATTTGTGAATATAAAATTCAACAAGTTTTTGAACCATTTATACCAATTTCAATAAAAAATATTGTGACTGAACCATTAATTTTTAAATTTTCAAAAGAATAACCCATTTTCTTGCAAATGTTCTTGTGTAAAATTTTTATAACGCTGGTGGGAAAAGTTTAACTAATAAAATATATACTAGTAAGAATACTAACTTGAATTGAAAGCTTTACCAAAATTTGGAAATAAATTTCTTCCATCGAAACACGTCAAAAAATATACACCACAGAATATACAATAAAATGCATATATATGTATTGCACCTGTGTATGTATTTTTTATTTTCAGCCCTGCAGTAGAGGTCATACATAAACTATTCAGTACCCAGCGCTGCAAGCTTCCAGTTTACAATCTACCTGAACATTATTAAAGTCAGACAAACCTTGAAGCATGCTTTTGAAGTCACTTGAGAATCCAAATATATTTTTGAAGTAATTACCTTTTAGAATACTATAATTGTAAAATCTCAGATATATGTTTTGTAATATTTTAGTTATTTTAAGTTCTAATAAAAATTTATGGAAAAAAATATTTTTAACAGGCTTTCAAATTAATAATGCATTTGAATTCAATGTTGTGTCATAATGTCTTCTGTGTGTGATAATTCTTCCTAAACAGAGCCATCTACCTTGGCGATTGTAATAATCAAAGCGGTACCTGGTGAGTCGGCTTCCTATTGTCCGTACAAAATTGTCCAAGAGTGTCCATTCTGTACTATATGTTCTATGGACCAATCACAGATACAGATACAATATAAACAAGATGTAATTGTTGGAATTGACAGGTTAGGTCAGGTCAGGTAAATATTCAAGTTGGATAATTAAAACTTATATTCTTATTATAAATAATACTTAATAATTTTAAAGAATATTTCAAATTGTGTAATAAGTGCTTAGTGATAAAAGAAAAAGTGAATTAATTAGAAAAAAATAGGTTAAAACGTATCCCCTTGCAAACAAAATCATCAGGTACGAAATTTTTTAAATTAATTTTTTTATAATAAATAATCGCCTGTTGCAGAATTTTTTTAAACATGTCGTTGTTAATGTATATTCTTTCACATCATTTCAAAAATTTAAATTTAGATAAATAATAACAATTGTCAAAATATCAATGGTACTAAAATGCACCAATACAAAATTTTCATCTTATCCTTTTAATTTATAGGCATTGATATAGATATTAAAATTTAAAACACAAATATTACTTACAACGAAATGATCTTCACACAAAAACATTTGAGTAAACTTAATGCTGTTTGAATCTCTTCGGGCTAATCGTAGCCACTTTTTTCATCTTTTAGAATTTGTTAGCATCGAAACGAACACTTTGTGTGGACTTTTTATAGATATATTTGTACATTGTGACACTACACACCATTTATACACATATATGGAAATAAATAAATTCCCCCTTCAGCGGGTAGGACTGCTTATGTTCACATATGTGTGAAGTCACACTATCCGCCATTATAGAAATTGTTTTTAATGCAAGTTTGATAATTTAACTTTAAAAGTGATTTATATAAAAAATACGGCATATATCCTGCAAATATAAATGTAGTGAGTTTATAATGCAAAACAGAACAATTTAAAACAGTTTAAAATAACAAGTAAAATAGCCTATTGGACCACCATACTCTATTTCTGCAGAATTAAAAATGTTTACATCAGTTTCCAAGAAAATTGCCTATAAATTGTGACAGACGGACCGATGCCAAAGTGATTCCACTTGTGTTTTGGTTTTGGAACATTAATAATTAGGTATTATCCAAATTTCTGGCCAGGGCTTTATTATGCACACAAAAACATTATAATTACTCGGCTCACTTAAATAAATACTCCATGGTACCTATTATGGAGCTGTGGCCGGTTGTAATTTTTTATAATTTTAATCTGAGCCACTTTGGGATGCTTGTTTGAAAATTTACCACAATATCTTTTTGGAGTTGTTTTATGGTGCATTATATTGCGAGTGTCAACAACGAAAATTAATAATTATATTTTGTCGATTCATTCTAAGTTTAATTAATGTAACAGTCATAAGTAAAGAAATTTCACTAAACAGTATAAACTAGATTAAAAGTAAAAATTAAAAGTAATTCAAATAACCTGTCCAATGTCGTCAAGGCAGTTGAAGATGTACTTCCTAGCCTCCTTGCTCTTGATTCCTGTCTCCAACTCGTGTTCTTCTGGTGTTTTTAACCTCCAGAATGGATATGTGCTGTCCACATCACGGTAGAAGAACTTTGCTGTCTTGGATGCACTTAAAATGAAATAATAAGTAGATGAGAAAAATTTTTTTCTGTTTTATTTTGCTGAGAATTTTGACATATTTTACTGCTGATTGTTAAGTACTTTATTTATAAGTAACTTTTACTGACATCAGTAACTTTTTTCTTAATTTTTCCATGCTACACTCACGTCACAACCAAATAAAACCTTAAAATCATAAATTAATATCTCAATATATAGCATTAATTGCATAATTTTGGAATAAGATTGTATAATTGAAAAACTGCTTTTCAAATTTGTATTATGAACAGAGCTCTATAGCCATTAAACAAATTTTTCAGCAACTAAAAAAACATAATATTCCAATTTTAAGCATTTGCTTAAAAGCTATATAATTATAACAGACATTTTAAAAAATACTTCACACATTAGGTTCGTTTATAGCAGAGTATAAATACTTGAAATCAGTTTACCTCTTCAAACAAACATTAGTTGAAAAACTATTTTCAATATTTGAGTTATTATTATGAAACAATTAAGTCTTTATAACTCAAAAGAGATTTCAAACTTCTTAGAGTGTCCGTATTACACTGATGTCACCTACCTATTAAGCATATGCTCAGTAGGCAATCCTTGTGTCTGCGAGATGTAACGGATCTGGTCATATTCAGAACTGCCAGGGTAAAGAGGCCAACCTAAGAAAAGCTCGGCTACTACGCAGCCCAATGACCACATATCAATGGCTTCGCAGAACGCCAGTCCTAGAATTATTTCTGGCGCTCTGTAAAAAATAAAGATTGTGTTTATTGTTAGATTTTTTAATGTCAAAAATAAAAAAAATTTTGAGAAATGTCGAAAAATATTTGCGATTAGTGTTGCAAAAAATTCACATTCTCCATAAACAATTTATAAAAGATTAATATTTTTAAAAATCTCTATGTACTTCTTAAAAGGTGTTAAGGCGTTGGTGACAGTCTTGGCTCTTAGTCGCATAGATAGATCTTGAATTTCGTTAGTGCAAGTAGATTAGAATCTATTGTACAATCTATATTCAACTCAAATTCTTTTAAAGCATGTACAAAAATACATCTTTAACTTTATGTAGAACTGTATAATTGTATGTATTTCTATCTCATAATTTCCCTACTGTTTATATTCATTTTAGGAATTTGGAAATTGAAGCAAATTATCTACTTTGCTATGGTTATTAATTAAGCAATCTGACTGTGATCATATTGTAGTGCAAGTTAAGGGCAAAAAATTTATTCAAATAAGCCACAGTTATTTCTACTACAATTTGAACAAATATTGTATTAGTCCTTACTTAGGTTTCTGAAATTAACAGTTTACGTTACCTATAATATCTGCTCTGCAGGTAGGTGTTACAAACAGCCTTACTGACATGGGAAGCGCTGCCGAAATCTATGACCTTCACACGGTACGGCTGCCGTGCAGGCTCGACCAACATTATGTTTTCTGGTTTCAGGTCGGCATGGATAAGTCCCAGTTGCTGAGAAAGCAAAAGGTAATCATATTAAGGGATTACATAGGTTTGGAAATTTCAAAAAAATATTTTTTTATCTTACAGTACAATATGTCTAGAATATTGTCCCAAATTTTTAAGTCAATTGGATTAAAAGTCTAGGAGAAAGAGCCCTTAGGAATTCCCTGGTGGAAAACACTATTTTTGAAGTTGGTAGGCACGATTTCTCACAAACTAATACACCAATTTTATTGAAATTTTCTTACTTCTCCAAAATACCATTGACTAGTGATTGAACGAAGGATTTTTTTATCTTATTACAACTAATTTTACAAGGCTGTTAAAAATATTTTTAATATTTTTGTACATATGGAAATTGTACCAAAAAGGTGATATTTTGCATACAACTCTAGAAAAATTCAAATAAATTTTTTTTTCAAATCCTTCGTTCATTCACGAGCTATACTTATATACTGACAGATAATATTTAGTTTTATAATTTCAGTCAAAGCTATCACGAGTTATCATGATTACCGCAAGGAGACTTTTTTTGAGGGACTTCCGGAGACCAAGTCCCACCGGCTGAAATTCCAACATTTTTGGATGAAAATTTCTTGAAATACCGCTGAAATGTATTTAACCCATTAATTTATTTAACATTTTGAATAAAATAATTTATATATGATGTCAACAAAAAAAATAGAGGAATATGGTTTTTTTGGCTTCAAAACCCATGTAGTTACAACTTTAATACCCTTAAATAAAGATGAATAGAAGTTCTAACTCTTACAGCTTAGTAAATGCATTCATATTTTTGTGCAAAAGCAAAAAATTTTTTGCATACTTGTATTTGACAAAGATGTTGACTTTTTGCTCAAAAAATTTAGAGTAGAATGGTGCAAAACATGCAGACACATACTGTCCACTTCCATTTATAATAGAAATGTATTAGTAGACTTTAAATCCTGATATAATTATCAGAGACAAATATAATTATCAGAGACAAATATAATTATTTGTCTCTGATAATTATATTTTTGTGGTAATACTCATGTAAATAGAAGGATATTCAAAAAGGAATTTATTTAACCTTGAAAGGCTTTCTTGGAAAAGGATATTGGATTTTTGTTCTGTTATTATAATTGAAAAAGACAGTCAAATGGAAGTAGAACTCACGCTCCAAAGAGTTCTGTGTCATATATCATAGTATAAAAAGCACATCATAAAAAGCAAGTAGATATTTTAAAATTTTGAGAGTACATAACATGTACAGAAAATTTTAATCAAAATTAAATGAATAGTTTAGGAGCCTATTTAGAATATAGATATGTACACACATACTTTGAATTTTATAGAATTATAGCTACATATACTCTCCGGTTATTGACTTCTGTGGAACACTGTAAACCAAATTATCATATAATGGATGATTATAGAATATAAATGGTTTGAAATCAAGTAAGTATAAAAAATAGTATAATACAATTCAAAAACACAACATGAATTTTAAATTTTTTGCTTGTTTCAATATTCTGTATATTTTAAACTGTTTGCCATCATTTGCAAAGTAAATAAAAGGTAGTATCGAAAACTCTGAAAAATTATTATAACATTGTTATATATGAACAGGGTTTTTAAGAGTTCAAAATGTCCAATATTTCAAACAAATAAATCAGCTCCACTGACCTTCAGCTTAAGCAATGCCGTGAGCACCTGCTGCAGTATGGGTCGAATGTACTTGAGGGGCAGCGGTGAGAATTTATTCTGTTTGAGGAAGTCATAGAGGTTCTGCTCGAGCATCTCAAATACGAGGCATGTGTGTGAACGATGCTGGAAGCACTCGTACGCACGAACAAAGTTGAACTCGTCCGCAGACTCCTGCGAGAGGCGCGAGAGTATCGACACCTGTAACAAAACATAGCGTTGTGCCATTAGGACTGAGGACAAGCACCGACTGAGCACCTGTCAATGTCAACCGGCTTCCACATTGCATCATAAATGAGTTTTTTCTTTTATAGTAAGTATTTCTTCAATTCGCCTAATGTTTAAAAATATTTTTGAATATTGACAAAGTTGTTAAAAGACCCCTTGTCATCTTGATCTTTTCCTCAAATCTTTATTGGGTTGTTTTGTTTCACCTACATGAAATGAATCACTGAATGAGAATCAGTAAAAAGAAACTCTTCACTTCAATAACCCAAAGACTAATGAATAAGCAGATTTGTGTCGATCGAGATACACTACTTTGCATTTGATTCTGAATCAAACGTCACTTGCCGGTAAGTTGTCAGTTAGGTCAAAAATCATTTTTATTTTTATCAAAGAATAGAAATCATAAATGAAAAGCTTACAAACAACTTAACACACTTAAAATATATTGATATTAATTATATTCGGCGGTAAGAAGTAGAACACGTTTAAAATACACTGCTACTATAGAGTTTTTAGAAAAGTAGATTGCGATCTATACGTCTTATCACAACAGCGTTACCTTCATGTAAGAAGACTTTCTATGTAAAATACAAGAAGTAATACCAAAAATTTTTAGAACATCAAAAATGGACCAAATAGCATGTTTGTAATTTATTTATTGTTTTTCAAAATAATCTCCTTGGTACTTTGTGTATAGTTTCATTCGATGGAACTATTGAGAGAAGCCATGTCCAACTATGAATGGGCCGGCCTTTTCATCCTCGGACATCCCTTTTACGATCTTTTTGAAGGCAGTCACTGTTCTTTCAGAGTCCGGTAATCATGTTCATCACAGTTTATCTTTTATTCTTAGCAATAAATAGAAATCACATGGTGTGAGGTAGGAGTTGTTTGCTGGAGGATCCAACTACATACGATTTAATCAAATATTCAGTCGTTCATCTGGCTGAGTGTGTAGAGGAGTTGTCGTGATGGCCTAGTTTTAAAAACTTTCAGTGCTACCCTCATACTCTATGTTACATAATAATTTAAGCCACTCTTCAAACATCAAAGCAATTCAATTTCTCCAATGATGAGAAATGTCTTGAATTTTTCACTCTATCCTCTGATATAGAATACTCTATATTATGTATTCAGAAATTTAGAAAGAGTATATTCTAAATTATTACCTTAAATTTGCACATTCAGATTATTTACTGTCTTGTTCGTAAATAAAAACAAATTTTAGTTTACAGTATAGAATAATAAGTAAAATTCAACAAATATTTCAGTATATTTGTCAACGAAAACAACTCCTGTAAATATATTAGTTCCACTTTAATGATGGTTATATTATCGAATGTTTTCAATATATTTGTGTATTGTGTATTATGAAACAAATTGATAGTCTGAATCATAAACCTGTCATGGATACATTGTTGACACTTTATCTTACATTAGTCACTTATTGGCAAACCTAAATAATTCTATAATAATGTTACTATACCAAATAATCTATATTTATTTCTTCACATAGGAACAATAACAAGATAACAATATTACATAAAGTTGAAAGTTAATTTAGACAAAGTAATTTTTATTTACCTCGATCTGACCCTGCCTGGCATAGCTGGGATGGTTCTTCAGTATCTTTATGGCCACAATCTCGTTAGTGCCTTTCTTCCAGCACTTGACCACCTGGCCGAAAGTACCTCGACCCAGGAACTCAAGCACCTCATATCTGAAAATCGGAACATTTCAATAATTACTAACTTCAATTATGTTATGACGAACAAACTGGATCCAGACAACCCAAAATAGAACCGAGTGGTACAGACTGAAAGAGGCCTACACCAAAATGGTTGAGGATGGTTTATTATGATAATGATAATATGCTATGATGAAAGCAAAATTAAATTTTAAATTTTGATTTAAATCTTCATAAATCATTTGAAATTTTTGTTTACATAATTGATGGTACAATCACAAATTTTCACTAGAATTTAACCTAGAAATACTTTAGATAAACCAGTTGTACGATTTCATAGCTTGAAATTGGATATACTGATCTCACCCTTGTTTCAATTTTAACCTCATAACAAAACTCTTAAAAGTCTTTCCCTCGAAATATTTTGCATGAATTCAAGTCACAACTCACATAAATCAGATAACCCAATAGTATTAAGGAGTAATAAGTGTGAGGTTTAACAATAAACTTTATTCAAAGGAACTAATAACAGTAGAACCAATATATACTCGAACATTACTTAATAGGCAAATTTTCAAAACAGTCACAAAGAAGTAAATAACAATAAGTCAAAATTAAATGAAAAGTACTAACCTATTGGCGGAGGAATAGAGAACTTCATGCTGCACCAGCTGATAGTCTCCATCGCCCCCACAGCCGGAGCCTACAATGGTATGAGAATGGTAGTGAGCAGTCGCAGCGGTGGGGTGGTCATGAGGCCAGTGCGGGGGCGAACCAGACAGAAATACAATGTTAGTCCCTTGCCTGATCTACATAGCTTTAATACATCCAATGTAACAATCGACGGAGATGAGAGCGAGCGATAACGCTTCATAAGCTCCAATTTGTGTTAGCAAAACGAATTAGAAAAAATACATTTGTACATTTATAGACTTGTATACTACAAAAATAATTTCATTTCTTTATTTTGCAAATCGAAATGAATACAATAATTTATTCTTTACGGCAAGTAATAAACTCTAAATTTATATTTGGAATAAGCATATAATATTATTTTGTTAATGTCAAATTATTGTTACGTATTTCAAATGTAGTCAAGATGTCAATTTGATGAAGTCAACTTAGCAAGTTATCATTTATTTAAGTAAACTTCATATCAAAAGTTGCCACACATTATTGATAAGTCAATTTGCGTAAAACAATTAACTCTATAATAATAACAAAATAGTTATTTATTCCAACAACAATACCAATCAATGAAAGTAAAAAAACTTATGATACGGTTATCACATATAAAAATATTTTTGTATGCAACATTAATCAACAATTACGATTCAAAATGTACGAAGAGTAAATAAAAATAAAACTGTACATTAAATTGAATAAATGCTTATTGGAACAGAATAAACAAATCCAACTGGAAATAAATGAGGGGTGTTACAAAAAGCAGCATGTAACAGTTTTCGCTCGATTTTGATTGAGTATTTACAATTATCAATGACTGTGCACAATATACATAAATGACACTAAAGGTGTCATTTATGTATATTAGCGAATTAACTCTACACCAGTTTGTTGGTTACACAAATTTAAACATAAAATATTACAAATTTAACTCGTACTAAATGATTTCAATGCGTGCGAATGTTAGCCTTAAATGCCTTTGAACATGACGTCAACATTTTTTTGTAATTGTGACAGAAGAACATGAACTTATGGATTAAAACTTATCTAAAAAATCAGAATTCTTCATTTGCATAATCTTCATTTTGTCTTCCACACCTTTCATTATTTAATAATAATGTAGAAAATTAAATGAATTTTTTTTAATTCTTGCTAAATAACCATAATCAACTCTAATAGTTCAATCAAGGTTTTATTTATATAAACATTCTATCAAAAGCAACCTTCATTCCCCAGCCTGACAGATATATGAATAGTTACTCCAGGTATCAGTCAGTGAAATTAGGATTTTAACGTAGTGTTTTTTAAATTGGAACAAACAATAAATGGCACTAAATATTATAATAATTAAATACTTGAATTATCTAAATACTTACTTTCATCATAGCAACGTCTTCTGCGACATACAAATATTCTTTCCTTTTACTTCCTTTCTTCCTTTATTAGGTTTACATTTAATTGTATAATGTCTTCTTAGCACTGACCAACTAACATCTTGGAAGAATAATGATAATGTTGTTTGATTGTAAGTAATGAAATTTATAACAAGTTATCATCAGCCTTAATGTGAATGGAATGGAAATTAAGAACTTTTTATTTAACTAGATGTTAGTATAACTTTTGAAAGATGTCAAAATGTTTATTAAGAAAGAAACCCCCGAGACTAACCGAGAAAATAGTGATGGAAGATTTAAAGCAGAGTGCGCAATGGCTTTTCTCGGAAATGGTCTTAGAGCAAGGAAGATGTATGGACTATGTATTTTCCTCGTTACTAATATGTAACAACAATAATAAATCTTTTTTATCAATTTTAACTCAGTCATTTTCATGTTCAGATAAATAAAGGAATGGATACATTTAAGCCATCACCGATTTGACACCTGAGACATGGTATGAACAGTGATCAGTCTTTCTAATGTTGCCAATTTATATATTATGCATCAAATCTATTAAAATGCTGATTTATTTACTTTTTTTAAGCGACAATTTCAATATTTTATTGCCAGGCTATGATTGGTTTTCTTAACCACAACTATTGATTTATTTCGGCGCTGTTATTTTGTATGATACATTTTATTGCCTTATGTACTCGTAGTTTCTTGTCAATATTTATGCACATGAGAAACAGTTTGCTTGCTTTTGTGTTCGCATTGTGAGCGCGTGCGTGCCGTCAGGCACAGAATGTACATGAAATGTGCCCCGTGCCAATAAGGATGAAATGTGGGTGATATAGGTAACAAATAATATTACGTTTGTGGTTACCTTGCGGCTGGGGCGGGTGGTTGAGCCCGCCCGCCGCCAGCTGCTTGCTGTGGGACGTCGTCGTGGCGCCCGGCGCCCGCGGCGCTCGCGCCGCCGGCTGCTGCTGCTGCGGCTGCTGCTGACGGGACCGGCGCGCTTCCGCGCTGCCACTCGTGCTGGAACATCGTACACAGTTTGTTCCTTAACTTTTATATTTATATTATTTACACACATTCATAAGATTATAAACAGTGACAGTCGTCAAATGCGGGTTAGAAGACGCACTGTATAAGTTACTTAGTTCTATTGCACAATGTCTTAATATTTTTATACTGTGTTAAGACAGTAAGTAATTCTAGTATATTTATATAATCTCGATGAGAGCTCTAAATATTCACTTGCCATTGCCAATAGATCTTATAAATATTCAGATATTTACGAGTTATGTACTCGTCCATACGTTCTCTCTCAGTTCGTCCAGCCGATCGCAATATCCGACATCACTACTTTTTTAATTATTATCAGTTTTGTACTGTATAACTCTCGAAACAAATCTTAGAGTAAACTAAACTTTATGAAAAAGGAAATAATGACATATTTGAAAATTACCACTGAGTGCAAATTCTTTATGAATAAAAAAACTATCGTTCAAATAAAACTCACATTAATTATTATATTTTTTCAACTAAATGTAACTACGTGATGTATTATTTCTATTTTATTTAAATTCTTTACAGCGACCTACGTATTGTTGTATGACAACATTTTCAGGTGGGCAATTTATAAAGATCTTTACAAATTGAACACCTGAAAATGTTGTCAAACAAAGAAACGTAGGTCGTGGTAAAGAATTTAAATAAAGTGTAAAGATCTTTGTATATTGCCCACCTGAAGATGTTGTAATACAACGAAACCTAGGTCGTGGTAAAGAAATTAAAGAAAATAGAAATAATACTACATCACGTAGTTTCATTTAGTTGAAAAAAATTTAATTATAATGAATTTCTACAAAATTAACACTAAATATATTCAAAACTCACATTAACAGGGTTTCAATGCACAATTAGGTACGTAAACACTAAATTATATTAAACTGTTTACAAAGATTAATATTTTCACCAAATTATACTGCTTAGTACATCTTAAATAGACGTAAACATATGGGGAAATATCTCAAAAAAATTAAGATTGAGAATCATCGCTATAATTTTCTTATAATTATTAAGTAAGCTTCTAGAAACCTTCTAGAACACTTTCTATAAACTTTGTCGTTTTCGTAATTTAATTCTGAAATCAGGGCGAGGAAATTTTTTTTTCGAACATATTCTTCATACAATTTTCAGTATATATCTAGCTTATAATTTCAAGTAAATTATAAAAAAAAATTTTGAGGTACGAAGCCCAAAAATAGAATGAGCACCCATACTGAACTGTTTAAAAAAACACAACAATGATAAAAGCTAAACTAAATTAATTCTAAAACTTAATTCTCCAACTTAGTCTCCAACTTTTCAAAGATACTGACAACTTCTCAGCATTATACGAAAGAAAGATAATCATGGCAGTAAGAACCAAATAGAGTTAGGAATAACCCATATCGACATCACATAATTTCAACTAAATCGAAAGCCGCAAACGTTCATTAGGGGAACTAATTATCTAGCAATTACGCTATCCATTACAGCCAAATCCAACAAAAACGTTCCAAAATCCGGTTCCCTCACCGACAAAATAAAATCGATCTAAATTGTCGATACAATAAGGTTCATTATTCGACACGAACTTCACCTGTCACTTTCGCTGTTACAAGGCTAAAAGTTTTGCACAAGGTTAATGCAACAATAGCGCAGAATGCAGGCGACTTTTCTACTTCCTCTAAGTTTAAAGAGAGTCTCTCAAGTAGAAGAACGTGTGGAGAATGAGAGAAAAACAAAAAAAAAACGATCTTCATATTTAATTTAAATAAAATAGCAAGAGTGACTCCGTTTATACGTTGAGCTCAATTTTGCCAGAAATTAAATGTTCAGGACTCTATTGAAATGGATTAAAAATTATTACAATAATTTTTCGATTTTTTTCAGTCAATATTTTGTTTCTTTATTACAAGAAAACTAATGAATTCAAATTGAAATTATTGCTAACCTTAAATTCGGGGAATAAGAATGCACGAGGCGTTTTGTTTTCAAAACAACAAAAAAATACATTTCTTTTCATTTTTAAAAGCTTTATTGCCTAGAAAAGAAAACTAAATTCAAATTCAACTCGAAACATTAGTTGCGTATGAAATGTAGCAGCATTCAAGCTTCTACTGTTGATTGCTGTGAGCACCATTCGTTTTTCGTTGGAAAATATTACAATAAATTTTTCATTGGGAAATATTATAAAAATGAGAATATTATTTGAACAATAATATTCTAGTTACTACATAACGCATTAAAAATATAAAATGCAATAGCCTATTTCACCAACATTTCCCTGTAAATAATTTTTAGCCATCCTCCGAATTGACTGGTTTAAAACCGAACGCCACAAATAGAGTATATGTAAACAATATCCCAATAGGACTCAGAACAAATATACTTGAACTCTGGAAATATATTTAAAAAATTGGGCATCATCAATACTATATGGCACCTAATAAAGTAGGTTCTTTTATTATTACGTATTTATAATTTAGAACGCTAAAAACATCTAAAATACCTGTTATCACATAGCCTCAAAAGACTGAGAAGTTAAATGAAAAAAGTTTAAAGCACTTTACCGTGGTTCTGATACGCACGAGCAAAAGCAGTGACAAAAAAGGTAACGTTAAAATAATATTAATGTTTGACACACCGATTAATAGTTTTATATCATAACAATTATTTCAATCATATTATCAATATATTTAGCCGGCGAGAACAAAGAAGGTAACGTTAAAATAATATTAATGTTTGACACACCGGTTAATAGTTTTATATCATGACAATTATTTCAATCATATCATCAATATATTTCGCCGACGGGGACAAAAAAGGTAACGTTAAAATAATATTAATGTTTGACACACCGATTAATAGTTTTATATCATGACAATTATTTCAATCATATCATCAATATATTTCGCCGGCAGCCATGTGAATTTCCGATTATGGTGGATTTTTTAATAAGACTACGCAATACATATCTATAAATAATTTTAATATGTTATCGTGTTTATCAAAAAAAGCTTTAGACACCTAACAAACCTGAGCAACAGATTTACTAGATGGAGGATGTGTGTGATCTAATACAAATGTTACGCCATCCATTGACGTGTTGTAGTATTGGGTAAAAATAAGCCTATATGTTAATTCCGAATGTTCTCGATATCCTAGAGTACAACATCACGTGTGAACTGATCCAGGACAAACCATCTCCTATCCTGTCCCAATAAAGGTAAAAATGGGAAAATCATATTGAAACTCATCATACCAAATTTATTATTACAAATTTACAGCTATATTCCAAACACTGACGAAACATTATAATAACTTTGATGTGGATATGGGTCAAATTTCTTCGTATAAGAATCTGATACACACTTGCTGATTTGTCATTAAGTAAAAACGATATATACATAAAATGTTTAATTAGATGTAAGAAGAATTGGGAACCATCCAAGATATATTTCTTTAACTGGTCTACATATTCAACTATAACGGTTTAACATCGGGTTTATGGAATATTTTATAATAGTTTACCCGTCTTGACACTCCTTGTTCTTGGTTATTTAACAGAGCAAAAATGACTTCTTATGTCGCAAAATGTAAAATTTATCTTTAAGAGAAAAAATTTTTTTAAATGAAATGAAGATCTGATTTCATGTTACTCGTAACGTCTCTTTATAATGGAAATTTTGCTTATAGTTATTTTTACTTGTTACTTAGGTAGTACTTTCCCAAAACTATTTGACCAATAGGATAAATTGTTAATAAGGACATAAACTATCTAGCAAGTCATTTATTCTGATTTTATGGCTACCACATACACCTTGTAAGAGCTACTTAGTAAGGGCTACCGTCTCCTTGTAAACTTGAAGGAGGCCAACGAGAGAACTATCTCCATGGCTAAACACTGGCATTTCTCAATTTGAAGTGGGTTCCGGACACGGAAATGAATACATGAATTCGGTCAATTGAAAATCAGGGTGATTTTATGTTAATACGAACCATAAACTATGTTTATTCCATGTTTCGTGGAAATTTGTCCGACTTAAAGCGCTTAAAAAACTGTTCACTTTTCGTACCAGCATAATGTAGCGTAGTCTATATGTTTCTCTATTACACCATCTACACCATATCAATTGTTAGCAAATCGTTGCTTATTGTAAAGTTATTAGACAAACTGACAAAAAAATCAACTTTAGGATTTATGATAGATATTAGTAAGGATGATGCAAATTTATCCTCATATTGGAATATGATTCCGTTGAATCCTGATGGTATAAATTTTATACAGTTTTTTAAACAATTTCAAATAAGAAGGTACCTAATGGAACCCTACGTCACTAGTTGGTTGTTATGTTCTTAGTGTGTTGTCCCATTGTAATGTGACAACACACTAAAATACGTGTCTTGGTGCACGTATAGTCAGACCTAGACAAAACAATACTTTACATATGGAATCGGAAAGATCAAAGAAGATATCCTCAACAAATTCTCATAGTTTCCTATCGACATTTAAAATAGAAATAAGTTTTTCAATTCTGCATTTGAAAACAAGGTGAAAGTTAAATTGGACACCTAATCAAAAAATGGAAGCCGGTTCTCTTTTGTTATAAGTTTATTTGTTTAAAAACGACTAATTTTAATTAAGCATAAACATTACACGATTCAAAATATATTATCATAAAATTTGGTATCTTTACAGTTTATGTCCCAGATTAACATATACGGTACATTTTATCTGAAGATACGTCACAGTTCCTATATAATAAAAAAGACGCCTCAATCAAAAATCCACATTTTGCTGAATAAGGTAAAACGGTTAAACTTGGCCATGGAAGGGTACTGCGATAGTCTCCCAAACCACAGACGAAACTGCGAGCAAAAGGGTATTACCCAGAAATTAATGAATATGAAATATTTCAAAGATATATATATATATATATATATATATATATATATATATATATATATATATATATATGTATATATATATATATATATATATATATATATATATATATACGCACGCACTTATATACATGTATAAGACCTCACATACATAAAATTGAATTAAATTTAAGTTTAAATAATCAATGTCTTATACTCTAAATAGGCTGTGCAGTGCAGGCTTCATAACCATACTCTTCAAAACTGCATACTCATATTTACTGAACAAATTCACTTTATCACGACACGTCTTTCCATATACTTTCCAATAAGACATTTTCCTATTCAGCGCGTTTATATCCATCTTCATAAAGCACACGAAATACACACACACACGCAATTAATCGATTTAAACACAATGTCACACACGCCCACTAGTATTTGTTCAGTATTCACATATCGTAAGTGTTTCGTTGTGATAGATAATAGTCCTGATAAAAACAATTTTTGATAAAGATGTTATTTTAAATAACTATTTTTATACCACGATAAACATGCTATGGTATACGCGTACTATGGTTAATACAATAGAAACTATGATATTCGAATTGTAGTTCGAAGTGTGGGTTTCCGAAAAACCAATAGTAACATTACGTAAATTTTAAACTTATATATTACATGGTAGCTAGATACAAATCAAAACGCGGTGGCTACCTACTACTCAATGGCGATGTCTGCCCTCACCGTACCACGTGGATAGATCCATCTGAAGTAAACAATGGTAAATCAAGAATTGTGACACTCAGCACATGGTCACACCGAACTCTCCGCGGAGACCGCGGTAACCAAACTGACAAAAATACCCAAATTCCATCGGAGCCGACTAGCGAAGCAAGTGCGCGTCGGACAATAGCCATCCCTTTCTGGGCACCGTTAATGGCCCTATTATGCCCGTAACTTTACTGCGACATGCTGCAATTTGTTATGCTTTATAGAAAAATGTATGAACGATACATCGATGGCAGCGAGAGTACGTTCGTCGCATGCGTACATTTTTTTTGGTTTTCGAAATTCCCTCCACATTATTAGCGTGACCGGATTTCCGCTAAGTTCACAACAAATTTTGTTTACGGTCTGCACTCGCCTCGTCAATTAATACTTTGATGTCTATTAGAGATGCGCAAAGTGTATCAGTGAAAAGAAAAGAGTGATATTTATCATTTGATTGGAAAGATATATATCACTCATTTCGTTCAGTAGATCAGTATCTCAGTACTCCGAGTTATTAACAAAATTTATTTATTACGCATACGTTGAACCGTTGAACAATGGTCATTCGAAGTGGTGATAAATAGTAATGACTGAACATTACGCACTATTTTTTGAAAATAAAAATAAATTCTACAATAATTCTACGCTTTGCTTAATACTTCGCAGGTTTAGGATTTAGGACTATCAACCTAGAATCAAATTATACATAAAATCATTTTAATGATCATAATTAAATTGGAATAGATTGGCGTATTTATAGAATTATAATACAGAATTGTGAAATGAAACAAAATAAGTGTTTATGCAAATATTCGGAGCGAACTAAAGTATACTTCATCACAGCGTATACATTCATCGCGATCCAGTTGCATATTTGACTAAACAGTTCGATCGTTTTCTTTCTCTGTCACGTAATGTCAAAATATATATGTACTTTTATATCTACTTCACGACGCGACGAATGAGTGAAATGATTGATTTGGTGAAACGAAAAAGACACCGATCACTCCTGAGCTAGTGATGTAATGATACATCTTGATTTCAAGTGAGCGAGTGATAGATATAATCGTAACATGTGAGCTATATATTTTATATCTCTCACTCATGAGTTACACATCTCTAATGTCTATATCTAGACGCCATATTTATACAAATGGCGGGAGGAACACCGATAATAGATCGCAAAATCGTTTTAGACAGTACTCACACTACCTAACTACCATTTACATTTTAACATAACTACCATTTCTGTTCTAATTAAGTTTTTTGAATTTGAAATTCGAATACATCATCATTTATTATTAAAAATCTTAAAGTGTTTTCTTGTTTTAATAAATTATAAAATAGCCTAATTTTCATTCAACTTTAAATATATATAATAAACTGCTAAGGCCAATTTTATAAAAAAAGCAAAAACAAAAATATCAAGGCAGACATTTTGAAATTAAGACAATATATACACATCACACTGTATAAAAAAATATATATATATCATACTGTGTAAAAAAAAAGCAAAAACAAAAATATCAAGGCAGACATTTTGAAATTAAAACAATATATATACATCACACTGTATAAAAAAACATAACATAATTTCCGTGCTTCAAAAATGTATCTATTTAATATGAATATATTTAACGTTACTCTACAGTTACTATTGTGTTGAGGCATGGGACACACTTGATGCATGTTATGTATTTTCCGGCAGTACGGGAAAATTCCCGTCGTGTCGCTATAAATGACCGCGACAAACAGTTTACAAAAAAATTGTGTCACGTACACATGTCGAAACATGCATAAAGCAGGGTTCCGTACGGGCCGTACGGATCGCAAAACACTTTGAAAAACCGTTATCGTGTGTGATTTAAATTGAAAGATATTTGCTTGTGTTAATTTGCTATATTTATTTGCAAATACAGTGCTTTTGCCGAAGGTACATCCCTAAAACTATTGTTTGTATAAACAAATTTCTCATATCAATGTATAGGTAACACGTACGGATCGCAAAACACTTTGAAAAACCGTTATCGTGTGGGATTTAAATTGTAATATATTCGCTTGTGTTAATTTCCTATATTTATTTGCAAATACAGTGCTTTTGCCGAAGGTACATCCCTGAAACTATTGTTCGGATAAACAAATTTCTCGTATCAATGGATAGGTAACACAATATGCATTATGGTACGTTAAAATGATGTAAAATCTCATACAGCATTTTGCTGTCTGAAACTGAATTCATTTTAATTTCAAGTTCTAATGGAATGAACGTAGATTTTTCTGAAGTTTTTTCATCAACATTGGACATTTAAGTTTAACATTTCATAAATATAGCTTAAAAATGTAAAATGCTACATGATATTGAAAAATTGTTCCAAAATCATTCAATGGCATGTACAAAAAAAATTTCTTTCATTTTAATGATACACAATTGAAATAATACACTATAATATATATTTCAACTTCTTAATGGAGACATCGGCCTGTAACATTTAATTACGAAATTTCGTAAGCGTACATCAAAAATTGTAGAAACTTCAAGGCTGTGCGTGACAGATGGAAGTGACGGACATGATGAAGTTATAAAGATTCGTTACACAATTGTTTCTCTAAAGAACCGTAAAAAACCGAAAGAATCACTTCTTTTGAAGGGGACCTGCCTTCTGTAAAGACGATTTATTTAAGCACGGTTCTTATACAATGCGGAAAAACGTATGCAACGGATACGTTATAATAACGATTCACGACACAGCTATGCAACGCACACGCTTTTAAGAGCATTTGAAGACCCTATGACGGCACTATAACAGGAAAATCCGTTAAATTCCAAAACCATTACCCGAGTATCCAGATAGACAAAATATACAAGTGATTGAATCTCATTAAACCTAATTTCTAAAATACTTTTTTTTCTGCAAATATCTGACACGAGATACATCATTCAACAATTAAAACTACACATTCATAAACAGAAACGTCAAATAAAAAAAAATCAGTATAAAAGACATTGTAAAACTTTCAAGGACCAATGGTTCAATAGGCATAATAATAAAATCAATAGCCATAATTTTACATTTCATATATATGTAATATTTATGAAATGTAAAATTTTAATTTCGCCGTTTTACAGGTTCCCACTTTAAAAAGTCAGTGAACCACAACATAATTTAAATTTCTTCTACGCCTAACGCCTAATGTAGACGATCGAAAATAGTCAGTCCGACAATAATCAGTGAAAATAGAACATATTATCTAATAGTACCACAAACACACACATACCACAAAAATCAGTCCTATAAAAATCGAAGCCATTCTGGTCGACTCTCGCCGATCCAAACGTTGTCATTTAATACACGCTAATAGAGAATGGATAGAACTAGCGGAAATGGAGATGACAGACATTTAGTCGGTGAAAGCTCAGCCACCGATCTTGTACAAAATCGGCAGCTCTCGGCCGCTTATTCAACACTTACAAAACTCATTCGTGTGTGTCTTGCATGTAAACCATATAGAAATGTATTTTTACCTTATAACATATACATTTTAATCTGTTTCTAAAATCTTTCTTTTTTCGTTTCAACAAATAATGAATGAGCAACTTTCTTATCCATCGCATTTATACAGTCTTGCCAAACGCAATCACTGTTCTGACGTGTTTCCATATCTAGAAACACAGGTGTCACTCTAATGATCATATAAGTGGAGAGAGGGATGAGATGGTGTATATGACCGTAAGAGAGGGTTGAGATGGGGCATATGACCGTGAGAGAGGGATGAGATGGGGTACCTGTCGTCCCTGCAGCAAGGCCTGGCGCAAGGCGGCGGGGCTGGCGGCGCGACGGGGGCGCCCTCCGCATCGCATGCGACGCGCGCGGCGGCGGCGGGGCAGCAGCCCGACCCGGACCAACACTTTCTCTGCAAACAAACCAAAAAATCGACCGTTATAGTCCACATGCTCTGATGAAAAAAATTTCATATTGTTATGCTTGAATAACAGTTAAAAATGCTATGAAACATAAGACATATTTGTTGTGATTGATATGCGTAGAGAAGAGTATTATAGAGTCATATATTAGTGATATAGAGAGAAAATTAAAGGTGGTTTTTTCTAGCTTCCATCTTCACCTCGATAGTTGTTAGTTGCATTGGTTGTCAGTTATATTAACCACGCAAGGAAGCTTCACGACTCCTTTGATATCACTCGCTAAAGCATTTGAACACTTAACAAATAATTAAGAGGGCATGCCATGAATTTGTTTATCAGATAAACACAATTTAAAGCGGCAAAGTGCATGTCGAAATACACATAAAATAGGCTCCAAAATGGCTTGTATCTACGGAGTTGTCTATATGTAAAATTGTTGACGTAAGTCAAACGGAATACTTTCATTTATAAATTATTTTTTTCCAGAGACCAGTCTAGAATTGTTTCAAACCTCCAAAGTGGCTTATATTTACGGAGTTGTCTACATGTAAAATTATTGACGTACTCGTAATTTAAACGGAATACTTCATAAGTTTAAGGACTATTTATAAGTTTTTTTTTCTAGAAACCAGTCTAGAATTTTTTCAAACCTCCACAGTGGCCTATATCTACGGAATTGTCTATATGTAAAATTGTTGACGTAAGTTAAACGGAATACTTTCATTTATAAATTATTTTTTCTAGAGACCAGTCTAGAATTTTTTCAGACGCGTATTTGTAAGATTTAAAGGGGGAAGTGTGTTTGGCCATCATTGCACATTAGTGTGATATTTGATATTTCGAAATCGAGGCTTAGAAATGAAAAGTGAACAATGTGAGTACACGAAAGACAGATGAACGCTGCAGGATATGCGTGCGCTCTAAAACAGACTGACATCATCCTATCATTTAAAAACCAGGAGCATAAAGAATTACTAAGCAGAAAGGGTTGGTATCAATATATTGATTTAACAATTTTATATATAAAATTTAAAAATACTATTTCTACTAATTTCTTACACATAACAATAATAATTCAATTTTTTTTTAAATTTTTAATATGGTGGATTACTTGTATCCTAGTGGCATAAAATTAAATAACTTTTGAGAAAGTTCGACACAGGAAAGTAAAGTAAAATTAATAATTTTACAAAAATCGACTTCAAAAAATGGACAGCAATCCTTTGAGTGAGTATGAAGTGACAGACACATTATCTTAATCCAAAAACATGCAGCTTCTCTGTCAAAACATTGATACTTCCTTCAATCTTTAAATGAAAATCTTCAAGCGTCTTTTGTAACTGGAGGAATACTATTATTATATTCCATTTCTATGTCTAAAGCTGTCCTCGAGATATAATAACGATTAGGTATAATTCCGACTCAAGAGCGCTCTAGATTATCTCATTACCAAGCAAACGACTCAATTGCAATTAAAGCGCCCAAGAAGAGCCCGCTATTAACAGGCGCTTTAGAATTAACACGAATTAACATTAATGACGTTTTCTCAATAGTCGTAAAACATACGACGTACAATCGTTAGTATGCTCTTAGAAGCGAGTAAATTACTATATTTTAGAAGTTGAATAGTTTCGTAATAGGCAGTTGGGTTGTAAGTTATAATAAAAGTTATAATTTATGAAACCTGATACAGTCGATCGCAATCGTTTCAAATTACCTAAGAGTTATAAATATATGTTTATGAATTTATTCCCTTACCCCAACACTTTGGTAACAGACTACATTTGCTAGGGAAAAGTTTATTACATGTAATCATGATTCGTCTCAAATTATATAAGAATTATAAATATATGTATTTATTCCCCTATCCCAACACTTTGGTAACAGACTACATTTGCTAGGGAAAAGTTTGGTACAGGTGATCATGATTCGTTGCAAATTACATAGTTAGAAACATATCTATATGTATTTATTCCACTATCCCAACACTTTGGTTACAGACTACATTTGCTAGGGAAAAGTTTATTACGGGTAATCATGATTTGTCTCAAATTACATATTTATAAATATATGTATATGCATTTATTTATTCCCCTATCCCAACACTTTGGTAACAGACTACATTTGCTAGGGAAAAGTTTGTTACAGGTAATCATGGTTCGTCTCAAATTACATAGTTATAAATATATGTATATATATTTATTCCCCTATCCCAACCCTTTGGTAACAGACTACATTTGCTAGGGAAAAGTTTGTTACATGTAATCATGATCCGTCCCAAATTACTTAAGAGTTATAAATATATGTATATGTATTTATTCCCTTATCCCAATACTTTGGTAACAGACTACATTTGCTAGGGAAAAGTTTGTTACATGTAATCATGATTCGTCTCAAATTACATAGTTATAAATAAAAATATTTTTAAAACCGTAAAAAACTTTTCTAAAAACTCTTAATAATAAAGATACCCCAACTAAAATAATAAAGTTTTGTTAGCATATAGTTTTACCGTCATTGTATAGAATGTATACAAGTAAATTGATTAAGAGAAGAAGCCTCAGTTACAGGAATGTTAGTAAGGGTCCTATGTCTATGGGAGCAGATGGCTTCAATGAGCTTTCGCCAACAGAACCGGTTTTTGACCAGTTTTCTAGGAATATGTCACGATTCCTTAAAGTCTGAGGATTCCACTTTAGAGCACTCTTATCGATGGCTCCATCTCTTTTTCTCAGCATATGTCCAATCGGTTGAGTGTTTTTATTTTAATTTCTAAGCCTATAAAAACTGCATAGAACACAACGTGACTGAACGATCTTGCAAAAATTCCCCCAAACAAAACTTTAAGAATAATTTAGAAAACAGATTTTTGAGGTCACTGGATGTATGTATCTCTTCAAGGACGCAGCGTTTGAATTATATTTCTTCTACTCAAAATTTTTATCCTATAAATTTACTATTCGGCTATTTTTAAATACATATATTTTCACACTGTCATCAGAAATCCTTCCAATATCCCCTACAGTGATTATATTTTCTTATAAATTATTGACATTAATTGTATTAGGCACATAGAGGTGTGCGTTTATCAGTATTTTTCATACTAAATTTTTTCAGTATTTTGTCAAAGCTGATGCTGATGCAAGTATGTAAACATAATAGGCACCTGTTACAAAATACTAGGTCGTACGCGGCACACACACTTGCTTCTCGGGTGTTCTGCTGGGAGCGAGCAACGTAACCAATCGTCATAAAGTATTAATTATTTTTTGCTTGGTACACATCGGTATTTCCCATATATTATTGGAATGAAAGTAAACAAAAAGTCACAAAAATAAAATTTAATATTTATTGTTCTATTCTTACAAGACCTTTTTTTCATGGACCTTTAGGTACTAAGAATGAACGTACGCGCGTGAAATATTCATACACAATGGAGTTTAGACAGACCTAGTATAAAGAAAGTACAAAGTATGAGTATATGAGATATATACGTACAAAGTAGGACTATAGTTGATACAGTATGACACGTTACGAATATGAGCCTATTTCGCGGGACATTTTTTGTTTCGTTCTTTCTTAAGAAGGGATTTGTACGATAGCCGGGATAGCTTGCGTACGTCCATAATCACTTGGTAAGTCGATAATCGTCCGTAATCCGTCCAATTATAGACTTACCAAGTGATTAGTCCGTATTTTGTAACAGGTATCCGCGGAATGTCATATGTTAGTACGTCCGTTCGTATATCTATATACGAATGGACGTTTATAAATCCGTCAGTGTACCTTAGATTTAAGACTTATACCTGTGTTCGTATATAAGTCTTAAATCTAAGGTACACTGACACTTCACTCGTCAATCCAGAACTACGCCAAAGGAAATAAACTGAACATAGTCTCTTCTTACAAGACCTTTTTTGATAGTGGTATAGACCATTATCTTTGATAGTGGTCTATTCGTCTGTCTTATTCTTGGTCATCTAAGTCTTCCTTTATAAGAAACAGCTAAACGATCAAATCAACTTCCTGATAGTAATGCTGAAACAGTTCCCTCAATTTTTCTCTCAAATGTCAATTCCACAAACGTACAACGTAGTACATGTGACCTAATATTTTTCGAATTAATTTACTCCATACAATTTTGTTAATTTATAGGAAATTGCAATTTTCTCGTATTATCGTTAGTACTCTCATTAACATACCTGCTATGTGAGAAATGTGGAAAACATTTTGTTGCGACGTCGCTTTCGGAGACAAAATTCTCTTGTGACTTTTAGCAAGTTTCAAATCTCTTCCGCAGCGCAAGAATAACCATTTCCTCGTTAAAACAGTTACCTTGGACAAAGCCTGACCATTTACGTCGGTCGGTCGGTTTTACGTCGGTCTTGGGCAAAAAAGTGCGATAAGCACTAACAATACTAAAAACAAAGGTTCGAAATTCCAGCGCGCTACTCCGACTCGCGTTTACCGATAACTTTCGACTGCTGTGATGTGACGCCTCTCGGCCCATGTGTCAGTCCAGTGGCCGTAACATTAATATATATATATATATATATATATATATATATATATATATATATATATCCTGTACACAAGTCCTATCATGATGCCCAAACGTCCATCCCACCAACAGTCCAAACCATCTTATATTAAAACGCATACACCACAGCAAACATTCCAAACATGCTACCAATTCACGCAAGGGGTAGCCAGTGGAACCTCGGCCGAACCAGCCGAGTGCTTCGACCCGGACTCGACTTGCGACAAATTAGTTCGCCTTCTCAAGCGGTCTGCGCGACCGTCATCGTCCGCCTCGCCGCTGACCGTCTTGCATACTGATGCGAGCTCTTCTCCGCGCTACTGCTCTCCCCCATACTCCGCAAACCCGCCGCTTTGTATACAAATAAATTATATAACGTACGCACAGTGGGCTATTTAATTCAAAATGTTGACAAAATCCAATTTCACGAAGATTTTCACCTCACTACAACAGCTATCCAGATTTTTGTCTAGAATTCATGTGACATATCACGAGGAGGCTTTATTGTATTCTATCCCGAGTTGATTTGACAAAACGTAAACACGTAACAAACGTAAACAAACTTACAATTTCTTGATGTACATACTTTTTAATGTTAATTTTTAAATTTAAATGAACTATGATCCGCACGAAGCGTTAAAAATTTTGTTAGAAATAACACGCAATTATGTCACCTGCAAAACCTAAATTATAAAATAATATTACGCGAAACGTTATAACGTTACAGAAACAATATTTGGTAATTTAAATTCTTATATATATTATGTTTTGAAACATGCCACGCCCTTTTTATTAAATGTAGATAAATGCTAATGCAACAAATTTCTTTATTAATTTTAATGTCGAATATTACAATAAACACAATTTTACCTTAAAAAGAAGATTAATATTTCAAATAATCACATTACGTATAAAAAAAACTTATCACAGAGTACGCTGAATTTGTGGACACTTTTCGTTTGCGCCAATAAAAAAAATATTTTCGGAAACTTTTTTTAATATAAACTATAATTTTTCACTATACAATTATATTAATCCACATCAACTCTAAAATTAAATCACAGTGTATTTATTGAATCAAATTATCCACTGTGAAGATTTGCAATAGAACCCGGTTTCAATCGAACCCATTGTTTCAATGCTCCGTAGCGGTACGTGTAAAAAAAACGAACTTTCCGCCCTCGTTACGAATCCTCAAGTCTCTCTTTTTCAGTACCATTTCTTACGAAAAGCTGTTTCAAAATCACTCACTGTTCGTCCTCTCTCATCAAAAATCGACATTTTCCACAATGAAAAATTAAGCTTTCAAAAGAAACTAATAGATTTATCTTTTGTCGGGCGGGAACGACACGGTAATTGTCACAGAATTTTGACCATAATTTGTTTAATTTACGGTTCTCGTTAATTTCTTTTTATACATAAACTGAATGAAAACGTACAATTTTCAATTCCGACAAATGTTAGACTTTAAAACTAAAAAAACTTTCATTCGACAGACTGGGCAACGAATGATTCTAATTATACTTAAAAGCTTAAAATACCTTTCGGTTACAACACAAATAGAATGCCAAACACGCAAATTAAGCATTCGTATAACGTACCTTTCGGTATATAGTAATCAATGAATCATTTCGCCTTTATTAGGGCCATAGAATGGTGTCATATTTGAAGTTTGATTGACTCTTAAAATTAGTCATGGAATTCAAAGTAGTTTTTTATTCATTGTGGACCAATATTGTTCTATAGTACTTTTTATAGTAGATTTATAGTAATATAGTATATCTTCTACTTGAATAATAATTTAATACATTCCATGTAATGTTAAACAATCGCCGATTTTAACGTATATTGAACCAAAATAAATTAAGCAATCGCTTATTTGATATAACCTACCCAACTTCCAACACAAGGTTATCCAACACAACCTTCGTCCGTCCAGCATCTTCCACAATCTTTATCTAGATTCTTTTTATCTTCATAAATTTGTGTATCCTCTATGAGAATTATGAGGATAATGTGAGGAAGACTATATTAATAATAAATACTTCTACATATTTCTGTGTTTCAGAACGATGAAAAAGTTACTTAAGCTATATGGGACTATTAACACTCAATGCAGGAATTATACCACGATAGGTTTTCTACTCTTTTCCTCCATTAAATTAAAATAAAGTTTATACTAAGCCATAATTTAAATAATATGTTAAAAATTCCTCGGAGTACAAATTACCTTATTGGCAAATTTAAAGATTTGTCTGCTCACGGCCTTGGGCTACGATCTGAAAGTTCACTCACCCTACTTATTCCTAAACATACCTCTACCACTTACGAAAAATCTTTCATTGTCCAGCAGCAAAAATTTGGAATCACCTAGATCTTGATATCAGGAAAATCACGTCTCTAAATATTTTCAAAGATCGAGTGAAAAAGTCCTGCATCTCCTGAAACCTTTTCCTTTGTGCCCTTGTCCTTTCCTGTCTTTCCAATCCCAAATCATGTCAATAGTTTGTATTACTTATGCTTTTGTATCTTTTTAATTTTTTTTTCTCTAATGTATTATAAAGAATTTTCGTTGTAAAATCTCTTACAGTCTACCGACTAAATTTCAACACCAATTGTTATGGTCGGCTGGAAGAGATTGCTTATGTAGCAATAAGTCTGCTATATGTACTGTGCATAAATGGCGATAAATAAATAAACAAATTAGAGGGTTCTAAATGCAGCTGACGAATTATTTTATAAAAAAATCGGTATAACAAATTTTTTGTACATAAATTATATTTTTATCATTTGTTACAGCTATTTCTTCGATTTACTCCACATTTTTTCTCATTAAACACTTAATATACAAACAAGAATACAAATTATTAAATATTAAAATAAAAAAGAAAAAATTAAAAAAATAAGAATGAAAGGGATGTTTGAAATTTAACATTTGGCAGCAGTGGGAGTTAAAGCACATTTTAAACTTATTTTATTGTTAAATAAATTGCGAACGATTTTTATAAAGATTAAATACTCATGTTTCCTTTACAAGTGTTCGTTTATTTTAAAAAAATAAACAACGAAATATCACTTTTGTTCCACATTGAGAATGTTAATTAAACTTCGCATTTACTTACTATCTAATTCGATTAATAAGATGCCAATAAGGTTTCCAACAAATTAGCTTAAAATGATAAAAATTATCTTCTCGTATTTCATATTAACTTTCAAAAATTATTGAATCACAAGCATCATCTTATTCAAAGCAGAAAGCGAGTTTCTGTCTCTTAAATCGAGGTTAAAATTGCTACCCCGATAAATTCATAGTTAAAACAAAGTTTAACTCGGGGCACGCGACCTACGGTCTACGCGTCAGCAGTTGCGTCATTTTCCAAATATAAAGCAAACCTAATCATACGCGACTGGGTCAACCCGCGTAAAATGGCTTCTTCGAAGCGACGCTTGGACGACGCGGCTCTAAATTACGGATTTAGGTTAATCTAATTCGGCCCACGAGTATTGTATTTATATGAGTCCATCGCGTGACATGCCGCTTATTCCGAACTTTTAATTTTTTAGGGTCCGTACCTCATAATTAAAAATAGAAGCCTTATAAAATCACTTCGGATCAATCTGTTTGTCTTTCCGTCAATACCTATTTGTCAGGAAAGCTTGGAAGTACCAAGTTCAAATTAATATCAGATACTTAATCCTACTGGTCTACGGTACGTTGAAGCTGATCATGAATTTGGCAAGGAACAAATAAAGGAAAAAATCGTTAATTTGCAGTTATATTTTCAAATATTCCTGATGTTTTTAAGCACGTGAAAATATGATAGGGAATATATTTACATACGTTGTGTAAAATTAATGTTTGTGAATAGTGTAATAGGAATACTATGTACCTTTATAAGTGGCTATATGTGTACGGAACCCTCGTAATGCGAGTTCTACTTGTGTCTGTCAGGTTTTTCATAACCCATAACTCACATCATAGGGTCGAATATGGTAAGTATAGAGAATAGCTGTACGTTAGCTATAGGCTTAATGCAACTACTCGAGACCGCAAATACCAAATAATATGTAAGCGAATGTGAGCGTTAACATTCTGTTAGCTATGCACGTCCTTGAGACAGGCAATTTTTTGGGTGAAATTATAAATTTTATATAAATCCAATGTTTATATAATTTATTTATTATAATTTATTTATTATTAATATTTATATTGGTACCCAAACGAGAGAAAAGTTTCCGGCTCGTCAGCATTACGAACAGAGTAGAGAAAAGGATTTAAATATAAAAAAATAGTGTTGGTGTAGAAGGTCAAATGTGTTAAAAAAACTAATTTGAACAATTTATCTTTATATCAATGCCATTATTTTCACTCCTTTCACCTACTAAGAATAACAATATAAATATTTTTTTCTTAATATTCTAATTGGTTACTATATGTCGATATTCCATCATGTCACTCCGAGAAGAAATTTCTAATGTATTTTCGCAATACTATAATTCACGATTTATAGTGGTAAAAAGAAATTAACATATAACTTTTGCATATGGAACCATACGGTCACTCCATAACAGTCATAAATTACTTCAGTAGGACTTGGGATAAACTCAATTTTACTAATTTTGTAAAGAGAAAAATTTTGTTTATCTTTAAGGTTTGGGGTAAAAATGGTTTATTCGACTGAGTTGAAATTTATATAGTTTATAATGTCTATGCGGACATAGGGTCCCCAATCTTTTAAAAAGTGTAGGTAAAGATTTACATGAAGGGAATCAAAGTGTACCGAGCGCATTTTTGAGTTCAACGAATTAACCGTCATACCCACATCAAAATAATGATTCAAAGTATATGACAGTGAACTCAACAAAAAAGTTCCGGGATAAATATAGTTAATTACTATAGTCTTTGTTGTGAACCAATTAGTTGTGAGATTGGGCCATAAAATTCTATCTTTGGCTAAACTACAAAATAGTAAACCCATGGAAAATTACACTAATAAACTAACTATAAATAATTACAAAATAAAAATACGATTAAAAACATAACAGTTGGGGTGCTTTTTTGTATGGACAAAGTCGGGACGAGTAACTAGCGTAATTTTATTTTCACAGTCATAGCATACATTTTTTAAAATTTCATATCGACGCAAAAATACTATGTAAACTTGCTCACCCTAAATGCACATCCTCAATGTCTCATACATAAAGTATCTGCAAAAACAATGTTTACTTAAGAGCAACGAGGACATACAGCAACACAAGCAGGTTTACGATGTTAATTTTGTCATGGACCACTAGCCATGCGCCACAAGTTCCTACACAGATTGCTATGTTTAAACGGGCCGTATGCAGAATTCAAACGTGACTTCCGTATAAATGTACTCGCATTCAAACATTATCTCTGTGTTAACTTATAAAGCGCAGACTGGTTGAACCAACGCCCTGGTACTGAAGAATTTTCAACACTGTATATAGTCATATACTAATGTAATTTAACTAATCATTAAAACCTGTTTAATATAATAGAAATCGAAAAGTTAACATGCGAGTTACCATCCAAATCACATTTGGTAACATTTCTATTAACAGTGTCACGACGTCGCTAAAATTCCACTACACCTTCATCGTTTGCGATTTAAACTACAAAAAATTCCCTTACATTTAACTACATTTGTTTTCAGAATTACAAAGAACAAAAGGAAATTGTCAAATTTTCATAATCATTCTTTTTCATCTTTGAAATCAAAAACCATTAAATTTCTTTATCACTATAAAAGGACAAAATACGAAATTAACAATTGGTGGTTTTGTCAAGGTGGTTACCACCTCTACATTTGGTGGTATCATCGGGAATTTTCTAGATTATCATTGCAATCTCCGACAATGTGTCCGATTAAATCTTTAGCATACTCTTAACGCTATCTTTTATTCCAATTTGTCGTTATCAGCCACTTATACAGCAGACACATACTTCGTTCACTACCGCACACCCCTCGTTACTCGTCTTGTATCTCGCTATTCACCGCGTATGGTCGTAATTGCGCGATCGTAAAATGAAATCGGTGGCGTATGAACGCAAATTGAAGATAAGTATATATCTCTGTAACATATTTACACGATTATATTCTCCAGTGATAGACGGAAGATTGGATGCGAAAGGAGCCATTCGACGCAGGCATAGAGTTATCTGATGTGTGGCTGTAATTAGACATGTTAGCTTCTGGTTCAATTTACTCACAACAAGAGATGACCAGTAAGTAAAATATCGAATACCATTTTAAACATTTATGTCACAACTCAATACGTTAGGGTTACCTTATGTGACATAAAGCTAAAAAAAAATAAAGTTGGGCATGGGAACGATTTTTGACAAGTGATCCATCAAAATTATGGAAAATAACTCAAACTTCACACAATTCTCAAAAAAATGCGCGAACTAAGATCACCAAATCAACGCACAATCTGGATAGATAAGTTTTCTTTGTCTAGCTCATTTCGCAATTTAATGATTATAAGGAAATACATTCCGTGTCCATTTTAAGAAAAATATATAAAGCCTACATTTCCATTTTTAGGCAAGAAAAAAAACTGATGATGATAAAAAGACTGAAACGGTTTCATGCTAATTTTGGACGGTCTTATTAGATTTCGTCATATTGAATTTTGATAATTAGTGAAAATTTTTCTACATACTCGACTGGTTGTCCGAAAAAGCCACGTAAAATTTGTAAAGATTGAAAATGAGATTCATTTTGTCAACAGACATCGAATGTAAGACAACACATATCGCTTTTACTACCATACCTTACCATTGACTACCATACCTTTGACTAACATATCACTTATCGCTACCTATCAGAATTGAGATCACATACCTGAAAGGTAGACAATTTAACGATTTAGAAAAGTGTAATATAAAATAAAATAGATGTTAAACTGTAAGAGCTAAAAGAATTACCTAGTAGAATTGCTAGACCTATGGAACGGGATGAGGGTAGTAAGATTATTTTAAAATATTCGAATGGATCAAATCCCGTACCAAGATTGAAAATTGGAAAAACCCCTTTTCTTTAATTTTTATTCTAGAAAAAAAAAACGCGTTAAAGGGACTAGATGACCGTAACCCCACTGAGCGTTATGTCTCTCGCTTGAAATAATTACCATATGACTAAATTCATTATAGCGTTGTATTTATCGTTAGACTAATGAAATTCTATAGCTAGAGTATGTTAAGAAAATTAGTTAGTGTTAGGATATCAATTTATATCTGCACATAACAAATACGACATGCATTATACTTGTTGATGAGATGAACCTAACCTTTTAATTTTAATATCGACTTCAACTGATTTTAAGAAAATTTATGCCACCTTTTAATATCGACTTAGACCGAATTTAAAAAAAATTATGCCATCGTTTGCTTAGACTGATTTTAAGAAAATGTATGCCACCTTTTAATATCGACCACGACTGATTTTAAGAAAATTTATTTTCAAAACTTGTATCATACATCGTTACGTCTATATTTCACAAGCGCCGTCAATCGCCCGTTGTGATACAACTTGCGCAATAGGAAGTTCAATAGCTCAATTTGAAAAAGCGCTCCGGTATGACGCAATGCCTCCCATTGATACGAGCTATTGCGCCATACGTTTTTGCTCCACGCAACGGCTCAATTAGATGAACGCTTACGGTAATTAGCTATTGCAAAGGCAAATTAACTTCGGAGAATAAGCATAGACATACATGGAAATGAGGTCGAAAGGAAATTCAATAAAAAAAATATATAACCAAATTCTATTTTCGAACATGACGATAAAGAAACTAAAATTAGGTTACTGTAGAACCATATCCGATGTTGATCGTTTATAATGGTAACTTTTGTCAGTATCGCTATATAACTTAGGGTGAAAATTTTAAAAAGGTGTCGATATATAACTTGGCATCAAAATTTCGAAAATATATTTTTCGTCCTATCTTGAAAAAAAAAGTATTACCACAAACAACTATGGATCAGATTCAATTATTATTTGCAAGTCCCAAATTAAGATGATTAAATAATTATCCATGATAAGAGACCCTTTATACACAAGTCTGATTTGCATTTGGTTGATTTTTAATGATATTTTCATAGCTTATTTATCCATATGATGTATCTTGTATGTATTTGCACCAATCCCAAACTTGGTAAAAAAGTTTAGACAGATTTTATTTAAGTTATATCCTATTTTACATTTCAATTAAATATTTAGCATCTATTCAGTTATATTCCTTCAGTATTGCGTCAATTGAAACAGCACCGACGTCAAGTTTGTGCGTCAGCAAACTATAATGAAACAAAATTAATTTACGACATCCTTGTCCATCCGAACACCACCCACGTAATCGTAACCTACCTACAGCGGACCCCTCCAAAGCGACGCCAAGTTCCGACCCCACCAACTCTTGTGACTCGACGTGCAGAATGCACAGCGATTGAATGCAACGCTGGCGTGTATGCAGTCCCCGTCCTGGACGTAGGCGAGTTCGACTGCGTAGATCCTACTTATGTAGCACCAATAACCATCCGTCCATATACGAACAATAATAAAAATAATTCTTATGTTTTAACGTGATTGCAGAGAGTAATTACGATTCTTCATAATCTTTCAAAGCGAGGGGTACATTTTACTTTTTAATATTTTTTTTCGTTTACAAAAACAAAAACACCTGGTAACATCAGAAGTATTTCAACTTCTTTGTAGAGTGAACTACCTTATGACCAAGACCTCATTCGCATACATATGAAATTTCGTAATATAAAAATACTTTAAACATGTCACTTCGAATTTATTCCTTGCGAAACTCTGTAAGCAAGTAAACCGGTTCGAAAACAAATGTAGCCAAAAATTATAAATATTTCTCGACTTTTACTAGCACACAAGCTCCATTTCGTTACACTGAAAAATTTTAAACAAAGCAGTTGTGTCGTTTATTACATTATTATCTATTATATTAACACGTTAAGAGAAAACTTTATACCACTTTTAAGCATGTTGCGCGCACGAAGCAGTATAAGATTTGGCATAGTTTAAAGTTTATATGGAGAGGGAGGGCAGAAAGCTAAGAAATTATATATAATATGTGTTACGAATACATTAAATTATATATTACAAATACATTAAAAAAATTCATTGCATATTGAGAATGTGAGATAAACTTTTTGACAAAAGAACCTCAATAACGTGAAAAATTAATAAATCACGATCGAATTTCCACCACTGGGCGACCCGTAGTAATATATTAATAACGAAAAAAAAACCAAAATGGGAGTATTTGGTCTTTGAAGGTGTATTTCATGTTATATTTGTACATCTATATTTTTAATCTGTGCTTAATTAAAACGTCATTACGGATAGGAAAACTTCTTCTACAAAACTGCTATAATTTACAGAACAATCGCGGACATTGTAAACACTCACAAATAGAAAATAGATCGTTCAGTGGAAAGATTTATCGCCTAACTTCGTTGCTAAAACTGTCACCCCAAAAATAATGGGAAATAATTGTTTTAGTTTCCCATTCAAGTCAAATTTGCCAATTACAGTAATCCTTAGATAACCTTATTCCCCATTCCCTTCCATAGATTAGGCAGTTTTGGATGATTTAAAACAGCAGCTGTGCCTGGTAAACTAAAGATGCATAGAAGTTGTATATACTCTTCAATAGTGCTTACTACTAAAATTACCATAAAAAAACTTCATAAACAGCGAATTCAGAACGGTTTTTGAAGAGTTTACAAGTGAGCGTTTCAATTACACCGTCACGCAGAGTAGCAGCAATTTGCCTCTCGCGATTTCGTCCTTTGTGCGCTTCGGGAGCTCTCAATCCGTATCGCGCATTCGTACCGAGGCCCTTTCCAAGCGAGATTCGTTTTGAATTCATTTAAACCCTCGCTTATATGGTTGATGAATGCTTGTAGATGCAGCTATTACCCTAACGTGCGCCACACTTATTTGATGACGTTCATTGCTTTTTACAATCGGCATTTCAGAATATCGTTCTTTTACCGTGATAATGTAACGTAATACACGAATACGTTAGTGAAGTGTATTTGTTTGTGACGTATATTCTCGATCAATTGCAAATTCAACTGAATAAGTAGTATATGATATTATACACGTAGTTGTTGTATTAATCGGAAGGTATACTTAATCTTCAAGTTGATATCACCGACGGGAATATTTAAGGCGGGAAGGTAAACTGTACTATTCGGTAGGTATACTTAATCTTCAAGTTGATATCACTGATGGGAATATTTAAGGCGGGAAGGTAAACTATAATAATCGGTAGGTATAGTTAATCTTCAAGTTGGTATCACCGACGGGAAGATAAACACTCATTATTCGGAAACGTGTAATGTCTTTTCAACATTATTTACTGTGCACGCCTCTAAACTGTGAAATAACTTCGAATTGTGCAACACACTGTCAATGTACTTGTTTAAACGTAATCCGTACAGTTCCTTTCCGCAATTCTTTAAGATTTATTTCCTCGTTTTTCCATCTAAATATATTCCCTTTTTTCTGTCAATATATTTATATTTTATTAATGCTCTTCAATTCGTGGAAAATATTGACTATATAAAACTATATCCTGATCTGCTAGTCTTCAACTACGTATTTCTTCTAATGTATTTGCATTAGTTGGCTAAAACAGACTATTTGTAGTTGTAAGTTACATATATACAAATGTGTGTGTATATATATATATATATATATATATATATATATATATATATATATATATATATATATATATATATGTTTATATATAAAACAAATAAAAAAAAATGTTTTCATGTAAAAAATGTGTCGTTCCATTGAATTCGTTTAACTATATAAAATCAGTCAGTTTATGTACCGATTTAAAAAACATTTAAGGAAAACTGAACACACTGGCGCATTTGTTCTAAAATTGTGCGGAAGCAAAAAAAATTGGGGTACCAGGAGTTTCAACTAATGGAATCCTGGAAATTTTACATAATTTTGCAGTCTCAAGTTCCGGATATTTCATTTTGATACGTTCGAGACTAATTAAGATTTTTAGGGGCGAACTACCGACGACTTCAATCTACGAAACTGCTAATGTCATATTTTCGGAATTTAGAGACTTCAAAAATCTCTTTTTTTTATTATATTTAGTTTTCTCTTTAAATCGAGTATTTAAAATCTATCTGGCTCGTGATTTTTCAGCTTAACTACTGACTGATGAATGAATATGTGAAACCGTTTATATTTCTATATATTATGTATGTAATTGAAATATAGTTGAAAGCGCTTTAAAAGAATTTGACTTAAAGGGCATCACCAGGTTTCTATGAAGTGGGAGTGGTTTCATCTAGAGATTTGAAATCAAAATTTTGAAAAAAAGTTGTTTTCCCTTAATTTACTTGAATAATGTTCGTGATATTTACATGGATTATAGAGACATATAAAGTAGATTATTGGGAAAATAACCGTAGTGCGATATGGACAAAAACCATATACATAATTATAAAAGCGACAAAGTTTTTTTTCTTTTTTGTTGCATCTTACTATGCACTATATTTTAGGGAGCAAATTTGATAAAACATGGTTATTAAAAATGAAGTCATTAAAAATATACGACTTAATTAACCAGTATTGAAAGTTACATTCTTTTAGTATGCAAGCATATCTAATCCTCGTCACTCAATGTTAATTCATTCTTTTTTAAAAAAGCACGCTAAGCTTTCCAAATTATCGCAGAATTCTGCACAAAAACTTCTATAATAACGTAATTACCTGACTGTAATTTATGTAAAAATTTCTTTTATATATATATAAAAGGTTTCAGGATCTTTGAAAATATTTAGAGATGTGGTTTTCCTGATGTCAGGATCCAAATGATTCCAAATTTTTGCTGCTTGGACAGTGAAGGAGGAAAACATGACTTTTTTCAGAAAATTCAAAATCATATTCATAATTATTTGTCACTTTTTTCATATTTTTCATACACACGATATTTGCGCACGTCAATCGGCACAGCTCGGGTTAATGTAGTGGATGCGTACGGCTAGCGTGACCTTGTGTGCGTGCGTTCGCGGTGTTAGGTGTGTTAAAAAGAGTTATGTGCAATATTTTTTTTTGCAATCAATTAGAAAAAGGACGCGTTTACCTTTTATTTCTACTACAAAACATTAAAACTATTGCTATTTCGGCGGAGTTATATTGAAGCAAGGCGCTCGTAAAATTTTGGTGTGCTAAATCAGTAAGAATATACAATGAGCAGTGCAGTCATTCTCGTGGCTGCAATAGTACAAAATGACGATAACGCAGTGTACAGCGTATGTTTGAAACAATGCACGAGGCTGCACCTTGAGCAGAGCGCTGATAAGACAACGCTATCGGTGTACAGTTACTCGCGTCCACTTGCGCGTGCACCTCGTCACGAAGGATGATAAAACTGCTAACGCGACCGAAACTCGTGAGCGGCTTCGTACGAAGCAAGTAACCTCTGTGTCATTACTGTTCTTCTGGCTACGTTAACACTTTCACGAACAGATAAAATGCGATATACAAAACATGTACATTATTTTTTGAAGTTTTTAGTGTTCTGTGAAAAAATTTGTCAAAATGTAACACTAATGGTATCTCTTCTGTCTGTCACGGATGATTTTCTCAGAAATTATTATTCGTAATAATTTAGCACATAGATAGATTATAATAACCCAGTCATAACGTGAAATATATAAAGTTAAATTCTGATGTTAATTTCAGGGGGTAAATTGTTAAATAAAAAAATCTCTTCCAAGCTTATGGATAAGGACGTCAAATGAAATTTATTTAATCACGAATTCAACGATACGTGTAATGTATTTTTTTATGAATTTATTTAAACATTTTTCGGAACAAGGATCGATCAGAAAATCTAAAAAACTCACAAAGGTATAAACTGAACTAAAATGATCATCATTGAAAAATTCTAACCCGTTTAAGCGTTATAAACAATTTAAGTTTTCTTTCCTAGAGCATTGATTTTAGAGAAAAAAATTTTCGGCAAAAACTAATTATCACGATGTAAGGAACAACTTTCCTTCTTACACGTTTTTCAACATTTTTAATTTGGTTCAGTCGAACTGCTCCCCACACATCACAGTGCAATACGCCGCGCGTTGGTGTAGTCGGCGGCGGGTAGCTTAGCAGATGAGTGCCTTTTAAGCACATAGTCAGACTGCATTACTGTTAATAATTCCGTGGATGGCACGTAACACTAATTGTACAAGTATAGCTTGCATCTGATCATTTATTCTTAATTTTTATTTTTGTAAAATTCAACCAGTGTTGATAGTTCGAATCTCCATGATATGTAAATTCAATTCATTTTATTACATTACCTGTTATTTTACCTGGCACCGCCTAATAAAATTGAAATTAAGTAAAATAAGGACGATTTTCAGGATTCAGTCCTCAAAATAAAAAACGTAACCCTTATAGGATCACTTGAGTGTCCGTCCGTATGTCCGTTTGTTTCTCAAAGCTCTTTCTGTGAAACAACTTGGGATATCAAATTGTAATTAGTATCGTATACTGACGCATATAGCCTTACATTTCAAAATGGTCCACGTAGCAAAAAGATATGACCCATAAAAGGTTTTTTTATTTATGCAATAATCTTACTTGCCGATTATGTAGAAAGTCGCCAAAATGGAAGGTCTTATAGCTCAATCGATCAAAGGGAAAGATCCAAAAATCAATGATTTCTTATTCTATATGGAATTATACATTTTTTATAATTAATTTCTTTTTACGCCCGTGAAAGATATTTAGTAGTTTATTTACGTTGTAAAAAATTAATATTTGTAAATAGTTTAATTGAACATACCAGGTATTTCTTTTTAAGTTCCTAAATATGTACGGAACCCACGTAGAGCAAGCTCTACTCGTTCTTGACAAGTTTTTCGTACTTAACTCCGTTATACTCAGTCCTCGTAGAGATTCTTTATTGGTAAAATTAGGTCTACACATAGACTTAATATACTACGAATAGAGGAACGAAGCGTGCGAGCGAGGATATATTCTTTGTGACATTACCGCTAGCGAAAATGAGATGACATTACGCGAACAAATAAAACTATTTTGACAGATAAAAGTGTCTCATAGTTTCTTGCTTCGATAGCGTCTCGCCGTATTTTAGTATTTTCGTGTATTTTCAAATAATATTTCCACAATATAATTTTATAATAAGCAATGGTGTCTTGTTCAGTATTGGATTGTGAAGTGACATATATGAATAATCCAAATAAAGAGACATTTCACAGGTAAATGCAATGCACGTACTTACTTTTTTATCACTTATTTTCCGCTAGACTTGGCCTTTTCACTAGACTTGGTCAAATATAAATATGTTCTATTTTACGTTTTGTTATTTGTTTTTTATATTTTGTGTGTACAATTACGAGATATTGTATCCGTGAAAAATGACATTTTACAGATATAGGAATTGGCATTATTTTATCGACAAGTCATATCAATATTTTTCGACAGTGAAAATAAACGTAGATTGCGATAAAAATTGTTAAGAGATGAAAGGAAACGAAAAAAATATAGAGATTATACACAATGTAAGCACTTAGTGATATGTGCAACTGAAAAGGGCGTGGGTTTAAATCACGCACAGATCAGAAAAATATTTTCAGACTTGAAACAATAGAATGTATCTAAAGCATTTAGTATTTAAAATAAAGGCTGGCCTTACATAATGTTGGTATATAAAAAAATCAAAAACAAGCTGGCAATTAGTGAAAAAGTAAAATTTGCATTCGATCCTTTTATAATGGTTTCCGTATTATTATTCCAAATATCACTCCAAAATATGTCTTTCAAGTTTCCAATGAATTCTATATGACGAGAAAAATGGACAAGAATTCTTATGAGATTCAACTGGACTCCCCGTAAAAATTATGTGGTGTGTAGTAAACATTCTTATAGAAAATGTTTTGTACAAAGAGCACATCAACGTATTTTAAAAAGTGCCTACAAAGTTTGTAATATATATATATATATATATATATATATATATATATATATATATATATACATATACATATACATATACATATACATACACATACACATACACATATACATATACACATATACATATACATACACACATATATATATATATATATATATATATATATATATGACAATCCGGGTGATTTAATATATTTGGCGTTAATTTTGTAGAAATTCCTTATTCACAACTAAATGAAACTACGTGATGTAGTTTTATTTCTTTAAGTTCTTTACCACGACCTAGGTTTCGTTGTATTACAACATCTTCAGGTGGACTATTAGCAAAGACCTTTGTTAATAGCCCACCTGAAGATGTTTTAATACAACGAAACCTAGGTCGTGGTAAAGAACTTAAAGAAATAAAACTACATCACGTAGTTTCATTTAGTTGTGAATAAGGAATTTCTACAAAATTAACGCCAAATATATTCAAGATTATTTTATTAAAATGCCAATGATTTTTATAATAACTAACATACATTTTTAAATTTTGGTGCCATAATATCGTCATATGAGGAACTATAATGAAAATTCCTTATTACATATGAATTGTTATAAATTGTTCTCGTACTTAGTTGAATTGTGTAATTGAAATCACTACAATGTGCAGTTTCAGTGATGTCATTGTATAAGGAACTCGTGTTGGTTATTTTTCCAATTTTAAAAACGAATATAATTTGTTTATAGTTAGTATTTGAACGTTATTTAGGTAATACGTTATTTGTTTAATTTTAAAATATATGTACTTATTTTTCTACTTTTCTACATTCACACTGTATATATTTTTTACATAGAACTTATTTTTTCTGATATAAGTTTTGTTTTATTTTTAGCCTATAATTAAGTGCTTTTGCGGCATTTTAAGTAATTTTTAGCCTCAATTTAAGTGCTTTTGCGGCATTTTAAGTAATTTTTAGCCTCAATTTAAGTGCTTTTCTAGCCGTGATATTCAGTTTTTTAAACAAATACGCTTGGATTGACATTTTTTCACAGTACAAATAACGCACTCAAAATGTTTAAAGTTAAACAAATATTCAAGGTTAAAATTAATAGAGTTAATGCCTAATACGAGGTACTGCATAATCATTTTTGAGACAGGAGTTATTCTTATAGAATTTAATCATTCCTAAAAATATGTTAAATTGGAGGCGAGTTCATAATTATGGGCTCTGGGGAAATAAATTGTTAACAAAATTTTACCAAATACGTGCCCCTTTATTTTGATATTATCGATATAACATTGTTAGTGAAAAGCCATCACTAAAACTCACACATATGTACAATTACGCACACAAGGGCAATTCAATTTCGGTGATGCAAGACATTTTTAGTGTGTTCATATATTCGTAGTACATTAAGTTTATGGGTTAAAATCAAAGCGCGCGGTAGCGCACGGGCGCTAGTTCTCATAAAACTTTTTTTGGTTGGACTAAATCTATGTCGTGACGACCGTATGTGCCTTACTAACCGGAAACGTGACGTTTACATTTCCGGTTAGTAAGGCACCTACAGTCGAAACAAGTACACATTAAGACATTCGCTGTGAAAATGAATTAAAATGCGTTAATTTCGAAGAAATTTTCATTAGTAATCCGATTTTTTAATTTAATACCAAAAATATCTTCTAAGATATGGTATTACGATACAACAATAATATGATTTTGTAAATCGTAATGAATCTTGAAAGCTGTCTAGGTAAATAAATTGATACATCTTATAAAAACAGTATTACGATCGATAACACAGCAGAAATAATTTTATTTATTTACACACACACATTTATCGTTACATTACAGGTAACCTATTCGTAACGATAAGACATTAGTGACATAACCAAGTTTAAACTTTTAGATTAAACATGAACACAAATTACATGATAACTAAAAAAAACGACGACACAATTCGACAAATTTACTTTCACTCACCATAAATAAATCACACACTGGTGCGACCGCGATCAGGTGGTTGAGCAGTTGAACACCGCGGGATACTGGAGAGTTCCGATATAGTTCGGTTCTAAAAGGTGGTATAAGAAACAAGTTATGATTGCATGAACGTAGGAAATTGTCAGGCACGAAGAATGGAATTAGTCAATTATACAGGGCATAGAATTTTTCCTTTTAATGGCTGGAAAATAAATTTTATTAGTGCAACATCACTTCTGAGTTGCAAAAAATGGAAAACTAGTATACCCAAGAGGAAATCGGTAGGAAATAGAAAGGGGAAGTTTAACACTAACTCAATATAACCATTCCTTAGTACATTTGAATATTGTCATTTCTATATTAAAATTCACTTTTCACATAACTTATTTTGCAAAATTAATTTTGTTTTAAACAATCTTCTTCGATGAAAATTTTGATAAAAAAAAAACTCCTGCGAAATCTTTTCACTCGTCGGCAACGCACCGTACATCATTTTCATTTACGGCGTAATCGTTCGTTTGCGTTGAACAATGTACTGTTGTAGAGTCAATTAAAATAATCATTAAAGCGCGCAATGTTTTAATAATTACTTAACAAGGACTAGCATTATATTAAATTGTGCTTGAAGAAACAATTTTTTACCAATCACTTTCGAAACGTAGTTTGAACTTCCATATCTTCAGACGATTATAATTCAATATATAGTATAGTCCTAGGCTGGATTTTACAAAATATCTCCAACCTTAACCCTCACATAGCATTTTATTACAATTAATATAACACCACCGTAACAAGTAACAGCCATAAATCTAATAGATACACTTGTAAGTTTTCCTCGTAAAAACTACGAAAAACTAAATACTGTAACTGAAAAGTAACGAAACTAGAAAAGTCTTTAAAATTATTGTTTATCGAAGACCATTTTTACTAAACAATATGAAATAACAAGGTACCATAAATCTAACGCCACGATTGTAATTCTGGATAAATAAAGCATAAACGTGAATCGTGATCGTAGCGTTTAATTAACAATCAGTATTGGAGAAAACACAAGATACATGTACGTGTATTATTTTACTTATAACTAGTTTATACCGCGATATATATATATATATATATACATATATATGTGTGTGTGTATATATATGTATATATATATATATATATATATATATATATATATATATATGTATAAGTATATATTTATTTTTAATGCGTTACGGTTAGATGTAGTTAGCGTTTTCATACAGTGATGACGTTTGCATTTCAAAAGTATACTTGACCGAGATATAGTAACTTATTTTTTCGCCTAAGCTTTAAGCTGAACCACTGTGACACTTTTCTATTCATCAGGTATTAAGGCCGCACACCCGGTTCTTAGTGTATCTTGTATTTCAAGTCCGTTCGAGAATTTCCAAGGGAAATAATAAAAAATAAGCAAATAAAAGGCTAGATTTCAATCTAAACAAAAAATTCCATTCAAATCGATCAAATAATTTTTACGTACGCTTTAACAAACATATAAACAGAAACAAAAAAGAGAGAGTATATTTGATAGACAAAAGCCTAGATTGAATCTAAACCTTAAGCATTATTCCAATGAAAATATTATTTAAATATGTCAAGTAGTATTTGTGTGCTGCTCTAACGAACATGTAAACGTGCAAACAGATGAAAGCCGTATTAAAAATTATTTTGCTTTATATTCAATCCTAGAACGCCTTTAATACATTTTGTAAAATACTTAAAAAGTACATATCTTTAAAAATACATATAGTCACCCTAGCAAACAATTTTAAATAATTTTCTACTCAACTTAACTGTTAATATACTTTATACAATTTTAATTATGTGATAATTACACAATAATACAATTTATTTAAAGTACATATTTACTATCTCGTTTTGCATCTGTGATAAAAATACTTATTTCGGAGACAAAATAAGCTAACAGTTGCTGCTGCTATATAACACGACTAGACCGCTAACTATAGCTCGCTTCATCTCCAGGCCAATATCATTCAAAGTCCTCGTCCTCCACCTTTCCCCTCCGTCTTATCGTCTGCCCGACACGCGTTCGCCCGCGACCGACCTGGCCCGTTAGTACGACATAAACCGAGCGCCGAGTATCCACACACACGGCTTTATCTCCAATACCTTCAGCTCATACCGTAACGATTTGCTTCACCTACATTTAATATGTTTACCATCCACAGAGGTTAATGCTGCCGCATCTCGCCGAGATAAAAGAGTCTTAAAGTTAAGTACGTTGTTATTAGTAACGGATCAGAGCGTCATTTTAACCCTTCACGGTATGAAGATTTATACCACAGTCAATTTACTTTTCGATGTTTTTCATAATAAAATAATTATGATCATTAAAATAATTTAGGTACTTTAACATAAATAAAACGAAATAAAAAGAATATTTGATAACAATTCCTATTTTATCTACAACTTTTATACAAGAAGAGTCATCTTTCTTGCTTTTGCTTTCATTTGGAACAATGAACTTACCGTGCAATAGATTAGAAAACATCACAGAATTAGGTAATTAATATTAAATTTTACTATTAAGCCACCATCGGTATTTTTCCAAATCGCAACTACTCACGTATTACTGAGATAAATGCAACAAAGTTTTTTTACAAAAATTGATAAAAATACGAAGTTAGTTTTTACTCCTTGTAGTTAGGTAAATTGTAGCTATTCATGTCATGATCTATATAATATCGTATAAATTACTGAATGTGGTAAGTCGTTTCAATGATCGTGAGTAGTAGAATATTATATTCGCAATTGTATATTTTACATACGTCCCTTACCAGTAGTTCTGGATCATTTTAGATAATGATCGTACTTTTTGATAGTTAATTTATAAAGAATCTATTGAACAAAAACTAACAGTCAAATTTCGATCAACAAGCGATTATAATAATGTCTTGACAAAAATATTCACAACACAAACTCTTAAAACATGGTCTTTCTACTGTACGCGCGCGGCTTTACATATATACTTTTGGTGCAGAACCTTTTACTGACTGGAAGAACACTGGATCTAATTATAATTGAATGAAATCTTTGACAAAAATCTAGAAAACTCGCTTATTATGAGACGTATCAGAAGTGCCAGCTACCTTAACCGTTGTAGCTAAAGGAAAACGATTTTAGATCCATGAATTTTGAAGATATTTCAATTGGCATTCAGATTTTGAAAAAAATAGTATAGTCAGCAAGATAAAAGGCAATTTTCACAATTGTTTTTCATGCCATTCAATCTTGTTTTGTATAAGAATCAAAAGTTCACGGGACCAACTGAGGTAAAAGCACTAGAAATGTCAGAAATCGCAAGATCTTGCCGCACATTTCAGAGGGACAGTTTCATTCTAGGTGATAATTACAAAAAAAGAAACTAACATAATTGACAACGTATTATGTTTTTCGAAATAAGCATAATAACAAAAATAAAAAAATAAAGACATAAAAGACCAAAAAAACAGAAAAATAAAAACACCTATGATAAGTGCTCAAATTGACTGCCGCCTTGACGCAATTCTTTGTTTAAATGATTATATGTTTAAATGTGTACGAAACTGTAATAGCGTGTCCTACTCATACTTAACGGGTTTTGTTTCTTTTTGTATATCTTATTTGTCTGTACGTCAAGTGTTTAACAGACACTGTTGAAAAAACACCTTACCATTGGCAGGTCTAAGCACGACTCACCTTTCGTGATGGTCAACGGGCGTATCAGACACACTTACCCCAATTCAAGTTCACGACGCTCGCCGTAAAACCGCCTGCTATCCTCAACGCAATATACAGATACGAGAAACGTTTTATATATTAACCTTTTTGATGTGTTGTTTTTTTTGTTCGCCAACTTCATCAACTTTAACCTCCACAAAATAAACCGATTCAAACTTCTAAAATAGTAGGTTCTAGAATTACATACGTTTCCGTCCACGTGTGCACGCGTACGTACGTGTAAGCGGATGAGCATATGCTACAAATAAGACATTTATAATAGAATGTACTAACCGGAATAGAGATATAATTTGGCTTAGAAAAAGGCGCCTGTACATTTATGTAATTTTATTCATTTGTATCCTCAGATTTGATCTTTCAATATTCCTCTCAATCTTAAATTTTATTTAACTTCACTTCGAGGAGCAGGCTCAGACATAATAATTAGAGAAAATTTTGAGTTTTTTTTAATATGTAAATTGTTTGACCCACATTTGTTTTAGGAAAATTAGTAAAAATAATTATAATTTTCCTTAGCAAAATGTCTATAACCACGTCCTATACAAGATCCTATAGCAAGCATCGCTTAACAACCATTGACAACTCGCTCAACCAATCAAACTAAATGGGGTCAAAAATAATACAGATTTACTTTTCTGTTCGTTTTTACTTAAAAGTTATATTTAAGTAGCAACGAACAGTTAAGTAATATCATTAAAAATACAAGTTATTTATGTGATGGATATCGCCCGCGTACAACACTATCTCATAAAATTAGGGCGAACGACCATCTTCATCGGCGTAACTTTGAAGCATTAAAATATACCACATTTTCATATGCAACTTATATGTATACACATTTATCAACCTTAGATTAAAATATTTGAACGCGTAAATAACCACTTGCGCACGATATTTTACCGGCACGGCAACGACCAGTTATGTCACTCGGCCACACTGGGCGCCATGCCTCGACCGGTCGTCGTAAACCGGCCCGTCCGCCTGAACGACACGTTCTACGTAAGTGCGTTCGACTCTGTAATCGTATACCAGTCCCGCAGCGCCGGACATATTCGAAAAAATAATCTTGGCCATGTACAGTATTCTCCTTTAATAAATCCCTACAATGTCGGCATATTGCAGCGCGTTCTAGCTCTCAGTATATAATTCGAAAATTATCCACCACTAACGGACGTACTATTTTCCTATGTGAATATTTATAAGTACTGCTCACAAAAGCGTCATCCACTATCCACGAAACTATAAGTAATTTAATTAAGTAATTGCTATCTTGTGTAATGTCTGTTGTATTTACATGTAAACGAATAATATACACACAATGTACGGCAAGACAAACGCGTACAGCGAAAGAAGATATAATTTCGACAATTAAAAGTGTGAAGGTGACGCTTCGACTATTCAGAATATCGTGTTTGATGAAAATTGAATGCTGCGTCAATATGTAAATACAATGCTTTTGATTTTTTTTAAAAATCTTGCAACATCATCTTAGCCTACGTCTCTTTAATAGTAAGACTTCCTCGTCTACGTCTCTTTAATAGTAAGACTTCTTCGCCTACGTCTCTTTAATAGTAAGACTTCTTCGCCTACGTCTCTTTAATAGTAAAACTTCTTCGCCTCCGTCTCTTTAATAGTAAGACTTCTTCGTCTACATCTCTTTAATAGTAAGACTTCTTTGCATACGTCTCTTTAATAGTAAGACATCTTCGTCTACATATCTTTAATAGTCAGACTTCTTTGCTTACGTCTCTTTAATAGTAAGACTTCTTTGCCTACGTCTTTTTAATAATAAGACTTCTTCGCCTACGCGATAAGCGACTGGCCTGACTCACATTCTCCCACAGCACGCGTATTCGAAGCGGGACCTCGCGACACGATGGGGTGCATCGTGCGAGAAACTATAAAGCCGAGAAAATTAAAATAAATGCATTTTTTGTTATAAAAACTGATAAGAGTAAATAAAACAAATAGTGTATATACTCTTACATATTTAAATTATTATTTAACACTTTCGAAGCGGACCTGGTGAACTCAACAGGTTTGAACCGTTCGCTCCGTTAGACTTGCTGAATCCAGGAAAACAATAGAACAAAGTAACTTAAATGTGTCTTTTTAAATAACTGAACTTAATATTTTTATTGTTAAATTTCAACACTTCAATTTAGTTGATTTAACAATCACTCAACACCTTGTGTTTACCAAGTAATAATAAATATTAAAAATAAGTTGCAATAGAAAAATCCTTCGACACAGTGAACGTACAGTCAAATCTGGTCCGACGCGAACGTGTTAGTTAGCTTGTGACCGCAGCTTCGCCTGCATGAACTTCTGGTGGGCGGTATTTGCTCCTACTCCAATAAGATATCGTAACATCATTCTATAAAAAAAGTTAAACATATACCCGTAGCGCCCTCTATTGGAATGTTGTGATACGTAAGTGGAGGCTAGAAGTTAAAGGGGTAAAAAGTTACATTATTCTCGCCATTCCATCCAGGTTGTCTCCGGATCCCTCCTGGGATCCGTAACTTCCGTCCTCATGCAAAAGGGGGAACCTTCGAAGTTCTCCTAATAGTGTACCGTATCTACAATCTCAGCGCTTCCATCAAACAGGGTTAAGTACTGTCCCTATTTAATATGCCATTCAATGTCTCCATTTTTTCAAAAACGCACTTTGCGAACGCTCTAAATGACTCAAAGATAGGTCCATTCTCAATCTAGTCACGGTGACTAAAGTTCTAAATCTCCCCGTGTTCATATTCTCATATTAAGTCTTATACTCTCTAACAAAACTCTACGCGCATCCTCATGCTCACTGCAGTGGAATAATACATGACTCATGTCCAGCGTTTCGAACCTGGAGGGACATGCCGAGCTATCTCAAAGGGTAAATCTATATAAACTGGCAAAGTGCCATATCCTGTCAAAAATTGTGAAATAATCACTAATGTGCTAGTTTTTAATTAACAGCTCGAACACAACAGAAAAAAATAATCTGGTAAAAAGTTACAGCCGAAATTCCAATTAAAAAATAAAATTATAGTTGTTTCAAAGTGACAAATTCTCGAGGCAATGTTGGCTATCGTGCTACACGTGCCAGTTTAGAGGTAACTGCATGCGTGGATCCAAAATAACGCACCTTTCATTTTTTAAAATAATTTTGGTCCATTGTTAGAGTTATAGTAATGAATTCGTATAAAACGATATATTAACTTTTTCTTTTTTACGCTGTAACTGTATTTATGTAGGTAACACAACCTCAAATACTATCGTCGAATTTCGAATGTCCAGTGACAGCGACATGTCACAACCTGCCCCTTATAATATGATAGATTATGCAATTAATCTACTTTTATTTTCGTAGGATGAGCACGTACAAAACAAAAACAGATCACGCATGGATAAATTAACCACTGGATAACGCATTAACACAAAATCTCTAGCCGCGCGATGGCACAAATTGTGCTCCGAACGAAGAGCTTACGTGCCTTCAGTAAGAAAACGAACATCACAGCGAAAGTGTCTCCTAATTTTAAATCAAAATTAAATAAATCATGCCTTCTTGTTCTACAAAATATCGCTAAAACAGGAGCATTACATCATCACTTCAGAAAAATGTAATTACTTTTCACAAGTAAGTACACTGTTCACTATTATTTAAGCAAGTATATCTTCGTATGTTACAGTCAGATCGCCGGCAGCGATTCCGCCATACTGTTGATTTTTTCGCCACTAGAGATGCGTCGCTCCGTTATCGATAACTAAATCGATAGTTTTGATACTACTTAAAAATCCAAAGTATTATATATAAGATATTTTTTATAAAATTAAATAAGTTCATTGATTTCTAAGCATGTAATATTATATTTTACTTATATTTCACTTATCGTTTTAGGTTTCCGAACTGCCCCCACCGAAACAAAAATGGATACAGGTGACTGGGCACTGCGAGTCATGGTTATTTGGCATTTATTACTAAAATTGTTTATATCTCTGAGTTGTGTATAATCGACAAGAAGTGTTATGTTTTTTTCTCCAGTAAATTTCACAATTTATATTAGCAAAATAACGGTGTAATATTTATATATGTAACATTATTTCGTGCAATATTTTATTAAGTTAATATAGTGATTATGATATAATAAAACTATTCTTTTTATATAACGATGTTTTTAATTTGTTATTGCCCTTACTTTGAAACATGTCGAAAATATGCAAGTATCGAGCAAGCCACATCTCTATGCTACCCCAAGGGACAAAGCACTGATTGGCTAACAGTGTCACGTGGTACGTTTACCCTAATGAATAGTGGCTAGCTTGGTTTTCATACAACTGTGTTCTTATGCGCTATCCAGTGGTTAACTTATCCATGTGATCACGGAACAAAGTTCCAAGTTCTATACGTACAAACGGGAGCGATATCGGGAGGAGATAATACCAAATCAATTGGTGATTAGGCAAAAGACTTAGGACTATGTCATATGTCGAAACAATAGCGGCTGGAAGGCCGAAACAGAAATCAGTATGTTTATAGACTACTTCATAACAAAACGTCAAGCTTTCTCCATCTGATCCTATAATTTTCTTTCTGAAAAACCATGTTTCAAATGTGGACATTCAAGTCGTACAAAAAATAAAGGAAAGTAAGGTTATATTGTCATCTTTTCCCACATTACATCCACAAACTCTAATAAATGTACATAGAAGTTTTTGGATGTTTTAAAAAATACTGTCTCAATCATCAATCTCCTGGTTGAAATATCAACAAAGCATTACTCACAGCATTAAATACAACTAACATTATTAATAGATTTAAAAAACCTATTAGTAAAGACATTTTTCAGGATTCTGACTTTCTGTCAGATTTTATTATTGATAAGCCATTAAGACGAATGGCGTTTTTTTTTCTAGAGGTAATTATATCAGTCTAACAGCTGCCTTTAGGGTAAAGAATGTAATATGAAAATCTTGTAACATCGCCAGTGAAAAACGTCAATTAAAGTTGAAGTGTTAACAGCAAAAACACGAAATTCTATGTGTGCATTCATTGTGTTAACAACTTATTCAGACTAAGCATCTCGTTATGTCGCTCAACTGAATACTTAGTATTTATTTTTATTCATTTGTTTAAACAAATTTAATAAAGTTTGGAGTGATCGTTTAATAAAGTTTGTAGAAGTCTAAAAAATATTTGTTCCAAAATTATCCAATATTAAGGTTATGAAAATATTACTCAATTAGAAACCACTGTCATATGTGTTAATTTGATTTAGGAATAATAATGAAATTATGAAAAATAACACACCGATTATTAAAAAACATTTTTAATTTTCTACATTTAACCCCTTCTGTAACAACTAAAACATGATTTGGGGTTAGAACTTATATTGTGTAATTAAATTATTAATTAATTGTATTAAACACAAAATCAAGTCGGACATATATATTTAAAGGTAATTACTTTTGCTTTACAAACATTTTAAAATTAAAAAAAATACATGTTAAGAACATTTTATAGAGAAAAGGATATGACGTTTTGCTAACCAGGTGACAGAATCTAACAAATAAAGGGGACAGAGAGAGTGACAGTAGTAAATATTGTCTCGTTGCCATCGCAGCGTATTAACAACATTATCATTTCATTGAATGTTGTAGTAATTTCGAAGTTACATATTCCTATCAATTCAACAATAAAAGATTCCATTTTTACGTTCATTCCGTCAACGCCAAACAAATAATAGTCTGTGGTCAAACTATCGCACAGAGTAGAGATAGTCGCCAAAGAATTTTAAAATGTCAGATTAACTGAACGAGTTTCACGTAAACACATAACGTTCAAACTTAAAAATTTAATGAATTACAGTCGAATTTCGACTACTGGGCGATCACTACATATGTATATATAAATATGGATTACATCTGAATGTACCCAGACTGAAAAAGACAGCAACAACATCGTGCACTTAAGGCAAAAGACTTGCAGCCTATGCCTAAGGCAAAATGGCATACAGCGTTTTAATCTATAAACACCGTAGATGCTAGCCTGCACATCTCCGAGTAACGAGGTGACCCGCGCGCGACCTCAGCGCCACCACACCGCCCGCCCGCGGCGTCAATTATTTAATGGGCGCGCCACCGCTCGAGCGGCGCTATTTATAGACAGTTCGGCCCGCTCTACCCGCGCAGAGCAGCGCGCCTAATTCAATAATCCACTCGCATTTCGGGCAGCACGAGCTGCGACACGCGACGCGATCGTGCCGTTCAATTATACTTCATTAATCTAAAACACGTATCTCTCAATTTATACCCCCACAGCATCTCCGGCCGAGGGGGCGCGCGTAGGCCGTCTTCTCTCTTTGTCTCTTCAGAAATTGCACATATGAAGCACGATCAGTGATACTAAAGAGTAAATGTACATACCGTCTAAGTATATTGTACTGCCAAGTATATTACATGGAATAATAATTAGACGATATCGTCACTAACGGTCGTGACGTATAAGTACTCTCACGATGACTCGACTGATAGTAAAGAGCCAATATACATAACGTTTAAGTATATTGTACTACCAAGTATATTATATCAACTAATAATTAGACGATATAGTCACTAACGGTCGTGATGTACAAACACTCTCACGATTATTCGACTGATAGTAAAGAGCCAATATACATAACGTCTTAGTATATGGTACTGCCAAGTGTATTATATCGAATAATAATTATATGATATAGTCACTAACGGTCGTGATGTAAAAACACTCTCACGATGACTCGATTTTCGATTCAAATCTATTACGTGTACGAGCAATTTCTTATCGAAGACAAAAAATTCACGTAATATTTACAACGAACGTCACAGAAAACAATTGGTGTTGGACTCGTCCCACTGAGTAAGGCAAGTTCTCGCGTTTCAGTTGCGCAAACTTTCTATTTGATTTTATTTGCAATTCGAAAACTGAAAATAATAATATCTACCTGACTCATTCTTATAAACTTTAAATAAAATGAAGTCAATTCGTTACTCGATAACGTTAAAGTAATTTTTGACCATCGAGATTCCTATCAAAGTTGACTATAGATAAAAGACTGTAAGTCGTCTGTTTTCATTAGTCAGAATTTTTTACCATATTTGTCATCTTTGCAGATTAAAGTGTAGATACGTCACAGTAACTATAAAACAGTTTGCAACTAAGACGAAATAAATTCTTGAGACGTTAATTTTAATGACATCAGCAGATACAAAATAACTTATTTCATCTAAGTTAATTATAAACTTGCCATAGTCAGAATAGCCATTTCTTCAAATGTTTAAGAAAAATAATATATTTTGTAATGTGGCTATATTACTCTAATATTTAATTTTCTACTTTCATATCTTACTGTAATATTGAATCGTATATTTTCTTAAATAAGCAGCCGCGTACGGCCATGGGGTGCTAATTTTAGACCGTTTTCAGCCAAAAGCTTACCATTGTTACTAGCCACTAATTTGGACATTCTACAAGTTCGATCGTTTCTACTAATTTATCTCGAATATCAGCCACACCCTGGTTAGATCAGAAGCCCCAAAAAGAAGATTAATTAAAAACAAATCAGAAGATCGACATAAAAAATTTCGTGAAGCAAGGGATGATTTTCGTTCAGCGTTAATTTTAAAATTTCGAATAAATTAATGTATTGGTTGGAGTTTCTGTCTTAACATTAAAATAATATATTAAAATTAATATTTATAGCTTAATGTAAAAAGTTCGATAGATAAAAAATGTTTTAACTATTTTCTGTTACCTCATCATAGAGAGCAAATTAATCTTTGATGTATCTCAATTTAAGAAAGTGCATAATAGGCATTTTAACAATATTATAAAAAATAAATTTTACAACATTCCATTTTAAAGACCGGCGCTGGAAGACATTCACCATGCATATTTAAGTTAATTTATGAAATTTATGACATCAAAATTAATATCTATATTTCAAATTAATAATTTCTACAAAATACAAAAACGAGCAATGCCAGACTTTAATGTTTTATCAACTCGTGAAATTGTTATCTTTCACACACACCGTGATGTTAACGACATCTAAAACGGCCGCAATCCGTCCGGGAATCGAACCGGGCACACTGGCACAAGTAAAGAGGCTTGTCGCGTCGAGTTTTTATCGCACAACGATCGTGATGAGCGTCTACATTCGAAAGCGATTCGTCACGACGCGAGCGAACATTGCCACGACTGATCGTACCAAACTCGACGTTCGGTTCCGCGTGTGATGATGTGGCGGCACCGGGGTAATGTAATTTAAACTTTTCGATTCCCGTTCTCACACGATCTAAATTCGTTGCTTAGTTAGTGATACATCCATTCAAACTTTGTAGACGTTCCTGAGATGTACCGACACATTTCATACAAGGTTACGAAAATAATCTATGCAGAAATATATTATCTTCTATTGTTTTTTAAATTTTAGAATACACTATATGAAATGAGAATAAAAATAAAGTATGTAACGCCAGACAGATGTATAAAAAATGTAAGGATAAATTTTACAAAGAGAAAAGTTTTATTTGTTTCTTTGTCTTTTCGTGCTTGGCACAAATCCGGCCGATTGGCTTGATCGTATAGCGTATAGTGTCTATTTGGACGGAGAGTACATCATCTCTTTAAAACAACTGAGTAATAAATAATAACAATTAAGTACATAAAGTAGAAGTGTGTTAGCCGATACAGCTGCGTACATCGAGTTAATTTTTTAAACTATTAAAGCTACGTTAAAATATTCATGACGTTTCCATATTGCAATATAGGAGTACCATTTTGAACTCGAATAAAGTATATAATAAATAACTAAACCACTGAAAATACCTTTAATAAATTGACAGTAAATAATTATTGTAAGCGATTAAAACAAAGTGCAGTTAGTCTTTTTTTGCACCGAAAAAGTAACGGCCAGCTACTGACATAAATATACACAAAAGACAAAATAATCCGCATTCCCTGATCACTTAAGTTGCAAAAAAATTTGTCGATGACAGTTGTAAGATATAGTTGCGAAGAATAAATGTGTAGAATTAAAAACTCGGTGTCACCTCATTCAAAAACTAGCCAAATGCAAACCGAACTTGTGTGATTAGTGGACCATTATGCAAACACAAGCAGGCATCCAATACGTGAAATTATTATATAAAACAGCGTTTATATAATTCGTGTTACGTTAATTTTGTAATAATTTGATAATAACGAAAATATTTAAAAAAGCTTTCGCATTCATTAATACTTGAAACATAACTTGGATTTACAAAATCAATCTGTTTATTTTTCGTGTATACAGGACCTCAACATCGACACGCTCGACTTTTCTCCGATATTTTTTATTTATTTATCTACTTTACCATATCTTATTGATACATATGGCGGACTTATTGCTACGAGAGCAATCTCTTACAGCCAACCAGAATAACAGTCCAGCCCCGTTCGACGAACGATCGAGAAACGAACCCGGGTCCCCACGGTGCGCCGCATCGTCAAAGGCCGTATGCCTTGTGATCAACCCAACACACCAGACGGCGACGACAATTTTTGACTGATAATTTTCGAGATCGCGTGGAAATAGTGACTTTTGGGTATTTTATTGGAATATAAATAGTTTGTTTTACATTAAAAAAATATAAAAGTCCAACTTGCATTTTATTAAGTTTTCGTTTAATAGTCGACACGATGTCCTTGAAATTATTTCTTGTTTTCACTCTCACTCCAAAAACTGTCCACTAAAATTAATTGTAATTTTCAAGTATACATAACATGTTGACATAATCTTACAAGTTTATTTAAATAAATCTTATATAATATACCTGCTCACAGCCGACAGCCGAAAAGAAACCAAGAATCTCTTTCTCTGGGAAGAGATTCCAGGTTTCTTTTTCACTGTCGGATTCTCTAAAAATTGGACTTTTTTAACATCAAGTTATTTGTTATTTTTCGATAAACTCTTTTTTTCCGACTAAAATATCCCACCAGTGTCGTCACATCTTCCATAAATTAAATTTCGAATATTTTCCGAAAATTCCACGAGAAAAGTTAATTACTTTTTCTACAATAGAAAGAAACTTAAGCACAACACTTGATACCATATTTTAGGCTTTGAAAATAGACAAAGAGACCTATTTGCAGATAGGAGTTTTGTATACTCAGCAACACACTAAAAGTAAATAATTGATCGAGTATAGCGACTATTGCAAATAAGTCCTAACTATCCTATCTAATCCTGAGTAATATTGTAGATATAAATCCGAAAGCGAATTTGTTTGTCTTGCTTTGATGTCTTATCTATTCGACCGATCTTTATAATTTTTTTCCAGAAAAAACACACAGTTCCTTAAGAAAAAAATCTTTCCTAGGAAGCCGGTAATTGACGTTGTTGCTGCTTTGCTTAAAATAAAGCAACATCTCCATTAAATCCATCATTACAGAAATCTTTATATTTCCTCTATACGATCTAAATAGCTCAACTCCGCGGACAGCAGTGAATATCAAATAAAAGTATCATATTCAATATGTTAAACCTATTATGTGCAAGAGCCTTCCTCAATAGCAACACAGATCTTGAACTCATGGTCACAGCCCACTCACTCGCTTAGACTACTAAAATAACATTGAAAAATAATATTTCAACGTATACGATAAAAAATTAAAACAAATTACAGAAAATTCATATGAATTTTTAGAATTTTCCACGATTGCAAGGTGAACCTAATTTTACGACTTTTCCAAGTTTTCCAGGCAGTTCTGCATACAAGCATATCAAATACTTGTAAATAATTTAGTGAAACCTCCTACTTGTTGCAGCACGACATTAAAAAAAATCATGAAATTTGTAATTAACAAATAGAAATATGAAAAATAATAAGAGATAAAGACCGTAGAACACAATGACGTAATAAAATCTACATCACTCTGAACTTTATTAATAACATCAAATTATAGTTATAAATCGCGACCGATCATACACGAGTTTATTCAGACTGGTCCACAATGTGTCAAGACAATTGGTCAGCTAATACTTGGCAGCGATTATTTATTTCCATATCGCGTTTTTCTTCTATAATCAGAAATATATTAATCCTAGAAGAATACCTCGTCATATCTACTAGAAATCGAATTGCATTCAATTATAATCGGCGCTTGGCGGTGCACGGCGCGTTGCAGACGCGGGGCGGCGCCGCTCGCGAACCGGTCAGCGCATCGAAATAAAACAATACGCCCGCTGCTCCACTTCGGTGCCGCCCGATCCGTTACTCCGCGACCCGCGCCAGCTCGCGGCGCGCGCCGTCTACCAGCCGGCGTGCTCGAGACCGATTTTGCCGTCGCCATGTTTATAGAACTAGACTTTCTTTGTTAAAGTATAAGGGAAAAAATAATGAACATCAAAGAATAGGAGAGAGTTAGACACACCAACAAATGGAACATTTCTGACTGGACGCATGTGCGGTTAAGATTTTCTTTCATATTTTTATGCAAATTTCATTTAGTCTGTAAAAAGTTGGACCTAATTATATTAATATCACTTTATCCCTTATTTTGGGATTGCTAGAAACGCAATTTCGTGCGAACTTAACACGAACTAAAAAACGATTTATAAAAACATTATAAGTATACTACGAATCCTATTCCTAAATACCAAAAACACGAAAGTGACTTTTTTGTTCCTCCGTTTCTCTTTTTCACGCCTCAATTACCATCGGTGAAGTTTTGCACACTTGGAGCCTGTGTCATGGAGATAAATGTGGGAATTTTTTTTATCCAAGAATTGAATTCTTTTGATACGATGCCGAATCGAACATAAACCGGAATTCTATTCGTACCGATAGTGAGATGAACAAAGAGGGACGTGGCCTGTGAGGTCCACTGGCTACATAGAAGATACCTAGAAGACTTTGTACCGCCGTTACGGAACGCTACGTTACCACATCATCACGATGTTTGAATGAGCAACATCATCGCGATGTTTGAATGAGAAGTATCATCGTCCGTTGCGCAATGTATTATAGTGAAATGTCTTATGAAAAAAGGCGTAAACCATCAGAATGACCTAAAAAAATATAAATGTATTCATGGCAAAAACAATTTTGAGAAAGGCGAGAAGCAGTCGAACATTAAGCTCACCAACGTAGACCAAGAATCAGCGTGGCACGGGGAAACATTCGTACAGTTCGCAGACTTCTGGAGGACAACCGACGATTAACAGTAGCTGAAATTTCTTCTTAAGTGGGAATCAGCTTTGACAGTGCTCACGCCATCATTACTGACGACTTTGGGTTTCGAAGTGTCCGCAAGGTCTTTGTCGTGTCTTGTCTTGTCTACCCCCTTGTCTTCTCACAGAAAATAAAAATCTTATGGAAGTGTACCAAAGGCATTTGAACCGCTATGAGGCTGAAGGGCAAAGCCAAAACTCTGCTTTCAACTGGAAAGGTTTAGACGACCGTATTTTTTCGAGTTTAAATGAGTCTTATTTATTGATTGTCTCTGCGAACGTCGAACTGTTAATGCAGAGTGCACTACTTCCAACTTTTGGATGATGCAAAAACGGCATATCTTCGGAAAAACGCAGCCTTCCAATAAGAGACGTTATTTTGCTAACAATGCCAGACTCCATATAGCTGCCGTAACTACGGAAAAATTGAAACGTTGTGGACTACACTGGAACACCCTCCTTACAATCCGGACTTAGCGCCCTGTGATTACCGCCTGCTTGGACCAATGAAAGAAATTCTCGGAGGACGACATTTTGGTGACGAAGTTGCGGTTGAAGACTTCGTGCGTAATTGAATTATGGCGCTACCATCTTTGTTTTACGATAACGAGATCCGTTGAGGAAAGTGTCTCACGAAATCAAGATATTACGTAGAAAAATAATTTTCAGACTTTGTATTTTCATCATGTCCCAATAAATTTTTAAAAATGATTCACGTTTACATTTTATTCATCCTCGTACATTTACTGCTAGCTCTCAAACTAGTAATTACTGCTAGGTAGGCTTTTCTTTCAAAGGCGGTATATCTCAAACTACTTAGCCATTTTCTAAATAAAGATTTAATATTGAAAATATTTTACAAGGCAATATTTTTAAAACATATTATTTCCCCTTTCCACGCGAAGAAAATCCCCACGGCTTTCAAAACTAGGATAGTAGTAAAAAAATATTATAAAACAATTCTCAGAAGGAGAAAAAGATGAAGAGAAATGGCGTCTAAAATGAATTATGGTTTAATTCTTACAGATTTTGTTTTATTGTTTGAGACCAACAATATTCTCCATAGTATTTAAGCTCGAGCAGCATTTCCATGACAGCATTTAGTATCTGGATCGAAGATACAATCCAAGTGAAGTACAGATAATATTGAAGATATCATATGAAAAATAAAGATAACGTAGATTGCGTTGGCTCTTAATTTTCAACCATCTGAGTCGAAACCGACATCTAAAATAATGTTTGGTATCGAAAATACAGATTTCGTTCCCCTTGTTATTTAGGACATACAAATAGTCAAAAATTAAATTTGACAAATAAGCACTTTGGTTTACACTTTGGTTTTTTGGCACTGTTAGTCATTTGTAGTTGTAACTTTCTTTTGTTGTAGTTGTTGCTAATCTTATAGGTTCTTTTAGTATCGAGGGGATAAAAGTTGCCAGCAGCAACAAAAATATTATTCGTTTCATTGAAATTATTTTAAAGTGCGCCGTCATATAATTTCGCCCCGTTCAATTTTATTTTATTCCAAATATTTTTGCGTCATAAATACGACTGGGAAAACGTCCATCTTTCAAATAAAACATAATGGACTAGCTAACTAACTGACTTATTGTTATGGTTCATGAGCCAACAGCATTTATTTATTTATGTACTTTAATGTATTTAAATGATACATTTGGCGGACTTATTGCTACGAGAACAATATCTTAGAGCCAACCAGAACACCAGCCCAGTCCCGGTCGACGAGCGGCCGGGAACCGAAACCGGATGCCCGCAGTCAAAGGCCATATGTCTTGTGATCAACCGAACACACGACGGTGACGATGCATTTAGTTTTGAAAGTATCACACCTAATTGTATTACTTATAAAACATTGTTTTTTATCGTCAAAAGAAATATTATTTTTAAGCATCAAAACGATTAATGATACGAATATTTTATAGTGTTTCAGAATCAAAATCATATTTTTGAAGATCCAAACACCTCAATTGTTGACTATTCGAAAATGACAGCAATTATTTAATTTCATGGCCCAACGAAGTATTTTTTTTAAATAATGAAAAATAAGCTTACTCCAACTGCAACGTTTAATGAGAAATGCGCTATCAATTAACATCGGAATTATTAATGTCGAAAAGCTCATTATTTAATGAGGGCAGAATGGATACAGTAAAAATGAGATAACAGAACTTCAGTACATCGATAAATAAGAATTAGGAAAAACAAAATAAAATTTAAATAATTAAGAAAGATATTTGAACAATTAGAATAAATCAAATGACGGCAGACCATTGGTGAAAAGTATATTATATGCATATAAACTGGAGTGACTGTTAAGAGGAAAAAATTAAAGATTTTTCGAGAAAAAATTCGATAAAATTTATGACTAATTAATGGACAACATGAATGATGACCGTATGTATGTCAATAGAAAAACAAGTAAGCCGGATCACATCACATCAAAGCAATCTTAAAATGCGTAACTTCAAATTCGCTACAAAGCGCAATTTTTAGTTTTTTATTGGTTTTGATTTAGTATTTTATTTCCTAAAAAAAACAAAAGATAAAGTATTCAAATTATGTACAACACTGTCACAGTGCGGTACAGACAGGTATAATAGATATGCCTGCGGTACAAACAGGTATAGCGAACGTCATATCCGAACCACTGACTATAGATAATTAGGTAGCAATGCACACACAAATAGCACCTCGGTTTAAACAACGTCATAGCACAAAATTCAGTACTTCCGGCTTACGAAACGACTAAATGCCCATAACTACATAGAAACAGAAGTAGATTCAATTTTTAACTTGCCATTTTTTCAACTAAACAATAACAAGTTACTGGTGGATTATAACTAATTTATTGCATGAAATTGTATTTTATGTATATGGAGATTGAATAAACATGGTTGGATTAAATTCGGAAACTAGTAAAAAAATGATGTAAAATATCTTAATAAGAGGCAATTTGTACGGAGGTGAAAGAAACAAACGTGACATGGCGTTCCATCTCGATGAAAGCCAGCGACGTTTCGTCAAAAATAAAAAAAATCGTACACTACCAAAATACAATTCAATTATTGAAACTTTATGTTTGCAAATATATTATATAAAAAATATTATATAAAAATAAGTATATATTATTTTGTTAATAAAAAATATGCCACCAAATTATGGAATTCAGAATTTCCTTCTGATTCGTCTGAAATGTGACGCATCTGCGGATCACGATACGGTCGCTTACTACGTTCGCTACGAGAGCTGTTGCGCTGTTAGAGCGGAGCTGCTACTCGTATATATCTCGCGCAACGGGTAACGGTATCTGGCGGCGCATTTCGCAAGGCGACGCGCGGCCGCCACTATTGTCGCGCGACACCATTGTGTGTGTGGCGCAAGTCGGCCACGGCGGACGTGCGAATATAAATTTACAGTTGTTGCAAACGCGCGGCCGGGGGCGAGCCTCGTCAAGGCGCCCAGATAGCGCTTGTCAACTTATATACCGCCTACGCTCCAGTATTGCCGTAGCTATGTATATCAAGTGAGCAGTACTAAATTTTTTAATCTATTGACTATTCAATTAAAAGTTTTAGCCTACTAATAATTCGTGACCAAAAAAAATTAGTTTTCGTAATGACTAATTTCTCTGTCATTTAATCACAACCAACAATAATTACGAATTGCACATCAATGATGTCCTGTGATAACAAAACATATTTCTAAATAAATCTAGAAATATATATTGTTATTTGATATCTCAATTTGGACGTTTAAAGTCGAATAGATTTGTTAGACGAATTGTTTGGAAAAGGGTTATAATGGTGAATAATTTAAACTTTGCGAAAAAATTAAAAATAAAGTGATAGTTGTAACTTTTATTAAGTCTTTTGTTAATGCTAAAGTTACCGTGTTGTGTACGTTCATGTATTACCACCAATAAATAGCCAGCAACTTTTCATAACTTTTAAAATTTTTTATGTCTAAAGAGTTTTTCCAAATTTCCGGAAATAAATTTAGTTATAGTTATAACTAATGGTCGAAATGTTTAGCCATTATTTCTTAGGCATAATTAAAGTGGCTCATGATTAATACATCACTAATTGCTTACGTCATCTCAGTCTACTGTACTTCATCGGAATATGAAGTACAAATTAATATTTCTACATAAAGGCACCGTGTTCCAATTATATACAAACATAAATTGTTATAAAAATTTAAATACTAACCATGAAAACCAAGTCACATACAACATAACATTCGATTCATTTCAGTCTCTATAACAGAATTCCCAAACAGTTTAACGACACGGTTCTGACGAATAGTTCAGTCGCTTCTCCAGCTTCGCGACGTTGCAATATGCGCGGGCGGAGAGCGCGCCAGCGTGACGATCATTCCCAAACCGTTTCATGACAGGGTACTGACAAATAGTTCAGTCACTTCCCCAGCTTTGCGAGACGTTGCAATACACGCGGGCGAGAAGCTCGCGAGCGTGACAATCATTCCCAAACCGTTTCACGACAGGGTACTGACAAATAGTTCGGTCACTTCCCCAGCTTCGCGAGACGTTGCAATACGCGCGGGTGAGAGCTTGTAAGCGTTACGATCATTCCCAAACCGTTTCACGGCAGGGTACTGACAAATAGTTCAGTCACTTTCCCAGTTTCGCGAGACGTTGCAATACGCGCGGGTGAGAGCTTGCAAGCGTTACGATCATTCCCAAACCGTTTCACGACAGGGCACTGACAAATAGTTCAGTCACTTTCCCAGGTTTGCGAGATATTGCAATACGCGCGGGTGAGAAGCGCGCAAGCGTGACGATCATTCCCAAACCGTTTCACGGCAGGGTACTGACAAATAGTTCGGTCACTTCCCCAGCTTCGCGAGACGTTGCAATACGCGCGGGCAGAGAGCGCGCAAGCGTGACGATCAAGTTAGCGCCGTCGATATTAGCGGATTCTCGTTGGCCAACCTGATCACAATGTAGTCACGAAATAGATTGCCCAGCCTTAAGCTCGATGACCTAGCTGAACTTGATATAACACAAGTCATTTATCCCGAATCGGCATCTATAAAAACTGCACAATTGCATACAACGCCGTTTCAATAGCGTTTACAAAAGACTCGCTCTGTAGACGATTGCAGACCTCAATGTAGTTGGATCAGAAGGACGTCTGTATTAAAAAAAATATTTATTCAGATCTTTTGTCTCGCTTAAAACATAATTATAAAACAATTTATTTTATATTTTACATTCATAATGTGTGTGCGTCAAAAATTCATATAATTATAAAAACACGTCCATAATAGTTACCATCGTGTATATATTGCTGCATGAATAATAAAGTTAAATGTATTTCAATACTACTGGCTGTTAAGACAGTATATTCTCTATAGTCATACCTCTTTATATGAATACATAAAAGTAACCCTTTTTTTATCTGTTCGATTAATTTCAGAAATAATATAGCCTTTTCACTTTTGAATTGATTTTCAAAGGATTTATGTTAGTATTTATGACCTCAACTCAACAATACTTGCGGTACACTTTTAAAGTGTACGGATAATAAAACTCGGAACACACCTGTAAATAAACGAGACACGATAATAACGACAATTAATCATAACGAAAGTATTAACGCAATTTCTTTATAATAAAATGTCAGACCTTTTCAGTAACTCTTTTCATTTAAAATTTTATTGAGGAAATATAATCATATTGGTATTTTTAATTTACCAAATAAGGGAAAAGTAGAATATCACAGCCTAAATTTCTATGTATTTTGGAGTATTTCCATTCTAACGAAATATTTAAATCGCATTTATTAAACATTAAACGTTTTAAATTAAGAGTTTAATAAACTAACAATTTAACCATCAATTAAGTACAATAAGACTTTTGCGTGTACCATCATCAAAAATTTGTAAAAAATTATTCGACCAAAAGGTCGGAAGATAACTGTGAAACTATAATAAAACATCCGGTAGCAACGAATCGATAAATACAATACAATGTTGCAACAAAACAATGGGTTGGCTTTCAAAGAATTGACTTTGTGAATGGATACAAATGAACTTGTGGATGAAATGGATTCAAATGTCTTACATCAGAATGAATGGAGTTGTCATACATCCCAATAGACTTGAACATAGGGTAATTGAAAAAGGTACTGACTGAATGTAAAAGACGCAACAGCTTAATGTTCAAACCCGAGAGTTTCTTTTTAGTCCAGTAGTCAGGGTTTCCTTTTTGCATAAGAGTCCCAATACACTTTTCAAATTGGAAATAGTTTATGAGTCTCCCCGAGTAAACATTTAAGTTAGCGCGGAATAGGGGGCTACGCTTCACTTATATATTTGATTGAATATCTCGGAAACGACTGGACTTATAAACAAAACTGGCTAGACCTTTTTTGTAGAGAATAAAATTATCTACAAGTTTTGTTTAAAACATCTTTCTCTAAAATCTAATCACTTAGAAATTACAGGGTCCCAAAAATGTTTAGACACCAGCAAGTGTATAGCCACAGATTTATGACGCTTTAGCGGTAAGAAGTGTATTAAACATAGTTATACATTTATACACATATAAAGCGAAAACAGTACATGTATTTATTATACGAATTAAAAAAAATGGACCGACAATTTCCTACTACCACAAAACATTCGGCAAGGCATACACTTCACAAATTTGTGTCACAGAATTTAAAAATACATCTAATCCCCCTAAGGTCGGCGTACCTATTTAACATATTTAGGTAAACAGTTGACACCTTCAGTTTTATTTTGTACTAAATCGAAATATTTGTTCCAGACTTGTGTATCGCCTTAACAGCCTAATTTCGGTTGTCTATGAATAGCCTACGAGGGAGGGAGCACGTCATTTTTACCTGTTTCTACATTATTAGTCTTCTTAGACTAGTGTTCGAAAACCATTCCTTGAGTCTAGATTTGTCTTAAGGAAAAATGAAGTAATGCTTCTTAATCTTAAAGCAATATGCGTATAAATATGCATACACACATATCATTGACTTATAGCATTGCTAAAAAATACAATTTTTTTATTATATTGCCGCAAAAAATGAAGTAATGCTTCTTAATCTTAAAGCAATATGCGTATAAATATGCATACACACATATCATTGACTTTAGCATTGCTAAAAAATACAAATGTTTTATTATATTGCCCCAAAAAATGAAGTAATGCTTCTTAATCTTAAAGCAATATGCGTATAAATATGCATACACACATATCATTGACTTTAGCATTGCTAAAAAATACAAATTTTTTTTATATTGCCGCAAAAAAAACAGAGGCAAATGGCAAAAATCTTAAGTACAGAAATAATAAAATTGCTAACACAAGTAATACGTCATATAATTGACTCTCAAATGATTAAAAACTTTCTGATAAATAACGACTTTTAATGCAGAATACTAAAACCTATTTATGGTTGAGTAAATAAGGGAAGTGATCAGGTAGTCCATCAATAAGACTGACGCTGCAGAGTCTATTCACGTCATCCTGACCGTTCTTATACTCGTACTATATATCATTGCCATCTCACTGATGTCGTGCAACATGAACATTGAAAATATCACACTGTCGAGGAAATCTGTGCATATCAACTGAGCCGTCCTCCATTGGTATGGATGCGTTAGGCGGTAACGACGGAGTAACATACTACTTATAACGAAAGAGTATTATTACGCGGACGATTCGACTTATCGGTAACTGAAATTAGCAATGGGATGTGTGAAAAATCATTTCTGTAGAAAGTTATGGGACGCCGCAAATGTCTAGTACAATTAATAATTAATTAGTAATAAGTTCAATGAACACAGGTCTATTCAAATCATTTAACTGCTACGTGAGATAATTTTTTTTCACACCAAAATTTTCTTTAGGTTCTTACCCCGTAAACGTTGATAACGATAACATATTTCCACATCTTTCTAATCAGATCCGATATTTGGCATACTGATAACGAGAGTTAGTACACTGATTAAAAAAAAATATCGGAACATTCGAGACAAAGGCAACGCGTGCTGTCTACCTCACTTTTAAGTTACAAATCAGTTGAGTTACAAAATGGTTTATAATTCAAAATGCAGTTTCAGTTGCTAACTAATCGAGCCGTGGGCGTGAAACTAGATGGAAATTGGGTATTTGACTAATTTTTTTTTATTTCATTAATCATAATTTCAAGGTATAAGCTAATGAAGAGTGAAAATTAATAATCTTACAAATTGATCGAATTATAAAAGTTTAAATTTAACCTTTAGATAAGAACAGCTATACTGTGTTGTGAGGTCATTTTTAATATTGAACATTATATTCTACAAGAGGAAAAGAGACAGGGATATACCCAACTCTATCCGTATCTTCAAATTTAGAATCCTTATAATTGGCTTATTTTTCAATCAATTTTTGAATTTTTTTCAAGACTGGTTTTTAATTAACTTATATTTCACAATATTGTATGAAAAATATCAAAATTTAGAATGAGTTAACTACCGTATTAGTCAGCTGCTCCGCTACCACCAGAATACATATTTAAATTTGTGTAAAAAGTCAGTGTGGAAGTGATAGTAATCTAATAGTGGATAGACCTATATTTTTAATTATAGAGGGCATATGATTTGCTCTCGTTCAGTGTAGCTGCAGCTATGAAAGAGCATGTGTGTACCGAAATTAAATAAAAACGAAACGTCTGAAAGTTGCACAAAAGAAAGGGACATATTGAATGTACATACATACCTACACGTAATAAGTCATATTTTATAAGTACGTACATTCTATATACAACGCCTGCATGAAACTATATTTAGATATTTATAAGCAAAAAAGCGATATTTGAATAATACAACGTTAATAGCTTTCTATGAAAAAGTGACGTAATAAACATGACACAATTTTAGATAGTACGTAATGAAATCCTTCTAACTGCGTCATATCCATCAGTCCGTCTATCACAGCATTACACTTTTAAACAATGTGCGTGCCATTTTACCGGGCTGATGCTTCATAAAGAGAACCCGACAAATATATAGAAAAACATTATTCACAATTAAATGAAACTACGTGATGTAGTATTATTTCTACTTTCTTTAAGTTCTTTACCACGACTTAGGTTTCTTTGTATTACAACATCTTCAGGTGGGCTATCAGTAAAGATCTTTGAGAGAATCTTTGCTGAGAGAATCTTTGATAATAGCCCACCTAAAGATGTTGTAATACAACGAAACCTAGGTCGTGGTAAAGAACTCAAAGAAAGTAGAAATAATACTGCATCACGTAGTTTCATTTAATTGTGAAAAACATTAAATTAAATATTAGTCCCATACATATAAAGTGGAAATCTCTTTTCTCGACTGAGGTGAAATTTCAAAATTACAGGCAGGAAGATCCACTCCCCACGAGCTTCCCTAATTTATCAACCAGGCTTTGAAAAATTTGTAAAAATTACAGATACTAGCAATTGATCAAATAATTTCAATTAAAATTATTTCGCTAAACTTGCAACAACAATTTCAAGACACACAGACCATTATGGAAATCTACTTTATGCGTAGCCCACAGACATTTGGTCGATATTTAGGGTTTCTTTCTGAGAAGAAAAAATGGAACCATTTAAGATACTCACTTTTCTGTCTGTCCGTCATTCTTAGAAACCGCTTGATGTAAAAACTTGAAAGCATAGTAATAAAACATATTAAACTCGCACATATATCAATAGCTAACACTGAAAAATATTTATTTGAAAACTTTAGGTGCGAAAAATTAGCACTGAAATTTTCAATTTTAATTTTACATACAGTATGAAAGGGTTATTAATGAGGGACTTAAAAATATTATTTTTTCATAATTTTAGTTTATCTTCATGCTGAAAAAATGTGCAAAAAAAATATGTTCCACTCACTATTATTTTCGGAACTACTCGAACAAAAAATATGAAAAATAGGGTTTTTCGAAGCCTATACCAATGTCTAGAAATACTAATAGCGATTATTCTAGACCTTACAATTTTTGATACATGCGCTATGTTTTTCGACTGAAATATATAGTAGGCAATATGTTTGCGTTGTGAAAAATTAATATTTGTAAATAGTTTAGTAGAAATACGACGTAGCATTAATTGCTAATAATGCCTAAACCTCGGACAGAATTCTCTTGAGTGCAAGTTCTACTCGTGCTTGATAGCTTTCATTTCGAATTTAAGTGAAGCATTGATCGATTGAAATAAAAAACAAAAATTCAACTGTGACGAATCCTCCAAATCAATCTTACCTCGTTTCATGAACGCCATAATATCTAACTGCGCGTTCGCAACGTTCCAGGCAGGAAAACGCATTTCCCCGCTCGGTGTCGCGAACTACATATCCTGAGCGACTTACGTCGTCTACCTTACATCAGTCCAATCGTCAAGCTCCCACCCTCCCTTCCCATGCCGCTATGCAGCCATCAACGTATTCCCCCCTCTTCGGCACATGCATTACCATAGGGCGGTCGGGCCGGGACTTAGTCTCCCCGTGCACGTTATTACTTCCGGTAGGAGGCGACCGGTAACCGGGCGAAAGCGTGTAGGCCTCGTCAATCGGCGGCCGGATATTCGATCCGCCGCACGCTATGTAAAGCGCGCCTAAGTTCTTACATATACCTAAGTATGATTATATATAAAAGCTACTAAAAGGAGCCGCAGAGCTATCCCCTGCGACAACACGTTTGTGTCTCCCTAGTAAAATCGAGTTAAGCAGTTTACGCTTTTGAAGATTTTACAAATTTCAAATCGACTGGTTGGATAAAGTGAATGGGAATAAATATTCTAATTATTAAATGCACATGTACAGGAAAAAACAATGCACAGGAAAAGAAGTTAAAAGGATTCTAGTTTCAAAGATGGCTATGGATAAAAGTAAAGAGTGAGTAGCAATATTATGAAATCGTTGTCTAAATGTTATTTAACTCATACTACGAGGGCTCCGAACGCCAATTAGGCACTTATAAACATAGCATATGTATTAAACTATTTACAAATATTAACTTTTCTCAGTATAAATGTATTGTCTATTATAATATACTTCCCAGGCGTAAATACATGGTACACATCTAAAAAATTGTAATTATATTTAGATCTAAGATAATCGCCATTTGTTGGATTGGTAAAATTTTCTATTTTACCAATCTTTTTTTTATGACTTTGGTTCAGTAGTTTCGGAAAAATTGGGAGGGGTTTATTTTCGAATTTTTTTAAAATATCTTTTTAAATATGCAATATAAAATGCATAATTTGTATTCCCTCTAATAAGCCCTTTCAAATGATTGGGAACACGAGGGAAATTTTTGAGCAATTTATTTATCCGCTCTTCAATTCTTATATGAATGTTTTTAAAAGGTTAGCTAGTGCAAAATATGTAGGTTGATAAGGTGTATTATTACGACAAATTTCTTTTTTTAAACGCCAAGTTTCCACGTTGCATCATTTCTGAGAAAATAAGCTGTGACAGACGGACAGATAGACACGTGAATTATCTTTTTTAGTTTGAGGTACGAAAAAAGGTTAATTATATAAATGTTCCTGGTATCTCCAACATCTAATTCTAAAATTGCTTTGATAATTCGAATTTTAAAATTATTTAATAATTCTTAAATAAAATATGCAAAAATATTAATGACAACAATGATACGATCGAATCCGATTGTTTAGCAGCGTACATTACATTTTTATGAATGGATTGGATACCTTTTTTGACGACTGTTAGTATTTTATTCTTTGTCTCTGTCGGTTCACATTTCAAAAATTCCTATCATAGATATCATATCGTTCCTATCATAGAGATACGACCGTCTCGCCGGCGCAGGCGCAAGCGGACTTACTAGAGACGCCACCGATATTAATTTATATGGGTATCACAAGGGTAGCTTAAAGAGGCGATGAAGTTAGAGGGGAGCGGAGAACACAATAGTCTGTTTCGCTCTAGATCGTTCTGTTTGTTCACACGTGAAGAGGTTGCAATAATTATTGGAATTTCGCATTATTTGTATTTCGTACTGAAAATTCATAAAAAATATCACTTTCGCTGCCCACCTTCAAAGTCTCTTTTGCTTCTCCATTAGAGGGGGTTCGTAGCTCCATGCTCCTACGCTATTTAAAGTTAATGAATCATGGTGATAAAGTAACACTTAAATACCTCAATTCAATTAATTTTTTTAAATTCCAAACGGACGACAAAACTTTCGAGATCACTACTCGTAATTAGATTAATTTAGAACGCGTAACATGTCTATATTGATCATTCTTAACTAACATATTACTTGGACATATATAATCATCAGGTTACATTTCCTGCAAAAGTGGACCTCGGGGCACTTTTGATAAAACAGTACCATCCAGCAATAGCGAATAGCGAAGTTGTTTTTTACCCTCCATACGGAGTTTCTTGAAAGCTCTAAGATGGCGGAGAGCTGCACTGAAAAGTTAGCTGCCGATGAAACTAATGTTTAGATTCGTATGGATTGACACGGTATCTATAAAATATTGATCTTTAGTTCTGTTAATGAATCAGTTGTGCCCGCGCACAAATAAAAAAAGTAAAATTCTTCAACGCTCCATCCCACTTTCACGTATGGATAAAACAACATTCAATAATTCGATATTTGATATCGATACAAATAAATCCGATACACGTTTGGATCGATACAAACGGATTTGTATCGGATAGATTCATTCAGCTCTAATGGACGATCCATCAATAGTCAAGTTGCACCATCATTCTAACTAATTATACGTCCGTGCGTTAACTTAGGACTATAGATGATGAACTAATAACACTTCCATGCGGTAACATAGGACTGTAGATGATGAACTAATTATACTTCCATGCAATAACTTAGGGCTGTAAATGATGAACTAATTATACATCCGTGCGGTAAATTAGGACTGTAGATGATGTACTAATTATACCTCCATGCGGTAGCTTAGCACTGTATGTTTTGAAGCTTGAAGGTATAAATATGTTTTCATATAAGATCATGGGAGTTCAATGTGCAACATAATATTCGCTTAATATTATGATGTTTTAGAATTAACATACACACAACTGTTGTTTGTAATTTTGTTTTTCTCTCATGTTTCTAATAGACACTCGTGCGAAATATTTCCCCCGGTAATTCCGTGAGAAGACCTACTATTGTCTTCTAAAGTAACATCGTCTCAATTTTCCGAACGTTATAAAGTAAATAACAAAACCAAAGACAAATGAAATCGATCAGAGTGGTAAGTGAGCCCCAAGGCTATATAAGCATTACATCAATCAAAGTCAACAGCAAACTTTCTAATTTAATAGCATAATTCGTAAAATGGCATATTTGCATACCGCCCATTCCTACTGATATCTTCCAATAGGTCGCTTTGCATATTATTTAAATAAGTGATATTATCACACTAATTTTATAAAGAGAAAAGATTTGCTTATTTATTTTTAAGAGTTTGCCACAGAAACAGTTTATCCCAATGACCCGAAACCGACCATCCTTTTGGTTAGTATCCTTATGAACTCAGTGTATTATAGATCTTTTTATTAGTGTCTCTACGAACTTAGTGTATTATACATCTTTTATTAGTGTCTCTACGAACTTAGTATATTATACATATTTTTGTTAGTATCCTATGAACTTAGTGTATTACACACCTTTTCATTAGCATCCCTATGAACTTAGTGTATTACAGATCTTTTTATTAGTGTCCCTATGAACTTAAGTGTATTACTCACCTTTTCATTAGCGTTCCTATGAACTTAGTGTATTATAGATCTTTTTATAAGTGTCCCTATGAAATTAGTGTATTATACATCTTTTTATTAGTTTCCATACGAAATTAGTGTATTATAGATCTTTTCATTAGCGACCCTATGAAACGAGTGTATTATACATCTTTTTATTAGTGTCCCTATGAAACGAGTGTATTATACATCTTTTTATTAGTGTCCCTATGAACTTAGTGTATTACACAGCTTTTCATTAGTGTTCCTATGAACTTAGTGTATTATAGGTCTTTTTATTAGTGTCTCTACGAACTTAGTGTATTATACATCTTTTATTAGTGTCTCTACGAACTTAGTATATTATACATATTTTTGTTAGTATCCTATGAACTTAGTGTATTACACACCTTTTCATTAGCATCCCTATGAACTTAGTGTATTACAGATCTTTTTATTAGTGTCCCTATGAACTTAAGTGTATTACTCACCTTTTCATTAGCGTTCCTATGAACTTAGTGTATTATAGATCTTTTTATAAGTGTCCCTATGAAATTAGTGTATTATACATCTTTTTATTAGTTTCCATACGAAATTAGTGTATTATAGATCTTTTCATTAGCGACCCTATGAAACGAGTGTATTATACATCTTTTTATTAGTGTCCCTATGAAACGAGTGTATTATACATCTTTTTATTAGTGTCCCTATGAACTTAGTGTATTACACAGCTTTTCATTAGTGTTCCTATGAACTTAGTGTATTATAGGTCTTTTTATAAGTGTCCATATGAACTTAGTTTATTATACGTCTTTTTAAAACGTATAGGTAATGCGAGTTAAAGCTTTAAACCAATATAGCAACTTTAAAGTAATGTACAAAAATATTTAAAAAACATGAAAATTTAAAAAAAACGCCATCGGTGTATTCATCCTACTCGTATATTGTCTGTTATGAGCCCTTTTTTGTTTCAAAATCAGACTGCAGTAGTATTTTTGAGCTAAGCGGAGTAAACTGTTAAAACTACATCAAAATAACAATGACTAGGAGCCTTGTCCACAACAATGAAGTTCACACAAAACTGCTTATTTATTTGTTATAAGAATTTTGCAGAGTTCCGTGGGAGAGTTCATCGGGAACCCTCATAATTTCGTCGTGTCTGTCTATATGTATATCACAATCAGCGTTGCCAGACGTCCCGATTTTTAAATCAAAATTAAATGTCCCGAGCGGGACAGGTTTGGTCCCGCTTTCGGGGATAACTCGACCGTGCCTGCAGCGACCCGAGGAAGCGCGGCCGGGTGGCGCGGACAAGTGTGGACTGGCCGCCCGCCTGGCGCATAATTATAATGATACGGGAAGCGCGCGGGAAAGAGAGGTGTGCGGTGCGCCACGCAATCGGTGCGTGCGGCCGCGACATCTTCTGTTTCACTCTTTTCTCATTCTCATTTGTTTATAAATTTGAACTTCTCGAAAACGCACGATTACGTACGAAGGAACAACAAATACCTAATGCATTTGTTTTAGTGCTTGGATAGCAGTGAGTTGAGTAAGTAGTGAGTTGCGTTGCGTGCGTAATTTAGTTTAATTACTGAAACAAACAAAAGTTTAAGTTTTTTACGTGTTTGTTTTTCTTAAATTAGTGGTGTTTACTTATTATAATCGTTTAAAGATGATTGAAGCCGATAGTGATTTTTCAGATTGCTCGGAACCGGAAAATATTGCACCCAAAAAACCCAAACTAGGAAAACATCGCTTCACGAAATACAATACAAATTGGCAGAACGATTATAATTGGTTGTGTATTGTGACGTCGGATGAGTATAAAGCTTACTGTAAACTGTGTAAAAAAGAGTTTACTATTTCTCATGGTGGATTAAATGATGTTGTGAAGCATTCGAGAACAAGTAGTCACTCTAAAATCACGGGTTCTCGTGCTGCAAGAAACATAACTAGCTATTTCCAGGCACCAGGTACTTCCACATCTGATCGTGATCTCGATGATATTATGTACAAAACGTCATCAGCAGAAATTACTTCTATATATCACACCGTTAAACATTCGTTAAGCTAGAACAGTATGGATTGTTTTCAAAAGTTATTGCCTCTCATGTACGCCGATTCTAAGATAGCCAAAAATGTTAAATGTGGTAGGACAAAGAGTGAAGCAATAGTCTGTGAAGTATTAGCAAAAGAAGCTTTGAAGGACGCAATTCAAAATTTAAACGAAGATTTATTTTTTCGACTTCTACGGATGCCAGCAATAAAGGAAACCGGAAAATGTTTCCAATATGTGTGCGATATTTCAGTTTGGACAAAGGATTACAAAACAAATTAATATATTTTGTGGAGAGTAATGACGGAACTGCCGACCAAATAACGAAGGTACTTTGTGAAACATTGGATAAACATAACTTAAAATTATCGCAAATAACATCATATGGTGCTGACAATGCTAATGTTAACTTTGGTTCAAATCATTCTGTTTTCACGAATCTCGTTGCCAAAAACGAAAAAATATTAAAAGCTAATTGTTCAGTTCACATCTTGCATAACATGAGCTAATTTGCATGTGATAGATTAGATACGATGTAGAAGCTATCATCTTAAAAATATACGGTCATTTCTCACATTCAGCTAAACGTCGTGCGGGATTGATGAAGATATTTGAATCTACGGAAACAGAGTGGGTCGAATTATTACGTCACGTAAATACAAGATTTCTGTCGCTCTGTTCTGCTGTTGAGAGAGTAATCAAGGTTTGGCCTGCTTTGAAAAGTTACTTTAATAAGCAAGAATCATGTGCGAAAGCCTGAAGCAGAGGAAACAAAAATTCTAGCCTACTTGCATTTTGTTCATAATGTGATGAGTGCTTTTGGTATATTAATGAAAGAGTCTCAGGGAAATGATATTGCCATAACAGAAATGCATGAGTCATTATGTCTCTTCCGCTCAAGGTTGACCCAAAGGCTAAAGGATAGGTTTTTGGCTTCCAGACGAAACAGATTTTAAATAAATTGCTTGAATCTGAACGGACCAAAGCCATCGAAGACTTCAACAATTTTTACACAAATTGCCAACAATATTTAGACAAACGTTATAATTTTTCAGATGAAAATATTTTTTCTAGACTTAAATTTATAAACCTGGAAAGAGAAGTTAGTTTTGACATGATTGAAAATTCTGTATCTTTAATAAAATTGACAAGCGATATTTCGATAGATAACTTATATGAAGAATTTAAGTTGTTGAAATCATCCTTGGACGTATTAGTGGGAAATTTTAAAGACACCACTGCCACTGCCGCACAGAAATGGCACCAGCTCTTTCAACAGTTTCCAAAAAAAGATACCAGGAATATGTTTAAACTAGTGTCTTTCATATTAAGTATCCCAACATCAAACTGCTTTCCTGAACGCGTTTTCTCCCAGATGAATTTAAAATGGTCGGATGCTAGAAATAAATGCTCAATAAATTTAATGAAAGCAGAACTACTCATCCAGTTTAATCTAGAGCTATCCTGTGCAGAGTTCTTCATCTTTATTAAAGAGAAAAAGGAAACTTTAAAAGAAGTTAAATCTTCACAAAAATATCATGAATAAGTAATTCTTATACTCAAATAATTAGTCTCTTAATTACCATAAGAGACTCTTATGGTAAGTTACAATTTATAACGCTCACTCTGACTATTATTTGAAACACCAAATTTTTCTAATAAATAAAACTTTTTTGACTTTGATACCTGAAGATAGGGTTAATCTGATTTAAAATATCATATTTTTATTAAAATACATTTCTATGGCTATTTTTGCTATTTATTGTCACGTAAACGTAATTTAAAACACAAATAAAAAAAATATTTGAAAACTTCTGATTATATACGTTTTTTTACTATGTCCCGCTTTCGACCATAGAATCCCGCTTTTTTCACTCAAAAAGTTTCAAAATCCCGATTTGGCAAAAAAAAAATCTGGCAACGCTGGTCACAACCGTTTTACTCGCAGACCATTGGTGCTATAAAGCTGCAATTTAGCACGGTTATATATATATATTTATAACGCCCACAAAAGCTGTGAAATGTAATCTTTTAAAACAATTTTATAGGTACCTCCCCTACACGTAAAGTGAGACTGAATTTTTTTTGTCGCATACCCCATTGTATAGGGTATCGTTGGAACAGGTCTATAAAAAATATTACGTCACGAGTAATATTTCGACACAGGGATCTATTTATGAAATATTAAGCTTTAACATCATTTTGATTTGAGATTTGTCAAACACATAGTAGTCCGTGTCCAAACAATCGCACAGAGTAGAGATTGTCGACAACGAATTTTGAAATGTCAGATTGACCAAATGAGTTTCACGTAAACGTATAACGTTCAAACTTAAAAAATTAAGGATTTACGGTCGAATTTCGACCACTGGGCGACCACTTGTTTTATATGTGCGCCATGTTTTAACGCATGTGAAAAATATAGTAAGAACAATTAACATTTGTTAATAGTTTAATAGCAATACTAAGTACCCCTAAATGTATATAAGCGCCCAAATATGTACAGGGCCCTCGTAGTGCGAGTTATACTCGTACTTCACAGCTTTATTTTTCCGTAATAACCTCTTGTATCTTATCCACCCTGCATCCAAACCTGTAGCAGGGAAAGTCGAGAAAACCGAATGCCTCCATTTACTTTATGACATAATTATCATCCCTCACAACAAATTCAATTACAAACTTCATCTACATTAAGGGTCTCTAAAGTCATCACACGAATACATTTCTAACTTACATTAGCAGACAAGAGCGTAGATAACGGCACCGGGTTTAACGGAGGCAATGCAAAAGAGCTACGATGGAGAGCAACGGGGTGCCATCGCGCATTCTGCCGACCCGAAGTCCGCACCATTAAGCGAATCCGACAGATTGAAATAAATAACTTGCCGCTTTGTTTGTCGACGACCCGGCTTCAAAAGGAGCTATGAGCTAGCGCCGGACTTAGGTAATGAGCGTCGCGAGCTTATTATAGTGGCGTTAGGGATGCTATACAACAATCCACATATAAGTATGTAGAACATACTATTTCCAGGAGACATACTACGTTTCATTATCTCATAAATATAAAATCTGTGTTCACAATAGGGTTTTTCACTATTATTGAAGAAATGCTGAAATTTTTCGAACCGTATCGTTAACCTACAACTTTCGTATTTTCCGATATTCACAATGTATTGTAAGTGCGCGAGCTTACTTCCCCTGTCAAAAACCATCCCTTTCTTTCAGTTTTAACAATAACTTATCTTTCTTCTTTATTAATTTAAATAGGTTTTTGTGAGTTTTCTCTTTTTATCACATTTTTACCCTCACAATCTATTACAGCCGTTTATCACCTACAATATTTTCTAATTTACGATGCTTCTAATCGGAGAGTTCTTTACGTTTCACTAAACGTAAAAACGCAGTACATCAAAAATATTTAAAAAATCAATATTTACAATTCTATTAAAGAGAAAAACATGCAAATTTGCGTCGGGTTGGTAACTCTGTAAACTTTATTAAAAAATTATTAAACCCGATTACACAATTGTTAAGAAACCTATTATACATCATTACGGGTTGCCGTATATCATAATTATAATCGGAGGGTACCGATTACGCTGTAATAAGCTTCATATCGCAAAACGTAAAAACGCACTACATCAAAAATATTAAACAAATCAGTATATACAATTCCGTTAAAACAATGCAAAGTTGTGCTGTGTTTGTAACTCTGTAAACGTGATTACAACATCATTAAACCCGATTACGCAATGTAATTAAAAAAAATATTGCATCATTACGGGTTGCCGTATATTATTCGGCTACGTGGGTCACAAAACAAATTACAAAATAATTCCTTTGTATGTAATAGGCTGAAACTATTTTATGATAAACATTTTGTTTTTAAACCAAAAATTTATTACTTTAGTGACACCTGGCGTCTTAGCGTCACACGACGCCAGGTGTCACTAAGGTAATAAATTTTTGATTTAAAAACAAAATGTTTATCATAAAATAGTATCAGCCTATTACATGCAAAGGAATTATTTTGTAAAATGGTACATTATATAATACCAACGATTAATGATAAAAAAGGGCGCGATCTTCTTGCGAAAGAAAACCATATTTTTAATAACAAAAAAAAAACGTTTAGATCGACAAATGTGAGAGAAACAAAAGAGTAATATTAAAATAACTCATTTATCTAATAATATCTGTATATTTGTTAAGTTATAATTATAGTTTATCTATTGAAATGTATTTGTTGCTTATCCAGTAAATATGAAAACACGAATTACTTTCGTAAGTACAAATTTAGTAGCCACCATAGTAATTTACTCATAGAGCTACTTAAAAACGAAACTTGTATAAATCCCATAAGACTTATTACACACGTGTCCTAAAAGTGAAAATTAAACAATTTTCACTTTCTGAATATTTTGGATTTGACATTAAAGTGTAGTATAAATTCGCATGACTTTATTTACAATATAACATGTCTCAGGTCCCTAAATAATTTTCAACTACTCAACGTTGGGACAATTCTGAATAGGAATTATACCTAGAAAGCTAATTTTCCTTATATTGTCTTTATGGGGAGGGTTTAATTTTGGTTTGGTCTATCCATAATTTTTAACTACTCAACGTTGGGACAATTCTGAATAGAAATTATACCTAGAAAGCTAATTTTATTTACATTGTCTTTATGGAAAGGGTTTAATTTTGGTTTGGTCTATCCGTTGTGTCCATTTTTATAACATTAAATACTCTTACTTAGCTATACCATAATTTTGCTAACTTAACCTTAAACCAATTTGTTATCAGTCAAATTTTATGTTTTTTTTGTATTACCCTCTTTTAAAATTCTTCAAATTTTCACGTTTTTTAGGAAACCGTTACCCTCAAAAAGAATTATCACATATGTCATAACTGTATTTCTTAGAAGCCGCTCGAGCTACAAGTTTGAAACTTGCCATAGTAATGGATATCACTACTAGCCTGTTTAACAATAATAACAATTAAAAGGACTTAAGTCTGGTATAAAAAATTGTGTTGAGACAATTGAATTTTATGTAAAATAGTTAAAGAGATATTGTTCATAAAAAAATGCAACGTTCGAAATAGTTAAAGTTCAAATTTAAAAAATAACGAAATTACTAAAGTTTGCCTAAAAGTCAGGGAAAAAAATTAAATTATATCGTTATAATTCTAAGAAATATCAACGATAATTTCATGCCCGTGAAAAATAATCTGGGCAATATTAGCATGGTAAAAATAACGTCAACGCTTATAAGTACTTTAATTGGAATACTAGATACACATATATTTAAACTTTGTTATGAGTATAGTACGTGCGGAATTATCCTAGTGCAAGTTCTACTCGCATTTGACAGGTTCTCATCGACTATTGAATTTTAACAGACATTTTGTATCACATCACTTAAACATCTAAACTATATATCGCAACGTAAGCGAAAGTGTTTTACTTTACCATTTTAAAAAATAAACCAACATTCCTTATAGAACAGAAAATATTCCAACGCCACCCACGGCGCAACGCGGCGAGTCAAAGCCTGCGTAGACCGGAGATTACCAAACTAAAAACTCATTCCTCTAGGGATTACCGGGACTCTGCCCTTCACTCCCGCCCACTTCCCCGTCGGCCCTCGGATGCCGCCCACCCGCTAGCGCCCTTTGCCGCGGATACAATTTGTAAAACGGAATCGAATATTGCCACCGCGAGACGAACTTAATTTTGGACAAATTCAACGTCGCCCGCTTCCGGCCCCGGGGCCTAAACCGTAGCGTATGTAATACGGTGGAACGGAAAACGAAGCGCACTTTTACGCAGAGCGGGGCGTACCATTAGAGTGTTGCCTTACTTACGTCATCGTGGAAATTTATTTCCCTCGAGCTATTACGAATTTTATTTAGTTTAGCCCAACCGATCCCTCAATAAACAGTATCGTTTTGACACGTTCATTTATATATATCTCTCGAAATGGCTGACGCAAGTTAATCAAAATGTAATTACAAAGTTCCAATAAAATATTAGTATGTACCTAGAATTTTTTTCATATTTTTCAAAACAATAATTGAAAGGAGGGGGAGCATACATTTGCACTTCACTACGAAGCTAAATATTTCGCGAAGGGAGTGTTAAAACGAAAAAAACTTTTTAAGTGCAGATACAACTCGCACTACGAAGTTTTCGTATATATTTAGATACAGGAACCTTTAACGGTACATGGTATTTATATTAAACAATTTACAAATATTAATTTTTCGCAAAGTAAATACGTTTCCTACTATACCTGTGACAGATGTAAAAACGTTTTCATGCAACCTCCTAGTTTGATTTTACCAAATCTTTTTTTTCCATGATTTTTGGCTCAACAATTTCAAAAAAAAGAACATCATTTAAAATATGCAATTTAAATTTATGAAAAAAATATTTTCGTATTCCACATAACAAGCCCTTGGGTCCCACCCCCATTATATATAAAATTTAACAAAATAAATAGAGTATATTATTTACTCATTCTTTAATACTTTAGTGTATATTTTAAAAAAATTAGCGTAATATGCGTTGCATCGTTCCTGAGAAATTCGGCTTAGACAGACGGAGACAGATAGACGAAAAGTTTTCTTATAAGGAATTTATTTTTCAGTTTGAGGTACGGAACCTTAATTATTGTAAATGAAACCATAATTTTATTTTTCCAGTAATACCACTATCTAGAAAGCGCGAAACGAAAATTTTATCCCCCTACGTGTATAGAGAGGAACTACAAAAACTTTTAAGATCTTCGTATGAAACATCTACTTGCAAAATTTCAAGCAAATACGTCTAAAACTGTAGAAACTGCGACAGTGTGAGGGATGGACGGACATAAGGAAGTTATAAAGGTTCTTTGTTTAACTATGGAACCCTAAAAATGCTCCGAGCACTGTAGAATCACCCTAATTGTTTCCACTTCTGTCCAACTACTACAGACTTTTGAACGTTTTATCGGAAAAGTATTAATAAAAATTAGCAGGAAAAACAAATCAAATATTTTTGACTTTGTTCTCTGACAAGTATTCCTTTGTTAACCCCATGTGATTGTATAGGAAACCATTTTTTGAACTTCTCAGTTTATCGCCCTTAATCAATCCACAAAATAACAATTCAAATATTTAAGTTTATATCTTTAATTGAGTCACTTTATAAAATTGCTCTTTCTACGTCAAATACGTAGTTTTTAAGAAGGATTGACACCGATGACGGAAGGGCACCGATGTGATTCCGTTTCTCCAACTTTACTACGGAACGCTAAAAATGAAAATGTTTATAATATTGTTTTGAAAGTCTTGTCATAACCAATGTTAATGCACTCCGAAAATTATTATTGAATTACAAAACCAGTGTCGTGTTACTTTTATGTTGTGTGAGCCGAAATTTGGTTTATCATAGTCAATATTTCAATATCAGTCATATTATGATAATCGGAAAGAAAAAATATATAAAAATAGTAATAGTAATAGTAGTAGTAGTTATAGCAAATAAAGAAAAAAAAAAAAAAAAATTTATTATTGACTTGCAGCAACCTACGCTATCACGTAAAATTTTGTTCTTGATTGATATTTCAAAATAATCATAATAGTGTAGCGAAAATATAAAGATTATAACTAATTGATGTAATGAGGGGGAAGTTGCTTACAGCAAAGCAGCAGAAGCGCTTGCTTTGTTCAATGGCGCCCAAAAAAACTGTTTTTGTTATTCTTCAGAGGACTGTGTTCCTTTCCAGAAAACTATTTTATGTGTTAGCCCGTAGAACGCTCTATTAGTCCGTAAAATGCTATAAGAATCGCCTTATTCTGTAAAAAGCTATTAATAACAAACAAACAAAAACACATTTATAATGTTAATTTTAAATTTTTGGGTATCAAATTAACTTGTAGATGTAGATGTAAATGATGCCGGCGGGAGTAATACTCCCGCCGGCATCATTTTTTAAATTCAAATTAAAAAGCAAAGTTCTGTGACGTAGGAAAATGTTTGAGATTTATAACTGATATCATTAAATCTTTGACACAATCTATAAAGCTAATAAATATAATTTCTATGTACAATCCAATGGGAATATATCGCTCGTAGTTTCATAGGTAAAATAAAATATTTCAGACATCGCAAACCAAGAGAAACAAATTGAAATCTCCCGAAATAAGTTAATTATCAAATATTTGCGGAAATAATTTGCGTAACACGATTAACAATGAAGTCCGCATTTTCGCAGCGAAATTATGTCATCAAAGTGCGACCGCAGAGAAAAAACAGGGGAAAATGTCGGTTGCGAAATTAATGTATAAAAGAAAAAAATATTAATGAAAAATACGAGCAAGGAGTGAGAAACTAGGAATATGTTAGTTTAAAATATGGATCCGGGTAATTAATTAAAATAACGAAGGGCAGAGTTGGCAAAAGAATGGAAACGGGTCCGAGGACGAATGAATTAAAAGATATTTGTCATTGACACAGTTCTACATTCGCCGTCAAAAGTTAATTTTCGTTTGAAATTTACTTTTTTGTTTCATGATATCTACATTAGTCTATAAACAGAATGTTTATTAGTTTATTTCGTTCGTTCGTTGTCAGTATATAGATAATAAATTATAAAACTACTGAATCAATTGTTGAAATTTTCACTTAACTTGACCTTTCAGGATGATTATAATCATGCTATATCTAAAAGAGGCTGGGTAGTGACAATTACATGTATAAGGCGTAAAGGCGCCATTTTACTTTCTGGTTTGTCCTTTTTACTTAGTCGCGCTGATTAAACAGTTAAAAATAATCAAAACAATGTAAATAATCATTGTGCCAAAAAAAGATCAGCCCGTAGGAATTCTGAGGGGCTGATGATTAAAATGAATGATGAGGAAAGGAGTGATTAGACACCGAATTTATTTTCGTCAAAAAAGGAATTTGTTTTCGGCAAGAGAAATCAACCTCCCACCAGCAAATTTAATAATTATTTACTGTCTACTTTAAATTACTCACATCTATCAGAAATGAGCCCGGATTACATCGGATAATAGCCGTTAACTACTCATATATGTAGCTAGTTTGATAAATATAATTATCGTGTACGTTTCTTAATTATATATTTGAAAGAAAATATTATAAATAAATTACCTGAAAGCCAACCGCATATGACAATCAATGAAAGTCACCTCACCTGGAAAGAAAAATAAAATAACTGTTATATTTTTGATTATATTAAATATAAGAAAGCGACAGAACAGGACTTATAAAAATTATGCGATAAAGACTTTGACGTGGGAAATGAAATAATAAAATAAAGCGGCCTAAGGTAGGGTACCATATGCCCTCTTTTCTCCGGACATTGTCCTCATTTTAAGAGCGCCTAGGACCGTCCAGGGAGACTTTACGGGGTTCAAAAGGAAGAAATTCTCTACAATTCCTAATTAATATAACCAATAGACTAATGAAAGAAAAAAAACAAAAATCAGAAACTGTATATTAAATTTTTAAGATTAAATATAAATTTATAATGATTTACAGAAATTGTAAATCTACAGAATTTATGAAACTAGAAATTTTAAAATGTTATTTAGTCAGAATATTATAATAAGAGACAATTTATTTTACCTATTGATTTCATTTATTGAATAATTTGGCGTTAATTTTGTAGAAATTAATTATTCACAATTAAATGAAATTACGTGATGTAGTATTATTTCTACTTTCTTTAATTTCTTTACCACGACCTAGGTTTCGTTGTATTACAACATCTTCAGGTGGGCTATAGCAAGGATTTCATTTCATTTCGTTTTTAAATTTGGCTGTTATTATTATCACCTATTATTAAGTTTCAGAATTTAAAGATGATATGTAAGTAGATTATTATGTAATTGATGATACATTATAGTTTGTAATCATACGTTTTATCAATATATTATAATCAATATTATTTGTTTTCGAACAATAAAAGTAAATAAGACTTGATTAAGAGAAAATAGTTTCGAATAGTTACTTTACAATTTAAGTGTCCGGGGTTACGGACAAAATATCCGGGGTTTTTATCTCATATCGCTTATATTTTTCTGAGAGGTAATATGGTGATCCTAAGCTAAGGGCATATCGAAACACCCAAAACTGAGGTTCTATTCACTATTTTATGTTTTTAAGCCCCGTTGCGAAATGTTATGCTTATCGTTTGTATCTTAGGCTAAGGGTATATCGAAACACCCAAAACAGAGGTTCTATTGACTATTTTACGTTTTTAAACGTCGTTGCGAAATGTTATGCTTATCGTTTATATTTTTTTGAGAGGTAATATGGTGATCTTAGGCTAAGGGCATATCGAAACACCCAAAACTGAGTTCTATTGACTATTTTACTATTTTAAACCTCGTTGCGAAATGTTCTGTTTATCGTTTATATTTTTCTGAGATAATATGGTGACCCTGGGCTAAGGGCATATCGAAACACCCAAAACTGAGGTTCTATTCCCTATTTTACGTTTTAAGCCCCGTTGCGAAATATAATGCTTAAAAGTAATAGACAACTACAGAATCCTACTTCGTGTATGTTCCGAGACGCAGTTATAGATTTCTTAACAGACTTCAGAAGAGGAGGGACTTCTCAATTCGTTTGTAATTTTTATGCATATCACCTCACCTATCCGCCATTTATTAGCCCAAATTTGATGATTCTTTTTTTTATTTGGATAGGTATATCCCCGTGTGATCTTACTATTTTCGTAACAGTCCTCTGCGTATGAGAGTAGTCATCTACGTCGAGAAAAAGACAGAGAAGCATCGACTGGGTATCGATTTCAAAAATCTCTAGCAATAGTAGTATTTCGAAAATTTATTTTTCGTCCGGAAACAAAATTGTACCGCAAAATTTCTAAGTAAGTTCTCGTATTTTCATTACTTCAGGCTTTTCAGTACACTTCCTATTTTCTGTGATTACTCGAAGTTGGTTAAATTTTTTTCTTAAATATGTTATTATCACCCAGTCTTAGTTACTTACCCTAACCTTACTTTGCCACAATTAATTATATTTGTTTTTATTCATGCGTCGAGACGATGACTCATCAGACTCGTTCATGTTTTATTGTGTAGATATTTTGCCAAGTTTTAGAATAATGATCGGCTGCTTCCTGACGCAAGATAACAATGTTGACTAACACTAGGCAAATAAAACTAAGCCCGAAGATATATCAGTCGTTGACGCGCCAATAAATTATACGAGGCGAAACAAACTAAACTCAGACGAAATGTATTTGGACAAAAAATAAATCTATTTTAAAATGACTGTACAGAAAAAATTATTTTCTATGTTTATTTTATAGGCACTAAATTTTGCTCGTGGCGTGGTCTACGTAGGTATGTTCTCTCCATCGACCTCTCTTTAAGTAGCTTAACTTATCTGCCATATTCTTATAATAAACAAATTTTAGTGAAAATCGACATAGTATTTCTTGATATACTAACATATATGCAGGTAAGCTTATAAATTTATAACAAAACACAATTTTGCCCTTTCTTGTCGTTAATATATTTAACTTTTTATTTTGTTATTTTTAATTTTTTATTTTGTTAATAATGAAATAAAAAATAACAAGGCCAGATTCATTACATCGTATATTTTATTCAAGATACTTTTAATTAAGTTCGAGTTGCCGTTTATAGACATAATAAAAACAATTTTTAAGCTCTATAAAATATTATCTATTTAACAAAGGTTATCTCATTGACTTCGGTTTTGAAATTTGCTTTATTTTTATTCTCTCTTTTTCCGTAAAATATTAATAAACAGTAAATGTAATTGTTAATCATCTTTACAAAATATAACCAGACAAACAACAAACGTTATCCTTACCATTTAGCACAATAACAATTGGCGCTTAATAAAAATGTTAAATGGCTGCCTTTTTAAATTTGTACCTCAGAAGAGTAGTTGATTATAATGTATAAATTATTAGGAATTTTAGTTCGTATTTATGTTAGTAAAATTTTATAAAAATATAAAAAGGAGATTAGAAAAAAATATGTATTAACATTATATGTTTAATATCAAGTTTTCGAAATAGAATTTATTATTATATTTATTTCATTAAAGTTAGACTTACTTATAAATAAATATTTCATCATTTAAAGGGCTTGATATGAGTGTACGATTTAGTAATTTACAACATATTTTTAAAATATACTACGGATGGTTGTGATATGTCAAAAAGTTATGTTTGTATTAATCGTTACGTGTTATATTACAGTTGTATGTAATTTTAGTGTTTATTGTTTAAATATAGCAATTTAATTATACCTGGCTTTACGGTAACAGGATAATTGAGATAGACAAGATAATAAAACGGGACTAAAAAGCAATTTTCACGGTCTCCCATGTCGTTATTTTCCGACAAAAGCAACTATCTTTTGAAAATATATTTCTGATTTTGTTACCCAACCACTTAAAAACTAATCAAGTCACCTGAAATTTCATATACCGGAAGGTCAGAAAATATTTTTTGTTTTCGCCTATTTTCAATAAATTTTTCTTTTATTGATAATTTCATCACTGCAAATAATTCAACCTTTACGATGATTACACCTTTATGCATTAGGACTAAACAATGAATAACATTATTCACGCGTACATGACCGTCGGCAAAGCTAGTTATTAATGAAATCAATAAATCTCAAATTGGAAGAAGTCAAATGAGTCCTTGCTTATTCAAAAACTGACATCCAAAATTCTTTCAACAAAGTATGAATCAATACACGATACAACTCTATACGGTGCCTCAGTACACAACACATTTTCGCAAAATTGTCCAGTCAAACCAGTCTTCAAACATACGCGGAGGCTAAATCTAAGCAAACAAATCGAGACGCGTATATTTTTGGACGCAGTCGTGACCGTTCGTTTGCCAACTTAATACTTCTATTGGCAAAGGACACGTTGAATAAATAAATAGTCCAATAGAATCACTATTCGAGGGCGTTGCTCCCGGTACCCCGCGCCAATATAGCATCCAATAGCCAGGTGCGGCGTCTGATTCATATCATATCTCGTACGCTCATGTGGATAGACACACAAAAGACAAACTTTTAACGCTTTGAACGTACGTTGTTACACATTCGCCTATGGTAGGATAAATATTTTTTGAAGGGATATTAAGAATGGAGGATGGGAGTTTAATTAATTATTTTTATAATTAATTAAACTCCCCTCAATTATTTTTATACTTAATTAATTTTAACATTGAAACGAACTGTTTACTTAATGTTTGTAGATAAGATTTATTTAAATGTTATTGTAATTTTATATGAACCGTATCAACTTTATCCTTTCAGAGGAAACTTCGAGGGGAAAATTAAAAAAATTAAATGAAGTGCAAGAATTCATCCAATAAACTGTAATATTTTTTCCGCGTTGTTTAACTTGTGATTTAAATATAGCTTCCGGTTACATCGATTTCACTTAACAGGAAACAATGCAGAATATAACTAAGTCCAACGAACTAACCGAGACATTCTAAATTAGCCGAATTACACGCGTCTACCCAAAGACATTACATGTATTAAACAGTCGCGTTGTCACATTAATATAATGAAGAGGAGATTTTGTTTGTTTTTAACTATTCACGAAAAAACTTCTAATAGTATTGGCATACAACGCTAACTTATAGTTTCTAGATAGTCATTGGCTACGTAACACGCGTCTATCCAAAGACATTACATGTATTAAACAGACGCGTTGTCACATTAATATAATGAAGAGGAGATTTCGTTTGTTTTTAACTATTCACGAAAAAACTACTAATAGTACTGACATACAACGCTAACTTATAGTTTCTAGATTGTCATTGGATATATTACAAAACACGTAGGTGTATATTATTTTATATACAGCTAATAATGTCAACTTGTTCAAGGAAAAGCTCGCTTGTTTGTTAGCTTTCGTGACGAACGTTGACAAAACTATTGCAGATACACTATAATATATATGTAGGAATTGTTGGTCTTAAAAGTTCAAAGAAAAATATGTAAGAGCATTTATCTCTCTTATATGGATAAGCCAGGATAACTGTTTTTAAGTTGAAAAAAGTGGTGGGGACAAAAGTGGATAAGTTTAGGTCAATTTAATAGGGCTGCCACACCTAAGATATGTAAGTGAAAAACAAATGCTAATATATTTTGATACCTTTAGTCAACGGCCGAAAATTGATACAAGTTACACATCTCTTTGGATTGTGTTTATTAGTCAGGTGACATTTATTGGCTTATGTGCTTAAGTTTGCCAGCCCTAATACTCATTAAAATAAATATCATATTACTAAGCCTTTTCGATAGATAGAAATTTACCCTTTACACTTTTATTTGGATAAGTAGTTCAAAAAAAAAATAAAAAAGATGTTTGAAGGCAAATAACAGATATGATCGATTCAATCAAATGAACGGGTCAAAAAGACTCGATCACTGCCCATATCATTCACGAATGATTGCATTCACGAAATTCGATTGATTTTCCCATGCCTAAAATAAACAAAAGTAGAAAAACGATTTTGGAAGACGATGTATTCGCACATGGAGATGGAGAACGAAGGATGAGAAGGAAACGAGTACCTTGATGCGGGAATTTCATATCGCGGTTATTAAATTTGTATTAATTAAAATAAAGCGAGATTATGTTCATGAAAGAAAATGTACAAAACAAAACACCTTAATTAATAATCATACCCGTACGAAGTAGGGGTGAGCCGATTTATATCTAAAAATTAGCAGTTTAATAGAAATTAAAAAATTTTCAAATTTGATAACAATCGGTAAGTATTTGCCCCCGCGCAGGGGGAAACGGGCCCGCCTTGACGCATCAAGAATATTTGTTAAAACTTCATTATGTCAACGTACATTATTAGACTTATGTTAAAGTAAATAAAGCGCAGGACCATGTTAACCAAAGAAAAATACACATCAAAAAAACTTTAACCAAATAATTTAATTATACCCATCCGAAGTCGAAGCGGGTCACTAATGTACTCTTACAGAACGAAGAAAAGCAGTGGCTTCAAATAGCTTTTATAAGGAAAAATATAGAGAATCAAAGCATTTATACGAAAGGGACAGAAGATCATGCATATACCTTCTCTTTTGAAGACAACTTTTAAAGTGCTATGACATGTTTATTTAATATAATTAGACGTATCAATGTTAAATTTCCCCTGGCATACAATTAACCTAAAATAAATATGTACTTATGGGTAAAACGTTTAGAAATCAAATTACTATTTATGCTCGCAAAATGGTCTTTGATAAACTATTTTTTTTTTCAACATTTGCGCTTGTTATCCAAAAGAAAACATTCAAATGCTATTCTGCAAACTTGTAGGCGCGCCAAAACCTGAGAACAACGAAATATGTAATATTATTTCTATTTTCTTTAATTTTTTAACCACGACCTAGGTTTCGATGTATTACATCTTCAGGTGGACTATTAGCAAAGATCTTTGTATATTGCCCACCTGAAGATGTTGTAATACACCGAAACCTAGGTCGTGGTAAAGAAATTAAAGAAAATAGAAATAATACTACATCACGTAGTTTCATTTAGTCGTGAATGATGAATTTGTACAAAATTAACGCCAAATATATTCAACAAAGAAGTTTAATTCGCGGAATGTAAATTTAGCTTAACAAGTACATTTATAGAAAAAAAAAATTATAAATGTTTACAAGTTCTCAATTTGTCTTTAAATCTAACATTAGATGGTCTTTACCGAAAACTAAACGTTGAACACGTTTAGTCGGGCGCTCGTAGCTAGCGTCTAATAAATATTTATATCGTCATTGCGCACATTACAATGCTAATATACGCTTCTAACCAAAGACGCAGACGCGACGAGCATACAGACGAATCCAAACGATCATTGTACATATACGTACGAGAGTTTATTATTATACTGCGGCTTAACAACTTGACCCGCACATAGAAAATGATGGCATTTGCATTCGGGTTTGCCTCCGGCCTGTTCCGTAAATAAAAAATATATCGAAGTCGCTTTCTACTCACTCTAATAATTCGCCTATTTTCAATTCGTATTAAAAGTTAAAAAAAACAAACCTTTTGTTTAAAAAAAAACACAGCAATTTAGAAAATCGAATAAAGCGTAAAATAAATTGGGCGAACGCCCATACCGTGCCCGTGTCGGCCCGAGAATTTCATTTTGCTTTTCGTTAATTGGGTTCGGTGTCGTTCATTTCAATAAGTGCGTGATTCGTTATAAGAAAGCGGCGGAGCGACGTCGGCCGAGCAATTTTATTACTACACCACGCAAAAAAAACATTTCTAAGTCCATCAATTAAAAATAATTTCATCCAAAGCAGCTGGTTTTCTGTGGTGTTTCCTTTTTTTGTGGCGAGGAAATAATATATTTTATATAAAAGAGATAAGTACTTTCTGTACTTCAATTTGTAGGATTATGAAATTGTAACTTTCTCTTCGTGACAACGTAAACCTTTCGTATAAATCTCAGATTTTATTAACTAGGATAGTCATCAAGTTAAATTTATTCAAAAGTATTAAGTTAGAAAGTTAAATACATAAAATATAACATGAACGTCACGTAATTGACATTTCACGACAGCTGATATTTGACATGGGCAATATATCATATGTCTTCTCCCTATATATTTTTTATTAATAAAATTTAACCGATTTACCGATTTTATCGATTACGTGATTTTAGCAATGACGATTGATTTTGTTCACTATATTATTTGGTAAATAATACAGCGCTGCCAGTAGTAACAAATAAAAAAATACTTTTCTTTTAAAAATCTGTATTCCCTAAAAAATCTAGGTAAAAATATATACATATAATAAAATTGTAAGAGTGTATTCTGTACATTGTGAATAATAATAGAAGCCAGAAAATCTTTTTCCGAATTTTTGTCTGTCCATCTGCATATTAATTTGAGCGGGTATCACGTGAAATATACTGGACAGGTTTTAATGAAATTTGGTATGGTAATAGTATATACCCAGGAGCAACATATGTATAAGAAAAAAAGAACAAAAAAAAATGTTTATCCCAAATAAACGCAAACGAAGCCGTAGGCACAGCTAGTAATAAATAAAGGTTTAAATTAATGAAAACACAAATACTTCGAACTTTCGCAGTACATTATCGTACCAATATCAAATATGCAAAGTACTAATATTTCTAGATATAACTGGAATCAGTGCCAAAGGTTGAGAATCTCCTCTTTTTTTGAAATTGGTTAAAAATGGAATTTATTGAAATGGTGCACGAAAACAAAGCTATCGGCAGTGGTAGTTAATTTGAACGAAATATTTGTGCATATTGACAAACGTTTGATTTTCTAGCTTTACTGTATATCTACATGTATATAACTTCAAATAACTCTATTTATTGGAAAACTGACACTGTTCATCACACTGATCATAATCACTGGAGTAAATTAATTCTTTACTTAGTTATTTGACAGCTTATTCGCTGAATGAAAAATCGACTCTTAGTGGAGTAAAAATACACTTGGACACAAAGCGAAGTTCTGCTTAGTATTTGACGCACCTTCCAATGGAATTAATACATTTGACGCTTTGGTCATTATAATTTGGTTTAACTTGTTATAACCCGCACAGCGAAGTTTATTGACTTAAACTTTTCTTACACATTTAGTAAAAATAAGTTCGCTTATATATATATATATATATATATATATATATATATATATATATATACATATATATATAACAAAGTCTTATTGCCAGGCGCCCCAAGATATCACCTAATACAGTTTGTTATAGAAAGATAATACAGGCAAATCGATTTTCCTCATTATATTACCTTATATGAAAATAATATAAATTAGATGAATGTGAATTTACATTAATATGGTTTTAAGATTTTTTGGAGTCATGTTAACTACGAAGATACAAGGAACGTGCCATTGAAGTTGCTGAATCACCCAACAATTAATACTCGTATAGCTTAAAGTTCTTGTTAACTGCTTTATATGTTGGGGAGGGGTTAAGATACATTTTTTATCATCACTAATAGCACTTTTCCTACGTTACGTCTTGTTGTAGCCAATTAGTAATAATTCGGTCAATGAGACAATTTTGACCTAAAGCAATTTCCAATCAGCAACACTTCTGTGGTTCCTGTTGTTGCCCCCGATAGCATCGATAAACCGAATAAAACCACAATAGAAAATAAATATGATAACGTACAGAACAAACAATTATTTCTAGCATAAACACTGGGAAAACAATTGAATTTGATAACAAACCAACCGTTCTTTTCAGTTTATATATTTTTAAAAAGCACATCCAACAAAGTGTAATTGACAACTAATGAGACGGCCCATTTTTATATGTTATCCTTGTCAAAATTACAAATGAATGTGCAATCAGATTAGGGAGTGAATTATACTAATATTAGGGTATGACAATTAGTTTTACTGACTTTTATTGAAGTTTTCCTCCTCTACACGTTTATGGATAGTGGCTGAACATCTGCATTATCGAGAACCTTTGCGTATAATCTTATAATAAGTTACATTGCCCCATCTATATCCACATTGTTGATTCGATCTAGAATTTGGTTTGACCATCTATTCCAGACGCGACCTCCAGGACTGCTCGTCTCTGCTTTTCGTTTTTTTTTAATTTTTCATGATTATAAGGTGTTATTATGGCGATATGCCCAAAATATATATTGCAAGATTATATAGGATAATCTTGTTTCGATCTCAAGTTCTTTGACTATGTATTCGTAGTTTCGTGTGTCGTCCAGGAAGTATGGAACATACGTCGCCGAATCTACATTTCAAAAGAATCGCTACATATATAAGAATCGATACTATCCGTTCTGTTTTTATTGTTTAATAAACCAGAACCTTTGAGGAAAATGTAAAAAATCATCGTGTTCGCAACGCGATATTTGTTTCCTTGCCATTACGTTCTTTGCTATTTTTATCAGTGTAAAGTCCCGTTTTCAGATTCACCTGTTTCAAATATGATCTGGTAGCACCTGGTACCCAAAATGTATTAAATTTTCCATCATCTCGTATTTGTTCGTTACATCTATTCTGTAAAGTTTATTGGACCTATATACTATGATTTTGTTTTGGGGGTGTTGGCAAGTTCCGTTAAGGGCTTACAGCTTTTCACTAACGCGAAGTCATTATTTCATCATAACCATTTTGTAAAGTATTAACGTGAATAAAATATTCACGAACCCAATTAGGTATGCTCTTTTCTAGTAGGTGTAAAATTTTTAAAAGATTGATCAACAAATAGGCAAAAATTAAACGCAACTTTTTATGTAACGTTAATTATAAGTTAATAAGCAAAACTCAAATTCCCAATTCTTCAGTTAACAGGCAGACAGGTATCAATGATATCAACCTAAACAGCGTCCTCCGGCAAATTTTTCTGATCCGTCTAGATTTGGAATAAACACCCATTTGACCAACTTTCGATTATGTATATAACAGTGTGTATATGATTAGCAAAGAGTCATGTCATGTGTAAGGCCGTGTAGTCATCGCTATATTAATGACATCTCAAACTCAAGTCCCAAATTTTTTAATTAACAGGCAGACAGGTATCAATGATATCAACCTAAACAGCGTCCTCCGGCAAATTTTTCTGATCCGTCTAGATTTGGAATGAACACCCTTATGACCAACTATCGATTATGTAATTAACAGTGTGTACATGATTAGCAAAGAGTCATGTCATGTGTAAGGCCGTGTAGTTATCACTATATTAATGACCTCTCAAACTCAAGTCCCAAATTTTTTAATTAACAGGCAGACAGGTATCAATGATATCAACCTAAACAGCGTCCTCCGGCAAATTTTTCTGATCCGTCTAGATTTGGAATAAACACCCATTTGACCAACTTTCGATTATGTATATAACAGTGTGTATATGATTAGCAAAGAGTCATGTCATTTGTAAGGCCGTGTAGTCATCGCTATATTAATGACCTCTCAAACTCAAGTCCCAAATTTTTTAATTAACAGGCAGACAGGTATCAATGATATCAACCTAAACAGCGTCCTCCGGCAAATTTTTCTGATCCGTCTAGATTTGGAATAAACACCCATTTGACCAACTTTCGATTATGTATATAACAGTGTGTATATGATTAGCAAAGAGTCATGTCATGTGTAAGGCCGTGTAGTCATCGCTATATTAATGACCTCTCAAACTCAAGTCCCAAATTTTTTAATTAACAGGCAGACAGGTATCAATGATATCAACCTAAACAGCGTCCTCCGGCAAATTTTTCTGATCCGTCTAGATTTGGAATAAACACCCTTATGACCAACTATCGATTATGTAATTAACAGTGTGTACATGATTAGCAAAGAGTCATGTCATGTGTAAGGCCGTGTAGTTATCACTATATTAATGACCTCTCAAACTCAAGTCCCAAATTTTTTAATTAACAGGCAGACAGGTATCAATGATATCAACCTAAACAGCGTCCTCCGGCAATTTTTTCTGATCCGTCTAGATTTGGAATAAACACCCTTTATGACCAACTATCGATTATGTATATAACAGTGTGTACATGATTAGCAAAGAGTCATGTCATGTGTAAGGCCGTGTAGTCATCGCTATATTAATGACCTCTCAAACTCAAGTCCCAAATTTTTTAATTAACAGGCAGACAGGTATCAATGATATCAACCTAAACAGCGTCCTCCGGCAAATTTTTCTGATCCGTCTAGATTTGAAATAAACACCCTTTATGACCAACTATCGATTATGTATATAACAGTGTGTACATGATTAGCAAAGAGTCATGTCATGTGTAAGGCCGTGTAGTTATCACTATATTAATGACCTCTCAAACTCAAGTCCCAAATTTTTTAATTAACAGGCAAACAGGTATCAATGATATCAACCTAAACAGCGTCCTCCGGCAAATTTTTCTGATCCGTCTAGATTTGGAATAAACACCCTTTATGACCAAACTATCGATTATGTATATAACAGTGTGTACATGATTAGCAAAGAGTCATGTCATGTGTAAGGCCGTGTAGTCATCGCTATATTAATGACCTCTCAAACTCAAGTCCCAAATTTTTTAATTAACAGGCAGACAGGTATCAATGATATCAACCTAAACAGCGTCCTCCGGCAAATTTTTCTGATCCGTCTAGATTTGGAATAAACACCCTTTATGACCAACTATCGATTATGTATATAACAGTGTGTACATGATTAGCAAAGAGTCATGTCATGTGTAAGACCGTGTAGTAATCACTATATTAATGACCTCTCAAACTCAAGTTCCAAGACAGGTACCAATGATATCAACCTAGACAGCGTCTTTCGGCAAATTTTTCTGATCTGCCTAGATTTGGAATAAACGCCCTTTTGACCAACTTTCCAGTGTGTATAGCAGTGTATTTGTGTACATCAGATACGGGTCGTAAAGAGGCACGCGACAACAGATAGTTACAATACGCAGGACGCGAACCTAGTTATCGTGCAACTCTTGTACATTCATGTTACGATTAGCAACAGAGTCATGTTACGTGTAAGGTCGTGTAGTCATCAGTATATTAATGACCTCTCAAGCTCAAGTCCCAAATTCTTTAGTTAACAAGTTGACAGGTATCAATTACATCAACCTAAACTTTCGGTAAATTTTTCTGATCCGCCTAGATTTGGAATAAACGCCCTTTTGACCAACTTTCTAGTATGTATAGCAGTGTATTTGTGTACATCAGAGACGTGTCGTAAAGAGGCACGCGAGGACAGATAGTTACAATACGCAGGGCGCGAACCTAGTTATCATGTAACTCTTGTGCAATCAAGATATGATTAGCAACAGAGTCATGTTATATGTAAGGTCGTGTAGTCATCGGTATATTAATGACATACTTTACATTGAAAATAATAATAAGTTTCATTCAAATAAGTAAAAGATCAAAATATGAAAAATTCTGGTACGAAACAAGCAAAAAAATATTGTATACTTTAAGTGTTTATATCGCGTGCTCCAGATAGAACACCCGACAAGTAAAGTATACGTGCCGCGTACGAGGTAAAGTATTTATTTTGTAATAGGTATAAGTACCTATTATTTTTTATACTCATAACAGGATCCTTTCATGTATCACTCAATATATGACATTTCACGTAGTTGAAACGTGCCTTCAAAATGTAATTTCGACTTACATATGCGCATCATTTCATCCCCTTATAGGTTGACTTTCTGGAAATCAACTCCTAAGGGAATGAAAATAACATCCCGTCAGGGGATAAGACGCGTTACAAAATGATCGCAGCCATAATTTTGTCTTAAAAAAAATTCCGACCTCGTGATTCGGGATCGCTCCGCAAGTTGAAAATAGTGCGTATTAGTAGAATGGGGCAGCGGAGCGGGCGATATCCAGGGGCCGGCGTCGTTATTGCGCTATTACACAAGAGTGATTACGTTACGCAACGAAATGCGCACTAGCCCGCGAGGAACGCCGTCCGCGTCCTTGAACTCGCCCGCGGACGTGTGCGTGCGCCGCGCCGCCAGGGCTACCACCACCGCGCCCGTTCCCCTATCGCGTACCGACATTTCCTCGTACGGTTAAATAGGTATACACAACAGGACATAGAAAATGGGTAGGAGGAATATGTTACGACTGAATATGATGTAGGTGAGTGAAGACAGTTAGTATTAAAAATCGATATGATGAGAGTTAGTGTTAAAAATTGGGAAGGAAATCGGATTACGTAAAACAAAATTTTAAGATTAAACTAATCGTTGATTTAATTGAGAAAAAGCTGACTGCTAAGTGTTCTTATTTAATGACAGGTGTCTCTTAAAGTCGTCTGACATTCATTTCAAACGGGTTATAAAAGTTCTGTTGCTTTGGTTTTTTTTCCAAACGAGCCTTTCTAAGACTCAAGAGTATTAATTTTTTTGTCATCAGATGCTTACTTACTTGGCTTACATTTTCTTAAAATTTCAATCCGTCGTCAATTCAATCGTTCCGTACCTCAAAAAGAAAACGGAACCCTTAAAAATGACCCACGTCTTTGTTTATCTGTCATAACCGTTTTTCTCGGAAAACGATTAACGTAGGAATTTGAATTTGGCATAATAATGAAACATATTAAACCCGCACATATTTCAATAGTTAATATTTAAAATATTGATATTGAATTTGGGGGACAAATTAAGTACTATATAGATGTTTATAAATTCTATATATATATATATATATATATATATATATATATATATATACATATATATATATATATACATACATACATACATACATATATATATATATATACATACATACATATATATATATATACACACACATACATACATCAATGATTTTAAGTGACATAATTTTTCAAATATGCGTCATGTTTTATGTGTGTCAAAGATACGCAATAAAATAACGTTGTGAAAAAACAATGTTTGCAAATAGTTTAATAGAAATGTTACGCACCCTTAAATGTTCATTTGTGCCTAAATATGTACCAAACTCACGTATAGAGAGTTCTACGAGTATCTATTCTACTGGTACCTTTATGAAACGGTTTAAGTTGGTTAAACCGTTTCATAAAGGTTTTTGAAAACAATTGATTTTGAAACAAAAGTAATTTTTTTGTGTTTACTTGGCAATTGATAAAATTTTAATGATTTATATTTATAACTTTAGATCCGGACACATAATAATTCAAATAGAACTTTATTTATTGCATTGTACTTATTGCAGGGGTATTGGACATAAAACCCATTTTTGAGCAAAAATGATTACATTATACAGTCGACTCTCGTTATTTCAAACATGCGATAATTCGAACCTCTCTATAATTCAAAGTTATCACGAGTTTCCTAGAACATCTCTTTATATTTCGAACTAAATCAATACATTTTTAAACACTTGGTAATTCAAACGAAAAAATCACTGCTACGTAACAAAACGACGCTAATCCGAACTCCTCGGTGCCAGACACTCGATAATTCAAAGTTGATTCAAAGAGACCGAAAGATAGCCGAACTAGCAGAGATAAGTACATTTCGAGACAAGCTTTGAAGCAAACCAATATAACAGAGTTCTTTCGAAAGATTAATTAATTCGCATTATGAATATGTACACGTACTCGTATCTTAAACAATAGGTTAATAAATAATCAATAATTCGAAATTTTATTTATTTTCTCTCAAAAATTTCGAACCATTTGATACAAACACTCGATAATTCGTAATATTTAATAATAATGTATTTCAAACACTAGATAATTCGTAATATTTAATTATAATGTATTTCAAACACTCTATAATTCGTAATATTTTAAGTCTCTCGAGTTTCGAATTAACGAGAGTCGACTGTATTTATCTTTTAGAGATTTATTTCCAAGTATATAAAATTTATGGTAAATTCGATATCGATTCGTACTAATATTTTTTAAAATTTTAATTACATTGCCCTGTGCTTCTTAAATATTGATTCGTTATTAATATGGTTAACAGCCATTATTAATAACTCAATTTCTTATCATCAACGTTGTCAACATCAACACAATTAGATGCCTGTCAAATGGATAAACTATATATTGTGAACGATTGCTACAAACACTTTAATATTCAAATATTGAATATATTTGGCGTTAATTTTGTAGAAATTCATTAATCACAATTAAATGAAACTACGTGATGTAGTATTATTTCTACTTTCTTTAAATTATTTACCACGACCTAGGTTTCGTTGTGTTACAACATAAAGAATTTAAATAAGGCGGAAATAATAATACATCACGTAGTTTCATTTAGTCGTGTACTTAAATATTTATTTTGATTAGAGAGAAAATACTGACATCCCTGTATAGATTAAATATATTCGTGAAAATGAACAGCAGACGTTCGCGCCACCTGCAACTAAATGCCAGCGTATAAGCTCGGAAAAGGCGATAATCGTTGTGAAAATGCCGGAACTTGATTAAATTAAATCCTTGTAGTTGTAGCAAAAAGTACCACAAATATATTTTTTTCGTCATCATTTTATACACAAGGGACCCGGCACAAACAACCATGCGCGCGGACATGGAAATTCACTGGTAAATTCCCCGTCAAATGATGTCAATACGCCGAATTGCTAGTGATAAGAGGGTATCTTATTTATCATATTTGTTATTAACCGCTTCAATAATTTTTTTCTTCAGCTTCGGTTTTTAATAAGTATAATTCTGATGGATACAACATTTGAAGAATTTTTTTTAAACTTGATATTTTTCAATCAAAACTATGCATTAATGTTCCATCCTGCAGTCTCATATATTTATTTATTTCCTCTTTACTGTACTTGTGCATTATTCCATATACTTATTGGTATAAAAATCAAATCTCGTTTAATCAAATGTTCTGCAATATTTGATTGGATACGCTCAGTTACCCGGTGGACTACATCGTATTATGAAAATAAGCCAAAAGAAGTTTTTGCATTAAACATTTTACTAGACGCAATTATTTTTGCAATCTATACGGAAGACGATATCTTAATTTGCTATACTTCATATATCCACTGTCGATTTAAATTTTATTACGTATCTAAAGGCGCATCCTCGCTTCGAGGCTAAAAAAAGATACGATATTATTTTGATTTTTTGCGTTCTTTCAATCACATGCAAAATAAATAAGGTTCATCATTCAACATAAATAGGGTTCATCTAAAAAAAATCTAATTTGGAAAGATATAAAATGCAATACAGTCACAATGCATTACTGCAACCAATGGTTTTGCGACTGCATCCAGGCCAAAAAGTATCTTTTTGTAAATGTTTTGTTAGGCGTTCCTTGCATAATTGGGCAGCTCTTTAAATAGCCTTTACACTTTTTATAATCAAAGCACATTTATTAAATTAATAAACCGCGAGCAACATTTCAGCAGAAATCGTACACCCTACAGAACACACACTAATCTGAAGACGACTATAACTACGGCGGTCTAATGCGGCTTATATATCCTTTAGCACTGAATCTGACTTAATTTATAACACATTCTAGGTTTTTGTCACCAAAGGGATACATAACAAAACGGTCAAGGACTAAAAAATATTATTTGCCGCTAAAGTTTGTCTAGAGTACTTTTCGTTTACACATAATTTTACATGAAATAATGTACATTTAAATGTAAATTAGTACTAAGTATTCATAAAATATACAATTGTTTTCTTGCTTAAAGTATAACAAACACAGAACATACTGGCGAGTAACAAATACAAAACATAACGCAATGAAATTACTACATATATCCATTCATTGTGAAAGACATATATGAAACAATTTATATTACGAGCCACATTGGCCGATTTCATTTTACAAATAAACGGAAAAGGCGTATAGACGATTACCTCCTCAATCAATAACAGCCGTTAATTATTGATTGAAGAGGTAATAACACTATACGCCTTTTCCATTTAATATAAGTTTATTACTATGACCAAAAGCAAGAATGATTCAAAAGCAAGGGAACTGAGTGCCGTACGAACTGAAGCCAAAAGACGTGGAAAAGCAATCACTTGTCAATAGCTACTCCAACGGCAAAATCAGAAATGTTTTCCGCATCGTATTGTTACTGACGACGAAAAGTGGATAAGCTATAATAATCCCAAGAGTAAAAAAATCAAGGTTTAAACCCGTGCCGTGCTTACACCAAGTTTTTTACAAGGACCATCACAACACCAATAACAATACCAAATATTTATGGATCGAAGCTCATGCTCAACGTTTGGTGGGATTAGCAGGGTGTAGTATACTATGAGCTGCTCCAACCTGGCTAAACCATCACAGATGATCTGTATCAACTATTGACTAACCGAATGTTGTAGGAAAAACGGCCGCAATACGAGCAGAGACACGATAAAGTTATTCTTCAACATGACAATGCTCGGCCCCACGTTGCGGAGCCTGTCAAAATATCCTTGGAAATGCTGAAATGGGAAGTCCTACCCCAACCCGCCTTATTCTCCAGACATCGTTCCTTCTGATTACTACTTTTTTCGATCGATAGGTCATGGTCTCTCTGAACAAAGCAAAAAAATGTTCAATTCGTGGATAGCCTCAAAAGACGTTTTTCCGACATTGTTTCCGTATGCTACCAGAAAGATTGGAAGAAGTAGTGGCTAGCGATGGATAATACTTTGAATGATCAACTGGCAACCACTTTTTTTTTACATAAAGCCATAATTTTACAAAAAAATCCCTCAAATTTAATGCACGATCCTAAATAGTACTGCGTAAGCCATAAAAAAGCCTGGAAATAAACCAGTATTCTTTGTCATATTTTTTTTACATTTATAATAATTTTCTATCCACAAACAATTTACTGATATATCTAAGAGTTAAGAATTTGTGGTTATAAATAAATACCAAAATTAATATTAGTCTTATTGTATATAAATATTTTGGTGAAAACTGTGAAATGCAAACATATTATCGTAACTCCATGATAAAAAATGGAAAAATAAAGCTCCAATTGTCTCTATATTAATAGTGAAAATAATTTTAAATAACATGAAAATTAAAAACAACCGACATTAAAAAAATCTCTTTTTTTGACGGGCGGCCCTAAACCAGAAATCGCAATTAAAAATTGCGATCACATTTGTTACATTTCATTTGATCAAATGGATTTACGTCTGTACGTTCGATTTTCAATTAAAATTGCTTTAATCTATTACAAACTTTTTTAATTCCGCTCACAGTCAACCGCTATTTCATTTATGGTTTTATTTTCGCTACGTTTTCTTTTCTTTCTGCATATGAATCCGGCAGATTCACCAATATAGCAAACTGGAATTTACATAACATTATCCGGCACTCTCTAGAGATCCGTAGTAAAACTAAGAACCAGTATCATTTATTATGTTCGTCCGTCAGTCCGTGCATCACAGACTCACAGTCTATGCAATTCTACATTATCATAATGTTAGATAAAATTACCATATACGTAATGAGGACAAACATTTTTGTTCGTGCATCCGATCGAGTAGAGTGCTAATGGAAAGATCTTCCAAAATTAAATTAAAACTATTTACCATTTTCATTTTTAAACCACGTTTCCAGATACAAGTCTCAAAATAATGTGCACCCTAAAACATTCCGTTCTCTAATCTTTCAAGCATGGATTTTGACAAATTATAGGTACTAACGTCGTTATTAATTATAGGTAGGCGTCACGATATATAATCGATTAATTTGCATCAACAATTTCAAACCATGGACGAATACGAAACCATATTTTATATGTGTCAGGCATATACTTAAGCTGTTTTATAGTATGGCAATATGCAACTCATAATCAATCGGAGTACGTCATAGGAACGCGTCACCCAAAACATTCCTATATGTTAATAATCATAATCTAATTGGCTTTTGTAAACACTATAAACTCATGCTCGTCGCATAAACTCCAACCGAACTGAAGTAAGAAAAAATTGCGACGCATTTATAACCCGATTGCTGTTCGAACTAGAAGCTACATTAATGTAACAAAGAAGCGCACACTCGTACGTGACACTAAAACGAGGAGAATTTCAGTACGCCGAGACTATGCAAAGGTCGCCCCGTATGTGCATTCACTACAAGAGAGGAAATTTCTCGACACTCGATCCTTCGCGGCCCGGCGAATAGGCGACTATATTATATATATATAATTAATATTTTCTTACGGCTAGAGAATATTTCACGATTGATTTAATAAGAACTATTAATATGTTATATTAAAAACGAAGTTGTTCTCTTTCTTCGCATTTTGCAGCGATTGTTATAATATTGGATGATTTCAAATATAATAAGATACCTGAATTTAGAAATAGTCTGTTTTATTTCTTTTAGTTGTTCGGTTCAATTTAACATTCTTACGTCCGCACGTGCGATCAAAATTATTTTAGATAAGTCCCGCGTAGATCCTGTCGCCTGTGGTCAGAATTTAACGAGAGATCTTAAAACATCTTAGTGGAAAATGACGTCAATAGTTTTTAATTTTGTTCCCCAATTCTTGCCAACTTTCGAAGATATATGTAAATAAATGCAAGATTGTTTATTATTTAGCCGATTTCTGTCCGGCAGATTTCAAATGACACCGGCGGATGTTGCAATGCTTACTGATATACGAGCAACTTACGGCTTTAGAAGAATTTACCGTTTTAGTAATAGCAAAAATATGAAAGCTTAAAAACAATAAACGTTCACTTATAAGGTCATCACTAGGTGTAATGTCTTAGCTATGTTTATTTAGAAAGAATGATTATTGATCCAGAGTACGCTTTTTGAATATTAATCTTCTAAGCGTTTCGGTACCCTACTGATTTTTTTTGTATTATTATATTATTTTTTATTACTGAATTTTTTTTCAATCTCCCCAAAAGCTTACGCCAATATCAAATCCAGTATCATATCAATGGTATTTACTTTGCGACAATGATACATTTATTTCCTTGCAATCAGTCAATAAATTATATTTAAAAATAAAACCTTTATTAGTATAGTAATTAAAAAAATCGACGATAGTGACCGAGACTATTTTTTCGTTACTGTTTGATATATCATTTAGTGTGATCGTTGGAATTTCTATCTACCAGACTTGTCAACCTCACTGTGTAATAACTGAGAGCACACGGTTTTCAAATCGACAGAACATACGAGTCTCGCCCGTAGTCAAAAGATCATTATACGACTGATGTACCGTAATGTGATAAGTTAAAATAAATATATGGAACATGTACTATATTTTATTGATCAGTTAAGTGTTAACAATAATACCTCCATGTGTTAGGACGTACTATAATCAATACTACTGTTATATTTTTGGGGCTTTGTTTTTTTGTCACATTTTTGCTGGTACTTATAATGTAGACTATACTATTAAATATGTCAAATCGTGTTCATAAATTAACGCCTATGTTTTAAACAATATTAAAAATTCTTTATTGAAACAAATAAAAACACAATTCTAAAACAACGACACAAATACATTAATAAGTCACAACGCGAACTGTTAACAATATAATACAACCGTAGAAACGAAGACGACACTTCGTTTCTACGGTTAATAGATTAGTGGACATTTCCCTTTAATAATCAAAACAAAAAGCAAAGAGTTAATCAATTTCCATAATAATAAGTATTATAATTTGCTGGGATCTCAAAGGCGTGCGGCGGATCGGATCCAATGAAAATTCCGCCCACCTCGACCCATTAAGCGTAGGCCGCCGTTGGAAGTGGCACATTTCGTAAAAGTGTATATTTTTATATCGGACGGCACGCAGCGATTTTATTTCGGTCCCGCCGGTCGAACGGGGCGGGACGATCGAGTCGTACGACGCTCACCGAGATAGTTATTTACGGTTGGGCGATGAAAATAGCAGGCCCGCCTTGTCCACGTGCTGTTTTATCCATAGAATTACATAAGGAGACGTCCTTACATGTTTGTTTCGTAAAAAACATTGAAGTTAAGTTTTTAAGAGTTTTCCTCGTAATCTGGGCAAATTACCAATGACTAAATAACTAGACATAAAAGTGGACAGTTTCTTGTCATTTGAAACATCAAATCGCATATTTCAAAAATGAAACAAAATAAAAATTTTCATTTCGTTTGAGCTTCGGGAAAACGAGATTTTCGCGAGATGAGAGTTATAGTATATCCGCATCGCTGCAAATCACATCAAAATGGAAAAAAATTGAGGTCAAAAACGGTTAAAAATTTTTACGCGTTCCTTATCTCTTGTTTCTATTAAACTTTTTCAATCTATATAATTAAACTATTTCATTTGCACATTCGTTCCCGCAATAAAAAAAAACACTTCTATACAACAAATCGTGCGTTTTTCAAATATCGATCGCCAGACTTTCCCCAATTTTCTTATCTAGACCGTTTTCGAAAAAATATACACAAACTGCTTTTCAATATCTGTCACTGAATTATGGCTATAGAAGAACCCGTCCCTCCTAAGTAAAATTCGGAGGTATCATAATATTCCTCAGATCAAAAGTATAAGAATTTGTTTTTACTTTTTTAAAAAATATAATCGAAATTTGCAAATTATTAATTTATGATCAGTCATTTAGTCACGAGCATCGCGGTCACTCGCAACCGTGATTCTAGTGATAAAATACAAAATATGTTTATGTATTTTAATCTGAGAAATCTCAAGTTACCTCCGTATATAATTTATCTAGATGCAACGGTTTTTTTCCATAGACAATCAAAGTTCAAGTGAATTTACTGTTCTATAACACATTTTTTTACGGTTTTAGACTATTTACTTTACGAGATAAAAATAAATAAAAAAATTAGTTCCGTTTTATTTTATTTTCCATTTATTTTATATATAATAATTACTTAAAATAAATTAAATCTTAATCGGGAGCCATATAAAAACGAAAGGTATTGAATCCCAGTCGCGTAAGATTGACTCACACTTGATGTTTATTTAGGATAGTTAAAATCCACCGAATAAAATTTGCCTTTGTAGAAATATTCTCAAGTCATAATAATTATAAAATCTACTCAAAAACTATTATTTTTGTTAACATTATCGAGAGAATTCAAGTTAATTAAATGATTACAGTTTATTGGTTTCACATTTTCAGATTTTCATGTCGGAATCGTAAGGACTGTGACGAGACAGATAAATAGACCAATATCATATTCTATAGTAATAATATAAACTTGTATAATCAAGTTTCGTTGTGATCATTCAAAACTCCAAGAGTAACAGCATCGGTTTTAACCAAAATAAAGTAGTTACGGTAAGTTCATATTCTGTTATTTTTAAAAAAGATAACAGAAAGGACACCCGCAATAAAATCAGAGCTCACTACGTCGGTCGCTACTGGCACATAAGGACGATATCACACCGAGACGCACGCAGATCGCCCGCCCACTAGAGTTATTTGGAGCGCATTAAAAACAAAGTTTATTTTCGCCGAGAGCACAAATATGGCGGCTGGATAGTCTCCTCTGGATCGTTTGCCGAAAAACAAGCAACATCTTAATAGCCTCTGGCGTTCGGAGCCACTGTCTGTTTTGCTACGACTTGGCCCAGTGAACTTATGCTCTGACAGGCACTTAACTCTACTTGCGTGTAACGCAGATGGACATTGCGTGCTAGTCTGTTGTCACTATTTATAAGCACAACATAGTATTGCAAGGTGCCACATATTAAACAAAGGAGGCCGCCAAAAATGGGCCTGGGTCACAGAAATAGAACATAAATTTTTAAAAAGGTGGTATTTTTAAAGCGATAAAACCAAATAATTCAGCGATTGAGCAAGATAAAATCGGAAAGAGTAATAAATAAAATACAATTTGTAGCCATAATATAAAAAAAGCTCTCTTTATAAATGTGCATAAATATATTTTATTTTTAACATATCACAATTATTTATTAAGAAATAAAAATAACAATAAAAATGTAACAAAGTACATGACGCGTTTTTAGAAACGATTATAACAAATAATCAATACGGAATGTCTTTTTTTAACTTTAACTAAAAATAACCTGGTAACTGACATCGACATTCATTTTGCTGTCAAATTAATGTCTTTTTCGTTCTTTTCGAGCTTTACGTGGATTCTTTCAACGACTCTCTGCCGGGACTACGAGTTTCACTTTATTGGTTGCATGTGAGCGATAAAATGAGACACAATCCGAACGTTATTTTACCTTGCTGGTTCAAAGAGTTCCGTGGAAATAGCATTTACAAACTATTACGAAAGAGATAAACTGACTTTTCTTAAACAAGTGCAAGATTCCTTCCATTGTCTTATTTAAAGAAAACTTTTGAGGTGCTTATTTTATTTTTTCTCTAAATAAGAGTGTTATTTTTATTCTCGGTAACACTCCAGATGTTCCAATAATATATGGACCTTTACCGGTCTCATTTATGTCCTATATATGTCCAGTGAGTTTATATGGAAAATTATATAAGACATAGATTACATTAGGGATCCAGTCAGGGTTGCCGTCATATGTAAAATCACTTTTTCCGGGACATTTCTACTACTATATCTATAACTACCAGTGATTTAAGAAAAAAAAATTAGTTTGTCCCGACAAAAGGTTTTTCTAAAACCCAAAAAACATTCAGATAAATAAAAAAGTTGTTTTCTTTTGCCAAAATTCAAAGTGAACTTTTCAATAAAGTTTATTGACTTATTAAATAATTATAAGTAATTTAATATAAAAACAGTCGTTATGTTAATTACATTTATCTAAAATAACTAAAAGCTAATACTAATATTTGGCAAAGGAAATTTGTCCTGCTATAATTAAACTTATCTAATTTCAACTCGAAGCTTAACTTTCGTAGATTGACAGTGACAATAATATTTAATTTATTATGTTCATGTTTTGATTTAGTTATTTTAATAAATTGAAGTTGAATTCTAACTCTTCGCAATTTATTTGAATTTAAATTTATGCTTTGGTTTAATCCGTCATCATGCGATTCCGGTCTTTCCATTGATCAATCTGACAAAATGTAACGCAGCTATGGCATGTACAGGTTCACGAAAAATGCCAATAAAGACAATTTTAAAGAATTACCATAATTTATTACATTTCCGGGACAAATTTATTACATTCCTAGACACGGGACAATATCACAAATTCCGAGACAGTTCCGGAAATACTGCACATCTGGCAACCCTAGATCCAGTACTTAGTAATACACTTTAAGTTACCTTTTTAAAATCCAACTTTACAGAACAATTTTTGGGCATCTGCCGACATGTACTATGAATGCCATGTACCGAGTTCATAGTATCAAACTAAACTAAGTATAGCCTTATAGCCTATGTTGATTTTAAAAAACGATAAGAACTTTACCGTGAAAAAAGGCTTCACATAGTAGATTACACATATTGAAAATTTTTCTACCTAGGGACTGTCTTAAAACCAATTAAATACTTTTATTAAACTATGAATGAACTTTTAAAATTTTCTATATGACTTAATTTATGTAATAAAGTTTATGGTACTATATAAATTTTAGAATTACATACCATATTTCGTAAGCCTTTCTTTTCGCTAATGTGTTTAAACATTTACACATATAGAACAAAAAGAAAGCTTTGTCTCTCTGTCGTAAGTCGCAACAATAATTCACGACGGGCAGACGCGTTTACGGTCGTTGCGAAAATAACACGCGGCGTCAAATTCGCCAAGATGTTTACAAACTACAAACGATGCTCGTAAACATTTCGCACTTAATTTGTGCAATATTTTATATAATTTGTCGTGAATGCAGTCACGCGGTCGGCCGCGGCCTAAAAAGGGTCCGTTATGCATTTCTGTACACAATGTTACGAAACAGTGTATTTCAAAGTGTAGGTTTCATTTAAAATGCACGTGATTTACATTATTTATTTCAGCGCAGTATTAAAGATGGACTTATTTTAAATTTAGAATGGATTTGAAAATTAATTTATTGATAGCCCCAAAATGACATAATACGCATCACGAAAAAAAACATAGCACGGATTTTAATGAAACTGAAGTTTTGTACTTTACAGAATCAATGTCTGCAATGTTAATCCTCACAGAGGTCAAGTAGAAGAAACAATAAGTCAAATAGCCAATTTAGTAAATTAATTGAAAGCGGCATGTTTTTTTAGAAGCAATCATTACAAGGTAATTTCATTGTTCTCCATTAGATGGCGATACATAGAATATTTTTAACAGAACTTAGTTTTAAAATTCGCCACTAGATGGTGGTATCTAATTTATTTTTAATATCTTTCTTTTAATAATGCATTTATAGTTTTATATTAATAACTGCAGTATCATAATTATCTATCAAACTTTAGGAAGCCAACCTGGGTGATATTTTAGATGGCATATTTTCACCCGAGATATGTTTAAGATGACACATTTTTTCCTGTGCAGAATTTAAATATTAAAAATAAAATTATGTGCAGGCAGACAGACAGGACCATATAAACAAACATTAGAACTTGAAGTGAAATTTGTTTTCCAAGTTTTATTTTGTGGAAAAGTATTTATTCATTATTGAACTTTTTCCAGAAAGCTCTATGATATTTCACGCGCTTGATTTGGCAATATTTACCTAAGCTTCTGTATATCACAGGTATAATATTAGAAGGGATAAAATAATGTGAAGATCACGTTTTTCACTAATTAAAAATAATGAAAATTTATATTTAATTAATATGGAAATTATGTATTTCAGTTACCTAAATCGGATAGAAAATGGTAAGCAGACAAAAAAGCTTACAAATGCGAGTCCGTAAATTAAATTATTAACCCCATCATATATCCCCATCAATATTAAGCCCATCATATATCCCCATAATATATAACCCCATAAATATTAAACCCATCATATATCTCCATCGTTATTTTAGATTGGTTTTGTTCCTCTACATTAAGAGACAGAGAGTTGAGACAAGGATTTTTACTGTTTTTTTTTTAATATAGTTTCAACAAGAATTGGTGATTAACTGGTTTTCCATCTGACCCTAAGGCAGCAATAAAAGCAAAATATTTATACTCAAATCAATATTAGAATCATTACTAGGGTAGTTATACCATGTCACAAATCAAATTTAAGAAAATAGGCATCGAATTGCATCAGCAAATATTTTAATTTTTAATATTTACAAGGAATACTTATTACAGATGTTATAATGAAACATAAGACATGATACAGATGTTATAATGAAACATAACAATAGAACGCCGTCGATATGTCCTAAAGGCAATCATTTTTACAAGTATGTCAGGCATAGAAATCTTGTGGCCATCCTATCAACCAACCTACTTTCATCCTCCAGCAAGGACGTGACTCATCTTGCAACGATCCGCTTCTGTGGATCAATATTGAACATTCGGTCGCATCACTTCAAAGAACGCGTCATCATTAAAGAAACTGGCGCCAAAAATAAACATACAAATCGCATATAAGACCAGAAGCAACACCAAAAAACCGTATTGCTCTAAATCGCTGAGTCCTCTCTCCGTTGAAGATATTTATCGCGTGCATAAGACGGAAGCCACGCACTAACGCCGATCGAAGCAAACGCGATTAGCTCAGATTTATCGTCGAAAGCGCTTCACTTACGGCCATATGCACCGCACATGATCAGGACTGTCAGTCGAACTCACTGACAGTTAAAATCGTATTCTGTTTCTCATTAACTGTCAGTCGAGTCGGAACAAGAGTCTACTTTACCGATCGTGCCGTCTGTAAAGTAAACTCTTGCACGGTCCGATCGTTAAAGTATCCATATCAAATAGGTTTTAGACTGTCAGTAAGTCCGACTGACAGTCCTGACCGTATGTGGTGCATACGGGCGTTAAGAATGCTGCAGATGCTCTTTATGTAGATATAACTGTATTATGCAGATGTAACTTTGAAATTAAAAAAAATAAAAATAGAACGAGTAACATGTCTAGTCTACAAGTGCAGAATATGACGAGAATATAAATTGTCAACATGTTTAAAAGTGATTGAGAAAAACGTGATTAAAGTTTCGAGGCAAGTTATCACTGAAATAAAATAATTGTCTTCTTTACTTGACAATTTATCCTGTATTCCAAATCGGCTATATGCTACCAATGAAATTATAATAAAAAAAACTAGTGTGCTTTAGACCACACGATTGAAGTAAAACTTCAATTTCACAAAATGTGAACTTTAAAATGAATTTACAATTTTATTCACTTTAAACGTAGAATATTTAATGTATTGAACAAAATAGTAATTTATAAAATTGTTCAAGAACAAAATGAAATTACAAAATAATCAAAAAATCACCGTTCGCGTAACGCTCGCTAACTCGCATATATATATATATATATATGAGAGAAAGAAAGAAAGAAAATGTGTGCTCGCACCTCTCTCTCTTGTCCCTACAGTAATATACGAAACTAAGTTATTCCGGTAAAGTTCCTAAAAAGTTTCCATGAACTCGGATATGCTACGGTTTGCTTTACGCAAAGATATATTTCGAGCAGCTATGAAACGTTAAACATTGCGTGTTCGCGAGACGACAATAATTGCCAATGATGGCAGTAGCCGGAACGGCGTAGTTGCGTCAATTCGCAAGTTCAAGGCCGCGGCGGACGCAACGCGTCTGTCTATTAGCAGTTATACAATTGATGGAGACACTTCTTGCCAGCTCGCGACGCCAATTGAAATGCATCCTGGAAAACGTCCACACAAATATCGCTAACTTATTTCTGACCGCCAGCTATGCCGCACGTCAGTGCCGGTTCGAGAAAGGTCGTTTCCTGCCATTGAGGCTATCCGCGTACGAGGTCTGACAAGTTTTGTTAGCGAGGCGGAAAACGAACGATCTGACGGGCAACGATTTCTTTACAATAAATACAAAATTGTATCAATACTTACTGCCATTCACCCATTCATTTTAAATATGAGAATTAACTAAATGAATTAAACGCTTATACTCAAACTTATAACTCAAAATTGCACGTTGGGATTCAAAGGTTACGACTTACGCCCGTATGCACCACACACGGTCAGGACCCTCAGTCGGATTTACTGACAGTTAAAAACGTATTTTGTATGGATACTTTAGGAATTGGGTCGTGCAATAGAATACGGTCGGTAAAGTAGACTCTTGTTCCGACTCGACTGACAGTTAATGAGAAACAGAAATACGTTTTTAACTGTCAGTCTGACTGACAGTCTTGACCATGTGTGGGGCATATGGGCGTTAGTGGCTTAACTATACTCCATACACAACAGAGCAATATTTAATTTTGTTTATCTTGAACAATTTTTAAAAAAAGTAACAGAGAAAATTGAATATAGAAATATACCCATCACTACCACTCAATTGCAACCAAGTAATGTAAGTCCATCCAATACTTGTCCATACTATATTAACTAGTTGCCTTTAGTATTAGTAAGTACCACCACTAGATGACGAAATTAAGAAATGAATGTTTGTACATAATGTCCTATTGTAATAAAACCTGCGATGTTTGAGGAGAATTCACAGTATAAATATTCCGTACATATTTAGACACTTATAAACATTTAAGGTGTACCCTTAAATGTTTATAAGTGTCTATTATATATTTATATATTATATGTTTATAAGTATTTCTATTAAACTATTTAAAAATATTCATTTTTCACAACGTAAATATATCTTTCACAGGTCTAAAATGCACTGTGCATATTTATAAATTATAATATCTAGATCCATAGTTATAGCTTCCTTATAACCTCTGCGTTACCTTATAAAAACTCTGTTTTTTCTTAATTTTAAATACATCAGTCTCAGAAACAGGACGGAGGACACATTTTTTGCATATTTTGTAGTATATATATCTGAATATTTAATAACTAAACTTATAAAAGAAAATATTTCTGAGACTCTTATAACTAGCCCTTTCATACGATACCCCACGCTATAACAGGGATTTTTTTTCGACTACTTTAATATTATAAGCCCTAATTCACCGTGTCATTACTAAACGGTCTTCCTCCAAATTTTGTCTTCAAATTTTAAATATATTTCATAATATTAACACTTGCTCAACACAGAATTTTATCCTCAACACTTAAACGTTGTAGTTATGACTCAGCGATTAAGTCGGGAATATCCCGGCTGTACAGGAAGAACATGCTTTGACTTGTGTAAAGCACGACTTGTTGTAGGCACATTTGATAGTAATGTGAATACCTATTTACACTTGAGCCCTCGTATCTTAGCTTATATATGTTTATGTACAACAACATAGTCAACCTAAAAGGATACAAATAGTATCCCGTAGGGTACACAACCTAATACTGTGGCACAACCCCAAGTCGCATAAAAGAGGCACCAGAACACCAACCATATAAGGTCACGGTCAATTATTATTTTAGTTTATGCCCGGCGTCCCAATTTGTCACGCATTGAGTCATGCAATTACTGACCGCATGTCCTAATAAAATATTCCATAACAGACCAATGAATAAGGAGGCTCGCGTTCAGAACGCTCGTCGGCTGTTTCACCATCAATCTTCTGTGAGACAGACGAGTTATGCTTAACGGTTGTTATTATCACGGTTTATAATGGCACTCTATTATGACGTCATAGCAGAATACGACAAAAAGATAAGATACTGGTACAATTCTGTCGAGTCTCCATACGGCGAAAGTTGTGCTATGTTAATACATTTCTAATTATATTTTATACATTTTATCTCTGGAGTGTTGGATACATTCCGCTCTAATAATCTTTTATTAAGGAAAAAGTAAATAAAGCCATCTAGCGGAGATTTATAAAGTTACGTTTTAAGGTGGTGAAATTATAATAGTTACTTATAAAATAAATGGATGGCATTGCTAAATAATTAAATAGTAAATTGTTAATAAGTAATGGTAGGTAATAACGTTGTGATTTTTATCAGCGCAACAAAATGACATTATATTTTCTGCTATGATCATGAGTTCTTAACAGCATGACAGTAAATTTTTTCGTATCGTTTAATTTTAGGAGATCGCTTTTCGCACAACAAATTTTGATTGACAATCGGTACCATAGATATTTCGAATGATTGAAAATACGTGTTTTTTTCGCTTTTGCAAGTAAATTTATGTCACAATATTTAGGTCCACGCCGTTCATATGGGTCTTAAAGCGTGTTAACAGTGAAATAATTAGATATATAATTAAAATAGAAAAAAAAGTTTAATATTCAATTATCCAATTTTATCTAATTCATTGGTTTACATTAGAAAAAATCACCTATCTGTTGCGATATTGTAGCTCATAGCATACATACATGTAGTGACGGGATCGCTTATCCTGGAGGGAAGTAGATTGCGGATTTACAGTGTTTCGACTTTTGGAAAACCAAACATTTCACTTTGTGTTATTTAAATATTATTTAGTGTTATTTAAAGCTTGTTATCACTAGTACGACATTTAGCCGTTTATTTTCGTAAGCTATAAACAGCTTGAAAAATACGGTAGCTTTGTTTCCAATTAATAGTCGAGCTTTATTCAAAAATCAAATCTACTCTTATTTTTTGAGACATACCAGGGCCTAGGATGCAAAAAATGGAGATGTGTTAGTCAGATTTATTCCATTTAGCATTTTTTTTATTTGAATATTTATTATAGAACACAAGCAGCAATTAATTAATTCGTAAATTAAAGATGAAATTATTTATTTAATCCCGCAGATCTGAAAACCCCTGGTATGCGTCTAAGGGTTAAAATTTATTCCAATCACCTTAACACACACATGAGCAAGTAAAATATATTGCCATTTCCACTAATGAAAATCGTATAAAAATATTCGAAAAGAGAACAGCCGATACGCAAGCGAGGAGGACCGTTTCCGTAAACAGCCTTCACTCCACACTGCCAAGGCAAATGACTCACAGAATACGTACGAAATGGGGAGGAGGGGGTATTACGCGCCACTCTCGTACGGCATTACGCAACACGAAACGGTAGATCCGTTGCCGCCCTAAGAGACGGTCGCTATACAATAGTTTCTATTGAATTATTTACAAAAAAAGGTTTCACGTAATTTTACAACTGAATAAAACTTGTTAAGTACGCGTAGACTCCGCACTAGGAGTATTCCGTACACACTTTGGCTAATATAAATATTTAAGGATACATAGTACATTATTTTTCCACATATTAATAAATTGCCATCTACATCTATCATAGAACTGTTAGATTTATATTCTTTGCTACAGTTTTTCGATAAACATTTGCTCCACTTCTAGCATCGTTTTTTTTCCTTCATAATTCAGTGTAGGAGTTTCGAAGATGGAGAGGGGGCAATATTTTTGTGGACATTCTCAGTAATATCTCCAGAACAATCTTATTTAAAATTCTGAAAAAAATAGATAAAAGGGTTTCCAGTTCTTATAATTCTTTGTTTCCAATTATACCTACGCATAAAAAACAAGAACCTGGAAAAAAAAACAATTCCATTATTTCATTTGCCGCCTCAAACAGGATTATACAAATATTTTCGAATGTTGATTATTGCAATTTATTCAGGATAATATGATTTATCAAAATGTCAAAAAAATTCTAACACAAACGGTTTCTAAGAACAATAGCTGTTAACAGAGGGATGGACACGTGAATTATCTTCTAAGGCTTCTGTTTTTTTCCTACGGTACACTGACAAACCTATACATTTTATTTGCGAGCAGTCATCAATATCTGGTTTCCCACTCTTTATTAAAATTACGTGACACACTTTACATAGTACACGAAATTATTATTAAATATAATATTTTTGTCTGTCTCTTATCTTTTACACCAAACTAATATCAATGAAATTTCCGCTAATTTCAAATTAATATATATATATATATATATATATATATATATATATATATATATAAGTGTATGCATAATTGTATTCTCTTCAAACCTAGCTCGCATTAGGCAAATTTCAGTCTACTGAGTTTCAGAAGCTAGGTATGTGCTATTGAATAAGCGCAAATTACCTTCTTAAACTAGCTAGCTGACTCGTCCCGGGAAAAAAGGGACCATGTATACAATATGTTTTTATTATTAATTAATTAATAATATTCCCAACTAGAGCTCATTGATGACCGAAACTTTTTGGTACATTTCATGTCGTGCACGAATCCTTTACTTATTTTTATATACCTATTACGGCTTCTTTTGTTTAATTCAAAAATATATCTTCATTTTGGTTTTGCAACAGAAAACAGATCATAGTAACAAATAACATATAAACTGTAACAATTAGTAATATATTCGGTTGATTCGACTTTTTTGTGAATTTTCATGTCTATTGCAGACATGATCTTCGCACATTATTTTAACTTAGCCGTAATGGTTTACATGTTTAACTCAACAACGCACCCAACACACTTCGACTCCCTTCATTTAAAGCATCAATTTTTCATTACCCAGACGTTCTAAAAAGATACATATTCTATATCCATTCGAAAATTATGATCTTTACTCTAGGCAACATTTGTGTCCATCGAATAATGTAATTGTTGCGCCAAATCCTATTATAAATATATATATATATATATATATATATATATATATATATATTTATTAACGCACTATGAAGTATGATTGTAACAAGTTTTGAAACAAATATAGGTAGTCACAATCGGGCATGGTGAAATTAAGCTGCGCTTACTCTACGAATTGTAATCTCTCTAAATCTAAAAATTGTGTGTGTACTTATACAGGCGCATTAGAAATTATACTTCTTTGACATAATACAAGAATAATTTTATTTAGCACGCAAATAATTAATGGAAATAAAATAATAAAAGGACTGGAGCGTGATTATAAATACAGTTGGTAAAATCTAAATTCAATCAAGTAATTAAATTTTAATTCAATCAAGTAATTAAATTTTAATTCAATCAAGTAATTAAATTTTAAAGACTAAAATTTAAAATTTATTTGACAGACCACTATTTATTTTTCTTCCACTATTTTATTTTTCTGCTGTGGTTCAATTGTAAGCCAATCATTTGCCAGACCATTCCCAAATAATCGCACTTCAACTTTATTATTTTCTCATACAGGGTAGTAGAAAATTTAATCTTTTTATCTATAATTACAATCATCATCATTCAATATAATTTTATTATTAATAATAATTATTATCATTATTTATTAAGAAAATTGAATGAATACGCAGTATTAAATTTAATATAAACACATGTATATAAAAACAGTTTGGCAGATGATTGGCTTACAATGGAAAGCAGAAAAATGAAATGGTAGACTAGTCATCTGTCAAATAAACTATATAAATATATGTTTAGTAAGCAACTTCATCCTGTTGGTTTCCTATAGATTTTTGTTGCATAATGAGCAACTTCATTCTGTCTATTTTTTATTGTACTAGTAAAATTTCACACTTATAATTGTTTCATACCACGCTTTAAAAAGTATAACTTTAAAAATAATCTAATAGAAACCGCTGTAAAAAAATCCGATATGTTGTTCCCCTTTAATAACCTATGGAAGCCAAAACTTGTGTGGTCTTACATTATTCGACCTCTGTGAGTGACGGCATGATTGTATAAAAAGATAACAGTGTTATATTAATCACACAATTATGAAAACGTCAAAACTCTGATCACCACGTCATACTTAACTAATAACTCTACGGCAAATAATAGAGTTTAAAGGAAAACAAATTGAACAGATAAATATCGAATATCACGCAATTTAGGAGATGTACAGCGCTAATTCTATTTGATCGATTGTGGCCTTTTATTTATTCAATTAATTATTTTACTGTAATAAATATAAACAACACACACGCAACTTATGATTTAAAAAGCAAGGTAACATTTATTAGATTACATCAGTAATTTAAATGTATTGTGTTCGATTACACTACTCGTACCGAGCAATATTTAAAATGATACATATAGCAATTTTGTCAACTTTTCGCACGGGAAAAGATGTGCTACAATACACGTTTTTAGATTTTTAAAGTTTCTTCTTCTGTGGTATCATACAAGAGTCTGCTAAATAGCGAGGCATAATCTTTAGTTATATGTAAATACAAATGTGTTATAAAATTAACATTTATTAAAAATAAAGTAAATACAACCATCTACAGAAGGATTGTCATTTATCATACTCATTTGATTTACGATGCTTATAAAAGCAGTTATTTACGTCAAGAAAGTGGTAAAGTGGTAGTAGAATTGAGTGATACTTTTTATGCTTTTTAAGATTCCGTATCTCCGAAGGAAAAACGGAACCCTATAACATCGTTCACGTGTCTGTACGTCACAACCATTTTTCTCAAAAAAAAGTACTTAACACTATAATAAAGCATATTAACTCAGATATACTTCAAAAAATATCGCTGAAAAATATTGATATGGAAATTTTATCGCAGGGAAAGTAAGGTAGGAACTCGAAAAATTTTAATTTTTCATAAATATATAATAATGTATCGTTTGAGAGACCTGGTTATAAGGGTTTTAAAGGTATTTTTTTCATAATTTTAACTATTCAGTTTTCAGTATATTCAGAGATATATTGAAAAACGTGAAAAAAATATGTCCGTTCACTCAAATTCCGAGATTATTGGACCTATGAAAAAAATGTTGGAAGCCTACGCAAAGTTTCTAGAAAAACTATTACAATGATTCTAAAGGTCGTAATTTTTTAAACATGCACCATGTTTTTACGTCTGTAAAAGTTACAATTAGTAGGAAAAACATTTACGTTGGGAAAATTAACATTTACGATTAGTTTAATAGAAATACTTGTATCCTTAAATGTTCATAAGTAGCCAAATGTATATAGAATCCTCGTAATGCAAGTTCTACTCGCACTCGACGAGTTTTTTATAACAAACGTTGAGAAAGTCCCTAAGGTATAAAACTGTGAAGTTTCATTAAAATTGGTAGAGTGATTTTTGCGCGATGCCCGCACAGATGCCTCGTTACCATCTTTCTTTATGTAGATATATTATTATATAATACAGTATATGTTATATTAGAATACAGTACTTGAAATTTGTAAGACAACTCCTTAAAATGTAATATCGGCAGTGCACTTCTCAATGTTAGAAAACAAAATTACAGGTCAGCAGCGTATGTTTGCCATTACGGCAATGGTGTACTTGAGCGATTCGCAGCACAAGGAGTGAGCGGGCGGTGTGACTCACGAGGGGGCGCCAAGTGGTGTGAGAGCGGCCGGCAGTCTGTCGGTCGCGAGGGCGAAGTTGTATGACTCAACCGCCTACAACCTAATAACGTATTGCTGCCAGTACTTTGCCTTTTCGTACGATGAACTCGTACTAGGCAACACGACAACGAGCGCAGCCTACGGGAAATACGGTAAGCATTACACAAGTGAACTGCGTCTAAACATTTTTTTGAAACGTCTAGGTATGATACAAACACATTTTTATCAACTTTTGTATCTATATTTATATTCCATCTACAAGGTAATTCTACCAAGTGTCCAATCGTTTATTTAAAATTAGCTCTAGTGTGCTTTTGGGTTATGGAAATGAGAAACTTTGTAAAACTAAAGATGAAAATCGATTGGTATTAAATGTAAGCCCTATTTTTTTTAATTTATACAAATTTCAGTACTATTAAAATAAAAATCAAAAAATACGAGTAAACAATGTTTCAGAAATTACTTTATAGAGTTCTGTACCCCAAAACGAAAAGTGGAATCCCATAGGATCATTCACGTATCTGCCTGTCAATCTGTCACAACCGACTTTTTCATAAACTATGAGAACGAAGAACGTCACGTAGAAAATCAAAATTTGGCGCAGTAATACATCTTATTAAACATAATTTTGCACTAACTAACTTTTTGAAGGTAATTATAAAGGGGTAAATAATTTTTTTAAATTTTTAAAAGTAATTATAAAGAAGGGTATACCCCTTTTTTAGAATTAAAAAGAAGGGGTAAATAAAATATTTTATAAATTTTATTTATCAGGTGAAAGGACTTGCTATGAGGAACACATTTTTTTAAATTTTTTATTTAAAAAAACGTTCTAAAATATGCCAAAATAGAGCATCCCCCTTATGTCTGAAACTACTGAACTAAAAATCATAAAAAAGGGTTGGTAAAATCTAAATAGAATATTATAGGGAAATTTTAGCGATTATCCTAGATCTCATAATTTTTTTGAACGTACAACATGTTCTTACGTCTGTGAAAGATATAGTAGACATTATATTTAGGTTGTGAAAAACTTATATTTGTAAATATTTTTATGAAATACCTATTCACCCTTAAATATTAATAAGTGAGGCAAATTGTATTCGTACTTGACAAGTTTTTATTTTAATATAACCTAAGAACTTGTCTACTACGAACATGATTACGTAAACGACCTAAAGACAAAGTATTTAGTTTTTACGAATGACTTTGAATGTTACAGCAAATTGCAGTAATAGGTGTGAGAATTACATACACTTATGCACAAAACAATATTCTTATTTACTGTACGTGCATAACTGTGACTTTTACAGTGAACACCACTACAAAGTTGTGAGTATCGATACGTACTGTGACGAGCAATTCGATACATCAAAATCCACTTTTCCAAATTTCTATAGATTATATCGATTAAGTCAAAAGGTCGATAAAATTATAAAATACGTGCGAAATATTAGAAAATAATACAAATTACCCGTTGCAAAATTCTCCGATAACATGTGACCGAGAAATTCGAAAAACATAATTGTATAACGCGATTACGGTTATAGACTATTCAAAATATGGTAATTAGGGGATTATTCAAAGCAGGTGCTCACCAAGGTCGAATTGGCGTGGTCGCATTAACAGATACAGATATATATTTAGCTCCGATATCTATACGCGATATCACACACAAGCACAGCAGGCCTCTTTGTCGTGTCGTGAAGTCGTAAATTGAGCAATCATTCAAAGAGTATCAAGTCGCTGTCAACGAAATCTAAATGCGTATATTGCGATGTTTTTTCAATTTTTTAAAAGATTGTAGCCCAAATCTTTCGATTTTACTTTGATATTTAGTGAACTTACCGAGTAATGTAATTGTTTGCATATGTCACAATTACAACGGCCCTGGAGCTTCTAAACAACTTCATTACGTGCGACGCAAAAGGAAAGACTTTCGTAAATAGTGAGTCGGTGGCCGACAAATGCCGACTTGTATCGCACAAGAACGTTAGCCGATTTTCTACCGATTTACCGTACAACTCAGAAGTTATCTAGAACTTTTGACTTTGTAACACTGAAGAAGATAGACGTAGAAACGGGGACGCTTCTTTTTACAAAATCTACCGATTATAAGTTTAAATAATTGTACTTCAAATGATTTTGGAAAACACTGTTATTGAGGTAACAAGTTATGGCTGAATGTCAATAACTTATTTATTATTTTATTATTGATATTTTAATAAACAAAAATACAAGAAAATTTTTGAATTAGATATCATTTATCAATAAGAATTAGAATTTCGAAATATTTAGGCATACCAACGGATCAGTGTTCAAATATTATGTAAAAAGTTATTATGACTCATGATGATTAGAGACTTGAACTTTAAATATACACCTAAACTGTATTGTAAATGTATTATTTGATAGGGACAGCAAATTTACCGTTCTCGTATTTTTATTTCACGTTACAATCTATGTGTTTACAATCTATGTTTAATCGTTTTAGTGCCATGGTTTTTTACTCATACATACTTAAAAATGCCAAAGAAATCTTTTGTTTTTGATGTCATTTACCCTTGTCTCGAAAAAAACTATATCTCTAAAAAGAAATTATCCAATTTTAATAATTTTTTTGGTGTTTTCTTAATAAAAACTTGTACAAGGATCATAAAATACAAAGAAAATTATGGAAATATATATTGTGAACAAAAATTATAACAAAAACTGAAATCAAGGTCACATCGTATTTTCGCAGTCCGGTACATCCTCCGTATCAGCAAAATAATTGTTATCGTCACTATTATCACACTCACTAAAATTTGCATTACGCCAAATTGTGAACGCACCACAATGTCACTCCCACTATCACTTCCTTCACAACTTGAAAAACGATCATTTTCACTCGAATTATTTTCGTATTCCGATATTATGGGTTAAACATTTTCTTTTCCTGGATCCTTTTTATATTGCAATTACTGATAATATTATAATTTGAACTTTATGTAACACGTAGAAAGATAAAAAATTAGCGATACGTGCGAGCGACCTCCCCTACCGCGCGCTAAACGGCAACTGATTTCGCGAGCGCCATCGCGTTCGTGGCAAATTTAGTCAGTACGCGCACGAGCGCGATGGCGCTCGTCGGCACTCTAACGGTTAAGAAGAAAAAGATAATTTGTGACGACGCCGACTCGATAGATATAAAACGTATATGTTACGAAACACAACACATTCATATTTCCGGCCTCAAATGCCAGTCGATTTTGCGGGCACACACGTATACACAAAATTTATTTAGAATTAGGTTTAAAACTATAGCTCAATGCGTATATTAATAAGATCAAGATAGGTGAAAGATCAAATTTATTCAGGAATTAACATAGAAAATAGTCTAACTGAAACGATATTTGCGTGTATTTTATTCACTAATTTATAAGGAAACTAGCTGCCTGTCCCGATTCTGCCCGGGCGAAATGCTTTTGTGTATAATAGCTATTTAAGAGTTTCTCCACTATTTATATATGGATTCCATACTTCAATCTGATACGGAATAGTACGACTCAATCTTCAATAACAATCTATATTACTTGTAATTAACCATAAACATTCCGGAACTTTTTGGAAATTTTATTTTTGTTTTTCGTTTGAATTGTATAATTCAACATTACAATTTTTAAAATATTATTTTGATGCAGCTACAACACGTTAAAAATTATTTTGATGCAGCTATAACACGTTAAATATTATTTTGATGGAGCTATAACACGTTAAATATTATTTTGATGCAGCTATAACACGTTAAATATTATTTTGATGTAGCTATAACACGAACTAAGTTCGTTTAATTCAACAAATTGCAACAGATACCCGGTTAAAATCGACAATTTGTAACTAGCAATATGCACCGTCGAACTTTTTTATAGATTTATATATTAACTACAATATTTTCATACATTACTTTAACGTAACTAGCACACATTCGAAAAGATAGCAACTACTCTATGTCGGTCTGAACACAATAAAAAATATTATGGTGATAATTTCATGTCAATAAGATAAACCGCTTTGGTAAAAAAAAACAAAATTTGTCTCTATAATATAATTATTAAGATGACGTCTTTACATGAACGGCAAAACTTTGCAAAGAGAGTGAGCGAGCTGAACTGTACGAGACGTGAAGTGGGCTATTTTAAACTGGCCATTTCTGAGTTCCACTCTCAAGGTGATTTTCTTTTAAGCGAAACAGATGGTAGAAGCCGCCATTTTTCTGTCTTCCCGAAGAGCTTTTATTCTGCATACAGCAACCGATCTATGAATAAGTACGTAATCGTCAACTGATTTGTGAAATAGACAAAAATATACGTTCCATTTTAAACCATAAAATGTTTTTGTGTTACAGAAAAAAAAAATTATTTTTTATGGACAATATTGAATGATAAAATGAGAATGAAAAATATGGTAACAATTTTGAAATTTAATAACTTCGGAACGGCCACGAATTTGGAAAAACGGTTTCCACTGTTCTTTTCAGAATATTGAAGAAAATTATCTATCTGCGGTTTCGTTGTATTGAACTTTACACCTGTATCCAAATGCTATCCGAATAAAATGCAAGTCATTGTTTTCCAATTCCATTCCGTTGCTTAAAATGATACACGAGACCACGGAACACACTCGCATGCTCCGTTTCTCCAGCACACAACAAACGCGTAGGTCGCAATAATATGTCTACATACTCGTCAAACCGTATCGCGGACGTCTTCCCGACTGTTTTTCACTTAAATTTACGATAAGAAATTGGCCAAGTGCGAAGAATAAATCATAAAATAAAAGCGGGCGAGGATTAAATTGAAACAAAGAACGTCGGCAGCAGCGCGCGACCTCCGGCCGAGACCGGGCGTAGGACGACGGGGACGGAGGGGCTAAGGAAGCGTGCCAGATAAACGCGATACGTAGGAGGGGAAAAGGATAACGAGCAGTGTGTGCCTTCAATTTTTCGACTACGGACTTGTAACGAAATAAAATTTTCGCACGGTCCGACAGGCGGGCGGCTGGCACTGTTTAGATAGAGCGCCGGAGGTCGGTAGTGGCGAGATGTTACGACAATGAAATAACCTTTTAGTCGATATGTAACCTTCAGATATCTACAATTGTCAGTGAAGAATCGTAAGCCGTCATTGTTTCGTTATTTATTTATTTTACTATTTCTTTTCTCTCAATAAAATCTCTGCCCGTTTGCAGTTTAGTGCCCGTGGATTTAACAAGTTAGTATGAAATGATAAACGAAGGCAATAATTGAAAATAAATACAACTAATACGAAACATAATTGTAAATGGAATAGTGTGATAGTGGCTATAAATCAACCGAACACTCCACAATCTTTTTTTCTAAAAATTGCAGAACGGAATCGAGTTATGCAAATTCAGTGTGCGTGCATCCGAATGTCGGTTCGTGTATGCGGCATATGAAATCACCACAATCAGGGACAAAAATTGACACTAACCTCAAAGCCGATGTGTTGTCATTGAAACATATTGGTGTTTTTTAATTAATACAGAATCGGGTGCTATTCTGTTCTCACTTGCAGATATTTATACTATATTTCGTATTTTCTTACTAGTATTTTCCATTTAACTGTTATTCTGAAATTTTCAGATGATGTCCGGCTAAATTATCGCATGCGACAATTTTATAGAAATGTCGTTTTTACTGCAAAAGATAAAAACAAACATTTATTACAAAACAACAACGTATTAAACATTTTAAAATTGGTCAGTACGAAAATTACTACACGGCAAAAGAAAACCAAAATCATATTTGCATTTTCACCGTATCGTTTCAGACAAATATTGCGGAGTGTGGGTAAGAGATAATTGAAGAAACACGAATGGAAAAACCACTTTCTAGATTTTCCGGTTTGTTCGCTTGAGTTGATTTTTTACCCATTTAACGCGAATAAAACCTCATAAGATATTATTTTTACCAGAAAACAAGAATGAAGTTGACATGTATCTTCGGGCTCCCAAATTTGTTACCATCTGCAGCTAGCTTTTTGGTATTAAGATATACATTTTCCAAGACCGAAAAATCTGGCCAAGAAGTTTTTTTTCTCTCAAGCCGTATTCCATCGCTTTAGAAATATTATTTGCTATAGCCGACAATACACAGACTGGAAAAAGAAATGTATTATTACAATCTAGTTTACAAATGCTATGTTTTTAAATAAACATTTGCCGTTGTTAATGTTTTTATTAAATTACTACTACTGCTATTTGCAACAATACATTTTCATTACCATATCGTATTTACAAAAGTAGTATCCATTCCATACTATTAACAATACTCCAATCGAAATGCAATGGGTCTGGCGTTACAGAAATAAAAGTAATTTTAAAAAAAAACGGTATTTTTCAGAATACAAAAACAAAAAAAATCAGTCTTACAATCAGGAAAAAGCTAAAAATAAAATACTATTTGTAACCATGACACAAAACAAAAAACTATCTTTATAAACGCGTTATATATTATATTTGCAATGTATCAAGAATTTTTAATAAGAAATATGTACAACAATACAAATATAACAAAGTAAATAATATATTTTAGAAACGGATGTTAAAAATAATCAGCGGCTATTGTTTTTTTTATTATGTAGCCATGTAATTAAAAGTAGATTTGTAACTAACATTGACATTCGTTTTATTGTTGTTAAAATATTTTTCGCTCTTTTCGAGTTTTATGTTGCTATTTTCGACGACTCTGTCAGACCTATGAGTTTCATGGAGTAGTATCTTACATCTGGATACAAAGGATACGACGAGACACAAACTGCACTTTGTTTCATCTTGCTGCTTTAAAGAGTTCCGTGGGAATAGCGTTTACAAACTATTATAAAAAATGTAACCTGATTTTTCATAAAAAAAATACAAAATTTCTCATTTGTCTACTTGTCGATTTGAATACAATTTTTCAGGAGCTAATTTATTTATTTTCCTTATACAAGAGTGTCATTGTTTTGTTAACACTTCAGCCCAGACACTATTTATTTTGCCGGTTTTCATTATTGTCCTAAATTTTTTAAAAGAAATATTAACTTTATTGATTTTTGCGTGGTGTATACAGAGTGTGATCACCTAAACGGAAAAGTTATACAGTGTTTTTATTTACTATAAGATTTACGTAATCTTTATCGTGAAATTATAATATTAAAAATAAATTCACGACTTGGCGCCCGCGTCTCCACTTCACTCATCACCATGCCCGCCGACCGGTAAACAATCGCAGCGAACCGAGCACGCCATCCACAGATGATCTAATTTGTTTATTTGCTCATCTACATTCGGCCTCTCCGTCGCGCATAACAACTCCGTCTGTGTATTGGCGGCCATCTCCCTGCGCTTGTGTGCCCCCGTCCGTGTGCGTATGACAAAGCTTTAAGTGCGTTTGTGTGTGCGGAGTCGGCGAAGTCACGGCCAAGGTCGCACCGCGCCCCTCCCCGCCGCCCGCCGTTCGCCCCCCCCCCTCCCCACGCTCCCCTGCAGGGGTGGACGGGCGGTGGAGTGTGCGCTGCCGGGATAACAGATGCTGTATTGAATGGTTTGCCACTGAATTGCGCTTCAATCTAATTCGTTCACAGCCCAGCCCACGTTAATATCGACTAGTTATATAAACGTACACTCACTTGATGTACACAACATATAAGATGGAAACTAGAAGATACGTTGGTTCAATGTGTTTAGAGTAATTTCTGATTTTCTATTACGATCCGGCCTCGGACAAGAGACGACGCTAATTACAAATTTACAGAAGATTTATTGGCACTATGCTAAAATTGTACTCTGTTCACATTTCGTTTTTTATTTGAAGAGAAAAAAAAACACTTGCAACGTCGGCTCCGTTCATACATTTATTATCCATTGTATCCAGTACTTACAAATATTGACGTTGACATATGATTCTTAAACATTATATGGGTTGGCTCTTTATGTGGATCAAAAACAATACTTAAGACCAAGTATTATGACCATGAATGTAACAATAGTATAAAAATATACGATTTGAGTAAGTGATACAGGCATAGCTCCACACAAACACGCAGACACGCACAAACTCGCTCACATATCGTAAAATTTACATGATAATAATTTACCATAAAGGATTCATCTGATGATCAATGTTAAATGATTTATTCCGATAACTGATTACTAAAAAAACACGACAAGCACGAGTAGAAAGTGTATATAAGGGTCCTGCCAAAATTAGGCTTCTTATAAACATTTAAGGGTCACGCAGCACGCACATACTCTCTGAAATATCCTAGAGCCCATATGATAATAATTTACCATAAAGGATTCATCACATGATCCATGTTAAATGATTTATTCCGATAACTGATTAATAAAAAAACACGACAAGCACGAGTAGAAAGCGTATATAAAGGTCCCGCTGAAAATTAGGCTTCTTATTAACATTTAAGGGTACGTAGTATTTATATCAAATCATTTATAGATATTAATTTTTCAAAATGTAAATATATTGCCGACTAGCTATATCTCTCACGGGTGCAAAAACATTCAGCATATTTCAAAAATTATAATATCTAGAATCATCCCTATAGTTTTCCTTAAACCTTAAGGAAAATATTTATTTTTCAAAAATATTTATTTTTCATAAATTGTTATGGAAACAGGGGAACATATTTTTGGTATTGTCTGTTGTTGGTGTATTGGCTGTTGTCTTTCAAATGATACCCCAGACTATACAGAAAATTTAAAAAAAATCTCGAATTTTAACTGATATGTGCGAGAGACGTGCGATATTGAGATATATGCAGTTTAAAATGTTTCATTATTATGCCAGGTTTCAAGTTACACGTCAAGCGGTTTCTGATAAAAAAACAGCTGGGACAGACGGACAGAGAGACACGCGAGTGATCTTATGAGGATTCCGTTTTTCCATTTGAAGTAGGGAACACTAAAAAGACAGTCCGTAAATTCAAGTGCCTTTTTAACCAACAATAAATATTCTTACTGAAAGCCATCAATTTAATCAGATAAAGGTACTTTATTGTAAGCCCTACTGATCCTTGTCGGGGGCTTCGGAGGTATTAGCCATCAGATACAGTCAGACGATGTCCAAGAGCAATGCTTCCTTGCACTTCCGGTGCTAATAACGTCTCTTTCTGTAAATATTTGCTATTATCTACAGGAAGCCTATAATATCCGCTTGAAACAATTAAGAACTACACCTATCACCTACTACTATGGAGAAGGCAACGACAACAGAACTTTGCGCATACTTAAATTATTATCACTTTACGCGGGTCTTGCCTTCGTCATGGAGTACAGCAAAGCTCTGCGCCACTAGCTCCCATGTCAATGGTAATAGTGTTTGTAACTCCCTGGTAGACTCAGTATATCATACTACATTTTTCCTTTCTCTGTTATCTATACATATAATAAAACAATAGAAATAAAAAAGTACGAAATATTATAGTTTATTATATTGATTAAGCAAGAATATGAAGTGTTGCGCAGTTTTTTGAATTACTGTTTGCTGGTCTGCATGTCAGTATGTCTTGTTTATTTTTAGGGTTCAGTAGTAAAACAATGAACTCTTATAATTTCGTCACACCTTGTGTCTATTAAAGACTCATAATATCCAAATACTAAGACCTACGTACATGTAATTTTGGAACCGGATTTCCCATATGGAGATCTCAGATAATAAATAACGAAATATGTAGAAATAATAGTTTTGTGCACCTCCACATACATGTAAACTGGGGACAACAATTTTATTGTGGGGTATCTCTCGATAAGTCTTTTAAAATAAATTAAATAAACTATAATCTTGGTTCCATTTGCCGTATTTAATTTTTATTCTTCGTTTCTGAATATGAAGTCCATCGCGATTCACAATGAGCGTGTCACTCTAATTATTCAACAACGGGTTTGAAAAATCTAAAAAAAAATTGAAGCGTTCGATTTAAACTTCCAAATAAATTTATCACGGTCCATTTGTACGAACTATTTCAAGAAATACAAACAAATACGGAACCCTAGTTTGTGCGTTGTTTTTTGTTGTTGTTATTAAGCGTATTACTACATTACAATCTATGTCATTTAATTGTCAATGCACACAATTTTATTGACATACCCATTCCAATCGAATAAATGTTTTTTTTTTGGGAAATATTTATAAATAAACTTACTATTTGTAATAAGTCAAAAATGCAGACGAGAAGTCAATAGTATACAGATCATCATAATGAAAACGAGAGCGTGTTTGAGGAATTTTATGCCAATGGAAATGGGTCAGGAATTGGGGCTTGGAATTGTTACACTCGCTGTTCGTCCCATGGGTCGGGGCGCGACGATAAAACTGAAATATTAAAAAAATCGTTACATAGCTTTAAAAAATCGTAAAAAAAGATCATTACGATTCATCAAGGTAAGCTTCTGATTGTATATTCAATTAATATTTTACGCAACATGTTGTTCTTTTGGATGTTTTTTCTTATATTGACAGAGTGTGTCGGTTTATCATATCGACAGATTTATTTATATGTGTGTAGTTATGTCTTAACGTAAAACCACAAAAATTGTATTATCTTTCTAGAAATTACAAGACAATTTTTTTTTAAAAACTGCGACTTTTCCGTTTCTTTTCGTCAATATCTAAAAAAACGAATTGAATTTATTTGAAAACTAACATCTCACTATTGCACTACATTAGATACTTAACATAGGAAAATAATTATTTTTAAGATTCTGTAGTCAAATAACGAAAATCTTAATATACGTATAATTGTGGTGAATTTGTTTTCCATTTAGCAATTTCCATTTTTAAGCACCGTTTGCAAAATATTATGCTTTAAAGTGAAGTCCGTTCAAATTTTTCAAACACTGATATAAAAAAAATCTAGCATTTGACTGCAATTTACAAAGTAATAATTTCGGTTGTTTTATATTTACGATTTCAAAATATATTAACAACTGCAGAAACCTAGTTGATTCCAACACGCATATATTCCGAAACCAAGGTTATTAGAGTGACTGCTTTTTATTAGAGGGATACTTCTAGACTAGACATTGTCACTTAGATCATTTATATCATCTTTTTAGCCGTGACACGAAAACAAATATTTTAACAACAATAAAAGGATTAAACACGGCGACTGACATGCTGAAATCATAATTTGGCATTCAACATTCTATAGGCAACGCAGACGGCAGGACAAACGATACTGTGCATCATCGTTCTGTGTTAATCCAGCAGATATGGTAATAAGGCCTACAAGTAGCAGCAGACACGCGGCACCAAAGTTATTGAAAGCCAACGCGGCGCGGCGTTGCTACGCTCCGTTGGAAGCGAGGCGTTTAACATATTAGCTGTGACGTCGTCGCAAGGCAAAGCATTCTCATTGGTTATCACTTACTACTGTATTATACATACTCACTTTTCTATATTCACACGTAACCTTTTATATCGACAACATCGTCAGATAGAATAGCAAATAGCATAACTTTCATATAATGCATCATCAATATCAAGAATTTATTTTGATCTAATCCAGCACAAAATGGCTAGACATGGTCCGACCATAACTGTTTTCACTTAATTATGCCTTGATATACTATCTCTACTCCCCCTCCCCAATTTTCGTATTCAACTTATTTTTGAGGTTTGAAAAGCTTATAAAGCAAAACGCTACAACGAAAACTGTTAAACACAGTCCACTCTCGTTTTCCACGAAGGTTCTAGGTAGTTTCAAAAGTGCCGCAAATATCGAATTTGCAAATAATAAAGGAAAACTTGTATGAGATACATCCCGAGAGTTTAAAAAATGAGTTTTTTCTTGCAATTACAAATTCAAGCAAACTTCCACTTTTTCTACATTGTGATATCTCAAACATTAAAAAATTTCCTATTTTTACTCAGAATTTCTAATTAATTGAACTGCTGCCGTGTGTTTGCGCCATATGACAAGAAGTCAGGTTTCATCGTGTAATGTTAAGTTTTATTTTTAAACGTTTAAGTGTTGTTGGATAAAATTTTTATTCGACGATATAATTTGGTATTTCATATTTTCCAATCGCAATGGATTAACACGATCTAAATGAAATTATGAAATTACAAAATATAAACGAACACTTTGAGAATCGAAATCGTTTGAAAAAATGCCGTCGCCTCACCGCACCGTTCACGTTGCCCACAACTGCTGGAATTTGTCTCAAAAGGCAAATACAACTACATTTGTTATACCGCCAATATTGAATTTATCATCAAAGACACAGAGACCTGGCCTCAAAAACGTTAACCGGAAATAACGAATCCGCTAATACTAAAAGCGCGAATAGCGAGAGTGTGCTACAATTCAATTATTGGAACAGAAAAATATATATTAAGCGTAAATAACGTATGGTAACTAGTTTTGTACGCGATGAAGAGATCATGTAGAAAAGATATATCCATATCTCCTCCGACCTCTACCCATATCTAAAAGAAGTTGATTTAATAAGCTTACAGAGTATTTTCTATAAGTTATGTTAGTTTACCAATAACGGATCCTCTGCACAAATTTATACTTAACAACAGGTGTTTCGCCATAATACCACTTCATGTACCACCAACGTATAGCAAACGAGCGCAATTTGGTGTCAAGGCAATCCAATTCGCTTCACCGTCCGTGCCCGTGCACAACGACCAACGTCACTACGATGCAAGCGCGCCGCGGACAAACAAACGATTGCACGAGTCACATACGGGGCGCAAATACGCCTCAAAACAAAGGAAACGACTACAAAAACACGTCCCGAACTGGCCACTCATCAAAACAATTACATACAAAACAATTTGGCGCACGCGACCCGGGACACATACGACCGGCTAAAATGAAGATATTGGCGCATGACTTGCATGTAGTGCGCACTAATTGCTGGATAGGCGGCTGGCGCAGAGAAAAAAACACGAGCTACGATCGAGTTCTTAATTAGTTTCTCAACTGAAATCGGTCAAGTTTGATTGAACTTTCGCCCAAATTATCAGCTAGATTATAGAGGATAAAAGGTATAACAGGATCTATGTAACTTGTTATTTACTGTAGGATGAGTTTCGCAACACATTCGCTTTAATAAATACACTTTCTATTCATTTTTTTATCAGTAGTGTTTCTTGCCAAACCCTAGTCCTATGCAAAACAAATATACAGTATATTTATCCATCTATTAGCCAGCTGCACAAAAGAATGTGAAAAATTATGTTGATAGATGGCGAGATGCCATACAGTAAAATACAGTATTTCTTTCAAAAGCTCCGAAAATAAATTATACAACGACTGTGCAATATCAGAAAAATATTGAAAAGTCACTCTGTTTAGTTCATGCGGAAGTGAGCATTGATCGTGAGGAAGTTGGTAAACCGGTATAAAACCACCGACGTAATTGATTATCTTCCAGGTAGATACAATGCACACGGCCACGACAACAGATGGAGGGTCATGCGACTGGAGAACTTTTCGTATTTATGAACACGTTGCAGTAAGCAAAAAAGTACTGACCAAAAAGAAATACTTTAAAGTCGTAACGATGTATTTTAAAACTAAATGAAAAAGTTAATTGCTATTTTGTGAGCTTTCATTTTACTTCGATTTTAGTTGTTTATTATGTGTATAATAAAATTAAAAAGTAAAATTGTAGACGGTTCGAACTGCATGGCAACTGTCGATTGGTCGATATTGTTATTAAAGTATATCAATATTGTTATTAATTTATGTAATAAAAGTCGATATTTTTATTAATTTATGTAATACGAAAATTTTTTCGAGGTTTCGAGTTCGCGAATGTTCGAGGTTTTTGTCGAAGATTTCATTCGATGGCGATTGTATATGTGGAATGTTCTCAAAGTCACTGGCAGGTTTGGCGCTAAAAGAGTGTATAAAGCCAAGCGCGTCCAATAAAACGTGGTAGTCATATTAATGTCATGGTTATGATGATATTGTGTTTTAACGGTTTCGTATTAATTTTATTTTCAATTTAATAAAGTGCTGTCGTTATTTGTGAGGAACATAACAGTACAAAGAATGTTTGCAACTGTATACAGAATAATTATAGTAATTATTCTGTATACTGTTGCTTTATTCTGTATGCTGTGTGTATAATTAAGGATAATACAGTAAACAGTATACAGAAGATTATAACGATTTAGAAGCTAAAGTATAACACATACCTAAAAAATAGTTAAATAATATAAACAACCAAATATTTTGTTGACCCTAAATCGGCCGTGATGACGCGTGTACGTAATTTCTAAAATAATTTTTAGTAACCACTGCCTCACCATTTATCAAGCATAAAACTTTTATCATAAAACAAAACTACACGCTTTGCCCAATACTCCTTTTGTACAAAAAACATTTTAATACGGGTTGATCCTTTAGATAACTATAAGATTATATACAAACATATAAACCAATATATAAGTTAAACACGTAATCTCAATATTCACTGGGATATTCCAGTCGATTTGTAAGAGTTTTTTTTTACTTAAGACTCATCAGAATTATATTTTTGAAATGGAAAGAGTTTCTGCCCTCACAAACATAAATTTAAGTTAGCGCGATATTGAGGACTATGCTTCAGCAGCCATTTTCAAAGAAACTTTATATTAAATACCAAGAAAACAGCAAGTAGTCTCCCACCCCACCCTCCGCGCCGCACCAAGTTAAATTTATACTTCGGGTGACCCACAAACTATTTTTAATTTAAAAGCATTGCTTTATGGATACATATAAACTATTCGCCAACTACTAGACTATTAGTAAAAATAAAAAATCATAAAACCAGAGCATTGTAGAAAATTATTCAATTTTAAACTATATTTTGTGGTAAGAGTCCCCAAAATCAATATTTTAATTTCAAGTTTCTCCATGCAAATATTCTATTGCTACTACATACAGAAGCATAGCAGCGTAGCTACAATTTTCCAATTAGTTATTTCAACCATGATATAGTCCCGCACGTGGAATAAAATACCGGCAATCTTCATGAGGTAACTAGAGGTCCGTCAAAAATCTACATACGAACACCTATAGGCTTAAACCAGCAAGCAAGCTGCTGTCGATCTCGGTCGTTTATTGTTGCTCCTCTATATTATTACGTCTCTGGCCTATATCCAAAATACATTTATCCAGTACGCGTGGCGCACTCGACCTATAAATATTATTTATAACAGAACTTGAATGGCACGGGCAGTTAATTCCTCCATGACTGAATAGCACGCGTTCTTTTTATCTTCATGATGTACATATTTTCATTGCATATTTGTTATTATTCTATAATGAAAGCGGAAAATGGGATCAACATAGGATATTGAACGATTTGATATATCGCATTCCGCTCATTCTTCAATCGGTCACGGTGGCAGAGATCTGATGCTCAAGCAACTAAATGCACTTTATAAAAACATAATCCATCCTCAAATAAAAATGTCTTTGAATTTATGTGAATTTTGTCAACAGAACAAAAAAATTAAAAGAAAAGTATTGTTGCAAAGACCTTCATTTCATCTCGTTTCAACAGCAGATGCCAAGTAGAAATCATTAATTATCAATCTCAGCCAGGAAGAAAGTTTAAGTTTCTTCTCATTTTTTTAAAAGAGCAGAACAACATGAGTAGATGAAGTAGTTCATCAATTGCTCGACATTTTTCCCTCATTTCGTGGTTCATGTATTTCACATTTTGATAATGGCCGGGTATTTTGCAATCAATGATTAGACAGCTTACAAAACATGCGATCAGAACTAACAATGTTCCGCGGGAAATCCAGGAACAGTCAAAGCCATCGCTGTGTCGAACGAACCGAGCAAGACATTGTGAATATACTCACTGTTTGGATTGTTGAGAATCAAACTAACAAGTGGAACGTGGGAGTGTGAGTTGTACAATTTATATCAAGAAGAATCTAATTTATTATTCCGGAACCAAAATAATTTCATACGAAGTAATGTTCTGCGTCCTACAAAAGTGGGACTGGCTTTATCTAATGTACCATATATAATGAAAGATATTTTGAAAAATTAGAAAATTCAGAAAAAGCTCGCCAAAGAATACACATTCCATTGAGAAACAGTAGAATCATTCAATTCAAATTATACCTATTGACGACTTTTAATTACTCTCTACCTCCAAGAAATCAACTTTAAAAATTCAGCTACTCGTTTTCAATGTGCAAACTCTAAAGAATCTATACTACAATAATAAAGAACTAGCTTTTTAGGCCTTATTATACAAGTCGCAGTCAAAAGTGAATGAAGAACGTATCATCAATGATGCTCGATTACCCCATATACGAACGGGGAATTTCTTCCACGAGTTCTAGAATTCATCACGGAGGACGTAGAGATATCCCTAATTTCAAAAATATCAACATCAAAGAATCAAGCAGAATTTGTAAAATGGGAAAGTCACTCAGAACAACAGGAAAATTATTCATGTGTAACATCCATTATGGAAAAATGATAAAAAAAAGAAAAACCCAAGGAAAGTCTAGAAAAAAACATGGTAGTAACCGTTTCTGATGCTAATCACCCAATTGCCGATGAAGAATCTGCTGTAAGGATTAAAATATCTGAAGTCAACAGGTCAAAAACTGACGTCCATACTTGTCCAATCTGACGTCCATGTTTGTGGTTCTTAGCAAGACAAATGATGAGTTTCACAAATTAAGCGCTAAAACAGGCAGTTTAAAGCTTATTATATGCAAGATTTAAATTTAGTGTTTGCAAAGAAATAACGTTCTTACAAAAGAAAATAGAGGCAAACTGCGACAAAGTAATATCTTATTTTAGTTATGATTTCAGAAAAATGTGACTGCAAATTGAAATGTACCACAAATAGGTGTTTGTCGTAAAATCCAATTACTGTGTAACTCTATTATCTATTTTTTCTTTTTGATTTTTTTATATTATTAAACATATTTACATATTTATCTTTCTAATTGTAGATCTTAGTTACAAAATTAGTTAATTTGAGCAATAAACTAATGTTTTATTCAAGTAAATAACCTATTATATTCACATTAACGGAGGTTTGATAGTTAATCTATAGAATAAGTAGGGTATCTGAAAAAAAAACTAGGTAATCTTCGAAGTAAATGCCTTTCCCTTCACTTTAAAGGATTAAGCCTAGGTAATCTGTAGGCTAACTAGATAATCTGCACTTTCAACGATTTTACGCAGCGGTATATGTTACAACTTTTAAGTCTATTAAAACCTGAATTTTCAAATATTCAGTTTTAAACAGACTTTTCGGAGAATGGAGTATTTTATTTTCAATAAATAAATTTTTAAGGAAATCGACCACTTGACGAAACATTTTTTTAAATATTAAATGTTATTGAAGTTTTTTAATATACATTTTAACATGATGCCGTCCAATAACATCGCATTGGTGTCACATGAAATCAATCGGACAAATACTGGTGACATGACACAATAATAATAAAAATATACATTTATATACAGGTATTCATTCCCAAAATTTAGTCATGTTTTACTATAATGTTTTACGATCTCTCGATAGACGCCGGAGACAGGGCGGTAGGATCTACGCCTACCAGCGTCAGGCAACATAATCTTGGCATAAATACGTTTCACGTAATTGCAATCCAAACATCCTCATCGAAACAATGCAACGGGAGGAATAAAATACTTCGGTACTGTCCCCAAAAGACATGAACATATATTAGTGTGTACGAACATTGTGCACGTGATATTCGCTAGTATTAACATGAAAGTAGATAGAAATCTACTGACAGTAAAAAAAATACCTAAAGTATTTCCATGTTGACAGGTTTTTAATAACACTCGCTTCTCAATTTTACACCTACGCGTGAGTACGTGCTATATAACATAAAACGTAAATCATATTTAATTTATGGCTGATACAACACACTGACGATGTCGATAAAAGAGAACGGCATTTTCCTCGCGTCTGCAAGTGTATAAGTCGTAATACGCTCATGCGAGCTACTCAGATCGCAATACCGCCTAGCTGCTCGTCTCTAGCGAGGCTCCTTGTGTGAATCTACATTATTCCCACGCTTCTTCCCCGCCGTATACGTATATAATCCTATTATGCATAGGTATAATATACCCATACATAACATAACGAGTAGAAATGACGTCCAGACGCCGACACATTATAATAGAAATGTACATTGCAAGACGGCGGTTGCGTGGATGAAGTGAAACGGCTAATGGCGATAACTAAAAATGGATTAAGTTAAAGAAAATAAGGAGCAATCGAAACATTATCGAACCCACCGGGAGCCGAGACCTGGATATTTCCAGAAATTGAAAAGAAAATGATTGACACTGCGGAGAAATGGTGCTTAAGGAGATGAATGGGAATATTCTAGACTGAATTCCGAACTAGTGTCTCCATACTCAAAGAACTTGACATCGAACAGGATCGACCTTAGTACAATCTCGGAACTTCAAATTCTTGGCCACAATTTATTTGTCAAGGCGGAATGAGTTTGTGAGCTCTATTTTATCGCTCGATATTGCGAGGAGCAGACGCACTAGAACGCCCGGACGATCACCCATGCGACGATCAGATCAAACTGCTGTGGACGTCCCTTGAGCGAGTGCACCAGACTGACGATAAGCGCAAAAAGATGGCGAGACGTCATGAGTAGGGTTATTACTAGACCCCGACAGTATCACATGATAACCACAATCGCTCTGTGAAGAACTTCACGTTAGAGGTGCAAAATGTAATTAGGAGTAATTACAAACTCGAGCTAATACATAATATAACAAATAATGAAATAACATGTCTTTCCATTATTTGTTATTTTCACAGACGGCCATTACTTGAAATTGGGTCTAATTTAATCTGGTTGACGGCTTATAAAAGCGACATCGAAATACTCAAATTTCCGTTTGTTGACGCTTCCAAAAATTGGACGTGAGCAGGTGTATCTTTTTGTCATAAAGTGATGGATTTTTTAGGTATACAGGTACCAAGAGATAAGAGTTTAGCGAGAGATTAAATCTTATAAAATTATCATCTAAGTGACGTTGGAAACCGTATTACTGATGTGGCCAAATATTTAAACTTGTATTTGATCATTAGAAAAACCACATTTCATATAAAGATAAATATTTATTTCAGGACTAATCGATTATAGATTCATTGCGCAGAGATAACGTATCGTTAAGAAAGTATAATCAATAGCAGAACGCTGCTAATATATGAACCACAAGTTCAATTGATGACAGTTGGTGGTATCATACAAATAAGGCCATTGTTGTTATCTATTATAGTTGGCGACACGCTGTAACCTTGTTTCATAGCGTATCTCTGATTATAACTTTATTTCCAAAAGTCGAACTGGCCATCACATAGCAACTAGTAAACTCTAGAGGAAACAAATTAAATAATTAAGCACAATAGACACAAAATATAAGTAATATTTTGATAATTATAAAAGTCGGTCTTTCGGGAATAAAAGTGTGAACTATACTTATATTAATTAAACATCACGGCAACATGTCAGCCTACGACCTATTATAGCGCAGTCTTTTTTCTTTTTGCGTTTATCTCAAATTACTTAGCCACTTCCAATGCTAAATCCAATTTTTGCACACGAACATATTTTACAAATTTCACTACCCTTTTAACGTGAACACGTCTTTAAATTTGCTTTCATAGTGGGAGGCAATTCAGAAAACTGATAACAAAAGTGGGGTAACAGTTTGGCACTGCGGCTACATAACTGTCATCTACATTTAAATTATACCACTCGATAGTTAAGGGATCAAAGAATTCGTTACGTTGAGTGATGCCTGTGGCGCATCAGGCGCGGCGGAAGGGGGCCCGCCGCAATTTTGAGATCGTTTCGCCGGGTCACATAATTCCGTTTAGTATAAATTTTAACTCGGAGAACCTACGTTTGAGTTTCAATCGACAGCTCTCAAGATTTATCCATTGCGTGTATAAAACGGTAGTGTGGAATGGTTATGGTGAATACGTATGGTGTTAAAGTTAAAAATTAAGAACACTCAATACAATGTTGGCCTATATTCGTAAAGCCAAATAAAAATATAGAAATCGTATAGGATTAGAAAAAGCTTCTCAAGAGCAATACAGCGATACCCCATATAACACAATATGATAAAGTGAAGTGGTGCCGGAAACGTAAAAATATTATCCATTAACGTACACATATTTACTTAAAATACACGGCCGTGTCCCCGACACAGACACACCCCGTTTCTTTTTATTCCGCGTTTTTTTTTATATCGCGAACGAAGCTGTGGATCAAAGCTAAAGTTAATATACCTCTGTGAACTTCTTCTTTATACAGAAATTCGTACGAAATATAACGGAAAAAAAAAATAGTATTATTAAGAATATCGAGAGGGTATTAAAGGAAAAAGAGATTTATGGGAAGTAAAGCATTCAGATTGTTATTAACGAGATATTGTAAAAAGTTAGATAAGATATTGTATAAGTTTTGAAACGAGATGGAAATGTCATTTACATCTTCAGGAAGATTGAAGAATTGAACTTTGTTGACAAGTTAAATCCATTTATGTGTAGGTGTGCGTTTTCGCTAAACGTTGTTTCTTTGAATTTTTACCTGATATCGGGTAGAGCTTGATGAGAGGTAGGTAGGACTGATTGGTGTCAATTTGTCTCTATTAATAAAAATGCAGGCAGGCAAAAATAAGCTAAGTACTTATCTACTAATAAGAAAAATAACGAAAAATATTTGGTGAACCCGCCATATGTTGCGAGGATGTCAAATTTTGTATAAATGGTTCAAAAGCATGACAGTATCTGGGGAGTTGATTGCAAAGATAAGGAATTGTGAGCCTTTAAAATTAATACTGACGTCCGCACGTATGACATCATTTGTTCTTGTGACCAAGATCTGGTTCATAATACGTCTGATGTAATGCTACCTGCCGCCCGTCGCCAGTGTTTTTTTTGAAAAATCATAAAACATCTTAGTAAAACTTGAAAATATTTGCGAAATTATTACGAGACGCCAATGGGGCGTCACCGGACGAAGGTTAAACAATTTAACGCATTTATATTTTTTAAATCTATCAAAGTAAATTGAAACTTGATCTTCCCGAAGTAATACAGAGTTACTTTGATGTAATTTACAAAATTTAAAGGAACTCTGTGATGCCGAAAGGAACTCCGTGAATACTAGAAACGTAAAACGATTTAAAATTTAGAAGGTTAATGCAAATATTTAATTTAGATATCCTCATTTGCTAGTATGTATACAAAATTATGAATTCTTCATCCAGTCGCCACCACCCAAAATGGTATAGTAGGTAACGGTGACAAGCCCCATAATGCACTCCTGTGCCTCATATTTAGGACTATGATCTTAAGAGAACTCCGTTTTTACAGGATGGAATGCTACGCTGAATAATTCGCTACCGTTCAGATGTATAATTTATACTAAATGTGACTCTTGTCAAAGTGCTATGGTATTGTTTTAGGGCTTATTTGTTATTCAGCGAATAAACTGTCAAAAATAACTAACGAATTAATCTATTACTCTGATAACCATTCTGATAAACAATGGCAGTTTATCAATAGACAGATATTTAAATTTTTATTCTACGAGAGAGAGAGAGAGAGAGAGAGAGGGGGAGAGAGAACAAAACATTTGACATTAATTGATATGTACAAACATTTCGTTCAACTCTAACTACCGTTAACGATAGCTTTGCTTTTATGTATCTTTTATTTAAATTCCATCTTTCATACGATTATAATTTTAATTAAATGATTTTACTTAAAAATATATCCACTTGAAATAAAATATCCACTTGAAATAAAATGTCAATTTGACATATGTAAACATGCAAATAACCACTATTTTGTTCTTTTATCAACGAATAACTTAATTCCTCTAATATATTAAGTTAACGTCAATTGTCTGACTGTTAAAAATTCAATTATGCTACATCTGGCAAATAACTCTCGCTCGACTCTTTATTCATCGATTAACAAATCGGCCCTATAGTAATAGTATAATAATACGAATATAAATTACAACGTTACGTATTTTATAACTTTACGAACCCCGCCAAAATAAAAAAACCTTGCAAGCCAAGGGCGTTGTGAGCAAAAAGTTTAGAAACCACTGTCAAATAATCGATCAACTTGAATTCCGTTTCGCGACGATTTCAATTAAACTTCAGTTACAATAATTCCTTCTTGAATCGTTTTCGATCCGAGACAATTTCGTTAGCACTTAACATAGAAGCAGTAATAGAATCGATTGCGAAGCATAACAATGTTTCGTAAAATGAATGAAATTTTAAAATGAGCAAAAAATGTATTTTTTGTTCATCGTCAATATTGAGTTGAATATCATGGCAAAATTGAGATTAGTGTTGTCGAAAAATTAGTTTTTCTCATTTTCAATAGTGTAATTTAAAATGCTGTTGGCTAATTGATAATTAAGAGGAACTCTGATTGTCAGTTTTTGGGAAATACCTGTCATAACTTAGGGGAAATTTTATAACTCTAGCAATTGGTTCCTCATATTGATAAAGCCATATACATATGTTGTGCTATATGTATGTGGCTTTATCAATGTTCACATGAATAATATAACATTCTGAAAATACGTTTTGTATTCACTTACAATACGTGCGTATCAACCACGGCGGGTGGCCAACTTTCACTGCACGCTACTGCTATATCGGGCCTCATCTATTCGTTAATAAAAATGTACATAAGATATGACAAATGTATATGTGTAGACGTAAATTTTCTTTATCGCCGTTAGTAATAATAGAAAGGTCGACGAGAACGTTGGGGTACATAGGAATAAATATAAAACAATGGTATTTTATAATCTGGTAAAAATATTGGCGTGCTTATGAATGAATATAGTGTATAAAGGGCTAGTAACGATCAAAGAATAATGTTATTAAATTTGGAAGCTTTTGGAGGATACAGTTTCCCGTATTTTTAGAGCGAGAAGTTAGAGCGGGATTCTGAAAATATCTATACATAAATTTATATATACTCAAATAATGAAGCGGCATGTCCATTATATTTTATTTTTACCAGAAGGAATTTGGTTACGACCTAGACCTCGCGATATGGATCACCAATACCTAATACCATGTGAGTATGTAATCAAAAGAAATATTTAAATGTAAATGGGTATGTAGTTACAAAAACATAGTTAGGTAGTTAAATTTCGGAATGTTGTTTCAAAACGGATTCATCGTCGAATGTGTCGACTCTTTATATTATGGGTACTACGTAATAGATAAGTAATAGATATAAAACGCAAAGTTTGGAAGCTCCTTTATAGATACACAGAATCAGATCTAGGTTGTATCATTTACTTTATTTAACATATACGTTAGCTAACGCACGACAATAGCAGTTGTCTTAAGTTCGCTTTAGAAATCGCAATGTTGTATCACACGGGCGTTGTCTTTGTCTTTATTTTTCGTTAACGTACTACTACAAGCTAACGCTATTTTTTCGTTGACCTGGGAAAACTAAATAGCATCGTATAATTTTAATAGGAGAAAGAAAAGGCGAAGATATTTTGTCAACGATGATAGGAAATGCATTTTTATAGGTTATTTTGTTTTATTGCGCGTCAGGTAAAGTTTATTCATCGTATCATTTTCAACGTCACTACCGGTCAGGTTTCACCTCATTTTATTTTAAAGTAGCGTCAATCCTTCCAAGTAAACCCTCGCAAACGCAGGTACGCTGCGGAGACCCGTCGGATTCGAATCGGGAACGGGGCGTGCGGTAGCGATTGGCGGGCTTGCCAAATCGTGAGTGATCCAATTTACGGAACACATTTGCATACCGCCCTGAGACGCCGCCACTGATATATTTGTGGTGCCTGTCTGTTTCTCTGTTTATTTATTTTAAAGTAAACATAGTACCCTACGAAGATAGTTGACTCATCGGAGTCATTTATTAAGAGCTAGATATACAAGGCTCTCTTGGAAATAATAATATAGATAAGAATAAAATAATATTTTCATATTATATATTCAAGATCAATATCCTCTTGAAAATATAATACGAAAATATTACTGTCAAATAATTTACTTTTATTGTCAATTAATATTACATTCAAAAATTTCACAATTATAAAGAAAATATATATGAAAATAAACCTGTCAAGTACGAGTGGAACTCGCGCTACGAGGTTCCCATAATGCGATTTCTACTCGTTAAGCACTCATAAATATTTAAGGATACGTAGCATTTCTATTAAATTATTTACAAATATTATTTTTTCACAACGCATAAATGTTTTTTATATCTTTTGTGTACGGTATCTTTCATACGATACAGGGTTCATATTTCAAAAGTTGTAAGAATCACAAAATTGGATAATCAGAAGAACTTTCTGCAATATTCCAGTAATTTCCATCATTTTAAATTGCATACTAAAAATATATACTATTTTTTAAAATATCTTTTTAAATATGCAATTTAAAATTCTGAAAAAAATATTTTTGTATTCCTCATATTTTTCAAACGATATCCCATACCACGTGATACACATAAATTAAAAAAAATGTTTTCAGTACTTTATACCTTACACAAGTATTTGAAAGTTTGCTAGTGTAAAACATGTGTGTTAATAAAATGTACCACTGTGTCAAATTTCAAAATTCTACGTCGCGTAGTTTCTGAGAAAAGCGGCTGTGACGGACGGATTAAGAAACACATTTGAGTGACCTTGTAGGGTTTCGTTTTTCACTTGTAGGTACGGAGCCCTCCAAAACAAAGACAAAATTGAACTACCAGTATGGTCAATATTTTTTCTGCGAGATAACGTTGGCGAAGATTCCAAAACAGGCTTATTTCTAAATGGTCTTTTTGCATCGCTTTGATACTATCGCGCGACGTACGTGTAGTGCGTAATAGTTAACGTTGTAATATATCGCAAGAATGGGTTGTTAATATATCTCAAGAACGGTAATATATCTCAAGAACGGGTTGTTAATATATTTCAAGAACGGTAATATATCTCAAGAATGTATATATCTCAAAAACAGGAATATATCTCAAGAACGGGTTGTTAATATATTTCAAGAGTTGTTAATAAATCTCAAAAATGGGACACATTTATAGATCTTACAAATTTAACAACATTTTATGTAAATTATTCTATGAAAGTCTAGGTATAAGAACTATCGCACCACGTCTCGACAGCGTATCAGATAATGTAACCAATTGGGTGATAAATTAAAATTGCAAGCAAAACATTGGCACAACGATGCTCGAATTGGGCAAGGTCAATTACCTGTGGAAACTTCGAAGCGCGGACGTTTCAACAGAGGCCTTTATAACAATTAGGGCAGCTTGAAATCTCCGTCTAGTTCTTTTTAAAGTCCCAACGGGAAATACGAAACTGGCTCCCAATTTTGCTTAATCGTCTCTCCCCAAGAGTAAAAATGGCCTACAGTGTGAATATTTATGTGCTCGGCGAGAGAAGTTCCCGCTTTTCTTCGTTTCATATAAACACTTTCTTAAGACGTGAGACTTCGGAAGAAGAGAAGCCTGCATGCAATTGGAGATTGTAAAGTAATGTCATCCAAGACTCCGTAATGCATAGTAATAGTTACTACATTTTAGTTATTGAATGATCATATAAATTTTACTATACAATACACAATTCTGCCTCCAAAAAAATTCTATGTTTTGAATATTTATCTAGGCCGTAACGCGGTTAATACGGGATAAATAGTCCTTACACAAAAGTTGTGAAAAACATTCCAGCATCCTTCACTGAAATACGCGCGACTGTTCTTGAGATTTCATTATTACTCTCTCTTATCCTCACCGATTCGGCCAAGCTTTATCCTATCTTCCGTTGCTGTTGTTGCGTATCACGTCCCATTTTCTCCAGTCCGCACCAAATAGCATCATCAAAGAGACTCTGTCCTCTTATATTCTCTTGATTCTTACGTCACCTATTTAAGTTTTTCAACATTATGCATTAGTATTCATAAATCTCTTGCATAAAAATAATGAAACTAAATATAAAAATATATTTTACCAATTTTTCCATATATAGCTGTATGTAAAAATCGACAAAATAAACTGAATTAAAAATATATATTTCCGGAAGGATTAAAAAATGTATTAAGTAAAATTTTAACTGCCTCATTGCGCGTGTTATATGGCTGTTATAACAATGACTCATAACTAATTCCTTAATTAAAAAAGAAACATAAAACACTCTACAGACCACAAGCCTGTAAGTCCCAACACAATTTAATGTCGCATTAACCTCGTTCCCTAAAACACGCTGCAACACTTATTACGAACTTCAATTAAATTAAACTTCGCAGCGGTAAAAACGATAAGAAGTTTGCTAAAATCTTAATCACTCAACTAGTTACTCAAGAAACTTCGTAATTGCCAAGAGAGCTCGGAAGCGGCGATGTCAAAAAAAATGTGCTCTCTCCCCGCAGCGAGTACCGGAGCGGATACGGAAATTGACAAATTGGCAAAGAGCCTAGATCAGGAAACCATTTTTTGTAGTAGGGCACGCATTCGCTCTCTACCGTCTGTGTCGTAAAGGCACGTAATGTCTCTTACGAATTTCATGTCCGTTAACTATATGTATAGCTCATATAGGTATAATATATGCGGAATTACAAAAAATTAAATCGATAAATGTCTATTTCGGACCCAATATCATCAAAAATCATCCGGTAGATCAAAAATCCTTATTTACTAAAAGATTTTGATGATTGACGAAGAATTTAATAGATTTCATAGATGTAAAAGCGCACAAGTTCAGTACATTTATGACTCAGATGTGATATGCTTATACACATTGCATTTAATATCCTCTTGGAACGTGTGCGTAATGTGAACGTTCGCTGTTATACAGATCACATTTTATTATGGTATCATCGGATATGCTAGAAATGCCTGATTCGTCATATTCAAATTTTGCATTAAACTCGGATGGAGAATGTTAAAATATTCATTTTCCTCAAAAGAAAAACGAAATCCTTATAGTATCACTCACATATCTGTCTGTCCGTTTGTCACATTTTTCTCGGAAACCGTTTGACGTAGTAACTTGAAATTGCGCACAGTAATAAAATAAATTATTATAATGGTGTGGTCAAATAATAAAGGTCTTAAAAATACCTTTTTTCATAATTTTAGCTAGTACATCTTGAAACTAGTCAATCCAAAATTATGACAAAAATAGTTTTTAAAAGTCTAAGCAAAGGTTGTAGGAAAACTATAGCCATTATCCTAAATCTGATATTTTTTTAAATATCATGTTTTAACGCCTGTAAAATATTTAATAATCAATATATTTATGTTCTAAAAAATTAATATTTGCAAATAGTTTGATATACTTTGTACCCTGAAATGTTTATAAGTATCTAAATCTGTACGGAATCCTCGTACTGCGAGTTCGACTCGTGCTTGATCGATTTTTAAGTAAAATCAATTAGAATAGAATAACATTGAACAATAATTTGACAACTTGCCCATATTACTATTTCCCTTACCGTTAGAGGGGTGGAACTAGAACTTACTCTATCTGCAGAAACTGTCTCGTCACAGGACTGATCCTAATCATATTTTCTCTTGCCTCGTCATCCTGGCGAAAATATAGCAGATCAGTGACTTTACTTATGAAGATCTATAGAAAACATGTTTGGAATGAAGATTTTATATGAAGATTGCTAAAGCGGTAGACCACCAGAGTCCATTAACACAACAACAACAACTCATTCCGTTACTGCGCAAACCTAAAAATTGCTACAAACTCGTAAGTTCGTTATTAAATTATTGAAATTTTGTTAGTTAATTATTAATAATTACGTCCATTTGGTTATACCCGAGCATTAGGCTACTCGAATTTTGAGCTTAAAAAGCTCAATATCAGAAAAAAATGAGTCACTTTCTGCGCTTATATTTGTTTTGTGGTACTACGGAATAATACCTGTTTTATAAGCCAACAAATAATAATCATTTAAAGGGTATATAACTTACTCGTTATGCTTGCTTATAAATCGAGATTAACGAGCCTATTCATTCCATTTATAGGTGGTTTGATTAGTTCAGGTCAATACGAGTTTCCTAATTCAGCTTCAAGGTAAGTACATTTCAACCATGCAGAAGAAACTACACGCACAGCACTATAAAAATAGTTATCTGTTATTTACGTAGCCATTTTTATCAAATATTGACAAAAACTTACTACGTAAACTCATTATAACACTCAACTAAGCGAAAAAATATTCAAAATAAAAATAGTTTCCCCTCCCTAAACTATTTGTACTCATGAAAATAAAATCCCAACCCTTGCGAATCCAAATCGGAGAAATCCTTGACACAAAACTTATTCCAGTATATGTTAAATTTATGTTGAAACTAGCCGAGCCACCATAGCCGGGGCCGGATGCCAAATCTAACCGTCCATGTACAGATTATTTAAAAAAAATTGGAACGCAGCCACCAACAGACGCGAGGACACGTGAAGTCACACGGGTTTTGAATTATGTTTGACTCGATATTAGCAGAAACCCATCGACTGAAACTAATAATAAATTGTAATAACTGTTGAGAGAAAACATTACCGATGTACTTTATTGAAACAACGCGTGATAATCCCCCTTTCAAGCCTCAACACCCCACCCGCATCGTGTCACAAAGTACAAACGGGGTGTAAAGTGAGCAATTACGTAACTTTACTGTGTTTTAATTAGGGATACCATATTGTATAAGCAGAATGACGGAACAGCGTGGCCGACAATCGACATGTTAATTTTTTCTTCATGTCAACTTGAAGTTATAATATGTTAATTGTTAACTTATCGATCTGACAAAAAATAACAAAGAGAAAAGAAATTAAAAAAAACTATTAAATGCAAATTTAAAAATTATAATAAAATTTCAAGACAAGAAAACAAAAGATTGAGTGTGAAGAGTGGCGGGATATTTGTTAAAAACTCGTAGAATAATGTATACATCTCATAACAATTAACCTTATGTAAAATTATATATATATATATAATATTCCATTTCAATTCATTCTTAAGAAACAATTTTCAAAATGTTAAACATTATACTTTCAATAATAGGTTTTTTGTAAAAAATAATAATGTACAATATTCAACATGAAGGCTACAATAATCAATTCTCAATATTAATTATAAATACCCAAAGAAAAATGAAACTCAAAATATTACATTTCTTAAGACACAAATATTTCGATTTCCACCTAAAATATCTATAAACGTATAGTCCTCTCGACCGCACTGTATTTATTATACTTTGCATGTTACATTATTTTACGAATATGACTTCCCCTGGTACTCATTACACGTCATATTTTGGGTCGTCTACAAGTTCACGCGCATATTTAAACAATTAAAACTATATTATCTTAGAGATTTAAAGTAACACAGCCCAATATAATACGTTCCATCTGTTATGGGAACCTATTTTATATTTGTTATGGGAACCTATTTTATATTTGTTATGGGAACCTATTTTATACTGTTATGGGAACCTATTTTATTTAGTCCAGAAACAATAGTTTCAGAGATAAAACCACGATAGAAACGGTGTATTTGAAAAAAAAAGCTAGAGAAAATGTCTAGAAATCTTCAAAATTAAATTACTCACGATAACGATTTTGCTGTTCGAGAGTAGGTTAGATTTTGACTTATGACCTATTCACAGAGATTTCGCTGTGATATCTGTACATTTGAATACATTACGATACGCTAAAACGCGTCCGCGCTCTGTCGCCGACCCGACCCGTTGACTGTGTAAAAAAGTCAATAATCGTCCCAAACATTTTTAAAATAAGAAGGCGACCCTAGCTGTACGTAGATATAATCAACGTGCGCGCGGCGTCGCCTTACAGAGGACTTTATCCAATTACAGTACTCGACGTAGCTGCCAAATTAATAATGAGTTTGAACTTAATTAATCTGTTTACAGATAACGAAAACTTAACTGATGTCGTCGTTGTTACTGTTGTAAGGAAATAGACCGGAAATTAAGTATTGCGTTCGTCATAACCTCTGTGTTATAATTGCTTTGTTTTGCCTTTGTACAGCCATATTGCGCGGGATATTTCAAAAGCACTCGAGTCAAATTTATTTGCTTATTATTTCTTCTTAAAACTAAATTATTACTTAGAAATAAATTGCAAAAGTTGTTCCAATCTAATTCCATATAGATTATGCTGGAAACAAATTAATCTATATTATTTGAAGTTTTCTTAAATATTCATTTTGGTCTATAAAGAAACGCTAGTAAGTTCGTTATTAAATGCTTTTAATACGTTATTATTTTATGGCTACATAATAATGATTTATTACCTATAAATATCACCTTACGTCAAACATGTGATAAAGTGAGAGTAGTTTACTTCAGGTACAGGAGAACAGGCAACAAATTCTGTCATATAATTTTTAACAATGGGACTTTTTTAATTTACAGCTTATGTACTTTTATGACTCTGTACCTGTTTATGCTTCTGATATATCGTGGAAATTTTATCTTCATAAATATTTTTCAACACCACAAGTTTATACGCGGAATGTCGTCTTTTTATATCAATGGACAAATATTAATTAAAATTTGTAATTTTACAACTTTGAGTAATTAACATATTATACTTTAATTAATTGACGGAGACATTCTTTTATACGAAATAATTGTAAACGTTTTAATTCTATAATTCTCCGCTAGATTACGGGATTTATTTTACTTGACTCAAGGACGCACTCCAGAGGAAGAAAGTTTAAGGATCTAAAAGTGTGCAAAATAGTGCATTTCCCCCGCCTGAATAGCAAATTGCTAGCTGTGATGCATGCTAGCAATTTGCTATTCGGGCGGCCTAATACACAAATCGAAAATCCGAAGTGATTATGTTTAAAATAATGGTTCCTTAATCACGTGTTAAATAATATTTAAGAATGCAAATAGTTCTCCAACGGATTTCAATGAACTTGTTTATTTAGAAAATTTATTGTCGAGGAATAAAAATAAAAAATAATACGCAAATACAAAATGAGCACGAGTGGTCGTTAGAATGAATGACGCTCTCAAGAAAAGAGTAAAAAATAAAAGTATAAAGAAATACATAAGTAAACTGTGCATGAGAGTATGAATGTCTGAAGTATTGAAATGATTTTTGCATAGTTGCAGTTTATATGACGATAAAAAAAATTATGCGTGTACCTACATATATACGCACGTTGGAAGTTATATTTCTTTGGCATAATACAACAATAACAAATAGCAAATAATTAATGGAAATAAAATAATTAAAGGAACGGAGCATGATTATTAATACGGTTGGCAAAATCTTAATTCAATCAAATAATTAAATTTTAAATAATTTAAAATGCAAATAAATAAATAAAGAACCGGAGCGTGATTATTAATACGGTTGGTAAAATCTTAATATAATCAAATAATGAAATTATAATAATTTAAAATGCAAATAAATAAAGAACCGGAGCGTGATTATTAATACAGTTGGTAAAATCTTAATTTAATCAAATAATTAAATAATTTATAATTTAAAATGCAAATAAATAGATACTGACATTTAACCTCACTTAGAGAAATAAAAAAAAGCCTATAAACGCTCTTTCTATCATGAATATTTACAATAAATAAATGTTTTTTTTATTATATGGGCGACTATTAAATTTCAATTACTAAAAAATATTGTTTATAAGCACAGATATAACTTAGATTTGTATGAATATAAAACACGTCTTGTGTATTTGCATGTAGTATCGATATCACTCACACTGTTGCATCGTGCGCGTGCATCCTAAAATTTCACTCTCATATTTTTTTCATAATGCGCCTAAAGAAGTATAACTTCAATAATATTATTACAAATTTATACTAGAACATTTGAAGAGTTCTCTCTTGCATTTGCTTTAACTTTTCCACCCAAACCTTATCTCCGTTACAAACTATTGAAACAACGTTTCAGGTGTGTAACTTTCGATTTGAGAGCAGCATTATCTTCCGTACGCTCAGTAACCAAACTGTGTATCCTCAAATACAAGTGGCGTTGGTAAAGCATTAATATCTTCTAGCTCGTTTGTCGGCTAAATCGAAGATTATCGTATAAAATCACTTTTTCTGTGACTTTCACTTATCGTTGGTAACCTTTAATAGAAAGCATATTCGCAACGTGCCTTACTGTTTATTTCAAAGCATCTTACTTTATTTACGACAAAAATAATTACTAGTAAAGCAAATGTGACGCGTCGCTCTAGGTCTCTAAATCGTACACAAAGTCGATCTCTCCAGAGCGTTGCCGCCGACAACTGAATTAGTGAACCCTATCGATCACAATTTCAACAATATAAAAAATAAAATGAATGAAACGCCTCACGTTACGGCGTACCACTACGACGCCCACCCGACCCGATCGCCCACGCGCCCTGCGACCTAACTTTCACCAGCGTCACTCGTCTCCAGTTTGAATGGAGGCGTTACGGTACCGGCGCGTAGGCGTCCACCGTTCGGGGGGAACTAACGAGACCCGCACTGCCACAGCAGTATCGACCTTATTATCGGAAAACACGTTGAACTTAGCCATACCTTAATTGTTTGAAAATCCTTTTCTTTCTTAGTTTATAATTGAATTATGTGACTTGTACAATGTTTCAACAAACAAGTTACTTTGAATCTCAATTTTAGGATCAATAATTCTGGGTTTTATTAAAATAAAAAATAATTCCGATAGCAGGCGCCAGTTGGAAAGTTGAATTTTGCACTAAAAATGTGGAATCAATAATACAAAATGGAACAAAATGATAGAATATGTAAAAATATAACATACCTACACATTATGTTACGTGTATAAAGTTTAGGGCGTTTTTTTTTTAATTAGGGATGGGAAACAATTTTCTGGACGAAAGTCGCAGCATTTCAAGTTTTCTTTAATGCTCATCATTTGTTTACTTTCGTTGAAAAATGCATTTTTGGTGATTTTTTTACTTCTTTATTGGTTTTGAAGCTTTTGGACCAGTTATTAAATCTATGAACTCAATGTATTGTAAGATCTCCGTAATAGATGTATTTTTGCGAAATTTACCTAATACGACGCGAGTTGTGTCTCGCGCATCAATCTACATCTACATAAGTAAAAACACGATATTATAAACGAGCCACAATTTTATTCAAAAGACAATTGACAAAATATTGTAATACTGCTCTCAATACTTTCGTATTCCGGTCTAAATGCCTTTAAACTGGCAATATAACTATTTTCCAACTGTTTGGTACCATAATGCAACAATTTATACAGGCTGTTGTTAAGTTGGTTCATTAAACCCGATTTCCCTTGATTACTGAGTACAAAATAAGATAGTTATGATCAATTTTTTTCGTATTTTATCAATTTCGAAATACCCTATTTTAACATTAACGCAAGGTGTAGTACTATTTCTACTTTCTTTAAGTTCTTTACCACGACCTAGGTTTCGTTGTATTACAACATCTTCAGGTGAGCTATTAGCAAAATGTTCCAAAGAATCTTTGCTAATAGCCCACCTAAAGATGTTGTAATACAACGAAACCTAGGTCGTGGTAAAGAACTTAAAGAAAGTAGAAATAATACTACATCACGTAGTTTAATTTAATGTGAATAATGAATTTCTACAAAATTAACGCCAAATATATTCAATATTAACGCAAGAGTTTAACGACCTGCAGTGCACGTAGACCGGGCACTACACGGTATTATCTAAGAGATAAGACGCGACGCAGCAAATACCTTCTATTTGAATGAATACTGAACGAGATACTAACTGGAAAATATTGAAAATTACAACGAAAACGGACGGTGATGAGAAACTTTAAGCGTTAGCTGCCAATTTGACTATTTGGACATCAATATCAACAAATAATATTCCGTTAAAATTAAAGGGCTAAAATGATAACGTGCGAGCGAAGCCGCGGACAAAACTTATAAATACAAATCAACAAATTACCCTTTCGCTACGAAGCATCGATTATAAGAAAAAGACATAATAGTCAAACAAATATTTATATAAAATATTTCAACACCCTTATAAAAACATTTATACAAAATAAATAACGGAAGACATGGAAATTAACTTGTATTTTGAGGACCATTTTTAAAGCGCTTATAACATATCTATTTAATTTACCGTCATTGATTGAATTTTGCAACACGAAACTGTATCGTCCACACATAACAGTTTGTGAAGCAACTTTTATACTTTCATTGAAATTTGTTTGACAACACGAGCGATAAGTGCATATAATACAAATATGCATATTAATTAAATCTCAAATAAATGAGCTCTTTATGTGTTTCTAATATACAAATTCATTTTTGACTTAGTAATAAAGGAAAACTTTTAATTTCTTCCAAACACAAGAGTACAAACCAATTTTAATGATAACGAAATGTGGCTTTCACAAATTTTCAATGTTTTCCACAATTCCCTTGGAGTCAAATTGATATTTTGTATATCCTTCATTTCACATTTCATAACTGAGACAACGTCAGACAGACAAAGAGATTCCCGGCATAAACGGGCCCAGTTTACTCCACTTTTATAGCCCGCTCTGAACGAGTCCAAATGATGCGTCTACCCGCGATATCGTTTTATTACGGACGCGTCGCCGACACGTGGATACATTAAATCAATGAAGGATGTGTAGGCCCGATAACAGTAATTTTTAATAAAATTTTTAACGTGACTTAAAACCAGATTCCGAATAATATGTAAGAAAAGTTTCAATTTATCTTAATCCTTCAAACAAGTTTATAACCTTTATTCGAAGTCAAACTAAATCTATCTTAACACCATATATTGACCAAAAACTTTTTCTGTCGCGTATCAAATATTAGAGGTTTATACACATTGGCGAATTGCGCAACGAACATGCATTCTACATTCCTTTTTATGCCTTCACATTGTCCAGGCTCGCGAACTGTACGCGTACAGTTCACGCTCTGTTCGTACAACGCATGAAAGTGGTTCGCATACTGAACGCATGCATTTCGCACTCTGTGTGCAAATATAAATGCGTAAATTATCCATTTCATATAAGTTTCAATTAAACGTAAACTCGTCTCCTCTTTCCATTCCATTATTAAGAAAAATGCGTCCTTCCTTTACTACTGACAATAGCAAACTGAGGGAGAAACGGAAACATCAAGCGAGCAGCGCGAGCGTAATTCACACGAAGTAACGTGCGCGGCGCATGTGTACAGCAAAAGCTGCACGCGCGCAACTAATGCACAGAAACGCGCGAGCGCATAAACGGATGCACATTCGTTGTGCGATTCGTCAATATGGACGAACCTTATGCAATTCGCTGACAAAACGTTTATAACGTTTACGACTAAGTATAAAAAACGAAAAAAAAGTGTTGTGTAACCTGGATCCAAATTAAAACTAATTAAAAAAGAGACTGGACTTTTGTTAATTGAATTTGTAGTATTATGAAACAGTAACAGTTTAGGAACGTGACAACATGATCTGACTGAGAAAGTCAAGTTATGTCGACACTAAAGGTAAAAAGGTAATGCAATATGGATATTTAAAAAAATTTGTTAATGACGAGTGTAACCGCACTACGAGAGTTTTGTATACACTTAGGTTCATGTAAAGCGTACATTGTATTTCTACTAGTATCTAGAATTTTATCAGGTTTCCAGAACCAGGTTAATAAATATGAGATTAATATATATGGCATTTCATTATGAGCTTAATACTTCACAAATGAGGCTTAAAAATGGTAAATAAAAACGCAACTTCATTTTAAAATACCTGTCTAATGGTATCATACTAAAAGAGATGTGCGAAAACAATTGTTCACCCATACGTTTAATTTATGGGTGTGTTACTCGTACATTCATACCAATACGTGTCAATTGAAATTTCCATGTGAAGCTTAGGTCATAATAGCAAGTGCTTAAAAGTCATTTACGTAGGTCTAGCACAGGAGAAACTACACGAATATGAGAGAGATGAGGCAGGCGGACATGACGAAACTGTAAAATTTGCGTTTTTCGCCTTTTGACTACATACCCTAAAAACTACAGTTTAGCCACTAGGAACAAAACAGGGCTTTGTTTCAACACTTTTATTTCCTATATTCTAAATAGTCCCAGAAAAATAATTTTAAAACATTAAATATTTCCTCTTTTTCTAGTCTTATTTGTTCAAAATCATAATAACGTAATAGATAAACGTATTAGTTAAATTATTTTAACAGTTTTTGAGTTGTATTACTACCTCACATGACCAAGTAAGTTGTGACAATACCTACATTTACGACGACTTCCATCTATTAAAATTTTTATTCCTTCGTTTTTACACCTTTATAAGGCACACTTTCTTACGCAACCCCTCCTCTTTTATTCGTTAGATAAACAGACGAATTGACACTATGTATATACAAATATACGATAAATGAAAACTTACTAAACCTTATTTATCGGTCCGCAAATACAACTCCTAAATTTTATTTCAAATACGTCATTGTAACTCATAATCTACATCTACATATGTAAACATCTACATATGTACATCTACATACGGTACAGAGATCAAGGTCAGCGCTTAATCATCCACCCACATAAGTAGCGGCAACAAAAACTGACTCCTCCATCCAAACAGAGTAAGTACGCGCAAGCGACGCGGCACGCACAGGCCAGTCGCAGCGTACCGCCGGCGCCGGACTCGCAAAGCCACACGAGATTTAATTAAACATTAATTAGCTTTCTGTGTAGTCCACTCGGCACAGGTGTTCCTGTACCGTTTGCATGAGCAAAAATATATGCGGAACTCGATATTTAATATGCATACCAACGTCAAATGACCCTTTTTATATCATTATATTGATATTACGTCGTTAAGATTTCAATAAACCTTGCAAATGCGACCTTCAAACGAATAAATAGTTGTATTTCTTTATTCTTAATCGCGACTTAACTTGCGTCACTCAGTTGGTAATGACAGTGATACGTGTAGTCAATGTTCATCATAGTGGTCGTTATCCGTCTTGAAGTGACTCTCTTCTTTACTTTTCAACTTTCGAAAATCATATCACGTTTTCTCATAAATACTACAGTGAAGATTACAATTACATTTATTTAATAATATTAAAGTGATAGGAATACGGACAAACGAGAATTTCAAAACGTCTTAATTTCTCACATTTTTTCTTAGATTTTAAAATATCCAAAAGAGTAAAATTCTTATGTTAATTATCTCAGTAACTGTTACATGATGCGCGTACAAACATACAAAGAGACAAAGGAAAAAAATTCAAAAATCCTTTATAACCTAAATAACAACAGTAAACAGTCTTAACTTATATCGGCTAAACTTATTTTATATCTTTAATGAACAGATCTTGAATGAACAGATCTATGAACTATTTTTTCATTACATCAAGTAATAAGTTTTATATATTTATTTCCTTCGCATATAATTACAGTAATATAACAGTCGGACACCTTTTACGTACTTCTTCAGATATTAACCGTTTTAGTGCCACGGTTTTTTACTCATGTATACCTAAAAATGCCAAAGAAATGTTTTGTTTTTGATGTCATTTACCCTTGTCTAAAGTTAAACAACAAAACACATAAAAAGTAAATGAACAAATGTATTGACATGGTATGGTTAAGGGAAGAAATTAAGAGGGGAGTAAGCAGAAGTAGTATCAAGATAAGAATTGTGAGAGTAAACCTTTTACAGACTACCCTACAATATATTAATAGAGAGCTAGTTCTTGGCGTCGAGGGATCCGTTTGATTTCAAAGTTTGTAGTTTGGACAAAGAAAACCTTTTCACAGAAGGCTGTTTGGGAAAAATTGAAGTTTTTCAGAGTATATTCCTCGATCATGAGTAGACAAGCAATTGGAATATGCTTCGAGAAAGGCTGACTTGTTTCTTTAAGCGTAAGCTATGTGCAGATGTCGTCGATCACGAATTTCCATCCATTTGCGTTGAGCTCTGGGTTTATAAATTAAGCCTTATTTTTTTAAAATCAAGCATGCTTTGATTAATTTACGAAGATGAACTCTATTATATGCAGAATAATTATAATTTACCCTACGAAACTACTGCAGATATGGGAGATACATTTCAATTTATTTTGTTTTTCTCTTAACAACAACAGTAGTGGAATATCGTCGCGAACTGAAGAATACCAATATAATTCGAATCTAGCTGTTGGTACAGCAAAAATGTGAATATAATGCGAACGTGTAATTAGGTACAAGAAACGAAAGTCTTCTCAACATAATATCTTCCTAATGAAAAGTAAATTTCTGAACCGAGAAAATAAAATGTTACACATCATTACAATGTGGCACATCTCTATCGCCGGCTCGTCGAACCAATAATAATAAAACTGGCAAAATGCGAGTCTGACTCGTGCACGGAAGTGTTCCGTAGCACCAACCAATATTAAACTTATAAGTTTGATTTCTCAGACACTGTGAAAAACAAAGTTACTGCTGCGGTCGGTACCGAAAATATCCTACATCTCAAAAACCACATATCTTATTCAAACTAATTTTCTTTGAAAGTTTATTTTAAGTTCTAGTACGTTCATTTTTTTTAAATTTTAAACCTGTTAGTTGAAAAGTTAGAGGTGGACACAACTTTTTAAGACTTTAGAAGCGCAAATCTTACCAACTATTGACTTAAATAAAAAACTGATTCTGGAACCTCTATATTATTTCTAAAACCTATCTAACGATACTCTACACGCCTATGTGCACTGGATATTTTTCCATCCCTCAGTTACATGTATGAAGTGCCACCCCTAATATTATTTTCTTTATAATTCCACTATTTCATTGTATAGCGGTTCATAGAACATTCGTACCATCCAAATTTCCTCTATATAGTGCCAATAGTCACCAAGTAAAACGGCTGTGGCATACGGACAGACAGACAGAGGAACAAGACGAAATTATAATGGTTTCGTTTTTGCCATTTGGCTACGCCCTAAAAAACGAAATAATTTTATAGAAATATAGATAAATATACCTTCTTAGAAATTGTCAGTATTCCGTACCATATTACGAATATCGAAAACCAGGTCGAGACACATCTCACATCAGGGCGATGGCAGGCCACAACTTTTGCAATTTGAAACAAAACCTTGCAATGAATGTCTCAAATTGTTACGACTTACTTTTCTTCTTTATAACTGGGAAATCTCATTAAAATTCTGAGCAGCTTTCGTAGGGGTATTAAAGACAACTTTTAACGATATTATGATTTAATCTTATTTCCAGATATGTCATAAATTGAATAAAGAGTAGTTAAGAATAGCTCTTAAGACTATTAATTGTATTCTGCCGTAATTTATTGTGAAATGAAACTGAGTAAGCTCTGTTGAAAGAATCGTAGAACTTAAAGTAAGAGAACACTGAAAGAAGTCTTCTGACAATAATACTCTTCATCTAAGTAACGTAACATTACGTTAGTTACGCCGTAAAGCAAACAATTTAATACTAGCAATTTTGATCGTTTTTGTGCGGATAAGTTTTCCTATATGACACACCTACATGATACCCATAAATGATGCCTTAGAGTCCAGTAATCAAATATATAACTAGTAAATATAAATGTTTTATTAAATTAAAAACGTATATCAAAAATAAGATGAAAAATCGCCATCTAGCGGAGAATTATAAAACATTTATCATATAATGATTGTTTATGAAAGAAACTGAAGTCACTGTCAATTAAGTAGCAGTAAAAGTGAATAATATTTTTGATTCTATCATAATTTTTGTTGTAAACGTTGATGAAAGTAAGGTATAAAACGCTTTTTCTTTGAAATTCGTCTTAAGTTTTTTGCACCATTTGCTTTAATACCACTTCGTTACCATTATATTACATACACAGATTCAAAGAAAATTACCAATGTATTAAATCTATAAATTAATATGTAAAGAGAAAACGTACTCCTATTTAAGCATATTGCGTGCACGGAGGAGTGTGAAATTTGGCATACCCAGTTAAAAGTTATATATAATATGTTACAAATACGTTAAATCACATATTAGAAATACATTAAAAGATTCATTGTTTACATTCATACTGTCAATATCAAACACATAGGAATAATATAGAGGTAGTATATGGTCAAACAATCGCACAGAGTAAAGTTTGTCACCAAAGAATTTTAAAATGTCAAATTGCTGAGTTTCCAACTGTGAATTTTGTGTGATTTCAAATGTCCCTTTTTCAATAGTCTGCGGTGTGCTTGTTAAGGCAAAAAAGCGTTTATTTTATATTTTGTGTAATAGATATCTGTGTTTTATTTATTAGTAAAACATAGCTTGCTTAATTTACACCTGTGGCAAAAACAAAATTTTGTAGCATCAATCTTAATTGACTTACTCTCTCCTATAGATAGTGTTTTCAACAAAATAAGCATAATTTAGATTACGTTCAGTTGACTTACAACGGGTACGCAACCAATGTGTGCACGTCAAGCGCTTACCTGAAACAATTGAAAATAAATCATTAGAAACTCATTCGACTCAAGAACGAATGTCAAAAAAATAAATATTCACAAGACGCACTGTAATCGTATCGGATATTTTACGAGAGAGCAACTTTCGCTTTCGCCCCGGTCAAATCGTGCGTTCAATAGTAACAACGATTGAGTCAACGTTGATTGAGAAACGTCGCCCATAATAATATCTGTCCGAATGGCAACGTTAATTTACCACCAAATACATAAGTAACATTAACACAGGACTAGTTGAAAGCTAATTTTGAAGTTAATTTACGGTTCTATTTACCATTTCTTATTGTTAAACCCCGTTTGGGAAATATTAAGCTTCAAAGTTACGTTCCCTCTAATTTTTTTAACTACGTGACTAAAAATCGGAAAACTTCTAATTAATTTCGAATGCCATCAAAATACGTTCGAACACCTTTTAATCGAAACACCTCTTACTTTTTCTTAAACTACTGAACCAAATTTTAAAATATACGTAACCATTTCTAGATATAAAGAGGCCTGTCTCGATGTACCTACGGGTGATGTTAAATTGCTTGCGATATTCCCGCACCAAGGTTGCCCATTTCCTGTGCCTCCTCCGTTATCATGCGCGCGAATCTAACAACGTCATCAAAAGTGTTTTCGATAGGTAAAATGCCCAATTTCCATGTATCAAAACACTTAAAATTACTTTATTGGAGTTTACTCCATAAGAATCGAATTTTTATATATAGCGTCCGGTCTGAAGTTTTACGAGGAGTAAAATCAGAAGTTCAGAGCGTTAAAAAAATGTAATCGTTAGGTGGCCTCTCCGCGCAACATTTCTGCGCATTGTTAGGTGACATATCAATATGTTTATTTGGTATTTTCTTATGGCGTAATCGCAATGACGGAATGGGACACACATAGTTTACTATCGTTCGCTTATATCAAGATGTAAAAATTAAATGTCATTATGTGTGAATATTTGGTTAACTTCTATCCAACAACAAGATAGGATATCTATCTTGTTGTATAAATTTGATCTTGATCATTTGTGTTTTACTAGCAAATAATTATATTGTCAGCATTTTTTATTAAAGAATTTTCCATTTACATTTAATGATATTGATATTTATATTTATATACAGTCTTTCCTATTTTATACATTCCAAGACAATCGTACTTAAGAAGTAAACTCCGGCCGCGCGTCGGAGCTGACACGCACAATTTTTTTAATGAAGTTTAATAAATCTTCCTATAGTTTTTCCTCACTTTTCTCCCACGCACGTTTTTAACTTAAAAATACTTACCGTGGTTTATACATAGGAGATATATGAATTGCAGACTTTCAATTAGAACGTTGCAAGACCCACAATTCCCCCATACATATTATTAGTTTATTTGTAAAAGTTTTGCCACCGTTCGTCACGAAAGCGATCGACACAGTGACATTTTCTGCGACTATGTTTATATTATTAACTACATCTCAAAAGTTATACAATCTATTGGTAATCTGCAAACTATAACTAGATTTGTAATTTTCTTTGAATATATATATATATATATATATATATATATATATATATATATATATATATATAGATATATATATGTATATTTTATTAGCGAGATTAAAAAAATTTAATCAATTTTGTAATTTCTGTTTTAATCTCATACGAACATCAAGTTCTGATGAAACTGGTGTCGCTTGCGCTGTACATTATTTATAAGAATCATTTCAAGCCATTTTGATCTCTTTGATAAATGAAAGCCAGTTCCAATATTTTTGTAGCGTAAAAATGAGATGAATATTATAAAATATAAATTTCATGCATCTAGCTGTTTTTGGTTAAGATGAACTTCCAAAAATAGTTAATTTTGCCACTGACAGTGCCACTAGCAGATCATCAAAACCTATCACTTCCAAGGTGCAAAAACTTATTTCCAGGAATCTGTTAAATGTAAAAAAATGCCAAACTCAAATATTAGTTTTAAATAAAAAACACTTTCTTTCGTCCTTACTAAAATTTTAACTAATTCTTGATACAGAAATTAACTGGACAAAGCTTTAGATTTCTAACGTTTTTATTGTTTAATTAACAGTACGATGTGGAAAATGCACATTTTTTTTCGCGTGAATTTTTTGGTGGCATCGTTTTTTCGAGTTTGGCTCAAGAATGTTGCGTCCCGAAGGACGTCGTGACGAAACTAGTAGGTGTATGCTCAAATCCAAGTCATCCTTCATATCACAAACAAAACAATATGTTTATAAAATTATAGAAGACATATCACAAGTCGAACTCCTCGTAGACGAGTAAATAAATAAACTTACAAAGTGGAACAGTATGGCTTGTATAATGTATTTCTTGACTACAGGACACCACAACAATATAAAGTTTCGCGCCCGTCGACCATTTCTCTTGTTCCAAAACCCAGCCTATCACCGCGAAACAAGGCCGCCTCATATTACCGCGCAGCGCTCCCGCACCGCTCGTCGCCTCTTCACAAAAGGACCAGCTCGTCCTGGCGCCGGGGAGAGAGCGTCTCCCGTTTCACGAGGCCACAAAAGGACGCGGACGCGCGACTCGCGAGCGCGCGACCGGAATAACTCGCTTCGCTTCGCTTTTTAATTATATCTTCGGACCCTGAATATCTCTCACGTAACGATTGTATGTTAAAGGATGATGTTTCATATCAATGAAATTACGTCCACGTTCATTTGTTTAACAAAGAAATACAAGACCAAAATTAAAATAAACGACTTTCTCATGATAGTGATGGTACGTTACGTAATCGGACGAATGTTCGTTGCATGTATCGTGATAAAAATTCGCCTTCGGTGTTCGACGACGTATTTATCTGCATACTTAAATATACTTCGAAATTTGCAGTGACAAATTTGTAAGGAAATTATTCATAGCAGAGAAATAAAACCAATTTATCTGGTAAATGTCATCCAAATAATTTCCCGGATTTTTCATTTTATTTACTACACTTACTTACTTACAAACAATAAGCCTTTAACCGTTTCTTTCTTAAATATTTCACTGTACTTAGCCACATTAGATTATTTTTTTATTCGTAACCACGCATTGTACTATCATGTTTTTTTATGACCTGGGTGTCGTCGTGGCTCTCAAAGTACCAACTCAGGTTCTTAATTTAGGATAAATTCCTTGTCGTTGCTTCTACCAGATTTTGATTGCACGAATTCATATTTTGATTTCTATATATTTATAGACGTTGATTTATCTATCTTCAAGGACTGTTTAGTCATTCGAGTGAAATTTCTGGCACAAAACCCTTTGATGTGGAGTAAAAAATAGACACGGTTTTATCAGCATTCGATTTGGTCCAAACGAAACGAATATTCGTGGTATATAACGAATATGTTGGCTATACTTATGAACAAACGAATATTCGCCGAATACCCGATAATTCAGCCACTGCAGAAAGAAACACAATCTCATTTACTAAATAAATGACGTGTTTAGATTATCCCTGTATAATTCAAAGTTAATTACTTTGCAACTTTGTTGGCATGTGCTAGAATGCAATTTGTCCCTAAATTAATCGAGTCTTACGCATGAATCGCTGTGACTAAACGCGCCAATATGCAACGTTAGCCCAGTGCGTCACATTACAAACGGGTAAAAATTGAATAATTATTCAGTAAATATACCATAATGATATTTACCTTCGTAATTATGCAATATCATATATATTATTTCTTAAAGGTGTTTTTGTGGCGTTTTACGCCATATCTCACTTAATTCTTCATCAAAATTAATGATTTAAACATCATTTTAAAGTTTATGTTCCTCGCCATTGACGTAAAATAGTTTAAAATTAATATTTTGGTTAAAAAATTGATTAAAATAATTTTTTTATAAAAAGCGTATTTTTATAAGTAATGCCATCTGATGATGGAATTCCTAATAAAAATATATCGTATATATTATTTCTCAATTAGCAGTGCCACCTGTTGATGGCATTCCTAATGATAAAACTATATTCAACTAACATTTAGTTATATTATTACTATTCGATCAAAGATATTGTGCGGAATATTCGCACGGGTCAGCTAGTATAAATTACAGTATTCAGTATATTTAGTAGTAAATGTAAAGTAAAATTCAGAAAAAAATACTTACCGAGGTTAATACCAGAATTGTGACAGCAAATTTGAAATAAAAGCAAATGATCACGTAAACGATTAGGATCACACAAAATAAAAAAAACCTTAAAAGAATAAGTCTTTATTTTAAAAGTGCATAATTGTTCCGAATAAATTTGAAGAATAAAAAGAATTTCAATCGATTTTCCGCAAACTACGTTTTCTGACATTCTTTGGTCACATCGTAAGAAACGAAGTATTGATGGATGGGCATTTGGAAGTTCAGAATCTAATTGACCCATAACTTCATACCGTTATGCGTTAGGCATACCGTCGCGCAATTTTGTAGTACGCCAGCAGAAAAACTAAAAATTAAACCAAACGCATTACAAGGACAGCTATACTCATCAAATAGATCAACAACTATCCATAAACCTCTTTTTATTAAGGCCATAGCACTTTGTCAAAAATGAATAATTGATGGTGATGAATTCAATATCTTTACATATAATAACTGTTTCTAATTATAGATTTTAATTTTAAATCTCTACATTGAGTATTCTTCTCATATATTTGTAAGAACTACTAATTGGTGGATATTTCAAAATTGTAATGCAGTATATGGGGGAGTAAAAAACAGTTGCACTTTAAATTTATAACATAAAAACCTTTCAAGCACGAGTAAAACTTGAACTACAAGGGTTTAATACCAATTTTGGTATTTATAAATATTTATGGGTACATAGTGTTTCTATTAAATGTTTACAAATTCACAACATGTATTGCCAACTATATCTTTCGTAGGCGTAAAAACATGATTCATATTTCAAAAATTATAATATCTAGGATAATCGCTAATATCTACAGTTTTTCTAAAACTTCTGTATATGCTTCCAAAAATTCTATTTTTAACGATTTCAGTTTGAGCGGGATGAACATACTTTTTGCATATTTGTCAGTATATTGTTAAATATATACCATCAAAAATAATGAAAAAAAATTGTTTGTCACCCCCCCCTCCCTTAAACTATACATAGAACTGAAAAAATCTCGAGTATTAATTTGCCCCCATAAATTTGACCACCTGAGTGATCTTATAAGGGTCCCCATTTCAAAGTTAAAAATAACATTTTAGATACAATAAAATCAACAGTACTTCCTAGCATCCCCAACATTTTTTCATCTTTTCATGTACACATTTTACCAAAACTTGACCAAGTTACCTGGCCACACTTACGCCCACCACGTCACCGGCGAAAGGCGCAAACATTCCGCGGGTGCGCAGCGCACACTGCCGATTGCCGCTGGCGACAGCGCCGCAGCACAAAAACCAAGCGCCGCCTGAACTTCCGTCGGTGAGCACGAGGCGGCAACGGCGCAATACGAATCGCTATTTGAGGTCAGAGCCGTTTCCAATTTCGAGCGCGCCGACCACGACAAAACGCCCGCGACTGCTGAATCGTACACGGTACACAATAGAATTAGCGTCTTACCTGCTAAACGCGAAGTTTTCAGCGTCTCATTAAAGCGACACATTATATTTCTCTATCGGGATCAAAATGGTTGCCGGGTGTGAACAATGCGATGTCATGAACGGATTCCATAGTGAATTAATTCGTTATAACTACAAACTGAATCAGAGATAGATCCGCAAAAGAAAAGTAATTTACTATATGAAAATGGCAATTTTCAACCTTTACAGTCTTTCTGAAAACTTACGTAACAACTATCTATCAAAATTAGTACGAAAGGATGAGTAAATAATGTATAAAAAACTTGAAAAAAACTTATGAAAAAAAAGATAATTTTATAAGGAATATTATAAGTCTTTTGTTTAGACAAAAAGCTAATTTTTTTCTCCAGTGATTTTTTGATATTTCTTTGATTTGCTCAAGCATCAGATTTGATGGCACGTTCTCGTCGACGCCATTCCTATTAAAAAGGTCTGTATGAATCCACAAATTTTTCGAATTTTGGGAATTAAAATGAGCTCACTAAATAACTACGCATTTCTATCGTAAATATCCAACGAACACAAGTATATAAGAATACCCAATAAGAACAAACATGTGAAAAAAGACTGTATTTTAATAAACCGCCTTTAAGAGAGCGAATATAAAGCACCTGATGAATCATAACAAGCGGCTGCATCACGCTATTGCGTGTAAAATTAGTTTAAACGTTTTAAAACGCAACATGTATTGCAAATTATTGTTTGTAATGAAATATTTTGTATGATGGATTCGGATTGCTTACTAATTCCATAATCATTTTAAAAAAACCACTAAAATTAGAAACATACATAAATACACCACAGGATTCTAAGTATAACTGTTTATCTATTAGCCTGTAGCTCAATATAGGTAAAATAGTATTTAACAACGCTTCTTTTAGTGTTAAGATAATTAGCTTATGCGATATAATGCTCGTATTGGTATACACATGAAGCACTGACGTCTACAAAATTTTGCGCGTGAAACTGACAAAAACTAGCTAAATAATCGAGCAAAAATGCATTAACTGAAAGTATTATTAATAACGGATACTATGTAAAGATGATTATGCTAAGCTCAATAAGGACGAATTTGTAAAACAATTCTATGATACAGTCAAAAACATATGTTTGTGCAAATGTTACAACACACAAAATTTGTATTCGTAAATCTCTTTTTCAACCTATTTACCGCATCAATTCTGGTGTCACCGAATCATTTCCATTCCCAAGCGCAAACAGATTAAAGTCCAACATCGCCCTCTCCATCCTCCCCCTCCCATCCAAAGGCCGCGCCGGCGACCCAGCCGTGCGACTCTCGCGAAACGCAGCGCGACGAGACACGAATTCAGCCGACGTTGATGGATGGAACGAAAAAGATAAATAAGCACAGCGTACCGAATTCGAGACACAAATAAGTAACCAGAAGAATCAATTAATCAGCAGCGGCCTGAATGAACACGCAAGCTTTACCGCTAGAAGAGACCGTCTTCCTGTACGAGAAAGTAGTCTAGCTGACAGAGCAGTGAACCGTGATAATTTGAATATTTATTACTTTGCTTGGCAGCTCTTGTACTCGCGTCTTGCAACCGTTTGTTGTTGGCTTTATTTATTGCCATCGTATTAAGGCAATTACTTATGGCGTAGAAAAAGCTGAATATAATTGAATGCAACGAGTGGTTAGTTGCATTAACAAAACTAAATAGAAAGTTGACAAAATTTGCTCTAACACAATATAAAATATTCACAAACACGAGCTGATAGCGAAATCAACCTAGTGTAGCAGTGAGTGTACTGAAATTGGAAGCAACGTCGTGCAGTATTTATTTGAACGGATTTGACTTTCGAGTAGCTGTGGCTCCTGACAGTTATTACACGTAAAATATGTTTAAAGTTTTAACTTCATCAAGCTTTCAAAGAATTCAAAGTTATATTAACACATCACGAGCCGATAGCGAAATCGATCTAAGGTAGCAGTGAGTACACTGACTTTGGAAGCAACGTCGTACACAGAATTTCTACATCGATTTGAGTCAATATTTAAACGAATTTAATTTTAAACTAGCTGTGGGTTAATGGCAATCATTACCCGTAACAAGTGTTTTAACTTACCAAGTTTAAAGAATTCACAATTATATTAACACATCACCAGCCGATAGTTTAGTCAACCTAATATAGCAGCGAGTGCACTGACTTTGGAAGCAACGTCGTGCGCAAAATGTCTACATTGATTTGAGTCATTATTTAAACGAATTTAATTTTAACTTAGCTGTAGGTTGATGGCAGTCATTACTCGTAATGAGTTATGTTTTAACTTCGCCAAGGTTAAACATTTCAAAATTATGTTAACACATACTGATTACAATAATCACGTTTTGCAACAGTGCCAGAACTTTTTACAGATTAAACACTTACCAATACCGGGAAAGATGTGGTTCTAGTTAATTTTTTTCTTCCAATCAATTTTATTTTTAATGACAAATATATATTTTTAAAATAATCATTGCGTACTCGTTCACTTTATACTACACTCGGAATGGTATAAAACAACAATGCTTGCAGCAAATTCGGTACACGGTCCAACAGCGTTTTTTATTATTCAATATATTCATATTTACAGAGTGAGACGCTTAAACAAGACTAGTCCTTTACCTATAGCATTTTTCAAAATTGTATATATCTCAACTGTAAACAAGCACAATTTAAGATACATACACATGTACACATACAGTGCTAAAGCTGATTAAGTGCCAAATTGTCGCCTCTCTCTCTCCCATGTGCAAGCCCGCCCACAAACCCACATAAGAGCCCATTCCATATAAGAAGAGAGGTCCAAGATTCCGCGGAATAGAAGGGTTGCAAGTTAAATAATAAAACTATTTTTCTCTTTTGAAATAATCCCCCTTAAGTGCAATACATTTATTAGGTCTTGAAATTAATTTTTCTAAACCATCAAAAAATTTTTGTTTGTCTTTGTCCTGAAAATGAGCTGAAATTGCCTCCTTCACGTCACCGTCGATCTTAAATTTTCTTTCTCGCAGCTCTTTTTTCAGGTTTGGGAACAAGTAAAAATCGCTGAAAGTTAGGTGTAGTTATAAGGTGGATAAATCAGCGATTTAAAGCTGAGCTTGTGAACAGCATCCATCGCAACTTTGCCTTTGGGAACCGGCGCGTTGTCTTTCAAAAGCACAACCCTAGCCAGTTTTCCGCATCTCCTTTTCTTGATAGTTTCCTTTCACCCAAAATATGGTAGCGTAGTACTCTCCAGTGATAGTGGTACCTTTTTTATAGTTGATCAATAAAATCCTTTCACAATCCCAAAAAAAGGTTGCCATCAATATTCCACCAGATTCCGAGATCTTAAACTTTTTAGGGGGTGAAGTGCCCTTTTTGTGCCATTGCATCGACTCCTGCTTGAACTCAAGTTTATAGTGATGAACCCAAGTTTCATCCCCGGGTATAATTCTCTCCAAAATCGACGTAGATACGTCAGTACACAGCTTCAATAACTCCTTAGACGCCTCAACTCGTTGCTGTTTTTGCGGCAGCATAAACATTCTCGGGACCCATCTTGCACTGACTTTAGTCATGCCAAGATGGTTGTGTAGAATTCTCAAAATGTTGTATCTGATACACCAATTAACGCAAAAAGTTGTTTCTTCTACAGGCGAGCATCTTCCGATACAAGTTTTTTGACTTATTCGAAAATATCCGACGTCGTGACCTCAAATGGATGTCCTGGGCGGGTGTCGTTTTCAATCTAATCTTGACCTTGTTTAAATAGACCATGTCATTTGTAAATCATAGTTTTACCCGGGCAACGATCTCTGTAAATAACTCCCATTTCCCTTATGATGGTTTGAGGATTTTTTCCTTGCTTGATGAGGAATTTTATCACAGCGCATAGTTTGATTTGCTCCATGTTCGCAGTTCACTTTCAGGTTTATTTTTTTTAGGGATGATTTATTAATGAATAAAGTTAGGGACTTGAAATTTGACACATATACCTCTAATGAGTTCCTAATTAGAGCGGTACCAAAAAATAATGTATCCCCTCTCCTACCTTCCCCTTTATTCCGCGGACTTTTGGACCTCCCCTCGTAGCACCGACTACAAGTCTCTCAAAAGTTTAGTAGCAGTGTTTTGCATATTTATATATGTTCGAAAACGATATTTTAGCGTAAAAGCATCAACTAAGTACACATTTCTTTATATCTGGTATGTGATGTTCGTTTTTTATTCAATAGTTGTTTGAAGTCGGTTCAATTTTATAGTTAAAAAATTGTATTTTCTTTTTTAGTGTTTATGATATCCTTTGTTACCTAGTATGTCACGAAGCCACGAAAAAATCATTAATATCTCATTAACTGAAGGCGAAACAAGCATTTGGGGCGTTTGATAAACACAAATATATTATGCTTTCCTATCTACCTACTAATATCCTAGTTGCTTCATGTATACTTCTAAATGTTTGCTTACCTGTCTACTAATACTCTAGTCGCTTCGTAACTTCATATAAGTATACCTATACATACTCGCCTATTTGACTACTAATATCCTATTTGCTTCAGATCTTTGTGGATTTACATATACTTACCTATCTCCCCATTAGTATCTTAGTTGCCTCAGATCCATGTATATACATATATATTAAATATTTGCCCTAACAGTACCCTAGCTGTCTTATGACTATATACCTATACACTATTACCTAACTGTACAAATATCATAGTTGTGTCATGCCTGTATATACTTATCTAACTATTAATATCCTAGTTGTATCATGTTTTTATTTGTACTTGTACATACATTTAGTACTTACTAACCTATTTAGTTTCCTACTTTCTTGCTTACATCGATACAAGTGAAACTAGTCCGTAGTTGATGAACCTACTCCTTACAATTGAGGATTTTCCATTTGACGAGTATTTGCCTGAAAATATGTACTTTTATCACACATAAATTAGAGAAATGCCTGAAAATGAGCCCTGTCGATGAAGTTTGTTGTATTATGACTAGTCAGACTAAAAAAGGCCAAACTAAAGAATATCTAAAGCCAAATATCTCAATTCTTAGACATTTCTTTCTTTGCTTTCAACTTAGTCAATTTCCTTCTTTCCAATAATATATGATACTATTAGTTTCACAGTGTAATTTTAGTCATGTCTTACATATATACGGAATTAAATTAAATCTTCCTCATAATTCAGGTGACAAATTGAGAAAATCATAAAGACACCACTGTCCAAAGTGCAGTCTCTGTGCAGAATGCAAACCGTGCATGACAAAGTGCATAAGGTAAAAATATAGTGATTACGCAACTACACGTCAGCACGCGTGTAAACTGAATGAGCATCATCGACCGGCAAACCGAGCGCAGAATAAACAAATTGCATAAGTCCTGAGTCGACATTTAATGCCAATTAGCACAACATTCGCCGCTGTGGACGTCGCCAGGGCAAACGTCCGCAATGTGGGTTACTTAACGCGGCACGGGCGGCTCGCAGCAACTGATACCGCATCGGGCGGCCGGCTGATAATATTGCATTACAGTCAACGACACTCGCAGACAGGCAGAGACCTTATTATCCATTCGTGTCGAATGCTAGTAGATGCGGGATGCTAAGTTCTATTCGTACCATAACACACATGTAAGTATTATATAACGGAGGAAACCTTAACTAACATTATAAATGCAAAAGTTTGAATGGACGGAATGTACGAATTGCCGATTGTTACACTATAACTCCATTATTTGTACACGGTCTACACGAAACTTACAGTTTGAATGGACAGAATGTACGAATTGATGATTGTTACACTATAACTCCATTATTTGTGCACGGTCTACACGAAACTTACAGTTTGAATGGGCGGAATGTACGAATTGACGTTTGTTACATTATAACTCCATCATTTGTGCACGGTCTACACGAAATTTGGCATACCAATAGACTATGATACTGGATTAACATATAGGCTTTAATACTTTTTATCCCGAAATCTAATACAGTTCCTGACATATAGCATCCATTTTTATGATGTTCACTAGGTTCTGTAGGATCACATAATATAGTTTGTAAAATGTTATGGAAAAAAAATTATGGAATTTTGATCTTAGTATGTATTAACTCATACCATATGTCGCGAATTTCCAAATCCGAATGTGGTACCCGTGGCCATCCCCGCGGGATAGCATACAAAGTTTTCTCCTTTTTATAACACGACCACGATATTACTACTGAACGCGGACGGATTTTGAAAATATTAGAAATGAGATTAATTATAGTATGGATTGACGCATAGGCTATAATACTGTGGTCCACACAAACGAAGTCGCGGACAGAAGCTAGTGTAAAATAAAACTCAGAATCTGCCTTAGAATATGATGCTGAAGTAAAACTACAATAAAGAAGTCAAAAGCAGACGTTAATTTTATTTTTTATTTAAAATCTGTTTTAATCCACGGACACAAAATTATAAAATATTTCCGTTTTTTGAGTGAAACTTCTTACGATGCGCCTCGACGTGAAAAAGTATACGCTAGTATACTGGCGAAAAAGACACGGCCGAATGTCCCGACATACATCCATGGTCGGGCGTCTTTACGCGCCTTCACTGGTTGCCGTCTTTTCTTGTTTTATATGGTTTATAACCTGGCGCGACTTGAACGTATTGAATTTTGAATTTCTTTAATTATATGCCATGGACAGTTTGATGTTTATACAAATGTATTTGTATAGTAGGCAGACACTTTGATTAAAAATATCACATCGATTAATTACATCAAAAAGTTTAATATCACTAGCAAAGAATTGTGTTATATTCACATATCAAAAACAAAAGCAACGCGACGTCTGTGTATAGATTAGTAGTTTTTTTTATATATGGACCCATTTCCGGGAACTTCGTCACTTTTAAGAATATATTTTTGATCAAGCACACAAAGGGTTAAACTAATTGCACGTATACAAAAATTTCTTCGCCTGCACTAGAGACACAATATATGACTTGTATTCTCATTATAAAATCAATGATTTAAAAAATCATAGGCTTTCATTTAATAACCATACAATCATAACGTAAAAATAGCTTCAATTTAAGACTAGGATTTAAAAAAATTAAATATGTAATAAAGAAGGCTCAAAAATTGGACATTTTCATGTTTCTAAAGCTTAATAAAAAACACTTATTAATACATAAACACATAAAGCCCGTGAATATTGTGATTAGAAAAGCTTTTAGCGCGCACCTTTTTATGTTGTCTTTTAAAATGGGCACGCTATCACATTTCCTTTATTACATCCGTTAAATTAAAATTGGAACGCGCGACCCATGTTTTGAACACTACCGTATAAAAACGGTTAGCTATATTGGAACTCATCAACATCGTTAACGAAATGCACAAAACATATTTTCGCGTAAACACGGAAGCTGAGGAGCGACCAAGCATTGGTAGTTTTCCTTTGTTTTTAAAGTCAAATTCGTATTTTCAAGGGAGAAATACGGATTGTTTATATTCAAATATTTTTACACTATAAAGAGGCAGTTTGTAAGTTTGGATGTACGAGATAATCTCTATATAATACGAGATGATCAATATTTAGAATTGACCTTCAGGATGAACATAGGTCGTATTTCATTATTTTTAATTTAAGTAATTTAAAATGATTTTTAAAAGTAAATTAATTATATTGAAAATTTAAATTAATGTAATAAATTGAAAAAATAAACATTTTAATATTTAAATTTTTTTTAAAGTAAATTATATTTGAAAATAAGTTTTAAAAACTGAAATTAAATTGAAAAAAAAAATTAAACACTTATTTTTATTTTAATTATTATAAAAATAAAATTGACGATTTAAAATAAAACTGAAGCTGATCAATTATCGTTGCGATCTATTATTTCTCCCAACCTATGAATAGATTTAATCAACGAGTTGCAGTCTGCATTGAGTCGCCATAATATATGCATTCGCCATTTCAAATACAGTTTAGTGTATAACTTTTCATCAGACAACATAAAATATAATTCACGCCGACCGCACTCCACATAATCAACATCAAAGAAGACACAATTCACCTATACGAATATACCTAAACGAAGTTACAGTCTTATTAGTCGACGAGGACAAAGGACCTAGGGATATAGTGATTCATTGTAAAGATGGTTACCTAAAATGAGTATCTGAATTACACCGTGCTTACGATCCTTTACAATACCCTTTAATGTTTGTGAAAGGCGAAGATAATTATTATTTGACAATCCCTCAACATAATTCAGCCAGGAATAAAACTCAATGATCAGAGCTGACTGTTTTAATCTTCTACATTATTACCGAGATGTGTTTATGACAATACCCTTTAATGTTTGTAAAAGGCGAAGATAGTTATTATTTGACAATCCCTCAACAAACTAAAAGGAAAAAGGAATAAAACTCAATGATCAGAGCTGACTGTTTTAAACTTCTGCATTATTATCGAGATTTGTTTAGTTAATACTGTGTCAACATGAGGGCTAAAATTACATCAGAAGACTAAATTACATATGTAAAAATCAACAACACCTGAGAGCTGACGACTATATACATCTACGAGCTGTTTAAGTCAGGATGCTAATACGAACCTGCAAATATTGAACAATACGTCATCTTGCCTTTAACTTTCACGGGATCCCCGCGTTATATGTATAAAAAAACTTAGGATGTCCGAAATTATGGGAGACCGATTTATTTGTGACATTTACTTGCTTCCGGAATGGCTAGAGATTAAGGAAGAGCTATTACCTGGCCATTTGATGGTTATAACATAATTTCAAGGTTATTTCATTTAAAGATGAAGAAAATTGTTATCCACAAAAGACGAGATATTCTGTAAAGGCAAATAAAATATGCTCAGTGTCGAGTAGCTAAAACGCGGATTACCACTCTGTCATATGTTGTTTTGGTTGGGAAGATAAATATAACCAGATGAAATTGATAGTGTAATAGTTAGGACCCTGCGGAGATCAAAATATAGCATCACCGTCTATGAAAAAATGTTTCTTAAAAAAATATCCTCGGCGTTTCGTCAACGACACTCAGGCTGGAGAGGATGGTTATCCAGTATATGGTCGTCGTGACGCTGAAAATGGATATCGGAATGCAACCTTCAACATCAGAGGAAAAACGGTTATTACAGACAATAGGTTGATTATCCCGTAAACCCCAACGTCATGTCGATAATTTAACGCCCACATTAATCTAGAATACTGTCAGTCAGTTCAGGTGATCAAATATATGTGAAATTATATTAATAAAGAACCAGACCAAACTACTTTCAGCGTCAGAAATCCGCATGACAATGTGGAAAACTATTTGAATGGCCGGTACATATATATGGATTGTTTAATGATACTCTTATAGTCACAAATAGAATTCTATGCGGGCGAAGCCGCAGGCACAGCTAGTATTAGATAAAACTGTTCAAATTGTATGCACCGTGTAGTCGTTTTAAAAATGTTCTGAATTATTCTGAACTCTCTAATCGTATTTCATTTTTGTATTCAGCTGAATAAATAAGGGTGTTATTTTTTTTTTAAATACATGCCTTAACAAAAATATAGTGAAGAGCAAGCTGTTTGCAAAACAGAATTGTAATACAATTTTAACTAAAGTTATTAATTGCTAATAATTCAGGAGTTTAAATCGATATTGTCTAGTCCTTTAAAGCGCGGTGTTCACTAAGAAGACACTGCTATTCAATTTATTTCTAGTAGCGTTTTGCAGCGATTGTATTGAAATGAATAATTAATTATAAAGGAATTAAAAAAAGGAATTGAAAAGCACTACGTAAAATTCGTAGGTAATATTAATTATATACTCCTCGAGCTACATGTAATAGTATGGTAAGAAGGACATGTCCGCGCATCACGGAGAGACCATTAGGTTAATTTTAATAAAAAAATTACACTTTATACTATACAGACTTCGAAAAATTCTGTATTGGAAGTAATTAAAATTAAAACTCAACTCCATTACTATTTAATGAATTAACAAATAATTACGTAATTGACAGCGACATCTGTTTCTTTTATAAGTAACCGTCCTAAATAGTGGTTTTATAATTTTCCACTAGATGGCGGTATATATTTTATTTTTAACAATTTTTAAAAATATTAATAACGCATTTATATTAAAATATTAGTAAATGCAGTATCATCACTATCACATTCTAGAGTAACCTCCTGGGTGCTCTCCAGAAGTATAAAAGTGTGAAGATCTAAAAAAGTGTAATAAAGCATAACTTTTCCAGATTTAAAAGCTAACAAAATTGCTGGAACATTTGATTAATCCATAAAATTAAATGTCTATTAATATAAAAAAAACACATATTTTATAATTTATTTAACTTTCTCGACTGCTTTCATTTACATTTTTTATATAAAAATCTTATTATTATTGACAGAATACCGCTGTAAAAATTATTTTGACCAATATTTATTTAAATAGGATGCGAGAAGTGCGGTCTTAAGAAAATATCCTTTAAGATGGTATAAATACAGCATAACGTGATCTTGGTACATCATCTAGATACAATAAACTCATCTCCAGCAATCAACTGTATCCAGAAACCTCCACATTACTACAGTTCTAGGTACACGAACGGACAGCGCCGTCGCGTCTGAGGTCCGCGGACGCGGGGTCAGCGGCCGCGCGCGCGCTTACGTAACACGAACTGCGGCGACGTTGCCGCGCGCACCGTGTCATTGTACGGCACGCGATCCATCTTCACGGAGAGAGGGTCTCATCTTCTCCGCCGGTGCATGCTACGGCGGCTGAAGCGAAGCCAACGTAGTCTCGGGTGCAACACGAGTTCTTACTTCTTATCGCCACACTTAACATTAAAAAATTTAGTGCGCCTAAGAGCACACGGTCCAAGTGAAAACTTTATCAACCAATGTAAATCGTACGATTTTGAATACGAAAATTAAAAAAGGAGTAAAATTATTTCAAAGTAAGATATTATTTAGTAGTATATACAATACAAATAATCACATCTGTTCCACTTTGAAACCAAATATATTGTTTGATATTGCTAAGGAGGCGGTTCAGACCAGGAAAACCGAATGAAGAATAGACATGTACAAGCACACTCAATCTAGTATCTGACTCATCGGAGCAACCACGACAACTCTGTCAAGAGTGCACGACTGAGAAGAATATTATAATTAAAATAGCCTAACTTGATATACATAAAGTGTTTTTTATAAGATTGATTATATATAAAGTGTGTAATAATATACACATATAATATTGAAATCAATTTCTTTACGAGACGGTGAAAACAAAATTGAAGCAAAACGTTTTAAAATCAGTTTACATTTTTAATTTATATAACTTTCATTAATAATTATTTAACTGTGCCGAGCTGTATTTATTTAAAACGAATGGGATACGATAAGTTTGTTGACAACTTACATATAGTACAATAAAACAAATTCAATGTTCATTTCAACATCTCTACATCACAAAACGTTTATTAAAATGAAAAATAATTAAAAATTGTCCAATTTTACTTCATGTCATAATATTTTCAAACAAACAATTTACAGTTTTTTACTTAGTAGTTAACTATTGATAGACACAAAACTTCACGTCTTTCCACTCATTATTAGTCATCCGATTATTTGCGTGTCGAATCCTCTCAAATAATCGTTTCAGAATTCCGGAATTCATGCCTTAATAAAGTGTGGTAGGTTTTTCTTTATATATAAGCCACCTATGAAACAATCACTGTCAACGCGTCTTAAATAAAATATCGACTTGGCGGCCAGCGATATTTGTGTTCAGTGTAAAGTTATGTATGTCAAATTGCAATACATACATCGCAGGGGCAACAGACATGATCTTACTTTGGAGTCTCACTCGCCTGAAAAACAAACGACTTGCGAACAAGAATATTAATGTGATCTTGCAGTCATCCGACTCCACACCTTAATATACGAAAGTTCGTAGAGCATTTTTCAGAAAATTTAAGTAAATTTCGAAAAATCGAAGCAATATATAAAATTTTCTTTTCGTTGTTCATTATCTGATACACTTTGATTCAAATTGATTCAAAACATTTTGAGCAAAGAATTTGTTGATATTTTATCTTTTATATTTTTCCAAATGCATGTATTTTTATATAAAAATAATGTAATTTGGTACACCAAAGAGTTAAAGTGGCAACCGAAGTTTCACAAACATAGAGTACTATCTCCCTTTAATGTAAATAAACATTGTCATCCGATAGTGGGTGTACTCTAGGAGTTGTTTTGAACTTATTCCCATTATCATGAAAACCAAAACAGTTCTGTAGGAATGTAGCTGTAAATTAGTACAGTAGTCGCTGTAATCCGATTTCTAAGCACTAGACACGTAAAAACTTGGACAAAATTTAGTCTAACGATATTAATGCTATATAATGTTTGTTCTATAAGAATGTAACACCAAAATTATAAGACTACCTACAACAGGCCAGCATTTCCTATCGTCATGAAGCAAATAGCATATTTGATTTATAAAAATGAATTAAAAGCAACAGTAACGATGAAGATCTACTCTTTCTATATTTTGATCCATGAAAGTGAGAAGATAATATGGCGCTGAAAAATGCGCAAATTTAAAAATGGCCACAATTCTTTCGGAAATCAAAGAACGATATGTATACGTCATAACAGAATTTCGTCCTGTTGACATCTAAATAGAGAAAACTAGCTTCTTCAATTCTTTCACTTCTCTAAACATATTTACTGTTGACGAAGGACTTGTCACCGCCGAATTTACAATTTTTCAGCTGATACTTCTGAAGACGAAATAGCTCTCAAAAGTTTATTTCGAACGATTATCGTGTATCATTTTCTACATTAAATGTATATTTATGGACAACGTGTTAAGCCGCCAGTTATTAAACAATGTATATAGTTCATACCAATTGAACAGACGATATTGAATTGAACAGAATAGATATAAGAATATAAACATATAAACGATACGTCCCCTTAGCCTCTGAACAATTATTTCAATACAGTTTCGTCCATAGTCCACCCTAAGAGGCGACGATGAATTAGTGAAACGAAAAAAGGCGACCCGTTTCCGCAATGAACTCTCATTAACTTTCTACTTTAAAAAAACTCTATATAAGACCATAACGCAAACTGAATTTGTCAGATTCGTTAAAAAACAAATCTAAAACTCAAGTATTGTTTTTCGAATATTTCTTTTGAAGAAGAAGTTTAAAAAAATATACAGAAATAATGTAAATCGTAGTAGGTTATTTAATCAAAAAATTATAAAAAGGAATTATTACCAACCTTAAGGTGTAATCACTACCTACAAGATAAAATAATATTTAATTAATATTCGTACTAAAGTGTCGCGGCGCTGACAGAAGTCCGTCCGCACCGTACAAAGCAGAGGAAGTAACACCAATTGTGATTGTCCAAATAAGACGCGGCCTGTAATTAAATCATCCCATAAACTCGGCGTGGCCGTTCTCAAACAATGACTACTTCATAACGTCACGTGTGGTCTGCGTATTTAGCTAAAGCGGCGAGGTAACCTTGGCTCGGAAAGTGTTGATTCTTATAAGTACGTTAAAATTTTCAAATATTTTCGCTATAAACTACTCATATCTTACTAAAGGAGTCCTTGTATTGTGCCATTTATCATTTTTAGTATAAATATTGTGTATCTGTCGCGTGGGCGATACTGCCTGCACTGTGCTCCGAGTCACGATAGTAGATTTTTAATTCTCGACTGAAAATCTGTAATTAGTTTTTAGTCAAACTTGCGAAGTATATACGACATGGACCTCTCCCGTAAATTAATTTAATTGAGACTTTGAATAAACATAGAATAAATAAGAATCTATTAATACACGAAACGAACCTTAGAGAAAGGTCGATAAAAAAATTAATGGTATTTACGCAACGAACGTATATTAGACGCTTATAGAAGCAATATTTCGTCTTTACCACGTGATTTTACATTCACCTGAAAATACTGGATTCGCTTATTACGCTAAGAAACCAGAACAAACTCGAAGGCATATTTGTATTATTTCTCTTCAAATAAATTACTAAAAATTATTAAAAACCGGTCAATTGCGTTTCGGAACACGCACAAAATAGGGTTGCGTAGCTTTCTAAATCTCTCGAAAATAACCTAAATTAATCGAAACATCATTTAGGGCTTATAATCACGTGATGAAAAGTTAAAAGGAGTAAGAATAAATCTTGCATTACTTTGAAAATTAATATTTCGCAGATGGAGCTTAAAAAGAAAAAAAATGACTATGATATACTCCATTAGATAAGGATATGCAAAAAAAAATCGCCCCAATAACATGCATGTACTTTAATAAAAAAATTATTTTATATATTATTATACACTAATTGAGATTTATATATAAAGCATACACTTGCAAAAAATTTAATTTACTTAGGTCCAAAACTGTAGAAACTTTTAAAACAGAAGAACAGACTGACACGGCGAAATTGTAATCGAGTTTTACTACAGAACGCTAAAAATATTCATATATTCTTGTGAAAACAAGATTAAAAAAATAGTAAAATTAACATTACAATTCCCAAAAAATACTTTTGCCTCACAAAATACATAATATACATATTTAAAAAAATACATATTTCGCTAGTAAATAAATTTACATGATATGATTTCTAACGAAATATTTTTCTAAACAGTAAATAAACACACAATTAAATGAAACTACGGGATGTAGTATTATTTCTACTTTCTTTAAGTTCTTTACCACGACCTAGGTTTCGTTGTATTACAACGAAATATATTTGGCGTTAATTTTGTAGAAATTCATTATTCACAATTAAATGAATCTACGTGATGTAGTATTTTTTCTACTTTCTTTAAGTTCTTTACCACGACCTAGGTTTCGTTGTATTACAACGAAATATATTTGGCGTTAATTTTGTAGACATTCATTATTCACAATTAAATTAAACTACGTGATGTAGTATTATTTCTACTTTCTTTAAGTTCTTTACTACGACCTAGGTTTCGTTGTATTACAACGAAATATATTTGTCGTTAATTTTGTAGAAATTCATTATTCACAATTAAATGAATCTACGTGATGTAGTATTATTTCTACTTTCTTTAAGTTCTTTACCACGACCTAGGTTTCGTTGTATTACAACGAAATATATTTGGCGTTAATTTTGTAGAAATTCATTATTCACAATTAATTGAAACTACGGGATGTAGTAGTATTTCTACTTTCTTTAAGTTCTTTACCACGACCTAGGTTTCGTTGTATTACAAAGAAATATATTTGGCGTTAATTTTGTAGAAATTCATTATTCACAATTAAATGAAACTAGGTGATGTAGTAGTATTTCTACTTTCTTTAAGTTCTATACCACGACCTAGGTTTCGTTGTATTACAAAGAAATATATTTGGCGTTAATTTTGTAGAAATTCATTATTCACAATTAAATGAAACTAGGTGATGTAGTAGTATTTCTACTTTCTTTAAGTTCTTTACCACGACTTAGGTTTCGTTGTATTACAAAGAAATATATTTGGCGTTAATTTTGTAGAAATTCATTATTCACAATTAAATGAAACTAGGTGATGTAGTAGTATTTCTACTTTCTTTAAGTTCTTTACTACGACCTAGGTTTCGTTGTATTACAACGAAATATATTTGGCGTTAATTTTGTAGAAATTCATTATTCACAATTAATTGAAACTACGGGATGTAGTAGTATTTCTACTTTCTTTAAGTTCTTTACCACGACCTAGGTTTCGTTGTATTACAAAGAAATATATTTGGCGTTAATTTTGTAGAAATTCATTATTCACAATTAAATGAAACTAGGTGATGTAGTAGTATTTCTACTTTCTTTAAGTTCTATACCACGACCTAGGTTTCGTTGTATTACAAAGAAATATATTTGGCGTTAATTTTGTAGAAATTCATTATTCACAATTAAATGAAACTAGGTGATGTAGTAGTATTTCTACTTTCTTTAAGTTCTTTACCACGACTTAGGTTTCGTTGTATTACAAAGAAATATATTTGGCGTTAATTTTGTAGAAATTCATTATTCACAATTAAATGAAACTAGGTGATGTAGTAGTATTTCTACTTTCTTTAAGTTCTTTACTACGACCTAGGTTTCGTTGTATTACAACGAAATATATTTGGCGTTAATTTTGTAGAAATTCATTATTCACAATTAATTGAAACTACGGGATGTAGTAGTATTTCTACTTTCTTTAAGTTCTTTACCACGACCTAGGTTTCGTTGTATTACAAAGAAATATATTTGGCGTTAATTTTGTAGAAATTCATTATTCACAATTAAATGAAACTAGGTGATGTAGTAGTATTTCTACTTTCTTTAAGTTCTATACCACGACCTAGGTTTCGTTGTATTACAAAGAAATATATTTGGCGTTAATTTTGTAGAAATTCATTATTCACAATTAAATGAAACTAGGTGATGTAGTAGTATTTCTACTTTCTTTAAGTTCTTTACCACGACCTAGGTTTCGTTGTATTACAAAGAAATATATTTGGCGTTAATTTTGTAGAAATTCATTATTCACAATTAAATGAAACTAGGTGATGTAGTAGTATTTCTACTTTCTTTAAGTTCTTTACCACGACCTAGGTTTCGTTGTATTACAAAGAAATATATTTGGCGTTAATTTTGTAGAAATTCATTATTCACAATTAAATGAAACTAGGTGATGTAGTAGTATTTCTACTTTCTTTAAGTTCTTTACCACGACCTAGGTTTCGTTGTATTACAAAGAAATATATTTGGCGTTAATTTTGTAGAAATTCATTATTCACAATTAAATGAAACTACGTGATGTCGTATTATTTCTACTTTCTTTAAGTTCTTTACCAGGACCTAGGTTTCGTTGTATTACAACATCTTCAGGTGGGTTATTAGCAAATATTTTTGCTACTACTATATCACGTAGTTTCATTTAATTGTGAATAATGAATTTCTACAAAATTAACGCCAAATATATTCAATAGTAAATAAATTAAATAACTATTTTCTGAAGTGGTATTTACTGCAGGTGAATTAAAGCGAAACGTACCATTGGTTATAATTCATATTGTCAAAGTTTCGTCTGTCAATCACGGTATATTCATCGGATTACCGTAGAAGGAATTGGCCGAGAAAAGTGTTTAGACTTTCTGGCATTAGTCACGAGATCTTACAAAATTCACTAAGCTATCGGAGCAACGCAAAGTTTCATCTAACGTTGCCGTTAACCGACATTTTTCCACCGACTCTAACTGTACGTAATCTCAAGAACGCCCGTTATCAACGAACAGCGGAACTCACAAGACAATTACATTACGAATCAACGGTCGTTAACAATGCATTAGGCGAATCACGTCGAACATTTGGTAATTAAAATACAGTAGCGCAGTATGACAGCGGCTGTCTGATCTAATGCGACAAAATTGTATGACTAATAACGATTAATTACATAAATATATTAATTTACATCTAATGTTTTTCCCTTCATATACGAGTAGATTTCCAATACGCCCTTAGGCCGGATGATAATTTAAATTAAATAAATAGAAAAATAAAAAGCATTAAAAATAAGATTTTAATGCGGTTTATTTTCCTATGTATAACCTCGATTCTTTCACTCGGTTTCATTCCTATATACGAATAGTAATAGAGAAGATATTAGTTAAAAAAAACTATAGTTTTAGAAAGAAACTCAACACTTGCTTTTGTTACTAAAGAACCCAGTTGAGACAAATCAAACGAGCCCAACTCGATCTGTTTCCTGGATAAAATATGTAATAAAAGGGCTCATTGAGACAAGTCAAATGAGCACAAACCCGATGGGATCACTGTTAGCCATTGAGAAGTTCCCATGATCATCAATCTCCTACATAATCAGATCTTCATGGTAACGATACGTAACCAAAGGTCTTTTTGAGTAAAGTGAAACGAGTTTAAAGTCGACATGCTTACTGTTGAGTAACTCCTATGACCATCTCGTCCGTCCGTCATCATATCAACTTGGTATTGTGTTATCATCAGAATTGCATAACTATGCACAGTTTCAAATCGATACGATTATTGATGTTACGAAGTTACAGGACAAGCTAAAACACATTGCGTTAAAATTTAACCTAACAGTGACTAATAACAAGCGATACGGTATTCATGTAATTCTATATATATATACGCACGCTCACGCGGGCGCGCGTGCACGCACGCACGCACGCCCACCCACACGCACGCACGCACGCACCAACACACACACGCGCACACGCACGCGCCCGCGCCCGCTCCCGCGCTCGCTCCCGCGCACGCGCACGCGCACGCACACGCACACGCACACACAACTATAGTCAATATATTGTGTTAGGGATGGGCGCGCTATTGTAGTGATGCGCGATTGCGATATTGTTTTACAATCTAAACTATTGTCAGTTATTGAAATTTGCAATCGTGTGCTTCAAACTTTAAGTGCGATTTGCCGACGAGTAAAAAATTGAGATACTTTTCGATTATTCCGCCAGTGAAGAGCGAACGGTGCGGCACGAGTAATGTAAAATTATCGACTGCAAGGGAAAGTAATCGAGAATCATCGAGACGTTCGACCAATCGAAGAAAACACTTCGCCACCGCGCTGAATCGTATGGTAGTGCATGATAATGTGAGCATCTATCGTGTCACTGGTCGTACTTTAATACGACGTAGCAAAAGTCAAGACTTCAATACGTTGGCGTACGGACAGAATAAACGTTTTACAAATTAAAATTACCAAACTTTCCTCACACTATAAGCAAGTATAAGACAATTAAAAGTAAGTACGCAAATCAGTACGTGACTGAAAGGGACGTCACGTTTAAACATTACTATTAAAATACTGTCCAAAAACTGAATCCGAAAGAAACTAACTACCTTTTTTCAAACAACCTGTTCGCCCCCACAATAGATGCAATTAGTCGGTAGATTACAGAAATAAAACAATTCGCCATATGCATGAGCAAATCGTGAGCGTTTCGAATCCAAAACGAATGGACTCCGGTTAGATGTCACCAGCTGAGCGGCGACACCGGAAAAATAACAAAGGCAACTGCTGATTTAAAATAAGAATTGAAAATCTCAATATTTATTTATTCGTTTTATTTCACTTATAAAGACTTGAGTGTAAACTTAGAAAGCTGAATGGAGAAACGGTGGACTTATGACGAGGAAAGTAATTTCTTAGATTGTACAAAAATAACATCGTGATAGATTTAAAGCTATCCTTGGCTTATACAATATTTAGGCAAATGTTAATTCAACGAAGTAAGAGAACACACGAAACATGCGACACGTTAGGAATGGAGAATACATTGTGAGTTAAAAAGGAATGACCTATGGAAGATTTAATAATAGCCAGATTGTGAACGATGATCACAAACACTGCAAGCGCACACACAAATTAATTCATAATTTGGTAAATTAATTAAAATTACCAATATCGGAAAATTCACCATAAAAAGTTGCGCGGACTGTCAAAAATTCTAAAATGAGATGTCGGTAGAGAGAACGGCCATGAGGAATTTTACTTTTTGGAGAGCAATTTCAAATGCTCACTACCGCTACTACGAGCTAATTAAAATTACCAATTTCGGAAAATTCACCATAAAAAGTTGCGCGGACAGTCAAAAATTCTAAAATGAGTTGTCGGTAGAGAGAACGGCCATGAGGAATTTTGCTTTTTGGAGAGCAATTTCAAATGTTCACTACCGCTACTACGAGCAATCTAGCATTATGTACCGAGGTAAATTTGGATATTAGATAGACACAGGGCAACGATCCCAGCAAAAAATAAGAGTTCAACAAATATAGAAATAAAAAAAACGATATCTTATTATGTTTTTTTACATAGAAAACTTTTTAAAATAATAACGACATAAAACTAAATATAAAATATATTTATGAGAGGTAACTCCTAGTGCTACATTTGGAAGTAAGGGGGTAGGTAAGCTTACTTCCACTTGACAAGCAGATGAATATTCTGGTAGTATAAGATAGTACGAATTGTTTTATTTCTATTTAAATAAAATATTAAATAATTTAAAAAAAAATTAAAAACAAAAATAAGCAGCGAGGACAATTATTTTTTCTTCAAACTGTGAAAAAAGAATGAAACCTAATACTTCAAAACTAATACCTAGTTTTGTAATTAAACAATAAGATTAAATTAAAAATCTAGTGACAAACATATTTTCCAAAATAGGAGTTCAAGCGAACTTTATCATTAGTGATACGATGACACTAAACTATATTTAGGCAAATAACACTAAACATGCTAAACTGAAGTCTGAATTGATTTGGAAGATTAAATGTCGATCCCTGTAATCTATGAAACGTTAGTAGCAACAAGTACCGACCGATAGGCCGGCGATCAGTTATTGACGGATGCCTCCCACAAGTAACTATCTTCAATTCGGTTATTCAAATTTTCACGTTTTATTCTTAATTTATTGTTTTCGACAGTTAATCAATTTTGTTAAAAATATAACAACTTTCTTATATCTAGTTACAAGATAAATATTCATTTTATCTCATTAAACATGCACTAAAGCGAAAGGTTGAAATAAATATGCAGGTAGAAATAAAATATTCTAAAAAAAGGAGAAAGTAAAAGAATATGACAGCCATTCAAAAATAAATAGTAGTATTGGTGAATTTTGTTTCAGCATATATTAATTCAATTTTGAAATAATTAAAATAAAAATATTTTAATTTTAATATGCTCAAATTTTAATTTTTAATTGAATTAAATTTAAAATTAATTATAACATGAAATTTTACTATCATAAAAAAATTTTTTTTTTCATCAAAAAATCTAAATAAAGTTTAATTAACAATGAAAATAAATGAATATGCTGACATTTTATTGTAATTTATTAATTTTAAGTATTTTGTCATTTTCTTTTTAATTCACGCGGGATTTATATCGAGTCATTCTTGCAAAATTTTTATAATGGGAAGTCGAGAAACAGAAACTGCAGTAAGTGTAAATAATACAAACTTAGAAAATTAAGCTAATAAATCATATAACTTAATACAAGTATTTACTGTTTACAAACATTTAATATACGCGTGATTCGAGTTTTTACTATTTAGATGCATTAGAGAGAAATAATAGTGAAATCACATCGTCAAAAAGGGTATCGAAAGAGAGAAAAAACCCAAAATCAGCTTCAAGGTGAGAAAAAATACCAAAACCGCTCAGTGTCAACAACATTCCGGTAGAATCAAAAAGAAAGTACAGCAAAAGAAAAATTGAATCTTGCCAGGTATGATACATACAACGAGGCGAAAACAATGCGACATTACATGAAAACTTATTTCTTACATTTCATTAAAATACTAGTTTAGAGTTGAAAAAATAATGTAAGGAACTTCATTCCTGACAGGGGTCCCCCGACCGCACAGTGTTTTTTTTAGTCAGAACCACCCTGAATCAGAAATTAATTATTTTATTTTGTCCATGTCATTTTGAAAGGAAGCCGGTAACGTTGACACTGTGTAAATTTTATAGGGACGCCACGAAGTTATCTCCCACCACTGTACTTACCGGCGGGTAATAGTAACAGTCGTGTCTTTAGATAACAGGCGAAGTTTGAAATGTTTACCAATTGGTAGTATCGGCATTGAAAAACGTTACTAAAGGTAAAACTGTTGACTTCGGCAAGCAAAAACTTTCGTGAATAGGTTATAGAGATCAGCGGTAAGAATGTTATTTACCATAAGAACCAAAATTATGTATACTCGGCCGGTTATGAATCTCTCGCCCATTCCAGATGTGACCGAATGACAGACCAATTTTTGGGGCAAACGCGAAAACGCAGGAGGTGAGGAAACACCCGTAAAATCTGATCACATAATAGTAAAATAATAGCGATCGTTATCAGTGACCTAAAATTTCTCTCCTGTATATAGTACCACAAAATTACTTCAGAGGCCCAACCTCAATATCAGTATCACGCCAGAGAATCAGAATCGCGAGCATTGTGAACGGCTCGCGCTTTCATCGAACGAACAGAAACCGTTTAAATCCGTGTTAATTAACGTTCAAAATCCAAAGCGGCAAATCGGCGCCCGTTTCGCCTCTCCGCTGTTACACAACTGACGTCGATCACGCGGCGTGATGAAGGGCGACACGTGAGACCTTACGACGGCAGGTATGGCGTTCTCTTTTCAATAACGACTCTACCATAGATTACAGAGTCATTCAATGGGAAACCATTAAAAGTGTACACTTTTCGCCGCAAAATTATTACGTACTTCAATATATTTGTTATATAATATTGTTTGAATTAATTTTATATAACACGAGTTTTTTGCCGGAGGTAAGTCTCAACAATTACGTTTTAAAGGTTTTTGAGCCCGGACACTAGGTTTTTACTACGTGACCGCTAACAATTGAATTTCAAGCGCCGGAGAGAATATTCGATCGGAACAAAAGGTGAAGGTCCAAATATCATATAAGGGGAAGTCTCATTCCGAAATGATCCAGTTGTTCTTGTGTGGTAATCTAAACAGACAGGAAAATAAACAGACAAACTAATAGGAAATAGAAAAGTCTAATAGGAAATATTCAGTCGGGTTTTTATATGAACTCCAAGCATCATTCCACTTACAAGTCTTATTTAAATCTGTCCAGTAGTTTTTGCGTGCTACTTGTACAGACAGGCACACAGACGAAGGGATGAACATACTAAAAAGTTATTTCGGCTTCTGCTCGATGCCTAGAAATGTCCCCGATATAAAATTTTCTATAACAAATATGCAATGTTTTGTCGCCTCTCGAACGATTTTATGTCATTTTGTGGGCATCGGACATATTTGTGCAATAATCATAAAGGACAAAGCACAGCATACGAGGAGCCTTTGATTATGGAGTATCGTATGAAAGGACTTGTCGTGAGCGGGTCAAAAATATTTTTCATAATTTTAAGTTATATATTATAATCCCTTTCCTATTTCCAAAACCACTGAATTATGAAAAAAAATAGGGCTTTTAGAAACCCACGCAAAGGTTGTAGGAAAACTAAAAGGATTATTGTAGAATAATCCTGTCATGTCATCCTTTTTTAAATATGCTCACGATTTTTATGCCTGTGAACGTTATAATAGGCAATATATTTATGTTAGGAAAAATTAGTATTTGTAGCTTAATCGAAATATTATATATTATATACCTCGAATGTTTATAAGTGCCTAAATGTATAAGGAACCCTTATAGTGCGAGTCCTATTTATGCTTGACAGGTTTCTTTTCTACTATATTACTTCGCCCATACACAATTCATGCTATGAACGTTAGTACATTGCATACGTCGTTTTACATCACATTAGTTATGCTTGTCTCCTTACATTAGCTATGCTTCTCTAGTACTTAAAAAGGGTAAAAATAACTTGCGATAGACGTATTTTTAAAAATGTAACAATTCAAAACCACATGACGCCATAAAAATACGACCTGGCACTTATTCTGGCTTTTATTTAATCCCTTTAAATCTTGAAACGTTACCCTCAGCCCCTCCGTGAGTTTCCGCTGTTAAAGCCGAGTTGAGCCACATTTCATATTGTTATGTAATTGCTACCCTTACTTCAACAAACCCCTCCTATTTTCCTTTTCCTTATTTACATCGACATAAAACCGATCGCTTGCACGTTTCCCTCGTTACAAATAAAGCGAACACGAATTCGTGTTGGTGCCGAACGCGTCTACCATCAGCCTGACCCCTCCTTCAACTTAGGACTTCACTATCCTATTCGATACTTTCAAGTACCTATACAACATTATAACTTACTTCGATATTTTAGAACGAGACGAATGTACTAGTTACGATCAGTTGAAGTAAGTTATCAAATTTGTTTATAACAAACTATTTGTTATGTTTATTGTTTACATGGCGATTCCCACTGCTACTTTTGTTCATACATATCCACGCGGCAACCGGGGCAAAATTTTAAGATTGTCATTTGTAATAATTTATAATTTATTACAAAAAGAAATTGCCAAAAACTTTTTGAAAAATAGTAATCAATCAACAATAGAGACATCAGTAAAATTATCGGTACAAATACTGTTGTATTTTTCTTTACTAACTACTTAGATTCATAGCATAACACTTTTAAAATCAACTGTTTCATATATTTAAAAAAAAATGTTGTCCATCGCTGGATCTATACAATATTTGGAGTATCGGGTGTCGTGACTATTCGATACGATCCCAGTATCGTATCATATAGTTACGATCTGGATAAAACCAAGATATCGATACAAAAGGAAAATATCTTCTTCAACTACCATGTAAATGCCATTCATCGTTCATACTATGCAGAGGACTGCTACAATTACATTGATGGCATAATAATTACGTTAAAATTATTTTTACTTCTAGATCCGTCGACGGAACTATATTATGACTAACAACTCAATAAATATCTATTGTCTGAATAAATATTTGCATTATTGCGACAATTGAAGTGAGTTAAAAAATATTGATAATGCGGTGTATGTGGAAAGTCGTAAATAAAATTATCATAACAGAATTTTCCATGCGCATATACACTCGAACGTCCATACGCACAATAATAAGATCCGAGAAGTTCGTTCATCAAAACTGATTGCACAGTACGAAACTCACTTCAAGATAGTTTATATAAGTGCTCAGATACTGATCAAAAAGACTCAAGATACTGATTAAATATCTAATCTTAATACCTATAATAGAATTTTATTTTTTACAAATAAAAATCGGAACACGCATCAAGTAGTTATCAGTAGTAGTTATCTCTATCTCTTGAAGTTATTGATGCAAATTAAGTGAAATAATATTAATTGAAAATTTTTCAACACAGCTGAAAAATTTAAAGGCTGGATGACACATATTACACTTTGCAGTTTAATGTCTCTCAAAGGGTGTTTAACCCTCAATTTCATTTTAAAAGACCTACGCAATAAAACTCCACCCAATGCGATGCATGAAAAAAGTCGCTCCCGTTCACACATATGGGGAGGTACCACTAATTTTTTTGAAGCGAAGCTTCTTAACGTTCATTCAGATGGAGACCTAACAGAAAATGTGAAACGTCACGAACGAACACGCTCCTCATTGGCTGGGCAGCGCGTATTGTTGTCCGTATGAGTGGGCGAAAGAGAGTATAAGAGAGAAAAATACACCAGGCAGTAATATATATTATTTATTATTGTATCGATATCATATTATATTATATTAATTATGTATGCGATACCTATAATTTGTATGCGATAACTAAGAAGCTTCGCTTCTCTCGGGTGTCCCGCGACACCTCACGTCTTTTTTCATTAATATTTTGCCACATATTAATTGAGAACTTTGTATGAAGCATTCAGTTGCAAAATTTCATACATGTAAAGTTAAAAAATTGTGAAACAGTGAACGTGGGGAAATTACAATGGTTTCTTTCCCACTAGGAAACCATAAAAAGTATATTAATCTGTTATATCGTAATAGATCTTACTGCACTTAAGCCCAATGAAATAAATTGTTATGTTTAATAGTTCAATTATATTTTTAGGGTTCCGTACCGCAAACTGAAAAAAAAACGTAACATCACTCACGTGTCTTGTTAGTTCTTCTGTCACAGCCAATTTTCACAGAAATTATGCGACGTAGTAATTTGAAATTTAACACAGTAATATTTCGCACTAGCTAACTCTTTAAAAAATATTAGCTTAAGAAATAAAGAAGAGAACACATTTTTTAATAAATTATACATTTTTTTTTAAATTTTATGTATCACGTGGAATAACAGTTGAAAGGACTTGTCATGAGAAATAAATAAAAGGTTTTTTTTACAATTTAAAATTATATTATATTAAATTAAAATAGTAAGAAAGACATCATTGTATTTCTCGTGAAAATTTAATAAGACGTTCCAAAAAGTTAAATTTAAAAAATATTATAAAATATAGACAAAAATAAAGCAAAAACTCTTATTTCCAAAACTACTGAACCAAAATTCATGGAAAAACAGTGATTTCCAATCTAGAAGATTACAAGAAAACTATAGCAATAATGTAATTTTTATAATATTTATTAAATAGGCGCCACGTTTTTAACGCCTTTCAAAGATAGAATAGGCAATATATCCACATGGCGAAAAATGAAAATTTGTAAATAGTTTAACAGAACTACTACGTACTCCTAAATGTTTATACGTATCTAAAAGTATACCGAATCGTCGTAGTGCGAGTACTATTCGTACTTCACAGATTTTTAGTCATAATCTGGTCGCTGGATTCAAACTAATAAAGCAATTTACTTTTGTTTCTTTTAAATCAGTGTCATTCGCGCGCTACGCAAATACAGCCCCACCCCCTTACGCTCCCCGGCCCAGTTCGGAACGCGCGACGAAAGCGCGGGCCGGCGCTCGATCAATGAGCCGGCCCTGTCGCGCGCCCATTCACGGCCGCCCGACATCAATGGCGGCGCGCATGCGCCCCCCGTCCCGCCCGTTGCCGTGGCGACAGCGACGCCGCCGAGATGACCTTTGCGGCCTGCGATGAAGTTTCGATAAAAATAATGAATGAGAAGCCGACTTTGTGAGGAAAAATTGCAGATGAGAAAGTTGGGGCCGTAATTCGAGGAAACGTTTTAGCGGTTATCGTAAAGTTTTTAGTAGGTAAAAACGTATGTTTTTAAGCAGACCACATTACGAATGGCGATGATTTAACATCTAAGTTCTTCGTACACGGTAATTATTAACATATGGAAAAAAATACGCCATGTAATAAGTAAAAATAAAGAGTAAAATGTAAAACATATAAGGTATGTTTGAAGAAGTCTCAAATAGTTTTTACGACAACGAGTTGACATAAACTCGATATCGCATTAACTATTAATTAACTTTACTTAGTTTCTGATATATTATCAACAGTTAAACTAACAATAAAATATTTCTTTAAAACATATAAGGTATGTTTGAAGAAGTTTCAGATATTTTTTCGACAACATCACAGAACAGATGACATAAACTCGATATTGCATTAACTACTAATTAAATTTAATTAGTTACTGATATAACATTTAATTAGTTACTGATATATCAACAGTAAATTAAATTAGTTACTGATATATCAACAGTTAAACTAACAATAAAATATTTCTTTAAAACATATAAGGTATGTTTGAAGAAGTTTCAGATATTTTTTACGACAACATCACAGAACAGATGACATAAACTCGATATTGCACTAACTACTAATTAAATTTAATTAGTTACTGATATACTATCAACAGTTAAACTAACAATAAAATATTTCTTTAAAACATATAAGGTATGTTTGAAGAAGTCTCAGATAGTTTTTACGACAACGAGATCACATAAACTCGATATCGCATTAACTATTCATTAATTATAATTAGTTTCTGATATACTATCAACAGTTAAACTAACAATAAAATATTTCTTTAAAACATATAAGGTATGTTTGAAGAAGTCTCAGATAGTTTTTAAGACAACGAGATGACATAAACTCGATATTGCATTAACTATTAATTAACTTTACTTAATTTCTGATATACTATCAACAGTTAAACTAACAATAAAATATTTCTTTAAAACATATAAGGTATGTTTGAAGAAGTCTCTGATAGTTTTTACGACAACGAGATGACATAAACTCGATATCGCATTAACTATTAATTAATTTTACTTAGTTTCTGATATACTATCAACAGCTAAACTAACAATAAAATATTTCTTTAAAACATATAAGGTATGTTTGAAGAGTCTCAGATAGTTTTTACGACAACGAGATGACATAAACTCGATATCGCATTAAGTATTAATTAATTTTACTTAGTTTCTGATATACTATAAACAGTTAAACTAACAATAAAATATTTCTTTAAAACATATCAGGTATGTTTGAAGAGTCTCAGATAGTTTTTACGACAACGAGATGACATAAACTCGATATCGCATTAACTATTAATTAATTTTACTTAGTTTCTGATATACTATCAACAGTTAAGCTAACAATAAAATATTTCTTTAAAACATATAAGGTATGTTTGAAGAGTCTCAGATAGTTTTTACGACAACGAGATGACATAAACTCGATATTGCATTAACTATTAATTAATTTTACTTAGTTTCTGATATACTATCAACAGTTAAACTAACAATAAAATCTTTCTTTAAAACATATAAGGTATGTTTGAAGAGTCTCAGATAGTTTTTACGACAACGAGATGACATAAACTCGATATCGCATTAACTATTAATTAATTTTACTTAGTATCTGATATACTATCAACAGTTAAACTAACAATAAAATATTTCTTTAAAACATATAAGGTATGTTTGAAGAGTCTCAGATAGTTTTTACGACAACGAGATGACATAAACTCAATATCGCATTAACTATTAATTAATTTTACTTAGTTTCTGATATACTATTAACAGTTAAACTAACAATAAAATATTTCTTTAAAACATATAAGGTATGTTTGAAGAGTCTCAGATAGTTTTTACGACAACGAGATGACATAAACTCGATATCGCGTTAACTATTAATTAATTTTACTTAGTTTCTGATACACTATCAACAGTTAAACTAACAATAAAATATTTCTTTAAAACATATAAGGTATGTTTGAAGAGTCTCAGATAATTTTTACGACAACGAGATGACATAAACTCAATATCGCATTAACTATTAATTAATTTTACTTAGTATCTGATATACTATCAACAGTTAAACTAACAATAAAATATTTCTTTAAAACATATAAGGTATGTTTGAAGAGTCTCAGATAGTTTTTACGTCAACGAGATGACATAAACTCGATATCGCATTAACTATTAATTAATTTTACTTAGTTTCTGATATACTATTAACAGTTAAACTAACAATAAAATATTTCTTTAAAACATATAAGGTATGTTTGAAGAGTCTCAGATAGTTTTTACGACAACGAGATGACATAAACTCGATATCGCATTAACTATTAATTAATTTTACTTAGTATCTGATATACTATCAACAGTTAAACTAACAATAAAATATTTCTTTAAAACATATAAGGTATGTTTGAAGAGTCTCAGATAGTTTTTACGACAACGAGATGACATAAACTCAATATCGCATTAACTATTAATTAATTTTACTTAGTTTCTGATATACTATTAACAGTTAAACTAACAATAAAATATTTCTTTAAAACATATAAGGTATGTTTGAAGAGTCTCAGATAGTTTTTACGACAACGAGATGACATAAACTCGATATCGCGTTAACTATTAATTAATTTTACTTAGTTTCTGATATACTATCAACAGTTAAACTAACAATAAAATATTTCTTTAAAACATATAAGGTATGTTTGAAGAGTCTCAGATAGTTTTTACGACAACGAGATGACATAAACTCAATATCGCATTAACTATTAATTAATTTTACTTAGTATCTGATATACTATCAACAGTTAAACTAACAATAAAATATTTCTTTAAAACATATAAGGTATGTTTGAAGAGTCTCAGATAGTTTTTACGTCTCTTTAAAACATATAAGGTATGTTTGAAGAGTCTCAGATAGTTTTTACGACAACGAGATGACATAAACTCGATATCGCGTTAACTATTAATTAATTTTACTTAGTTTCTGATATATTATAAACAGTTAAACTAACAATAAAATATTTCTTTAAAACATATAAGGTATGTTTGAAGAGTCTCAGATAGTTTTTACGACAACGAGATGACATAAACTCGATATCGCATTAACTATTAATTAATTTTACTTAGTTTCTGATATACTATCAACAGTTAAACTAACAATAAAATATTTCTTTAAAACATATAAGGTATGTTTGAAGAAGTCTCAGATAGTTTTTACGACAACGAGATGACATAAACTCGATATCGCATTAACTATTAATTAACTTTACTTAGTTTCTGATACACTATCAACAGTTAAACTAACAATAAAATATTTCTTTAAAACATATAAGGTATGTTTGAAGAAGTCTCAGATAGTTTTTACGGCAACGAGATGACATAAACTCGATATCGCATTAACTATTAATTAATTTTACTTAGTTTCTGATATACTATCAACTGTTAAACTAACAATAAAATATTTCTTTAAAACATATAAGGTATGTTTGAAGAGTCTCAGATAGTTTTTACGACAACGAGTTGACATAAACTCGATATTGCATTAACTATTAATTAATTATGATTAGTTTCTGATATACTATCAACAGTTAAACTAACAATAAAATATTTCTTTAAAACATATAAGGTATGTTTGAAGAGTCTCAGATAGTTTTTACGACAACGAGATGACATAAACTCGATATCGCATTAACTATTAATTAATTTTACTTAGTTTCTGATATACTATCAACTGTTAAACTAACAATAAAATATTTCTTTAAAACATATAAGGTATGTTTGAAGAGTCTCAGATAGTTTTTACGACAACGAGATGACATAAACTCGATATCGCATTAACTATTCATTAATTTTACTTAGTTTCTGATATACTATCAACAGTTAAACTAACAATAAAATATTTCTTTAAAACATATAAGGTATGTTTGAAGACGTCTCAGATAGTTTTTATGACAACGAGATGACATAAACTCGATATTGCATTAACTATTAATTAATTTTACTTAGTTTCTGATATACTATCAACTGTTAAACTAACAATAAAATATTTCTTTAAAACATATAAGGTATGTTTGAAGAGTCTCAGATAGTTTTTACGACAACGAGATGACATAAACTCGATATCGCATTAACTATTAATTAATTTTACTTAGTTTCTGATATACTATCAACTGTTAAACTAACAATAAAATATTTCTTTAAAACATATAAGGTATGTTTGAAGAGTCTCAGATAGTTTTTACGGCAACGAGATGACATAAACTCGATATCGCATTAACTATTCATTAATTTTACTTAGTTTCTGATATACTATCAACAGTTAAACTAACAATAAAATATTTCTTTAAAACATATAAGGTATGTTTGAAGACGTCTCAGATAGTTTTTATGACAACGAGATGACATAAACTCGATATTGCATTAACTATTAATTAACTTTACTTAGTTTCTGATATACTATCAACAGTTAAACTAACAATAAAATATTTCTTTAAAACATACAAATTATGTTTGAGGAAGTCTCAGATAGTTTTTACGACAACGAGATGACATAAACTCGATATCGCATTAATTATTAATTAACTTTACTTAGTTTCTGATATATATACTATCAACAGTTAAACTAACAATAAAATATTTCTTTAAAACATATAAGGTATGTTTGAAGAGTCTCAGATAGTTTTTACGACAACGAGATGACATAAACTCGATATTGCATTAACTATTAATTAATTTTGATTAGTTTCTGATATACTATCAACAGTTAAACTAACAATAAAATATTTCTTTAAAACATATAAGGTATGTTTGAAGAAGTCTCAGATAGTTTTTACGACAACGAGATGACATAAAGTCGATATCGCATTAACTATTAATTAATTTTAATTAGTTTCTGATATACTATCAACAGCTAAACTAACAATAAAATATTTCTTTAAAACATATAAGGTATGTTTGAAGAAGTCTCAGATAGTTTTTACGACAACGAGATGACATAAAGTCGATATCGCATTAACTATTAATTAATTTTAATTAGTTTCTGATATACTATCAACAGTTAAAGTAACAATAAAATATTTCTTTAAAACATATAAGGTATGTTTGAAGAAGTCTCATATTGTTTTAGATATTTACGACAACGAGATGACATAAACTCATTTTAATTAGTATTCTGACGTACAATCAACAGTTAAAGTAACAATAAAATAATTCACAAAATTAAAATCGAATAATCACAGTTGTTAATTCACCGAGGATCAACCAAATAAAAATTAATGAAAAGTTATCTCTGTATATAGGATAGCTATATGTAGGATAGATTAAACTTACACATTTTTAGAGATTTGCTAAAGTTCAAATTTATAACAATTTTAAACGGCAAATAAGAATGTGAAAACGAAATGTAAGATTAAAAATCGTTAAGGATTTTTGAGACAATTTCAACATAAAATTAATGAATAGCGAATGCTCGGATATAGACATGATTAAATACTTGTAAATCGGATTAACATCTTTTTTATTAATATAGTGAGGATTTGTACAATAATAGAGTTAAGGACTGATTCAGTTTTTAAATCAAACGTGCGATTACTTAATACAGTAACGACGAGACACAATAATATCGCGATCCAATCCCTTATATAACCAATTTGGTATAGAAGATAGTTTTTCCGACTTTGTGTTTTCTGATTTCCTTTTTAAATTGGGTATAGCTTCATCCACAAGAAAATTTTAAAGGTTACTTTGTATATTGTTTATCTATATTTAAGAGACATTCTCTAGAGTGCGAGCAAGTCGGAAGCGCTTTGGATGGCGAAGGTAGCGGGTCGTCCTATCACGAAAGTTTAATATCACAATGTCTGCATGTAAATAAACAATTTATCGAACAAGGGAAATAAGCCATTTGCGGTTAATTTGATTATCAAATAACCGAATGTCATAATTTTTCATATAATATATAAATGTTAATAAATTAAGTTATATCTATATATTCGTTTCTTCTGGTTCATTTTTTTAAAGTGGATAAATGTCGGACAAAGAAAGACTTTCGTATATTAATAGTTAATTGTCGTTAAAATAAAATTTAAAAAACGACTTTTTAGAAAATTTAAATTTTATATAAAACAATCATTACTAAAAGCCATCCTATAAAACAATTACACGTCATACGTCAGCCTCATTACTTCCAACTTTAATGTACTTTAAAACTTAAACGATACTTCAAAAACCTGATTTTTGTGATTACGAAATTTTACATTTTTGAACAGTATTTGTATAAGCTCTAAAGGTATGATTGTTACACTAATGAATAGTGCTTTCAATGAAATTAATAATGGAACTACTAATAAGTCATTTCTTCCATAAAGGTTATTTTCCTGAATCGCGACACACTTATTATTAATGTCAAATGAGGTGTTTCAGAACCGGGCGATGTGACTCTCCATCATCGCTATGACCTACCGTAGTCGGAGATAAACACAGAGATGTCTAATATACACAAAACATTTTAAGTACATTACGTAATGACGAAACGATAAAAGAAAAGCTATATTTTTTAAACTTTTAATTTGTCTGTCTTCTTGTTGGTTTGCAATCAACGATTAATAGTATCAATTTCTCAGTTTAAAGTTTGATTAGCTTTAAGTCTATTAGGCTTATAAAACATTAAGAGGGACATAAGTAACAAAAACATTCCCGCATATAGAAACGCAAAGTCAGTCATATATGTATACAAATACGCAAAACTACAAATAGAGTTGTAACCAAACGAATGTGTCGTATCCGGAAAGACTATTTAATATAGGACACGGGACCGAGGGCGACCTTAATCTTCTTCGCCACTTTAAACGCATTCTGTGATAAATCGATCGATTTACATAGAAAACAACCTGTAACGAATTCCCATTTCTAAACATAAACAAAAAAAATATACATTCTTAGAATTACAACTAAGAACCATCTAAACTTTATACATCCGTGCTATAGTCGGCTATGTATATACACGACATTCCAGCGCATCTTGTCTCACCAAATTAGTTATACGAGCAAAGATTACGACTCATAAACCAAAGCAGCTACGGGGCTGCCTCGCCCCGCCTACGATATCCCTCCGCCCTCCTTCTCCCCCTAATCCTCCCCGGCTATCTCCCTCCTTCCGTCAGGTACACCCAACGGAACACCCTTGCTACCCCCAGCTTGCGTAACGCGCGCCTATAAACCTACGCATTGGGCGGGTGAGTCCTTGTATATGTATAATCATTGGCGAAGTGTGTATATATAGATACATATTACTGTGTGTGTGTAGGTAGAGTATACCCACGGTGTTTGGGAACAGCGCAGTTTATTTTTTAGTGGAAGCGAATTCTTGCGGTGGTCTACATATATAGCGATTGCCTATTCATTTATGGTTGAAACTTTGCAATCGGCGAACTTCAAAAGTCAAGAAATCAACGAGAGATTCAATTAATTATAGCAATTATACATATAATATAAACTGCAAACTTATAGTTTACGAAAAATATTTTGATTTGTTTCAGAAATATAATACGAACGTATACATTTTATACCAACATATTACAAGATACTTGACATCTAAAGAAACAATAAATGAAAGAAACTTTGGGAATTACAATATTAAGAACAAAAACCTAAGCGTAAAGAGATAAATTACATTCCACAAGACTTGAAATTTTTGATTAATGGATAAATAAAATTAGAAAGTGAACAGAAAAGAGAAAAAGGTAGAAATTCTTTGGACGGTATGAGTTAAAAGTGTCGTGTACAAAGCTTGCCACAATACAAAATTTAAATTCTGCCGAAAAAACAGTCAATATGTAATAAACAAAAAAAAAAGAAAATGAAAATATCTACAAGAATTAATTAAAAAATTTTTATTTTAATCTAGCAGCCCATCCCAATTTTTCCCGATCAAAAAGGTACAATGCCTGGGTTTTGTTTTATTGGCTCTGTGACATAATAATTATTTACGGTTCAGATTTAAAAAAAAAACTATGTGTTTTTTATTTTTATACGAGAGAATAAATACAAAATTTTACTCAACTTTAACTATTTCGAAATACCCATACAATCTTCTATCTCCTTTTCAAAACTTTGGAATCGAATATCAAAAAAGCTTTCTCAGCGAGCACCTAGAAGCCACGAGAAATAAACGTGCTAAATTTTAAATTTATAGATTTGATGGCTGTAGATTTCGTGACTAGTCAGTTAGTGGTATTTGGGCTTTTAAATGTAATTGTCAAACGAAACGAACTATTTCTATTGATTTTTACACTTTTACTAACCAATTATTACTACAATGTGGTTTTGCGTACAACGGAAAAATCGCAATAACTTAATTAATGTTTTAAAAATAATCTTTTTAAGAATAAAAAAACTGGTAAGTTTAAAATTAAGTAAAGATTACCATTCTATTACCATAATCATTTAACTTATTTGAAAATCAACGTAAAGGAGACCAGAGAAAATGGGCCTGATCTTACAGAAGCAGAATATAATTTTTTAAAGAGATGGTACTTTTTAGAATATATAAAAACAATACAGCGATTAAGAATCCGGAAAGAGTAAAAAATTAGGCACATTAAAACATAAAATAGGTATATAAATAAAAAAGCTATCTTCGTAAACGCGCATATATTATATTTTTAATATTTCAAGAATTATTAATAAGAAATAAAAATAAGAAAAGAAATCTAACGAAATACGTATTACTTCTAGTACTTTTTAGAAACGATCACAAAAAATAATTAATACGGATTTTTTTTCCTTTAATTTGTAGCCATTGCCTAATTAACAATAAACTAATTAAAAATAAACTGTTAACTGACATTGACATTCGTTCTACTGTCAAAACGAATGTATTTTCGCTCTTTTTGAACTTTACGTGTTTTTTTTTTCGACGACCCTATCGGGCTTGCGAGTTTCATGATAATATGTTAAAACAATGCATAGAGAAATACAACGAGACACAATCTACACTTATTAAATAGCATTTACAAACTATTATGCAAAATAACCTGACTTTATTAAAAAAAATACAAGCAAAAAAGTAGTCCGTTCTAATTCTCCGAAATCCACGTATTTATCCACTCACGTACAATTGTCACAGTGCACAGTGCAATCGGTGCGATAATTTTAGAAACACCCCGTCGTGTTTACGTCCTTGAACGATATTATGATAAGGCACCTCGCGAACCGTAGTATCGACTTATTCACGCCGAGCAAACAAACGCAAATGTGCTACGTGGAATATTACCGCATAGCGAATGTAGCACTCGGTCTATACGACAGTCTCCATTACAGCGTCACCAGGCACAGAAATAATAAACATTTTCTTAATCGAATATTCAGAGCGTTATATGTGTGTATATACTTATAACCACTAAAACCATCAAGTTCAATGAATGTCATGAAAGGTCAGTTAACATTACGTCGCATCAACCAGTATTTTTATAAACGACAACAAATTATGACAGATAAAAAATCTTTGCCTGTAATTACTTCTTTTTACCGAAAAATGGTTATGAATATTAGAGGAAGGGTTATGAATTTTACAGGCTATGTATGTATATATGAGAGTTAGTTCGTTTAATGGTAGTTAGCAGACTAAACAATTAAAGTAATTTCAACAAATGGGAATGGCTAATTCATAGATTCGTCATGATCCAGAGAGGAACCTAGGGTATGTAAAGTTATAAATTTCACAGACTATGTATTTCGTGCTTTTCCGTTATTTTCTTCCCTAGTCGGGTTTTAGTTTCTACACTTGTTGGGCTTCTATAACTCGAAAGTAAAAAGAACAAAACTTTTTGATCACTCGCACGTTCATCTGTCACGGCTCTTTCTGAGAACCCTTTGACTTGGAAAGTTGAAATTTGGTATAGGAACGCTCCACTGACTCACAATTTGCAATAATAAGAATTTGAGTGAAGGCATGTTTGGTATAAGCAAAATTTTACTTTTCAATTAGCTCTTTTATTGTAATCGTAAACGTTCCTTATCTACCCTAATTCTAAAAGGAAAATAAACATTACGAGACTACCTATGATACTGAGTAGCTCACACGAAGGGGTCCCACCAGTAAAGGGCTTTCAATTCAACTCGAGACAACAATATTTCTTCAAATAATTTTTCATTGAGAATAATAGCTTATAAGTAAAAAGACACCAAATAACAAAAATATAAATGACTTATTTGTGAAGATTAGTAAGTGCTGTAGAAACCTGAAATTATATTGATTCGTATCCTGAAACTAAAACAAGATCGATTCAATTTTTACATTTTTTTTTGATGAAGGTGTCCACATCTTTAAAAAATATAAGCAAATATATTTACGCTTTTCCATATTTTGACTGTACTACTAAATATGAGAATAATATATAACGTAATTAACGAATATGCTTTTTTAGCCTTTCATTGTTAAATTAAGTATAATTTTTTTGTGTCTATCACCAACCGCATCATAATGATGATACCAAGGAAAAGTTCTTCACAAAATTGAAAAACTAACATACAAATCGATATGTCCATTTAAAATTAATTCAATAAGCATAAATGTCACATATAAACAACATACGGTGGCACTGAGAAACTCCTAATTATTTGAACCCGATTTAAAAATCTGCAATCTTCGTGTATTAACATCTTTATAACATAGAACACAAATAACTATTCCACATCCCCACTGACCACATAACCCGCTTTCTGCAAATAGTATTGGATCACCCTAAGTCGTACGACAACGTATTATTTATTACTTACTTCTAAACAAAAACCAGATTTCGGAACCGCAGCTCCGGCGGCGCCGGCTCTCGCTTCTAAAAAAAACAACTTCACACGAACGATATTTGTTTACGTTAGTGCCGACCCGGATTTGCCACCGAGACTGGCAATCGACACGCATTAGTTTACGAACCAGATTACCTAAAACTAATAAGCTCGCAAGTTATCCAATTAGAGATCGGTTAGGTTATGACGTCTTAAATGTCAAGTCGGTGAACGGATTGCAAATTTATACTTCAAAGGTTTTACATACAGATCAAATCCTACAGCAATACCTGTCAGATTTATCTCCACAAACTTGTTATTTATTTATTTATTATTCATAAAGTAGTTCACATTAATATCTGGTCACTTCTCATCTCTGTCACCCGTAAACACGATATACTTAATCAGTCTATGCTGCAAGTAGCCCCAGAAAACACTTCAAAAATACATGCTCGTCTTCTTCACGTTTACAGGTCTAATAAGCAGCTTTCAATATTTCTCTACTTTCTTTCAATCTTCTGTCTCACTACACTGAAGCAAGCCTACTCACTTATATAATTTTCCTATTTCAATAAAAGCGATTGAAACCTCGCGTATAATACATATAGTCATATTTAGAACTAACTATGTCTGCGATTTCGTACGCGCAGATCACTGAAAAACACATCGATGCCGTTTTTTATAAGTATACGCTTAACCTTGGGCCATGCTCAAAACAAAGTGTAAAAAACAAAAACAATAAAAAAACTTCAATTATAAGCAGCTTTTTTTCAGTAGTCAGTTTCACTACAACAAAGATTTCCTGTAAACAGGGTTAGCAGTGGAACTACCAGAGATCTGTATAAAGAATGCAGATTCAAATTTGGAACCAGAGAAAACAAATTTAGCTTATATCGAATATATACGACGTTGTCGAAAAATTTGATGTGCGGAAGACGAGAATTACGTCTACCTTCACTTGTCTTCCCACATTCGGATTGCTTACTCAACCACGTACCCACCCTTCCCGCACCGCTCCACATTTCACATATGGCCACGCCCATTTCGCCAAAATACGTTTGGATGACAAAATTTTATTGCGCGATTGAAAATAAATCTAGCGCTCTCTATTGATCTAGTAGCTAGGCACTTCTTTGTTGTTGTAATGCAATGTAAATGTATTTTTGAAAACATTAAATTCATTTCTTCTAACTGGGTGTATAAATTGCAGTGAAAATAAGAACTAAATTTAATTTCAAGTTGGTCATTATGTTTTTTCTAAAATTTCCACCCGGATTGGTTCAGTAGATTTTACGTGATGCATGCAGAAACAAACACAGACAAATAATCCTTTACCCCCTCCGCAATTAATGTTTTATGCCAATATTTTTAACATACAGACACGCAAAGTTTACAGTTTTAATATTTGGACAGATAATATTAATGCTGGACTTATAACAATTTCAATAAAGCAGCTACACGATTCTATATGTACATATAATAAAATAGAAACAGTTAATTCTGTACAATGAACATATTTTAATAAAGGGATTGATTTAGCGAACAGAATGACAGTAGAAGCCAGAAACACTTTTATAATTTTTATCTTGTGTCTCTATGTTAATTTGAGCGGCTATCACGCAAAATCTACTGGACGGATTTTGATGAAATTTGGTATGGTAATAGTAGAAAAACAAAAAATTTGTTTTTCTTAACTGCACGGGAACGAAGTCGTAGGCACAGCTAGTAAAAAATATATCAATATCTAGTCGTTTGTATCCCTTTCACATTTGAGATTCCGTTCTTTGCAGACTATTGAAAACGGCTGATACCGTGACCTTTCAAGACTGCGCTGTGGCACGAATTAATCAAAAGGTGGAATGCAAAGTTTAGCAGTGTCGAATACTGCGAATTTAATTTGAATTGCTTTAAATGTCTATTTAATATGTATTTATATAATTTAAAAAAAGTAATAATTTAATTAATGTAGTAATGTTTGTATTCAGTTTACCTCATAAAAGTAAATTGAAGATTTAATCGAAACAAAAAATGTGCCTTAATGAAATAGAACGAGAGAAAATCAATGATTTTGGATTTTAGCCTCAACTAATTTTAAGGCTTTAAAGTTAAAGTTCTATATTTTTAATGCATTTGTGTATTTTATGACACGAATATAAAGATCTGTATAAATAACTAGAAAAATCACTGTACGTTTTTTTGTAATAGATTTTATGCAAAACAATTGAATGTCAACTAAACTGAGTTATAGGTTCCATATGCAATGTTCTAATATTATCTGTACATTAGATGAAGGATATTTCTTAAATGTGCTTCAAAAAATTACTAAAAATATTAGGTAGTGACAAAAATTGTCCTAACTACTTTGACACAAAAATTGGATGTCACATGGAAATTATTTCTATTATTGCTAGATACTGGACATCAAAAGGTTATAAGTTAATTTAAAAATGTAACATAGTGACAAAAGTTGTCCTAACTATTTGATACAAAAATTTGATGTCACATAGAAGTTATTTCTAATTATTGGATATCGAAACGTTATAAAATATACGTCTAAGTTAATGGAATCGGACATTATATATCCCTGAAGTTGGCCAAAACCAAGAGATTTTAAAAATCCACAGTAACACTTTAAGTGGCTGCATTGCTTAAACTAATTAGAAAATAAACCTATCAAGTACCTACGAAAATAACGTACGAAAATACGTAGTTTCCATAGGACCATTAGGCGAAAATAGCATTTCTATTAAACTGTTTACAAATATATTAACATTATTTCTCATCATGTAAATATACCTACAAATATATTGCCGTTGATTTAATACATTTGTATGAAAATAGCATTTCTATTAAAATCTTTACAAATATATTAACATTATTTCTCATCATGTAAATATACCTACAAATATATTGCCGTTGATTTAAGTCATTTGTATGAAAATAGCATTTCTATTAAAATGTTTACAAATATATTAACATTATTTCTCATCATGTAAATATACCTACAAATATATTGCCGTTGATTTAAGTCATTTGTATGAAAATAGCATTTCTATTAAAATCTTTACAAATATATTAACATTATTTCTCATCATGTAAATATACCTACAAATATATTGCCGTTGATTTAAGTCATTTGTATGAAAATAGCATTTCTATTAAAATCTTTACAAATATATTAACAATATTTCTCATCATGTAAATATACATACAAATATATTGCCGTTGATTTAAGTCATTTGTATGAAAATAGCATTTCTATTAAAATCATTACAAATATATTAACATTATTTCTCATCATGTAAATATACCTACAAATATATTGCCGTTGATTTAAGTCATTTGTATGAAAATAGCATTTCTATTAAAATCTTTACTAATATATTAACATTATTTCTCATCATGTAACTACCTACAAATATATTGCCGTTGATTTAAGTCATTTGTATGTAGTTTCCATTAACTTTTTACAGATCCTAGTCACAAAACATATTATACGTACGTAACGTTTGTAATGTCATAAAACTACGTAACATACGTACGTAAGGTTATAAAAATTTTATACGTACTAACATATGTAACGTCATAAAACTACGTGACGTACGTACGTAACGTCATAAAACTATTATATGTATGTAATGTCATAAAACTACGTAACGTACGTACGTATGGTCATAAAACTATTATACGTACGTAACATATGTAACGTTATAAAACTACGTGACGTACGTACGTAACGTCATAAAACTATTATACGTGTGTAACGTCATAAAACTACGGAATTACGCACGTAACGTCATAAAACTATTATACATACGTAACGTTTATACTTTCCAGATACTCAAAAATATAAGATTAGCTGGTAGAGGGTGAAGTCACGAAATCTAACAAAAATGACCTCTTTAAAGATTTATATTTCATAAACGCATCTCGAAAATGTGTTCATAACATACACCCAATATTTTTGAAAAACTTATTCACGCAATAGGGTATGTGAATAACAAAAAATCACCCCCAACTTACATGTGGGGAAGTTGACCTCAAAAAAATTATTTAAAAGATTTTATTTCATAACTTTTTAGGCAAAAGAAATATTTATAACCATGCCAAATTTCAGCTCTTTTAGCATTAATAGTCTGCGGGTAAAACGGCTGTGACAGACAGGCGGACATGGCGAAAATTCTTTTTTAGCTGTTAAAGAGTGTATTTCTTCCTGATCGACTTAGCTATAATTTTGTTTTTTTTTCATTTACATTATTCGTTTTAATTTTTTTTATTACTTTTATCAAGTGAGGATGTGGTAAATAATACGCAGCCTAAATACTGAAACACCAACTTCGCTGCCTATCTAGGAAGGATTAGACAAAACTAGTCAGAGTATACCATTTATTTCATCATAAATTGCTGTCAGTGATTTCGATTCGATTCGATTATGAATATACCGTTTATTTTGTCATAAACTGTCAGTAATTTCGATTCAAACTTTTTAAAGTACGTAATACTCAATTAAGGTACCTAAATATAGCAGTGACGAACAGTATTCTGAGATTTGGACGGTTATCTAAGTGCGCCTTACTAACGCCACATGCCGTTACCAGTTTCGAAAATAAAACTGTCAATCTAACCTTTTGATTACAGCACAGTTTTCGCGTAGCACCCACCTAAACTACCATTGTGGAAACCGAAGTTGCGAGGAGCCCAGGTGAACGTCGCGCCCGCGCCGCTTGTGCGCCGTTGTTACGTTACAACGGCAAAGCGAACGCTTGCATAACAATTGGGTGATTAGGACGGAGATTGTCGAGCGAAACGAAAACAATTACATAAACAGTAACAACGGTCCATAAACTGGCTCAGCTCAGGATCCGGGGAACGTAGGACCAGTTAATACGTATGACGTAGAGTCATATTTTAAAGTGGCAAAGATCTTTTTGAAGCATAATCGTTTTTTGTTAAGTATAAGTAGATTCAGATAGTTGTATGTCACTACCCGATAACAGCATATTCATAAAATTCGCTAGTCTAAAAGTAGTTGAAATAAAAGTAAGAAATGTTTTAATAAAAGTCGAAACAAATAACCTCTTTACGTTTTGGAAATCACTGGTAGTTTTTATTTAGTAATAAACCTAGATTATAAAAATATACTGTTGATTAGTATATTTTTTATCACAACTTTGAAAGTTTCCGTATATATCATAGATTATTCTCCGAGGATTTCCATAGTTTTTTTTTAATTATCGACTATATACCAGTCTGTCTGTCAACAACTAGCAGACATGAACTTATACATTTCGTATGAATGTTGGTACTTATAAGACACTCCATGATATAATTTATGAATTTGTCAATTCATTAGACAAACATTGGGGAATACAATTTTTTCAATATCTCTGTCCGCATTTCATCGGCTTGCTTGCCCGCCGAGTTGCTATAAAGGCAAAACGTAGCGCAAGAGGTTACATCGCAGGCGGCCAACATTCCGCGACAATAATTTTTGTACGAACATTATTTAAAGTTACGTCTTTCAAATATTACCTAACTGGTAACAACCTTCAGAAAGCGAAATCCAATATTTAAGTGACCAAATCGATGGGCAAAAAGTCATAAATAACGCTTGTAATTTGGCTAAATAATTGTACTTCTTCGTATACAATAAGCACGTTATTTTTGCGCATGTTTAACAGAATTTCATACTTTCTTTGGAGTACGATAATTCATGATCTATACCTTTAAACTGTCTCCCACAGAAGCTATTTATGCAATAATATCGGAACCTCAGATTTTATACGCTTCTTCAAACCATACAGTATACAACTCTTAATAAACTGTTTTTTCTTTTACATTATTCGCTTCTGTAGCCTTCCGTAAACCTTCGTATCACTTTCTTTAGTTTACGAGTACTTTTATTAAATACTCATTGACTATTTTGAAAACTACGATGAAAATTGCCTCGTACTATAGGTAACGCCCACTTTTCATTTTACAGAACGATCGTTAGTATAATTTTCCATACCATTTCAAACTTTTTTCCACTTCTTTTTTTCTAATACTATATATTAATCTTCTAATAATAAGAATTTTCCAGTGACGTTTGGGATCCAATTTACCGTAACGAGTTTAGCTCAATGGCGCACACCACATGTTACACTGTTGCTAATTTTTTGTACTGTTTTGACGTATTTTCTTAATACGTGAATGATTGGTGAATTGCTACCATCACATCATTATTTGGATCTAGGATGAGTTAATAATATTCGATTTTTTGACTTAATTTGTTTAAATACTCTCTTGCGAATAATGGTTACGGAAAACTAAAATATGGCTCTTGTTATATCTCACAACGAAAATAATGAAACGAGAAGCAACTAAAAGCCTTTATTACACATAACGCACATCAACATAACTGCTGTTGTATTTAAAAAAAAACAAAAAAGCATTCGCGACAAGAAATTTTAATTCTGCGGGTACAGATTTTATAACCGCACCATTAAAACTTTACAGTTCTCACTCTAACCAAAATAATTGCCTCTTCCTGATCGATACACTGAATTATATAAACATTACGTAAACAAGTACACATTATGCACGTAACGCATAGAAGCACGCAGACCGCTTATCGTATCTGACTCGCGGTAATCGACACGATATTTATGCTGCAAACCTCCGCCTGAGCGATGTGACAAAGGCGACATTTCCCACATCGTCATCCAAAACACTGCCGACGATTTAAAAACATTGTGCCTTCAATAAGAGCCCAGTGTTGTACTTAATGCATTCTCATTGCGACAAATGAATGTAAACTTTCAACAGTTAGAATTCTTTGAATCAAGATCACGTGTTGTCGAACGCGAGGTAGTAGATTAATGAAAAAATATCGGCTAATCGAGAGTCGGACTGTAAATAACGTACGTAAGTAATGTACGTACATTAAATACATTACCGTAAGTAATGTATTTAAAGTCACATTTTAAAACAATAAATACATTTTTGAAGTAAAACTTCTTTACGCACGCTTGACTTGGGGAATAAGCGGTGAATGCGTGACGAGAGCGTTACGAAAAGTTTGATCGGGCGAGGCGAACGGAAGTTCAGAGGGAGATACAAGTTAGTGAAGACAGAAAGAGTTACGTTTCGTATATTACTGTAGGGACAAGAGAGAGAGGTGAGAGCACACATTTTCTTTCTCTCTTTCTGTCATAGCCAGTTATGTTTCGTATACCTAAGACACAATGCAAGCCTATTGTCTGTATCACACTGAAGGAGCAAGAGAGAGCAATGCGCGCGCACATTTTCTTTCTCTCTTCCTCTCATAGCTAGTGAATGAAATATATATATATATATATATATATATATATATATATATATATATATATATATATATATATATATATATGCGAGTTTGCTAGCGTTACGCGAACGGTGATTTTTTGATTATTTTGTAATTTCATTTCGTTCTTGAACAATTTTATAAATTATTATTTTGTTCAATACATTAAATATTCTACGTTTAAAGTGAATAAAATTGTAAATTCATTTTGAAGTTAATATTTTGTGAATTTGAAGTTTTACTTCAGTCGTGTGGTCTAAAGCACACTCGTTTTTTATTTATTTAAAGTGTCTACGCCATAGGGGATCAAAATAATTAAAAACACTTATTTCTATACTCATAACTTTCACGCTATTATAGTTGAACATGATCTTAACAAAAAGTATTTTCAATACTGTCTAGGGATTTCAGGTGCTAAGCACATTTATCAAGGTTATTATCAAGGTTACCAAGATTATGAGACCTAGTAACAAAATAGTCACATCACACTATCTCTCAAAGTATTCCATACGCCTATGTAGAACAATTTGGTATGTTCCCCAGGGGCATGTATTACCGACCTTCAAAATAAAGTTAAGTTAAATCATAACATAACATGTGTAACATTTAAGCCCATATCTTACTCCGTTTATAAACTAAAAGCCACTGAAACCACTGGAAGCAACGTTTTCAGTATGGACCCTAAAAATGACTATCTTCACCGTAGGTGAAAGCGAAGATTATTTATACCACGGGCACATAATCTAACTTAAACAAACTACGTACCTTTTGCGTAACTACGTACCTTAGCATAACTACGTACCTTTTGCGCAACCTACACATGCAATAAAATTGTAGAATTGGCCAGTATGTACATTGAAAATATTACTTAACAGGACTTAATAAAAGCAATAAAACACAAAAATATTGTTTTTGGATTTTTTTGCTTTATTCGCACAACACGCAAGAACCGCTGATAGGATTCTAATTCGGTTTTATCTTTTGGATTCTGTAAGACTTGAAGTAACATATATGCTTTGTTTCATATCAACAACTCACTAAAAAAGAAGACTTCGTAATTTTAAATTTCAATACAAAGCGCTCTTACTTGAAAAAAAAATAGTGCTTTTATAATGATTATAGATACGTGTATTTTAATATTCTATCTTAGAGCTGACTTAACAATATTTTCCAAAGGTCAACGTAAAATATGTCACTGGCAGAGCTAGTAATATAATAACCACGTTTGGTACTTTTATTAAACTCTTCAATTTATAGTAAATTTCCGAGCTAGTGTCGAATCTACATTTTTTCACTAATCTCTAACCAATATACTTGAGGAATATGGAAAGGAGGACAAGTGAAGGGATTTTCTAAGTTCTACGACTATATATATTTTCCGGTATTATATTAGGTTTTGGAAAATATGTAAGGAAATTAGAAAATATGTATAAAGAAAATGTGAATGTAAAATAACAGTGCAACTGCAACTAAGTTCTTATTCCCTTAATAACCACATCTCTTTCCGATTTTAACATGTCAATATATGGTTCTGAATTATAATTCAAAAACATTTCTAATTCCTCAAACACTTCTAACACCAAGGCTCGAAATTTTAATGGATATTTTAAGAATACTAAGGAGAATACCCTGTTATTATTACAGACTTACTACGGATCTAATTATGTTCAAACGATTATACAGTATGTCCTAAATTCTGGAGTTCAAAAATTCATATGCAGTATATGGAGTTTAAAATTCATTATTTTCATAAACTATTAATCTACGTCCATCCGTACAAAGGAGTTTCCTTTGTCAATTCTCTAACTATTATGTGTCGCGTTTTCATTTTTTTAATCGAATTTAGAACATATATTTTTATACACTTCTATTTATCACTTAGACGCTCACAGCGATGCATCTACGAAATATCATCTCGTCTGCACGCGGCTGCTGTCTGATCGCAGCCTAGGTGATCGCGAGTCACGCGGCCGGCGCGACGCTAGCGACACGGTCACGTGTCTCACGGGCTCACGTGGCCCCCTCGGGCGCGCACACACAAGGTGCTCGGCGAACAGTGTGAAGGATCTCATTCTACATAATATTATTTTCACTGTATTGCGACATCGATATGCACATAAAACCTTTCTACGATCACTAACTAAGTTTAAGCTGGGGAATTCAAAATATTCTAAACTTTTCCAGTTGTATTTAATTTGCGAGTTTTTCATTGCTTACTGTATTGTAAACAGTTACTATAATTCCATAGATAAGTTTGTTTATGGCGTACATTTTTTTCCGTTGTAAGTGTAAAGAAAATAATATATGCGGAAGGATAAGAAAAACGTAATCAGAACGCGTTAAATTGTTAATGAGATAGATAAAATTTCGAATATCACAAATTAAATACTAAAGAGATATTACAGACTATCATAGGAAAACTAACGAAAAAACAAAATGTTTTGCAACAGCGTGGCTCCGACGCCGGCTTATGAGCGCTAGATAACAGGAGGTTATCTTCGTTCCCCCCGTATTACCACGATAACGAATCGCTATCGTCACACACTTGCGCGTCGTCGATCGTTCGTACCGTACCATTAAGACGATATGACTATGCAACACAAAGATAAAAAACATCATACGATCGTTACTACAAAAAAGTTATTCTCCTTATCAAAATGGTTTATTCGTATTTCGCTATTGAAGAAATTCTTTCAAGTCAGGGGGATAGCAGCGCTAACCAATTTGTTAATATTTTACCTTTCTATATGAGTGACATTCACGGATATTATATTGAATATGCATGGTTGTTTAAGCCCTATACAACTTTGTAAGATCTGATTGTTATAGTAAAAAATTACATTTAACCAGTTAAATCGAATTTAAAAAAACCAGTGTGCAATTTCAGCGAGCGTCGAATTTTATATTTGTCTAACAAAGGTAGCGTAACATTTTTAATAGTATTTGATACCGATTTAATAATATTAATCTTTTTGACATATTCTTACTAAATCCTATTGTTTTTTTTTACGAAATCACTCACATAATGAGTTGATTAATCCGTTAACCGGTGAGACTATAACAGGTTTCTTGATAGTCTCTTTCAGTCAAAATGTATTAATTTTATCCTCGTGTTTATCATTTGCAGAAGTCTTTATCAAAATTACCTAATGGAGGTCATACCTTCAGACAAAAAGAATCAAATGACAACCAACCCACTGCGATATCAGGTAATGTAGGAACACACAGTCAACTCGGAACTGTTTTCACTCCAAAAAAAAATGCAAGCACACGTAGGCATGTACCTACGGTAATAACCATTAGGTCCATGCACGTAGGTGTTACTGTAGCGAGGTTAAATCGTATGCTTTTATCCTTAATGCAGAGGTGTTGGCGAGATGTTTTCAGGAAACAATTGACTGTCAAACTAAACATTACGCTAATCGAAATGAAAAAGATTATACTTTAACTAGCGCGAAAGAATGTTTTTATTCCTTATTTTTTCACGCCATTCCAGGAAATGCTGCAAATACAATAGAAGACAGTATTGACAGTGCTCATTATCTGGCACTGTAGTAAGTATTTTATAAAGAATGTCTTCATAAGCAGATGGAATTTTAAAGATTATCCTAAAAAGATAATAATTGCTGTCAAATAATAATTTGTTTAAATAAATAAACATATATTATTTATTATATATTATTATAATATTATATAATATTATTTATTATATACACCTTAACTAGAAGCAATTCACAAGAAAACTATAAAGAGTTAAATATTAAGCATATAGATTTTTATAGCTAACTACAGTAATGGAAAGGTGACATAACTGTAACTTATTTTCAAAACGCGCAAAATTTAAGTCTGATTGACCCTATAAACTAGGTACATCCGGTGAAATATTACTATTGATAAATTACTTTTCTTTGCTGAGGGGTATATATATTAGATCCTTTGTCAAAAACATCTATAACAATAATCAATATTATTAACAAACTAACTACAATTACACGATTAATTAACAGATTAATATTTAATTAACTGACGGCGACTTCTTTTTCTTCTATACGTGGTGGCTACCAATATAAACCTGTATTTTAATAATCCTCCACTAAATGATATTTACTTTATTTTTAATAAATATATTTTTTAATTTATTGACGCTTTTATAATTATATATTAATAACAGTAGTATCATCACTATCTATAAGACTCTAGGGTCCCTCCTGTGTGCACTCCGAAAGGAAAAATTTGAAGATCTAGATGTTAAATTGATAGTAGAGAAAAAAATAATTGTTGACACTGTCAATGATGGATTTATCCATATATATGGAAATAATTTTATTTAATATTAAGTAGTACTATATAACTATCTGCAAGCTCGCACAATGATATGAGAACCGATACGTAAATATAATCTACACAATAAGAATTATTGCTACGGCTCAAAGTTAAAAGCATATTATATATGCAAGCACAAAAGGGTAAAGTTGTCTATTTTAATTAGTTCTTAGACCAAAATTGAGATTTATCTTAAATAAATTCAAAGACGATATCTGAGTGCCGATTATACTAAGAAACCAACCAAGTAGTACTATCACGGATACTAAATTCACTACTAATCTACTATTTAAGGAAATACAATAATTTTTCTCGATAAACATTTTAGATCACAATCTATTATAAAATTACCAATAGCGTTTCGAAGAAAATCACCCGGAAAACATTGTCGTTACTCTAGTTTTCCAAATTTCCAAAGATTAAATCGCTAAATCGAGTTCGTTGGTTTGTCTGCGACCTATCGTTAGGTTGTTGGACCGCGTCTAGTTTCAAGTCTTACCTACCTTAGTTTAGTAAATTCTGAATCTGATGATATTATGTGTGCTTAAACCGTTTTTTCCACCTCATTTAATTAATGATATAAAGTAAAACATAATATCATGTGATTCTGTAGGAGGTTGAAATATAATGAAATGTTTTATGAAACACCATTATTATCTGGCCTGAAAGCATGCATATTATTAAACTATCTTAATGTTTAGCCAAGTTTAAAATGAAGATTTTAATTTTCTTATCCGGAAAAGTAAAAACCTAAAAATAATTAAATTCAATTAACGTGATCGAATATAGATACTGTAATAATATGATTTTTCATTAAAGATGGTGGAAGTACTTATTCATAATGTAGATTATTTTAGTGTCTTTATTTGTTGTTATCGACACCAATTTAAAAAAAAATCGAAAAAAATGTGTCTAATGATCTTTACTTCAGAAATCACCGAGTTAAATATTCTCTAAAAAAATATATATATATATATATAAATATATATATACATATATTATATATATATATATATATAAATATATATATACATATATCTATATATATATATATATATATATATATATATATATATATATATATATATATATATATATATCGAAATCGACGTACGTCTCGCAAGATATATTTTGATTGCGAGACGTACGTCGATTTCTTAATTCCATTATTTATTCCTATAGGCATGCTACCGACGTGCGGCGTGCGTCTACAGATGTGCATTTCGCCAGAAAAAAGTGCTATATGTTTCCAGAAAAAAGTGCTATATGTTTATAATAAATTTCACAAGAGTAACATATATTTTCTATCTCTGAGTGACATTTAGCCATTCATAAATTATCAAGTGGATAGAACATTTAATGTTGCAAGAGACAAAAAATTATAGTATTTATATGATTATTTACTACTAGGTGAAATTCAAGCGCAGAGATCTCGGGGCGTTTTGGCCGTTATTTTAAATCGCGGTTTACTGGAACCGATCCGGCACAGATTACGCTCGTGTGCGACCTCCCATTATCGTAAAATTCGTATGCGTGAATTCGTATCCGAGTCATATTCGGCGAAGTGAAAGGAGCCGCGCGATGGCGATGAGCCGATAGCGACCAGGGCAGCGCCCGCGGCTGCGTGTAGGCAAGATCGCTGGCTCAAGTCCACTCTCGACTTTATATAAACGTAGCGCACGAGAGTGTACACTGGGCGTTCGCGTCCGTGCACGACGGGCGGGAAGAATATAAGAGTAAAGGTTATTGTACGAAATTTAAAATAAAAACTATAAATTACGAGAAGACCTCGCACTACGAAGGTTACGGAAAAAGAGGTAAATATAAAAGTTTAAAATTGAAGGACACTTACTACTTCCCCTATATTTTAAACTTAAGGGTATATAGTTTTCCCTTTAAGTCTTAAGCTTTGTGCTACGAAGTCCATATTAGTGATGACTTATGATAAATAAATTAATTTTTTTAAGTCAGAGGTACTTGCACATCGCCATTTTATTTATTTATTTTTAGGTTTTTTTTACGTTGGCAGAAGTCCTTTTTATTCGAATACTGTAAAACCGAAGACAAAGAGATATAATTTTAACAGTCTATGTATGTAAGTATGTGTATATAGATGTTCCATCCTTGGAACCACATTACTGGAGCGATTTCTACAAATGAGGTATCGTTGTCAAAGAGTTATAATTTTAACAGTCTATGTATGTAAGTATGTGTATATAGATGTTCCATCCTTGTAACCACATTACTGGAGCGATTTCTACAAATGAGGTATCATTGTCAGAGTTATAATTTTAACAGTCTATGTATGTAAGTATGTGTATATAGATAGTCCATCCTTGGAACCACATTACTGGAGCGATTTTTACAAATGAGGTATCGTTATCAGAGTTATAATTTTAATAGTCTATGTATGTAAGTATGTGTATATAGATGTTCCATTCTTGGGACATTACTGGAGTGGTTTCTACAAATGAGGCATCGTTGTATTCGTTATAGTAATTAAGAATTTAATATATCATATATCCTATGAAAATACACTAGGTTTAATGAAAATACAATAATTTAACAGATTTTTTGTGGATATTTTCAGTAGCCCAGAAGTTTTTGCGTGATGCAACGCAGACATTGCTTTGTTACCATTTTATTATATCTATAGATTACTATGTAAGTAAACTACATTTATATAATTGTTTGGTTTACTTAAACGTGACGGTTTAAATAAAGCCAAAAACTATATCGACTTTAGATGTTCGAAAATAAAAACGACCCCTATTTATTCCAAAATATTTTTCCATACGACAAGTGATTTTGAAAAAAAAACAAAAATGAACACACCTTTAGCCTGGCGGCGTCGGCGTGGAGGCGGACGGCGGGGCTCAGCGCGGGGCGCGCGCGCTTCTTGGCTGCGGCGAGCGGGCGTGCGGGCGGCGACTCCGGCGCGGGCGAGTAATGCTCACTGCTGCGGTGTGGCTGCTCGAACATGACATGCATTCCCTGCAACACGCATACACATCCGTGCTTATTATTTGTGCCACTATATTATCTGTAGACGACAATCGATTGGAGCAGCTTTAGATAAAATGCAATATAAATTATAAAACATGTGGATTTGACCGTTCGACATTAAATGAAAACCCAGTCAGTACTAGCTGTCGTAAACACTTTATAATCTTGTAATAAATAATTACGCCAAGAATAAAACAAATTCAAACAAATTAAATAGCATTTTAATACAAACAAAACGTAAACACCATTTGCAATGTTTGTTACACGACAACGGCAAGGGCACGCGGTTATTATTTTGGTCGGCACGGGTTGTAAAACAGCGCGGCGTGTTTAAAATTAAATACACCATTTTTGAAACTATAAATCCACTTAAAAAGTATTCCTATGACTAAACTACTAAATTTTGTTTATTATTTTTTTTTGTACGGTTAAGGAACTCCACATGGTATAAGAGGATTCATTTAATGACAAACGGTCAAATCAACATTGTATATAAATTGGCATGAAATTTTACATAGAAAAAGATTGAATCACTTTATTTCGCTTTTTGCTTTCAAGCGATGTAAAAAGTGAAGAATTTAAAAACCTCCAAACAATTCGAATTCGGGCTTTTGTCCAGCAATCTAACGCTCAAACCAATGGAGGGATTTGGATACGATTTGATCTTTGGCTTGTTTATTATGAACATCTTGAGTTAAAAATGCAAATTTTCCAAAAATAGGTCCAAAATTTTCTTAAAATGGTACACATTACTACTTCTTTCGAATGAAATCGGATGAGAGTACCTCTCATACAAAATTAAAGTAAATTGCGCGCTTATGTTACAGCGAGAGCGGGTCATGGCGGACCATTTGCAGAGCACTGCAACGACTAGTGCCCAAAAATGAGACAAAAAAATAACATTTTATTTCATTCTTAAAAAAACATATACACGCACGCGTTTCGTCAGAAGCAAATGCAGAGTGTATGTGTCGTTACCGCTCATTTTCGAAAAGATAATATCAAATCATCCGAATTACGAGAGTAACATGTACTTTCCATTATAATTTAGCCATCCATAAATTAATAAATTATTAAGTGGATATAACATTGAATATTGCGAGACGTAAAAACTTAAATAATTCCACCATTACGAATCCTAATCGATATATTGCTGTGCCAAGTCAGCCATATAAAAACATAAATGGAATTAAATTATAGGACCGTTAAAACGTTTACAGATAAACCTATTTACATTTTTTACATCGTCTTCGACCAAAGCGAAAAAGCGTGGTAAAAGACAGCAAAGTGGGAGCGCCACGTGGGATGCTTCACCCATTTCTTTCCATGTATATCGTACACTCGAATACGAACACGTCGCTTATCAGTTGAGTATTTAAGCACTTGTCTGTAAATAAAAATCACTACATTAATAATTATCTCGCAGATATGACCGGTCGTTCTTTACGCGATGTGTCACCAAATGTAACCACATTTTTTTCGCGCAAACTCAAGCTTTCATCAATCGTTCAAGATCAATTTGTTCTGTAAAATTTCTAAATCAATACATTTTTTTTACACATCCATATCTCATATCCTCAATGCCTATCTTACTTCCAAGTTTTTTTTTCTATAAATATTTCTATGGCTGTCGGGTTCCCCGGCTCATGTTTTTTTCACGGTCGGCGAGTGTGTAATTCATTGCGTACTTAAGCAATTTCATATTTATACACGACTTTATTCTAATAGTTCCCGTTAAAAGTAATTGTTACACTAAATATATCCTTCAAAGATCTTACGCTTCTAAATTATTACATAAACTCGATATTTCACGTAAAGAAAATCTAAATTAAACAAAACATCATTATAAACTTCCATTTAGTTTATTTACAAAACCGCATTCGTATTAGACAACGCAATAACTCAAAATAAATTACATGAAACTTTTCCTTCAGATCGAAATTAATAACCTATTGTTGGCAGCTACCGTCGTCGATTCACCATTGAACGCCCACATAACGAATGCAACAATCCACCACCTCCCCCAGTACGTCTGCCCTTGTAGACAGCTCAAGGGCGAACGGGATGGCGCCCTCCGCAGACGCCACTACCTGAACGAGAACCCTCCACAATTATCTGAATGTTTGTGAGACTCCTATAGGTATAAAAGGCAAATCGAGACGAAAACAACTTCTACGCATATTTTTAGACACAGGAGAAACTTAGCATTAGTACTTTTGTCCGATAAATTTCAGACCGAATACTATAAAGGTCACGGACGTGGAAATTAATTAATCACTTAAAAACATTTAACGAAATATTGGGTTATTTTTCAATAGTCATAAATATCTTCTTTTGGGTTTCTATAAACTGAATTATTACGCCTTTGTCTGCTGTGATATTTTTAACGAATAATAATATAATAGTTACAGTAAACATTTGAATATCTTTTAATAACACCTGTAGGTTTAGAAGGCACCTTCTCAAATGTCTATTAAACTGAGAAAAAGCGCAAATTTTTCCAGCGGGCAGGGTCTTGTCGGTATCTGCCCAATCGCATATGTGGTGTTTTGTAAAAATTCATAAATTTTTAAGTAATAAATCGGCAAAATAACTAAATGCAACACGGATACGGAATTTATCGTATTCCTAAAAATAACTACTTTTTCAAGCGTCTAAAACAATATGTTTGAGCAAGATCTGCTGCTAAGTTACGTCCAGAACATTTCAAACGGAGTGATTGAAGAATTGTTAAAATTATTTGAAAATTATTAATCGCCATTGCAATTATATGCCTCAATTCAAAACAACTAAATTAAGAATTTTCCTTAAAATAATTACTTTTTCACGCGTCTAAAACAATATGTTTGAGCAAGATCTGCTGCTAAGTTACGTCCAGAACATTTCAAACGGAGTGATTGAAGAATTGTTAAAATTATTTGAAAATTATTAATCGCCATTGCAATTATATGCCTCAATTCAAAACAACTAAATTAAGAATTTTCCTTAAAATAATTACTTTTTCAAGCGTCTAAAACAATATGTTTGAGCAAGATCTGCTGCTAAGTTACGTCCAGAACATTTCAAACGGAGTGATTGAAGAATTGTTAAAATTATTTGAAAATTATTAATCGCCATTGCAATTATATGCCTCAATTCAAAACAACTAAATTAAGAATTTTCCTTAAAATAATTACTTTTTCACGCGTCTAAAACAATATGTTTGAGCAAGTTCTGCTGCTAAGTTACGTCCAGAACATTTCAAACGGAGTGATTGAAGAATTGTTAAAATTATTTGAAAATTATTAATCGCCATTGCAATTATATGCCTCAATTCAAAACAACTAAATTAAGAATTTTCCTTAAAATAATTACTTTTTCACGCGTCTAAAACAATATGTTTGAGCAAGTTCTGCTGCTAAGTTACGTCCAGAACATTTCAAACGGAGTGATTGAAGAATTGTTAAAATTATTTGAAAATTATTAATCGCCATTACAATTATATGCCTCAATTCAAAACAACTAAATTAAGAATTTTCCTTAAAAAAAGCACATTAATTTCACATTCAGATAATTATTTTTATCAGTTGTAATAATTTGTATATAACGCTTCTTTAATGATGCGGAGAACCTGGCCACACTCCATACTTCATTCGAAGGATTTCGGCACTTGGCCATAACGTCATTCTCTAGCACATTGCACAATGACTTGAGATATAATAGACAAATATATCGCTTAACAATATGTATGAGAATCATTTTATTTGGGAAACTCCGCGGAATTATTTAAATAAACTTAAATCTCGATGTGTGAATGAATATCTGCCATTAAATGATCATTTTTGGTTTCAAACGAGTAAGTTTTAAAATATCCAATTTTTATGCTAGCTGCTTTGTCGTATGTATGTATATATAAATATATATATATATATATATATATATATATATATATATATATATATATTTATAACTTGAAACGAAACATAACCGTCAAAATATTCGAGTAGGTGCCGAGCGACCTTCCACTGTTTGATGTGAATCTAAAATATTACGAAATAAGTTTGAAGAAGCGACATTTAATTAAGTCAATATAGCGACGACAAATAAATGGATTAACATTATTTATATATATTTACCCAAATTACAGCAATGCCCGTTATATGTTTATCTACAAGACTTCTTCACTTAATGAAAACTTGTTCCATAAATATAAACTAATTTGAAATGGTGAGCAAAGAAAATGTATTTTTACCACATCAACCGAATATGCAAAACGTCACGCACATTTACGAAAAAATATTTGTCATCTCACTCTTAGATATTTTTAATTCCACACATGCCTACAAGGTTGTTTCAACATCGACTGAAATATGTCACAGATTAAAAAATGTTTTATTGATTTATGGCTTTTTTTGCCAAACATGGATGAAATAAAATCGTTAAACAAAATAATTCAAACGCCAACTCCAGCGAATGGTACCTGAAACGATACTAGTTAGTAAGCTATTGATAATGCTTAAAACTTAAGCAACCATTCTTCGAAAACTCCTTTAAATTGTGGAAAATTAATTGTAGCAGAATTTTGAATACGATTTCAAACTTTGATTTCAAGATTTTATTTTCAAACAAATAATGAAAACGCCAGAAGACTTGATTTGTTATTTAAATATATTTAGAAAGTTCCTTCTTAAAATTAAAATAAAGCGATCTTTTTTGAAGACATTCATACACGAAAATGTATGAGACAAGAAAATCTTACAACTTGATAATTCCACAGTTTGAATGAAGCTTGCAGTCAGAGTAAGGCTGTTAATGAAACCTAAATGTGCCTACTAACATCAAACAACTCTCAGCATAATGAAAAATGAAGGCACTATAGTCTTATATTGTTAACATTTTATTACGATGGTATGTATAACGAAAATAGACAACTCTTATTTCATTGGCAGTTTATTTCGTAAGCAGTTAAGTAGTCGATATAACCATCTCCCTTGCTCCTCACTGGTGCACTGAATGGCAAGTAAGACGTTTCAATTTTCATTATCCTTATGGTGTCCTTACTATCCGTCGCGTGTTTACCGCTACGTATTTACGCCCTACGTTACATTTCCATCTTTTTAATATGTCAACCTAGGTAAAAGGCTTCGTCTATCTTTACGACAATGGTACCCCCATTGTAAAGACAGACGAAGCATTTTACCAACCGAATTTGTTAGTGACAATAACTTGCTGCAATCTTCTAGGTACAGAAAACACATAATAGCAGAAAAAATTAATTTTTTGACAGTAGTCGTCGTAAAGTAGATTCCAATATGTTTAATAATGCAGTAATTGCATTATCAAAATTAATTCTTCATTATTATTATACTATTACTATGTACTATCTTTGATAATATTCTGTGGAAAATAATATATTAGTTTAGACACATTTAATTGAAAATGTTTTACGCTTAAATACATATTACTAGCTAGCGTCATCACCCCAAAATTAAGACCAGCTCTCAGTTTATCGAGATGTATAAAAAGGTTGCATATTTTGTTTATGTGGTGTGCCAAAAATATATCATGAACAAATATTTACAAACAGGCTGATAAGGAAATGTGTGAAATATTCTGTAAAACATGTCAGAACAGATTTAGAATTTACAGAAAAATAATAACGTCGAGGGCTTTAAGAAAAAACGTGCATAGTGAAGGACGGAAGCTGTGCCAATTCTCTATTTTCCTTGTCTGTCTCCACACATTTCATTTATATCCTGTTAAACTTACAACTGTACACAATTACAATTACGATGAGAACAGTAACAACACATTTAATAATAACTGCGTATGACCTCAGACATAGCAATACAAATGACAGGTTTCTCATTAATTTCATTACCACTTCTCTTCAGTAAATTATTAAAATAACATTTTAATTCAGGCAGATTGATGTGTCAACAGACAGCGTGTACAGTTGTCAAACACTCCCCGCGGAGTTATCAGTAGAATCTACGCGCGTTTATTAATCTAGAAAATTGTGAGTATGTCGCAGCTGAAAAAGGCCGCGACCGCGCCCATCCACGGCAGTGACGGAAAGCGTGCGTCCAAAGTACTCCAATAATGGCCGAGTCCTGGAGCTGCGCGAAGCAATTACTCCAAATGGACGGCCGGCCTACCAGAAAGGTAATTACGAAATTTTACGCGGAAAATTGGATAATTCGTAGGGTCGGAAAGGGAGTGCAGTGTGTTTGACCAGCTAATTACGCATTCGAGATGGCAGATTCGGGGGAAGGTTGCGACGTGGCACCGTTTCGTATTTAAACTAAATACTTGACAAAAATTTAAATGAGGTTTTATAGTATTTTTTAGATATAAGCCATAACACGAATATAATATTTTCTTTTTTCATTTACTTTCTTAACATTTTTTATGGCTCTATACACGTAAGGTCCAAATAGAATTTTATAGTTGTAGCAATGCTGACCACACTGAAATAAGGCAGAGCTTCTAGATGAAATAAGGCAGAAAGTTGAAATTGTAATTAATAAATAGTTTCTTTGGTCCTGACACAGAAAATCCTTTATATATCAAATAGGCGTCCGTCCATACATACAAACCGGTCGATTGTTTTTAAATCTACATTGTTACCAAGTCTGTCTTGAAAATTTTAATAACTAGATAACTGAAATGCCTATTCAATATGGCAAATACCCTGAATTTATACAATAAATACTACAAGTTCAAATATATTAATATTTGTTACTTACAAGTAATCCATATTAGTTTTTTTAGTTTTCACGATCATCTATCGTATTAGTTAAAATATGGTGTAAATTTTGTACCTCCTGATCTTTAAATGAAAAATATACACCAAGTTTGTTAAAAGGTATGCCTTTAAATAATACAAGTACGGAACCCTTATAATGTGAACCCCACTCGCCCTTGGTTGGTTTTTCATTTATTAATTTAGTACTAAGATAAATGTAAGTCTCTAAGTGTTAAATGTAATCTGAGTTATATGTAAGTAAAACTTAGTCATTATATATCATAAGTTTTATTTTAATATCGAATTGAAGCTTTTTGACTGCGTTTTGTTTGAAAATATTTTTTCCATTATAATTAATAAAGGTTACTTTAATAACGATAATCTTAACGGTTTAATTAATTGTTCTCTGCTACAGTCGAGTACAGAACTGTACAATATTTGATAGTTTGTCGCCGAAAGTCCTAGAACTTTTTGGTAAATTTCATCGTTGTGTACAATATTTTCTCACATTGTTTTGATGTAACTATAACGATTTAATCGATTTAACTCAATAATAATTCTATGATGAGATTTGGCAACATAAAACGGGTCACAACAGAGGTTACGTAATAATTGCAATATCCGCTGAACTTTATTTTATTTTATTATGATACTTTACTGCAATTTTATATTTATGATACTTTACTGCAAACTTAGAAAACTAAGTTTACAGTTACAGACTTATTGCTACAAGAGCATCTCTTACAGCTAACCACAACGAATTAAACAAGAAAAATAAGAGCTGTGGTAGACTGTAAGTGATTTGTAAACACCAATTAACGACGCTTACAAAATAAGATACATAATAATAAATACACAAATCATACAGAATCTGTGTAAAATAAAGTGAAACAAAAGCAAAACAGTGATACATTAAGAATAAAGGATAAGGGTAGGGAAAGGACTGATTTCGATCTGCCGATTATATGATATGTAATGGTAATTACAGTCGATTTTTGAACGGCAGTTATGAGGGTGAACTTTGTATATTTCTGTTCACTTTATTTTAGAATCTAGTATCATACACGGTAAAGGATTGTTGATAGAATGCTGAGGGACTAAGAGGACTTACTTGTTTTTAGGGTGCAATTCTAGGTCGTGGAATGACAACTATTGGAATCTAGATCTGAAGCATGAAGGTGTAACGGAATTATTGAGAATTATATATAAAAATAACATAAAATATGGAGAATCTTCAACCACTAATCATATGTACAACAGTTTCATACATTATTTTTAATGTAGTTACAATAGTTTAAAAATTTAACTTAAAAATGCACCCGACTCACTAAACTCCCTCGCTTATATATTTGTTGTTCATTACCCACTAAAATTTGTTATTTACCTTACGTCGGTCTGAATACTATAAACTTTACGATGAGGTAGTTTCGTGTTAATCGTATAAACCCTTTTTGGATTAAACTCTAAAGAATCTTACAAATTTGCCTCTTTATGAACCGGTTATGATACTACTACATGGACTACCATGTATAAAAATATAATGTACTATTTGGACAATATCGTCGCTTGAATACTCACACTGCATAAATTAAAATGAACAATTTTTTCGGCGGAATAACTATCATATTTTGCATTTACTAACTGTAGATTTTTTTACAAGTAGTTGTGTTTCGAAATACCTTAAACCTAAATGAACAACGTACTTTTCACGGTATCAAAATGTCATAACCTCTATTTTTACTTACACGGATAAAACAGTGTCAGGTTTTATGACTAATTATGTAATTATTAAATGCTAATGCGCTTGATTCATAAGAATGGATATTAAAATTGTTTTAAGTGGATTTCAAGGGATATTACTAAAAAAGCGTTCAATACAATATTTGTATTGATGCCATAAAATTATTATATTTATTTAATGTTCTTATCTAAATTCAAATTTAGATGTATAAGTAAATGATGTACGCTTTGAAAAATCGCACATCATTTACCATTATAAATTGAATTACGGGCGGTTGGAAACGTGGGGCACTATGAGAATGTTATAGCGAACAAAGACGGAAAAAAAGCGGGGAAAAAATATCTTTTAAGATTTCTAAAAATATATTAAGTACTATTAAAACTGGCATTAGGAAGGCCGTACACACTTAAGATAGGTACTTGCAAAAGTTTCTACAATTAGCAAATAGTACTTCAACGAAACAATTTACAACTATCCTTATTTTTCATTAAGTAAATTTATGCCTCTACATTACTTGTTAACTATTTTATATACAACAATTATTAATTGTTTATTATTCAAGTATAAGATATTGCGTACACATATTGGAGATAAATTAAAACTTCCAAAGTACTGCTGTTTTAAGATAGAGCGCATAAAAATGAGATTCAAAATCGAGTTATTCTACAGTTTTGCACATTATATTTTGATTTAAAATAAATTAAATATCTTTGCACCCTACTCAAAGAGCTTGTTTTGGCTATAGCTACCTCACACGCCTATTATGCAACATTAAATTATACATTATTTTAAACACATTTTGCGCTAACTAATTCGTACTACGTGTAACTTTGAATTTTGTTGTCATGACTAAAAGCGCTCAGCTACAATTAGCCCTCATTAACAAATAATACTACTAATTCCTATAATTTGAGAAAGTTATTAAATAACTAGAAACATAAACGACAAAAAAATAAAAATGACAAATATTTAAACTATAGCTCATTGGATCTCACATCTTCTCAAACTAATTCAATAACTAAGTACAAAACACACTTATCGTTTACGAGGCAAACAAGTGCGAGTCTTAACATCCACACGAAAATGCACAAATGATGTTCAGCGTTCAACTCTAAATATCGCACAGCGATTACGCAAGCAACCGCTCGCGCCCGACCGTTATGTAAACCCTTACTTGGTATAACCTCGACCCGTGTTTCCGCCCACTACCTGTAGGCTCCATCTTATTAATTCGCTCCTTTCATTAACAAGATCAATTTATGTTTATTCCTTTTCCGTTACAACGCTGCGTACTATAAAACCAATATTGTTAATATACTAAACAAACTAGTATTTATTTAAAGCCCTGCCGTACCGCCGCACATCCGATGAACAAGTCTAAAATACAGGTATATCAAGGTAACTGGCGCTGAAGAAGGTAAAAATCAGATTAATTAAGAATCATAATAAATATTTGAGGTCGTTTTCATTCGAATGTACCAAACGCAGATACGCATTTAAAATAATTCTTCGTACAAATAAAGTATTCAATACTATTAAAGATGCGATGCGGCCTTTCAGCTGTAGGCTATATAAAGACTAATCATATTATTTTAAGATGAGCAAAATATTTGTCACCCCCACTCTGTCAACTTCTCCAATATATTCAATTGTTTACGATTTCATCTATTATGTGTTTACACGATATTAAAAACAAATAATTAATGTAAGATCTTGTAAAATTGAATAATGAGGATATAACCATGTTTTTGGTATTTTTTATTTTGAACATCAATGCACTGCCATAGCTCCTGAAGACAATACGCGTTTCCTTTCTCATAATTTATTTTGGGAGAGTACTATCTGATCTTCTACATATACGCCAAGATTCAAGAAATTAGCGTTTGGTGTAAATAACCCGAGAAGCGCTTACATTATGCTGTATGCATTCAAACGTCTTGAGGAAACTGACTTCTATCAAAATAAAGAAAACCGACATAAATAGAATAGCAATAGCTCGTGCTGATATTAGGTTCTCGCGGAAACACTTCTGAGCTTACTGTCACTTTATCTGACACACGCGCGAGATAGATGAGTATTGAGAAGGAGACTTGTTAAAGCTGAACAGAAAGCTGGCAAAATCAGATAGATGCCGTCTTTCTCACATAACAAGAAAACTCACTTAAAACGGGCTTTATAGCATAAACATCGGTCGGTGGAAGGCTGTGCAGTAGTCTCATGAATCTAACTTCGAGGTATATTTTTTATACGTTATAATAAAAAAAGTTAGTCACTGTGGCTATATAATGAAGATAACATTTTCATAAAATTTGTATTTTTACTTAGGTTTTATAATTTTATGTGAAAGTCATGGCTTCTTTCACTATGCAGCCCTTGAGCTCGGCTTTAGCAAGTCTTTCAATAAACGCACTCAACTCAGATTTCCCTCGAGTAAAGTTAAATAAGAGAGTTGACTAACACTTAGACATATGGGTCTATTTATAGCGTATACATAATTAAAACTTGACATGGGCTAAAGATTTAAATAAATTAAAATGTGACAACAGTTTTTTAAACAGGTTGTTAGTGTTCACTTTTCTATTATAATTAGCAAATGGGAGGTGGTATTTTGTCAGATTAATTAAATTATCTTCGTTGCTACTCACTGTCTTCATTCCAAGTTTCAAGTTTGTAAAGTTGCGGAAAATACTTCTGATTTTGAATGAGTTAATTAGGGTAAAAATGCCGAAAGTTTCCTAAATTTGAGACTTATGCCATGCGGCAAAGACTTAAAGGGCCAAGATGTACACCGAGTTGCTTTCATTGAATGATATTAGGGCAGTGCTTACGCAACTTGACGGGGTTACTGCCGTGTCCCACGATTAAATAATTGTTAGAAAAAAATTTAATTCCTTTCTGTACTAGAAACTATAACTTTAAAACTATTTATAAGTCGACGTTGAGTACTTTTAAATATTTGTTATAAACACACTCATGCAGATGGACTACTTATTGATCGTTGGTTTAATGCTACCATACATTTTTAACAACTTTTGCGCCGTATCCTTCTTTCTGACACACTATGATAGGCAACTCCCTCGGGTCAATAAACGCAATTATTGAATGAAAGCTCCATTTGAATAGGGTAAAAATTTCCTGCTAATCGCAAACAGAAATCACGACATACGTAATTTTCTTCCTTATAATGTGAGATTATATTGACAACTGATATATTTATTTTAACGTGCTTTATCCATAAAACAAAGAACACATAAAATCTACGGATTATTTTTAATTCAGTTATATTTCAGTGAACAGTTGTTCGTTTGATAGTTGTTCGGATCGTGAGAAATTTACTACTCATTGTTTGTATAAAGTAACGCCAGTACAGTGGCTTAACAATAGGTTATTAAGCGAAATTAGTTTCTGTACGAAATAGTTGCAGAAAGAGTATATTTTGTAATTTATGTTGATATCTGTTTGGTACAATCTACATCACACACGTAATACATTAATCAACATTAATGATAACTATTTGATTATCTGCAGTCGAACCTAAAATCGGTCTGCTGAGTGACTGACACCGTAACTCCTGCAACAACAGCAACACCGCAGCCATATATCTAATGCACGCGCGTGCCTACCCTACTCTTTTGGGCGCCGAACCTATCAGTGACATTCTGGTTTACGAAAAAAAAATTTTTTGGCCAGATCTCCGAAATTGTTTTACCGGCTTAAACCAAAGACAATATATATATATATATATTACTTAACTAAGTATAAAAACAAATATTTTGAATCGAATAGGTTTTTCTCAAGTTTGCAGGTTTAAACTTTAACCTTTTCACCCCCAAGCGATTATATCAATGACAAGCCTTCCGCCATTCAAAAGATTGCAATTTAAATAAACCGCTATTAACAATCACAAAGGTGAACTATTTCGATCAAATGCGAGCACTGCGCGGAAATTCACCCTATCATTAGTTAATTGTCAAAACTAAGTTGCGTATATGGCCTGATGGCGAGGCGCTTCTGATAAAACAAACAAATGTTACAAAACGATTGCCATCCTCTTTACGCCGTAATAGATACGTATTTTGCCATCTTGCTCACAATCTGACATTATTTTAATATACCTATACTGCCACAAACCAAAATAGAAGTGACTATTTCATATATGGCAATTTACATAATGGTATACGTAATTACACGCAAAATAAAGGTATAAATTGAAATATCATGATTTTTCGAGTTTTTGTATAAAGATATTTATTTGACGTTTACGTTAGTATTAAATCATCTTATTGATAACTTTGCCAATTAAATTAATTGGGTTTAGTATTGTTGAACGCAATTTTATACAGGTAGAAATTTAGGCATTGCTCTTTTTACGAGTTCCATAGCAAACTAGGAACCTGATAATTTTCGTCATGCCTCTCCGTCCGTCTTTTCTATACATAATAAACAGTAATTTTTAAAGATTTTGTAATTATACATATTTTGCACGTTTGCGCGTTTAATCATCTCGAAACACAGGATCATTTTATGAGGTACCCCCTCTTATAAACTTGAGATAGACTCTTTCGGTTACCCAATCAAATGGGATATCAGTGAACATTTTGTCTTTCAAATTCCAATTAAAAATGTCACGTAATATTTTAATTAGACTCATTATTCCCCGCGTTGGCGCCTCTCTTATTTTTATTGTACGTTTTAAAACCTAAATAAAATTATAACTTTAACAATTACCCCAAATATTTTACGGGATAAGCTTTAAAATAAAATATCAAATAAATAATGCAATTTACGTTAAATTATATTTAAAATCACTCATCTGTTCAGTATTTTATTCTAAAACTTATCTTATAAAATATTTACAGTTTGTTTCAATTCTAAAGTAATAAAAGTTTTCTAATTAATTACTTTCAATAATTATGCTACATTAATTAGATTAATTAACTTTTAAATTTGAGAATATTTTAATATATAAAATATTATTTATCAAACTCTGATACACAAGATAAAATAAATTAGAATGACTTTATATTAAATAACTCTTTAAATTATTTAAAATTTTTATAGAATACTAATTAACTTCAATTTTATAATTTATTTTAAAATTGTTTTAACTATTAATTTAAAAATTATTCTTACCTCAAAAAAATTATTTTTTATTTTAATTTCACAAATTTCTCAATGTATATGAAATATTTAAATAAAACTTCAATTTGTTTGATCTGATGTAATTTTTTTTAAATTTTTAAATATTAGTTAGGTACTCCAACTGAACATTACTTTGGTTAGTTATATTGACAAATTAATATTTCTAAAAATAGAATCTGTCAAAAATTTATAAAGGTTATTGACATTATGAATGACGTTTAAACGACAAATCTATATTTTGAGAACAGTTTAATGAACAAAGGTAAAATTTAAAAAAATATATAATTATATATCGACGCAGTGTGCCAATGATCAAGCGTTAACCGTTGGAGCATGCGAATGGCGGTACCTGTCACGTGAAAAAGAATTTTTACATTTAGTCGCCGTGTTATTTTTACTAATTGTTTTATAATTTACGTTAATAATGACGTTACAAGACACTGTTTTCTGCATTCAAAAATATATAGTTATATATGGACCGCCAAACAATATAAAAGAGTCCGAAGCAAAACGGAAATTCATATGAAATTTTATAAGCTTTTAAATGCACACCTTCGAATGTGCATACGTATACACACACATGAACATGCGCATTCACACGCACACGCGCACATACACACACAACTTGACAAATTATTATTGCAATACTTTATATTTTTGAAGATGAAATCAATAATATAAAATTAATCAAATAGAATAATAAATTTATTAAAACATAAACAAGTAAGTAATTTTACAATAAAGTAATAATTTAACATAGAAGCACATCACGACACTACAAAGCTAACAGAAAGAGGAGTATCGACCACAATAAGATCAACAGCACGCTCTCGCCCGTGTCAAATATATCACATTTAAGCATTCCTGCGTACAATTTATAACATTTATATCACGGGGTACTCGTGATTGAAGAACCGCGAATGATTTGTACTTGCGAATTTCAACACGCTGGAAAAACTGATTAGAGTTAATAGTAAGGGATATGGTATCAACTTTCCTTTCAATATTTGGAAAAACAAATGTAACTAACGGGAAAAAAAATCTACATAATCTCTGGCAAAATTTTTAGAATAAGACATAGCGTAATGATTATTTTATTTTTGATATTACTATTTACTAGTAGATTACTGTGCGATTCTTAATTCACAAATTTGAGATTGATATTAAAAAAAAAAAAAAAAAGAAAAAATATATTATCAAATATTATTTATTTATTGTTTTTAGTTAAAGTTAATAATGCAGCCTCAGAGGTCGGGCAAAAAAATTTTTTTTTTCGTATACCCGAATGTCACTGGCAGGTTTGGCGCTCAAATGAGTAAAAATCCACACGCATATATAATGGCTGCCGTGTAGCTTTCATTGCAATTGTTACGTCATATGATTCAGATTTGTATGTTAAATCTTGATTGTATGATTTTTTTTGTTCGGGCATTGCTTTCTGCATTTGATTGTTGTTCAAGTTTACTTAATTTAATTAACTCTTTTTAATATCCAAAAGTGTATTTTTTTAACTCGATATTGCAAGAAATTACGTGACAATATGAATACTACATAATTTATCTTAGAAAAAACATTATTTTAAAATATTATTTTTGAAACCTTAACAAAAAACAGTCTACGACTTACAAAACAGTATTTACGTTGTCATCGACTCTACTTAAATATTTACATCTGATTTTATATGAATTCTCAATCCACTAAAAATCTCCGTCGAAACAAATATTAATCCATCAGCATCTCGCACCTCACCATGTCAAGACGCGCACCGGGCCGCGTTTAAGAATAAAATTCAGGTACACGAGGGTCACTCTAAAATAGCCGAAAGCCGTTGCGCAAGAGTGCGAGCACGAACGAATTGCAAAATGGGCTGCCCCACCGCGCAGCGGCGCTATGTTTAGAACGGTTTCGCTAGACTAAGCAATAATAATGGTAGGAATGACTGACTGTCATGCAACCGACCTCTGTTGGTAAATAGCGTCGCGGTTGCATTTCCCGGAACTTGCGGGCGGTGCCGGGAAAGCCGAGGCTGATAAAGCCATGTTACAATGTCGCGTCGACGAATTTCCTATCCGGCTTATAACTGATTATTGAAAAGGAATCCTGTTTTTAATAAGTTTGCTAATTTTTATCTGATACAAACTTTCAATTTCACAGATTTGAATTTGCGGCACTTACAAGAATTTCAATGGTATTCATCACTTTCCACACTCTCGTTCGTAGTACAGTGGAAAAGAACTCGTTCACCTGGTGCCCGTAAGAAGTAACTATAGAAGTAATATGCTCACATTGCAGAAATGACAATAATAATATGAATCCCCACATTTATCCTTTGCTTAACGTTTTGAGCACGACCTGATTTTTTGTGATTCTTGCGTGATACTCTAACAAATAAACACACAAAGAGAAAAAAATTCAAAAACAATAATTTTAAATCCTATTTCTTTTAGTAAGTTCCTCTAAATATATTTTTTAAATATCTTCAATGTGCAGACATACTAATCTCATAATTTAATTTTACGTACATAGATAATTTATTTAGATTAAAATTACAAAATGTAATTTCTGTATATTCGTTATCGTTGTTTAAAAACAAAATAGAACGAAGCATCCTAAAACACTATTCGATAACATTATGTTTGTATAAGCTCGGATCGCTTGTCTGCCGGGTCGCTACGGAGAGTGAAACACGGTTTGAGAACCTGTACTACGCACACGTAGCATATTTCGCAACACACATCGAATACAATACGCTCCACACAGTTTGCCTAATCGGCAATTACCTTTAATGAAGATCGTGAGTACAACAAAGTCACGATAAGTTGAACGATTAGTAATTGCTGTAGCTCAGTGGTTACGACCGACACGAGAGCGGCCAGTACTCTATCGGGACGAGCATAAATTTTTTCCCGAACGAGGAGATTTTGACTTAAAACCATGTTTTTTAAATTGCTTATAACCTTCCTTTTTTTGGACGTCTCGTCCGTTGCGGTTTCTTTCTACTAAAACGTCAAAACATATACAATAGAAGATAAGAGTGTGGCAAATTATCAAAAACCCATCTCCGTGTAATATTTTAATCTTACACACGTTGTGAATACATAAATATGCATATTTAAATTTATAAAATAAATAAAATATAAGACACTACAATGGTTGCTTTAAAAGAATCAGACGTCGCTGTTAAATTACTAAATAGTAATATATTAATTAACTAACTGCTCAACTAATATGTTAATTGCAATAAATAAAATATAAGACACTACAATGGCTGCTTTAAAAGAAACAGACGTCGCTGTTAAATTACTAATAGTAATATATTAATTAAATAACTGCTCAACTAATCTGCTAATTGCAATCGGCCCCATTGATAATTTCAGATGTTCACTTGATGTGCGCAGACACTGCTCTGTATCATTTTATTATATGTAGTACCATAACATTATATACAGATAATAACAGTACAGCATAAATAGGTTATGTTACAATTCTAAAAGCGATAAATAAATTGTTCCTAGTTACGATAAAGAAATAATTAAAAATAACTAACAGCAACTTTAACGTTACCTATTCAAATTTGATTCGCTGCCTAATGTTATTTCAACATGAATATGACATGTCAACAGCGTATGTTTTAAAATGTACATTGAACATATTTTACACGCACAAGGGAATCTGATTTATCTATTAAAACTTCAAAATTCAAATGTACTAAGAAGTTCGAATACCTAACATCAAAAAGATATAGTCTCATTTAACACAATTAAATGAAACTACGTGATGTAGTATTATTTCTACTTTCTTTAAGTTCTTTACTACGACCTACCTAGTTTCGTTGTATTACAACATCTTCAGGTGGGCTATTAGCAAAGATTGTTAACGAAACCTAGGTCGAGGTAAAGAACTTAAAGAAAGTAGAAATAATAAAAAACCTGAAAAAAAACCTGAAACTAACTAATTTCTGCCATTGGTAAAGGGGTATCAGAAAAAATATGAAAGCAGTTTAATTTAACATCACCAAAATGTACAAAAGTCGTTTTTTTTTATTTAAACAACTGTTTCTTTTCTTATTTACTGCTTATCTGCAATATTTTCCAACAACTAATAAATACGCTTTGATGCAAAATACAAAAAAAATTATTCTAAACGGTCCATCCATTCAAGAAATATACATAAACATTATACACAAATAATAAATAACAGGCAAATTAAAAACCACCTTTTGAAAGTCGGTTAATAAATATGTAAACGCAATTACGAAGCAAAACCAAATGTGCTTGACTTAAAAATATTTACCGAAATAAAACGCCTAAGTATATATATAATGTCAAACATCTTATTCGGTTACACAACTTATTAAATCGAATTTGAATTTTAAAATAATTAATTAAATCATCCAATGACACAAACATAAATTTAGTTTAGTTTTTTCAGCATGTTTTGAGACAACATTTACATTATCATCATCCTTGATACATTATTCATACAAGGACACGAGACCCCGGTTTTTGCCAGCAAAATGCAGCAGAAAGACTGCAGACAACGTCCATCTCGGAACGATCGAATTAAAAAGACTAAAGCGAAGCGACAAAACCAGACCGCCAACTTCTTATCTCTTCAATCGGTTGCGGGAATTAATAAGGAGCTGCATCAGGTCCGGCGAACTGGACCGTGGAGTCAGCTTCGCTCTAACCTCCCCGCTCGAATAAACAGTCATCGGCAGGTGCGCGAGTATTGCGCGTCGCAAACTGTTCGCAATGTATTCCGATCTAGTATACTCGATACGATATATTCTAAGACTAAAATAAATTTGTACATAACTAGACTATTGAAGGAACTAAGCTATAACACATTTTAAAGCGATTATAATTGAAAAAAAATCGATTATCAAAAAAATCGAATATATCATAATCGAAAAATATATCAAAGCCAACTGATGTATCTTGCTCTGTTCTGTTTTATTGAAATTTATGGCCGAGTACATGTCAGAATATGAATAAAAGAGATAAATAAATTATGAAAGACCTAATAACACGTTACTCGACGGAGAGCGCAAAACATATTGTCTACGCATCGCATCGCCTTCGGTTAAGGTCGGAACATTTTTCTCCTTTTTCCCAAAGACAAGACGTTTTTTTTAAAAGAAAAAAATATTTAGTATTCAGACAAAAAAAAGTGAAATTAACTAGATACTGGAAACCTATCCCCGACAAATACGTTGAAAAAGTCTCAATTAACGCCAGTAATATAATTCTGTGTTTTGGCGATATTTCATTTATCTTCATATTGTTCTTTTTTTCAATTGTGTGTAAATGTTTTATTTTAACAAAGGAGACTAAGAAAAAAGTACGAAAATTGCTATCGAATTTTGTAGACATGAAACTTTGACAATAAAAAGAAAAAAATAGCTTATTATGGTTATCTATGTTTCAAAATTATTTTGCCGGGATTATTTATAAAATACACGCGCGCACGCACGCACGCATGCACACGCGCAAACACACATGTATAAATGAAAATGTCTAATAAAAATCGTTTCACAATAAAATTTACTTTCATGTTCAATCAATGTCATGTGTTTTTTATAATCAATATATATTTTACATAGCTTGCACAGTATGTATATTCACTTATTTATCTTTGAGGCAAAAATCAATGTCATGTATTTTTTATAATCAATATATATTTTACATAGCTTGCACAATATGTATATTCACTTATTTATCTTAGAGCCAAAAATCAATGTTATGTATTTTTTATAATCAATATATATTTTACGTAGCTTGCACAGTATGTATATTCACTTATTTATCTTTAAGGCAAAAATCAATGTCATGTATTTTTTATAATCAATATATATTTTACATAGCTCGCACAGTATGTATATTCACTTATTTATCTTTGAGGCAAAATAACTTGATTTGTCCTATTTAAATAAACCTGATTTGAAACATAAGTGGTTAGTGAGTGGATTATGTCATAATCCTAGAAATTCAAGAACCAAAAGTACAAATCTAAATCGTTGTCTATTTATTACTGTAAAATCTGTACCAGATCTTTCATAGCCTATCACATAACTAATAATTCCATCAAATTCTTGCAGTTAATTGGAAGATCTAACAATATTCACTATTTCTCCGTCCATTAAACGTTTAAAATAAAAAAAATACAATGTATTCAAAAATATAGCACAGAATGTTAATGCTGGCCATTCTCACTTACAGTTACACCGAAAAGCACTTAGGACAAAAACACAATGCGCTGACAGAAAAACTCTCACATCTTGAAAGGAGTGCACACAATACAGCTGTTAAAAAGAGTGGCCCACATTATACATAAAAATAATAGGCGTCCTCCTTAATTACTGTCTATTGATTTGTTTGAATCTTTTTCTATATTAGAAGTTGTTAAACGTTAAGTTGCATGTTAAACAAAAAGTCGTTAGAACATGCGGCTTTTTGCAATGGTCTGTGCGGCACGTACGACACTAGAGAATACGTTGATACGGCTTGATGTGGTCATGCTATTTTTCTTTCATATCACCGTTCTCGTTGCTAATTTGAAGCTGCATTATTGAGTAAAGCTTTAAATAAAAAATAGTAAAGTTGTTTTTTATGTAATATCGAAATATACACATTTCTTTACGGTCGATTTGTATAATATTAATGAAAGCAAAAAAAAAATATCTATCGGCCTATGGCGAACCGGGTTATGATTAAACATAATCTTAGTATTTTTTTGTTTAAATATAGAAAATTTAAAATATCGAATAGGCTATTTTATAATACCCCAGTTTACTGAAATAGATTTGGTAACAAAAATGGTCGAGGTAGTACCAGTTCAAATTGAACAAATAAAAAAAAATACATTTCTACTCTGATTAATGAATTCTTCGAAGAGAGTGCAAAATTAGGTATAATAACAGATTTCCTTAGAATTAACCCTCTCCGATCGGGATCCGGGATTCTCCAGGTACGGCACGAGTTCATTTACGCTCGTAGTATTTCACTTCCAATTAGTGCTCCGACATAAATCTATTTAAACGCTGCGATCAGTTAAATACGCGGTCTGGAATAACTACGTCCGGAAAGGTTTAAATTATACATTTTAAAAATTTTCGTGTCAAAGTAATACATACTTAAATACTTCAATATAGTTTTTTTACCGTTTACCGTGAACAGGCAGAGAGTAAAACGGCATAAGTAACTATCCGAAAAACTTCAAACGTAAAACGGCATAAATAACTATCCGAAAAAATTCGGGAAAAAATAACTTTATATTTATATTCGATATTTACTACATTTAATTAAAATGTCCTTAAAGGTTGATTTAATATATAAGCTAAAAATTATTACACCATCTCAATTATAGGGAAAGGGATAATAATCATGTACGCGTGCGGAGCACGGGGCGAATATGAATAAACAAATAAATAAATTATTTCATGCCATATCATAATAACTGTAAGTGGCTTAAAAATTAAAAAAATAAAAGAAAGAATGCGTGAAGACAAAAGAACGCATGGGTCATATTTATATATATAAGTATTAAAATGGTAAAGAAAACCAGTTTTTATAATTCCAGAATACGAAATAAGATGATAATAATTAATTTTTTTTTCATAAATTACACTATTCAATATTAACGCAAGGGTTAAGCGACCTGCAGTACGAGTACACCGGGTGCCGCGTGCCATCATCAAACCGATAAAACCGATTAACGCATCGTTCGGCATTGATTAATGAGCGATACGAATGTTGTTATTGCGCAAAAACAAAAAAAATATATACACTGGTAATTCAGTTTTTTTATTCAAGTTTTTTTTATGGAGGTTATATTAATGGTAATAAAAACACTTAGATGTACTCGTGTGATTCATAAAATATTTAATATCAATCATATTTTATAGATAATTTAAAGATAAATTAAGTATTCCTCTGAATAAAGGTTCAAATAAAAAAAAATTTATAAATTATTTTCGTCTTACATTTTCGAGAGGAATTCGCAAAAATTATTTGTATACCAATAAACTAACATTCTGTATACATGGATACCTTCATCCATGTACGTATCTTACATTTCTGTACATAACTCCTAAGATGTTAAGATATTCATCATGTAGTCCTTTCCCATGTCTTCTTCGTTTAATTGTCGTGCATTCAAATTAACAATCGATTCTATACACTCTTACTGTTTAGGTCATTATTTATGACACAACATTTATGACATATATATGTGATGTACCGCATTTGTAGCAGTCATGAGAAGCTAGACCTATCACGCCATACCGTCTGTCAAGGCTACGAGCGGTACACAGGTACCGTGAAACTACTCAAATCAAGGACAGCTGCGTGTTTACACTCAAGCCGTCGTAAAATTTCAGTTAAGTCACAAACATTTGCAGGGGTGTATGCTATAGCAAATTTCCGTCTCGTCGGTATTAGGAGTTTTTATTTAAAAATAGGTTTTATTTTATAAATACTGCTAACTTTAGGAAGACATCTTCATCTCTATTGTTTATTGTTCTTGCAATCGTACACAGCTTACAATATTTCCGTAACCAACAGGAAAAAAATGGAACCTTAAACTTCATATCCGTTTATCCGCGCGTAATTTATGCATCATAACTCTTTCAGTTAAAGACCGTATTAAGAGGTAAGTGACGTACATGAATAAATGTAATAACTAAAACATACACTAACATATTGGTTATCGTTCAACATTTCAAATTAATAATTAACAAAAAAACAAATATATCCAAGGCAACCCTTCGGTGACAACCCTGATTCGAGATCGGCACTTAAATACGATTAGAGTCGATTCGTGTAAATATTTTCCACGTAAAAAAAATTGTTTACGTGCGCGCCGTACTATGCATGTGAAATATTTGATATTTTATGTTTAGGCAACGCTAGGAAGTTATAGTATATTTTAGAGATAATTAACGTACTAAGTCATCTGCCTCACTAAACACATTGTTTCAAATGTACTATTCGTCCCAGGAACCGTTACGTTTTCATTCGCAATTCAGATGACTTTCTTTTATCGGACACGCAAGTTGTTGATGTAGACAACTTAACCTTCCAAACAATCGCTAAGTGAACATTCCCAAATATTTATTGAAATTTTCTGTTATAATTATTTTCAAAATAGTAGTTACATGTCAGTTAGATTTAACGATACCACCTTAAAATCTCTAGTGGAGTATGATTCGAGGTTTAAGTATACAGGAATTATCAAAAAGCCTTGAACACGCGGTCAACTGTACAAAGGCACGTACAGTTGACCACGTCGGTTCCAGGCTTTTTGATAATTCCTGTATTTATAAGCCAACTATCGGAGACACAGGATATTTTTGGTCCCGGATAGTTGGCTTGGAAATCTTCTTTTCTGAAATCCTTTTCTATGTATCGGCAATACAGATAAAATAAGTCCCATTTCTGTACCTGATCCTAACCGAAGAAGAAAAATGGATCCTCTATGACTGAATAAAATGTTCCAAACAAATTTGGAATCTAAAGAGAACAAAGCTGTTTTAGTAATTTGTATAACGCCCGATCAGGCGCAGCGGAAATCTCCCGTAAGAAATGGGAAGTGGGAACAGTGGGAAGTTCTTCTGCATCCACAACACTCCTCCAAACATCGCATTACTTGTTTTTTGTTTTCTTAGATCCCTGGAGGACTCTTTAAGAAATTAAATCTACCCCGTAGTCGACTTCTTGATTCTTCTTCTACATCACGTACACCAGATTTTTACAAGAGGAGAATTGAACTTTTGCGCTAGCGGATAGCAAACTGTTACAGGGAATGACAAATTAATTAAAATTTTAAAAAAAGTCTCACAAATATTTGTTTATCATTGCAAAATAATTAATTATGTAAATTACCAATATTAGCTTTCAAAAGCCGGCTTCAGTCGTTCACAAGGTGAGCCGTAACTTTGTTGTCCTCGTGACTGGTCGGGTTGATCGCAAGGCACACGGCCTTTAACGGCGCGGCTCACCGCGGAGACCTGAGTTTGATCCCGGCTGCTCGTTCAACGAGGTTAGACTGGTTTTTAGCGGGGTTAAGTCGATTGGCCGTAAGAGATTGCTCTTGTGGTAATAAGTCTGTCATATTTATTAGTTGTACACATTAAAGTACGTAATTAAATATATACCTAAATAAAATTTTCAAATCGCTCAGCTCGTCATAGTAACTCTATCATACTAACTTTAGAAAAACGTCCAGTTTTGTGGGTGTATTTACTTTTAGTGTTTAGAGCAAACGACTTATTCAAATAATAATATATACCGTTGAACTTTATATATATATATATATATATATATATATATATATATATATATATATATATATATATATATATATATATAAAGTTCAACGGTATATATTGCCAATTATTATAAATCGTGTGTTATGACCTCTATGGTTTCTATTCCAAAATTACACTATGGAAGTGTTTGTGAGTTAAAAAACTATGCTTTAGTTTTTTTTGTTTTTTAATGACAGTTATGACCAAACCAAAATAATGTTGAAAAGAATTGTATACGATCCTATATATCTATAAAAAAGTTACAAGATGTTACATGACTAATTGTTAAAGATTGTTATAAACTTTTTAACTTATAAAATTTGTCCGTACAGTTCTGTACTCGATATTAAACTAAAACACAGAATAAACACCTAGACCGCTGAGGATATCGTTACTAAATAGACCGTAAGCAATAATTAAGGAAAAAAATCAATTAAGACCAATGCAGATGGTCCGTTTTTCGCCAAGCAAAGCCGGGACTTTTAGACTTTTAAACTTTCAGAACAAATAAGGAACTTGATACAAATGAGGCCAATACACCCAAAAAATGGAATTAACTATGTTTTTGTTTGTTTGAATTAATATTTATTGGAATATAAGCATTAAATTAGGTGGGTCTTATTTGTATCAAGTACCTTATTTTCGAAGTTGGGTTTATTCTTCTTAATTTTTGGATGTATAGACCTTATTAGAACATACGCGTTATTTGTATAATATACTTTATATAATTACAAAACACAATCAAAGTAAATTTATCACCATTATGTGTGTTTGTAACGCGCGAGTTTCACCTATATGCCCAGACACAAACTACTTTAGCGATCATTACAAGAGTATTAACATAATCTCCTCATATTTTTAAATTATATTCTTATTCACTCTATCTCCATCTTCTCGTATACTCCACACCAGCGTTAAGTACGAAAACAACGACGTTATAAAACCGCCCGTCCTCTGGTCGATTTCCAACGGCGACACAAGCGGTCGCGCTCAAAGCGAGTCGAGCAGGCATTTTTACATCGAAACCAGTTTTAAAATACACGTCAGTCGCTTTCATGACCTTACGCATTGTAATGAATCATTTCTGTATTGTAATTTATACGCGCATACAAGATACAAGTCGATACTAAGAGCCGTGCGCTCGACGTTGGACTCATTTCCTGTTCCCCTGTGTTGGCTTTTAAACTTGCATGTAACGCATCGCACGTCTTTTTAGCCTTATTGTAGCACCACACCATCATTACATCGGTGCATTATAATGATAAGGCCTAGAGCGCAGTGTCAATTTTTAGTTGTACAAATGAAAATTGGGCGAGTCAAACCGATAATAACAGATGTAACTGCGTGCAGCTACTTGCCTAACTGATTAAATTTTTAATCGCAAAGTAATTGTATCTATGCACAACTAATGTGATTAAACAACTGAGCGACGCCTGCAAGTTGATTGGCCTATCGTGAGATGTCATTCGCAAGTTGATAAAAATTGTTGAATTTGGCGAAAAATTAGTTAACTGTCCGAGTATCACAGATTTATGCAGACAACTACTACTACGATTGACATATAACTTTCGCAATATGATTTAGCTTATAATTTCCAGATTGCCAGGTATGTACATATATTGTATACTTAGTATGTACATATATATGTACATAGTATGTACATGTATACTTAGTATGTACATATATTGTATAATAAAATATTTGATATATAGTTAATAATGTTAAAGTAACCAGAGAAAATGTCACTGCTCTCGAAGCTTTCGTGACGAATGCTGGTAAAACTATTACACATACACTATGTATGGGAAAAATGTAAGTCTTGAAAAGGTCAAAAGAAAAGTCTGCGTGAGTATTTATCTATCTTTTATCGATAAACCACAGAAACTGTTAGGTAAATTTTGCAATCCTGAGTAAAATAAATACCACAGTCATTTTAAGCAGTCGTATAAATATCACGGTCATTTTAAGCATATCACAGTCATTTTAAGCAAACGTTTTTCTAAAGATAGATAAAAATTGACATTTGTAATTCACTTCACACTTGTAATTTGGATCAGTAAATTATGAGAGCTTTAATACTAAACAAAAGCAGAACTAAAATGTTTATGGAGGAGAAATGAACACCTTGCTGCAAAAACATTACAAACACATCATGTGCGGTACGTTATTACTTATTTTTTAATTCAAATAAAGTAACAATGAAGTTCATGAAAGAAAAATACATTTCAAAAAACTTTAATTAAATAACTTACTTGTACCCGTACGAAATCGACGCTGGCCTCTTTATATCTAAATATTGTCCTGTATACTTTACAATTGAAACCAGTGATTTAAGAGAAATTAAAATGTGTTTGTATTATTAAGTTTCGAGCTCATTTTGATGAAGTTCGCTACGAGGTATTTGCGAAGGCAAATGAGGGGTGAGATGCGGGGACGGAAACGACCACTCTTAGCGCATGAATAAAGAAAGCGCATCATATCGTTATACACTATCATATTTTCTTTCTTCATACATAATTTCATAAAACTGTACCTTTAACAGACGTATACTCGTTAACAGTTGAACAGATGATTTGTTTTCACGCTTATATTTTCAAATTTTATTGAAGTTTTTTATTGAACAATAATTCGTCTAATTGTTATATTACAGCCTAGTTGTCAATAGTTTGTTTTATAGTGTACGCCTTAGAGGTGAGGCGTATTTATTGTCACCGGTAAAAATACTCGATATCACAGATCGAAATACGTACTTAGTATGCAAAATACAAAATAATTGGTATAGTAAATGCTTGTATGATATGGCTGACCGGACGTTCGTACAATGGATATTTTATGGTCGGGCTACGGCAAAACCCTTTGTCTAACTAGCTGTAGCTATTTCACTCACGCATATCGTACTCAGGTTGTCTTGCTCTTTCATATTTAAACCGTATATGAAATAAGGGACAAACCGAATATCTAAATACTCTTAAGTCGTAATACTTTTAAAGTATGTAATGTGAGTATATTAAGCATACTCGTTTTACTCATTACGTTAAGTATTGCTTCACACTTCGCGGACAAATATTTACTCAATACGACATGTACGAGTATTTTAAAATAAGGATTTTAATTACGATGCTCTTTTCGTCTAATGGTTCTCCATTTTTCTATTGGCGCTGTTGAGCGTTATTACTTCGTAGTGTAAATATTTCAAATAATTAGTGTACATGAATACTAACTGTTAATTAGGTTAAATTTAATGTCGCCATTATGTCCACAAAGAATTAAGTCCATTGTTGTGTGGGAGTATTTTACAGACTTGGATAATTATTTGGTTCTTGCAATATTTACAAATTTAAATTGACATTCAAAATAGCTACATTTAATTTAAGGAAACATTCGAATCGAAAACATCCAACTTTAACAATAATCACTACGAAATAAGTCGTTTGTTACGAACATCTTACTACGTTATTTTAAGAAAAAATGGCTAAAACAAACATGGCAAAAATTAAAAAAATATTTTTAATAACTTTTCTCCATTATTCATTATCATATCCATTTTTTTTTAATTTATGGTAATTATTGTAAAAACGTGATTCATTTTTTAAATGTGCTATCTAAAGGACTATGCCAAATGAATCATTTGGTTACTGATCTGAAGTCTGGAACCATAAATGTTTATGGTTAGTATGAAGGAAAAATGCAACCCTGTATTTTATTAAGAATGATGAGACGTTTAGAAATTACAGGAATTCCCGCAAATTTCAGCTGTAAGGAATAAAGGATATGAGCATTGAACCCTTCATAATAGGTAGCAATTATGATTTATTGCACGTCTCCTGCGACCATAAGTCTATAGCCATTTGTAATATGGTCCTCTCACAACGGAATTACGCCGCCCATACTCGTCGAGTATTTTGTAACCGATATTTTATAATACTCATATTAATACCAATATTTTATAATACTCGTACTCATCGTACTCCGTATCTCAAAATACTCGTATCGCCCAAGTCGAGTGAGCATACAACTTTTGATTGCACAATTACAAATCGATATTACGTGCCTGGTTTAGAGGAAATGTCAGCTTATCCGTCTGCATGCTCGAACAGTCTAATGTCAGAAAGCACTTAACCAGTTTAGAAATTGATTTAATAGTTCTATATATTCAAATATAAAATTGTAATCGCTGGAATAAAACACATTCTCGATAAACAAATTTCCGCATCTTTCTAAAGCTATAGGAAAAGCATAGAAATATGGTAAAGTTCTATTGCTCATAAATAACTTATATTTCCATAATATATAATAACTACAGTATGTAGCTAAAACAATCATATATTTTGGTTAATGCAAAATAGGAGCAAAATAATTAGTAATAAGGTCATAAAATATAACAAAGATTCTACCCACTTGATTGTCACTTGGAGTTTTTTGACGTTTTGAAACAAAACATGTTTATTGCACCTTTACTCAAGAAATATAGAAAATAAAGACAGTTTGGAATACGCAAATGTGCAGATTTTATTATCTACAATTTAGTGTGTTTAAAGATAATGTAACTACTTTACAAATTTTACAAGTAGTCTCAAATTTTTGGCATGCAGTGTATATATATATATATTCACCGACTGTATGTATACATTATATATACATATACATGCATATATACTGTAGATATTAGAACTAATGTTTGTGCTATGTGAAATTTATTTAACGCCACATCTATTTAATGCATTAATTAATTGCAATCCAAATAACTGCATCTTTAGAGTTCTATACGTGGTTCCGAACGGAACACTGGAACCTTATTATTGCTATATCGCTGTTAATGCGCCCAAGGCCTCTAGCTCTACTAAAGGTTCACATTGCAAATTTTGCACAATAAGAAGTGCTTTGAGCCACAAAAAAACACTACAGCTCAATTATATAAAATTTAATTGAAGTGTGGGATCGTGGTAAAAAAATATTACATTAAATATATTCCTTGACATACAAAGCCGGAGTTGAATAAACATTTTTTTTCTACCCGATCTTGTGAGATACCGCTGAAACAAACTTTTTAAGTAGAGTACAAATACATTTTTATACTTCGTTTAAATAAAAATTAAACGACGAAGGAGACTGCCAATAATGTCAATTTGAGATTTATTTAATTGCTTTTTAAAGAGTTGTACCTCAAAACGGCAGTAACCACGAAGTTGTAATTTGTCTGCCAACATTACACACACCTGTACTTGAACAGCGAATATTTGCATATAAAGTATGTTGCTAGTAATGAATAATGAAAGCAAAATATTTTGTTATTGCTCATTTGGTACGCAAAGACATACCAGGCAAATTTAATAAATTTTTTTTTGAGATCTCTTTATGTAACTTTAAGAATTTAAACGTACACAGTAATTGAAACACTACATTTTACGTTTAGACCAAAAGTGTTAGAAAAAGCCTGAGACCGCGCCGCGCTGGTCTTCCTACATCTTCGGTTTAAACTTTTATATACACCTAAAATTGTATAGAATTCTCATAGCGCGAACTCTATTCACATATTAATTTCTGTAGGAGCTGGAGAAAATTAAAATTTTATTAAACATTTTTTTAATCGCCAATCTGATGACCTTAAAACAAATTTTGTAAAAATTCAATATCCTGCTTACATAACCTTATTGTTTAAGTTAGATATCATAAGTTTTCAGAAAAATTAAAACACATCAAAAATTGTGTAAGAATTTTTACCTGTTGCCTGCCGCAAAAATACAGAAAGCCTGCCAAAAAATATATTCAGAGATTTCACCATCTCTGTAATCTTATAATAGCATATTTTTCTTTCTTTAAAATTTATTTAAAAATAGTGTTTTTTTAATTTTAACCCCAAAAAGACTAGAAAACAATGCCTTAACTTAATTACACCAGCGTCGTTTGGATGAATTTTGGACAAAGTCCAAAATTAACTGTAGCAGTACTGATGCTACTTTGGACGAGGAATATACTTAAACCAATCTATCTTATTAACTTAAAAAAAGACTAAATGTATGCACTGAATAAAAATTTTAATATTTCTATTAGGTACTAATTTACAATTAAATGAAATTACGTGATGTAGTATTATTTCTACTTTCTTTAAGTTCTTTACCACGACCTAGGTTTCGTTGTATTGCAACATCTTCAGGTGGGCTATTAGTAAAGATTTTTAAGAGCAAATATCTTTGCTAATAGCCCACCTGAAGATGTTGCAATACAACGAAACCTAGGTCGTCGTAAAGAATATTAAAAAGATAGAAATAATACTAAATCACGTAGTTTTATTTCTACTTTAAACTACCTAACTATTCGCTTATAGATAACGCTTTTATCCGTCTAAATATTTAATTTTTGTGTTATCAGTAAAAGTAAATACTGTCTTCTTCCTTCTATATCTACAAATTTCAAATCTTCCTGTAATATTAAATAGGTCTCTACAAACTGGCAAACGTAATGCGGCGAATGAGTAATATTAACACTGGTAGATTGCAATGATTAAAACAGGCAATAATATTAAATATATTTGGCGTTAATTTCTTCTCTGCTAATAGCCCACCTGAAGATGTTGTAATACAACGAAACCTAGGTCGCGGTAAAGAACTTAAAAAAAGTAGAAATAATACTACATCACGTAGTTTCATTTAATTGTGAATAATGAATTTCTACAAAATTAACGCCAAATATATTTAATATAGGTACTAATTTTCTCCAAATATTCGAAACCAGTAATGGATATTTTACATTATCTTCAATGAGTAAAATCATTTAGCTAATTATTTTTTTTATTTTTTTCAAAACACGCAGGCCTTATTTATCGCATTAAGCGTATCTAAAACATGGAATTATAAAATTACCAAGAAGTCACATAAAATTCTAAAATTTTACAAACAACCGAATATACTAATAGCAGCAAAATACGTCATTCATTTGATGGCACAATTTGTTAAAAGCTTTCTGGGAAACATCGCGCTGGTCCGCGCTCAATACGATGGACAGCGCGTACCTCGCACCGCACCTTTTACCAGAACGCCCTTGTACCTTGTGAGTCAGTTCGTACGCTGTTTACTGGAATACAAATATAGCATTTTCGATGGTTTCGTATTTTTATCCAATACTGAAGCGGAATACGGGATACATTTTTGAGGATGTTAGGAACGTATCTTAAAAGTTAATTGAGTAGTTTATCGCCCACTATGCCTATATCGCACTAGAGAGAGGTCTTCGTGGCTGACATAGTGATGTGTCAGTTATAAAAGCGCGCATATAAAACGCCATTACCTTAGCTTGATTTTTCAATCTTTTCTGTTAAGCTAACGCGATACGTAATGTATTTTAATACATAATGTATAATGGGAATAAGTGTCAGACAAAGAAAGACGTTATTCTTTGACTTAAAAATAGTTGATTGTCGTTGAAATAAAATTGAAAAGATGACTTTTTTCAGAAAACTGAAAATAATATTCACAATTATTTGTCACCTTTTTCGTACACACGATACTTGCGCACTTTGTTTAGCGCCGCTCGGGGGAATATCGCCACTGCGGGTAAAGACCGCACTCCGGGCTAGTATTGGGTGTGTAAAAAGAGTTAAGAGTAATATTTTTTGCACTCAATAAGAAAAAGGGCGTGTTTTAGGTTTTATTTCAACGATAATTTATTCCTTTATAGCCAATGAATAGCGTCTTTCTTTGTCAGACACTTATTCCCGGACACCGTGTATAATTGAGCTGTTTTCCAACAGATATATAAAGTGCATCATGTACTTGAAATATATATTTTATATAAAGTACATTATGTACGGAAACTTTGAAACATAAAGAGTTCCCAAAATATTCTACCTATTAATACTTATGATTTTTTTTTTGGATAAAACTAACACTTTCACGTCGGCGAATGTGAGGAAGATCCTTTTGTCTGGTACGTTAGCACCGGTTAGCTTGGCGTAAATCCTACCGCCTGTCGCCGAAATATGAAAATCGGAATTGTTTTAAACTAAATAGTTACTCACATTTCATGACATTTTGACGATACATGTATATTTATTAATTAGATGTTTTTTTTATTATCATATGATATCACCGGCGTTTTCCCGACAACTTTTACGTACTGCGAAAACACACCGTTAATTTTACGTGACATCAACGTACATACATCATCCACCGGGTAGCATAGCGTTAATAGCATAAACTTGTCAATTCTGTAATTTGTCTAGTTTATTCACAAAGCTCACAGTAAGACTATGAGACATATCGTTTTGACATTGTAGTGATACTAATAAAGTTCTAATTAAAATTTTCGGTTACAAAATTTTACAAATGAGTTCATGGTTAAGAGAGAAGAGAAAATAAATCCCTGAACTATCGGCTCATGCCTTAGTGAACAATGTTAGAGTCATTACTATTCTGTTCCAATCAAGAAGATCTATTTCTACCCTCATGTAAGAATTACTATTGAAGTTCGTAAGTGCCATCAGTATAAACTCTTCATCGTAGCTACCGGCCTTACGTCTCTTCAAGCAAATTCAATGTTCATCGGACAGAAGCAATTTGTATTTTTCAATGTTAGCCTAATATATACAAACGTACATACTTAGCGTGTATATATTTATTCGAATGGACGCCTTAATACCGCACCAAACAGACGTTCGGCGCATGGCTCGCTACGCACGTACGTATATATGTATGTATGTATGTACGGGCGGCCTTATTTACGCGATTACGTAAAGCGAGGGAGCCGCTTATTCGCTTCTATTATAATATTTTGAAAGACGGCGCATGGCGAGCGGCCAAGTCGCGCTCAGGTACGCTCTATGCGAGCTTACACAACTTCTTCTCTTCTGTCTTTTGAATGTGACGCGCGTAATGGAGACGATAATGGACGATAAATATACGTACGTACCTTTTGGCATGGCCCGACTCTCGAGTGGACTACCGAATTGGGCTCTGGGAAGACAGGGCTTCAGTAAATAGGATGTCGCCAAGAGCACTAATGCCGCCGGACACAGGCGGAGGAATTAATCAATATGTTTCGTGTTGACTGCCGTGAGCGCCGTGCGTTCGACATCGAGCAGCTCAAAGTGAAATTTAGCGGCGTGAATCATTCGCTATTGTGAAGCCCTAGCGTGACGCGGCGTAATATTTTACATCCATAAAACCCGCGGCAGTAGCGCTAAATCATATCGTCGAAAGTAAATTAGAAGTCGATCGGACACGGAGAATTTTTTAAAATTTCTTTTTTCACCATCCACCTAATTGTGACAATGTAATGCTTTGAAGAAAGATATTAAAAATGTATTACACAAGAATTGTTATGTAACACAGGTTTTCTTCGAAAGATCAATTCTATATTACCATGTAATTGATATAAAAACTATGCGAGTCTTTCAAAACAGTATTATTAAGTGTAGATACTATCAATGAATAGTAATGGATAACGTTTAGATTTAAATTTGACTACGTTTAAGAGTTTTATGTTTATATATCATCTACATCTACATACCAGCATCATGATTTGATCCTTAGGACTATTGTTTTAAAATAAACCTGTCATGTACGAGTAGAACTCGCACTACGAAGGTTTCGTATAAATATTTATAAATATTTAGGCGTATTTCTATTAAATTATATACAATAATTAATTTTCAAAAGGCAAATATACTGCCTACCATAGATATAGTATAACCGGCGTAAACACATTTGTGTAGGCTTCTAGAAATTCAATTTTTTTTATAATTTTAGCTTCAGCAGTCTCGGAGGAAATAGGAGGAAGGTGGAATAGTTGTTGTGCATATTTATCAGTACATCAAAAACTATTACATGGAATTCAAGAGTATTATTTGAAATTGAAATATTCATCAGTACATCTCTAAAGATATAATTACCTAAAATTATGAAAAAATATTACATGGAATTCAAGTGTTAGCTATTGAAATATTTATCAGTACATCTCTAAATATATAATTACCTAAAACTATGAAAAAAACATTACATGGAATTCAAGAGTGTTAGCTATTGAAATATTATCATTACATCTCTAAAGATGTAATTACCTAACATTATGGAAAAAATATTACATGGAATTGAAGACTGTCAGCTATTGAAATATAGGTGGACTACTATTAACCCTTTCAAATAATAAAACACAATATAAAATGAATTTTAATGTTTTTTTTCTCTACTTAATTTTTCCCCTAAGATTTCAATATGAACATTTAAGTGTTATTAAAATGTGGATTAATACGCTTTATTATTATTATTATGTCAAATTTCAAGTTTCTACGTCAAGCGGTTCATGAGAAAAATGATTGCGATAGACAGAAAAAGCCCCGTGAGCAATCTTATAAGCGTTCCATTTTTCTTTTGAGGTACGCAACCCTAAAAAACAATAAATCTTGACACTCCGATATATTAAAACAGTTATGAAATAAAAATATATCGCGCTGATGCTGACCAAAAATCAGAATCTCATAGATTATATGAACTGGTGAATTGTGAATATCTCCAGAGCGGTCTTCGATTCCCGATTCGTACACCGCAGAACCAGCATAACTTTAATTACACGCTCTGCTGCACTCGGGGACCTGTTATGTCTTTGCCTGAGAATATCGCCATCTGGACGCGGAGAGAAATCTCATTAGCTAGCGGCGTCACGCGCTGCCGCCTCGACTGTCTCCGCGGGAGGCTTAAAAAGACCATCACACGCTAAAAGTTGCACAGTTAAGTGATAAATCAATCTTCGGATCGTTTAATCGACCGGTCCGTTATCACAAAATTCGATGCAATATAATTGAGGGAAGAATAATTTGTTCGTAAATGAAAAAGGTAAACATTTTTATTGAGTACTAGCGATTTTGCTCGCTTTTTTCCGCCGTAAGCCGTTACATGAAAAACGTTTCTTAAAAATATAAAAATAGCGGCATCTAGTGGAGAATTCTAAAACTACACATTCATGATAGTTGCTTTTAAAAGAAATAAATGTCGCTGTCAAATAAATCAATCTACTAGCGGGTCATTCCATGTCAAATAAACACAATTTTGGGAAATATTTTAACTTGATATCTGAGATTTTCATGACTTTTGGTATAAACACATATAAATAAAAAAATACCAAATTTCAGTTGTGTAGCACAATTACTTTTGAAGTTATTACTTTTTAAAGATTAACTGTTTACCAAAAAAATACACGTTTTGGTTTTATAAAAAAATAATTTATAATGCAAATAAATACATATCGAAACTTAACCTCACTTAGAGAAACACATTTAAAATATATTTTAAAAAACTGGTAAGCACTATTTCGATCACGAATATTCACTATAAATAAATGTTTTTTTTATTATATGGACAATTATTAAATTACAATTACTAAAAATATTATTTAAAAGCACGGATATAGTTTAGATTTGCGTGAAACACGTGTTGTGTAATTACAAATACCGCAATAACTATCATGAATATAATAACAGTCACTACACGCATGTAAATATATGCTTAATGAGCAACGTCATCCTGCCGATTTTTGTTGCATCGTGCGGACGCATTGTGACTAACTTCACCATCTCGATTTTGGTTACATCGTGCGAGCGCATGAGCCATCGTAAAATTTCACTCTATCATTTTTTCATAACGCGCCTAACTTCAATAAAAACCAGTCAAATTTTAGCGAAGTCGTCATTTGTTTTGAAACTGAAACGTTAATAAAATAAATAAATCAGTTGTACTCACACTACGGGGGTTCTGTACACACTTAGGCACTCATAAATATTGAAGGCTATGTAGTATTTGCAATAAACAATTTATAAATATTAATTTTTCACAACGTAAATATACTGCTTACTATATATTTGACAGGTGTGTAATATATATTGCATGTTTAAATAATATTATTCTTCATCAAGTGAATATGAATATATTGCCTACTATACTCGTATGTTTCACAAGCAACATAAATACACATTCCAAAATAAATTTATTTTAAGGTTGATTTAAATCATGTATAGTCTCTATGAACTTTTTACAGACACAAGTATACGTGTCATAATTTAGTCGACCATTATTCGTAAGTTTATAGAGCCTACTTAGCTGTGATAATTTTCTCTTTAATTTCGTTATATATACTGTTACTGTGAATATTTTCGAATTTTCAAAAATAACAGTTAAATTAGTAGTAAAACGTAACTCATAACAAAAATTACCATTAAAGTGCTTAATATAAAGCTAAATAAAAGGATCCTTGTATCAAAAAAGTGTTCATAACATTCTCCCAATAATTTTAAACAATCTACCTATTGAACGATACCCTGTAGGTAACTTTTTCGCGAAATGGTGTATGTGAAAAAAATACCTCCGTCTTACATGTAGGGGAAGTACCCTAAAAACTGTTTTACAAACTTGTATTCCATAACTTTGTTGGCGTTATAAATATATATAGCCATGCCAAATTTCAGCATCATAGCACTAATAGACTGCGAGTAAACCAGCTATGATATACAGACGGACAAAGTGATACTATAAGGGTTCTTAGTTTGGCTACGGAACCCTAAAAACGCACTGTCCGATTCTTATAAAATATATTTAAATAGAAAAGGATCAATCTAAGTTATATTTTTATTGGGATTAAAATTAATTCGTCGCCGCAAAACTTTCAATTTTATTCGAAGTTAAAAGCTTTATTGTATTCATCTGAAACAACCAAATCGAGACTAAATGGATATTAACCACAGGCTTAAACAAATGTTACTCAATACCGATTGTAAAGGCAATAAGTGTAATTTTGAAATCTTAATAAAATTTGGTATTTATTAAGGTAATTATATCAAACAGCGCTGCAAATACATATTTGAACCGTGGCGCGCCAAGTAAGTGAATGAGTGGGCGGTCCACGAACGAAAGAAGGTCACGCTCTATGTACGTAACTCCACGACAGCTTGAAAAATGATAATTGTTTTTTTTTTACGATATCTGCCTATGTGCAGACACTTATTGCCAAAATATAGCGGTCTTATAATTGCATGAGTTGTAACTTCAAGAATTATTTTCCAATTGCTTTTTTTATCCGCGGTTACATAATTCAATAATATTTCGTTTGTACTTAAATATTAAAGTTTATATCGATCTTTTGGGTGAACCGACGCCAAAGAGTTCATAGTATTAAGCAAGAGAACGGATCATGGCAAAGTGGATCGAAACTGCTGTTTGAGGACTGTAGGACTTTTTTTATAAACATAGCATTTATTTCGATGACAGTCGATAGAGGCAATTAGAATGAAAATTTTTAAACTAATATTTAAACAGAAAGTGGAATGTTTGAAAATATCGTATGGAATAAAATACATGCTCAAGTTCCCCATTTGTTGACTTGGCTTTACCTGGGGCTTAGTCTATGGGTGGTGTGACATATAAAACACATGCCCTTAGGTGACCGTTTATCTGATAAGTGGCACGTAAAATTGGCAATTTCTCTGGTAAATTATATTGAGAATTGACATTATCAAATATATTATTTCTCAAAGGTGTTTTCTGTGGCAACGAGATATCTCCGTTAATTCTTCCTCAAAATTGATGATTCAAACATCTTAAAGCTTATGTTCCCCGCTATTGACGAAAAAGGTTTAAAATTAAAGTTAGAAAATGGTTTAAAATTAAAGTTTTCGTTAAAAAATTGATTGAAACACTTTTTTTAACTCCACTGGTATAAAAATAAGCAAGCCGGGCGGTAATATATAAAACATTATGAGTATACGTACTTGGATTTAATGAGGAGATTAAGTTGAAAATAAAGAAAAGAGCAAAATAAAAAAGAGTATATATATATATATATATATATATATATATATATATATATATATATATATGGTCGGCATTTTATTATTTATTGTGACATTTTTTGTTATTACAATGGTTAATTATTTTATGGATATTCATATATATTATTTAAATACTATGCCTTTTTTACAAAAATTATTTCTTTAATAACTAAGGGCTAATAAAAAGTAACCTAATTAATTTATATCACTCGACACTGGATTAAAATGCTGGCATCATGTGCGGAAACTTTCCAGTTACCAAAACATTTAGTGGTAAGTAAATTACTCGCTACTGGACTAAAAACTAGCATAATGTGAGCCAGCCTTTAGATCTTTAAACTGTCTTATAAATAAATTTATGATTTATCGGCGGTGTACAAAAATTTTGGAGGACACCATCAATTGGTCAGTTCCATAGTACCGAATTAGTTAATTTAATATGCATAAATGTAACAATTTTTGTATAAAAATTTAAAAATCTTCATAACCAAATTTTACACACTTCATTCAAGTTTCAATAGAGCAATGACTTCGAATCACTTAAGCCTCCTGCGCATTATCAGAATCTAGTTCCATTATCGAACGTGCAAGCGTGGCTCAATTGGCAGGTTTTTGACTGCAATTGTGTGCACATAAATATTCCTGTGCAACAGAAGACGCAGCTGTTCAGGATGTAAGATTATGTGGAGAAATTAATAAATAGTACCAAGTTCACTTAAGAAAAAAGTATAAAAGAATACTCTGAGAAAAACCCTTACTAATTTTATAAAACTGACGCGTTGTCTGTTATTTGTTTGTTTGTCTTTCACGTTTAAAAGGCCCAACGGAGTTCAATTAAATTTTGCATACAGATAATATACATTTGAAATTTATAATATACATCTAACATTAAAAGATAAGTTACATATAATTATGTAATAATTACAGGACAAAGAGTAATAAATATAAAGGCAAAAAGAAATTATATCCGCGTACGAAAAATCGAATGCGTTGCCAAAATTATAGAAAAGGTTCGTAACGACATATAATCATCATCAATAGGTAAACACAATAGACGTTTTAATGATGAGAGTATTAATACTGAATATCATATAAATGGGTATTTATTATGAATCCTTATGTAAATAAATTTCGCTGTGGGCAAGTAAAATTATTTAGTTACATAAGTCTCTTTGAAATGATACACCTTTTCTTCGTCATTGATGGTCCGATGGTCACAAAGTTAATCATTCCTGTGAGGTGGGGCATTTGCACGAGCTAATGCGAAGAGAGGATCTGATTTCATGTCGTGACTATTAAGCGGCTGTCTACGTTTTTCTAACACTACGCGGGCGATACCACCGACAAAATTTAATGTAAAATAAAAATTCCCTTAATTACATCCTTGCAATGAATAGCTGAAGGCTTTTTTCTTTAAGATAATTGCTAGAGTTATACAGCTTTTAGCTTCACGGTAAGCACGCGGACAAATCTAATTTTTAAGAGCAATAACATAAAATTAAATATACATATCATTAACGCCACAAAAGTGGCCCTCAAACGACCTGTCTTCATTACATCTATCTCTTTTACATATGCACTTTCTTCATCGTTTTATAAGGGTATAACGTGGCTATAGTGATATTGTTTAAATAAAAAACGATAATGCACGAAAGCGACTGTACGCTTAAACGGCGTACGGTCGAATTCACCACGTCTTGTTTTCAAAATATCCAGTTTTTATTTAAAGGTGAAATTTGCTTACAAATATCTAATAGGACCTTTGACTGTTGTTTTCTTGTATTTCAGATAAACGTTCCATTCGACGATAGACTTTATTTAAAAAAATACATCGTTTAACAGGATATTTAAGGTTTATAATTTAAAATAGGGAGCTCAAGGTTGCTCAACTATGCAAGCATAATCACTTTAATGCATAATCACTTTTTAATAAAAAACCTTTTAATTAAAAAGCATAATCACTTTTTAAAATGTACATTTCATAAAATTATAACAAGGTCGCATCTGTGCTCGCATCAACCAATGATCACTGGACAGATTTTATGCCTTATTGACTCGGTCGACATCTGCAATCAAAACGATCCTACTATTTCCGCATAGGAGTTGTTAATTAATGGATTACTGGGTATTTAATTATTTAACAGCGACGTCTGATCTTTTGAAGCAATCATTATAACGATAGTTTTATAATTCTCCGCTAGATGGCAGTATATACTTTATTTTTAATCAATATTTTTACTTTAATATAGCATTTATATTTATATACTAGTAAATGCAGTATTATCACTATCTCTCTGAATGTAGAGCACCCTCCTGAGTGCGTCCCAGAGGAAAGATTGAAGAGAGATAGTTTGAAAATGTTTAAATGTGTAATGTAACACAGCTTTTCGCACGCGAAAAGCTAATAGAGTTGATAATGATCACTAATACGGTAATCTTCAAAAGTAAAAGCCTAATTTAACCATTCTCCATTTCATAATGAGTGCGAGGTAGGTCACTTCAGTGGAGCCCACCTTCAAAATTCTATTCTTAACCCGTCAGGGGACACGGTGACACACTTAACGACTATTACCGGTAACGCAGTGCCATTGACTGCCCCTGCAGGGTCGCGGGGCGCCAACGATGATGGACGACTTAGTTGACTTCGTGCCAGTCGGCTCGTTCAGCTGAGCCCGCCCTGGGTTTCCGTCCATCATTCACGCGTCGAGCTAAATGGCTGCGATGGATGTGCGACCGCATTTGTTGAAATAATCTGTTCAAAAAACGATAATAAACCTCGACTGTGCTATTTCCCAGGTAAACGGTAACGCTGCGTTTTCGTCCTATGCGTGCACACCCTACTAATTTTTTTCTTTCGATATAACGGTGGTTCATAGTTAACGACGGAGTTCTCTGTAATTTTGTATCAAACCTGCATTGGCGAGGAAATTATCTTGATAAAAATGAATTAGGATAATTCCCATAATACGAAAACATAAGCAAGTTTCTCTGAAAGGTGGATGAAGTAAGTATAATCAATATTTTTGCAACGATAACGATCATAACGACGGAAGAGAAGTTTATAGCTTCTTGCTGGATAATAAGATTGGTGTTTTGTTGAAATTTTAATTGTAAACACGTACACACTCCTTTCAGACATTAAACACTACTGCAAAAAATTAACGAGGAGACATTTTTTTAAAACTTTTTAGTGATTTTTAAAGCGCTGTAACTTTGTGAAAAATAATCATACAAAAAAAATTTAAAAAAAACCATGAATTTTTAATTTTTTAAATTTTTTATCAAAATTTGTTTTCGGCTGCAGTTAATGTGCTATCAAAAAAATCACTAGAATTTTTTTTATTTCTTTGTTTTTTAAATTTAACTTATGGAACATTTTTTTGGGTTTAATCAATGCCAAGAGTAAAAAGCTTAATTCTTTAGCTTGAATTTCGTTTTTGATCTGTCTCTGTACGACAATTTACTACTGAAATATCGACTGTTGAATGAAAAGTCGTTCTTTTGTCTTTGATTATCAATATCTCATGAACTGAATGACAGAAAATTACAGTTTTATAGCAATAAACTAGCTCTTTTTTTAAATAAAAGAGCATGTTTATTGCTCAGAAACTTTTTTTAAGAAGTTTTTTTAATGTTACCAAATACTGTAAAAAATTAAAATGTGAAATTTCAAGTTGATCGGTTCGTCCGTCTTGCCGTTCCAAATGATAAATTTTTTTATAATTAATAACATATTTTGTTTAATAAAAACTTTTTGCACAATTTTACATTGATTACTCTTTAAATGAATTTTTTTAATTTGTGAAAATATCGCACATTTAATTTGACCAAAGTTCAAAGCAATAAATACTTTTGGCAAGAATTCACCTTTTCATGTTATAATTTTACATATTAACATAAATTGTGCCAATTAAAAGTTGTTTTCCCCAAGCTGCATCTCGTACTCATCTCTTGTACATTCGTACGATATATTAATTTAAAAATTCGCTCTGAGAAACTTCTGTGCCCTTTAGAAAAACAGTTTTTCTCCCTTTTCCGAAAATAATTTTACCGCGCAGAAAAATTTCAGAAAATTCTTTGCTCAAACAATTTTTATTATTTTACTTAAAAATTAAAACAAAAAAAAACAATTCAAATTGCTTTAAAATATTTTTTTAAATGTTTTTTCTATTTTTTTCGCAAAGCTACAGCGCATTAAAAAACACAACAAACACAAGGTATAACAAGATAGACGACTTTACGGATAATTCCAAATTTCATCATCTGGTTGTATTGGGTTTCGAAATAGAAACCTATAAAAACGTTGATTTTAGCGCTAATTGACTCACTGATAGATCATCAAAATTTATCGGTCCTTCCAATAAACTAGAACATTAAATTTTCAAACATAGGAAATGTTAGATACATACTTCAAATTTATTTTAAAAGGGATTTTATGTGCACGGCATTTATAACTTCGTTCTAATTTGTTCAAAACTAACTAGAACTAAAAACATACGACATCTAGTCATTGGTTAAAATCCTAGAGGTATGACCGTCTCGCCGGCATACGGCGGATTTACTGGATATGCCCTCGATAATATTTATATGGGTACCACGACGGCAGCTCAGAGGTGAAGGGGGAGTTGAGTTTATATATGCGGAGAAAACTTGACACGATAATTATTTGAATTACGAATTATTCGTATTTCGTACAGAAATGTGATAAATGTATCAACTATGAAATTGCTATAGTACAATACAATAAAGTCTGGCGTTCGTACCGTTAAAATTCCAGATTTCTAAAAATAAATTTGCTTCTCAATTTAATACTTAGGTACTAAGTATAAAACAGTTTCCGAGTCTAAACCTTGGTGTTAGATTGAAAACATGTTTTACTTAATCCTTATAAATATCGAATTACTAGCTTGAAACAGAAAATGAACTTAATAAAATTTAAGACCAGAAGAATAGTCCAAAAAGTACTTGGCGCATAATTTCACATGTATATTTTTGGTGGAATTGGTTTAAATAACAAATGACAACCGATCGAAAAAGTAGTTGTACTACGTACACTTAATAAATTTATTGTCGACTTTATAAATACAAATCCTTCGACGGCCGACCGTCCCGCGGTCTACCAGGCTGCAGCAGCTAATGCTACCTCAGCATTAGGGGGCCTGCCCCGAAGCCGCACCAGTGCCTGTCGCAAGCCGGGCGGTTGGAAAGCGGGCGCGTGCGGCGCCGCCGACAGAGAAAGCTGACCCGCTCCACTGACGCCGCCGAGTGCGACATTCGCGCGCGGCACCTTCGTTCGCTCCGACCGACCCAAATTTCGCACTCGGCTGCCGACGCCCACTCAATTATTGTCATTGCACACGTAAATGTAGCCAAATGACGAAATAAATCGGGAAAGAATCTAGGATTTTGCTAGAATTTCTTTATACTTATATTTTTTATGTATTATACAAACAAAAAGGTATAAAGAAATTATGTACGGATTATAATTATTCCATAGATATATCTTATATAAGTAACTAAATATATAACCGTTAGGAACATACCCTATATTTCCTACCGATTCTGAGAGAATTTTGTGTTATTATCGCATCACATTAAAGCAAATCCTAACTAATATTATAAATGGGAAAGTGTGTTTGTTTGTCCTTCTTTCATGTCGCAAAAGAGCGACGGATGGACGAGATTTTTTCCACAAAGATAATTGGGTGATCGAGAAATGCAATAGGTTATTTTTCGTCCCGGGAAATCTCATTCCTTGAAGAAAATTCTTATTTTAAACTGAAAAGTATACGAACATAATAACGAAGCAATGTCGTCAGAGCAATAAATAGACGTGGTTTTTGAAAAACTGCCTAAGCAATATAAAGAAGCAACTGAATCACTTCCTTCAATACCTAATTTATTTTCCTTGTCACTTGCATTATATGTAGTCACGAAAACAAAGGCTTAATATTTAATTTCGATTAATCATGCTAGATGGCGTTTTATATTTTAATTTCTCTCCAGAGGTTTGCAACTATAACCATACGAGCGAAGCCTCGGATAAAAGCTAGCACTTTTAAAAGAGAAATATTATTTTGTAGATAAAAAACAGTAAAACTTCTGTTATTTAAACGTTAATTTTAGAGTTGGCAAGCCCGATACTAATAACATCACGCAATAACTGAAATCATGCCAGTGACTTGATGAACGAGAAGAGAGTTTCGGCACTGAGCTGTCACAAACGAATTGCAATCTTTAAAAATACGTACAGATCTTGACTACCAAACAGAAGAAACAAGGAAATGTCATGCAATTAGATAGACGGGAAATATAGTGTTTTAAAATGATTTTAGAACGTCGAGTTTGAGGATGAACAGAACACAGCACTTCTCTCCTATAACAATATTCCATGTAAAACCACACGATTCAAAAGAATCATTTTCTGAATTTCGTTAGGACTACAAAACCGGTAATATTTTTTAAGCACTTTTTTATTTTACTACTTAACGAAAATACCGAAAACCGGTTTACGGTGATTTCGGTTATTTTTTATTCTGTTATTATAGTATCGTTACCCTGGGAACTCGACACGTGCAGGCAAATAATCAATATGTCAATAAATTTATTATATCCATGTAAAATGTACATCACAAAAGAAATCATTTTTAACAATAAAAAATGACAAAGTCTGTGTTGGATTCACATTGGGTCTACATCCCGTCCCAATGTTAATAAAGGTAAAATTTATAACAATACTATCTCGTATTTGTTGACAATATTATTTAAGGAATAAAGACTGGATGTATGAGCAATTATTTCAAATTCTTCACTGCAAAGAGAACCTATAATTGAGTACGTATTTTCATATTTTGTGGGTATTTCTGTAAATTAGAAATATACATGAACCAAAGTACATTTCCGAAGAGATTAAATTAGCAAAAATAATACATATAAATAAAATTAAAAAAAAAAAGAAAAAAAAAATGTATATATATATATATATATATATATATATATGCAGCTGAAGCTACCGTACGGAAGGGAAACGGTGGTATCCACAAATTAGACAATATTTAATGAACGCACGGTGCGCTAATAAAATTATTTTCAACATAAACATTCCTTATATACTATACGTAAACATTCATATTTCTTAATTTACATATTCTTATATTATTTTATTGTTAAGTAGACATCTGAGAATATCAAAAAAGTTACTTGATTAAGGAACAGGTCAATTATAATGTATTTCTGAGCTCATTTACACCGCATAGGTGCTTCCTTTGGAACATTGGCGGTTTCTCGTTTATAACAATTACCATCATTTTTTTAAAATTATTTCACTATTATTTTATTGTTAAATAGATACATAAAAATAGAAAAAAGTTACTTGGTTAAGGAACACGCCAATTATAATGTATTTCTGACCTCATTTACACCGCATAGGTGCTTCCTTTGGAACATTGGCGGTTTCTCGTTTATAACAATTACCATCATTTTTTTTAAATTATTTCACTATTATTTTATTGTTAAATAGATACATAAAAATAGAAAAAAGTTACTTGATTAGGGAACACGCCAATTATAATGTATTTCTGACCTCATTTATACCGAATAGGTGCTTCCTTTGAAACATTGGCGGTTTCTCGTTTATAACAATTACCATCATTTTTTTAAAATTATTTCACTATTATTTTATTATTAAATAGATATATAAAAATATAAAAAAAGTTACTTGATTAGGGAACACGCCAATTATAATGTATTTCTGAGCTCATTTACACCGCATAGGTGCTTCATTTGCAACATTGGCGGTTTCTCGTTTATAACAATTACCATCATTTTTTTAAAATTATTTCACTATTATTTTATTGTCAAATAGATATCTAAGAATAGAAAGAAACTTCAAGTGAAGAAAATCATAATTTTTTTTAAATTTTTTATCTAACATTTTATTGTTAAATAGACATCTAATAATATAAAAAAAGAAACTAGATTGAGGAACACGCCAATTATAATTTATTTCTCTTTGTAGCATTGGCGGTTTACTTTTTATTATAATTGTCATAATTTTTTTTTAATTATTTGTCTATTATTTTATTATTGACTAGATATTATTTTCATAAGTGTGTATTATCTAGGGAAATTTTATATTCAAAGTAATTTTTGTAGACACCGGCATTCATTCAAATTTTGTGTGACTAGTCGTTACCACCGTTTCCCCTCCGGACGGTAGCTTCAGCTGCATATATATAAAGATAATAAACATAAAGTCTCGGATACAAATAAGCGAGTGAGTAGACATTTTTCAAATGACTCCGAAAACACAATCCGAAATAGAAAATTGATAAAACTGCGGCAAGGACCAACCTTATAAGGTAAAAAATGCTCGAAATCTTCTTTAATTTAAATTAGACCATATACTACTAGGTGGCGCTAGTAATGCATATTTACGTCGCAAGTAAAAACTATAAATTCTAATATAACTGCCGCGCGTCAGACTTGGTATTGGCTGTATAGATATACATGATATATAACATATACGTAGATATGCGTAGGCATGCTCTGAGCATATTGGATCTATGGCTTCTGATCTCTTATATGACAGCCGCAACCCCTAATCATAATTCAAGAGATACGCATGCGAGTATCGAACGAATATTTTGTTAAACACCTTACAAAATTTTACTATAAACATATGTAACTTTAATCATTGGGAACCGGGGGTGTTGTTTGTTTCTAATATCATCGTCCGATATCTAAATAATTCTATTTAAGGTAAAGAATAGACCATTTAATTCCACTGCAATGGAGACAGGACAAAAATTGAACCTTTTAAAAAAATTAAAAACCATTTCACAGTCAAATCGTAATCAAGTATCTGACTTTAGTAAATCAAGTATCTGAATTTAGTAAGGCCCACGGTAAAGTTTTATGACGAATTTATTATTTAGGTTGTAATTAGTTCAAATTTATTTCTAAATGTTTATTTAATTCTTGTTTAAAGTTCACAGAGCAATTAAACGGTAAAAATAGGCAATTGCAAATATTTGGTATATTTCAATTAACTGAAAAAAAAAAGAAAAAAAATGTTATCATTATTGTAACAGCAATGTTGAAATAATTTTTTGTTTTAGTTTTTAAGTCAATTAACGATTTTGGCAGCCACGATAGATGCATTCAAATGAATTTATCTATCGTGACTAAACTGAAACTAGAGGCCCGTGGGTGGTGAATAGTCGCACGCGCAATTTCTTGCAGCTAGCTGCAGAATGATCCTTGATGAACAATCTCCTCGGGCAACGGCAGTGACAGTTCTATTCGTTTAATATCAGTGACCAGTTTCGTGAATAAGTATCACGACCTCATGCTATAACTATATTTTGTATGTAACGTAAACAGGAAATATTTGCCTTTATAATTTTATAGACAATAAATGTTAATTAACAAAAGTGAAACTAATAACATCAATCTAAATTTAAAATTATATTTCAGAGAACTACGTATATTATTATAGTTTATAAACGTAAATCTTTGATTCTTGTTTAAACAACTAATTAAGTATTGACTTGATTCATGTTTAAGATCAACGTATTGAGGGCCAGAGAGAAAGTAGGATACATAGAACCAGGCCATTTTTTTATCAGTCTGCCTTCTATCATAATATGTCTGTGAAGAGAAAAAAAAACACCCGTAGATGGCAAAACCTCTGTTTTTACAAAAATAAAGTTGAGGTTTCTCGTGTCCTCTGGTCACTTGAATGACACTGTGTTATCAGGGGCCATGACGTAGCTGTGGTCGCCAACGTCCTCACGGCCTCACATGAACTCACTTCTGAGGTCGCAGGCGCCCCCGTGGACTCGATTTGTTAAAAGAATAAATAAAGCTTGCAAGGACGAATACGAGGGTTCTGTACACATTTAGACTTCGATAAACATTTAAGGGTACACAATATTTCTATTAAACTATTTATGAAGATTAATTTTTCCCAACGTAAACATATCATCTACTATATCTTTCACAGGCATAAACACATCGTGCCCATTTCAAAAATTATGACGTCTAGAGACATAGTTTTCAGGCAACTTTTGTGTGGGTTAGGAAAAACCCAATTTTGTCATATATTCCAGTATATCTACCCAAAATTATTAAAAAATATTCTTGAGTAGCCTTATAATCAGCCCTTTCAAACTATATATAGGAGTTAAAATCTCCATATGGATATTTTTGAAGGTTATTTATGAAGTATGTGCGGGTTGATATGCTTTATTATTGTCATAAATTTGTCATTGAAATGCAAGCCTCCTTCCCATTCCCAGAGCAAAGATTCACCACCTAGACTTGAACAGACACTCGAATTCGTTCTTCGTAAAAACAAACATATCAAACAAGTCTTTATGCAAACAGATGTACCGTGCGATGGGTAAGAATAATATGCCGCTGCGACGTATACAATCGCACACAACTGGAGATCCTCGTGGGCGCAGTTTGTCTTTCCAGAAACCATTAGTGTTGCGGTGACTCAGAATACTTACAAAACGGTAAATATAAAAATATATTTTGCGTCACTTCGTTCCTGTAAAATGGTGTAATACTATGCACTCATACTAAAAAAGCAAAGAAATGTATAGAAATGCCACATTGCCAGCGTTAAATATATATAAAATGTAACAGATATTACGCTGCAGTAGAACGTCTCATTGCAAAAAAATCACATCTATCTTTAAATGATTTTTAAAAATATTTTCTATAGTGCGGCGGACTTCCGTTTATGCCCCTTTGTAAAACAATTAACGTTACAATTTTACTACCACTTGTGTCTGCTTGCGATTTACACTGTGTTTGTGTCTGCTTGCGCTTTACACTGTGTTTGTGTCTGCTTGCGCTTTACACTGTGTTTGCATCTGTTTGCGCTTTACACTGTGTTTGTGTCTGCTTGCGCTTTACACTGTGTTTGTATCTGTTTGCGCTTTACACTGTGTTTGTGTCTGCTTGCGCTTTACACTGTGTTTGTGTTTGCTTGCGCTTTACACTGTGTTTGTGTCTGTTTGCGCTTTACACTGTGTTTGTGTCTGCTTGCGCTTTACACTGTGTTTGTATCTGCTTGCGCTTTACACTGTGTTTTTTACCTTATACGCAACTACTTAAATGAAGTTGATTTCCTTCTAATATATAAACCGAAAATATTTCCACTGAAGTCGTGAAATTAATTCAAAATAAGTGTTTGATCTGCCAATTAGAGCGAATTGCCTGTCATTCGCCCGGTCTGAAATGTGGTGAACATAAGTATTTTAATATATGTTATCTGGTTGTCACAACTAGCGGAAAGCGCTTGAGTAACATCGAAATTTCTTTTGAATAAACGAATAACATCAAAAGACTCTTTCAGAATTTTATTCTTATAAAAATAAAATAACCGATGACCAAAATAAACTAATTATCAAGTACGGTTACGACTCAAAGGCTTAAAACTTAAACCGAAATTCAGCAATTACATAACTGGCTGCAAATTGTGAGCTACATTTAAACGTTGTTTCCAAGATCTTATTTAAATTCCCGTTCTATTTTCTTATTAATAATGATACGACAACGCTACTTATAAATCATCTGCAAACGGAACAATATCTAAGCCGCCGCGCCGGGACAGTAAATAATAAGCAATAATTGGTGACTGGAGGGCGCGCGTGGGCTCTTGCTCGAGGCCGCACCAATTTGTTCATCTGCGAGCGAAATCTGACAGCGTGATGAATTCTGAATGCCGTTACGACTTAGTTTTATAAAATTACTTGGTGTACCTACTTATTTCTTGTAATAGTCGCTGCTGTTCTGTTGTAAGTCAGCCAGCCGATTGTTAGGGATAACATTGAATACGTGTTGATATCTAATGATTGTATTATTGTATATGCGAATCGTAAACAAATTCGAGACTACGCATTAAAATTGTCACATATATATATATATATATATATATATATATTCGACACAAATATAAGTTGTTTTGTGCCTTTATATTCCTCGTCTTATTATTTTTGTTTGTCCAGCATAAACGTTTTCCTACCTAGGCCCCTTCTAAAATAAAACAATTGTGCAAGCACTCAAATTTTTACAAAATCGTTAGTTTTCTAATTACCACATTTAACCATGCAGATTTAACCTCCCAAACAATATTATCCCGAAAATTAGAAACATTTTCATGTAAATTAGCTTTATGCTAGAACAATATTTTATTGTCGTCGCCGTAGCGTGTGGACTGATCACAAGGCATACGGCGATTGGCGGCACACCCTCGCGGGCATCTGGGTTCGATTCCCCGGCCGCTCGCCAAACGGGACTGGACCGACATTCTGGTTGGCTGGAAGATATAGTTCTCGTAGCAATAAGTCCGCCATATGTATCAATTAGATACATTAAAATATATATAAAAATAAATATTTTTAAACACATTTTTTCTAATTTGTAATGTTGCAAAAAAAACAGAATTCGGCTCTTTAAAAGAAATTACGTCATTTCTCGCTTTTACAATCTCCTCCCTTACGAGACGACCAAAAACTTTATTTAGACTCAAACCACAGTAGCGTTTTCAGCTCGTGGTTTTTTTCTGCCAAATTTGTAACATATGGTAAGTAATTCATAGTAAGGCACATATTGTAGTGTTTTTTCGCATGCGGAAACCAAAATCGCAACTTGTTACATTTTTACTCGCGGAATAAAAATGGAGATTGAATTGCAACATGAAAAGACCGCAAGCTGAAAACGCTAGTGTGGTTTAAGCCTTATACGCCCTCTACACTATTCGCGAAGTTGATCGCAAGGCCGAAGTACTATTTTTATGCAGTAGAATGGGGTGGCAAATAAGAACTTAAAGTACAATAAAAAATGGCTAACCATATTTTCAGATAAGAACGTGTGTCTACCCCCCTACTCTATATTCCTACTCTATATTTTTAACCATGTACGTCCAAAAAATTAAAAGAATCGGAATAATGGCATTAATAAAATAAAGAGATACAGGCAACCAAGCCGTTTGTCTTATCTTGTCTTGCCTGTGAAATACTCGTATATACTAGACAATGTAGTGAAAAATAATATCAATATTGTAAGTACATTAATATAAATACTATGTGCCTTAAATGTTTCAACTTTTGTGTATCAAAGTCTGTAAGAAACCATCGTTAGTGCGAATTCTACTGGGACTTTTAAAAGTTTATTTAAAGGCAAGCTGATTTCATCACATATTTTTGTCTTCTTGGGATAATGATTTATGAAGAAAGTACATGGTTCAAATTTTAATATCTTCTAGAGTATAACTCACAAGTGCATGGATAACTTATTAAAATGTTTATAATATAGTTATACTTTTTTTGTAACGCAACAAAATGATGTTTACCCATAACATTACATTTTAAAGACACGTCATTAGCACACTAAAAGTGGTCCTCAAAATATATAATAATTATTGTCTTCAATGCAAATATCTCTTTCATATAAGTGATTTCTTTGACCCGATCTCTTTCATCACGCTTCGCGTTCGCGTGGCGCTATTTGGAGCCATATCTTCATTTTATATAGATATAGTCTGTCTACAGAATATAACATCATTATTTTAACTATTGTTCTCAGGGAAGTCTCTGTGGCACATTAAACATGTATTCTTTTTAAAGTAAGTATCTACGTACGTACGGTAAAAAGTATAGTTTCTTATTAGGTATATCGGACGATACATCGAGTCAAACGAACTATGGAGTTTCAACTTTAGAGCTTGATAACACAATATGTAACGCACACATGGATTAATTACTCGTTGACAAATGACATAAGTAATAAATCATAGATTAGTATATTATAAATCAATGTATTAAATAGGTAATACTTTGACGTTTGATTAAACTTTATATGTTAAATGTATAATATATTCCCACAACCATCAGTTATGTGAATATGTACCATTTCTATACTCGTGTTTTGCTACTTTTTTATGAACTTTTACAAACTAAGTTTGTCTAATTAGTTACTTGCTACAGTTTAACCTATAATTGTTTACACACTACCGCGCCAACGTACGTGTAAATTGTTGATCGAGTTTATTTAATAGGCCATAGTCAATTTTTTTGGACAAGAATCAAAATTTTCCTGAGAAAGACACACGACGAAATATGTGTTTGCGTACGTAGTGGGAATATTAATCGACTTGTTTACAAACTTCAGTTTCAAAGTGAAAACAAAATATGAATTATTCACGAGACACGGCGTGGACAAATTAGGTATTCCCGTAATACTCTTCAAAACATAAGGCAAAAAAGCATCGAATTACATTGAAGGAATCCTCCACTCGGCGCTGTGAAATAAGCAAACGTTGCATTTGTATTTATAGAGATCAACACGTAGGCCAATACCGGTGGATAGAAAGTAACATATTGTCATATAGCATCCACGCACCTTCCAAACGGGGCCTGTTATGTGCAATGCATTTTTTTATATTTTATAACATCTTTATATAATTAATACTTACCTCTCGCACACCAATCGTTTATGGAAAGACCCAACTTTCATGCTGAACAAACAGTCATCGGACAAAGAGTCCTTCAAAACACGGCCATCTTGAAACTGTCTTGTCCGTCAAAATTGTTAGTTGTAATCACTTTTGAGTGTTTTACTTTTAACAATGATTCACTTTTATCCATTCGTACACATTATGATAATATTATTTATCACTAGAACTAACACTAAACCATATTCACACACAAATCTGGTCGATTTCACTTCATACTTTCCCACACACCCGAAACAAACACTATTGCGTACTCCGACTGAGTACCGTCGCCTACTACTTCGCAAACTCTATCAGCAGAGTGCGCCACCATCCATTATATTGCCAGAGGCACATAATAAATATTCCCAAAATATTTACTACTTAACGTCATATTATTGGAAAACATTCATGGAAATGCGAAATGTTAACTCATTATTGATATGTTAAAAATTAATTTTACTTTTTCATTTAAAGGATTTATTTTTGTGTAAAACAACACAAAAATAAATCCTTTAAATGAAAAAGTAAAATGAATTTTTTTACGTTGATACTTAAGTAGAAATTTATTGATATCCTTGAAAAATGTCTATTAAGTAGAAAATATACGTATATATTAAATTTTGTATCAAATTTAATTATAAAGAATTGTCTCGATTCACTTGATGTCCGAAATTCAGTTCATAATATTTTACAAAATTTGGATCGATTTATATTTTTTGTTCATTATTTTAATACGCAAATTTATTTATCTTATAAATTTTAATTCACTTTAACATTAATAGTTCAATTGATACTTTCCTATACCTGGCCACTATTTTTCATTTAAAGTAAATAAGAAATACTAAAAAAAACGTGGCTCATTTATGCTAAAGTAAAAAGAATCTTCATTTCACAATTATTTAAGTTTATGTTAGTTATAATTATAGAAAATTTACTAAACAATCCTTCGCTTTCAAATGTTGAATACTTTACATTAATTTCTTCTCATTTTATTAAACATTTGTTCCTATTGGTCCTAGATATTTTCAGCAATATTCTACGCTTCACAAATTATTGAATTCCTATTTAATACAGCAAGTTCATATAATGTTTCTGATCCTGATGTGTGTTTGATTATTTTCACTTGTTAACTTTACCGGACGAAGATATAATTTATTCCAAACATATAAGAATGTTATTTTCGACTTGCAACATTTAAAATACATACCGCTCGGCCTTTTACGGACACGTTCGGGTGCTTACGTGAACTGTTTGTATTATCGTCGTCTCTGTCCTATCAGTTGTATAACACAGTGGCCTCTCTCACTCGATTTACTTCTCGAGCAGAGGTCAAAATGATGGTACCTATCTTCTTTAAAAACATTAATTTTAAATAGTACTAACGTGCAACGACTGCTCGAGGCAAGGTTTATCTAGAATTACATGCTGATCGTTTTCTCCGAGGTTACTTACGGAACTTTGTATGAGTCAGTCTTACGAGCTCTGCAATTTATTTATTTAAGAAATAGAAATTCTAAGTGCGGACATTTAGTAGGTAAATGCAATCGTTGAAAAAGTGCCGAATTGTTATCAAGCAACTAATATGAAAAATGTAGTAGGTAAATTGCAACTTTTAAAGATTTTTACAAGTTTTAGTGGACATGTTAAATAGCTTATGTTTATTATGATAAATACGACAATATGAATATTTATTTTTTCATATCTACGACTAACAAATATAATTATATTCTTTTGAAACGATGAAATAGCAAATTACGAATAAAGTAAGCCTAGCTTGTTTCAGTTTCCGTTATGGTCTCATCTGTCAACTCACCATTCACTATACAGTGGCAGGGGGAACGGTGGAAATGAGGTATATATTTAATAATTCAATTTTTTGTTTGCTTGTTTTTATTACACGATTACCTTAATATTTCCCTTTTTCCATTCAGGATAAAATAAGTACTAATAAAAAAGTTCCATATCTAAAGTGAGCATTACATTTAATTTAAAAAGATGCTTTATGGTACGCATATTTTTAAATTAAATATAATGTTAACTTTTAATTAAATAGAATGTTAAATATAATTTCGAACATGTCATATTTGTGTAATGGAATAATGTTTCTTTTTCTGCTTTTAGCGTTCTATATTCAACCTAGGAACCTTTATAGTTTCTCCATATCCGCCTGTTTGTATGTCATATCCATTTTACTCCCAGACTATTAGTACTATAAAGCTGAAACTTGGCATAGTCCCACATATGTTTAACGCCTATGTAACTGGAATAAAATTTAAAAAAATTAGAATATCTACCCTACATGTAAAGTGGAAGTGATTTTTTTTTATTCGCATACCCCATTGTGTAGAGTATCGTTGAATAGGTCTTTCAAAAATATTGGTGACATATCATAAACATTTTTCCGATACATAGATCCATTTACGAAATATTAACCGTTAAAGTGCCGACGAGCACCATCGCGCTCGTGCGCGTACTAACTAAATTTGCCACGAATTTTTTATCTTTCTACGTGTTACACAAAGTTCAAATTATAATATTATTAATAATTACAATATAAAAAGCATCCAGGAAAAGAAAATGTTTAACCCGTAAAGTCGGAATACGAAAATAATTCGAGTGAAAATGATCGTTTTTCAAGTTGTGAAGAAAGTGATAGTGGGAGTGACATTGTGGTGTGCTCACAATTTGGCGTAATGCAAATTTTGAGTGATAGTCATAATAGTGATGATAACAACTATTTTGTTGATACGGAGGATGTACCGGACTGCGAAAATGACCTTGATTTTAAGCTTTTGTTATAATTTTTGTTCACAATATATATTTCCATAATTTTCTTTGTGTTTTATTATCCTTGTACAAGTTTTTATTAAGAAAACACCGAAAAAATTATTAAAATTGGATAAGTTTTGGAACAGATACAGTTTTTTTCGAGACAAGGGTAAATGACATCAAAAACAAAATATTTCTTTGGCATTTTTAAGTATATAGGTATGAGTAAAAAACAATGGCACAGAAACGGTTAAGCTTTAAAATGGCATTTTTGTTAGAGCTACCATCTAAACTGCTAATTTTGAACAGTATTGACAGTAGCAGTATATATAAAGAAAATAAAAGAAACATTATCACAGCTAAGTTGGCTCTATTTTACGAGTAAAATTCAACATACTTTTGACATGGAACAGATACGAATGGAATGCATAACGATGTTTGATTTGGAGGGAAAAAGTGAGAGCAAATAATAAAGAGTATTTTCATTATCCGTATCGTCTTGTTTTAACGTCAAGTGAAATAAACCATTTGAGAAAGATTATAAATTGCAACGTTGTAGACCATTATCGGACTTTGTGGGTACGTATAAAAGGTTAAACATTTAAGGGCATAAAACACAAATTGGGTTGCACATATATCTTTAATTTATTACTGAAATTCAACCGAAACAATTTTAGACTGAAATGCTTATTAAATGGTGTTACACTATTCTTTTATATATTTGATAGTAGTTGACAATAGTTGGTGTAATAAAAATTACGGGCCGTAGGTATAATTAATACGTTTTGTGCAAATCATTATTAATATTAGGAGAATAGGCTATTTGACCGATGTCGATATATATTGTAAAAATGTTTTAAAACTGTAGAGTAGGTTTAAAAAAACATTGGGATGAAAAGAATAATGCATATAACAAACAATTAATCAAAACTTATAAATAGGAAAGTGTCAATTTTTTTTATTAAGTTTCCACACAAAAAAATGAAAAAATTATAATATGCAATGTATAATTTAAAGGCAATATTTAACAAGGTACTGAAGACATTTAATAAAAGCCCTTATAATTAATGCTAAATAACTGGCCAGTGACGTCATAAGCCAGTTGCGTTTTGTACGGGGCGTTTTCGCGCGAATCGGAGTTCGTCAATTTTAAGTCGTTATAACTTTCTAATGAAAGTCCTAGGTAAGATATATATATTTTAACCATTTTTAATGTCATTTCTTATTCTATTTTAGTAATAAAAAAATAAAAATATATATAAAGGATTTTTCCAAATTCCTATTTATTCTGATTTGTCATTTGTAGGCTTCCGTAGTCGAATGGCTAAAAAGGGGATCTTATAATTTTATCATGTCCGTTCTTCACAGCATCGTAACTCTTTTAATTTAAGAACTATCATAATAAAATTTTAAAGGTACACGCCCGAAAGTGTATATGTAACAAAGTGGGTTCCATACGCAGGTGATTAGGCACCTTGTACTTTTCTATCACACCTAACCTGTGGATAAATCCCGTCGAGTGAGGTATCATTAAAGAAAACTTTTATAATGTATTAAAAAATGTTTAGTAATATTTTCTGGTGCGGCGTCTCCTTCACAGGGTACGAATGAATATACGACAATTATGTCAAAGATTTAAAAAAATCTAGAACACGACATTTCGTAAGTATTTTAATGCAAAATTATTTCGGTTAATATGCATTAACAAATAAACAAGATGTAGGTAGCCAATAAAACAACAAATAAATTAAGTTATTTGTTTTACGCCTGTGGAAGACAGGCAACATAATTATAGAGGTAAAAAAAATATCAATATTTAAAAAGAATTTAATTAAAATACCGTCTGTTCAACCTTTATTTTTCAAACTTTAAATGTATGTATCTAAATATGCACAGACGCTTCGCAGTGCGGATTTTACTCATACTCAGTTTTTTTTAATTGATGTAAAAAATGTACTGTTCCTAAAATTTTATAGTTTTTCTTTTAATTGATTAGTTTCAATGTTTAATAAATGTCGTAGGGACTATTAAAAAAACAAATGTGTAATGTACGCTTGCCTAAATTGTGTATTTTAAATAAAGTGCCAGTGTATATAAAAAAGAAAAATTGTATTTTTTACGAATTATGAACGAAATAATTCGTAAAAAATACAATTTTTCTTTCCAGAATGGATTTTAACATTTTTAAATTATATACTATTAAGTACTTTATTTACTTTTTTTATTAATATTTAAGTTTTGAAACACTTACAGAGAATTTTGGTTGGGTTCAGTTTTACTGTAATTTAACTAAAATATATACAATTTTATAAGTAAAATGATATGTACTTAATGTTGCACCATTTTTAAAAAGGCTGATTAGTTTTCCACATATAAAGGGACTGACAATTGTTTCAGACGATGTGAAGTTATTTTCTTAACCTCTGATATGAATACAATTGTAAAACACAGATAGGTGACAAGTAAATAGTATGGGAGTACCGTCCATGATCTTATCTATCTGATACACGATCCAGAGTATCTGACGCATGTTTAAACATAGTGTAATTGGAAAATCGTTGCTTTGTTGATTTTCTCAGATGTTTACAGCGTCACTCAAAATTCAGAGTTCTTCATAGCAAGAATCCCATAATAAGCCCAAGGCAACATTTTGATGGTTAATTAACAATAGTATAAAAAAATCGCGTTTTTTTATTAATTTTTTAACGTGGCGTTTTAAAAAATATATTTTTGTGATTTTTTTGTGATTTTTCAACATGAATCAAATATTTCCAAAAAATATTAATTCCTCTGACGTGCAACTAAAGAAACACAAACATTTAATGAGAATTTTTTCTACAATTTTTTTTTTAATTTTCCTTAAGAATAGATTTTCATATATAACGCCCGGTATGAAGTTTTATAAGGATTAAAATCAGAAGTGCAGAGCGTTAAAAAAGTTTAACCGTTAGGTGGCCTCTCCGCGGAACATTTCTGCGCATATTTAGAGTGCTATATCAATATGTTTATTTGGAATTTTCTCATGGCGTAATTGCAATGACGGAAAATGACACACATATGAACTTTTTTTTGAAGCGGTATCGCAATGACGTAGTGTGACACACATAATTTACTGTCGTTCGCTTATATCATTATGTGTGAATATTTGGTGTGAAAGTTAAAAACTCTCTTTTAATTTTAACTTTTTAGTCTGACGTAACTAAATGTTTTTAATTTTATAGTATAAATTTGATTTTGTTCTTTTGTGTTTTACTTGAAAATAATTATATTGTCAACATTTTTTTTATTAAAGAATTTTCCGTTTGTATTTAATGATGTTGATAATTATATTTATATACAGTGTTAGCTATTTTCTACATTCCAAAACAATCGTACTTAAGGAGTACTCTCCAGTCGCGCGAGCTGATACACACATTTTTTTATAAATACCAGCACAAGCTTTTTTTTACTATAGCTTTGTTAAATCTTTAACCATGATTTGTTTATCGTTTAATATAATATGGCCAAGCTGACCCCAAAATACTGGTAGAACTTCTATACACACCTAATAAATTTTCAGTCTAACCAAACAAAACATAATTTTGAATTTCATTTTGATTAGTTTCAATCAAAATATTATGCTTGTTTGTTGTCAAACGTTATGGTTGTTTGTTGCCAAAGTCATCATATAACGCCTCAAGCTTTCGATCAAATTATTTTAACGATATTACGATTTTAGTAAACAAATTAAAAATAATTAAGGTGTTCCACAATTTCATTAATATCTCTTTTATATTTAACATTTTTGTCAATATTTGACATCAGCGTTTTTTCAATGAGCTAGTATATCCTATATACATACAACTACATCGACAGGAAAGCCTTAGGCGTACATCAATTAAGTACATTTATAGGCACACTTCACAAACAAACCCAGTTCACATACAGCATAATGCGCCAAACAAACATATATGTACATACACATAGTCACATACTTACACAAACATAATAAGCCTTACTAATCGTCTCGTACGTCGGGTGGTTGACCTGAGGGGTTTGTACTGCCAACCCTCCCTTATCTTTCCAATGTACAATCGTTTTCGTACACGGTTACGCTCTAAGCACGCTTCTTTATGTATCTTGAAAGTAGCAGTTAGTAGTTTGTAGATTTTAGGGCAAACGACCAAAATGTTTAGTATTCTATCTCTGTCGTTTACCCGTGTGATATTGGGGTATTACATTGGAATAAGACGCTTGCGTTGCATTAAATTATCATCATAGGTTTTTTTTGACTGGATAGTTGTAAAACTGAGTGGTAAAGAAGTAAAATGGGGTAAAAAACCATCCTATTACCACTAATTGATTACGGAGATGAGTGCTAACCTCTTCAAAATTTACGCATCCGGTATATCTTCGGCCTCAGAAAATATGATAATATTTCTGAATACAGGTCAATTCTCCAAAGACTGAAGATCCGTGATCGACGCCAACTTCACATACTTACACTTCTTTTTAACATATTAAAAAATCTTCAGAGTCCAATTTATCATACTGGCAAATTCGAAGATTTGTCTGCTCACGGCCTTGGACTACGATCTGAAAGTTTACTCACCTTACTTATTCTCAAACGTACCTTTACTTCTTACGAAAATTACTTCACTGTCCAAGCAGCGAAAATTTGGAATCACCTGGATCCAGGAAAATTACATCCCTAAATGTTTTCAAGAATCGAGTGAAAAATTCCTACCTCTCCTGAACCCTTTTCCTTTATATCCTTGTCTTTTCGGTTCTTTCCTGTTGTAATTCATGTCAGTAATTTGCATTATAAATACTTTGTCTTTTTTATTTTTTTTCTCTCTTAAATGTACTATAAATAGTTTTTATTATAAATTCACTTACAGTCTACCAATTAAATTTCAATACTTATTGTTACGGTTGCCTGGAAGAGGTTGCTCATGTAGCAATAAGTCCGCCATATGTAATATGTATTAAAGTTGATAAATATAAATGACATAGTAAATGGTATTTATTTAAAAAGAAATAGTAAAATTAGTAGGAAACGACTTATTATAACAGTTCCAGTATATAATTAAGTTGGTAGTTTGGTGGCCACTTGCATGTCTGTCATTAAGCTACTTTTAATCTTAGAGATGAACTAACTTTCTAAAAAGTATGTAGGCATACAGAAAGTAAAGTTCTTCAACGAAATGATAATCGTTTAAGAGAAGGAATTTTATCCAACTCTTTATATGTTCTTAACAAAAAATTTAAAATTACCTTCTCCCCTAAATTCAATAAGTAATTTGCAATATATACAAAAAAAACAAACATATATATATATATATATATATATATATATATATATATATATATATATGTTTTCTAAACTTTAAAACTATAAGCGAGAGAGAAAATAAAACACCTCAAGCACAATGAACATCTTCTATTTTTTTTTTAATGAAATTACATTTATGTTTAAGTAATAAAGAATATAAAATATTCACTTAGCTAACTTCTTTTGAAGAGGGGTGACGACCTTTATTTTATGGCTGTTAGCATGCAAAGTCTATGTTCAGAATTTAAGTATATCATGATTTTTATTTATTGATTAGAAGCGATAAATATTACCGACCCTACCTTTTCGTGACATGGTCAGATATTACACAAAGTAGACTTAAATTTTATTGAAGTGTTCTTTACATATACTGCATCAAACCATTGTCTATAAATTATTATTAAAATGATTATTTCATGGCAGTTACTAACATTTTTTGAAAAACCAAAATAACCTAAGAATAAAACATAAACTTCTAATTTTCTAATTATTACTAATTAACTATTTATAATTTTATTATAGAAAATGCCTGTATTAAGAGTACACTTAGCAATATATAATTTTTAGATGCCACAAGTCACAGTAAAATGTAAAAAACTTGGTCATACCATGACATTGTGTCAAGATAACGCTTTGTCACAGATGAGCTTTTAACTTGTTATAAAATATCATAATATACAGCAAAGAAAAATGTTACAAATAGTGTAAAGAATGGTCACTGAAAACAGTGAACGTGGATTTGCGGAACACTTTCCGATAAATATTTTTAAATTACCTGTGATAACTTGTGTTAGCGTTGTTATACAAAATATTTATTTTCAAGAAATACTACAACTTGACTAATACTGCGGGATCTCTAGTCAATGACCATTAACTGCATCATATGAATTGCGATATATGTCACCATTCGTAATGTGTCAACATTGTTACAAAAATCAGGACTGAAACCTAAAGATTACCTGCAGGTTATTTAGTAATTACGTATATAAAAATTCTCAAAATTATATTTTATGTGAACTAACCAATAGAAAAAAAATATACATTGCCAGTAATAAAATTTGTAAGTAATAATATTAAAAACAATCAAAGTATTTGACATAGATGGCCTTAAATATTAAAGGGTCTCTGAAGTGTCTTTCCTAATATAACTCATCTTAGACGCTATGGAGAGTATATTCTGTTTTCAGTATTAACACCATTTATTTAAAAGTATCAGTTGTAATTTTGATGAATCGTTCTGACTGGTCATAGAGAAAAGTAGAGATCTTAACAGTTGAAGAGTAGCTAATCACAGTGCCGTTGAATGATAGTTATGGCAAGTTAAATATAAACCTATTAAATACAACTATTGGCAAGGAAGTTTGGTACACTCTTAGTTACATTTAGATGTCAAACATTTAAGAATACATATTATCAATTTAACTATTTAAAAATATTGATAAAACGTCTTACGATGCAAAGATATTGCTCAGGGTACTTTATTAAACTACATAGTTTAGGTCATTTCTTGTCCATATTTTTCCCCCAAGTAGCCCTAATGTGGCTTTAATCGAGACCAACGTCAAGTTAACGCTTGAACAGACATATTACTTATTGAACTACTTACAAATATTAATATGCTTCATAATGCATATATATTGCTTAGGGCACTTCATTAAACTACGTGATCTCATTTAGGCCATTTCTCGACCATCGTTTTCTCCGTGTAGCTTGCCGTGATTTAAACTGCGATCCCCAAGAGGTTGGGACGTAGTTTCCAGTTTCATCAAAGTATCGCATCAGCATCCAGCAGAGTCGATGAAAATCGGGAAAGGCTGATCATTTGGGGTAAAATGATAATGGATAAACACGAAAATCACATAGGAATATGTGAGTACTCTAAATGCACTTTCAAATGTTTGTCAGAATGGAACGGAGCGCTTTCTCGTTCCATATATATTTCAGGATTCAGAAAACAGCACGGTTCGAGATAGCAAGTCCTTGAAATTTAAACGTAAAAACGTAAGAAAAAAAATCGGAAGCAGTCATGAGGACTGTTAACAGAAGTAAAAACTTAAAACTGTATTTTGAAATTTCAAACTGATTGTAATATTAAAAATACCATAAAATTATTAAGACTTTTTAAAATTAAGAACTCTTAATAATTTTATCATTAGTATTTCATTATTAGTTGTCGACCATATATACATATATATATATATATATATATATATATATACACACACACACACACATATATATATATATATATATATATGTGTGTGTGTGTGTACATAGTACGAGGTGACCGAGCGATGCTCGGTGTATTTCGAGTTCCCCTTCCCCTTCCCCTCTCTCTTTCTGTCTTCACTAACTTATATCTCCCTCTCAACTTCCGTTCATCGTCATCCGTGCTTCGCCCGATCACACTTTTCGTCACGCATTCACCAGCTCACTTCCCAAGTCAAGCGTGCGTAAAGAAGTTTTACTTCAATAACTCATTAGATTCGAGTCGTTCCCATTTGTTTTGGTATGTAGATGATACTTATCGTTTTTGATTAAAATTGATAGTGTTCCTGGTCAAAAATTGTTTTTTTCCTGTGCCTGATACTGGCAAATCGCGTGTAGAACCAAAACATGATTGTCGCGTTGATGCCATTGCTATGGTTACGTTGTTTGATAGCTCAGATTCTAGGGATTCTAATTTTCCGTTGTAACTCTGATACGTCTGCTACACTTTTATGACATAATACAAGGTTGGTTCATTTCATATCAAATTGCGACTTTGCCACAGATTCGCTCACGTATATTTTTTTTACTTTTACATTGTAATATTCCTCCAGTTATGATATTTTTATATTGAGTTAGTTTTGACCGAAATAAAAATACCGGTAAACGTTTAATAACACGCTACCCGAGACCAGTGAGAGACTGAAGAGAGAAGAAGGTCTTCCTACTGGTGTAAGGGTAAGTTCATACTAGAGAGAAGATCTCTCATCTTGTCCCATGATGCAAAGCTGTAATTGGATTTTTGCTGGATTTTTTTAGGCTGTTTACTGGATTTTTTAAATATCCGTACTGCACTCGGTAAAATATTATACTCAATAACAATATTGTACTCTGTTATAATATATTTACCACAGCCCAACTTAACCCATCATAACACAAAAAAGTAACCTGATTCGAGCAAAGCAGACCTAAACCGATCTAATCCAACCCAACTAAACCGAACCTAACCCAATCCAACTCAATTTAATTTTACCCAATCAAACCCAAATTGACCTAATACACCCCAACATAATCAAACGTAACATAATCAACTTAACACAGCCAATCTAATCCAATCTAACCCCTTATAATCCAACCTAACTCAATCTTACCCATAGAAACTCAAGAACATAACCTAATCTAACCTAACCTAGCCCTATTTAATCCAACTTAACTCAACCTGACTTAACCTAACCAAACCTAACCCAACTAAACCTAAGACCCAACCTAACCTATCCTATGGAAACCTAACCAGACCTAACCCACTCTAATTCAATTTAATTTAACCCAATTAAAGTCGTCGTAAGACTATCCGCCTAAACCACATTACACATCCTAGTCTATACTATAAGCTAACCTAACTCAACGTAACTCCTCCTAGCTTGACGTAACTTAATCTAACCTAACCTAACCTAACTTGATCCAACCTAGCCTAACATAAACCAACATAACTCAACTTAACAGGACGTAATCAATTCCGATATATCTCAATACTAATCTAACCTAAACTAAAAAACCTAATAAATTTATCCTGGCAAAATGTATCCTAACCCAAGCAACATAACTCAACGTAACCAAATCTAACCTAATCCAACATAACACAATCTATGTAAGATTATGTCAGGTTAGAGATGTTAGGTTCTGTTATGCTGGGTTAAGGTAGGTAATGCTATGTTGGGTTATATTCGATCTGGTTTGGTTGGGTTAGGTGAAGTTATGTTAGGTTAGGAGATGTTAGACTGGAATATGAAGGGTTAAGTTTGGTTATGTTGGGTATGGTTACGTTCATGTTGGATAATATTCAATTAGGTTGGGTTAAATATGTGACAAGTATGGTGCATATTTCGGTTTTTAACGAAATAAATTCCAGCGAAATACTAGATTCGTAATACTTGTATGTATGTATAACTTTAATTAGGTTTAACATACGAAATAAAACGTTTTGTGAAAAAGTATTTTTATTCTTCTAACATAAATTGTTAAAAATTTTTTTTTTCAATCAAAAGTTCATAGTACTTTCTTTTTTCTTAAAGCTTAATATTCTTTCATTTCTATCTTATGACGTATTTAGATTTTGATTGATATTAGTACTGATCCTATATTTTTACAAGCACTGAAAGTTCTTAAAACTGACCATTTGTAATAATGTTAGTATAAAAATTTATTCAAATTTCGAAGACCAATCTCTTCGGTAATTAATCCATTTAGGTACTTACTTGGCTTGGATTTCTCTTTTGTTTTTACAAATTGGCGATAATTTGAAAATTATGTTATCACTTCAAAGTGAACATAAGTACAGAAAATTTTCGCTATATAAATTTTTATTAACTTTCGTTGTGGTTTCAATTAAAAACAACATTACGATCGATATCTATATATCGATATTTATATATACATATATAGATCGATATCGATATATAGATCGATATCGATATTTTAAGATGAAGCCTCTATTCGTGCTACCGTTTGCAGCTGGTTTAATAAGCTCAAGCTTTGGTGACCAAGTGTGATGGCACCTTTAGTGATGATCTGCGCAAGGGACGTCCCTGAAGAGTGACAACTAAACATAACATAAATGCTGTGCAACTAACGATAAAGACTGATAAGAGAGAAGGAATCTATCAGAAGACTTGGGCTAGTTTAGGATTTTCTACACTCACAATTATATTAGTGCGAACAGAAAATTCTACATGAACCTTTAAACATGGACATACCATGTTTTGACCGAATCTCAAAACACCGCCGCGTTGATTATTGTGGTAATGTTATAATAATTCGACGGACCACACTGAAATGAATTTGGTATCGTCATGGGTGACGAAAGTTGGATATATGATCGTAAAGTCGTCCAAAAATTATGCCCAAAACATATGGAAAATTCGCATCTTCCGGCACTCGGGAATTTTTTCCTACTGGTTGTCAGTTCTAAGTGTTATATGACCTGCCCATTGCCACTTCAGTCTGCTAATACTATAAGCTATGCCGGTGACTTTAGTTCTACGGAACTCCTCAATATCTCGTAGAAAACCCCCCAAGCAAAGGCTTTTCCATATCTCACTGAGTCATTTGGAGTCTTTTTATGAGACCTATAGTAAGGGACCACGTCTCACTTCTCGTCAATGTCGGACTGGCCATATAGTCGAGTTGGCGTTTGCCAGCCGGGCCCTAGTCTGCGCGGGCCCCCGACCCTATATACCCCCTGACTGACGACTTACATGTAAAGCGGTTCATACATACTTAAAGAGAAACGAAACGGACAATTTTAAATAATGGTTGACCTTGTAGCCATCTCTGAAACTTCCCGTTATTTTCGAGCTCAAAGCGCTGAAAAATATTATTCTGAGAGCTGAAGGATATGACTTTTTTCTTCATTTTCGAGCTCCTTGACCTCGAAAAATAATAAAGGCGCTTTTTTCATGTTTTTGAAAAACAATATTTACCGAGCGATTAACTAAATTGGGGCATTCGATGTTGTTTTTTGTACAAGAAATAATGTCTATTTAAAAATATTGCTCCATCAAGGTATTTGAAAGTTATTTCGAAAAGGCACTTTTTTTAAAACTTTTTATTACAATATATTCTAAACGAATTAACCAATTTTGAGGGCATTCGATGCGGTTCTTTAAGAACTATGTTTATGAACTATGTTTATATATCATTGAAAATTAATAATATGTATATTTCATTATTATCCGATAAATTCCATCTATCCTTATCCAAGGCTTGTGAAAAGCCACCCGGGCCCTTCCGGTCCAGTCCGACCCTGCTACTCTTTGCCATCACTGGCAATATACACTAGTTGAACACTTTCATCTTCATACACTTTGATATTTTAGTCGATTATATACGGCGAAATTTCCAGAACTGAAAATTGAATTTTCCGATTGACCTCTTTCTCGAAATCGGATTTACCTAATTGGGCTGTTTGTCCTAGGTACTATAGTAAACAGCAACTTCAAGAGTAACATTCCCAATATGTATAGGCATAGATACAACATGGACGTTAGATCGGACCTTTTCTTGTCCAAGTTCGTTTTAGACATATCTGTTGGAAACTCTGCTTAGGTCCATGGGCATTGTACCAAAGTTATCGAGCGATTTTGTCAAAAGCAATATAGTGTCTGCAAATCGAAGGTGATTGATATATTCACTATTGACATCGGATGACTTATTAAAAATGACTAGTGATGATTTATTATAATAAATAGTAGTCGCCCAGGGATCGAAATTTGGCCGTAATACTTTAAGATTTGAACGTTATTGAGGTTCTTTTGTTAAAGAGTATTATCTCTAGTATATATGTTTGATATTGGTAGTATGAACGTAAACAATGAATTCTATGTATGAGAATTTTATGTAATTCTAATATATAATTTAATGTATTTGTAATACATATTATATATAAATTTTAGCGTTTTCTACTCCTTTTCTATACAAAACTTTAACTATGCCAAATGTCATACTCCTTCGTGCGCAGTATGCTTAAAAAGGGTTACAAAGTTTTCTCTTCACGTATTCATATATAGAGTGATGATTGTATTTGGCACTTAACAACTCAACGTAAATTAACTACCCATATATACACACACACACACACACACACACACACATATATATATATATATATATATATATATATATATATATATATATATATATATAATACTTAAATTAATAACCATAAAATTACTGTGAGAAGAAGGTATATTTAATAAGTAGCAATAACTATTTTTTCATCTAGTATTAAAAAACACCACTTATTTAAAATGCTTAAAATGAAAATCGATTAAAACTTACTATTTTGATTATCGATGTTTCCGCCGATAAACGTCATTTTATTTACACACACAAGATTTTTATCGAACTTCGTAAATTGATTTCGAATAATTCAATTTCTGTAAATTATACCTCTGCGTAGCTTTACCACAACAACAAATTGTTTTTGCTTTTTAAAAAATAAAAATTTTGAAAATACAGCAGTGAAAATCGAATCAATTTAACAAATATCTTTTCAATCTGATTTTCAAATTAAAGTAAAAAAGAAGATTTGTTAATAATGACCGACTGTCAATAATATTTTATTATATTACTTTTAATGTTTTCATACGAAGTTCTATTAACGAATGGAAGACAATCTATTAAACAATGTAAGAAAATGGGCCGTGTCTGTGTGCGCGTGTTACGCAAATACCACTGGTTAGATTTTATTGAAATTTTACAGTTTTATGTTTCAGATGTTTGTCCAAAATCTGTAATTTAAATTTTCGTGCAATTCCTCATATTGACTGAACAGTTAATTAATACTTTCCAACTTAATTCTTTAACAGCAATATCTCTTTTTTTATTCAGCACCGCAACAGATATAGTTTCGTGATTGCCCATCAGATGTATTTTCTTTATTTTTAATCAAGTATTTTTTATTTATTTAATAATGTAATTTACAAATTTTCTACAGTACGCTTCTGGATGCATTTCAAATGGAGAATGTTCGAAGATTTCAAAATGTGTAATATAATCACAATTTCATAAAAGCGGACGGAAATGCTATTATATGATAATAATAAAAGCTACATAATAATATTTCCATGAATTTACTCTGCGTAACAATGAACGAATCACGATGTAAATGATTTAGTTTTTATGGCACGTTTCCGTATTTGGTTCCGTGAGTCAACGAGCCAACCATTTCCGGTTGAAGCTTCCGGGCGCTAATCTAGTTATCCAAAGGTGTAGAATTCACTTCACGAATACCGAAAAGTGGAAAATGACGAAAGCGGCTTCAGATTTTGGCAGGATAATTGTTTACAAGGACATGTTTTGACTTCAGTAAAACTAACTTACAAGTATTTTAATCTCCATTTATATGCGTATATTTCTTTCCTAGACAGTAAACTAATAATGGATGTTTTTTACTTATCCACTGTCATAATTTGTTTCGTACAAGCTCCATCTTTCAAAATATCGTTAATTTAAAGTCTTAATGTCAAATATTTCTGAATATAACTTGCACCACGTGGTTTACGTATATACTTAGGCTCACATAAACATTTAAGATTACGTAATATTTATATTAATACCTATATTTATAAATACTAATATTTTCCGAAAAGTCAAATATATTGACAAGTATATATTTCTCAAAAGAATGAATCGTGACTTCGTCGTGAATCGAAGTTGATCGTAAATTTGTCGTTGGTTAAGACCGCAACCGTAACCATAAATGATCGGATGAAAATTTTATCTTGTTAAATTTATGTTGACATTATACACACAATTTACATATTGCCACCAATTTTTAAAAACAAATGACAATTTCAGGCAAAGTACCTTAACGGATAACTAAAGATTTGGAAATTTTAATTTATTTTTTACTGCCATTATTACAAATGTTTCAGTAGGTACTATACTCGTAGTATGCAGATGTAGTTTTTCTACCTGGTAGCGTTTTTTATTAAACATGTTGTTCAGTCAAACGAAAACTTTCTTCAATTTTTGGACACCGAAAAAAATGTAAAATTCTGAGGCCCTTCTTGGATTTTTCAGGCATTTAGCTACCCTATATGGGTTACAGTTCTATTTAGTTAAAAGACTATGAAGATATGAAGAACAGTAAGAATTGAAATATTAATTACAAAATTATATTTTTCAAAGGGCTGAGAATGAACAGAATATAATCTGTTTATATATGAAAAGGGCGAAGGTTGTAAATACAGAAAGTCGGAGAAAATCACTCGCACAAAACGAGATGACAATAAAGATGTCGAGATAACAATATATTTATTGTTAATTTTGATGCTTAAAAATAAATTAAGTTATTAAAAATATTTCTAAAGAATAAAACTGAAATAATTTTCTTGCAATAGAGTAAGGAATGAAGATTTAAAATAATAATTTAAAGTTAAGGGGAATTTATTTCAAAAACAGAAAAAGGTATAAGTAAATAGTAACGCTTAACGAGTATCGCCTGATGCATTACAACATTATCTCTTATTATATCACTATAATTTTACATATTTCTTTACAATAGCTATATGAAAACGCACAGCGAATCCAAAGCCCGCGCCACGCGTGCGCGTTTCCGCGCCGCCGACGAGTGAGCAGTAAACTTACGCCGTGTTTACAAGTTGCACATCGCGCCTAGTTACCGCACCGGACACACAACGCACGACCGCTCACCTCATTCGATTCACACAAAAATACTGTAATATCAACTCAGATAAAAATACACCGTTCAACGACGAGACCCGCATTACAATTTAAATATCCCATTGAACCTAAAACTGAAACAATGCTTGAAACTTACACTTAAATTATATTTTCGATTTTCGAACACAAAACGAAGTGTCAATTAGACTTAAATAATCAACATAACACCTATAAATTGTTCATTTTAAATTAACACTGTTTTATTGACATTTGTTGATTTCGTGAAATTTAAGCAATTAAATTGTCACTATTTGACAAGTATAGACTACATAGACTTTGATTAATCATGGTTGTTAAAAATATCGTTAAAAAATGTGTCTCTACATTTTTGTTTATTGTTTGTGGTTTGTGCATAATGGACATTGCCGTTGCCGGTTCGCATCGTGAAAGTAAGTTTTTGTATATTTTAATGTATAATTATAATCTAGTTCCATATTTTAAAAATGCCTGTTTACGTTACTAAGGAAAATTTAAAGCTTTTCATTTGTTTGTTAAATTACAAATTGATTAAATTTTTAAACATTCGAGGTAAATTATTTTAATCCAACATGTTTCATTATATTTCTTTTAAATGTATATATTTAGTAATATTGGTCCTATGGATTGAAAAGAAATGAAAAAAATCGTTCAGAATATAAATTAATAAGTATAACGTCGATAAATATAAAGTGAATGGGTAGAAATAGCCATATTTTAAAGATCAATCTCAATCTAACCTGTTGGCACTAACATACTGTTCGATCTGGTTTTTTAGGAAACTCCAAAATCGAGACAATTTACATTTACATTGTTTGATTTCAAATTTCTATAGAGTTTTCGTGTTTCCCTTGATAATTAACACACTGAGAGATCCAGACTAAAACTTGTTATTGTAATAATAGCAATCTTATAATAATAAAAGGATTCCAAACAACGATAATAAAATTAAAGAAAATATGTTATAGAAGAGGTGATTATAATATACAGAATTATTCACGGCTTTGTTCGCGTTGAATTAGAAATAAAAATACGAGTCATATTTGTAGAGACCAATTTAATATTACGGGAAGATTTGAAATTTGTAGATATAGAAGGAAGAAGACAATACTGACTGATAACACAAAAATTAAATATTTACATGGATAAAAGCGTTATCTATCGAGAAAAAATTTAGTTTTGGACGTGTTAGTTGACTTTTCGCAATAAAAAATATAATATAACATAGAATTGTAGTTCGTAACGTAGTCTATGGAATAGACTGTGTAACGAATAGTCTGGTGAATGCTTATTATAAACAAATTGATAAAACAAACACTGTTTCACATTTGTAAAATTGGGATAGGAAAGTTTATGAAACTAGTATTGAAGAGGAATAATGTTTTATACCAAAATAATATATAAAATATACGAAATGTTTATACGATGCATATACGAAATATTTATACGCTACAGATAACATTCTGTTTTTGTCTGAGAAGTAGACTTCAATCTTTCATAAGTACAATGTTCGTATAATACAGTCCTATCGTCATGATACTATTTCTCTTTTGATATTATTCAAAAAGAAAAGAAATCTTCATATTCGTTGCATAAATAATTATTAAGTATTAAATTACTATATTACTAAAATTAGATAACTAGGTAAGTGTGTGTTTTATTTTGAAATAACAGTCACCGGCGATTTAATCCGCATCGAAAAACTTTTTAAATAATTATGGATGATTAGCGAGAAATGTTGTATTATGACATTTAACCAGGCATTTTTTTACGATACCTACTACATATATACTCAGGATACCTATTCGCCGCAAAATCTCTATAAAAATAATATAACACGTAATGTCTTTTTGCATTCTTTCATAATTAGTTGTAATTAATAAGTCTATATCTTAGAGGAAAGTATAGCCTATCGAAGAATGATAATTTTTTGAAATCAGTTTGGTATAATCCGTGTCTTTACCCAAGACAAACAAACTCATTAACTTATCCTCGTTATAATATTAGTGTCGTCGAATTCACAACATGGCTGAAATTAAATTTTGCCAATATAGATTCTTTCAGAGAGGATATCATGATACTCTGCTTCAATAAAGTAACGTTTCTTAAGGGTTTTATGCCGCAAAGAATGAACAAATTTTTCCAAGTGCATCGGCACATTCGTAAATTATATTTTTGTCAACCGAAATAATTTTAATTGAAAGTTCTAATCAAATAGTGCATAGAGTATTTTTCAGATTTTTTAAATCCGTGCTTAAAAAGTATAGCAGCGTTTCTCATTCTATGTCACTATGAGAAATAAATGAAAAATAAAAAAAATGGTAAGTTAAACATAATTTCATTTCAAAACGTATCCAATGATTCCCAATCGATAAAATGCGCGAAAAGAAAGTTTTTGTCAGAATTTTGCATCTTAACATCTAGGACGTTCAAATTTAATTTTTAATATTTCCTTATAAATTAATTGGTTTTTCAATATGAAGTAATTATTTGCAAAAATTCATGCAAGTTGATGTGAAACTGAGAAGCTGTGACAGACGGACGGACGAGACCAAATTGTGAGTGTTCCTTGGTTTGCTATGAAACCGGCTTCGCGGAATCATAGGTTTATCTGTTTGCTCGTCTGTCTGCCAGTAAGTGTTAACTTACGAATCTTTAATAGGAATTATTGGTTAGTAGCAGTCAGTGCTTACATTAGGAGTGAGAAAAAATTGGGCTCCTAATTGAGAGTGTACATACTCTCATATAGGATATACATATACTTAAACGAAAATAAAACAGGCGATGGATCCAAATACACTGAAATGTACAAGAATTTTTTATTTTGTCAACTTTGGACTTTTGACTAAATAATACGTATTTGCTTATAAAAACTTGTCAACCACGAGTGTACCTCGCACTACGAGGGTTCCTTACACATTCAGGCATTAATAAACATTTAATGGTACATTATATTTCTATTACATTATTTACAAAATTTTAATTTTCTAGAATGAAAATATATGGTTTATAACTTTCGCAGGTGAATATTTAAAAAAAATATTTATTTTATGTGATACAACCATAAATTAAGGATTTTCTGTTTTTTTTCTTTACTTGTACTGCTTCTTGCAAAAATTTTATTAATCTAGGTCAACGGGAAGTACCTTATCGGTTTTGGTTTACTTGCGAGTGTCAAAATATGCGTCGTAAATGGCCGTGCTTTTAGGATTCTTTTTGATTGCGTTGACTTGAAACTTAAATTTTTTAAAGCTCCAGGGGAGCGTAGGCTTCAGTATTTGATAGTTTCAACTTGGTACCCCCCACGCATTCCAGAATAAAAGGTTCTGGACAGACCGACAGAAGGACAACGGAGTGATCCTCTAAGAGTTCCTTTTTATTTTGAGGTACGGAACCCTAAAAAGTATGATATTATTTTCTACCTGTCTCTGTCGATTCAATAGTTTGAATGATTACATAGGTACGGAAACATAAGCGAATGAATCAAAATAATCCTTGATTAGTTCTTTTGAACATATTTTACTACACACTTATAAATAAGGCTTATAAACAATAAGCGAATTAAAACAGAAACGAAATGTTAGCTTTTTCGCCAACAAATTTCTAAATTTCCCAGATATATCGAAGTAACGAATGAAAAATTGATTCTTATGAGAACCATTGTAGAATTAAATAGGTACGGAAACATAAGCGAATGAATCAAAATAATCCTTGATTAGTTCTTTTGAACATATTTTACTACACACTTATAAATAAGGCTTATAAACAATAAGCGAATTATAACACAAACGAAATGTTAGCTTTTTCGCCAACAAATTTCTAAATTTCCCAGATATATCGAAGTAACGAATGAAAAATTGATTCTTATGAGAACCATTGTAGAATTAAATAGGTACGGAAACATAAGCGAATGAATCAAAATAATCCTTGACTAGTTCTTTTGAACATATTTTGACTATACACTTATAAATGTGGCATATAAATAATACGCGGGTTATACAGAAACTAAATGTTAGCTTTTTCGCTAACAAATTTCTAAATTTCCCAGATATATCGAAGAAACGAATGAAAAATTTATTCTTATGAGACCGTTGCATTTTTTTGAAGTAAAATTTCTTTAGGCGCGACTAGAGAGTAACTCAGGTATTTTTTCGGACGGAAGTAATAGTCAGTAAAGTTTATAGTTTACTTATGCGATTTCCGGTATTTGAAAGCATCGACTGACTAGAATTTCGTGAGTATATATGTTATACACACGTGTATGAATTTATTTCTATTTTATTTTTGTAAAGTTTAATACTAATAATTATTTTGTTTGAAAGAGTGGAAGTCCTTAACGGATGGTAGTAAATCAACCGCGATTCAAGATATTTGGTAATGGTAGTTGTTACTTTGCAAAATAATTACACCACCGACCAGATCAGGGTATGATAATAAGCTTTAGAGATGCACAATGGGATTATTTAACGGATGATAGTAAATCAAATGTGATTCAAGATATTTGCTACTGGTAGTTGTTACTTTGCATAATAACTACACCATTGACCAGGTCAGGGTCTGATAATAAGTTTTAAAGATGAACAATGGAATTTCTTAACGGATGATAGTAAATAAACAGTGATTTAAGATATTTGCTACTGGTAGTTGTTATTTTGCAAAATAACTTCACGATAGACCAGGTCAGGCTTTTATAATGAGTTCTGGAGGTAAACAATGGGCTTTCTTAACGAATGGTAGTAAATCAATCGTGATTCAGGATATTTGCTACGGGTAGGTATTTCTTTGCAAAATAACTATACCATCGATCAGGTCAGGGTCTAATAATGAGTTCTAGAGATGAACAATGCTACTCCTAAACGAATGGTAGTAAATTAGCCATGATTAAAAATATATGCTTCTTATAGTTATTAATTTGCCACACCATTAACCAGGTTGAGGTTTCACTATGAGTTCTGGGGATAAATAATGTAATTCCTTAACGGATGCTAGTAAATCAATCGTGATTCAAGATATTTGCTGCCAGTAGCAATTTCAAGAAATTTAGCAAATTTGCAAAATAGAGTTTATGTTTCTCATTTTAGTTATTATAAACCTTAACCATAATTGAATTAACTTATTGTGGTGATGTGGCTTTTTATTACTCACTGTAAATTATATTTTCGATAAATGCTATTAAATTTTAATATGACATATTTATTTTAAGTTTAATTTTGGTTAATACTGATAATTATTAACCAATGATTATTATTAACCAATAATTATTAACAACTGATAATTATTAACAACCGTCAAAGAAGTTTTTCTGCAACCGCACGTAAAGGTTACTCGCACACAATTTTTTTTCTTGAGATATTTTTCTAAGGTTATCCCTTAGCTCTAACATTATTTATTTCAATTTAAAGTTTTTGTTTAGGTATCACCAGAAATATTGCCCAAACGAAATATAAGTCTCCTATATATTAGCAGCTATTGCGTGGTATCAATGGTAGGATTTGTACGTATAGTCGTCGATTGAATGATGACAATTAGGTTCTTAAGATCTGCGTTTTTTTTAAAGCAAAAAATGGTAATACGCGTATATTAAGTGTTAAAAATAATAATATTATTTTTAAACATAGTAAAATAGTAATATTATTTTAAGTGTTAAAATTATTAAAATAACATAAATGGGAAGGAAAACGTATTTTATGCTTAAATTAAATGCCTCAAAGAATTACATTTAATATAGAGTACAGTTGAAATGATGTGGCAAGCCGGAATCTGTGGGTCCTTGAGGATAAAATAATACGCTAATAATTATCAAAATTTTTTTTTGCATCTCACTCCGTTCTTGAAATATTCTATTTCAATGTTAACTAAAGAATTAAATGTCGAGCAGTGTACGCGCTAGAGGTGGGCTTATATACTGTAATCTGTGCGAGTACTAAGTATTTGCGAGGAATGGACATACCAGCGTATGAAATTTCGCAGATACCTGTTACACAATATACAGTTTTCTGTCTCTCTTCTTAATTACATCAACTAATATAAGAGCAAAAGAAACAAAGGTATTACGGACGTTACGCAGGTTTTCATCGAATTGTTTCATATCCGCGTAATAGTTTCATATTCGTAACATGCCATGCTCTTGGAAAAGGTAGTATTTCATATACTCGTACGTTGTGCTTGCTTCATACTAGGTATTATCAAGTCTGTCTAAACTCCATTGGGTATCTACATTTGGCGCGCACATATTAATACCTAGTCTCTGAAGACCCGACACAAAATGTTTTATAAAAATAGAAAAATAACCATTACATTTTATTTTTGTGACTTTTTGTTTATTGTCATAAGTGAAAGAATAAAATATGAGAAATCCCGGTATGGAATAAGCAAACAAATATTGAATACTTTACGACGAGTTTTAATGTTGCGTACTCCAGACAGAACATCCGGCAATTAAGCATGCGTGCTGCGTGCGGCCTAGTATTTTGTAACAGGTATAAGTGCGTACTTTTATATACTCATAACAGGATTACCTAGTACGAAAAAGTACTTATTATATCGCTCACCTCTAGTACATATATAAGGCGTTGTGTGGCACGATGCGAAGTGACGTAGCAATTTTTATTTACAAATAAACCCTCTATGCACAATGCAGACGAGCGACAATAATCGGTTCTACAATAAGCTGAAAAAATGGAACAAATGATTTTAATACTTTAACGTACACGTCCCACAAAAATCAGTCCTCCAAAAAATCGAAGTGGCTCTGGATGTCTCTCATCGATTCGAATGTTACAGAGAAAAGAATAGAATGGAGACTGCGTACATTAGCGATTCACTTATGAAGTCATAGAAAAGATAAAATATTACAATTAATATTTTAATGCTGTTAACTTTGACTTTAAATTTGAACGTTCATTTTTTCAGATCTATGCACACCAAATACACTTTCTGTAAGTAAGTATAAAGCTTATAACGCTTTTATTTACAATACTACTAAAAACAGAATTAACAGTATTTTAATCACGTCATTCATTGTCACGTTATTGATAAATTGTTACGGATGATTCGCCAACTGGGTTCATGGCAGATTATCCATTGTGTGAGTACCGTTGGGTTCAGACCTACTGACTCTTTTATAGGTCTATATAATTACAGTGCGATGCACTTGTTACTCATAAATGGCAGTGATGTGTTCCTAATTGATACGTCATACACTTAATATATTTGGTAGGGCTTTTAGTAATTTATTACTTCGAAGCTGAGTTTGTCTATAATATTAAAAAGGTATGACTATTACGATTCTGTTTACGAAACACAAAAGTTTTAATTTTGAAAAATAAAACAGAAATGTTTCACTTTCGTTCTATACGTTACAAATGCTTTTCTCGCATTCGTGCATTTCCGTCGAAATAACTGTCTTATAGATAAATTTAGTTGTATTTCGCCGGGAGTCAACAAAACATATTTTCCTATCTATCGTATTATCAATCACTGATGCAAAATAAGTTATCATTGTATTCGTGTTATGTCTATAATAAATATCCGCTTGCAGAGATTTCTCAGTTTAAGACGTGCTTAACCAAACATTTTTGTTGAGCCACTAAAACTTTATACATTTCTCATATATTGTATTTAAATATCAGCTGTATTTTGGCGGCATTCACTTTTTTGTACGTCACAAATATATTTACAGAGTTAAAAAACAATAATTTTCCTTGTAAATTATCCCCTAAAGTCACATTCGTGCGATGGCGTCAACGTTTGAGAATTTTTCTCAACTATTCTAAAACAGCAGCACAATCTTTAGTATTTTTTTAGGTTTTTGCTTTCATATATGGGACGAACAGAGACACGGACTAGTGTTTTACAGAAATACATTATAATAAGTTTTGTTTACGAGCTTATTATCAACGGAAGCAATTTGAAACATTTTAAAAATTATTGAAATATTAATATTTATTCAAAATGAGGTCTGTAATGGGAGTTTAAACTTAAAAGTGGGACAAGAAACGCTATTGGATATGAAAGTTCTTTTTATACATTCTAAAATATTTTTCTTTCTATATTAAGTTATTGACTTACGTCCAAAAATATGCGAAAATCCACTCTCCTTTCTGGTAGGAGATCTCGTACGTATTACAGCAAAAATATAACAAAGTTCTGGATATTTATTGTTTTCCAGAATGAAATTAAATTAAATTTTTCTTCATCCTGATTCCTTAATTTTTGGACCATATTTATGTAAACATTGACACTGTTGTATTTTATTATTGCATTTTTCTGTGCATATTTAATAAACTTATTAAAGTTACAGTGCAAGTAGCCTTTAACTACAGAACTATAAAATGAAATAAAGAGAGTATATTCATCAATGGAACCAACAAATTCACGGTTGATATTGAAAAAAAAAAGTATAGTTAACGAGGTTTTAACTATGAAACAGTGGTAAAAAACCAATCAACACAAATACCAAATAGGTTGGACGTCGTTTCCAGTACATCTAACTAAATATCATATAATTAACTGAATATTAAGAAAATGCAAATGTGAAATGTCAATTAATACAATTAACACTTAACATAGGGTTTTTGTAGTCTAATTATATAGGAACTGAAAATGAAGTTCCAGTGGTTTGCACTGGAATTCAGTTTCCACTCAAAAGATAAACTATTCATAAGTTAAAATTTCTAATTGGAACCTTGTAAAATGAGGAATTCTAATTCACCCAACATTGGTCTATAATTTTCCTTTTCTTTCAAAATTGAAATTAAATTGTAGATTTTTGGAAAGGTCTCTACAGTGTGGGTGGTGGCTGTTTTTGCAGATTGTCGAAATCAGATGACAACTCACTATTTGAGATAAATTGAATAGTATATATATATATATCCATTTATTTTCAGTTTCTATTAGCCGATGGATATATATGTCATAGCAGTCAGTATTTACCATCATAATTGTTAACTATATGTGACAAGCGATTCTGCCACAATTACAATATTTTATATAATATGCAGATACGAGCAGACAATCCAAATATTTTCCTCGATGTGGCAGACCTTGGACAGTTTTCAATTGCGCGTTAGTTTCTATTCCATCTCTTATACGTATAATGTTTTTCCATCACGCGCCTGCTACTCGAAGATTAACAGCAAAGTTTTCCTTAGTTGAGTTTTCCTCGTGGCCATTTGACAATCACAATATGAGTGCGTGCCGAGTTTTAAACATTTCGTAAATTGACAAAAATTATTTGAAACATTTCTTAAATGGACAAAACACTTTCGTTCAATTTTTAATGCGGTTTAATTGTAATTTATAAAGTAAGGACAAATTTGTAAAAGTATTTTGTAGGGCCAATTTGGCAGTACAGCTCTTTACCAATTTTATGAGATGGTCTGAAAAACTTATGTTTACATTGAAGTATTGAGAAATAAATTAATCGTGTTAGCTTTATGTGGAGTAAAGCATTTTAAAATGGAAGATTTAATAAAGTCAAAGTTCAAAGAATACGTCATGACAAATCTATTATAATTATTGATGAAATGTTAAGTTCGTGAATTCGTTCAACTGTTGACAATTATAAAGAAGATTGCTGTGAACAATGAATTTCGGCAAATTTAAATTTTACAGAAACAATTTTGTAGATATCGGTTCCAAATAAATTTATAAAATATTCAAAATATATAAACTCTTTTATACAAATTGCAACCGATAAGAAAGTTTATGACGCTTAACTTCAACTAGTAACCTGTAACAAACATTTTAATTTTTGTCATAGTCTAACTCAAAGGTTACCAAACTTTTGTACCCTTAGCCCACTTGCCGATCTCTTTTTTCCCTTTGTATGATTAATATCGAATGTTTCTAAACATATTTATATTAAATGTTTTTGTCACACATGTGTCAAATGTGTGTATTTACTGTGATAGGGTTTTTTGTAGAGTTGATAATTGTACAAAAAAAAACATGTGTTATTTTTACTCAAATCTTTATTGAAAAGATACAAAGTAAATAATTGGATTTGAGAAGAAATAAAACTTAGTGAAATTCTTACACAACATTATTTCATAAACAATGACGTAACAATTTTGTGTAAAGGGAAGGCGAGTCTGATGCTCCGATAAAATATCTTTTTATCGGAGCATCAGACTCGCCCATTCGTGTTAATTGTATTAATTGACTTAAACAGTTTTAGGAAATATCAAATAAGTAACTTCTATGGTCAACACAATAAGTAACTTCTATGGTCAACACAAATAAGTAACTTCTATGGTCAACACAATAAGTAACTTCTATGGTCAACACAAATAAGTAACTTCTATGGTCAACACAATACTTATTAAGTGTATTACCTAGGACATTTACGGAACGTCCGCATGTTGATGATGACTCGCCTAAATGGAATTCGAAATTTACCCCTGACGGAAGGGTTGCCGGCCGTGTTTAAAATTTATTTTACTGTTTTTGTTTGTGGTCAGTAAGATAAATAAGACTGGATTAAGACACAATAATCTTCATTAGTATTATATGATTAGTACTGTTTCATTTTAATATGAATTTTTATCTAACGATTTAAGTGTTTGGAGTTATGAAAAATTGTATTTAATTCACAACATCTAGTTTTCTAAAAGTTATTATGGTGGTCCATATAACAAGCATTTGGAAACGTTGGTTTAACTGAATATAACATGAATTACAATGTAAAAGACTGGTTCTTGTATTAAAGTTGCTGTGCCATTTAGCGACAATAATTTCATATAACATTTTTCTGAATGTAATTAATACTATATTCTTCCAATTTTAATGTCGTTTTAATATAGATTCTGACTGTTGGTTTTATATATAAACAATTATCTTGTAGTAACCGTAAACCTATATCTATATGTGAGTACAGTGCGCGGTGGTAATTCCTAGTGCATTTGAGTCTCGTTCAGAATAAACACGTATTCTATAGTCTAACTTCGCTAGTGCCTCTATCAATCCCCTCGCCCATCCCAGACGGCGTGCCGGTCATTGTGACGATGCACCGTATCGCACAATGCGGCAGGCCGCGGTGCGGTGTAGTGGGGCTCGGCGCAGGAAGCCGCGAGTCGCTCCGGCGCCCGCCCATTGTGGCCGCGCCGCTCGGCGCGCCTTTGTTCGCGCAGATTGCCGCGCCGGATGCTATTGTACCAAATTGTACTAATTACACGCTGCTCTCGATATTTCGCGCTGATAGTCCGCGATGAGCCGCCTTTTGGTGTCATTCACGTTTTCGTAATTTCATGGTGTGTATGTTTTGAGGAAAAATAATTTCAATGTATAGAGGAAAGGTTTTCAGAGCGTTTCGAAAACAGTGCCATAAGTGAAAAAAAAATTTCTACGGGATAATTTATTGTTATGACAGCTGTGTAAATCAAAATCGACGAAGTTTGAGTCGCGTTTGGACCAACAGGTTTCAGTATCAAAATTATTTAGTCACACAAATTTAAAAACTTTAGGCGTTGAAAGGGGGACACTCACGGCTTGATCCATAAATTTAAAGTTGCTCATCGATGTCATTTTTAATGTGTATTCTTCCACGTCATATCAAATGAAATGATATTCATATTTTAGTATGAAAATAAATAATATGTTCCTTCAGCGTGCAGGACTGTTATGTTTACAAACGTGTGACGTCACGTATCAAGAAACTGCGTTTTTGGCGCGAGTTTGGTAATTTAAACTTTCAAAGCGATTTTGATGAAAAATGGGACATACATCCTGGAAATATAAACGTAGTGAGCTTATAATGCAATACAGAATAATTTAAAACAGTTTTACAATATAAGCCAAATAGCCTATTATTTGTGTATCCTGTAAGAAACTCACTAGCCTAAAAGCAAGTGTTTATTTCAAAATCGCCGACACACACTTCAGTTTATGATAAAATTCATAGATTTGTTCATTTAGAGTATGTTAAGAAATTTACAAAATTGTATTCTATGAAAGTTTCTGACCTGCTGTAACTAATTTTAATTAACTTAGTTAATGGTGACGTTTTCTATCATTAAATGATCGTGTTATTTGAACACTTCTAGCTGAACTTGGGTTCCTTACAGGATATCTAAACATAAAAAAACTCTTCGTAGAATTTTCGCCTACTTGTCGATCTGTTCCTGTTTTTTGAGTTATCCCATCGACAAAGCTTTCGTCTGTTTGTCCGGGATAAACTCTGAAACTGTTAACTGCGTAACAAAGTGCGTTATACCTATAGATGGAGTAAACATACAACGGAGCATAATCTACACTTTGTTTCATCTCGACGTATTGAAAGATTTTGTAGAAAATAAAAAATATATCCACCACTCAGGTGACGTAGAGCGGTGAGCTACAGGAACACGCAGGAGTGGACAGGAGAAGGAGGAAAGAGAGCAAGTCGCTCTGCTGCGGATTTAAATTAAACTGATCATAATTTTATACCTAATACAAGGACATAAAACGAAAGTATAAAAAATGACTAGTCGAAAATAAAAACCACTTTATTTACTCATTTATTATTATTATTATTAAAGTTGAATAAAACTTTGCCTTTGTTTTTGAGTTATCACATAGAAAAAGTGTTATAGTAAAAATAGTATAATATTTTTTAATATTTTTAAAAACTTTTAAATTAAAAACATAATTAAAATAATAGTTATTTATTTCATGCGCTGTACGCAAAAAAGAAGAAAAAATTATAGCTAATTTAATTCATGCTCAACACCTGGATTTTATACCTATCATGTTTTACCCTTCACCGTAATAAGCCGAAGTCAAGTTTTTTGAATATTAAACAGTGACCACCAGCCACTGAATCTCCAGATGGGAAATTACCTCCTAAAATCCCTGGAAGTCAAATAATGCATTACTGAAATTTTCAAGATCAAACCGAGACCTGGTATAAAGCAGTTTTCACGTACATGCAAAGATGAATAGTTAAGGTTTCGGAATGTTAATTACGGTCATATTTAGACGACACGGTAAAATATACCTAGATTTTCATCACACATCTTTCAACATATTAAAGATATATTCTCATTACCATTCAATAAGCGTTGTAACATTTGTCGACACAAAAATCGGCTACAAATCGTGGTTTATCAATCTATTTTAACGTATACTTCTATGGCTATATGGCACTATAGTAAATTAGGTAAATAATTAAAACGATTTTTACCATTAAAATAGAAGAATGTATACGGACCTTGCAAGATGCTATCAGTGCCAGCTGGTGACAAATTAATAAACTTTTCGTTACACTGCTCTCATTCTTCGTGTGAAATCCTCATAGCGTATATATTGTAACCAATCAAAATTCTTTATAAAACCCGAATATGGTACAGTGTGTTGTAACAAAAATTTTACTAATGCATAAAAACATACAGTGTTTAGTTTTCTCCAAAAATGTCATATTCATTTGTAACATAATCTCTTTATATTCAATGACGTTTAATGTTTTCTGTAGATAAAATAGTGCACTGATGCTGACAAACATGTAACTAAAAGTTCTTATTTGTGTCATTTTTAAGTGAAATCGTTTCGTAATAAGTAGGTATTTTAATATTTAATAATTAGAATAAATGAGCGGAACCCTTAATAAAGACGAAATTTTAGGAAGAAAGGAGTGTGATTTTTTTCTTGTTAAAATTTATTAAGAATATTTATAATAAAAAAAAACAACAAAATGTTAATCTGTTAATATGGAATTAAAACGTTTAACGCTACAACCGTACTACAGAAGTTTTAATTAGTAGATTTTCAAATTGATGTCCATAATAATCTATAGACCTGTATAGATAAAGTAGTTAAAAAAACGTAAGTAAGTATGTTTACTATAAGCACAAAATACAACTTGGAAAAACAAGCCAAACTTCAGAGTTAAATAGACAAATAGGCTTAAGAAGGGGCTTCTTTTAATAACTGTAAAAAATTTACGTATTGAGGAATAGAACAATATCAATCAACCTAAAAAAAAGTTTATGAAAAAAGTGTGTTTTTTGAGAGCGATGTACACAATAAAGATCATTACTCTAACTCAAAGAAGCATTAATGAATTTAGAATAGCACTCAGAGCGAACCATGCTGAGTATTTGAAGGATAGACTGAGAAAAAAAGAAGTTTGAGCCCAAACAAAACTAAATAACATCATTAGAAGAACTGTTTCACTGGAATGACGTCGACAAGAACCCAGGTGAAAAAGGACAAAATATCTTTTGAGTTCGCCTCCAAGATTTATGAACAGAAGCGCAGATTGCCATTTACTTAGCTGGCGAAATGATATCCAGAAAATTGCGGGGTTATCTTGTATGCAGACAATAGCGAGAGTATCCTCGCTCAAGAGAAGCATGCACAGAAAATTATAGAAGAGGCATAAAGATGGGACGCATACAGGCCCAAGAACGAAAGAACAGACCGAATCGATGATTTAAATATTTCAATAAATGAATTTAATTATCCTATTGGTAATACACGCTGATCCAAAACAAAGCAGCCTTGAAATACTATGATGGATACTAACCGTAGGTGACATTTAAAGAAACTTACCCTAGCAAGCTTCAAATCGGTGCTCATATCATTTCACAGCTGTGTGTTTTCACTTTTAAGGAAATTATCAGAAATAAAATCGTTTTTTTTAAGTTTACGGTATGCTTACTTTATTTAACTTTAAAATCTAACCACTAACACACTTGCTAGCAAGATTAGATAAAGTAACTAATAATTTATATTTACGTTATATTTCAAAGAGTCCATTACAAAATTTAATAATAATGTCGTTATCTCACTATATTTTTATTACCTAAAATTTTCACAGCCTTAATTGAAAATAGAATTATAGGATTAATTCCGAACGCAATAAGCTTTTCTAAAACCTCAGTATTCCACATATATTGAGAGAAAAAAGTTCGTCCATTTCACGAGTGTGGAAAAATGTTATTACACACATGTATTTTTTAATTAGAATTTGATTTTAATTCTTGTCTTCTGACACATTGTGTCAACAATTTCAATTACAGTTGTGCGTTTCTAAATTTGATCTCGATTTATTTACTAACTCATTTTGACGTTAAATTCCTTGAAGACCCAATTTATATTGATTACTGCAATTGGTGAAAAATAACGTTTTCCTGATAAACAAAAATAAATCAGCTTTAAGAATGATCACTGAACAGAATAACATTTCGAAACTTTATATTTTATTCAAAAAGAAATAAACACTGAACAATTGTTAATTTAATTTAATAATTATTTTTAAATCGATTGCAATAAATCTCATTTTAAGACTGTTGCAAAGTGTTAGTAATATACAAATAAAAAAATTATGCTATCCATAAAAAATCCAATCCATATTGTATCCATAATAAAGTCATAATAAATATTTATTTGTTATAATTGTTCTATGCGATCAAATGAATTAAAATACTAATGATAATAATATTAATTAATTTTATTTTCGATTCTTACAATCTTATATAAAGTAACAAAAGAGTACTTTCAGACTATTTTAATCCCCACATTATTGCTATATATCATGAGTTGTTTTATAAATTTCAATATCTTTTTTTAATAAGTATAATTAAAAATGTATGTAAACAAGTTCTAGATGATATTTGCTTAGAGATTTGAGTTATCCAAAATATTTTTATATTCCTCTCTTAGCTTAACTATAGAATGACGATAATAAACACACTTCTATTCCGTACCATAATCAGTAATAATATTTCAAAGTGCTTGAAGATATTAAATCTACCGGGGTAGTTAACATTTTATCATAATTTAAACCAATCACAGCTACAGTTTAGTTACGCCCCAATTTTGTTCGCGTCCATTATTTTCGCACGCGCAATCATAACACTTAAGAGCATTTCCAGTTTCGTTATCAATACGGATACAAATACAGCCTTTGTTTTTATCAGCCGCAATGCAAACAAAACCAGTTTTGGAACATTTTCCGTCGCTGCAATCACAGTTGTTGCAAATATCCGTCTGTTCAGTCTGACAATCGAAACGAAGGCATACGCAACCCTTTCCATTTTCTCCTAGCTTTATGCAAACACTATTGGTCTTATTGCATTTTTTGTTATCCCATATATATTCGACGCATTCGGCAATATTGCCAGTATCTTTGTCCGTGCCGACACATACGGATTTCTTCTCGTCTCCTTGTATTTTGACGCGAACGCAGTCGGTCTTGTTGCATTTGTTCTTGCCACACGTACATTGCATGCATTTGACAATCTTACCAGTTTGATTGCTCCATGGACATTCGGTACACGCGGGCATGTCGCTAGCTTCGCTTTCCAAACGAACGCATTCACTGCCTTCGTTATCTTTGCTTGGTTTGGTGCAGATGCAATCGCGTCTATCGCACGGACTAGCATTGCATCCACAGTAGTTGCATTTATCTATTTTACCGGTTTGATCATTGTAGCGCAGGCAAATGCAAGTGTAACAGCCAGTCTTTAAGCAACGTGGTATTGTATTTTCAGTGATCATTTCTAATAGTTGAGTGGCATTTCTACAGCATTGTTTTTCTGTCAAAATATTTTAATAATAGGATAATTAAAATTATATAAAAGAAATTATTTCTAAGCTTGAGTACAAAATCGCAATTTTTCGCGGTGACGTTTACAGAACGATCTTAATTGGTTGAGAATTAAGATCGAAAACAGTTTAAGAATAACCTCATTGTGACGGCAGAGTAAATTTAAGGTACAAGTTATTTTTATAAATATCCTTAATTACGTGAGTAACTGTCTATTTATGCATTTGGACCCGTTATTTAATCCTTAAAGATTAATATTAATCCTCACAACCCATTACATGGCACTAGCAATTGCCAACTACTAGGTCCGTAACTATTTGGTCCGTTACGAGGTTCTTTTGAGCTCTCTGTCAAAAAAATATTAAATTGAAAAAAGTTGGAAGGTTCGAATGTTTACATTTATTCTCTTATAAATATGTAAGCTATTGCTGTTATACAATAAATATCAATCGGGAAAAGTAAAAATTCAGAAAAGGTAAGAAAATGTTGTGGTAAAAATTGAGGTGAAAACAAATTTGGTCTCATAAAAACACAAAATCTGATGAGTAATAACACTCGTATAAACGTAGTCGTATAACGTATTTAAAACTTACACAAACATCTGAATATTTTAAAATATTTTATATTCATTATAAACCTAATGTTTGTGGAGATATGAAGGAAGAAAGAAAAAAATTTACATCTTTGAAAACACCACTGACTTTCAGAACATAACCGGCGAATCCAAAAAAAAATAATTAGTCCCAACACTTTTTGAAACGAGAATAAAACTTTTGTTAAAAATTTCGTTAGCGGATTTAGAATATTAGAAAAATGTTGCTTATTTATATGTAAACAAATTTATATGTGTCAAAAAGTTATAAAAGAAATATAATAAATCTAACCTTGAGTCGTGGCTGCGGAGGAAGACATATCGAACCGATAAGAATAAATAGTTTATTTTATCGAGAAATTACTTAAGAAGGAGTAATTTACGGATTACTTATTCTATATGGGTAAATCTTAAGTATTGTTACCTAGGATAGGTATATTTTACCAAAAGAAAGTTGATATAATGTTCTTCAATACAAGTGACCCGCGCTATTTAAATCGGTGACCGTAGCCGAAGTGACACCACCGGCACGTTCCCAAAGATAAAGTGTATTATTTTACAATTGTGTATCTGTACGCTTGAAATATTGTGAAATTCTGCTTTGTATCATTCGGAAATGATTCGGAATATTACTGCGTCACGTAGTAGGAGAACGGTGATAAGTAGCCAGAATAATTAGATGAGTCATAATGGCCAGAAGAGATGTTTAAGTTTTATTCTATTGAAATGGAATTTGCTGCATGGTGAGAGCCCATATTTCGGCTTTATACGAAATGAATGGGATGATACATTGTCCAAACATGCGGCATTTGAGGTGAGTAGCATATTACTCTCAAACGCCTTCACTCATTATCATAGTACTACTCATGATCAGAGGATACATCTCGGCTCCATAAATCATGACTCTATCGGTCATGATTTATGGATACATTATCCAAACACGCCGTATTAGAGGTTATCAGGATTTTATTCTCAAACACTACTTGTGGCGCGAGTATACATCTCGGCATCATCATGTATGGAACATGATGACCGGTAAGATATGTTGTCCAAATATGCCTTATTTCAGGTGAGTGTAATACTCTACTCCTGATGAAAGTCCTCATCTCCGCTTCACACATTATGACCTTGAGGATACAATGTCCACACATATGGCTTTAGGGGTGAAAGGGATACTACTTTCAAACACTTGCACAACATAACAATAGTTTACCAGTAACTTTGGAGAGAACAAACTTATCGTAGCCTAAACAATTATAAAAACAAAGACGAGTGGAAAAAACATGAGTGAATAAGTAAAATCCACATAACAAATTCTAAGCAATATATAAAAATTGTATATGCGCCTTGACCATATCATTGCGTCAGTTGGTATTGGATACGTAAGTTAGACAATGTCTACTTTCGAAAACTACAAGCATATATGTATAGTTCCAAAAAAATAATTTACTGTTATGGGTAGTTACAATTTCAGTGTTCTTTATAAATTAGAAAAATCTCTGCATCAAAAGCGAAATAATTTCCTTAGAAGCTTGTCACATTACGAAAGTATTTTTTGTGTAAAATAACGTTTTAAGCACCTAAATAACGTTTTCCAAAATAATATGTATATTTTGAATATCATCCATGACCAGATCTCCTTTTATTAATAATCCTTTTGTTATAATTAAATTTTGAGCTTCTAACTTCTTATTTTTCTCCATTTTGTTAATATTAGTACCTTCATTAAATAATTAAAAATAAGATATATAAACTTTGCATCATGCTTTAGATATTAAGGTTTTTATATTTAGGAATTTCCTAAACAATAAAGACTATACTGATCGCCTGTTGGATTTTGGCTGGATACCAAATTACTCTTTTAACAATATTTGATTGGAAGCAAAACATGTTTTTGCAAACACAATCAAAGCTTTCTATCCACAACAATTGGAAAGCGAGTTGCTATATGTTTTCATCCAGAATGCACTTATTTTGGATGAGCGACGATAGGATCTCGCGTTCGGTATGTCACAACGCAGTGGCATGCCAGCGTGTCGTTCCGCGCTCGTGCCTGTCCCGGGACGGCACCGCTTCGCACCACCCACAACCACCATCACGTGGGAGCCACGTGGCTCGCACAGTATCTACGTACTCCGTAAAAAATCGTTGACCCAAATATATAATTCGTGTCCTGGTTAGAGCCTTTGGTTGAACATCGTTTTGAGTAATCGTTTGTGACCAAATTATTATTTTGGAGGTAATTTGCCTAGATAAAAACGTAACCTTAATGTGCTTCTTGATGGTACATATTCTATACCCAAAGTAGACTTAGTCAATTTATTAAACAATTGATTTACGGGGGCTACGCACAATTGAAGTGCCGGATTATAAAAAATCTACACCTCATTAAATTACTTTTCTTTTTTGTTTATGTTTGGCTCTGATTTCATTCTACGGAATGGAAGAAATAGGAGTGGGTGCAAGCGAGAGCAGTAAAGTTGTTAGGAGAAAGCTACTATGATTGTTCAAAAAGTTAATTAATCAATGAAAGTGGTTTCGCGCAAGTCGGGTCTCGTGCAATAAGGTATTTTGTACCAGTAGTAACGTGTTATCTTAATATTAAAATTACCCCATAAGTAAATAAAGCATCAACAAAAATTAATATTTTTGAAGTTATACTTATTTAGGCGCGTTATGAAAAAATTATGAGCGAAATTTTACGCACGATGCAACCAAAGTCGCTAGAATGAAGTTGGTCACGATGCACCCGCACGATGAATGGCTCACTAAACATACATTTGTATGCGTGTAGTGACTGATACTATATTCATGATAGTTATTAAAATATATTTTAAGTGTATTTCTGGAAGCGCGGTTAAGTTTCGGTATTTATTTATTTACGTTTTAAATGATTATTTATTGATTACTTAAAATTAATAATTTACAAACAATTTTCAGCATACTCATTTATTAACTATTTGCGTGTTAAATAAAGTTATTCTTGTATTATGCCAAAAAGTATAATTTCTAACGCGTTTACATAAGTACACGCATAATTTAGATATTTTAATAAGAAAAGTTTTTCTGCATTTACAATGTTTGCGCAGTTTTAATATCATTGAATTTACGTAATACAACTAAATTATTTAGAGTAAATGAACTATGTCCACCATTTTCATTTCATTAAGGATTTTTTAAAATTTTATCACTTATTATTTTTCGAAAACGAACCTTTTTCAAAGTTTCCTTTTGCCTCGTGCGTTTCCTCTTACCAGTTTGTATAGATTCGCCCTCAGAGATAGCCCAGCGTGTGGTTCCGAGACGCAGGACCATGAGTCATGTTTTATTCCACTGCAGTGAGCACGATGATGCGCGTGGAGTTTTATTAGAGAGCATGCGTCTAAATATTAGAGTAGAATCATGCGAAGCTTTAGAACGTGGTATCTTTAGTCACTGTGACTTGGTTGTGATTGGACTGATCTTTGAGTCATTTAGAGCGTCCGCTAAATGCGTTCTTGAAAAAATGGAGATCCTAAATAATTCATTAAGTAGAGACAAACTTTAATTCTGCAGCATTCATGAAGTGCTGATATTGTAGATACGGGACACTATTAGAAGACTTTCGAAGGTCCCCTCTTTTGTATGAGGTGGGATGTTACGGGCCCCGGAAGGGCCCTGAGACAACCCGGGTGGAACGGTGGGAATAGTCCCCTTTGTCTCTATGATGTTACGGGCCCCAGGAGGGGCCCTGAGACAACCCGGGTGGTATAGGCGAAAATAGTTCCCTTTGTCTTTTTTACCGAGAGAAGTCCATTAAATTAATTTTACGTTACCCCAAATAGATATATTCTATTAGTACAAAAATTATTTCAGGCCAATAAGACAACTATGAATTTAAAGTCTTTAAGTCAAATGGTTCATAATGCAGAAAGGTGTGCCAGACAGACAGATAAATGGTAAAAAAAGACACTGGAGTGAGACTATAAAACCATGGAAGCATCATATATTTTTAATGTTGCTTGCTGGAACAGTGAAAAAAATAATATCAACACATTACCCACAGTGCATTGTTCTACTGTACAAACAGAGATGAACTGCTGGTGGGATAGAGGCGCCTCGTTGATTGCGGGCGTCGCTCACGTGATACGTGACTGGTTGAATGAACGAACAATATGCTCTCAAGTGTGGTAGAGCACAATGTGTGCATACTTTAGAGTCGACGTATTTCACAAGATTCGTCCGTATCGATAGAAATGTATTATTATTATTAGTTCTTTATATGCGGTATATTATCTCGTTCCATCTAAGTTTTTATATTAGAACCGAACGCGCTCGATGTTATTTAACTGCGTTGATGTTGTCTAAAATTCCTTGTGACTAATTACTGGAAATCAATGGTAAAAAATAGCAATCGATAAAAGATTAACGTGTTTTGTGGTAAAGTGAGGAATCCTTTTAATTTTATAGTATCCGTCAGGTCATCCGTTTAGGCCGCAACCCTTATAGTATCCACATTTTTAGATAAATAAGATATTAAATTTAATTTACTCGAATTTCAAAAACAGTGGACTATGATCATAACTATCAAATACATCAGTTTATTTACGAATAGCAACGGTATATGTAAAGTGCTTACCATATAGAAAGTTTTCTTATACATGGACTCAAGGAGCGCAGTTCATACAGAAAATTGACACAGAATTATTTATCATTTATTTATCGTACTGACAGACATTTATTTATATACAAAGTGCAAATTTATTTATGATTAGCGCGCGTAAATGTAAAGCGTTTGCGATAAAAAAAGTTTTCTGACACATTGATTCAAGCAGCGCAGTGCATACAGAAAATTGACTCAGAATTATTAATTGTACTGCCAGACATTTATATACAAGTTGCAATTTTTTTATTCATGAATAGCACCTGTATATGTAAAACGCTTGCAATATAGAAAGTTTTCTGATACATAGACACAAGGAACACAGTGTATATAAAGAATTTATGTAGAATTATTTATCCTACTAATAGACATTTATGTACAGGTTGCATTATTTTTCTTCATGAATAGCGCCTGTATACGTAATACGCTTTCAATTTAGAAAGTTTTCTGATACACAGACGTAAGAAGCACAGTGCATGTAGGAAATTAATTTAGAATTATTTATCGTACTTATAGATATTTATATACAGTTTTCATTTTTTTTATTTATGAGTAGTGCCTGTATATGTAAAATGCTTGCAGTATCGAAAGTTTCTGATACACAAACCCAAGAAGCACAGTGTATATAGGAAATTGATTTAGAATTATTTATCATACTGATAGACATTTATATACAGGTTGCATTATTTTTCTTCATGAATAGCGCCTGTATATGTAAAACGCTTTCAATTTAGAAATTTTTCTGATACACAGACGTAAGAAGCACAGTGCATGTAGGAAATTAATTTAGAATTATTTATCGTACTTATAGATATTTATATACAGTTTTCATTTTTTTTATTTATGAGTAGTGCCTGTATATGTAAAATGCTTGCAGTATCGAAAGTTTCTGATACACAAACGCAAGAAGCACAGTGTATATAGGAAATTGATTTAGAATTATTTATCATACTGATAGACATTTATATACAGGTTGCATTATTTTTCTTCATGAATAGCGCCTGTATATGTAAAACACTTGCAATATCGAAAGTATCCGATACACAAACTCAAGAAGCCCAGTGCATATAGGAAATTGATTTAGAATTATTTATCGTACTGATAGACATTTATATACAAGTTGCATTTTTTTATTTATTAATAGAATATCATTATTATCAAATATATCATTACAAATGTTAGCATCAGTAAAAAGGCAACCCAGCAATATGTTATAAAGCAATAATCTAATACACACGAAATACTTAGATGACTTCTTTTAATTTCTTTGAAAAGATTAATATTATAAAACATGTATTAAATTTTTGTCTACAATTAAATGAAACTACGTAATGTAGTATTATATCTTTACTACTTTATTTAAATTATAAACCACAACCTAGGTTTCGTTGTTTGCCAACATCTTCAGGTGGGCAGTTCGAAGTGATCTCTTCAAATTTACCACCTGAAGATGTTGTCATAGGTCATCAACCCAGGTAGTGGTTAATAATTTAAATAAAGTGTATATAATACTACATCAAGTAGTTTCATTTAGTTGTGAATAAAAATTAAATACATATTTTTATAACATTAATCTTTTGAAAGAAATTAGAAGAGGTCATCTAAGTATTTCGAGTGTATTAGATTATTGTTTTATAATATTTTGCTGGCTTGTTTTTTTACTGTTGGTAACATTTGTAATGATGTATTTGTCTAAGGAACCTGAAAAATAGCAATTCAATTTTCCAATGCCAATCACGTCAAGTTGGCTATACAAAATAACTTTTGCTGCGCGAGGTTTTACATCTATATTTCATTCGTCATGCGATAAAATACATATTTGAATTTTGGGATTATTCGTTATGTAAGCTTGATTTTCTCAGCGTTATTTATATTTTAACTTCCAGTTTTATAAAATTATATACTCACAAACAAAACGGCTATCTGGTTCGACTTAAACTATTTCCTGTGTGTATTGTGATTAAAACCAATTTAACAAACAACATTTAAATTTAAATTACCTATTATTACATTTAAACATTTTTTAAAAGTTTGCTGTTTTAGTTAAAACCACCGACGGGGTTTTTTAATCACTTTCATTTAACTTGTCCTGTCGCTTGTCTTCCTGATATTAATTATAACCGATATTTCACCCATTGCTCAAAAGTAGGGCCAGATTTGAAACTTAGTATACATACTTGTTTCTGGCGACAACATAGGTGATGATGATGGAGTCGCGATCCGTTGATGGAGATGGAAAGTAGCAAAAGATCTCCTTAATGGTAAATAGTAGACTTATCGATTTTCGGCTTGTTTTACTGCCCTTGATAAGTTCTTCGCATTTTTTTAAAATTTCTAGTGCAACTAAAATTAAATCATTATTAAATATATTAATATCGCTCAAATTACGCACTCATTTTACATTAATTGAATCGTATGAAATATTAAAATATACTATTTTTGCTTACAGGTCAAGTTTGTATTAATATTGTTTAATAATTTTTAATCTTACATATAAATAAATATAAAAACTTAACAGACTGCACTACTACATTTCAGTACCCTCTCAACGTTTCGAGTCGAAATTTTCTATATAGAAAGTTTGTATGACTATGACGCGTTTAAGTGACAAATTAAAATTTTACGTAATTGCAGATTGTATCGAAAATTCGGAACGGTAATTGAAAATTTAATCTAATTTTCAGTTTTATATTTTAGTTATAACGGCTCCATGTGAAAGGTTTAATTGAGGAAAAAAATCCACAATCACTTCAGAAAATGGGCAATTAAGTTTAAAGAATCTGGAGGAAACTTTGCGAGTTGCGATTATCTTTGCGAACTTTCCATAAACATTAATCCGTCTATGGAATGGAATCGTAGAGGCTAAAAGAAAAATCGAGCAGATTATGTAAGAAAGTCATGGGAGAAAGAATTTATTGAACTGAATTAAGGAACGAATGAAAAACCGAAACTAATTAAAGTATGCTTAAGTTAAAAATGAACAATTAACCGTTACGATAAGAAACATTGTGATATGAGTTACATTAAAACTTTTTCCGACGCTCAGTTAAGATATGATCAAAACCACGCAAGCAATGTTTGAAATGGTTACGGTGTATACCGGCCTTTTGGGAGGTATGGTATTATTAATATAATTTAAAAAAAAAGTTAGAAACGAGCAGAACTTGCACCACGAGGATTCCCTAATCATTTGTACACAACCACATGTAAGTTTACATATTATTTATATTAAAACTTGTACAAATATTTCATATTTTCACCATGTAAATATATTGCTTAATAAGTATATCTTTCACAGGTTGTATAACATGGTAAATTTCTCAAAAACTATTCCAAAGCCACCACGAGTTGTCTTAGAGTCCCTCTAGGGTCCCGTATATACCCGCCTCATACAAAAGAGGGGCCCTCGAAAGCCCCCTAATATGTCCGAATACTCAGCATGACTCAGCATGGTTAGAAAATTATATATAGAATCATTACTGTAGCTTCCTGGTGACTGTATATATATATATATATATATATATATATATATATATATATATATATATATATATATATGTATATATATATATATATATATATATATATATATAAATATATATATATATATATATATATATATATATATATATATATATATATATACAGGTGTCCGATTTGATTTGACAGTGGCAGATTTCAATGTTTGAAAAATTGTAAATAAAAAACTACACCTCTAATACAAAGTAGGTTTATTTTAACTTTATAACAAGAAATGCGGATTTCATTTTTTAAAAACCACGTTTTCAAAATGGCGGCCATCGAGTCTGACACACTCTTCGAGTCTAGCACGCATGTTTTCAAAAACGCGTTTGCAGAGCGACTGGGATATCCTACTGACTTCGGCTCGAATATTTTCTTTAAGTTGTGTCACAGTGCTCGGATTTGTTTTGTAAACACGGATTTTAAGTATCCCCATAAGAAAAAGTCACATGGGCTTAAATCGGCTGACCTAGGTGCCCACGGTACGGTACCGTTTCGGGATATGTTTTTTTCTGGAAATAACTGCCGCACTGCATTCATGGACACATTAGCAGTGTAAGCTGTGGCCCCGTCCTGCTGGAACCAAGTGTTTTGGTTGAAGGATGGACTATTCTGTAGTTCTAGTCTGAAAAAGTCATTTAACATCTGGGCATATTTCTCCGAATTCACAGTTACAGTTTGGCCACGTTCATTTTCAAAGAAATAAGGCCCTATGATTGCAGATGCAGACATGGCACACCAGACTGTTACTTTAGGCTTATGTAAAGGCTCTTGTAAATACATTTGTCTTGGGTTGTGGACATCCCAGTAATGAAAGTTCTGCTTATTCACATATCCTTCAATGTGAAAGTGAGCTTCGTCACTAAAGAATATGTTGCCCATCCGGGTAGTAGTACGAAATCTCAACAACATCACCTCCGCGTATGTTTTTCTGAATTCAAAGTCAGAATCGTGTAAATCTTGAACAATTTGAATTGTATATGGATAGAACTTGAGCTTTTTTCGCATTATTACCTGTAAAGTTGATTTCGGAATTCCCAATATCGATGAACGTGTACGCAGTGATAAACGGGGATTTTCTACGACAGAAACCATAACACGCTCGACATTTTCATCCGTGGCTACCAATGGTGTAGGTCCTGGCCTGGGCCTATTTAATGTTGATCCTGTAGCTCTGAACCTTGCTACCCATGACTGAATGAGGTTGATCGATGGTCCATCATGTAATCGACGAATACTGTAACGATTATTAAATCGACGGCGTGCTACAGGCAGCGAAAATCCACTCAAAATGTACGCCTCGACGGCAAAAGCGCGGTGCTCTCCACTCCACTGTTCCATGGCTACTAAAACATCCGCACCGCTTGCGCTTCTAACGACGCCCCCCGTGCCCCTCTTATGTGTTCCGTTGAGAAACTATGTGTGTTCAAATTTTGAAATCTGCCACTGGACACCTATATATATATATATATATATATATATATATATATACATACATACGTACGTACGTACGTACGTACGTACGTACGTACGTACGTACGTACGTACGTACATACATACATACATACATACATACATACATACATACATACATACATACATACATACATACATACATACATACATACATACATACATACATACATACATACATACATACATACATACATACATACATACATACATACATACATACATACATACATACATACATACATACATACATACATACATACATACATACATACATACATACATACATACATACATACATACATACATACATACATACATACATACATACATACATACATACATACATACATACATACATACATACATACATACATACATACATACATACATACATACATACATACATACATACATACATACATACATACATACATACATACATACATACATACATACATACATACATACATTCATTCATTCATTCATTCATTCATTCATTCATTCATTCATTCATTCATTCATTCATTCATTCATTCATTCATTCATTCATTCATTCATTCATTCATTCATTCATTCATTCATTCATTCATTCATTCATTCATTCATTCATTCATTCATTCATTCATTCATTCATTCATTCATTCATTCATTCATTCATTCATTCATTCATTCATTCATTCATTCATTCATTCATTCATTCATTCATTCATTCATTCATTCATTCATTCATTCATTCATTCATTCATTCATTCATTCATTCATTCATTCATTCATTCATTCATTCATTCATTCATTCATTCATTCATTCATTCATTCATTCATTCATTCATTCATTCATTCATTCATTCATTCATTCATTCATTCATTCATTCATTCATTCATTCATTCATTCATTCATTCATTCATTCATTCATTCATTCATTCATTCATTCATTCATTCATTCATTCATTCATTCATTCATTCATTCATTCATTCATTCATTCATTCATTCATTCATTCATTCATTCATTCATTCATTCATTCATTCATTCATTCATTCATTCATGCATGCATGCATGCATGCATGCATGCATGCATACATACATACATACATACGTATATATATATATATATATGGATTATATATATGATATATATATATATATATATATATATATATATATATATATATATATATATATTCCATAGCAGACATTGCACGCAAGATATATGGAGGATTTAATATATGCATAGACCTTAGGATACGCGGATCCAAAATAAAGAAAGTAAACAGTCTATAAAATTCGATTAGTTTTGTTTCATTTTGTCATTCTAAAATGGGTCGTCTCTTCCAGTCCGATAGACTTTAAGTGGCGTCCTTCCGCCCGTAGCCTGAATTATATGAAATTGTTTTCTTTATCTAGTTTCCAAAGTGTTTTTTCGTAGCATGAACTTCACAAGTTTGGAAGAAGTAGAATAAAATTTAACCTCCACAATTCTCCGTATTTACCGCATGGTGATGCTCCCAGAAGATAATATTTGTTATCTGTGAACAAACCGCATTTCTCAATAGGAATTATGCATGTAATATTATTATATTTTTAATTCACTGTTTACGTCGTTATACCACAGTAAAAACATAAATACTTTGGAATGAAAATGTTTCAATTATATTAAAAAAAATATTTAAAATAGTCAATAAATTTAAGCTGTATAAGCGCAGCCATTTTCGCGCACCTTGGATGACGTCACAAGCTACGCCTAGTGTTTGTTTACTGTAGGTTTTCTCGATACTTTAAATATATTTTCAGTGTAATAGCCGTTTAAATTATGGAAGAAGCTCGAAAGTCAGTTTTTAATTATTGTATTGTGCCTAGGTGCAAAAATACTATTAGAAGTGCACCTGATAAAGTGTTTTTTTGTCTCGAGAAATGCAAAAATACGAGAACAAGAGAAGAGATGAAATACCTCCAATCAATTGTTTGCATTGTTACGAGGGCACAAGATCACTTTAATGTGGGTATGTTTTAGTTAGATAGTCAGTATAATTTCAGTTAATCATAAAGTGATTTTTATATTGAATATCAAACACACAAGCAGTGTATAACTGTGTACATAAACTAGTTTACAAAATGTTCATAGGACTATAGTTTTTTTTGTTTTTTTATGTTGAGAAAAAACTACATAACATTGCCAAAATATATAATAAGTGACTTGATTGAAACGTAATAAACTTGGCTGAAGGCAAATAACATTACATATAAATTCATAAAATATAGACAGTATGCAATTATGTTTTTAAAAAAAAATGTAGATTATATTTTCTGTTCTGTTTTTGTGAGTGTATTTATACATAAAAAACGTAGGCAATGCGTGATTATAAATATGTGTTAAAACAATTATCTTGCAACTTTCGACTTCTTTGACTTCAGCGGACGTAAAATTTGGATTTGAACCAAAATTTTATGTCATCATGAATGAATTTATTTTCGGCAGATTATCCGATTGTGCTTTCACAAAATTGCTTTCAGTTATCGTTCTAGATGATTCTCAATTTCACTAGGATGATAAAAACGCACTAGATATGTAAAATGTTGCAAGAACATTATTTTTCTTTATCAGACATAACAAATACCACACAAAATGTCAACAATACGAGCTTGTTTACATAGATTTTGACATCAACTTTCGTTCTAACCAATAGCGTTGCGTTGGGCAATTAAATTTCTCTCACGTAATTAGCACTCTGTATTTATTAATTGATGCAATTAAAAAGAAGTTAAATAAAAAAATAACAGTTTATATATAATATCCATTTGATAAATATTTGGAAAAAAAATATTGGAACCAAATATGAACTACAGGCATGTTCCCTATTATTTAACCTTCTGGGACATTTAGTTGCTTGATTGCAATTAGTTCATTATCTTTACCAGAAATTATTTATTTTTGACCAGAGGGCCACAACTACTCTTTCCTGTCTCACAAACTTTCCCGCAACAAGAAGATGATAAAACATCTACGTCCGCTCAACCGTTCGCCTCTACTCTTATTCTTTAAGATAATTTTTAAACCCCTCCAAACATATAGTAGATTCTATTGCGGTAGATAAACCTGAATAGTTTTTATAGCACACATGCTCTGAAGGCACATTCTTATTAGTATAACGAGGGGAAATCATGCAATATATATATTTTTTATACCTTAACATAAGACATTGCCAAATTTATGCCCCGCAATCACAGCTGCATAGTTGGGTGGATATGATATCGTATAAAGTGCCGTGGTAATCTTTCACCAATTTCTTGCAGTATCGTGTACAGTTACTTACAATTTGCATATATTGTTGGAATTTAAAAAAAAAATAGATGAGCATGACCAGAATCTATAGACATAATGCTGGATACAATGAATGAAATTCTCTCCAGACATGTGACATTTCAATTTAAACTTTTATATTATTCCAACACGAGTTTCCGAACTAATTTTGATATAAAATTATGATTAGACATGCAAATAGTTCGTGAATTAACATTTTCTTAAGTATTTAAACCTGGATTTGTCTGGAATACGTGAATGTCGGGAAGAAGATGTATTGCGAGCAAGTGGTAATTAAAAAAATATTATATTCGAATTTCCAATTTTTTATGCGGTTTGTCTTCTGCCCATCATTCTTTACCATCACGCGATCAGTAGTATATCCAGTTAAATATAAATATAGAAAATTATCTTTTGATTCATTTTGTGGTGACTAGACCTGGAATATATGAAAATAATTGGCTATTAGATTGGTGGCGAAATGTGACACCCAAACTTTTTGGTTAACTCAGGTACATTGTATCACACTTACACGTTCTGCCCTGGCATACTTATATCGCTTCTCCCACAATGTTACCTCCTGCATTATTATTTTGAACGTCTTCTTTAGTATTGTTTCTGCAACAAAAACGACGTTTATTAATGTCTAATTTAGAACTCAATGTGAGTACTTAATAAAAAACTAATAAAAATTTATAAAATCAAATTTATGCAATATCTCTCTCTGAGATGGTAAGAAAATAAAACGAGGGGGTTGGGTAATAATTTTTATTATTTAAAAAAAATTGCATTAAAATGTTTACTAAAGAAATTACATTCTATTTTTGCACCTTTTTTTTATCGACATTCATTTCATATCTCACACGATGTCGATTCATTCATTTACCCCCTCTCTCCTCTCCCCACAAATCAACCCGAATTGTAGTTTTTATATTTGACGTCTTCGTTTTGTCCACAGAAAGCTATAACTATATAAAATTGTATATCAGTTTTCTGGATTAAAAAGTTCATACGATAAATGGCTGTAAAATACTAACAGAAAGATACCAAATAACAAGTATATTGTTAAAATTTTGGTACGGAACACTAAAAGTACTGAAATAGAATTATTACAATATTAATAAAAACAATATTCAATTTATACATATGGTACATCTAATAAACTTAAACGTTCAATATTTTAAAAAAATTACACATCTACACATATGTAATAACATTCCAAAATTTATCGATTTAAAATGATATTGAATAATCGAATACAGCAAAATATCGATTTACTACTTCTGTAATACGAACATATTAATTTTTTTTATGTTATGCCTATTATAAAATTTCTAGAAACCTTTTGTTTGAAAAAATTAATTTGAGTATTATCATTATTCATAACATAAATATTACACAATGCACTAGCCGTGTACGTGTCGTAAATTTATAGCACAAGCTGATGAAGAGTGACCAAAGAGCTGTCGTATTTCTATTCACACAGCAAACGAGGTACCAATCGCCTATTATGGTACTAAAAAGTTTGCCTAATAACATAAGGTTTTTCAAATATTTAAATGATGTCTCGCAAGTACACGAGAAAATTGGGAGTAATCCTTTGCGACATCACAGGGAATATGGAGACATTGAAATTTGTTTTCAAAGAAATGGAAAAGAATGACACGAGAGTTAATGAAGTAGTCAGAAGATACCGAATATCTTTTCAGACATTACAAAGATGCTCAGGGAAACAAGGAACAGGTAACTTTAGGTAGTAAACAAATATTTATGGTAATCTTATTTTTGAACTAAATCGTAGTACTTTTATGCAAGACTGCAATTTAAAACTTCATTATGGTCGGGAAAACCTGTTCTTGAATTCGAAAATAAAAAGATCCTAATATCAGATACGGCACTGGACGGGCAAAAACCTATTGAATGCGTTGCCGTTAATGAACCACAAGTAGTATCAAACGTAAGCATCAGACACCATCTTGGTCCAGAAGAGAAGATTTCCAAGTAATTTGGATACCTCTCAATATATTTTTGAAGCGGACAATACTTACATTTAATAAGTTGTAATAAACAAATAAACATGCTTCTGGAACCAAAGGACCCACAGAGACAAATCAAATGAGCCCAAACTTGAGGAGACTGCTGTTAACCATTAAGCAGTTCCTTTGACCGCCTCTCTCCTCCATCATTAGATCAGCTCGATGATCAAAAGTTTGCTAAAGCCACAAGACAATTAAAAGTAGATGAAAATCGACTTGCTAGATTTGTTTACATACATAGTCACTTACAAGTGAAGTTAATCAGACCCTGTTAAAATAGCATTATTGATGATGAAACCACAATACAAGCGGTAGTATACTCGTATTTGATGCCTGAGCCTGAAAACGAGGCAGTGATCCATAAAAACAAAAACTAGACATGATGATAGTTTAAGTACCTATATTTTTTATTATCTTCGGAGTACATTCATTTCTTATTTTTTGAATTATAATATTTAACATTAAGTTGATTTCTAAGATTTAAATCTAACTGCTTTATACATATAACATAGAGATTATTGTTAACGCTGTAGTGTTTTTACATTATTAAAAAATATGATTCTTAATTAGACATTAAGTTCCTGTAAAACATTTCAACAAATTTCGAACAGTATATTGAAATTATTATTAATGAGACATATAGGATGAATATTAAAATGATAAAAATTAAAGGTATTAATATTTTATTTTCACATAATTATTGTAGACAAAACTAAAACTGTCAAAGTTCGCATTTGCTTTATTCCATAGACACCCGTCTACCCCAAGAACCATTTTTGTGATGAGTCTTCTATCTTCTATAAAGGACACCAATCCTTATCATAGGAGTCTTTTATGAGCATTATATTGATAGAACTGACAGGCTTTCTGATAATCTAAATAGGGTTAAATATTAAACATAAGTCCAAAGTTATCACACACATGGAATTAATTTACAAGTCTTTTATAATTTTGAAATATCCCGGAACTACTTTATTATTATTTAATTGGTGAATAATTTCAGAGCGTTTTAGAAAATTTTAGTAAATTTCCCGATTCAGTACATGCAGTTAATGATGGAGAATCCTAATAAATTTATTCTTTTGAATTCACGTTACATTTTTTGTCACCTTTATAATGAACTAAAAATATAACGAGAACTGGCAGGTACAAAACTCAAAAAGTAAGTTTGTTCACGCAAAAAGTTAACAGTTGTAAATTTCTTAAAGTGAAACGAGCGGGAAAACGATTAAAGTAATACCTTAATATTCGATTAATATTCGTGGCGCGCCAGGAAGTAACGGGAATAGTGATAGCGCTTTAGGGAGAGAAAGGCGGTACTGGTTGGTAGTACCTTGCGTGTTACGTCCAGACGCGGGTCTTCACCAGGCGGTGACGTCGTAAATGTAAACGATCACGAACACGCGCTGCCTGTACCGCGTAGACATGTCGTACGTTTTGTCTATGTCGAATAATGGTTTAACTTAACTACTAGAAGACTGATATTGGTGATGTACATAGGTTAAGTATTTATATTTGTATTTACTTTATCTGAGTTTTATGATTGGTTTTACCAAAATATTCATATTGATACCTCCAGTAGATTGCAAGAAAACTTGTAAGAAAACAGTAGACTTTATATACTAGCTAGACGAAAAAAGGTAAGACCGAGCGCGATGATGAATAATAATGATGTTATATGTTAGAAAGGGGTAGAGCATTAAAAACCGAAAAAAACCTTTTTTTGCAACAAAGTCGGCACTTATTGTCATGCAGCGAATATTGTCCGCTGTGCTTTGGCAATTTTAAATTTATTCGTTGTTATCTGTTAAAATATGTGTGTTTAGAACAATTGTTACCTATTCTGTTCTCGATTATGGTACTACACATCGAAATAATTCAGACAAACGCACATTTCGTACGTAAATTATAAAGAATTTGTACTTATTTTATAATTGTACTTATTTTTTTATTTATTTTTTGTATTTTTATTTTATACTTATTTTTCCAAACCTGCATAGAAATTATTATTTCATAAATGACGTAAAATAAAGATATAGGTACGTTAAAATAATATGAATTTATCGAGTTTAAATGTATATTACATTTGACGTTTACGCCAGTATTAAAACATTTTATTGATAATTTTGTCGATAAAATTAATTAGGCTTAGTATTTTCTAATTAAATTTTATACTAATAGAAATTTAGTAACTGCTCTTTTTAGAGTTCCGTAATAAACTAGAAATCTTATAATTTTCTCATGTCTGTATGTACGTCTTCTGTGTATAGGTCACAGCGCTATAGCTAAGTATTTTTTTTAATATTTTGCTATTATATTTTGCTGGTTCATGCTTTTAATTAATTCAAAGACACGATCATTTTTGAGGTACCTTGCCAGATATGGGAACTTGAAGTGGATTTTTTTCTCTTTTTTTCTTGCTTTCTAGAATTGTTCATTTACAAAACATGGGGTCGTCCATAACTCCTCTGTCTTCATCACAGGTTTTAATAACGGATTTAAGTGAGCAAATCTGATTAATGTATCACATCTTTGTAACCTTATACACGGTGTCCGGGAATAAATGTGGGACAAAGAAAGACGCTTTTCGTTGGTTATGAAGAAATAAATTCTCCTTGAAATAAAACGTAAAACACGTCCTTTTTCTAGTTGAGTGCAAAAAAATATTGCACGTGACTCTTTTTAACACACAAGCTCACGCTAGCCGTACGCAACCACTATATTAACCCGAGCGGTGCTGTATTGACGTGCGCGCAAGTATCGTGTGTATAAAAAAATGACAAATAATCACGAAAAAAACCATCTTTTAAATTTTATTTTGACGACAAACAACTATTTTTCAGTAAACAAATAACGTTTTTCTTTGTCCGAGATTTATTCCCGGACACCGTGAATATGAGATACTAGCTGCCTCCCCCGGCTTTGTTTGAGAAAAAAAGGAACAGTGAATGTTTTTAATTACCTTTCAATGTAATAATTGTTTATGGTTAATTTCCTAAGAGTATTCACAATGGTTTCGTTTTTTATTCTGTAATTCAGTCAAGTATAGATAATACTGCCCAATCTAGTAATTTAAAAATGCTTATAATATATAATTTGTCTACAATAGTTTCCTAAATTATTTTAATGTAGCTGCAATGGTTTAAACATTTAACTTAAAAATGCCACGGGTACATATTGTTCATTATATACACATTCTAAAAAGATATTATATACCTTATAAACTATACGATGGTTAAAGTTTCACATCAATTGGTTACGCTGTTTCTGTGCCAAACTCAGAACAAATAAACAAATGTTACGGTTCAAATAGGGAATATTACTTTACGTCTTCTGGAAGTCAACACTTGCAATATTTTTTATTCGACTTCGATATGACATAAAATTATAGTTTATAAAAAGAACAACTTTGTATAATTTGTCGTCTAAAGCCACAATTCAGCACAGTCACAGCTGACCTGCCGAATTCTCTATCCCTAATGTTTTTTACATTACGTTTTTCATTATTTCTTAATGATTATATAGGATTTCAAACAGTTGGATCTTTGCATATTATTTTAATTTTTTCACGTATCATTTTCTTTTTTCCTCACTACAAATCAAACCATTTCATGTTTTTGTAGTATTATAACTATGGTTTAGTTAAGAACTTTCTATCATTTCTATCGAAACTGATTGTTTCATTTCTTTCTCTATGAAGAGATCGCCCTTATAGTAATAACTCCTCATTACATGTTTGTTACCTTAAAAATGCAACAAAACAATAAATAAATTAAAAAATGGAACCTATTATAAAACTTCCAATATATGTCTTCAATGGTGATACTTATCTGTTGGTAACTGGGGGAGACTGTTCCATTTAAAATGAATTCTATTCATACAGCAATTAGAGAATTTAGGTCACGGATACAAGGAACTTGATGGGCTTAAAATGACATATGCGATGGCCACATAATAACTATTATTAAACCGAAGTTGTAACAACCTGTGACCTATAATGACCAAATTTCCAGTCAAACACCATTAGTTGTCCGCGGACATTAATCATATTTATTCAAATAAATCTGAGTGACCCAAATTTAGATCGAGTTGGTGTGCCAGCAGTAGATATTTGGGTTAAAGCTTTTCTGCGGAAGTGTGATAATTTAAACGTTAACTGATCTAAATATATGACTAATGAATGATTTTATGGATATGCGTTTATATAAAAAAGCTTCATATTTGTTTTAAAAAATTAGTTCACTAGCTGGAATTTTTAAGTAGATTCAAATGATTCATGTGCATGGATATTTGCCCTCTCCAAATAGTTGAAAACATTTCATATGTTGTTACTATAAAACGGTACTGTGACAAAACCTATGCTTCAGATCTTCTACGCAAGCTATATATGGCACTAACCATGCAACAAGAGTTAAAGAAATTGCTTTTAATAATTCATCAGCATGTATGGATACTTTCTTAATTAGAGAAAAACTCCATCTTAAATTTTAATTGTAGGCTTTATCACGCTATAAAACAAGCAATGCTCAAACTGTAAGCTTGTCCCCTGTTTAGATTAAACAGAGGATAAGCCGAGATAAAATTGTACATCCTTTGGGTATTGCTGTGAAGAAACAATAGTTGAAATACAAAGAATGATGCCAGCAGATTGTGTGCGAAAAACACACTGCCTGTGTATGTAAAAGTACATTAATACAAATGAAAATATATTTGCTTTTTGTACAATTTTTAAGATATCTGCCAAAGCTTGAAAACACTTGAACGCATTGTTTACGGAAAAAATTGTTTTCACAAAATTGGCAAAATGTTTTTCGAAACTACACTTTGGCAAGGAGTAAAAAATAAACTTCAATACAATAAAAAATACAGTAAAAAATATTATTCGGCATTACAAACAAGTTTCTTTGTTATGATTATAATGTTAGGTTGGCAACTTATAAACCCGCCACTTTTTTCCACCGATTTCTGGAACGTTATAGTAGCTTCTAGAATATTTCTTGTAGAGTATATAAAGAATTGTTCAGATTTTGTTCAGTTTGCTATTGAGTAATTGGCGAGTAAAGAATAAATTAAAAATGGAAGTATTTTGAAGCGAACTTAGAGAACAGTTTCTTTATAAATATTATTTAGCGTAAAAAGCCAGCAAAGCATCACGCAATATTTACATAATGATGGGTGAAGGTATGCCATCTTATGACACAGTCAAGCACTGGTTCTAAAGATTCAAAGAAGGAAATTTAAACTTGTCCGATAAACCTCATCCAAAGTAACATCTTACAATAGATTTAGAAAAATTTAAAAGGCTTATTGAAACAGATCCCACTTAATAGTCTTAATAGTTGTTGTAGTCGTGTTGTTTGGCAGAGCTTATTTTGATGCTCTTATACTGCAATGGAAAAACAACTTTATGCTTTGTGAAAGAAGTCGAAATATTCCGTTTGGGCTACCACATGAGCTAACCCTTTCGACTTCAGAGGAGAGCTAATGTGTGCTTGGAGCTACTGAGTTCCCATCGTACCAACGAAAGGCTAAAGTATCTTGTTACAGGAGATGAAAAGTGGGTGGCTTATGCTAATTTTTAGTTAAACAGTAGCCAGTAGCTAGGAGATAGAGAAAAAGGTGTATCTAGATCAAAATATAATATCGGAAAAAAGATACATTTGAGTCCATGGTGGGGTGTAAATGGAGTTATTCATTGGTAACTCTTTCAAACTAACAGTACAATTACAGCTAAGATTTATTGTGAACAATTGAGCAACGTCACTGCTAAATTTCCTTCAAATCAAAGCAAAGTTTATTTTTTACGTGACAATGCGCGACCCCACGTAGCAAAACTAATGCGGAAAAACCAACATTTACTTGAATGGAGTATACTACTTCACCCACCGTACTCTCCAGATCTTTCGCCATCTAATTACCATCTGTTTCACTCTCTTTCTAATAATTTACTTGATCGAAAATTTAAAGACGAAAGTGATATCAAAATCGAACTTCATCAGTTTTTTAGTCAAAGGCCTAAATATTTTTACAAGGATAGAGCTTTACCTTTGCCTACACGTTGCCGACAAGTGTTAGATACCGACAGTGCTAATATAATTAACAATTGATTTTATTGACTGTATGTAAAAAGTCGAAACATTTCTGTATAAAGATAAGTTGCCAACCTAATTTTACTTAGAACTTTAAGAGTGATAATGAAAATAATAAATTATATAGATATAAAATAAATGATTGAAAGAATTATGTATTTAATTTCAGGCAAACCAATTTTCAAAAAAATTGTAGGTATTGGAAATTTGATCGAATAAAAATCCTTTAGTTTACTAAAAATGTGGCTGAAATATACTGAATAGATGCAGAATATTCATTGCAACTCTATTAAAAACATTTTATATGAATGAAACAGTGAGGTAATTATGTAGACATATGTGTGTGAGATTTTTTTTCAATTACCACATACTTTTTTACGTGATTATAATTCACATACTTACTAATTAAATAAGTATTCCATATAGGTCAAGGACAATAGGTGGACAGTACGACCAATAGCAAGGTAAAAAATATGGATCAAATTTTAATATTGGAAATAATCTAATAATAAAGTTTGTTTTAATATTCGAAAAATTTTTTTCTAGGAAAAGTAAATTTTTTTTGACATTGACAGCATCTAAATTATTCCATAATATTGAATGGTATCTATTTAATGGCCTTGTTACACTAAGCAATATATAAACATAAACACCAGTAGTTATATAAAAAGCGTCAGTTATATATAAAGCGTCAAAGCCTCAAATGCTCATAGTATATGAGTGTGTGTAATTGGTACATATACAATGTCTTATCACATGTGCATATCTACATAACATTTTCTCTGTTGTATTTGTGTTAAATTTTGTTTAATATTTATTATAATGTTGCTACAGTGGAATTCGCCACATTATGATTATATTGTATAAATTATAGATAGTATGAAATACTTAAATATGACAAGAAATTTAAAATAAATTTTTATTATTTAAAAATATATCAAATCTAATATAACAAATTTATTGTTGTCTATACTTAATACTTTACTTAAAAAAGTAGTTGGCTATACTTAATTTTAACTTAGCCAATTTCTCCACAATTGCAAAAAAAATTGCGATGAGACTCTCTTCTAGGACGATCGAGATCTTCAGAAAAAAAATATCAATGTGACATACTGTGTCGAAAATGTTCACTGGATCTAGATTATAATTATAGGTACGAAGTTGGGATATGAGCATTGATAGTCTGAATGCAAAGCCGATTAGAACTAAATATCGGAAACAGTTAAATGTACTCCATCTTGATAAGTTCAATTAAAAAACAAATTAAACTAATTATTCATAATTTTATAAATACCCTACAGTGTTTCTGGTTTCTCACATCGATACTTATCCGCGCACAGTGGAAAATGCAGAACAGCGTCTAGAAGACTTTTTCTGGACAGGATCTGGAGATGGACCACCAGCACCAGCAGAACGGTCAACACCGACACCTGTTCAACCATCCATCATTATTAAAACAACAACTGTATTGGCCACTGTATATTTGGATTCTTCTGATATAGCAGATGTGAGACTTTGTTTTTTTCTAATATAAATTAGAGAAGAAATTGAATACATTTTCATATCATCAAAAGAGGAGTCTGTACACATATTTAACTGTGAGAAACCTCAATATGCTTAATGAGATTTTTAAAATAATTTTTTTTACATTAATTTACTCTTAATAGCACACTTCTTTAACTAGAAATTAAATTTCTTTTACAACATTTTTTGTCATAATTTTTCTTTACATTTGTTTCCTGTACAAACAAACTAAACTTTTCTAAATGTATTTCCATAATTTTGTGCTAAATTACACTTCCTTTTGTTCCATAGTCCATTTTTATATCTCCAGAGACTAAAATCATCTAAGAGACTAAAAGAAGTCTTTGCAGGTCTTAAGTTTCCTTCTCAATTTACAATCTAATTTCCACAGTGTTTAATTTAATTCATTATATTATTCACATATTAGAATTTTATTACTTTTATTCCTTCTTGAATATATTCTTTAACATATCTTTTTATATCTGTTTATTGAATTTTAATCTGTGAACAACAAATGAACTAAACGTACAAACATTTCCAACTTGTCAATAGTCCTCTTATTGAATATATTTGGCGTTAATTTTGTAGAAATTCATTATTCACAATTAAATGAAACTACGTGATGTAGTATTATTTCTACTATCTTTAATTTCTTTACCACAACCTAGGTTTCGTTGTATTACAACATCTTCAGGTGGGATATTAGCAAAGATCTAGCAAAGATCTTTGCTAATATCCCACCTAAAGATGTTGTAATACAACGAAACCTAGGTCGTGGTAAAGAAATTAAAGATAGTAGAAATAATACTACATCACGTAGTTTCATTTAATTGTGAATAGTCCTCTTGTCAACCTGTTGTCCATACATAAATTCATAATTTTAGTAATTGTTAACAGAGTTGTGTTAATTGTATTATTTATGGACTAATATATGTAGGGTGGGATGTTGAACAGTGGACCGGTTAGGGACAGTGAACCATCCGCTATTTTCAAATAATGCGACATTGTCGTTCTTGGCAATAGCAAATTTTTTCACGTAAGTATTTGATTTTTATAATTTTTATTATATTAGATATCTTCCATTAAATACTAGTGAGACATAACCTCCATTTCCAACTAAATTTAATTTAAAAAAATGTCGGCCAAACCTTGGTTCTCAGTGAACCAGTAGAAGCAGGTACACACTGAACCATGGTTCACTGTATGTATTATGTATGTATTATAATATTTTAATTGTTATTTTCTTTTCGTAGGATGCTACGATGTAAAAAATAAGAGCGGAAGATAGGTAAACACACTAAAGAATGTTGAAGAGGGTTCATCCATACGAAAAGCAGCAAAAGATTTGAATATTGCTTACATTCCGGCGCTTTGTTAGAAAACGGAAGAATATTATAAATAATGTGCATTAATGTTTTATGGTTTATCCATAAAAGACTGCATACAAGTTGATTTTGAAATGACTAAAAAAACAACTTGATAATGCCACCTATATGGGAAAGAGATGATTTGGCAGGAATAGAATGGTTTCGGTTCTTCAAAAAACGACACCCGCACATCGCAGTAAAAAAACCTGAACCTGTCAGCATTGCAAGAGCAACGGCGTTCAATGCCGAAAGCGTTAAAGTGTTTTTTGATAATTTAAGAGCTCCTCCCGGTAGCTTGGGTCTGGCTAATCCAAGTGGTTGGATGACGAGCGAACTTTTTCTCGAAGTTATTAACCATTTTGTTAAGCAGACTCGAAAATCCCCTGAGGATCCATCTCTACTGCTTATGGATAATCACGAGTCATGTTTGAGCATAGACGCTTTGGACTATGCCAAAAAATCAGGCGTGACTGTGTTAAAGTTTCATCGACACACGACCAATAAACTACAGCCTTTGGACGTGGGTTTGATGGGTCCTTTTAAAACTTATTATTATTCAGTGTTGGAGTCATGGATGCTTCGTAATCCAGGAAGGCCAATCGCAATATACGACATTGCTGGGTTCGTTGGACTAGCATATCCTAGAACTATGATTTCTACAAATATATCGTCTGCTTTCTCCAAATATGGAATATTTCCATTTGATCGACATGTCTTTACAGAAATTGATTTCTTGCCAAGCAAAGTCTCTGATAGTCCAGCACCTGCAAATAATCCCCCAAATGCAGAAAATAAAGCTCAATATGCGTATAATACTGGAATTTCAAGTCCAAGATTACCATGTAATAATGTTTCAATTATCGAAAATATTTCAATTCCCGAACGTCTTTTAGGCTCAAGTTCAAGAGAAAATAGTCCATCGTTATTATCCTCTAACCTTTTACTTTTGAACCTGATGACAAAAATAATGAAAAATCTGTCTTAAAAGAAAAAAACAAAGTCCCCAGTCAATTTCACCTCGACGAATGACTTTCGTCCCCCAATTAAAGCAGGACCTAGATCTGATAGAAGAAGAAGAAAGCCAGGAAGGAGTATCATTGCGACTGACACTCCAGAAAAGATCTTAATTGCAGCAAGTAGAGCTACTACTAAAATAAAAAAAAGAAGATGCAACAAAATCAGGGAATTTTAAAAGAAAAATTTTGAAAGATATCCGAAGCAACCAAGCATCTACAAGTGAAGTGAAGTCTGCGAAGAAAGTGAAACGGCCTAAGAAAGATGAGATAGAAAGTGATGAATCCATAGAAGAAATAGTACTTTAAAGTGATACCGATGTGAATTTCACAGATGACAATGAAGACTGGGCGATAAATGAGAATTTTCCTCCACTACGTCAAAAACCAAAGCTTCACAACTTTGTATTAATCTTGCTTCAATCTAAGAAACAAGCTGTTTATTATGTCACTAAAATATTGGATGAAGAATCAGAAAATGAATATTCAGTATCTTTCTTAAAATTAAAAAGAGGAGAACAATTGTGTTTTATATTTCCTTTTAAAAAGAAGCCGCTACAAAATCAGCAGTTGTGAGTTTATCTGATATTAAATTTATTCTTCCTCATCCAAGAAGCTCAGGTACCAAAAGACTAACAACATTTTTTTTAAAGTAAATTTTTCATATTTAAATGTTAAATAAGAGTTGTTGTTTATTAGCAATGAGACTGATTTATTATTTGACATTAATTTTTTTAGAATGTTGTTTATTTTTTTATTGTTTGGTCCATTTGTTCTTTACTGCCCGTTTGTTAACTAAGGATTTGGCAACTTCTTTGAAAGGAGGTCTATTTGTTATAATTTAGAAGTTGTTTTGGTTTTATTATGATTAAATGAGATGAAAATTTATTTCTAAATAAGGAGACTGAATTTTCTTAAGTGTTCCTAATTTGTTCATAACAGCTGATTTTTTTGTTTTAATGAGAAATGTTTTTTATTACATTATGATTATGTAAGTCAATAAAAAATGCATAAATATTATTATTATTTTCATTTAACTTCTCGATTTTTCTTTGAATAACCTCTTGCTCCACTGTACAATATGTACTGGTTCAGTGTGCAACACGGATGGTAAACAGTGAACCAATTCTCAGTTGAAAAAAAAATGGATCTGTGGGTTTTATGTTTTCATTTGAAGGGCTGGGGTTTATTTATATGATACTACAATACATTTGCTACTTACAGTAAAAAGTTTGGAACTGAAAACGTTTAATCTTCTAAGATATAGGTCTCAGAAAAAAATGTGGTTCACTGTTCAACAGCCCACCCTACATTTGTTTGTCTAAATCTGTTTTTAGTCTTTTTCCCATTTCTTTTGCAAATTTAATTTTTATAATGATAAATATTAATTGAGATAAAAATAAAATTTGTTACGATATGACATTCATTTAATTATGTACGTATCTAATAGGTTTAATTTTTTTAACAATTTTTTATTATGCTTTGTCAATATACAGCTGTCTCAGTTATTAAAAACTGAAAATTGAGGTTCACTTGATTTAAAGTAGTCCTATAGATACCACAAATGAGATTGATTAAATCATTTGAGTCAGTTCTGAATAAAACATTTTTAATTACTAATGTAATGTCTCCATACATAAAGTTAAGTACAGTAGATTTCAGTTTTAACAAACACTTTTCATATGATCTCCCGGTCATTGCAACGTCACATCTATGTTCTTTGAATTTAAAATATAATTTCATACAAACTTTTTTCGACTATTCGACTATTCGTAAATTCGAATACAAAGACCATTTCCGGTACAGCGAGTGGTTTGAATGACTAATTTATGACCAAATTCCTAAAAATCCCATAAAGATATTACGAATGGATCGAGTTGGACTTGATAGGTTGGTTTTTATCAAAACCAACCTATCAAGTTATCGAAAGTGCGCTTCTAGTGTGGGTCAAAGATCAAGGAAGTTAAAACATAAGTTTGAGTGGTCGCCTTTTACGAGAAAAAGCAAATCATTTTGCCAAACTGTTCGGAAAATTGGACTTCGAATGTTCTAAAAGCTTGATATACTAATTTCGTGAACATCACGATAGTGTAGTCCGAAAAGTTTGTGGAGAAGCTGCCAGTATCTCTCAAAATGACTGTAGCATCTGACTGAAACAGTTTTACTAGTATTGACTGAAGGATACCCTGATAGCCAAATATGGAACGTTGACAAAATGGGTTTCTTTTTTAATTTACTGGTGATGGGCAAAGTGAGGAAAGCAAGATGTTTAAAAAATGTCAAAATTTTATCCATTTATTACGAAGCGAACAAAAAAGCCTGGATAACATTAGAAGTTCTTAAACAAGTTTTACGTAAATGGGACTCTGACCTAAAAAGTAATATGGAGATCATTGTATTTATTGACAAATGTCTAGCTTATCCTAAAATTGAGAATTTGGCCAATGTAAAACTAGCATTTTACCATTAAACACAGTGATTCAGCCTATTCATCAAGGGATAATTCAAACCATTAAAAGCAGTTATAGAAAATAATAGACGATAGTGAAAATAATACTACTCCATTTTCTATTAATCTACTAGGTGCCACTGAAGTTATTAGAACAACGTGGAAGAAGTTGCATCGGCTTCAATAAACATTTTTTTTTCATGTGAGGTTCTGTAATTCTTTGATTACTACAACTGGTTATTATTTTGATTATTTATTGGTCAATATACCATTGGCACAACTGACTACAATGTCTTCAGAGAAAACAAGCATTGCAGATTGGGAAACTAATGTTAATATTAACAATCAAGCAGTTACTACTAGTAACCTGAATGAAATTATTGAAATTATTGAAATATGAAATTATTGAATGTGTGATTCTGCCAATTTAGCCACAAGGCAAGGAAGATGAAGGAGAAGATGAAAAAAACGCTTTCCACAATCAAGGATGCCTTGAGTAGTTTAACAGCACTGAAAGGATATAATTTTACGAAAAGCAAAAATATTTATTTATCGAAGTGGTTATAAATAGTGAGCATCCCAGTTTATTACAGAAAAAGAAAACGAAACAGTAAAATATTACAAATTTCTTTAAAAAATCATTGTAAAAATATTATATCTGCATATTTTCTTTATGTTCTAATGAAACACATTCATGTAAAAATGTAAGCTGTTTATTATTATCCCTTTATTGCTTGTGTTATGACAACTGGATATAGTGACTTAATATTGGCAGTCTGTTCATCATCAAATAGGTTTATTAAACATTAGAATAACATACTAAGTAACAAATAAGTTATATAAAATAGTAATTTTTCTGAAACTCAGTTGCGATTTCATCTTCTAAACTCCTGTCATCTTATTTACAACCTAGCTTGGTGAATATCAACTTTAAAGCTTTATTATATACATATGCCAGTTTTCCGCTTAAAAGTATGGTATGTCTTTGAAGCGGAAAAGTATAGTTCATTTTCTTACACATTTTTACATAATAGTCAAGTCAAGATTTTATAAAACTTTGTTTTTATTATATAATTCCACATGTGGTTACTATCATACGAAAGTCCTTCTCTTGCTATCGAATCTACTCCATTATATACAAAAATAAAAATAAAAACTCAAAATTGAGTCATTCATAAATAATAAAAAAAATATCTACTTATCATTATAATGGAAATCCTCATTATCCTTAATAAAGCTAGTCTAGTGTAATATACTAAAAAATTTTTATAATATCACTTTTTGTAAAAACAGTTACTACAATGGCAGCACTAAAGCCAAACTTAATTAGCAAAATAACCATCTTCTGTGGCTACACACATACCTCAAGTGTGTTCCACTAGGTGATCGCAACACTCAAAACTTTTATTGTATCGTTGCGTAGTAGTCGTCGTTGGGGTCATGATCAAAATGTTATTGATTGCTTGATTGTTCGCGACTGCTTCGAGCCTCTGCCGATCCACGAATCGACATTGGTCATTGCGGTCATTTATCTCTCAATTTGACTTTGACACATTGATATATGAAGTTTATTTAAGTAAATTTATATCAACTTTGAAGATTAAACATGGCGATGGATAAAATCACAGTATGCAACTCTGAGAAGTACCTAATAGAAGTCATAAAATTTTTATAGAAATTAATTTGCACTTTTAAATTACTGTATGTATAAATTATAATGTAACAATTAATAAATAATAAAAAATGCAGTACTATAATCTCTTTATTTTTGTCAAATACCTTCCATTTCCTCATAGTTACAAATATGCATTGTTCATAATCAGTTCCACTTGGACTAACAACTAACGCTGACAAGTTAGTGGAATGGGTATAATAGCGGTCGTGGGCTCGAGCGTTGCAGCGGCTAGTGGAATGTACTCCTTAGGATACATCTTTAAATCATGTGGTTACTTTATGGTGGTCAATGAATGAATGTACCAAAAACTTCCCCTATAAGTAAACAATACTGGATAAAACTAAGTAAAAAGCTAAATCACATCTTTACATTTACATCAACTTATAGCCCGTAACAGATTCTACAAATGGTGACTGCATATTAAACTGCGAAGGTCCACTCGCTCCGCCGGGTGGATTGGATCCCAGTAGGCCAGAGGGTCAGGGAGGGATTGCATCTATTCCTGCAGACAGAAGGTATTGGCTCCTCACCGTCATTCGAGGAGGCACACCAGATGCACTGCAGCTTAAACTCGCTAGACTATATCAGAAGGCATTTGTCAGGTATGAGATATTTTGGATAAAATTGTTTACCTGAAACGAACATAATTAACATAATTATTTCTTCACGGAAACTATATATTGAATACTTGAGTGTTTTTATAACTATGTAATATGTATTTGGTCAGTTGTAATTTTATTACGGAGTGTTGAAATGTTGGTTACAAGGGTATTCTAACATATAGTGGAAGTCACTTTGACAGCAAAGAAACTTAATTTTTATTTTTTCGTATAGTTGATAATACTAAATAATAAAAAAAATGTATCAAAATATATTAGTGGGAAAGTGGAGTTCCTTGGAAAAAATATATTCACACGGCAGACATGAAATCTTGGGCATTATTCTTCTAAAACCAAACAGTTGAGTATTTTTTAAAATAGAGAAGTGTCACTATTGTTAAGTATAGCTGTTTCACTTTTTCATGTTTAGGGCAAATTGTAGACCTCTTAAAGGTACTAGTACCTTTTTGTTCATAGTTTTTATATTAAAATTCCTAGAAAAATTTAAGTTGGAGAAGAAGCCACTGCGATTATGAAAATTTTTGTACAAAAAATTCAACTGCAATTTCATATATGTTACCTAAGAATTGATTAAACCCTCATCAATGCCAGTTGCATAAGAAGGTTTCCCCTCATCATTGACATTGAGCTCTGTGAAAGTCTTGATATTTTTAGATTCACGATTGCTCCTTTGTAGTGTTATCAGCGTAACATCCTTATTATCACCTTTGATGCAGTATTGGTGTAGATCAGGACCAATTTCAATTTGTGGTTGTTGTAATATAAGGCCCTGTGTACTCTCATTAAAAATTATCAATGATGAATTAAGTGCTATTTCAAAAATAACAGCACCGCCAAGTGTTCATTTAGGTGTTAGTCGCCATAGTAAAGAATTGTAGCATTCATTACTAACTTGGATAAGACAGCATTCATTATTATTTTTGGTCTGCATACCTCTCCAATAATTTGGGTTTTGAAAGCCTTCATATATAGGAATAACAACATTAACAATATCAAATCATGTTGAGATCTGCGTAAGGATTCTACGCCTTCTATTAATAATCTTATAATTTCCTAGTATCGAAGTTTAGTGGAACAATGTAACCCAAATAGCATCAAGCATATTGTCTATATTATTAGGATTTTTAAGAAAATAATTTTTAGAAAAAAATCCCACTTTCCAGAACACAGAAATGAGTTTATGAGTTTACGGTGCTAACTATTCTTATGATTAAATATGCGCACTACATATTTCTATAAACTAAACACTAATTTTACCATTTTCAATACAATTAACTTGATAGAAGAATGGAATCTGGAATTCTTCGAATACAGTAGAGGCTTGTTCGGAGTGTTCCGTCTATGTACCCTATCCCGGTCGTACTTACGTCTACCTCCTCCTACTTATAACACCACAACTTTCAACTTTCTACAGTTAGAATTTTATACACATATCCTTGAAATATAGATATAGATATGTAAATTTCTTTATTCTCTCATAGAAACTGAATAGCATAACAAATTTTAGTATTGTTGTAATCCTAATACTTTGTAGAATGTGAGGCTAAAATGACTTCATAGAAAAATAATAACATAATATATAATAACTCACAAATTTATTTAAAAACTCATAATCAGAAATCAATAAACATGTGATAAAACTTGTTTCTTTATCCGTTTTTTATCCAACGGGTCATTCGTTCAATTTTTTTTGTATTAATTTTTTTTAGTTTTACTTTTAAACTTGATGTTATTACCTAATAATCTGACGACGATTTATGTAGTTACTAGTATGGCACAAATTATTTGAACTATGAAAATAGACTGACAATTCCTTAGGTATCTTTATGAAAATAGAACAGCGTCAGATAGAACAGACGATTTATTGTTGAATCACTTCCACCCCACAGCAGGAGTTTTTCAATTATGCACAATCTTGTCACTCCTATTTAACATGTATGTGGAGGTTTTAATGAAAATAGCTCTCGAGCACTGGATGGACGGAATTATGACAGGTAGCACAAAAATTTGGAGTCGTTAATATGTGGATGATACCACTTTATTCGCAACGAGTATTTGTGACGCTCCTGTAAGGGATAGAAAATATCATTCATGAATTCAGATTAAAAATTAATGGCAATAAGATGAAGAAGATGATTGTTGAACATGCAAACGATTCGCCCAAAATCACACAATTAGTGAATTGTAAGCTGGTTCAATTATATGTTTATTTGGGGGCATTCATTTCTAATAATGACAGATGCACTGACGAAATCAAAAGACATATAACAATTATTAGGTCTGCTATGGACAAGCTGGGGAAAATATGGAAGAACAGTAACATCACAACAACGAAAATCTGATTTGTTCGAGCACTAGTGTTTTCTATTTTCCTTTACGTCGCAGAGACGTGGACAATACATGAATTGGAGAGAAAAAAGATAGACGTCCAAAAAATATGGTGTTGAAGAATGCTTGGAGTATTGTGGATTGAGATCCATACTAATGCATTTATACTCCTAGAGCTCAGTATCAGACACCGTTTGTCCAACATTGTACAAACTAATTGTGCATAATGGTGTTCTTCCGACATGTGTCGTGCTGTAGCAGTGATGGAACTTTTGGTGGTATAAGACAAAGTGGAATGTACCAGACCATGTAGGAGAACATCGAGGAAATGAATAGATCAGGTGAAGGTAGCTATGGACTATAGGAGTGCACTTAGAGAACAGCTAATAGAGAGAAATGGCAATATGTTCTGTAACTTATCACTTATCGTCAACACACTCAGCACGATGATCATGACCACTCTCCTAAGAGTGTAACGAGTTAATGACTAATAAGAAAAAGAATATGCAATAAAGTGCAAGTTTTGATCAGCTCACATTTTATGTTTTTCGCTTTCGTCATTGGATAAGGAGGCAGCATATTATATTCGCCCAACGCACAAAACTCGGGAATACGTCCCTGGTTACAATAGCATTTGCTTAGATAATGTTGTAATTGAAGAATAAGGTATAAAGCCAAGTATATTGTATTAGAAGTAATAATATATGACAACGATAAAGTTAACTTAGTGATTAATCTTGGGATTTTGCAATAACAAATGGTTTTAACTATTATATGATATAATATTTTTGTCTGTCTTGTATCAATCTATTTATTATCTATTATTTGCATTGACATTGTTTCTTTTATTTTGTTGCACTTTCAAGGGCGCTATGTAAACAGCATGATTTATACTCATATTTTATAATAAATTTGTTTAACATTGCATTTAATAGATATATTTATAATTTTAATTAGTACTGAGCTTTCTATTAAGTGTTACATTTTTTGAGTACAGTATTAAAAGATTACTCAAGATCTAATCATACTAAATGCATGTTTATATAAATGTAAATAACTTAATCTTAATGGCCACTCAATAAATTATTATATCCTTACAGACAACAAGAAAAACACCTCGGCATTGTGAAGACGCTTGATGCGGCAAGTCCCCGAAGAAAACACGATGTTCAATCTTTTATAACTAAAAAGTCGCACAACAACACCCATTTGACTCCAATATTCCTTCCAGAAACTGAATTTGCACTAAAGTACAGCGGATCAGATCGTTCTTTACAAATGTTGTCAGCAAACTCTATACAAAGTTCTATGTCTAACTATGAGGGCACAAAAAAAGAAAAATTTACTGAAACTCACGAGAGAGCAGCGACGGAAACTCTGAAGTCTATTGTGATAAGTAGTCAATTTATAAATGAGAAGAACTCTGAAGTGAACTTTACAAATGTTACTTACTATTCAAATGTGATAATACCAACTAATGTAGTCAAAAACAATTTAGGTTTAAATATTATACCAACAAAAACCATTATCAGACGTGAAGTGGTAACAGACAGAAATGAAGTATCAGAAGAAGAAGAAGATGATCAGCTAATGATGGAGTCGTTAGAAACACCCGAGTTCTCTGAGGAATCTTCCAATTCGAGCATTTTATACAAAAGACAAGTAATTAGTCCTGAACAGCAACCTCCAGTTCATGTTCATATCCATAACATTACAGAAGTAAGTTTAATTATGTTATTGTCTCTAAGTAAACATAATATGACTTGCAGATAATAAAAACTTTTCTATTTGTTTATATGATACAAGATCATTGATGGAAATTTTGAATAGCGTGAGGGAAGAAACCCTACTTTTTTTGTTTCGGAAGGAGGTAAAATAATTTTTATTTCGAAAAATTTATCATAACATTTTAAGTAGTTTATCTTTAAAACTAAAAGACTACAAATATTTAAAACTTTTTCTATTGGAATTGTTATATTTTCTCAATGATTGGCAAATTCCAGGTAATTCTTAGATGTTTCTTTAAGGAGGGAATGATTTAAAACTATATTTTAACTTTCAAATATATATTTTGTAATAAGATGACCAGAATAAATTATCAGAAATGTTGATAGACATTCAAAAACTTGTTGGTTAAAACTGAGTACATGCTACTATTGTAACTTCAAATTTTAAATGTAATAGAGGTTTTTCACATTCCTAGGAGGTGTGTTGAACGCTATCTAATAAATATAATTATTAATTTCTATCACCAAACAATACACATCTAAAATGTAATGGGAAATTTTAAATATTTTTCAATCCTCTTTGTGATTTAATCTATATAATTTGATGGTTTTTTAGTATGACAATCTAAAATTAGTTGAATATTTAAGTGTGTACAAATAATAAGGATTGGTATGTCTTTTAAAAAATTTTTAAAATTGTTCACAATAATAAAACTAGTGTACAATAGTTTCCAGCAACGCAAGATGTGGAAATAGTTTACAGTGTATTTGTGGGTGGGCGTGCGGTGCCCGCTGCGGTGGCAGCTAGAGACATGCGGCTAGTCCATGAACGGGAGGTAGCAAGGGAGCTTGGATTTCCTGTTACCACTAAGGCAGAACGTAAGAATATTTTAAACATCTGGGATATTTTTTTTTCTACACTCATTTACACATAACCTAAAAATCTTTAGGCAATGTTATTTATTCTTCTTCAGCAGTTCGTAAAATTGTCTAAGCTCTGTATATTCAATTACGTAAGTTGTGGCACAATGTAAACTTAACCTAAGTATTATAAAGCATTTAAAATAAAAAAAGCAATTATCAGAACTAATAAAAAATTATTACACTTGGAATGAAATTCTTGAAAATTATAGGACCACCCGGACCATGAACACTACGAAAATGTAAAAAGATTTTCATTTGTAAATTTTTTTTATTCAGATATTGCTTCTGTCTTTTGTTATTTATCCTTATTTCTGGTTTGTCACAAAATACTGCATTTGTAGCAATAAAACCACCACCAATTAGATTAGACTGATTTAATTATCAACGATTGACAAACAAAGGAGGAGTAGCAGCATTATTTTTTTTAAATAATATAGTTTAAGGTACTAGAAATGTATAGAATTAACTGAAGATTGCTACTTCTTTGTGTAATTTCTATAAAAATTGGTGAAATGGGCTATTTTGGGCTTTACTTTTGGAGTTATGATGGAAGCCATAGGCAAATTTTTATTTCTTTTTATAAATATAACTTTAGTAAATTAAAAAAACAGCAAAATAAAATTTATACAATGTTGACTTTTTTGGATTTAGTGGGGCCATTTTTCATACCTTATCGACATTCCTCGGTTTAGTGTTATGGAAGAGATTTAATATCAATTGCAGAATCATTGTAGATTAATGTCTATTTTATTAATTGCTTTCTTATTATCTTTGGGGATAACACCATAATGTGAAAATAAAGTATTCATCACCACATAAACTTCATGTTTTTCTGCTCAGATTGAGAATAAATTTATATTAACTTATAGACGTTTAATTTAAAATATTTATATGTTTTATAAGCAAAACTCTTTCGATATTACTTTAGTTTGACAGTATTAAATGCAATTAAATATAGAATATTCAATTATCAGTATGTCTTTGAAATATAAAATGTAGGCTTGTATGTAAGAAATTTACTCTAAAGTATACTTAGGTGTGTTTGAAAAACGTCCAAACTAGTTAGTAAATAGGTTCATTATAAACGTTGAAACTTATATGTAAAGATTGCTGACAAATTAACAATGTTATTGATTCCAGCATACCTGAAGACAGCAGAACCCTTGAATGGAGTTGAACGAGCAAGTCCAAGTCATGATTTGTGGATCATAATAGGTGGTGCCATAGCTGCCATACTACTACTCATCCTAATTTTGCTTCTGGTGTGTAGGATTGCTAGGAAAAAGAAGACCGCTTCGTCAGCAGCGCTTAATAGTTACAGAAACCAGCTACTCGCTCAGGTTGAGCGCCGAGGCTTATCTCAGGATGATGAGAAGGATGGAAAGGTTGGTTCAATTGCAATTTTTTAAACTAGTTAGATTCATTTATATTTAATAATTATAATTTAATTTTTCAAAACTAAATGAAGCTATGTGATGTAGTATTATTTCTACTTTATTTAAATTCTTTACCACGACCTAACAATATGGTAACAAATTTAAATGAAGTAGAAGTAATACTAGATCACATAGCTTCATTTAGTTTTGAAATATTAAATTGTAACGAATTTCTACAAAATTAACGGCAAATATAGTCAATATTTAATAATTAATCTATTACTATAACTGAACCTAATTTACATTTAATAATTTTGTTTTATGTATTTAAAATATTGTACTTTTTCAATATCCCAGTATCATTATGATATTACTATTATATATTGATTTTGTAATTTTCTGACAGATTTTAGTTTCAAAACTAAAGCCTTATTAATCCCATTAAATTAATTAATAGCAAAATTTAAAAAACGCTTGAAACTATAGACTACCAATTTTTTCTGAGTGGATGTCTATGTATTTAAATGCACATTAAACTTATTACATTTTCCAGCCAATATTTTCCTTTAAAATAGGAAATAATAATGGAGAATATTTGAATTGATTCTTTATACTTACATGTAACGTTTAAACAGCTAATCAGTGTTGTATCACCGAGTAGGACGAGGCCAAGCAGCACCATACTGCCAGTCTACAGAGCTGACAGCACATCTAGGTAATTAATTTTTTTACAAAATATATAAATATAGTGAAACTTCATTGCAACGCTCCTGTTTGTAGCGCTATTCCATGCATTATATACTTTTGTCATAATTCCAACCTCAATACAAGTTTCAATATACAAAAATTCCCACTTTTAACGCAGACAGATATTGCTTATAACATGCAAACCTTGCATTTACACCATTTGTACTGCCAAACAAATTTTTTGTCAAATACTTCAAATAAACTTCACAACATTTCTTGTGTACATGTCGACCATTTCAAACTCTCTTACCTGTTAACAGGGGGCTGACCCATTAATGAGTCGGCTTCATATACAAGTAAATGAAACCCAGAGTTAAGTTTCACTTTAGTGTCCATACTCATTTTGTCTCTGTCCATTCTGTCATCTGCCATTATTCATTCTCTTCACTTTAATTGTACTGACGACGGGCATAACAGGTGTCTTACTATTGATATATATAAAAATGACAGCTGTTTATAAGCGAAAGGCACTGACATTATTGGAAAAAATGGTGGTTTCACAAAAATCTAACGAAAACAAAATGTTGAAACAAAAAGATTTAGCAATGATTCTCCCAGGTTTTACTCTCTGTTCTGTTGTTAAAAATCGTCAAAAAATCAAGAAAAATGTTTCAAGTGATAGAGGGAAACGTCAAAAAGTTAGAGCGGGAAAATTTGATGAATTTAAAAATTGGTGCAGGGGTTTCGCCAAACCCACACATTGAATATTCCCATGAACAAGCCCATATTGCAAAGTAAGGTTCAAGAAGTGGCTGTCGTGCTGGGTATGGACTTCTGTGGATTAACCAGATGGCTGGATCGCTTTTGTCAGCGTCAGGACATGGTTTATAAATAGATTTCTCGAGAAACTGTGTCAGCAGATGCATCATGTATTACTACCTGAACGAACGACTTCCTGCCTACTTTTGTCAATGGTTTTTTTCTTAAATTTCAATGTCGATGAGTTTGGCCTTTTTTCAAATTAGTGCCTGATAAATGTTTTCTTCATAAGGGTGAAAAAATGTTTGTGCACACGCAGATGATACTAAAAACTGCTAACATCTATTATTAGAAAATTTAAGAAGACAATTGTTTCAAGAAGTTCAAATCATATCATTGCGATTATGATGTACAACGAAAATATTTAATAACAGGAGGACAACTTATTACATGATTGAGAAAGTTGAATAGCCATATGGTGAAACAGGAATAGCGAATACTCTTTTTTCTACATTCAAAAAATGCATAGCTGAAACTTTAAAATGGAATGTTTAAAATCAAACTCGATGAGTTGTTTGCAACACTCCAAGACCAAGACGTCCTCAAGGTCACAAAGCAAAAATATTGCTATCGTATAGTGCAATATTATTTAAAACTTATTGGCAATTCTGATGAAAAACCTGTTAATGTTTTGAAGGTTTTCATTCCTTATGCGCTGCATGGGACGATGACTCAAAGGAAAAAATTAAGAATTATTTTATAAAAGATGTTTTTTCTTAAAGATTCCTTAATTGTCTTTAATGTCTCATATGAACTTGGAGAAGATTGGGAAAGAGTGAACAGGCAGCATGCAAGTTTTGAAGAATATGAGACATTTGTTGACACTATTGTTACAACTGAAGAACAAAGTCTCCAGGATTTTCCAACAGGTGCAAATTAAACAATGTCCGAAGGCTAGGAAGAAAGTGATGATGAAGAAGAGCTAACACTTCTGACAATAAAAATGCAGGCTCTAATTGCACCAGACAGTTTGTGGAGTTCCCTTTTTTCACATGGTGTTAGAATAAACATTTTTCAGCATTTAAATGCTGCGGAAAGTGTAATTTTAAAATCATCCCACCTTCATCAAACCACATTTAAACATTTTTTCCAAACAAAATAATGCTTAGCAGATGTACCTACAATAACTCTATGTAATTGTTTATTATAAAATTATAAAATTAAGTTAAAATATATTTTTAGAAAAAACGCTGCTATTTAATAGTTAAATATAAAGCTGGCTAACTCAATCTAAATCTTTAATTGCATGTAAAAATACCTCAAAGTAACAATCTCATAACCTTTCAAATATATTTTTAGAAAAAACGCTGCTCTTTAATAGTTAAATATAAAGCTGGCTAACTCAATCTAAATCTTTAACTGCATGTAAAAATTCCTCAAAGTAACAATCTCATAACCTTTAAAATATATTTTTAGAAAAAACGCTGCTATTTAATAGTTAAATATAAAGCTGGTTAACTCAATCTAAATCTTTAACTGCATGTAAAAATACCTCAAAGTAACAATCTCATAACCTTTAAAATATATTTTTAGAAAAAACGCTGCTATTTAATAGTTAAATATAAAGCTGGCTAACTCAATCTAAATCTTTAACTGCATGTAAAAATACCTCAAAGTAACAATCTCATAACCTTTAAAATATATTTTTAGAAAAAACGCTGCTATTTAATAGTTAAATATAAAGCTGGCTAACTCAATCTAAATCTTTAATTGCATGTAAAAATACCTCAAAGTAACAATCTCATAACCTTTAAAATATATTTTTAGAAAAAACGCTGCTATTTAATAGTTAAATATAAAGCTGGCTAACTCAATCTAAATCTTTAACTGCATGTAAAAATACCTCAAAGTAACAATCTCATAACCTTTAAAATATATTTTTAGAAAAAACGCTGCTATTTAATAGTTAAATATAAAGCTGGCTAACTCAATCTAAATCTTTAACTGCATGTAAAAATACCTCAAAGTAACAATCTCATAACCTTTAAAATATATTTTTAGAAAAAACGCTGCTATTTAATAGTTAAATATAAAGCTGGCTAACTCAATCTAAACCTTTAACTGCATGTAAAAATACCTCAAAGTAACAATCTCATAACCTTTAAAATATATTTTTAGAAAAAACGCTGCTATTTAATAGTTAAATATAAAGCTGGCTAACTCAATCTAAATCTTTAACTGCATGTAAAAATACCTCAAAATAACAATCTCATAACCTTTAAAATATATTTTTAGAAAAAACGCTGCTATTTAATAATTCAATATAAAGCTGGCTAACTCAATCTAAATCTTTAATTGCATGTAAAAATACCTCAAAGTAACAATCTCATAACCTTTAAAATATATTTTTAGAAAAAACGCTGCTATTTAATAGTTAAATATAAAGCTGGCTAACTCAATATAAATCTTTAACTGCATGTAAAAATACCTCAAAGTAACAATCTCATAACCTTTAAAATATATTTTTAGAAAAAACGCTGCTATTTAATAGTTAAATATAAAGCTGGCTAACTCAATCTAAATCTTTAATTGCATGTAAAAATACCTCAAAGTAACAATCTCATAACCTTTAAAATATATTTTTAGAAAAAACGCTGCTATTTAATAGTTCAATATAAAGCTGGCTAACTCAATCTAAATCTTTAATTGCATGTAAAAATACCTCAAAGTAACAATCTCATAACCTTTGAAATATATTTTTAGAAAAAACGCTGCTATTTAATAGTTAAATATAAAGCTGGCTAACTCAATCTAAATCTTTAATTGCATGTAAAAATACCTCAAAGTAACAATCTCATAACCTTTGAAATATATTTTTAGAAAAAACGCTGCTATTTAATAGTTAAATATAAAGCTGGCTAACTCAATCTAAATCTTTAATTGCATGTAAAAATACCTCAAAGTAACAATCTCATAACCTTTAAAATATATTTTTAGAAAAAACGCTGCTATTTAATAATTCAATATAAAGCTGGCTAACTCAATCTAAATCTTTAATTGCATGTAAAAATACCTCAAAGTAACAATCTCATAACCTTTAAAATATATTTTTAGAAAAAACGCTGCTATTTAATAGTTAAATATAAAGCTGGCTAACTCAATCTAAATCTTTAACTGCATGTAAAAATACCTCAAAGTAACAATCTCATAACCTTTAAAATATATTTTTAGAAAAAACGCTGCTATTTAATAGTTAAATATAAAGCTGGCTAACTCAATCTAAATCTTTAACTGCATGTAAAAATACCTCAAAGTAACAATCTCATAACCTTTAAAATATATTTTTAGAAAAAACGCTGCTATTTAATAGTTAAATATAAAGCTGGCTAACTCAATCTAAATCTTTAACTGCATGTAAAAATACCTCAAAGTAACAATCTCATAACCTTTAAAATATATTTTTAGAAAAAACGCTGCTATTTAATAGTTAAATATAAAGCTGGCTAACTCAATCTAAACCTTTAACTGCATGTAAAAATACCTCAAAGTAACAATCTCATAACCTTTAAAATATATTTTTAGAAAAAACGCTGCTATTTAATAGTTAAATATAAAGCTGGCTAACTCAATCTAAATCTTTAACTGCATGTAAAAATACCTCAAAATAACAATCTCATAACCTTTAAAATATATTTTTAGAAAAAACGCTGCTATTTAATAATTCAATATAAAGCTGGCTAACTCAATCTAAATCTTTAATTGCATGTAAAAATACCTCAAAGTAACAATCTCATAACCTTTAAAATATATTTTTAGAAAAAACGCTGCTATTTAATAGTTAAATATAAAGCTGGCTAACTCAATATAAATCTTTAACTGCATGTAAAAATACCTCAAAGTAACAATCTCATAACCTTTAAAATATATTTTTAGAAAAAACGCTGCTATTTAATAGTTAAATATAAAGCTGGCTAACTCAATCTAAATCTTTAATTGCATGTAAAAATACCTCAAAGTAACAATCTCATAACCTTTAAAATATATTTTTAGAAAAAACGCTGCTATTTAATAGTTCAATATAAAGCTGGCTAACTCAATCTAAATCTTTAATTGCATGTAAAAATACCTCAAAGTAACAATCTCATAACCTTTGAAATATATTTTTAGAAAAAACGCTGCTATTTAATAGTTAAATATAAAGCTGGCTAACTCAATCTAAATCTTTAATTGCATGTAAAAATACCTCAAAGTAACAATCTCATAACCTTTGAAATATATTTTTAGAAAAAACGCTGCTATTTAATAGTTAAATATAAAGCTGGCTAACTCAATCTAAATCTTTAATTGCATGTAAAAATACCTCAAAGTAACAATCTCATAACCTTTAAAATATATTTTTAGAAAAAACGCTGCTATTTAATAATTCAATATAAAGCTGGCTAACTCAATCTAAATCTTTAATTGCATGTAAAAATACCTCAAAGTAACAATCTCATAACCTTTAAAATATATTTTTAGAAAAAACGCTGCTATTTAATAGTTCAATATAAAGCTGGCTAACTCAATCTAAATCTTTAATTGCATGTAAAAATACCTCAAAGTAACAATCTCATAACCTTTGAAATATATTTTTAGAAAAAACGCTGCTATTTAATAGTTAAATATAAAGCTGGCTAACTCAATCTAAATCTTTAATTGCATGTAAAAATACCTCAAAGTAACAATCTCATAACCTTTGAAATATATTTTTAGAAAAAACGCTGCTATTTAATAGTTAAATATAAAGCTGGCTAACTCAATCTAAATCTTTAATTGCATGTAAAAATACCTCAAAGTAACAATCTCATAACCTTTAAAATATATTTTTAGAAAAAACGCTGCTATTTAATAGTTAAATATAAAGCTGGCTAACTCAATCTAAATCTTTAATTGCATGTAAAAATACCTCAAAGTAACAATCTCATAACCTTTAAAATATATTTTTAGAAAAAACGCTGCTATTTAATAGTTCAATATAAAGCTGGCTAACTCAATCTAAATCTTTAATTGCATGTAAAAATACCTCAAAGTAACAATCTCATAACCTTTGAAATATATTTTTAGAAAAAACGCTGCTATTTAATAGTTAAATATAAAGCTGGCTAACTCAATCTAAATCTTTAACTGCATGTAAAAATACCTCAAAGTAACAATCTCATAACCTTTAAAATATATTTTTAGAAAAAACGCTGCTATTTAATAGTTCAATATAAAGCTGGCTAACTCAATCTAAATCTTTAATTGCATGTAAAAATACCTCAAAGTAACAATCTCATAACCTTTGAAATATATTTTTAGAAAAAACGCTGCTATTTAATAGTTAAATATAAAGCTGGCTAACTCAATCTAAATCTTTAACTGCATGTAAAAATACCTCAAAGTAACAATCTCATAACCTTTGAAATATATTTTTAGAAAAAACGCTGCTATTTAATAGTTAAATATAAAGCTGGCTAACTCAATCTAAATCTTTAATTGCATGTAAAAATACCTCAAAGTAACAATCTCATAACCTTTAAAATATATTTTTAGAAAAAACGCTGCTATTTAATAGTTAAATATAAAGCTGGCTAACTCAATCTAAATCTTTAACTGCATGTAAAAATACCTCAAAGTAACAATCTCATAACCTTTAAAATATATTTTTAGAAAAAACGCTGCTATTTAATAGTTAAATATAAAGCTGGCTAACTCAATCTAAATCTTTAACTGCATGTAAAAATACCTCAAAGTAACAATCTCATAACCTTTAAAATATATTTTTAGAAAAAACGCTGCTATTTAATAGTTAAATATAAAGCTGGCTAACTCAATCTAAATCTTTAACTGCATGTAAAAATACCTCAAAGTAACAATCTCATAACCTTTAAAATATATTTTTAGAAAAAACGCTGCTATTTAATAGTTAAATATAAAGCTGGCTAACTCAATCTAAATCTTTAACTGCATGTAAAAATACCTCAAAGTAACAATCTCATAACCTTTAAAATATATTTTTAGAAAAAACGCTGCTATTTAATAGTTAAATATAAAGCTGGCTAACTCAATCTAAATCTTTAACTGCATGTAAAAATACCTCAAAGTAACAATCTCATAACCTTTAAAATATATTTTTAGAAAAAACGCTGCTATTTAATAGTTAAATATAAAGCTGGCTAACTCAATCTAAATCTTTAACTGCATGTAAAAATACCTCAAAGTAACAATCTCATAACCTTTAAAATATATTTTTAGAAAAAACGCTGCTATTTAATAGTTAAATATAAAGCTGGCTAACTCAATCTAAATCTTTAACTGCATGTAAAAATACCTCAAAGTAACAATCTCATAACCTTTAAAATATATTTTTAGAAAAAACGCTGCTATTTAATAGTTAAATATAAAGCTGGTTAACTCAATCTAAATCTTTAACTGCATGTAAAAATACCTCAAAGTAACAATCTCATAACCTTTAAAATATATTTTTAGAAAAAACGCTACTATTTAATAGTTAAATATAAAGCTGGCTAACTCAATCTAAACCTTTAACTGCATGTAAAAATACGTCAAAGTAACAATCTCATAACCTTTAAAATATATTTTTAGAAAAAACGCTGCTATTTAATAGTTAAATATAAAGCTGGTTAACTCAATCTAAATCTTTAACTGCATGTAAAAATACCTCAAAGTAACAATCTCATAACCTTTAAAATATATTTTTAGAAAAAACGCTGCTATTTAATAGTTCAATATAAAGCTGGCTAACTCAATCTAAATCTTTAATTGCATGTAAAAATACCTCAAAGTAACAATCTCATAACTTGCTTCTTTATTATATTACTTGAATTGCTTGAAAAATTATTGATGAATGAAGAATTGAGAAATGGTGAACAGCCTAAATTTTTAATTGCATGTAAAAATACCTCAAAATAACAATCTCATAACCTTTGCTTCTTTATTATATCACTTGAATTGCTTGAAATATTATTGCTGAATGAAGAATTGAGAAATGGTGAACAGCCTAAATTTTTAATTGCATGTAAAAATACCTCAAAATAACAATCTCATAACCTTTGCTTCTTTATTATATCACTTGAATTGCTTGAAATATTATTGCTGAATGAAGAATTGAGAAATGGTGAACAGCCTAAATTTTTAATTGCATGTAAAAATACCTCAAAATAACAATCTCATAACCTTTGTTTCTTTATTATATTACTTGAATTGCTTGAAAAATTATTGCTGAATGAAGAATTGAGAAATGGTGAACAGTTTTCATGATGTGTACATGTTTCATGATCCTTTCAATGCTACAAGAGCAATTAAAGATTGAGAATAAGAGTGCTTGTAGTCAGCCTCAATACAACAGATGTAAAATATTAGTGTAGTGGTAAATTTTAGTCAACGTAAGTAAATAATATAATATAAACATAGGTATAGATTAGAAAATGTGAAGGGACAAGGATATATAAGAGATGAGATGTAGAAAGGGTTTTGACCTGTGTATTAGTGGCTTTTCATATGATTTGGACACAATAAATGAGACTACTCTTTGCATATTATTACATAACATGGTTATGTATGTGATAAAGGATTTTATATAGAATGTAGTTTTATGCTGAGGAGATAAGAGTGAGTTCTTTTATTTATTGTAATAGCTGTTTATGATTGTTGCCTAACATACATTCTTATTATTTAGAAAGAAGAAAATAGCATCTATAGAAGAAAAGTTTTCTAATAACTCCGATAACTCTTACGAATTCTTTATGGTCCATACAACTACATTATCAAATTATTTTGAGCAAATATGCGAAGTATACCTAATATATAATTAATAGTAATTAAATTAATAGTATATAATTAATAGTATTAACAGTAAATAATAATACTACAAAATATTTTATGTAGCAAGTCCTCTGCAGTTACATTATATATAATTAAGAGATTGAAATCTCCTCTTATTTTTTCCTTTTATTTTTTCTCTATTCTCTATGTGTAGCTTATTTTACTCTGTTTTATTTAATATATCTTTGTTCTATTACTCAGTGAATTATTTTTTGTTTACTTACTGCTAATTTTTGTATCGTTTGATTAAATTATTCTAATTGCATTAATATTTATAATTAATACTATTTTGCATTCGTTGCATTGTGATTGTCAATCTGAGGTCATTCTCTTTATCTGATTGACGTCATATAATTCAAAGAATGTTCTTATACTAATAGAGCATTGTTATTTTCATTGCAGCACATCATCAGGTTCTGGCCTTTCAGATATAGCGAGTACATTGAAGCACAGACAATCCCGTTTAGAACACCAAATTCAACATGCAAGACGTGCTCGACATAAAAAAATTAGACAAAAACGAGGTAAAATAAACTCTAAGTACCTTATTAATTGCTCTTCTTGAGTAAATGTTTTGAAAGGATTATGAAATATGTGCACATCACGAAAGCTGTTCACCATTTCTCAATTCATCATCCATCAACCATATTCCAAACAATTCAAGTAATATAATAAAGAAGCAAAGGTTATAAGATTGTTATTTTGAGGTATTTTCAGAAACTACTGTATTGATTTTAAAAATTCTTTCACTTGTGGATAGGTAATACCCTGCTTTCTAATATAAGTTAAATTTTACCCTATTATGTATGATGGCGTTACTGTAAAAGGAGATGAAATTATAAAGGTCAGACAAAATCATCTATATTATAAAAGAAGATTCGTGGTCCATAGTAAGTTTGCAGACCTTTTTAAAGGCAACTTAAGGGTAAGGTCAAAAATCTCAGAAATCAACTCTTTGTGGTGCAATTTTACATGTCACATTGTCTGAAAAAACAGCTCCTGTAGTGTAAATCAAAATAATCTTTCGGTTATGTCATCTAAAAATTGACATTCTACTTGCAGTCGTTAGTGAACGTTTTTTGGCATTAACAATAAATAAATCCCAGCAATAAACTTTTAGAATGTTGGAATCGATCAGAGTGTTTTACTCATGGGCATATATGTCAAAAATGTAAAAAATAATATGTAAGTTTGAAGTAGAAAATATTTAAGACAATGGATAATAATCACAACTAAACAATTCTGGTTTCAATGATGTATCTTAAAAGAAGCATATTCTTATATATGCGGGCATTGCGAGTCATTAGAATTACAGATTTATTGAACTTTTCTGAGATACACAGTCACAAGATGTGCTTCCCGAAACTACACGACACAAAAAAGTTTTTCATAATATTGCACACTGGTTAATGTCATAATTACAAAAGCCAAATATATTGCAAATCGTTTTACAGCTTTATTCCTTTTACAACTCTAAGGCCACTTTTGCAATAAAACAGTGTTCACATGTAAGGGAATTTTCACAACCAGATATTAGGTAATTAAACCACTTGTTTATTGAGAATGTTTTTGTTCAGTTCTATACTGTTTAACGAAACATTAGGTCATAGTGCTTGTGGTTGCTGTGGGGCCCACACGTTCATTATAAATAGGCGGCAATAGTTTTATCAAGTCACCCGTGGCCAGTTTCAAGTTTGTTCAATTACATTTTATTTTGTATGCAATTGTTTTACCTATCAGGGTTAACTTTTAAATGTATTATATAAAACTACTAGTGATTTTAATAAATCTCGAGAAATACATTTATTTGATCAACAAATTTCAGTAAATTCCACTTTAACCTGACAATATTTTAGGAAAATTGTTTAATGGCTCTGGTCATTTAAATTGTATAGATACTATTGCTATACAGGCAGTCCTCGTACTTACGGCATGTTAGGTTCTCGAAATACGCGACGTAAATCGAAACGACGTAAGTCGAGACATATTTTTTCATATGTTTACATGTAAAACTCAAGGGTTAGGATCCACACGGACTCAAAATTAAAAAAAACTGCATTTATAACAAAGGATGTACATACTTTATTATTAAAAGTAAGTTCTTAAAATAATTATATATGTACTTATGAAATTGCTAGTTATATTTCGTATTTGTGTGTTATTAATTTTAATAATAATGATAAAACTTTAATAATCAAAATATGTAATGAGAAATAATAAATTAAACTTTTGGCTTAAAGAAACTATCAATTCTAGATTGCTTCGCTTCTTTCTTCTTGCTGTCATACAGGTCTTGGTAACACTGATAGGCTGCACAAATTTTGTTATTAACATTAAAACTTCACTCAAAATTAGGATCATTTTCTTCAAAAATTTTCATGGCAATCTCCAAATTTACAAAGGCTACGGAAAGTTTTTTTAGTGTAAGTAATTTTTCAGAGTTACTAATAGAAGAATCTATTCCTTGTGACTCGATTGCTTCCTCTTGTACTTGTGCCTCCAATTCAATAAGATCTTCATCAGTCAGTTCTTGCGACTGTGAGCATAACAGATCATCAGCAGTAACTGCAATGTCAGGCAAACGGTTAGCCAAATGAACAATGTCAGTTGAACTCATCGATATTTGGTTGATCTGTAGATGAAGAACTTTCAGATGGCTTAAAAAATGTGAGCATAAATTTTTCCAAACTCCTTTTAAATTGTTGGGTGTCACCTCATCCCATGAAGCAGCAATATTTTTTAGTTGCCTCACGTTAAAAATTAGTTTAGGCGAATAGTCTCCACTTTCGATAATTTCCTTTAATATTCCAGGAAAACTCTGCGCAGCCACATGATCGGCACTAGCAGCTTCTCCTTGCACTCGAATGTTATGTAACGAATATCTCGTTTTAAAGCGCATGAACCATCCGCGACTGGCAGAAAAAGATTTTGTTTCTTCACTATTATTCTTGCCACGTTTATTTTGCAGTGTGTTGATGATACTCAGCGCCTTATTTTGAATAATAGCCAAACTTAGAGGAACCCGTCGCTGAGTTTGATTTTGAATTCAAGTGTACAAGAGCTTTTCCATTTCACAAATTAAAGCATTCCTTTTTCGTATAATAGTGCTGTTTAAAGAGACGGAAGGTAGAGCTGTTAGGAGTTTTTCTTTATCTTTCAATATTGTTTGTACGGTCGTGCGTGATAAATTAAGTTCTCGTCCAATAGATAAAGTCGAACAACCGCAATCTTTGAGTTTTAAAAACTTAGACTTAACCTCCATTGTAATTGTCTTTCTTACTCTCTTCTTCACTTTTACTGTCTTGTTTAGGTGGCATAGTTAGATTAAAATTCACTTAAATATGTATGTAAAAACAAAAACTGTCAAAGATGCAAAAAAACTAATGTATTACGTCTTGATTGTCCGTTGTCCCTGAACTAACTAAACAAAATCAGCAGCATGCCGGCCCCACGTACATTGACCTCGCAACAAGTGAATTTTCCTATGCCGGAAATCGAAACAATTGACGTATGCTTGAGGAATAGTGTCAAAACATTGTTCGACGTAACTTGAAACGATGTAAATCGAAACGACGTAAGTCGAGGATTGCCTGTACTAAAAAGATTTACTATACTGTAGTACATTCATTAAATTATAGACATAGAAGTATGTGTAGACATACACAACTATCTTTGATTGAGACTCTAACTAAATCATTTAAGTAAAGTCTGTATTTAATAAATTGTATCAGAAATTGAAATATTAAATCTTCAGCAATAACTCACAGACTGCTGAGATCTACTTTTCAGCTATTTTATAGTTTTTTATATAACCTTCAAAATATAGAAATATTATGTACGCAGTTGGGACCACGGATAGTCTTTTAGTTTCGGCCGGAGTGAGTCCCGATAGTGACTCCACAGACAGCTCGAGGACCAACAGGACAGTGATGCCGAGTGCGCCCACTGCTCCAGCTACACCGTCTTCTTATCTGTCAATGCCTTCACTCAAGTCTTTCCCAAGGTAATTTATGTTTGTGATTACGCAAATGTGGTTTAAGACGCCATAAATAAAAGTCATGAAATTGGTAAACCCTGACCGATAACTTGGTGAAGTAATATCCTTTGCTTTTCTAATTGCATCCGGAAACCTATTAAAGTATACTTAATAGATATAAATAGTATTTTAATACCAGACTATCCGGTGATACCATGTTGGTGTTAGATGAAAACTATTGGACGAATGCTAGTGACATCACAACAATAAAAAATTGCACTTTACATAAATATGTTAATTTACAAACATCCTCAAAATTTTGCATAAATAGGTTGCAAGATTAAAAACTATTAATGTATGAATCTTACTAAGGAAGATTAATACTTGTATGTGATAAACCTGAAGTAAATGTGCAGTCTAGTCTGAATAATTTAATTCTTACTTTTCTCTGTATTCCAGGCATTAGTAATTTCTGATATATGATAAAAAATTATTTAACTGATTCTAGAGGAAACGCAGTGGAACCCCTGAGCCGCGTTCTTGAGCCAATATCAGTTAGACATTTAGATGTGGACTCTCCCATCCACACTGCCAAATCAGAAACCAAGTCGAAACGGCCCAAGTCTAACTACCGCCGTGATCAGGTTACCCCAACCGAACGAGCCACTCCCACACCTGTAGCGCCACAACGCAAACAGATGTCCTCACAGTTAGTGAGAATGGGAAGCATGGATAAAGATCCAGGTGTTATCGGACCACTCGTGTGGGATCTGCACTGTCAGCGTATTAAAGATCGTAAGTATTAAAATACAAGTGTGTGAAAAATATAAATGGATAATGGATATGCTTTTCTAAAACATATGTCGCCATATTTATCAAAATTTTGTAGATATTTAGAGTATATTTTCCTAGGCAATCGCAATATTCAAAACGTTCATTGTATTTTTCCACTTAGCGACGGTGGTGGTTGAAGTTGTGACCAAAATGTCATTGGTAATGTCATTGTTCACAACCATTTCAAGCCTATGCCGACTCATGTATTTAAGTAGGTCGTTGCTATCGTTCATCTGTCAAATTGACTGTGACTCGTTGGTATATGAAGTTTATGTAAGTAAATTATATCATCTTTGAAGATTGAACATGATGCTGTCGTGATTAATCTTCGAAGATGATATAATGCATTATGGTAGCTGCATAAAGGAATTCTGATGGTTATATCCTACAGTAAATGATAAAGTACTTAATAATAAAACATTAAATAGAAGTAAATGAACCCAGAAGATGAATGTACACCAGAAGATGCAAAACATGCAAACAATCGTCTAATTCTTATAGAAATTAAGTTACAGTTTTACAATTACTGTAGGTGTAAATTATTGTGTAATGATTAATATACATAATAAACAAATGCAATGAGGTAAGCTGTTTATTTTGTTCAATACCCGCCATTTCCTTATAGTTATGAATAAGCATTGTTCATAACCCGTTCCACTCGGACTAACAGTTGCAATGCTGATAAGTTAGTGGAATGTGTATGATTACAGTCGTTGGCGCAAGCGTTGCGGACGGCTAGTGGAATGTAGCCATAGAAACTAGAGTGTAATATAAAAATTAAAATATGTGAAAAAGTAACATATTAAGTATAACATTTTTTGCATAAATATAAAATGGAGATTTCAAAATTTTTTGTTCATTATAATAGAATAAAATTTTAATTGCATTTATGACTTAATACAGACAAAATTATTTAGAGAAAAAAAAAGAAAAAGGTTTAAGATTAGATTTGAAGTAGAGACCAGTAACGCACTTGTCTGACACGTTACTGAGTCGGGCTCATGGTCCCTTGACAGTAGCCAAAAGATTTTACTGCTAACTGCTAAGAAAACTTTGGGCTGAATCTTTTCAAAATTGGCTGGGTAGTAGGTCTTAATACACTCACGTGTGCACATGTTAAATGTACATTATCTCCAATAAAAGCTAGTCTCAAGTCAAAATTCCTGACCATACCTTCATCTCGTATTTTACTAAACTTCACTGGTTATTAACAAGATCAGCTTAGGAAAAGCATATTTTTCTTCTATGTTAGGGTTATATCTTTTGTTTCACATTAGTGTTTTACATTTTTTTATGTTATGAGCAAATTAAAAAGAAATTTAACCATAAATACAACTTTTTTAATTCATCTACAGATTAAAAGTTAGAAATAAACAAAAAAAGTTTCAAAGAAACAATGTAATTTTTTATATTTTTGAAAATTGGATAAAGTATCGGAGGCACGGTTTTTATTCATTTGATAAGGTATGTTGTTCCGATGTGTTCTTATTACTGTTTGCATTCGTTTTTTAATGACCTATTAAATCTTTTTCTTTTCTGGATTTCTGATCTACTTCATTTTTTTTATTTCTCCATTTTTTCCATATAGCACTTTCTAGCTTATAATTGTCATTGTAAGATTACGAGATCGAACTTTTTTAACATGTCTTTTAGGTTTCTATTAAGGTTGGAACCTCCATCTAGCAGCTGCATTATCTGTATCCAAGTATGGCATCATAATTTTGGCCAATCCAATTTTGCTTTGTCAAGCATTAATTGGATATTTTCAGCAATATAATCGGCATTGGCATGACATTTCCATATAACTAACATATGGCTCTAAGATATCTGCCAAGTAATGTAAGGCCATTAAACTACCTCTCCGTACGAACACCTGGTCTGCACAAAGAGATCTTAACACTGAATATTAAGGAACCTTGTCCATGACTTAAAGTTTCCTCATTGCTACCTTAGGTATACATCTCACCTGGCTTTTACATTACGAGCTGACATCTCTCTCTGTGCCATGTGACATCATTTGACCTTTATCAGCAAAAACGGCTTCCCATTATGCTACACTCTAATTAACAACTTCTCTTGTAAACTGTAGCAATATGGTTTGCATACTGTCTTGTTGGCATTTAATTCCATCCTGGTGTCTGTGCGTTCTGGAATTCCGCTCCTGAAGTCTTCTTTTACCTATATTATCGCTAATAGCCACTTAAAGTTTTTCACAGAGACCCCATTACAGGGCGACACCCGAAAAACAATGGATGCGAAGTCAACACGATGCCCGAACTAAATTTTCTTTGATAGAGACCGGTCTCAAAAAATAGTTTAAAACTCGGCAGACAGCTGAACGGCTAAGAGCCAGTCATCTCGTTACGTCGACTTTGCCACAGTTGAATTAGAGCCATGACTTGTGTAGTTTTATCTTTGGTAGTACTCATACTTTCACAATAAAATTAATAAAAATGGAGCTACACCAAACAGACAATGATAAGCAATGACTTTTCTAAGACAAACATTATTTGCTAGTAAGAAGTGTACTTAAACTGCACCCCACCACCACCATAGAAAAACACTCTAAATTGTTTTTCATAATGAAGTTTCAGAAATAACATCAAGCCGTGTTATGTATTGAAATTAAAATGTTCAAAGTTTTGTTTAAAATCAAAAATCGTTCTACAGGTGGGAAATATAAAATATTTTTCAATATCAATGATTTTTGTGTAAAATATAACTCGGGCCAATTTTTCTGCTGGTAAGGTATTTTCAATTATTGGTTGGTGTAACACTGTGATTTAATTTCTCTCCACCAAGTTAAAGAACTTATACAGGTAATTCGCTGTTTCACTTATTAAAGCATGTTGCTAAAGCTTAACTCAATCTTTCAATGTTGCAATGAGGTATCAATAAGTGAATAACCAAGGTTAAGTGATAAGTCAAGGCAATGGGTAGATGTGGATAACCACTTTTAAGGAAACTTTTTTCATTAATATAAACATACTAGTATATATTAGTACGAACCACATAAAACTCGATGTGAACATGATTTCAATACACATAGTAAAATACTAATATTGTTTCATTTCTCAGATCCAAAACAAAAAACCATTGAAGAAATGAAGAAGGAAGAAACTGCTAAGAAGGAAATAGTTCAATGCATATCAGGGCAAGGCAACGTACAAAACATATCACGAATGAGACAGCGTTTCAATGAACTTGTAGACGATGCATTCAGTTTATTTGGTAGCCCAGGTTCAAGTCCCAAATCAAGAAATCACTCAAACGATACTTACAACATTCCTGAAGAGCGAGTTCACAAGGACAAAATACAAAGAGAAGATACTTCTTATGATAACCAAGGTACTGTGTAGTATGTGGCGTGTACAAAATATAAACCAATTTATTCCCTTTTTTATAAAAGATTCATTAATATGAGGAATGCGAAGCTAAAAATCACAACCTGCAACTCTTCAAAGTTATTACTGCAAAGACAAAATACCAAACGTCCGTGTGAGAAATTATGTGAATGATTCAATTTGTCTGTATGACAAATTCTATATATCTTATATAGAGTGGTTTGAAACTACTTTCTGACTGATAGCCAATTTTCTCTATGTTAAAGTGTAGATGGCCATATGTAATTTAAATGACATGGTAGAAAAGTCATTTACAAAATTCTTAAAAACAAGAGATAAATTGTGTTGGAGACGCGCATGTTTGATTTATAACGTCACAAATGTTTTTCATTTATATTTAATTTAGTACGGGTTTAAAGTTGATTAAACAGAATCATATGATGGGTATTATAAACATTTTTATAGTTTTTGTAGATTTTTATAGATAATTGCCATTTCTAAACAAATTACTGGCCACTTTTAATGTTTTTTCACTCTACTTTTCCATTCTTGTTCCTTATAGATGACAATAAAAACATTAAATTTAACCAAAAATATTATTTTATTTATCACTATATTATATTTATGAACACTTAGATTTATTATTTAAAATTGGAATATCACTTAGTTTAATAATACATGCTTGCCATGAAGACTAATTGAAACTTAATAAGTAAATAAAAAAAATAATAAATTACAAACTTGAATATTTCCATTCCCCGAGAGTCTTGTAAGTTCCGAAAGTCTTAGGATCCTTGAAGTGAATCAAATAAAAAATGTTTAAAATCATTTTCAAAACTTACATGTCCAAGATGAGATATAGATGATAATGGAATCGTTTAAGAAATGGTTACTAACTTAAATTTTACTTTATTGAAGTGACAAAAAATTATATTTTTATTAGGTTTTATTGTCAATCATTAATTCGATTCTTACTATGAATCATTATTTTGGTCTGTTATTTGTTCAATTCTGCCAGCAGCTTTTTTTATTGATATAGATGTTGTCATCGTAGCATGTTGGGTTTATTATAAGATATACGGTTTTTGCCGGTGCGCCGCACCGCGGAGACCCGAAGTTGATTCCCGGGTTTGATTACTGGTGTTCTGATGGGCTTTAAGTGATTGCTCTCATTGCTATAAGTCCACCATTTATATCAATTGGACTTAATCCTTAGGTCTATTAGTAACATTTAATATGAATGGTTTAGATCTACCACTATGTTATATTTACCAATATTAATAAGTAGATCTAAAGTATTGATGTTATTAGTTTGAAACATTTCTGCTTTGGAATATTATTGGCCGTTATGTAAACTCGACAGAACCATAGGCTCTATGACAGAACTATAGGACAATAAACAAATAATTCTGTTTCAAAAAGTATAGGTTTGTTTAAAAATTGTTAAAAAAAGTGAAACTTAGCTAAATTGTTAAAATATAAGGCATCTTGATAGTGATTGTTTTTCAACAGGTTATGTTTCATTAGAACAAGACAATGAGCCCAACTTAATACAAGCCCGCAATGATAATGTCATGTTGCCTGGATCGCCACATTCCGCTTTGGCTACTGTTAGAGGGTGGACACCTACATCCAGGTATAGCATGTTTCATACTTGATTAAAATTTTATTACACTCATAATAAGTAGTAAGACATAACAAGATAAAAACATTTTTTTATGTAAATTCAACTGAATTTAAATCGATCTAATTGTCAAAAAATCATGCAATCTAACAGGCCCAACACATCAGTCACTTTTAGTCAAACAATATCAGCAGAAGGAGGTCGACCGAGGACGTCACTCCCCAGGCAGCCGGCCTTGAAAGAAGCACGGGAGCCACCTGTCAGAGCATGGGATGCACCCACACAACAGGTTTTTCTTTACACCTAACTTTATTTCTATTGAATAATTAAAATGGTTGTCAGTTTCATTTATTTTTATATTTTCAGTTTATCAATGAAATCGTCCATTGATATATAATCAACAATACTCTAATTGACAATAAGTAATTTAGTATTGAGTAGTATTGAGATATGGTTTTTATTTCTATTCTTGTAGAAAACTCCAAATTTACCTTAAAATATAAGAAATAGAGATAATACCAACATGGAGGAGGCAGAGATTAAAGTAACAATTTTTGTGCTGATATCTTGGTTGGCTTACAATTAGAAAAGTAATTATCTAATGAATATATACTCTTTGTTTTTGTCTTATTTATCATATGGTCGAAATTCGACTGTATTCATTAAATTTTTAACTTTGAATGTTATTGAAGTTCTTTTGTCAAAGAGTTCAACTCTGTGTGATTGTTTGACCAAAGACTATGTGTTTGTGTTTGACAAAGTGCATGTGTTTGACATTGACAGTATGAATGTAAACAATGAATCTTTTAATGCATTTGTGACATATAATATGTAACACATATTATATACAAATTTTATCTTTCTGCACTCTTTATCTAATCTCAAAATATTTTGGTCAGGCGCATTACATTTTTCTCGTTGCACGAACGTCGATCATTTTCAGATTTATTAGAATCAATACATTTATATGAATAATTTGAGTGATTCGAACACCATTATAACTTACCAGACATTTATTTGAGTTTATAATCTAGAGTCTATAATGTCTGTTTTCAAGTTATTTGATTTTTTATTCAGTTATTCGGTAATTTGAAAGTTTACAAAATGTAATAATATTACTGAACGCATCCTATCTAATTTACTAAGCACACCATCTAAACCATGCATAAACTACTCCGATGCTAAAGTCAAGCGGCCATAAATTAATGTCGACTTTGTCCGGTTGGGGGAATCCCCGGATGATGTATAAACTTTCAGTCGGACAGAAGTAACATGATTTAATTTCGTTTAATATAATTTGGGTAAGATTAACAAAAGTTTTGATTTGTTCCTTTAAATATTATTTCATTATGTCGAAAAGAACATATCTAAGTGGTTCACAAAAGAGAAAAAAAGTTATAGGTCAAAAAGAAATCACGGAAAAACTTCCTAAGCTTACTTCATTTTTTACGGTGGAAAAAACATTGGAGAATTCTTCATCATCATAACCTCAAGACAAAAATATCTCTGAATATCACCAGGAAAAAGAGGTTATTACGTGTGACGAAAATGACAAACACACATTTAATGCTGAAACCTCGACTTCAAGCAACTGTGAGTTACTGCAAGCAACTGTGACGACATTTTAACGGAAGAAGTCCATAATACTTGGATTCGAAAAGGGCCAGAGTTTTCCAAAATAAACATTGCGACTTCTCCGAAACTTCTACAAGTTTTCCAGATTCAAGTGGTAAAACAAAAACTAGATACTTGACAAAAAATATTTTTACCTGTAAATTGACGAATGGTGAGTCTTTGGACAGAAAATGACTCCATTATTCCCCAGTAAAGAAATCTGTGTACTGTTCTTGCTGCCGTCTATTTAATACTACTATTGGTACTGGACATAATTTGAGTTCTCCAAATGGATATAAGGATTGGAAGCATATAAGTAACTTATTGATGGAGCATGAGAACAGTTTGCAACACAGGCAATCTATAAAGAATTATGTTACAGGAATTAAAACTACTGGACGAATTGATAGTGAGTTGCTGTCCCGATATCATACAGAAATTAGCTATTGGAAAAATGTCCTTAGGAGGATTGTTGCGATAGTGAAATTTTTAGCTTCAAGAGGGCTTGCTTTTCCTGGTCAAAGAACTTAAATCAGCAAATACTACTCTATTAGCGTAGATTCTACGCCGGATCTGTCCCACTTTGATCGGCTCACTTCCATCGTTAGATACGTAAAAGACGGACAGCCTATTGAGAGATTTTTGGAATTTTTGCCTATGGATGGACATAATACACAATATATAGCAGATACCATTTTAAACTTTTTTGAAAACTTTGAGATCCCCATAAAAGATTGCCGCAGGCAGAGCTACAACAATACTTCAAATATGTCTGGAAAGTACTCTGGTGTCCGGTCTAGAATAAAAGAAATATGCGAATATGCAATTTACGTTTCATGTGCGGCACATTCGCTAAATTTAGTGGGTGTTCAAGCTGTTGAGTGTATTACTGAAGCAGTAGCATTCTTTTAATTTGTACAAAAATTGTACAATTTTTTCTCAGCTTCGACCAAACGATGGAAAATTTTGACAGAGCATTTAGGTGTAAATAGAGTCCTGAAATCTCTTTCGGAAACCAAATGGTCCGCACATGCCAGTGCTATTAATGCTTTGCGAAATGGTTATTTAAATATTTCCGAAGCATTGTCCTTCATCGCAAGTGACATCAATCAACCAGGAGACATTAGAAACGAAGCCCAAAGCCTAGCAAAAAAAATGGAAAAATTTGAGACTGCTCTTCTAACGGAAATATGGAATGATATTTTGGGAATTATGAATAAAACAAGTCTAAGTTTACAGAATAGCACTATGACTATGGACGTTGTAACAAAACTTTATGAATCTCTGATCAGTTATGTCAATAATACACGTAATAATTCTGATCAGTATGAAACGGCTGCTAAAGAAAAAAATCCAGATTCTGATTACAAAGATAAATTTGAAAGAAAAATAATTCACAGCTCACGCCTCACTTTTTTTGAAGGATCATCAGAGACTCTCCATTTGAGATGCAATGAAAAGTTTCATGTAGATACTTTCATTCCCATAATTGACACATTAATTATACATTTAAAAAAACGTTCGGCAGCATACCAAGAAATTGATAATCGATTCAGTTTTCTTTGTCAATTAAGAACAATCGAATCTGACGAATTGACCAAAGAATGCAACGAATTTGCAGAATTTTATCATGAAGACATTAATGCAAATGAGCTCAAAACGGAATGTTTTCATTTAAGCCAATATTTAAAAAATATAGCAAAGCAATCAGCGGATTTAAATATCTCAGTCTTACATAACTTAATAAAGTCTGATAAATTAAAAGAAAGTTTTCCAAACGTTGAAGTTGCTACAAGAATATTCCTTTGCCTAATGGTTACCAATTGTAGTGGAGAGCGTTCATTTTCGCAGCTTAAGAGAAGAAAAAATGAATTGTGAACAACAATGTTACAAGAACGACTAAGTAATTTGTCAATTATCAGCATAGGAGATTTTGCTCAACAGCAATCTCGAAAGAAACTATTATCGTAATCATAATAAAAAAAACAGCAGCATACTAATGTCATTAATGACATATTGTATTATAATAATATATTTGATTACCCATAATAAAGCAGATCATAGTGAAAAAAATTTGTATAGTTTGCTTTCTTTACATTCCAAAAGGGCCCTAAATCCTTGTGTGCACAAGGGCCCCAGCATAGTCTAAGACGGCCCTGCTTCTTGGGAGGAACTTTTTAAACTTAATATTTTCTGTGTCTGGCTGCGCAGTCTTTTTTACTGTTTTAGCTTTCTTTCCTTTTAAATTTCCAATTTGTTTAGGGAATTATCTCTGAATTATAATTACTTATATCGCCAAAATTTTATGCTAGTCAATAATAAAACACACACCTGTGGGATATGCAGTTACAAGAATGTGACGAAATAAAGATCAGGCTGTATAGGTTTTGCATCAGAAATTAAGGAAGTCAGATATTGGTTAGTTTGCTAGAAAGCCATGGACTATTCTTGATGAACTTGTTTTACACAAAAAACTTCAGGAAAAGTGGGCCCTGTGGAGCCCCGATAGCACATATTTGTTGATGTCGCAGTGATCAACAGGTTCAACAGCAATAGGTACAAAGCACCTTAAATATTGATTATCAGCTTGAGCTGAGCTATCTGATGCCGTATCTAAACAAATCTCCATAAATCTATACAAGACCCTGAAGAGTTCCAATTTCAACAATGAAATTGCTTCAGTGCCCTTGCAACTATGAAAGAGGTTGATTAAAAATTTGGTGAAGACTATAAGACAAGTAGACAACAGATCATTTTCAACCACAGTGGGGAAGTATCGAAACTAAAATCTCATATAACATTATGGATCTTATGAGACCTGCATTATTAGAATATTCTGCCCTTAATAAACTTGTGAAGAAGCGAATATGTGTTGAAAGTATTTGCACAACAGCTCGGATGGGTGCAATTTACGAAGCTGAGGATATTAGTGCTCAGAACTTTTACCTTCATCAGACCGTGGACGCTTGCGGATATCGAGTAGTATTATAGAAAACTGTTTTCTTCATAAGCAACAAAACCTGCTGTTGATCCGCAAATGAAATAAGCCCGCCATTACACCGATGACATCACTGATATCAGCATAAGTGATCTTAGGATTGTTCTCAAACGATTTAAGAACTGAAAGTAGGAGTGGCTATAAATTGCAATGGCATTGTACTGGGCAGAATAGTGCCCAAGTCATGGTTGAAGTGTATGATTATATTATTTCTAAAAAACAGAAAACTTTTCTTCATTTCTTCATTTTCTTCATTCTTCAAGAACTATCGACCAATTTCAGTTTTAAGCCACATTTACAAATTGTCCTCGAGAGTTATTATGGACTTTCTCGCTCGAAGATTTGATGATTTCCAGTCCTCAGAGCGGGGTGAGTTTCGACAAGGCTACATTACCATAGGTTATATATACACCTTGCTGCAGGTCATATAGAAGATCAGAGAGTATAGACCGCCGCCCTGAATTATTTTTGTGGATTATGAGAAAGCCTTCAACGCTTTCGAATCTTTAGCTGTCCTGGATGCTCTGCAGTGATGCAAAATCGTTTGGTGATATTGAAGTACTTTATTAATGTCTCTGAAATGACCAAGTACAGAATCAGAAGACATGACCTAATTAAATGGGCCAAAGAGTGATGCAGGGAAATGTTATATTTCCGAACCTGTTCACAGAGCATTGGAAGATGATTCCAAGACCTTGGACAGGAAAGGATGAGGCATTGATGTAATGGTGAGTACATTTCACATCTGATATTTGCTAGCGATATAGTAATTCTGGCGAACACGCTGCAGTAGCAGATAGAAATACCGAGTGGCTTAGACGATTCTTCCAGACGAGGGAGCCTCAGTATGAATTTGAACAAGATTGAACTCATCTTCAACTAGTTGAACTACTGATAAATGTCGGTAATGTTGGCATCAAAAGTCTTTCAAGAATATATTTATTTGGGACAAATACTTACGTAACTAACGTAGAAACAACTTCGACAAAGAAGCTGATAGAAAAATTTGACTTGGGAAATTGCGTCAAATCTTTATATCACTGACTTTCCAGTCATTAAAGATGTAAATCTATAAATAGTGCATCCAGCAATGTATGGCTTATAGATACTCACAGTCAACATGAATCTTTAATTAAATGTTGTTCAGTAAGAGAAGAAGCAAAAATCCATGTAGTAGACGAGTTCTTGAGTGCTGATTATGAACATTGTAGTGCACTGTGGAAATTTTCCCAGCCACATGCACTCATGACCTAAAAAAAGTCGGCGGGAAGCGACTGGATAAAAAAGGTCGATGACCATATGTGGTGGTACGCCTTAGGAAAGTCTTCTGTCCAGTAGTGGGTAGATAAAGCTGATAATGAAAATAACGACGACCAGGTTTATACAAGTAACAGCTCATTTATTACTTTCATCTAACATTAACTTTAATATTGATCTCCTACTGAAATGAATGACTCAAAAATGTCTAAAAACAAAGCATTGTAAAATGTTAATCCCAAAAACTATATCATAAAATTAACCGTAATTAATATTTTATATGTTATTCAACATGTATAATACTTTGACACTTTTAACATTCAATGAAATAAATTTATGCTAAACTTGTGTGATTTTTTTTTAAATTTTATATTATTATTGTTATCTCTTGCTAAGACCATTCAACAATATTTGGAAGGATCACTTCACAACTTAGCCGACTTTATGTTTAGTTAATTGTATCATTTTCAGATATTTCTGTAACTCATTAGTTCCAGTCAAACTGATTTTGATGGTTAGCAATTCTGTCTTTGTATTTTAGTATTCCTTTTTCCTTTTCAGATATTTCTGTATCTCATTAGTTACGATCAAACTGATTTTGATGGTTAGCAATTCTATCTTTGTATTTTAGCATTCCTTTTTCTTTTTCAGATATTTCTATACCTCATTAGTTCCGATTAAACTGATTTTCATTTCTTGCCTTATGGTTGGAATGTTTGAGTTAGGGTGCTAATCATATAATCTTTGTTTTTTTACAACATTTTTGCAGGTTGTGACTGGCAATGAGATAAAAAGTTTGTTGTTATTTAAAAAGAATAATTGTTTTTTACTTAAAAAAATGTCATCAAGTAATAAATAATTTCGTTTCAAATAAATAGTGAAAAGTCATTTTTAAACAGTAAGACATTGTTTCCAGATGTACCGAGAGCTATAGAGGTCATTGGTGACCCCGACATGATCGTTCTGATCTTTGATTAATTTCAACGAGCAATATTTTCTTATAAACTGCAACAACATTTGTACCGGTAAAAAATGGCAAATAACAATAAGAAAGAAAACTAGTCAGATTGTACTAATTCTTCGGAAACTATGAAGGTGAGCGTAAAAATTCCATTGTCTGGACTGATAAGCCTGAAATTTGATTCTACTCAATATAGACCCAATTTAAGATTAATGGAATCGTTGATAAAGATACCAAGTTTAACTATATTGTCTTACAAATGTAACCTAAATATTTAGACACTATTTGGGATACAATAACAGATAAAATCGAAAATAAATACTCATTTGCAAAAGAGCGCCTATTAAATGTATTCAAAGAAAGCGAAATTAAATGTATTATGTTGAAATTAAAAATGAATCGCCTTTTTAACGGCCTTGAAATTGGGGACATGAAACCAAGCCAACTATTGCAAAAAATGAAGTCCTTGGCGACAAATGATATTTCTGAGATAGTGTTAAAAACATTATGGATGGAAAAATTGTCACACCATATTAAACATATATTAATTGTTAGTGATGAAGGTATTGATAAATTAGCTATTATGGCTGATAAAATTTTTGACATTCACAAACTGAATGTCAAAAATTTTATCAGCCATAATACATTCACAAACTGAATTATATGAGGCTAATTCAACTAAAGTTAAGAATTCGAGCACGTCCCTAAATAGCATTTCACAATTACTGAAGTAGATATCTTCGTTAGAACAGCGTATTGAGGAGCTCTATTTCCATCACCAGCCACAGGAAAGAAGTCGTAGAACAGGAAAAACTAACAGATAATTTTCTAGAATCCAAAACAAAAGTCGGAGGCGTTTTAACCCAGATGGTAAACTGTGTTATTACTACTTTACTTTTGGATCAAGGTGCTTTCTGTAAGCCATGTAAGCCACCAGTGAATGTAAGAACCAGGAAATCTTGCCAGCACAGCGGCTGGTTCTGCTGGAAATTTAAAAAATTACTGCAAATTCAATACTAGGCTATTTGTAATTTCCAAAAAAACTGGGATAAAAGTCTTGATTGATAGTGGTGCAGATGTAAGTCTAATTCCAGCTACGTGTAATGATAAAGTAAGTAGCGACTTTAAACCGTATGGTGCAAATAGTACTGAAATCCCATGTTTAGGACACAAAATTTTAACTCTCAATTTGGGACTTTACTATGATTTTCAAAGACCATTGATCATAGCCAAATTAAGTAAGGACATTGTGGGTGCAGATTTTTTTAACTGGTTTAATTTATAATAATAATAATAATAGCCTTTCTATTTCCAAATATTTATAACCAGTAGATACTATAGAATATCATGCAGTTCGGCGTGCCTCCTAGCATAGACTTCCTCCAACTGTCTCCATTGGGTTCTATCATTTGCAACCCTTGTCCAGTAGGGCCCCAAAGTAAGGCGAATGTTGTCTTGCCATCTTCTGGTTGGATGACCTGATCTTCTGCTGCCGTCTCTTGGGTGCCAGAAGTAACCTGCTTGCTCCATTTATTTGTTTTGCAGTGTTACATATGTCCTATCCAGTTCCACTTTTGGCGGTCAATACGAGCAAGTATGTTGGTTATTTTAGTTTTGTTTCTAATATCTATATTTTTAATCTTATCTTTTAGTTTTACTCCCAACATACTCCTTTCCATTGCTCGTTGGCACCTGGCAAGTTTTTCTCTATGCAATTCAGTGAGGGACCAGGCTCGCATCCATGTGTTAAACATGGAAGGATACATGTGTTGAATGTTTAATTTAATGATTGATATTAAAAACAAAAAAAATAATTCCTGGTTGTTACACCATTTGACAATTTTACCAAATTGAGCATTATTGGTGAAATTACATCATTTCCGAAGACTCAAATGTAAGCACCTTAAACAAAACTAGTAAATTTTCTGATATTTTTTCGAAAATAACAACACCTGTTTTACTAATTACTAAAACAAAACACAATGTTTAGCATTGTATAACTACTAATAGCAAATCGATTTATTAAAAAGCAAGACAATTAGATTATTACTAAAAGATGAGAAATGGCGAAACAAGAATTCAACTTTATGCTTGAAAACAATATTATAAGACCATCAAATTCACCATGAGCTAGCCTCCTTTATTTAGTCACAAAAGCAGATGGCACTCAGAGACCATGCGGAGATTATCGCCGCTTGAATGACACCACATTACCAGATCGCTACCCCTTAAGCAGAATTGAAGACTTCCATCATACTTTGAAAGGCAAAAACATATGTTCTAAAATTGATTTACCTAAAGCATACTACCAAATTCTGATAGCAGAAGAAGGTAAACAAAAAATAGTAATAACACCATCCGCACTTTTTGGCTTAGGAAATGTTCTTACCTTTCAACGATTCATTAATGAAGTTTTCAGTGGACTAGAATTTATTTTTCCTTATTTGAATGACATCCTAATATCGTCAGAAACTGAGGAACAGCATAAAAAATATCTTATGGAAGCATTTAATAGAATTCAACAATATGGTCTACGTATCGAAATCAGTAATGAGAGTGAATAAATTGAAATTTTTAGGATATTTGATAACACCAAATGGCTCAAAACCTCTCCCAGAAAAAGTACAAGTAATACAAAATTATAAACTTTCTGAAACTTTTCATGAACGTCGTAAATTTTTAAGACTTGTTAACTTTTATAGACAATATTTAAAAGATGTAGCTAATACTCAGGCACCCTTAAATTAATATTTGAAAGATTTAACGAGAAAAGATAGAAGGAATATTCCATGGACATAAGAAGCAATGCAGTCCTCAAAAGACTTAAGGATTCAAAATGCAAACATGATTTAGCCAATGTTGCTTTATTAACCTTTCCTAATCTAGATCTACCACTAGCTTTATGTACAGATGCCTCTGAATTCGCAATAGGATCTGTTCTATAGCAATATGAAGACGGAGAATGGAAACTTATAGCATTTTATCCAAAGAAACTAAATGACAGTCGAAAAGCTTACAACACATTAGTGTAGTTACCAATATGTCCAATCTGAATAGTCTTTTTTAGGTTATGTTTGGGTGGGGAGTATACTGCAGATATTGTAAGAGCCTCGCTCGTCACCTCGCTTAAGAAATTTACTTGTGGTTGTATATTGCCCACTTTGTCAATAAATAAAACAGGTCTCGTTGTATCTTCTTAAAAAGTTTCTTATTCAGCTGTGAGGTCTGTGAATTGGTTTGAAGTTCTTATTATGTTAAATAGCCAATAAGAGTAGAGTTTAGCCTGTTTACTTCTACTTAATGTCATTTCAGGACTTGAGTATTGCTTCTTTTTGCCTTTACTTCTGGCTGAGTACTTGTAAGATCCCATGTTTATGTTAACGAGTTTGAGATTGAGATAGAGGAGAATTTTGATTTCCTACTGGGATTATATTTGGTGAGTGAGTTATCTGTGTTATAAACAATTTTTTACTCATATGTATAATTTTTTACTGAATTTTTTACTTTTATGGACAATTTGTTGACAAATGGTTTTGTTTGGTTATTTGGTTCAAGTATTAATTTCGATGATGTGTTTTTTGAGTGAAATTTACCCCTCCCACAGAATCCAAGGGGCTGTCTCAACACTGATGTGAATAAGAGTGAACAGAGAGGGATTCTCCGCTATGAGTGATACCCTTCTGGGGTAGTTTAGTTATAAATTTTTCCATTGTGAAATTTTCTCCTTAAAATACATTCGTACTTTTAGGAGATTTTTCGTCACCTAGACCAGCGCAGACCTATACTGAATAGTTGATTACTCAGGTGAATAATAATGTTGGAAATTATTTAATAATGAAATTTTATGATATATTCTAGTATGACTTTTTTTAATGAAATTCAGCAAAATAAGGAAAAAGTATATCATGTATAATATTTCCTAGTTTGATTGTTGCAGTTATTCCAATATTATTCCGATTATTACTTAATGACAAATGCTACTTAACTTTGCAGCCGAGGCCTGTGAGTGCAAACTACCCACGTACTCCTCAAGTGAAACCTGCATACATCATGGCAGATGGACAGCTGCAGGCAGGTGACCCAGCCCTGCCCCTCATCAGTGCCATTAAAAGTGAAATTCAACGAGTAAAACAGTCACATTTACCGTCCTAAAACACATGTTTTCATTTGTAACAATAATAAAGTTACCAATCTTTCTACAAAACTTAAAAACGCTCATCTCTTACGTCTATAAAAGTGGAATTTCCCTTATTTTAGTAACAGTTGGCGAAACTAGTGACAACTCAATATTAACCATTATCTGTTGGTCTGTTTTTACAGAAAATTTCTCATATTTCAAAGATTTTTATAGTTTTTTGACAGTTTTGTGTTGATTATTAATTTTTTGACATTTATTAATAGAAATTTCAATTAGAATAAAAATCGTACTCATTTTTCCATAAATGCTTGTATATTACATATGTGGCACTGCGTGGTAACAACATGAGGAAGTGTTCCATAATAATTAGTAATAAAAAAAATTTCAGTTTACGTTATATATATATATTATATAAATATATATATATATATATATATATATATATATATATATATATATATAAAAACCGAGTATATTAAAATTTTGTTTTAAGTAAGTTTCCATTTTTGATATATACAAAAAATGTGTTTATAAAAGCTAACAAAATTTTGTTAGTAGAAGCCTGTGAAGAGAATATATGACAATTAATGCTTGTGTGTGATATGAATTTATGATTAAAAGAAAAATGGGAACAGATATGATTGAAAGTTTTATGTACATGAAGAAAGATTATATACATGAAACAAGCAAATGAACTATGAAAAATGTATTTGGGTATTTTGTGAACAAGGGTTTGAATGACAGATGACGACATTAATGGAGGTTAATAGCAATAGGAAACTAACAGAAATGTTAAAGAATTTGCTGCAGAATGAAAGAGTTTAAAAAAATGTATAGTTGATTCTTTATAACGGAATAACAACTGAGTATGGTCGTTAAGTATTTTGTACATGAAGGGCTGATACAAAAATAGTTCAGTAGAAATGAGCTAATTGAGGAATATAATATATGGAAAGAATTTAGATGGTAAAAATGAGACTAAGGAATGAAAGTCTTGTATTTTAATTTCATACTCTTAAGAGTGCAATTTTAATATTTAAGAGAGGTTTTTTAAGGTAATTTGTTCATTTGGAGTGAATGGATAATAAGCGAATTACAATAAATATGCAAAAGCAATATGTGGCATGCGAAAGACTATCTAGAAGGGAGTGTAGAACGTGGTTAATAAGACTAAGGTTTTTTGAATGTGAAGATTGTTAGAAAACTTACAAACATACATGTGAGTGATGAAAGGTCAAAATTAGTGAAGGAAAACAAATCCCGTTATTGCTGTTTTCTCTCACTGTGGTGGGTATTGGTCATATAATTTTCGAAGCAAAGGGATAAATTTCACTTATATTAATTTCACTTTTCTAAAGACAATTGAAATATTTACAAGTTCAATAAATATGATAATAGTTCTGAAAATATTTCGGGGATGTGATCATTGGTCCGATTTCCAAAAGTGAATTCAAAAGGCGTCAATGCTCTTGAGAATCTCTCAAATATTCACAGGTGCTGCAAAAATAAATCCGTGTAATATATTTGTAATTTGTTTTCCATGTATTATGTATTTGTTTTTCATGTATTTCTGTAACAATACTAACATTGATTGGATAGATACTTTAAAAATTCAAATGGGGGATGATTTTTACTGACTAATTTTAGGTGTGATGATTACATTAAAAGATTTAGAATAAGGACAATGTGATTCTGGGCCATAGTTTAAAAAAAACATGTTTATATTTCAGCCGGTATATTGAATTATCGCTAGAAAACGAGTATTACGTATTCGGCTCTGTGTTTATAAGTTGTATGAATTTTTGACAATCATAAAAAAATTAAGAGCAATTACTTGAAGGAATAAAGCAACGTGCCAATGTGGTATAGCCTTAATATTATTCATTTTTAGGTTGCGTGTGTAAAACTGTAAATTTATTACATTTTATAGAATATCCTCATTTATAACGTTTAAATAAAAATAAAGTGTATGCAGGTGGGTAGCGTTGTAATACAAGTATGTGATTTGTTATTTACACTTAATAGGTTATGGGATGTTTGCAATTTAATGGATCTCCATCGTTTGAATCTCAATCAATGTGTAATTATGAAATTGTATATAATTTATGTACTGTTTATTATGTGCTGGGATGTCAATTTGTTAATAAATGTTTTAATTATAATCTACCTCAGTTTTTGATATATTAAATTGTTTTGTAGATATTAAATGTAGTTTCAATTATCCCTAATGTAGCTAAAAATAAAATACGGCCATTTGAACGGCCAAGGTTTTCTACAAGCAAATACTTTACGATAATATGATTTAATGGTGCAGAACCCTTAAGACGCAACTGCTTCTTATACTTGACTGCTTTTTATTGAAATAATATTAGTACAGAATTAAAAAATCCTAATTATAAAAAAAATGTGTTTGTTCCATATGGTAGAGAAATCAGTTTTTAACCTAGAAAGAAAAAAACGATCAAACTTTTTAATCTCTCTAAAATTTTTTATTAATAAATCTAAGAAACAATAAAAAGTTTGAAAAGAAGATGCATTTTGGAAAACAACCTTCGTGGTTTGAGGAACCTTATGATATTCGTAATAAAATTTTGTATAAATGAAAAAGGTTATTAAAAATGAATTTTAGCTGAGAATGGTTAGTAAATACAAACAAAAAAAAATTGTTATAATGTTGTTGTTGTTTTATTGTTTACACAACATTTTGAAAATAGAACTTTTCTGGTGAAGTATCTCAAACAAACAGAAAATTCATAACCAGCTTTATGCACTAATTCTTTTCCTTTTTATAAAATACACCACGTTCTATGGTGCTTATGCGTCTTAATACGCAAATTGTCATATTTCAAATAATTTTGTTTTTGGCCCTATGTTAACCTGCAAGGTGTTAATAGTTTTTTAAAATTGCAGAATGTTTATTGCAAAAACAAACAGCAATAATCTCAATGATTTTAATACTCTAGTATTACAAGCCTGACAATATCTATTGTTTACATAATCGTTTATTATTTTTTTAATACTACACTGACACCGAAGTTAGTGTCAGTGCAAATAATACTTTGAAAAAACTATATATCTAATATTATACACACTTGAATGGAATCTGTGCACAATACTAAGAAAGTAATAGTATGGATGTTTCTTTTTATGGAATGGAGTCATTACACAGTAGAAGAAGTGGCTATAGGATATATTTCATTCTATTGAGTGGAGCCTACACACTATTCAGAAAAAGGACTACCAGGTATACTTCATTGTATTGGATGGAATCTATGCACAGTACTGAGAAAGGCCTGTTATGAAAAATGCAATGTATTATATAGAGCCTAAACATAACACTAAGAAAGGGCTGTACGGTATACTCCTTTCAATTGAGTGGAATCTATATACAGTAAGAGAAAGGACCATTAGACATACTCCATTTTATGTTATCTATACATAATAATGGGCTATTAGATATACCATTCTATTAAATTCTATTAAGTATACTCACTACCGTAGAGGGACTATTAAGAATGGATAGTATGCTTAGCCATATCTCAAAAAATCCTACAAATTTATGACTAAAAAAACTGTCAAGTACGAGTAAAACTCGAACTGCAACCTAAACAATTAGGGACCTACAAACACATACAGGGTACATATATAGGGTACATAGTGTTTCTAAACTATTTACAAATATTAGTTTTCACAAGGTAAATATATTGCCTACTATATTTTTTTTCAGATGTAATAAGAAACTAATTATAAAAATGTGTATTTCCACATGGAATTAGAAATGACTGATTTTTAATTTTTCCCTTTACTTGTGCTATAAGACCTCTCATCATGCTGGCTTTCAAGATTGTAGAGCGACGGGAAGTATCCTTTAGGTTTTGATGATAAGTGAGCCAGATTACTTTATGTATAAAAAAATTGTGGGTGTCAGCCCAACGTCCAACTGGAATTTACTCCTTAAGTATGACTGTCTTGGAATGTATAAAATAGGAAAGACTGTATATAAATATAAATATCAATATCATTAAATGTAAATGGAAAATTCTTTAATAAAAAATGCGGACAATATAATTATTTGCAAGTAAAACACAAATGAACGAGATCAAATTTATACAACAACAGAATTAAAAATGTTTAGTAACGTCAGACTAACAGGTTAAAATTAAAAGAAGTTTTTTAAATTTATAGGGTAGAGATCGCAAATATTCACACATAATGACATTTAATGCTTACATCTTGATATAAGCTAACGATAGTAAACTATGTGGGCACACTCTATCATTTTGATTACGACATAAAAAAATGCCAATATGTATCTCACATTTCTTCATTGCGAATACGCCATAATAAAATGCCAAATAAACATATTGATAACTCACTCACTCGCCTCTCTGCGCAACATTTGTTGCGCGGAGAGGCCACCTAACGGTTACAATTTTTTAACACTCTGATTTTAATCCTTATAAAACTTCATAATAAATAAAAAAAATATATCTTCAAAGGGCTATATTTTTTTGTTTCATGAACCAAAAAGCTTGAAATTTTATTTATTTATTTACTTTAATGTATCTAATTGATACATATGGCGAACTTACTGCTACGAGAGCAATCTCTCACAGCCAACCATAACACCTGCCCAGCCCCGCTTGACGAACGGCCGGGAATCGAACTTGGGTCTCCATGGTACACCGCATCCTCAAAGGCCTTATGCCTTGTGATCAACCCAACACTCCACGATAACAACATTTTTACTACAAGTTGAAGGTATAGGTCTCAGTATACGATATTAATTTTCATGACTCAAGTCATGTTTGAGAGAGTTTTGACAGACAGACGGACGGAGGTCAACCAAGTGATCCTATAAGGTTTCCATTTTTTGGATTTTGAGGGACTGAACCTTAAAAAGTAGAGTTTTCCATCCAAAAGAAAACTCAATAAGAATCAATTCGCCAGTTGCCAATCTATAAACCTTAAATTTTCTGTAAATCTTTAAAGATTGACAAGATATATTTTTATATTGTGAGCGATTATGAGTACTAATTGAGTGAATAAAGGGAAAAAAACTACATCAATTAATTCATTCATTATGGACATGGCAAGAAAACAACTTAATTCAACCAAGTCATACTAGACTGGAAAGTGCTAGAAACACATAATGCCACAAAACTTTGTACATAAAAACTAAACACTGTATATAAACCATAAAAAGTCATTCAGTTTTAGCAGTGAATATGAAAAGTTCCTATGAAAATCTATTCTTTAGCTCTCTGGATAGATACTAAAACAGACAGATTCTGAAATAAGCTTCCAGCTATTTCTTTATAGAATAGCTTATAAACTACGTCACCCCATGTATAGGAATTGATCGGTCATTTAGAAGTTGAATGAAGGTCCTTTGATCTCAGTTCAAACAGTTAGTAGTCTGAAGTCATATTATCCATAAGACCAATTGTATAAATATATTAGCCGATCACATGTCATCAGATAATATTGTTCTTACAAGAATGAAAAGTAAAACTTTACCTTTATGTACATATACATTATACACCGTGTAAGTGACCCGTGTGCGAAAACGAATACCAATGAATCTCCTGGTTGTATGTAGATCATTGGTGAACCAGAATTTGTTATATCAAGAGGTTTAGAATTTATAGCACGATAAAAATTTCAAGAAAAACTGTCTGCATGAACTCTTACATATTTCATTACGTACACCTTACCTTCAGGTGAAGTTATTATTATTAAGTGAATAAAGAGAAAGAAGGAGAGATGCTATGTTGCCAGTCTATTCTCGTATGCAAGAGCGCATTCGTAGGCAAGGTGAATTTATTAATTTATTAACTATCATCTGTGCACGCCCGTGGCAATCATAAGTGAGTGATTACTGATTTTATTCTTAGGTAACAAAATATGTACATACCTAAAAGTGGCGAACACTCATACACCGATTACCACTGTAAATAGATTAATACTATTATAGTAACAAAATACTACCATTAAATATAATGTACTGCAGTATGTAAAAGCACCAAGCGCCCTTAATTACGAAATCCTAGTTGCAAACGTAACCCATATATACTGCACCTAATCATACGTAATTGTCAAAACTCATACATACATAATACCCAATTTAGGCATTCGCTTCGCCACTCCTTTGATCTTGTTCAAAAAACTGCCATCGATACGAGCGTCAGGAGTGACGAAGCGAGTCATGTGGGCAACGCATCACGTGAATGAATGGCGAGCACTCCGCAACACAAAGTGTTAAAAGGTCAGGCTGTGTTCACAATAGACTTTTATTACTTATTAAAAATCTAACAAGTCAATACTTTTCTGAAATATATGATGTTTTACAACCTCCTGGTGGATTATAACTCAAGGTTTTTTTTCGCACAGGGGTCGCTTACACGGTGTATATGATGAATGAGTTGTTCCGCATGTCCGTTATAATTTCTTATTTTCTCTATAACTGTGGGATTAGGGTACTTCACTACTTTCTGAGCATAATACACTTTTTAAACAGGAAGTTTACTAATTAGAAGACCTGGATAATTGATTTAAAAAAATTTGATTTGATTTAGTTTAGTTAATAGCAACTAGACAACCTAACCAACCATTGCTTTTGATAGTGCTTGATACTTGTTCGTTTCAAATTTAGCAAATAAGTAGTCAAGCGATTCAACATTCGAGTTTCAGTCAGGATTTGCAAATAAATTCGAGAAAATACTAAGTAGAAAAAACAGTCAATCTTTAAATTCAAAGAAATTTATTTAATAATCATTATTTACTGTATAAAAGATTCAGTAACGTTAAATTATTTACACGTAAATACACTTTAAATACATTTACAATCAATACTTTGTACAATATTAGATATTTACGTATTGGTCAGGTCAAAATGTTACCCTTATTCAGAAAATACATGTTATTATTTTGTGTTCCGCTAATAAATTAAGTTGAATCTGCATTACCACCTTTCACAACATAAATAATTAATTTCCGCTAAATTCACAGCAGAGAATTAGTTGTAGTGTTAATTAAAGATGTATTTTCTATCAAAATACATTTCAGAATTTTTCTCAAAAAATTATTACAATAGGAAACTGTCAAATATTGTTTGTTTAAATTAATAACTACAAATATTGGAAAAAAGTACTTAACGCTCTGCTAAAAAAGTATCTAAATTTTTTTACAATGGGTACTCGGTTGCTTATATAAACGGAAGTTAAGTAGTAAAGAAAAAATCAAATAAAAAACTAACTTAACTTTGATATGATTTAAGAAGATTTTTTTTTAAATTTCAACATGTAACATTTTGCTGTCTTTTTAGATTTTTAAAAATTTTTTAAAAATGATAATAGTTCCAATAGCTACAGGAATTATTTTATTGCTTCACATGTATTAAAGAAACTTTAACATAATTTAATTCTACACTAACAGATGTTTGGATTTCAAGAGATCATTGTTATTAGCATCATGTAAAAGAAAAAAATGTATAATATTACACGTGTATAGGGACCGTGCAAGATGCGATCAGGACCAACTAGTTATAAACTAGTACATTTTTGGTTATACTAGAGCCATTTTTTCTGTGTGAAGTCCCCATAGCTTGCATATCATAATCAATCAAAATTTTTATATAGACTGTAGTTAGTGCAATGTGTTAAATGAAAACTTTAAATAATTCATAAAAACAATACAGTTTTTTGAGTATCATATTTACTCGTAGCACAGCCTCTACACTCAGTGACCTTCACTATGATATTTTTTGTCATGTACTTAAAGGCCATGAAGTATGAATTTCCATGTAAATATTGCTATTTTCTCTCGGAGTAAAACCTTAAAGAAATAGCCAAATTTTAAAAAACTGATATTTGTTTTGCAATTTCATAATCTATAATGATACCATTTCAACAAGCTGTCTATTGTTGACATTAGCAACTATATCCAGAAATTTATATTTGAGAATTAAATTATCACATTAATAACATGGCCAAGTAATTACTTTATTTCACTTGTACTTTCCCAAATTTAACTGATAAATGGCTGAAAAATGTATTTTAGTTACGTTAAAACAATAATTCTGCACTGATATTGAAAAACATGTAACCAAATGTTTGTATTCCTATCACTAATTGCACGCTGCGGATATTTTCAAGCGAGCCCTACGTTTTGTTGCACTGTCCGTTTATGCAATGACATTACATTAAATAGATAATTTATACACTCATAAAACAAACAAAAAGTGGATCATCCATGAAGTATAAAAAGAAGACACAGACTCAAAGAAAGCATGTATATAAAATAGGTAGGTGTAATGAAGATAAGGCAATTATTTTAAGGACCTTTGACGACCACTTGTAGAGGTTTAGACATGTTTATTTAATATAATGTCATTGTTTGTATCTATCTTGAAAAGAAAGTCTATAGAAAAACAACATTGACATTTCTTTGGGGAAAATTATTACCCTGGCGACATTATGAAATACTGACCACTTAAAAGACATAAATATATTTAATGGGTAAATACATAAACACATCCTTACAATATCGCATCCAATACAGCGGTTTTACAGGTCATGTAAATATAAAAATATTAAACATATTTTCTTTCATCATTGCTAAACTCGTGTACAATTTGTTTAGAATAACTCAAAAAGTTAAATATGTTTGTACAGACCCTTTATGAAATTAAAGTAACTATAGAATCTAGTGAATACACAATCAAATTGCTATTCGAATAATTAACAATACAAACGCAACCATTTCAAAGTCAATAACATAATTTAGGAACAGATAAAACCTTAACCACGGTGAGAATGAATGTTCATTCTAATTCGCTTTAAATAATTAAACTTAATTTTGATATATATTTATATTATGCTAGACCAGAATACATAATACTGGTTTATGAGCATGAGTGTGGATTAATATCTTGAATGGATCAAAAATTGTCTCTATGTTATAAAAATTCTAATTAACAGTCCCGCAATGAGTCTTCAGACAGCCCCAGTGGTAGTGGAAAAGCTGATCAGTACAACGGTTACTTTGCCATTCATGTTCTTTAAACAAAGTAACGGGTTATTGAAATAACGGGTTCTTTAAACAAAATAACGGATTCTTTAAATGAAGTAACAGGTTATTGAATAATAAAAAAATTTCAGTTATCTCAACATTGAAATCTCATTATCAAAGAACGATGATATCTTGCAAGACAGCTGTACTGAGCAATATATTTATCCAGATAATAAATTAAATGATTTTAAATAAAATTAGTAACTTTTAACATCATATTAAAACTCTTCATGCCTAAAACTTTCGGACCTTTTTACTTTACGATTCCAAAAATACACAATTAAATGAAACTACGTGATGTAGTATTATTTCTACTTTCTTTAAGTTCTTTACCGCGACCTAGGTTTCGTTGTATTACAACATCGTCAGGTGGGTTATTGCCCACTTGCTTGATGTTGTAATAAGCAAAATGCTAATAAGCAAAGATATTTGCTGACCTGAAGATGTTGTACTACAACGAAACCTAGGTCGTGTTAAAAAACTTAACGAAAGTAGAAATAATACTACATCACGTAGTTTAATTTGATTGTGAATAATGAATTTCTACAAAATAAACGCCAAATATATTCAATATCCAAAAATACAGATGCATAATTTTGGTAAACACATTATTTAACATTACATCTCATTATATGGTGGTTCATTTCTAAAATATCTGACGGTCTAGGCATCTCATATAGTAAACAAAATAACTAAAATTTCTAAATATAACAAAACATATAGATACACAAAATAAATTAATAGCTTCTCTCTACAGACAGAAGACACGCTGCTAATATTAATTGCTTAAAACTAAATAATCTTTTAATTATTAATAGCATTGCATTCCACATAGAACCGTATATGACAATATCCAACAGAACAATGGTTGGGGGCTAGAGGTACTGTTGAAACAAATATTTATAGTCATATATTGGTGTACTCAATTTTTAATCATAATTTCGTGTAAAACATATTTCAACAATGACACTTAACTTATGTTATGGATAGTTAAGTCTTAACACAATAGTTAAACCAGCTGGTTATGAGAACTTTACAGAATATTGTTAAATTAGTATAGCAAGCTAGCTCTTATTGTTTCCTTAGTGCAAAATAAGATGATCAATCGAATTGTTTTATTTCTTATCCCATTCTCTATATCCATTATTCCAAAGTGAACTAAAAGGTTAAACACCGTGCAATGAATCCGACACAGGGTGTCGCGTGGCACCGTTGGAGCAATATTCATGACGCTGTGATTTGCTAATAAACTCCTTATTGTGATTTGAATATCAAATAATGTCATACAGAAAAAAACTATTGAATATTTTGTTAATTCAGTAATTTTTTTTTTAAGTGCTTCTGTTTATGATAGTGAAACATTTAGCTGTAAGCGTGAATGAGAAAATATTAAAAAGATATTTTTAATAGAAAAATAAATTATTTCTTCGTAATAAAAGTTCAAATAAAAAAATATAGATTATTTTCGTTTCATATTTTCAAGAGAAATCTGAAAAATTTCATTTCAACATTAGTAGGTTGTCAAAAATAATGTTATGATTAGCAGCAGTATTGCAGTTATTAAAATTTATAAAAAAAAAATAATATGTTTACTGATAAATGAATTTTTGGTTCAATACGGTTGAGTCAGTTAGTATCTAACATATAAGGCACAAAAATTTTTTCACTCTTCATCAGTTTGTACCTTGAAATTATGATTAATGAAGTAAAAAAAATTTAATCAAATACCCAATTGAAGATATTACAGCTACGGCAACACTCAAGGTACGAAAATTATAATTGTCTCTGCTACCATTCACCTCCGCACTATGACTTTCTAAATTTAATTCATACTATACCTATTTGCACAATTTTACCGTCCAGCATACAAGATATGAGAAACAATAGACCAAGATATCTTAATTATTTTTACAAATGCTTTTGTCGGTACCAAATGCACAGCTAGATGATATTTTTTCTTTAAAAACATTTGGAGGCAATAATTGGCTACTAAACCTCATATGTAGTTTTAAAGGTCCGTTGGGAAACGTTGTATCTTATGATATGTGATGGCAATCTTGTTGACTCTGTAATATACTACAAGTGAAGTTAATTGTATCAGGAGATATTTATTAACATATCATTAATTTTACATGGATACTCTGTGATATTAGAGCATCCTAAAAAATTGTTTAAGATAGAAATGATCTCGCTAGAACAATGAATAAATAAAATGTTTAAGGGCAAGCTATACATATTGTGAGCTTTACATCACCATACATTACTTTTAAAAAATATTTTTTAATAGTGCAATTACACAAAATTATCAAATTTTAAAGGTACGATGAAACTCTATTAAACTATTATTACCCTCGAAAGTAACTGTGTAATACCGTCTCACTTAGCTTTAACCATGTTCAAATACTGGAAAAGAGGTTAAGTACAGTAATTGTTTTATAAAAATATTTAAATGAACAGCAGTTCGCCTCCCACATGCAAATATTGATATTAAAACGATAATACGAAAACAATTCACAAAATCTTTACAGTGGAGCAAACATTAGACACTTAGTGGCACACTACTCGAGGATTGTCACAGCTAAACTTGCCATGGTGGCTTGCACACAGTCCTGTCTTCTTCGCTGGCGCAATGGAGGGTTAATTTGTATATAGTTACTCCGACTATGAAGTTTCAAGGGGAGCCAGTCGGTGCCACGTTGGATGCTCTTCATGTGCTTCCTCTTCCTCCTGAAATATGTTTAAAAAACAAGTTGTCAGATAAAAATAGTAAAACGGCAGTCCAGTTTTATGTAATACTATTTAGCTCATTACGACTGTAATAAGTAAAAAGAAACTGTTTGAGTGCCGACGAGCGCCATCGTACTCGTGCGCGTACTAACTAAATTTGCCATGGCGCTCGCGAAATCAGTTGCTGTTTAGCGGTAGGGGAGGTCGCTCGCACGCATCGCTAATTTTTTATCTTTCTGCGTGTTACATAAAATTCAAATTATAGTATTATTAGTAATTACAATATAAAAAGCATCCAGGAAAAGAAAATGTTTAACCCGTAATGTCGGAATACGAAAATAATTCGAATGAAAATGATTATTTTTCAAGTTGTGAAGAAAGTGATAGCGGGAGTGACATTATGGTGCGCTTACAATTTGTCGTAATGCAAATTTTGAGTGATAGTGAAAATAGTGACGATAACAATTATTTTGCTGATACGGAGGATACGCCGGAGGATACGGAGGATACTCCGGTACGGAGTGCAAAATACAATGTGACCTTGATTTCAGATTTTGTTATAATTTTTGTTCACAATATATATTTCTATAATTTTCTTTGTATTTTATTATCCTTGTACAAGTTTTTATTAAGAAAACACCGAAAAAATTATTAAAATTGGATAATTTTTGGAAGAGATACAGTTTTTTTCGAGACAAGGGTAAAAGACATCAGACAACAAAAAATTTCTTTGGCACTTTTAAGTATATATGAGTAAAAAACAACGGCACTAAAACGGTTAATATAATATTTCATCAAAACACAGGTTCTAACAGTTTCACTCTTCAATTGTTATACAAAGCAAGAGGAACTTCAAATGCATCACACAGTCGATACTTACATCGTTATGTAGAATAGTGATTGATGTAGTTATAGGTGTGGTCTTCATTTTCATGTAGCTGTCCTCTTCATCATCTTTCTCTCTGGAACATGTCATAAGTCATTTTGAATACAGTACCGACTCTCAAAGTTACCTCAAGACGTTTAAAAATAAAATGATTTCTTTTATAATATAAAATGAAATAATTAATTTCATAAGTGTTTGCTTAATTGCTCAATGAGTATTAATCTTATAATTTGTGTTGATTGAGATTTTAATTCGATATAGTTGGTATAAGATTTTATTATCCCATCGATTAAAAAATATAAACATTAAACTTAGAAATTAAAAAAAATTATAATGAATTTAATATATAAATAAAAAATTTCAAAAAAAAACTCTGAGATGTAGGAATTAGTCAATAAAATTGTTGAGGTCAAAAAATTTAATACAATGCAGATATATTAAACACAAATATTTATGATCAAGGTGGGGTAAACGGGGTAGTTACACCTCCTGCCCCCAGCCCATTGATATAAAATTGAACTCAGTTTTCCCTCTAAATAAATACTTTTTTAAACAATCATCTATCTACAATTATTCACTTATAAACAATATATTAACATAGCTGGAACATTCCTCCCGCAATTCAAAATAGTCATTTTCTCAAAGCTTTGGCTCTGACGCAGCTATGTACCACAAACATCATAAAAAGATATTTTTAGGACACAAAAGGTCAAAATATGGCTGAGATCTATTATGGCTAACAACAGATTAATAGTTTTTTTTATGATTAGGATGCATTGAAAATAAATAGACAAATTTTAAACAATATAATAATTAAACTTTAAAATAAAAAACATTTAAATATTTTCTCGCCCCACTTGAAAACAAATCCTGCTTACTCTTATCTAAATGTTACTTTATTAACCGTGCTATGTCTTTTATGGGACAATGAGAACTTAGTGCCCTAACGATAATGTATCTCATCTAAATAGTTAATTCACCAAACACAAACCTGCGCACCCCCGAGTGAAATCTGCCACCTTCTCCGCGTATCCTGTTCATAGCATGGCGATGTCTTGATTCATGTAGGTATTTCTGAAATACATGTTGTTGTTAATATTGCAATTAAATTTCAAATGTTTTAAATATACACCATACCTGTACCAATTGTGTTAAAAAAATGGCAAATAATATTAGTTTTAAACAAATTAAAAACGTAAGTATAGTTAGAGAAAATTATAACTGTTATGCTATACTAGTTCTTGCCCGTGGCTTCGTTTGTAGGGTTTTCGATTGATAGTGAAATGCAAATGCAAGTTTTGGGCTCTCGAAATACATAAACAATAGATTTAATATACACATTTTGCCATCTATTGAAATGGACTTACTGAAATGATTGAATGGGGCTTACTAAATTATTCTATTGGGTTAAAAAGGAGCCTATATGGTAATTTGAATCATAAACGATATATGGAAATTGACCCGACCATGTAGGCGGGATTGAGTAACATATATCTATACTCCATTCCATATCTAAAGAGAATGTTTGTAAACAAAGCAATTTGACATTTGAAGTATGGTTGGTTCAAAGTGTATTCAATGACCCATAATATTATCAAGCGAAATATTGTAATCACTATTTTAACATAAGAAACTGTCACATTAAATATTATTATAAATATCAATATTAAACCCTCATTTTACTAATATGAATTGTGAAATTTAGAGGAGAAAAAACGGGCAGTTGATCACACAGAACTGAGATGTATAAAATATTTTTGAACAATTTGCAAAATATTTTGATGTGTACAATATCTATACGCGTACTTATAGTGCATTGGAGTTCAATTTGACATTGGTGATATTTGATTTTTTTTTTTGTGATATTAGAACATAGATGCTACGTAATATATATGTGTAGGATATTGATAGTAAAAACAAACATTGACATTTTATTTTCAAATAAATTCTGGCATTATTTTGCAATGCAAAATATATGTTTTATACCTACAATTTGACAGGGTTTTTTTTTAAATAGTTAAACTTTTGCTCGTATTTCATTATATATTATTTTTAATGTTACAAATATTAGTCTAAAAAAATCTAATTACATTAAAACACTTTAATATTATGATACCCCACACTATTTATGGAATTAAAGAAATATTTTGATTTTGATTTTGACCCTCTCCCTAAAATTTTCGTATAAATATTTTTAGTGTTAGCTAACTATGGAAATATGTGCCGATTAATATGTTTTATTACTATGCCAAACTTCTGTGACAGGACAGAAAAACGGCTGTGACAGGCAGACACATGACTGGCCTTATAAGGGTTCCATTGTCTTTTTGAGGTGTGAAACCATAAAAAAATTCATAGACACTATTACTAGTCACTAAATAAAACTGAAAAGTTTTAGGAAAGAATTTTCTGATTTATTAAATTTCCTTTTATTCAATTTATTGGCAAATTCAAGAAGCATTTATCACATGAAGTGGAAAGTGGATGCCATCTGCCGTTACATTCTCAATCATATTTTTTTATGAACTAATATTCTATAACACGAGAATTAAAAATGAAACACTAACAGCAAGACTTAACTTTTCAATTGTATGCCACACATAATTTAAATCAGTTGTCTAAAATATAAAAAACATATTTGGTTAACCCTAAAAAAAGGTTAATAAATGTTTGTTCCCTTTATTTTTATTATGTTTACGTAGTCATAAAAATTAATATGATTTCTATGTAAACAAAGGGTTTTTAAGAATATAACAAAATATGAAAACTTTATTTACTGTGAATAACATAGTTTCTTTCTCTTTCACAATTTTACAACTCTTCAGCGCACCTATCAAAACATTTAAACAATACTCAGATTCGTGTCGCACACAATGCATCTAAAGTTACAAATCAGGGATAGGCAAACTCACCGGTCTCTCCTTGGGAATCTTGCCCTGGTCTTGTAACTTGGCTCGTGCTAGGCGCCGTTTTAAGATGCGCTTGTATTGTCGTGCGTTGACATACAAGAGCGGTTCCTCATCAGCTGTGTTTGAGCTGGTCGTTGCTGTGTCTGCCGATGTGCCCACCATTTGCTAAAAATAAATATTAAGAAAACAAGGTTAGATATTGAATATATTTGGCGTTAATTTTGTAAAAATTCATTATTCACAATTAAATGAAACTACGTGATGTAGTATTATTTCTACTTTCTTTAAGTTCTTTACCACGACCTAGATTTCGTTGTATTACAACATCTTCAGGTGGGATATTAGCAAAGATTAACTCTTAGGAACAACCAACAGCATTTATATGTTTCAAACACAATTGCGGAAGCCTGGTTTGTGCGGATTTTTCCATTGCTTATGTTAGTGAGTTTATTACAGGGGCGCAGTGTAGGTTTTATTATATTACCGAGAGTTATACAATAACCAGTATTTTAGTGAGGGTAATAAATTCAATTGTTGTTATTATGTGAGGTTATACAATGCAAACTTTACGGTGTATGTAATAAAATTAAATGGAAGTTATTATCGGTATTTATACAAAAGCAAGGTTATTTGAAAATAAGGACAAGGTAATGCACTAATTCTACATATCTCCGGTTTTGTGTATTCATATATTTATTTATTTATTTCTTTTAATTTTTTATTTATTTTTTTTTTATTATATATACTTATATTTATATGTGTATTTGTACTGAAACAATTTCCAGTGTACTGTAGTATCAATGTTGTATATTTATATTATATCTAAAAAATATTAAGAATGGGTGATGATATTATATTTAGTTGTTCATTTAATATATTAACCTTGGTATCTTTTTTATGTCTGTTTATTTCTAATGTTTCTAGGATATTAAGTTTATTACCTTTTGTATTCATTGTAATATATAGGGGGCATTATCAGTATGGGGGTGATGGTTATTTTCAATGAGATGTTTAGCAAAGTGAGATGTGTCTGGTTTATTATTTCGCCAGCTGGCAATGTGTTCTTTATATCTTGTATTAAAATCTCTTCCTGTTTGACCTATGTATACACTATTACAGTCGTTACATTTAAGTTTATAGATACCACTCTTTTTATGTTTATCTATTTTTTCTTTATTATTAATAAGGGTTTTACCCAAGTTATTTAAAGTACTATACGTACATGTTATATTATTTATATTTTTATTATTAGTTAAGAGTTTTCCTAATTTGAGTGATACATTACCTATGTATGGGATAGATTTATAGTAAATATTATTATTATTTGATTCGACCAGGTATATTACTTGTATTAGTATTTTTCTTAATTTATTATGGTACAGTTTTGTGACAATTGATGGGTCATAATTATTATTTATTGCGATTTGTTTTATAGTATTTATTTCTTTACGTAGATTAGGTTTTTAGGTAGATATGTTTATCACATTTTATAAAAGATGTTCACAATAGTTTATCAACAAATCATCACTAATGCGAGGAGAAATTTGGAACACTTGGATTGAAATGGAAATGTGCTTGATGCAATTAAAAGTTTGGCTGTCATAAAGAAGATAAAATATACCAGCTTGGGTCATATCTCAGTTGCTAGATTTTTTCCTTTGTAAGGTATATTTGGTGAAAAAGTAAAATAAATACTTCATAACTTTATATAGGTCAAATGACAAGGGAAATAATTTTTTTTTAATGCAAATAATAATTTATTAGTATTACATAATGAAATCTCCATTTTAATCATTGTTTATACAAAGTGGATTTGACCGTTCGACATGAAATGAATTCTCAAATACTATAAGGTGTTCCTCAATCGAACACCAAAAATCAATTAATAACATTCAGTAGTTTAGTCACATGAATAGTTTTAAGTTGTTTGTAATTTCAAATACGATGTTGTAATTTCAAACACGCTTTGCTACTGGTGTCGACAAAAAGAACAAATGCAAGATGTTGCCATCGCCATTGTCGCATAACATAAACATAGTAAGTGGTGTTTACATTTTGTTTATATTAAAATGCTACTTAATTTATTTGAAAAAAAATTTTTTATTCCTGGAATAATTTTTTATAGTTCTGACTGGGATTTCATTTAACGTCAAACGATCAAATCTGCATGTTATATTAATGATGAATGTGTTTATCTCCTGGAGGCTCGGGTCGAAAGCTAATCAGTAAAGCTAACTGCAATTTTATATGATACATACAATATTACTTGCCATCATTCACTCAGCGTTGACAGCTAAACTTTTTCAGTTCATGTCCTTATAGGACACTTAAAAACAGGTATAATACTAAAATTAGTTATATATATTATTGTCAATCTATAGTAATTTAGTTGACAAAAAGGGATTGTTTGTGTAATAAAGATTTACAGATTTATTAAATAATTTAAAAAATTACATACCACAATATTGCTCGTGTTGAGAATAGTAGGCTGCTGAGCAACTCCGCTAACTCCTCCCACTCCCGCTACTCCTGCCACTTGCATCAGGCTGCCGTTGACATTTATCACTGTGGATGCATTGTTATATTTCATCATCGTTACTTTATCACATCCGGGTAATAAATTGGTGCAAACTTAACGAAATCTTTGGTTTTGGGAAGTTTTAACAATGTAAACAAATGTCTGATTTTGTTAAAATTTGTTTTTATTTGTGAAAAACAAAAGACTATCATCTTCACTTTTTTTTGCCAAAAATAATATTTTTTTGGTGTCTGCATAAAGAATTTTTTAATAATAATTTTTAATAGTAGGTTTTACTCCTTTAGGATATTTTCTGGAGCCTATTTGAAAGTTCATCCATGACGTGCTGAATGTCTGAATGAGGTATGTTACTCCACTTCTCCAACACAGATATCCTGGTCTATCTGATGGCAGTGGAAGCTATGAGCTATATCAGATATACCCTATGAGGTTGACAGCACAGCTATGCATTGACACGATAATGTTTAAATGTTATTTTCATTTAAATACAGCCGGCAATATGAGTTCACGCATCAAACTAAAATTTTTCCAATAATGGTGCAAACGGTATAACATGTTTTTGATCCCCCATACCTTTGCATTAACACTGTCTTTTTCAAAAACAACCAGATTGGTAAGAGCCACGGAATAGATACCATACCATACCAATATTGAGCACATCTAGTAACTCACTATTCCCACTATCGCACATGGAACAAAGAGACTTCTAAATGAGAGCATTTAGAAACATAACATTCTTCCACTGTTCCATAGTTCATTTTTTGATTGATGATAAAAATTTACCAGGATAAGTCAAGTTATTTTTTTAATTTTTATATTGATGCAATACTAATAGTTAGTGAAGCTTTTTTGTAACAATATAATATTGATGCCATAGAATGGGTTAGTTAACTTTCTTATTTTTCTCTGCTGAGTTACCTTCGAGTCATATTTTTTCTCCTTTATTGTTTTAAATATTCATTATTTGAGTAAAACGACAGTTTATAAAAAAAATCTCATGTTTAACTTATGTTATTTTATGCTAATTGATATTTTAATAAATAAAATTGTATTTTATGTATATCAATTAGCTATCTTTAGTTTTCTCGCATAGAGTATTTATTGACCGAATCAAAACCAATTGTAATTTTTTGCTATATATTGTTTAAATTAATTCGTGAAATACATGAAGTCGAGTGTCGAACTAACCTGTTGGTTGTTGTAAGATTTGATGCGTGGTGTCAATAGTAGGGGCAGCTGGGGCGGCAGGTTGATATAGATATGTCTGTCCATCTGCTGTCTGCACCAACTGCATAGGTTGCACTGCTTGTGTATTACCTGGAAACAAATATCATAAATTCAAAAAGAGGAAAAAGAACCATAAGACTGACTTTGCAATAACAAAAATAAGAATTGAAAACACTACAAGGGAGCTATAAAACAAAAAGCAAGCTGTTTTATAGATGGGCAACCAATATAGAAACCGACTTAGAAAATAATAATATCTTATGTTCTTATTTTCCAAATATGGATATAGTATTATTGTATTCTTGACATGCAGATGACGCTATTGCTATTATGCAAGACTGTAAGCTACTATGGGGTATAGTATATAAAAATAAAAGCATAATAAAAACATTATTCTTACCTTGCAAACTTGAAACTGGCAATACTTGAATCTGCTGTAGCTGTTGTCCGCCAGGGGCGGCAACCTACCAAAATGTTTTATATTATAATTATGTTTACTCCCAATTTAATGTAATTAAAGGTAAAATTAATGGTGATTATGACAATTTTTTGCAAAACACGAAACTGATAGCTTATGTACAACTACCTGGATTTGTGGTCCACCCAACTTTAAGCAGCGTGAAAAATAAAACACTTGTTACTCAAATGTTTTTAGTAAAAATATGCCAAGCAACAGTTACAATTTCACCAAGCAACAACATAATTTGGAGTGAACAACTAAAAATTATTTTGTTATAATTTTATTCTTTAGTTACTTGCATAGAAAACTGTTTTCATAACCTGCGTAAAGTATTAATTATGGATTAAAAAGATAAAGAAACATAAATGCCCACACAGTATATTTTTATTTACCAAATATTACACAATTCATGACATCTAAGACATTGAAAATTAGTATCAAGTTATGAAATTACTTTTAGGAGTTTACCTTAAAACAATGTTATCTTAAAAGAAACTCAAGATTGTTTTCAATAGAACAAAAATAAATGAGCCCCTTGTCCAAATGTTTTTTTTAAATTAATAATACCTGTATTGTAGGAGTTGCAGCAGGTAAGGTATGGAGCATAATTTGCTGCCCGTTCGGGCCCTGGATCATTTGTGTGGCCTGGTTCATCTGTAACACTTGCAATTGTTGCCCATTGAGCATAATCTGTTGGCCATCAGCACTTTGAATTTGTCCGTGTTCCATTGTAATGTATTATCTGAAATATTTAATAATAACGTTGATATTACCCAGCTCACAACCCAATAGAGAAATACAACGAACGCACAAGTTTTATAGTACACCGTTGATGTAGTTTTGCTAAGAATAAAAATAAGTAATTTCACTTTAGATCTATCTTTTTTAATAAACACAATTCAAGTAGAAGACATTATTGATATATTGAAACAGATCAAATTGTGTTGCAACACACTGTTGTAATTAATAAAATTGTAGTGTTTTTCTTCCTTTATGGGTTTCAAAACCGTTCAACCTTTTTGGAGAAAGTAAAATTCGCATCAAGTAAAATTATTGGGTTTTCCTACCATCTTCAAGTACGAAGTTTGTAGTCCGATTAATGGTTTCGCCTTAAGTGATGACTCAGTTGTAATGAACAGTATTGACGTGTGCTATGTCATAATTATACTCGACAATAAACAGAGAATTTCAAATCATTTTTATATCCCATATAACTGTATTTATGAGTAATCTAATCGATTATTAAGATTCATTTAATTTATTTTGTGTGATAACCATGTATTACATAAAAATATTGAAACTATTTTGGGGATTTGCAAGATATGAAAAAAGGCAGCCAAACAAAAACAACTTAACTGAACATTTCTACATGTAAAAATATATAAATAGATTTAATAATGTGATCCAACTGTATAATTTCTAGTTTCAAAGTATTAAAAATGTGTACTGTAGGTAATATTAGCAACCAACAAGGGAGCTGGAGCAATCCATATGCAATGATGCAAGCTTGAATAGTATATTAAAATTGAAGACATGAGATGCTTTTATTGACGCATTGGTTATAAATGGTGTAATTATAAACAGATGGAATATTTTCAGTTGTTATCATTTAAGTACCAAATCCGTCATATCCGGAAAATGTTAATACTTTCGTAATTGTAGTCTTAATACTAAAAAAATTGTATTGTTTCGCATGGGCGATGATACCAGATCGATTTGACTTAATTGTCAAAAAGTATTGCGAATCGAAAATTGTTTTTTATGAAATCTATAAGGAAATCACCCATAAATAACACGTCACAATTGTAATGCATAATTAAGTCGCTAAATATTTCATAAAACAATTTGATTAGTGACGTCTTTCTTTCGTGAAAAATGATTAGCGAAATAAATTAAATTCATAAATTCGTTTAATATTTAGAGATTATTTGACATTTCACACATATCCAAAGGCAGAGAGTGGAATAAGTCTATTCAAAATGGCTTCACGTTTCGATCGCTGCGTAACCTTTTTGAAAACTGTGTCCAAATTGACATTGAAGGCATTAGGGGAAAATCATCCAATTAGCAACATTTCGGTCGCACATCCCCAAACGTCATTATCAAATCTCGTTTAGTAATTTGAGAAGAGAACTTACATTGGGTTGGGTAAATCGCTGAGTGGATTTCCGATGATTGGTCGACAAGGGACAGACCAATGGTCGCGAGCAATGAAACACATAAACGCACTAGATTGGTTCGGCATATTACCACTCCCCGGCCACTAAGAATTATGAGTACGTTCGTGTTGTAATACCAATACAACAATATAAGCGTTCGCATAGCATATGTTTATATTTTGTAGTTTGTCATAATATCTAGTCCAAAATTATTTAAAATAACGTATACCTTGTACTTTATTTCATTAGTTTTACCTAAATTAGGATTTTTAAAATAAATAACTTGAAAGATTTTTTTGATATTTTTAGTTAGTTTTTTATTTAAAATGTAATTGTTGGGCTGGTTTAAATAAATTAGTGTAATACTTTTGACATGACTTTTTTGAGCAGCTATTAATTAAACTTTTTATCTTAAAGGAGGCTTAAAAATAGCCAAAAGAATTATTATAAGTGAAGTCTTAAATTACATCGATATCGAGATAATCAATGAATAATGTCATGACTAATATGGCGCTATAGTCAAGTGACAACAAAGCCGTAAACTTATGGGATATATAATTAACTATCGTTCAATCAGAGTCGTAAACGACGCACGTCCCTTCTCCATTCATTACATTTTGGTTTCTTAATAGTACAACATCGCTCTTTCACCATTTTTATAGCTATGCGTGCGTGTGTTTATTGAAGTAATTTTTAATATGTCCAGGACAGATCTTGGACAAGGTCCGGATTTTTTTTATATCGAGTCATATTCAGGAATATATTATTAATTCTTTAAAGTAATTGGATTTTAGAGAAACATTGTGATTAGTACTGGTTATTATGAAAATTTCAGAAGACTTTCATATGATAATACTGTGTATTTGTTATGGTCGATGTACAAATCGAATCGGTAATATTCGCCGGAGATAGTCTCTCGTTAAATTTGTTAAACACTTTCTATTTGTCATGAAGTATCTCGTTGAAGTTGCGAACATGGAACAGGAAAGAACTTTTTATATCATAAAATTAGTTATTTGTAACGAGACAATAGACTCATTTTTAGATTTATCTTACATTTATTTATAAACAATCGTGGCTACGCCTGCAAAATTCATTATGTTAAAAACCCTAATTTTTCAGGACAATCAATAAATTTAACTAAAATCGGAGTAATGAAAGTAAAACTACTAAAAATAAATCCTTAAACCTATCTCGAGAACGACTCATCCGATTTTCATCATATTTTTTTCTTTTAATCGATACATACATTCTCTGGCCAGGTTTATAGGGTATATTATGTAGAACGCATTTAATTCATAGAGGGTAAGCAGTGATGATAATAGTGTATCAAGTCGGAAAGAACTACACCGCAGCTCGGGGTGGATCAACTAGTTTCTAATAAATACCATGCAGATCTGGGAATAAACATCGTGTCTTATTACTTTTGTTTTTCCGGAAGTGAACTCAGGTCTCACGGTACTTTTAAGCTATTCAACAACATACATATACAATCATACTATCCACAATTTCAATAGAAGGTAAGCGCCAATATCAAAAGGCTTTTTGAAAAAATAAGCTAGTTTTACAAATTGCCCCTCTGCAGGGCCATATAATAATAATTTATGCTTGAAATAAATCAAAGTTAGAATTATAAAATAATTATTAGCAAATAAGTAACACAAATAGAACACTTAGGTACATTAGTTACTCACTTCTATTAATTATATTTACTAAATAATACCTAAAGGCAATTACTTTTTAAAAAAATATGACGACTCATTGCACCACCTTTGCGAGACGCAACATCATGATTCGCGGTTTGAAACAAAAATGCTTGATAGGCACATCTCAGGTCCCCCATGAGACATTTTTCAAGTCCAATTTTTTTTTTAAATTATGTAATTTACAAAATTATGTATCTGATTTTACTTCCTCCTAAACCAGTAAAGATATTAGAAATCAGGTTTTACAGACACACGTCACTTTAGATATAATGTAAAATTGAACCTATTAAGATTTTGCAGGCATAACGACGAAATATACATTGTGTATCCATGTAGTCACAATTATTATTATACCTTATGCATCTTTCGTTCAAATGTATTTTATCTACACTAAAATAATATTTATATTCTTCAAGCATCGAAGTATTTTTTATTGCTTAAAGATTTTTATTTTTGAATTTTTACAAAAGACAAAAAACGACTTTCCCTCTGGTGGGGTGCCTACCAGTTTATCATCTTTCTAATTAAACAATATTATTCTGATTAATTTTTTGTTTACGGTGCCATCAGACCAAAAACTATTAACCAATAGTTATTTTATAATATAGATAGAGTTGAATCTGTAAACGACGAACTGAACCAAATTGTAATATATAAAAAAATGACAGTAAACTAATCGGAATTCCGTTTTACCAATTGAACTTTAGTTAGAGTGAGTAGCACTAACTAGTTTACCGTTCAAACAATGAGTGAGTACTAACTTACAATATTTTCAGTTGTGGCTCGCTGTAAGAGATTGCTTTCGTAGCAATAAGTCCGCTATATGTATCAATTAGGTACATTAAAGTAGATAAATAAAATAGTTTAAATGATAAACCAGTAGAACTATCTCATTCTTTAATACCCAAACAAGCCTTGTAACTTTTTTGGATATAAAATCGCCTTCGATAACTAGTTTCTAATCGGTAGCATAACGAGTTAGGCACAACTCGTTATACACGTTGACGCAATAAGAGTCACTTGAGTGCGCAAGAATGAGAGACGACATAATTTTGAGAATCCGAGCAACACGTGCGTTTTATACAAAAGTTACCGATGCTCTGCTTTGAAAATTTTGTGATTGGGCGAAATATTTTATCTAGATATAACGTTTAGACACCTGGTGCCTGCCGTATTTGCGATCGTCAATTTTCGTCCTCGACGATTACTGAATACTCAGGTAGATACTAGATATAATTACAGACGCTTTCCTCTACTTTATAAGCGATATGCTTATTTAGCAAAAAAATGTTAAATTAATATTTACAGATTTTGAAAAATATAAAAAATAATTTTATATTTCATTATATTAAATTTTCTAAAATATTTTCAAAATATGATTGAGTGTACGTCTTAATTGACTCGGTCTTTTAAAAACCAACGACTGCAGACTAGCAGTAGTGTGAGCAAAATTTAGTATAGGAGATTCCAACAAAAGTCTTAGTTTCATTTTTAAAATAAACAAGTGATCATTTGTGCAAATCATATTTTAACAATACTGGAGTTTTAAATCTATGGTACAATTGAGGGCAAGAGTTAAACACCGTCTTACGAACGAATTCGTTTCTTTGCTCTTTAAGACTGCTGTTTATAAATAATAATTTATAAAAAGTAATTTGAGACTTCGCTGTATTATTATTTATTATTTTATATTTATAAAATAATAAATAATAATTCGAAAAATTCCTCTTTATTTTACATTCTTTTATTTGACCGTCATATGGCTATTCTTTTATATTTATATTCCGATCGTTGCCACACAAATCAAATTATTCTTTTTTAAAATAATATCTTCATAAAAATTTAGTATTCATTTATTAAATATTATTAAACTTCAATTATTATATCTCTTCGGAGTCTTTATAATTATTCCGGACATGGTCATACTTGATTTCTGAACATCATCAGCTGGTGCAGCTAGATCTGACTTCTTCGTGATATGTCATACTTGGATTATACACAATTTCATCTATCTTTGATTGGAGGCGGGCTTATTCATGGATAACGATTTTTTCAGCCAATTTCACTCTGAACTTAAAGCTCATTTCTGTATATCCAGAACTTTCGAATCAAAGGACATGAGTGTTTCTTCACCAATGGCCTCCTGGATCACTTTTTTTTAGTTCAATTAGGGTTAGACCTTTTTCAGTTTTTTACCTTACATCTTTAAGATACACTCAAATAATCTTTGATTTTCACGTCTTTCAATTCCTCGTAAATACTGTCCACTTGAAAAATAATGGAAACTAACCATCATAGGAAGAAAGCGATGTTCTCGAAAGAGTATTTGCTACATACACTTGCTCCGAAGTTTCCTGAAACCTCCTAAGTTTGAATGAAACTTTCAAATTATACTTTTGTAGACGCAGTAGCATTCGCTGTAATCTTTTGGGCGTATTGAGCGAATCTTTCTTGAAAATGATCCCTAGTGATTTGTGATCTGTTTCAATATGAACAAGTTCTTTACCACTGACAAACTGATGATATCACACATGCAAATACACTACTTCTGCTAAGTATTCTTTTTCTGTTTAACCATATTGCTCTTCAGGCTTTTTCAATCTTCTATAAGCAAATGCAATTGGCTGTCCTTCCTGCAAAAGAGATGCACCTAATCCTGCTTTACTTTCATCAGACTGTATAGTTACCTCTTTGTTTGGGTCATAATATCCTAGGAGAGGAGTTTTTGTTACTAGGTTTTGGTGGATTGAAAGGCATTTTCCTGGTCTTTATTCCAAGTCCATGTCTTTTCTTTTTTAGCTTTTGACGGGATCGCTGATAGGTGACAAACTCGGAAGAAATTTGCTCAAATTTGTGACAAAACACAAAAGTTTTAACAAAAAACTTTGATCTCCTTAATTTACTTCAATCTTAGCACATCCACGACAGCTTTAACCTTATGTAGATTTGTTTTCAGACCAGCTAGACTAAAAATGCGGTCCTAAATATTTCACCTTTTCCATTCGCAGCTTTATTTTGCTTCTAGTGAATGTCTTTGGAATAATCTTTTTAAGTATTTATTATGATCTTTCATAGCTGCTTCTTCAGTCACCTCGTCCAATAATCTGCAATGATATATAATCTGTAATTATTGATATTCCCTCCAGACCTTCAAATACGTCATGAAGTTGTATCTGATACTCCTCTGATGCACACACACACATATCACAGGGCAAACGAATATATTTATTTCTTGCAAAAGATGTCTGAAATGTAGTCATATCTGCACACCCGTCACTCAGCTTGAAATTCTAACATCCATCTTTAGTATCCACGACAGAAAATATCTTGGCATTACTTAAATTTGACATAATTTTTTCAATAATTGGGCTATGATATTTCGATATTTTCAAAGCAGTGTTGTAATTCTGCGGTTCCAGACAAATTCTCAACTTTCTAGGTGTCTTCATCAATACTAATTTGCCAATCGAATCAGTCTGATATGTCACTTTCGCTATTACTTTGTGCCTTACCAACATCTGGTTTCATTTCCAACTTATCTCGGAATAGGAAAGGAACTCTTCTGGGAGGTTGCTTTACAGGTTTGACATTTAACCTTGTCTTCAAATGGTACTCGCCGTGGATATTCCCTATACCGTTGAAGATATTCCCATATATTTCCAATTCTTGGGAAATAAATCTAAAATAGCACACAGATAAGCTTTGATTTCAGTGAGTTTATTTATTGACAAGTTTCTGCACTCAAAAGTTATCTTGGATGGAATGGAAGTGCCTTTGTTTCTTTCCAGCATTGAATCATTGTTTGTCCAAATGGCTTAAGGATACCTCCTCCATAGCATCTGAGCTTGATATCACTCTCTTGCAACTTAAGATTTGGATCCCGATACAGCTCATACAAATCTCTATAGCCCATGACATTTACAGTGACACCGGTATCCATATGACACTTGACTTTCTATTTATGTTTATAGTTATTTGCTTGTAATAACAAAGTCGTCATTAACTATTCCGAATTTTGGAAGCTTGTCTGTAGTCTCTCACTTACCGAAAAATTTCATCTGAATTATCTTCAGACATTTGCTCTTGTATCTTTTTTATTGTTTTTCTCTTCACAAATTCTGGCCCAATGTTTTTTTCCCACAATTTCGAAAGCTGTTTCTGTCGATAACATGCTTTTCATCACAATGTTTATAATTATTACAGTTTTGTTTGTGGAATTTTATTTTTTTTTTGCAATTTCTTCTCTCATTTTGCTCATTTCCTCAAAAATTTCAGCTATACCGTTCAGCCTTTAAAACTTGTTTGTTTGCATTTTCATTACTTTGACAAACAACTATTGGCTTCTGAAGTGTTATTTTCGAATCAATAATAAACTGTTTTCTCGTGTTTTCATCACGAATATCCAAGACTAGTCGATTTCGAATCAGTTCATATTCTGAAAATTGCATAAAGATGCCAACTTGCGCAGGCGATATATATATTGTTCAATGCGTTCATTAGCATTCTAATTTGTTTCATTAAAAACTGAATGCTCATAGACCATGTTAATCATTGGCTGAAAGTGATTAATCAAAGCGGCAATAATTGCTTTTGAACAGCGGCAATAATAGCTTTTGAACAATAATTGCTTTTGACAGATATGTCTAAACGTTGTTAGATGAGAAAAGCTGTTTTGGTATAAATGCACTTTAGAACCAGGAATATTTGGGTAATTTTTTTGATATCATATGAAAGTATACACATTAAAAACTGCACACCTGGAAATAAATTCTGCAGATCATGTTAATTTGTTATAAAAAAAAATAATTTGAAAAATTTTGTACCTGACGATTTTGATTGCGATGGAATAAATTTTTACCATGTTTTCCAGTTATTTCACTTATTATTTTATCACTAACCACTTATTATACAATTGAAAGCATGATTTGTTATGAGTTATTAAGTATTTATAGCAAAAATTAATTACCAAAATTAAATATTCTTTTTACTACATTTTGCTTAAATGGTGCCAACATTTAGGAAACAAAAAAGTCTATTTGTATTATGGCATATATCTTTGTTTGGATATTTTATGGCATTCATTTCATTTTGTAGTTGCCTAAATTTTTAATATATTTTAAATTAACATACTATTTTTTTTCATTTTTGCCATTTTTTTATTAATTTTATTTCTAATAAAAAGTTTAATTTTGACTATATTTATTATTTATTATTTCAATTAAGCCCAGTCCAGTCCTCATCTCCAAATTTTGATAAATGGGGTTAGTGAGGGATTTAAATTTTTGGAAGCTAACGATAAGAAGAGGTTGGGATTTAGAACGTCAAAAAGGAGCATGCTCAATAAGCCTAGGGAGAAGGATGAGTTTTGGGAAAATGGAGTGAGTAGAAAACCTAGCCGCCTTCAGTAGATAACGATCAGATAGGTATTGTCACCGGAGGTTTAAAGGAGGATCAACACATTCTACTTGTAGGGCATTTATGAAACTGGATTTCATAGCACCCGCTATGAGCCTCAATGCTTGAGACTGAATACGGGTCAATTTAGTGGCATTGAATTTGAAAATAGGATCAAGGAGGAATGAACCATAGTCTAGATGACTATAAACTAGAGCGTTATATATTAACTTTAATGTGGTAGGGTGTGAGCCCCATCACACTCCAGAAAGTGCGCGGAGAATATTCATATTAGCCTGGCATTGGAAGATGACATATTCAATGTGAATGTTCCAGGATAATTTTGAGTCAATATTTTTGAACAGGGATCGAGGAGGAATTATAAGGATAACGGTGGAGTAATTGTCCTTCTCGAGAAGATTTGGGGAAGACCCCTCCATATAGTTTTTGTTAAGGGAGGGTATCCGGGAGATCTAAGAATAATAGATCTTCCCAAAAGAAAATTGAGGAGACAATTTATAATCTTGATCGGAATCCCAAGATTATGAAGAATTTTCTTGAGAATTAGAAGGTTTACGTTATCGTAGGCTGAAGAAAGATTTAAAAAAGCAGCATCGAGGAACTCTTGTCGAGAGAAGACAAGTCTGATCTCAGTGGTTAGGACGCTGAGATTGTCCATCGAATTTTTAGCTCTTCTGAAGTCAAATTGGTTGCTTGGAAAAATGGAATGGTGTTCTGTAAACCATTTCAAACGATTCTTAATTAGATGTTCCGTAATCTTCGCTAAAACAGGAGAAAGGGCTATGGGTCTGTAGGACGAACATACATTGTGATCTTTATGAGGTTTGAGAATGGCAATTATTATTTGAATTTTCCAAGATTTTGGAATATAACCTGATTTAAACATACAGTTAATGAGAGATAGAAGATACCAACGGGTGAATGGTAAAGTATTTTTCACCATTGAATATAACATTCCGTCAATACCACACGAAGATTCCTTAAGATGATGCAAGGTGAAATCCAATTAATTAATGGAGAAATCTCCTTCTAAAAAATTATTGGCGCTAGTAAAGTTATATCTCAAAGGTAATTCATCTAAATTTGTGACGGATGAGGGAACAAGTTCATTTCAAAATTGATCTACCCAATTCCTTTGTACGGATTTAGATCAGGCTGAAAAATAGACCGAAAGCGTTTTATATTAGACCAGACGACACGAGAGGGAGTAAAATGAGAGACGGAGTGACATAATTTCTTCCAACCTTCCCTCTTATTTTTAAGGAGAATTCGTTTAGTCTTAGAATTTTGTCGACTTGCGTTTATATGCTTTATTTAAATTAATTCTGGTTTCAGAATTAATTTCTTCTATCTTTGAGATATTTCTGTTATTTTATATATAATAACCATCCTTAAGTCATTGGAAGAATTTTCCTTTATTTTATATTATTTTTTGATGGTCTTTCTTTTTTTTATTCTATGGCGATTATTCTCTCCAGAGAGAACTTTTGCCAGTGTCAAGTTTAGATTTGTTGGTTAGGCAACACTGACTAGATTACAAACTGAATAATATTTCACTCGTAATTTTATTGAGGATCTCCTTCCCCTAGCTCATTCCTGGATGAATTCTGATTGGCAAAGGGCATAGGAAATATCGTCCCAGATCACGGGTGCGCGATACACGCAGATCCAATCTTCTATTCTTTCAAAAACGGTGTTTTCAAAATTTACTTTTTTTCGACAGGAAACTTCAGTAGTATCTCGTATTCGATCTCGATCAGTATCTCGTATGAAACTATCACTAGTGCTTAATATGAAAAATAAACTAAGCAGCAAAACAAAAATCAAATAGAAGTTTACTATGCTAGAACAAATTAAGAGAAAATATTAACAAAAACAAGAAAAAAAATTACAGATAATACAAAGGTGACAACAATACATAGACAAGTAATAAGTATATACATATGTATATGCAAATAAACGTAAAAACAGATATAAAAATATACACGAATATAAAAAGTCCTTGATTTTGATGTCGTTCTTTTTTATGTATTGAATGATTAAGTCAAGAATCGTTTTATTAGAAACTGATAGAAGGTATCTGATGTTAATAGGTAATTGGATTCTTTGATTTAATAATTTATAAATGAATGAAAGAAATTTATTATTTAATGGACATGAAACAAATTAGATGATTAAGATCGTTGTCACCAAACCCACAATCACAAGGTGCAGACTCTCTGACACGCAGCCTAGGCAAATGAGAATTGGAATGGAATAGAACAGTGACCCAAACGCATACAAGATACCACTGAGGTTTCCTTTCGAGAAAAAATAAATTTTGAAAATCACGGTTCTGAAGGAATAGAAGATTGGATCTGGAAGTATCCCGCACCTGTGATCTGGGACGTTCTTTCCCGTGCCCTTTGTCAATCAGAGACCATTTAGGAATGAACTAGGGGAACGATATTCTCAATTAAATTACGAGTGAAACATGTATCCTCATTCATGGCTGCGAACCGGATTTTTGCGTCAACAATTTCATTACCGACTATGCCGCAGTGACTAGGAATCCATGCAAGAACGACATCCAATCCTAATCTCTCTAAATCAAGCCTAAGATGCTTGATCAGGAAAGTTAGGAAGCTACAATTTACTGAAAAAAGACAGGTGAGAAGCGACTCTAAAGAACCTAAGGTATCGGAGAAGATATGAAGTTTGCGAACCTTTTTAAGCTGAGCATATCTCAAGGCCTCAACAATAACTCTACATTCCCCAGAAAATACTGTACAATCTTCTGGGAGGCGAAAATATTCCGAATGAGAGGTAATCGAGCAATAAAAAGATGCTCCGACATAGCCGTTTTTTAGGGGTTTTGATGCGTCTGTGTATATTAGCGTCCAATCCATCCATAAATTATTTAAGATAGAATTGAACAGCGACTTCTTATCGACTCCGAAACACAAATTTATATTTTGCCTGTGAATTACCGAGTCAAATGGAAAACGATAGAGGGGGCGAGAGGAATTTTGGTAAATTGTGTTTAAGGGGGACTTGATTTTTTGGAAGCTGACCACGAGGTGAAGATGAAGCTTAGAATGTCAAAAGGAATCGTTATTAACAAATCCGGAAAGAAGAGTTAGTTTTGGGAATATAGGATGAGAAGAGAACCTATCTGCTTTCAAGAGAAACCGGTCAGCAAGGTATTGACGACGGAGAGATAGAGGAGGATCAAGACATTCTACTCGTAGGGGATTAATGGGGCTAGATCTCATCGCACCCGCCACGATCCTCAGAGCTTGAGACTGAATACGAGTCAATTTGGTGGCATTAGATGTGGAAATAGGATCAAGGAGGAATGAGCAATAATCCAGACGATGAGAGAATTGTACATAAGTTTTGGAATGGTAAGGTGAGAGCCCCACCCTACTCCAGAAACAGCAAGAAGAATATTGCTAGCCTGGCTGTTTGAAAAGTTCAAGGAGATGGTAACAGGAGGAATTATTATTTTTCTAGTAAAGATAATTAAAGAACTCTCGGATGGCGAGAGATCCATACCATAAGAGTTGAGACAAGAAATTCTACCCTCGTTAACTTGAACCCATCGGTTCAAGTTAACGAGGGCAGAATTTAGGGTGGGATCCCGGGAGCTCGAAGGATGATCGATCAGTCTAAGAGGAGGTTGAGAAGGAAATTAGAAATCTTTTCTAAGGAATTCTTGTCAGAATATGTATCGAAACGATTAATGGAAGACAAAAATTATTATTAATTATTATTATTATAAATATTTATTTTCGACAATTAAAAATCGAATAGTTTAATACACCTAAAAAAATGTTTGAAAATTAATCAATGAAGAAAAAGATTGGCAGATTTTATTATAAGAAACAATTTAAGTCGGCTGAGGATCTCTTTTCAATCAATGCAGCTAATGTTTCAAAATTAGATATATTTCCAATTTTAAGTTTACACCGACTTACTATATAGCTCCTACATTATATGAAATTAGTCAAGCTTACTCTTATTATGGAGTATGGGCAACATGTAAAAAGTGACGGATCTTATGTTATCGAGGTCTATAAGGAAAATAATATTCATAACTTTCGCGAACGTGAAATCCTTCCTAAATTCACCTTTTTGTTTGAACGCAACATAATAATCAAGAGGCACTCGTAAGTGAAATGGCGACAAATGTCATATTCGGCCATTACTGCACATGTATATTCTTAGACAAAGAACACTAGTCTGTTCTTATGTATGTCCATTTTGTGTTACATGGGCGGGGAACGATATTAATAAAACTTTCTCCTGTCTGCGCAATTTTTAGATGTCGTCATAAGACATTACATACAGAAAGAAACCTTTGACATCGTCGATGTAGTTAATAAATGAACAAATATTGCTAATTCTTTTTTAATATTCAATATTTAGGCAGGAGAGAATTTTGAAGCTTAATATTTTGCAAATAAGCTTAAAAATAAAAACGTAAATGGTACCTCAATTTAATTTTAAAACTTAATGAAATATAAAAGGAAAGTGTGATAGGCTGTGTGGTGCCACCGCCGCTAGTTTGTTTATATGGATACGCCCAAATAAACTCATGAGATAGAAATAAACTCATGTATTATTATCATAAAGCGCGCTGTATTTGTATTCGATTGAGACTATGCATTCTTTTCTATATCTTACAGAGGGTCTGAGGGGCACATTTTTGAATTCGTTACTATCTGTATTAGCGGACTAAAATGGTAATTTCGTAACGCTTGGATTTTTTAAATTCGCTGTGCATCTGATAGGTATCAAATTTAAAAATGTATTCACGTCAAAATGTTTACCTCTACTTTAAATGTATGGTGAGCTATGTAGTAATTGAAATCTTCATATAACGTTGGTTTAAAATTATGGATATTGTGAGGCTATCACACAGGGACTGACGGAAAAATGTTAATATTAGTATTCATCATTTCACCATACGACCCTAAAAAATTAACTACTACATTACCGTAAGTTAATAAAAATTAGTTGAATTCATACGTATTAATTTATCTCAAAGAATCATACTTATAAAAATAATAATATAAATACATAATATACTTCGGCGTAACATGCCCAGATCGATAAAATGACCAATATAGATATATCAGGGTTCTTTAGTTAATGCTGATAGAGGACTGTTGCTAGTATATATCAACTGCTGTAAACGTTGTTTTCTCTAAAAAAATAGTAAAGTATGCTTTAACTCAAAAGTCTGAATAGAGCAGATTTTTAAATATTCATAGTAATAAAAGTATAGTGTTTTTGGTTTTAAGAATTACTATGTTTTTTTATTAAATGTGACTTTTGAAGTTAAAAAATTGTAAATTAATAAATCACGCCAGATTATATATATGGCCATTTTATCGGCATGATTAACTCAGATGGTCAAATTTTAAGCTGATATAGATTTATGTAAAGTATTTTGTGTGTACTGTTATACAAAAAATATACATTAGTTTGATTCCACTTTACGGTATGAAAACACGACCTTCATTGAGTCTCCCTCACCGTTGGCCTTTGCCAGAAAGAAACTATAAGCAAAACAGAGAATCCCAAAGGATATTACTTATAAGTATCTAGTGCCGAAACAATTCAGTATAATTAGGAAAATAGCTTATGTATCCAATAAGATGGTCAATGGCACGATTTTACAATTTAATTTGTATTTTATAAATAATTATTGTTATAGTTATGAAAATAATTAAATATAACTTTAATATAAAATGAAGCATTAGTATACCTTTTTATTTAATCTTCAAAATGGCTAACTAAAAATATGGTCATATTACTCTAAATTATCCTAGTGCACACAACAAAATAAGTCTACAGTCACGGAACCGCCAAAATCTAATTCTGGGTTAATGACATTTATTCAGTGTCCGTCCGGTATTGCAATGACCTCAGAACAAGTTAACATATGATTGCCGACAACGAAAATATGGATATTTTAAAATCTACAACGTTAGCATAATTCATGTTCGTCACGTTTGTGATAGTACAGTATTTCAAGGTGCTTAAAATGTAGAGATCATAGATGCTATCGATAAGGTAATTGTTTTCTATTTATAAGTAATTTGCGCGTTTGATTTAACGGATTTGTATATTAAAATTTCATTCGTGATTGCATTTCTTTTCGAATATTTTTAGATTATTGTAGACTAGTTTGAGCCGGTTCAGATAATTTTGGTTTGATTTCGTAGTTAAATTGAAATAGTACGAAGTGGAATACAATATCGGTAAGCAGTTAGCTAATTATATATTTGGGGATTCTGGGCGTTTGTATAAGCGATGTGGAGGAAAGTAATATTGATGTTATGATCCTTGCCCTGAATCATATGCGGTGAAGTGTGGAGTGTTAACACCCTTAGCCAGAGTTAGACACAGTTGAAGAATTGCGGTAGAAATAATATTCAAGTACGTTTATTATGCATTAATAATTTTGTGGTTTGGCTTTAAAATTTGTAGAATTGTTTACATATAAAATTTGAATTAGATTTGCAAATAATTATGTCTTAATTTATCCGTTTATAAAGTTGTTTTTTTAATGATCCCCCTTTTTTTAAATTCTGAGTAAATTTTATCAACCGTTGTACAAGAAAAATAACTATGGAATGATTTATTTTTAAATGTGGAATTTGGATATCATTAACATAAAATTTTTTAGATACTTCTTCCAGTCACTCTTTGTTTTAAATTTTTATTCTAATTTACTGCTTATTCTACTAAGTTTTCTACCGAAAAATAATCATCAAAATTTCTGTTTTATTTATTCCTTTATCCATAACTGTAATTATACAGTAAGATGATTACTACATCGTATTGGATGTGGTAGTGGGACAGTTTTCTTTAAATGGAGATATTTAGTTCTTCCCTGTGTTGTATGGGGGACAACAGGACATTTAGTCTAACAACGGGACTGTCCCGGCGAAATGGGGACGTTTGGTCATAATAGTCATAAACAAAGTCTATGCCATTCTTATGTTGATGATGGCAGATACTTAAATACTTATCAGTTGATATCTTCGACTTCATCTTCGTAGAAGTACATTATTGGTAGTTTTTGGTCCTTCCCCAGCCTTCAAGTTATTAATTATTCTGGAATTCCCTATATGCAATATTCCTGGTTTTTCTCTTTGCCAGTGGGATGACTAAACTATGAGGCGTACTGATCCTGGAGGATACCACATATAAATGACTATGGGATAAACAGCCACTAATATCTACACTGGCCAATTCCAAATCCTTTGTCTTATTTAGAGTCATAATGTAACAAGGTTTAATAGGGGATTGCAGATGCCTGAACTGAGTTCAGGCATCTGTGGTAGTCTGAAGCCTGATGCCATTGCATAGCTTCGGATGCTTTAGATCATGGAGCAGCATAATTGGAGTGCAACTTTGAGGTAGAGAACATGAGGCGGAATTCCTGGTGGGTAAAGTGTGTACAAGACCTTTACTACCGAGTCCACCGATTCATGCTTTATAAGTTCAATCATCAGCTTCTTCAGCACCAAGTAATTGATGGTATTGGCCTAGTTATCTGTTAGAATGAGAATAGCTCTTTCCTTTAACCATTAAGTGTAATGCACTCGATCGTAATGAAAATTCGGGTATATTCTGTCAGTCAAGCAGATCAGACCTTCTAAGACATCGAAAACATTACTTAAAACATTTATTTTCCCATCCTTCTCCAAAATATTTCCATTGCCAACATCAAGAAATAAGTTAGAAAACTCTTCTGCCCTCAAGTCGAATTGCACATGCATATTAACTTTTAAGGGTTGTGACATATTGGGATATAAAATGGATGTCTTGAGACAGACTTTAACTTAATCTGCATCTGTCCCACGTGGCACAATAGGCAAGGTCTGTCTAATGTCACCAGCCAAAAGTACTGTGACTCGATTCATTAGTTGACTGTAGCATCTACAGTCTGTATATCTTGAAGCACACTGTTTAGAGCCTTAATTACTTCCTTCATCCCACGCAATAACTTTAGTTTCACAACAAAAAAAAATTAGAATGTTATTTGGTGAATTAAACACATTTTAGATCATGTTTATTCAACCTCTTGAGGGATGAATTTGGAAAATCGGTAAAATAGTATTCACTTGTTTGTAATTTAAAATATAGAGGCCTTCAATAGAAACTTTCATTGCTTATTTCACACCCTTAGGATTGAATTTATTTCTCAGTGAATGTTTATATCGTGTAGGAGACCTATCTTCTTCGTTTTAAGGTTGTAAGCTTTATAGTTCCAGAGATTTCTTGATGAGTGAGTCACTCGTATTTCGCTTTTATATATATAGATTTGCTTTATCAACATAAATACTGATTTATATGCATATTTACCAAATAGTCAACTTCTTGTCATTATTATATTTAATGAATTATTAGACTATTCCAACATACATTGCATTTGTAACTTGGACAATACTATAGTTATAATAGTAATATTAGATTTGCCTTAATAGACACCAACTAAAAAAAAAAGTGAAATATTGCTGGTTTAAATGAGTTAGTTAACTGATGATTTAATGTACAGTAGAACATAAACATATATAATTAACTGGTGTAGTTAATACTGGAAACGTAACCTTAATTAAGTGTAAACAAAAGGTTTATACCCTTTATTTCACTGTAACAAATTGTACGGTAAAATTCATGTCGGTACTCCTTGTGGCAGTTGACTATATTTATATTGAATAAGCTGTCACTTTTTTATAAATTGCATCTAAACTCATTCCAGACAGCTATAGAAGTTTTCATAGATTTTCTAATGAATAAAAAAAGCAGATCAGCTAAGACATACAGTAGGGTGTCTGCCAAGTTCAGAAAAGTAAAAAAATGAAACACTGTGTATATTTACAATAAACATTTTGAGCTACTTTCATCTCCTCAATAACTTATATTTTTGACATACACATTTGTATTTTGTTTGTAAATTAAGGTCTCACTAGTAACGTAGAATTCTAAATTTTATGCACATAGTTTAGTTTTTCAGATATTGAAGTCTGAAAATGGCTTCTCTAAACACTGAACCTAGACCATTTCCAGTTGACTTAGTAACTTGAAATTTGGTATGAATTTAGGTCATTGAACATATATAAAGGAAAAAATTTGAATTCTTGATTGTATGTGGGGATTGACGACAAAGTTATACCATACTGTAATATAATTCATGAAAGAAAAAATGTGTGTATCTATTGCAGTGTTAGAAGTGCTATTAATATTGTTCAAAACGGCAACCTTGTGTCGACCTTATAAGAAACACTTTGATATAAAATCTTATTAACCCACATTTAAACAATGTACTTGAGGTTGCTTGGACGCGCAAGGGAGTAACGTATACATATGTACTATTGTGGTGAGAATAAGTCCTTAATTATGAATTGTCTTTGATTTAGTCAAAAATATCAGTAGGTAATAATAATATATGTGCTTGTGTTTACAAAGTTCAGATTGTGATGGGCTATGAACCTTTCGGAGAAAACATGAATAATGGTAAAGAAAAGAGTACCATGTAAATGGAAAACAAAATGTTTAAATAATTAAGTAAATAAAACTTTCCCAAAAGCATTAATATCCTATCAAAAACATAAATGTGGATAAAGGGGCAAAGTTTGGTAAAATAAGAACAGGTTTGTTGACATCCCTGATAGGTATTGAGATTCTATTAAACAAGCTTCTTTTAAATGCTTTTAAGCAGAGTTCTACAATTGTTTCTTAAAAAGGACAATTTTAAGGATTTGGCATTGATTTAGATCTTAATCACCGAACCCATCAAACTCGCTTGTTCCTGTCGCCAAACTTGGCCCTTTTACCAATTATTTCTTTTGGTGGGATATAATATACCAATGTTTTAAAATAACCATTAATACTGCAAACTTGTTTAGACCTGGTGTTATGAAAATAATATTTTGGCTTCTATTTTATTGTAATTGTAGTGTACATGTAATGGAGATCTAAAATTTCTATAAATATAATACAAGACAAAAATATAGGATAAGACTTAATACAGGCACTATAGGTATTTTATTGTGTATATTATCTGCTACTCTAGGGGTTTTTTTTAAAGTCTTCTCTAACCTACTGGGATTTGCTGAAATCATTTGAAAGATACTTTATTAAAAAATCAAGGAATGATCTTGTGGTTTTTGGTCTTTGCCTGTGGTAACTAGTCTCAAATATTCAAATTGATGAACGCCATTATTACCTCAGTAATGAAGACATTAAAAAACTATAAAAAATTTAAAAAAACGATAATTAATTTAAGAATATTTATTTCATAAAAGTCTTAGCACAGTAACATCTATAGACAACAACTCTTTTTTAGAACAAATTTATTTGTGCTTTGCCACAATAAAAGTAAAGGTTTCATTTTATTAAAAAAAAACATTAAAATGAATTAAAGTCTTTATCAGTAAAACTAAAAGATTGACATCTATATTAGCAACTTAATAACAAAGCACTTAAATAATACCATAAGTTTAAGTAGAATATAGAACTAAGGGTATAAAACAAAATCCTATTTCAGAGCACAATTATCACTAATAATAATTCAACATATTTACCTGAATACATAAGAATTAAACACAACTGATTAAAATTGCCTGCTCGAGTTTTATTGGAAACCGGACTGTAGTTGTATAATTGATCTAATGAACCATTTTGAAACGTGGGATGTGATTAACTTCTTTTATTTAAAATTTTTCACTTATTGAAACAATACATTTTATAATATATCAATTGTTTTAATATTCTGTGTAGATAAGCAGATATGAAGTACTGATATGAGACAGACACATTTTTATAGCCATTTGTGTTGAGTTATAGTTATAATTGTTTCCATTTAACTTTGTTTTTAGACGATTCTATAATGGCCATTTGGATATTTTGTATATAATGCAAAGAAGTGCATCGAAATTACTAGGTCCAATTAGAAATTAACTCTGAACAAAAATTAAATAACAAAACCTGAAAGCTTATTTAAAGCTACTGGAAACTTTAAAAATTACTTTTAGTATATCTGGTCTAAAAATGCGTAACTAATTTTTTCGAGCATTTCATTATATCATATTGATTAGTTTTAGAATTCATTAACATTTCAATTTAGCCAATGAGTTAAGGCTATAATTATTTACTGGTCCAGCCAGTGAGTTTTTGGGGTATGAGCAAGAATGCTTTTCATATTCCTCTTGAAAGTATTAGGCGAAAAATCTATAACTTGATTTTTAGCTTGGTTTTATTACAGAAAAATAATTTAATCTCCCATAACATATATTTTATTCTCAACATTACATTTAAATATTTCATTATCATAATCAAAACCTGAATAAAAAAAAAACTAAACAAAAACAGTGGATTACCAGTATTATGACTCTTTTTTGCGAAATTTGAATAGTCCGTAATTTGTTAATTGAAGCAGTCTCGTGTCTTATCACTTTTCTCACTGTGTGTCTCATGCTTTACTGTGTATCTCAAAAATGAAATGAGATAAGAAAAAGTTTTAATGCTACAACATTTGAACAACATACTGTATATTTGAAACAAGGTCACATCATTTTATAAAGATTTATCTGAAAAAATGATTTTTCTAACGGACATGATTTATTTAAACTTAAATTTATATTCATTTTCTTTCATTTAATATTTCTCACCTTAGTACATTGTTGAATGAAAAATAGTGTTTATATTTGCCATAGCAAGTAATCTCGATACCTGATTTCTATTCCAAATATTATATTTTAAAACATTCTTGTTTTGAAACTTGTTTCTAGTGGTTTTTAAAATTGTTTCTAGGTCAAATGCTTTTAAATTTGCGTTTAAATTTATTTATAGACGATAAAACTTATTTAATTATAACAGTATTATAGGGATTTAGAGCATTGAAATTGTACTATGTTTAAGGTAAAAATAGCACATTTTAAATGCTCTAAATATCTATACGACACTGCTATTAGTAAATAAGCTTTAATTGTTTATAATAATGCCATATTCTATACAAGATTGAAATCCAACAAATATAAGTTTTTTTTTATTCCAAAACAGATAAAGTAACAAATTCTTTAAATTATCTGAAGTTTTAAAGAGATTTCAACTTAATTTAAGAATATATATTTTCTCTACATTAATATAATTTTTTTGTTTCAGAACGGAATGCCATTAAACAACTGAGTACTGGTATAAGAAAGATGATACAATTGAGGTAAGGTACTAGATTTTTAATCATTCCAGAGTAGTTATTGTTAAGTTAAATGTAAATTTCCTTAAACTCAGTCTTAGACTTATTATATGTTACATTTTGCCCTTTAAGAGCTTCAATACTTAGAGGTGTGGAAAGGTTCATCACAAACACTAATATTTTAAAGCGAATAAATGTGTAATGTATATCTAGAGAATAATTTTTTATTTACACTGCCTATTCTTGCTTAGTAACACTTTTGACAAACACTTGAAAAACGATAGAGCCATAATTAAAAAAAAAATTATTTTTCACTAGGTAAAATAATTAATATTAATATGAATTAAGAGAAAAACTTACGTTAGCCTAGCATCATTTTTTAGATCACTTTCCATCATAGACTTACCCAAATATTTGTGATCCGTTAAAATGTAAGTGTATGCAAGAACATCCTATAAAGTGGCTATATACATTAATTATACTTCTAATTTTTTTCCAGACAAATAAATGTATTTGTTTTAATTTTTTTTTATAACTATAACATTGTTTTTATAAAACCCATTAAATCCTGGTTTTAATCCAGTCTTTTACCATCTTCTTTTCATATGTGATTCTTATGACCTCATGTTTTTTTATTACATTTTGCGCTCTTTATATGGCAAACAAAAAAAAGTGTAATTAAGTTGGTTAATAAAATGATATAAGTTTTATGACCCTGTGTGATAGTACCTCAATTCAAATTTTATATATAAGCAATTGTAACTGGGAAAACTCTGCAGTAAACATGATAGTGTACTAAAAAAATAATCATGATAAAGTAAGCAAATATTTCGAACTGTTTGTAGTTAACATTGACCCACAAGATAACATACTTTGTTATAAAAGTTATATTTAAATCAAATAAAGCTTTTTAATAACAATCTTATACTAACTTATTCCTTCCTATTCACGTTCGTATTTGCAATATATGGTACGTTTCCAATGAAATCAATAAATAGATTTAGTATCTGATAGGAATTGTTCTTAAAACTAGTTGATTATATTCAGGTCAAAATTTAGCAATAATTTGCGGAATGTCATCTAAATTTAATCACAAATAAATATTGTAATGAGACAAAACTAAATAATTACTTATTTTTTTTGTCAATTTTGTAGAGGAAATAGAAAGTAAGTTTTAGTTAATTTACAATGCATGATACAATGACGTTATACTCAATAGATACGTTATATCAATATAAAATGAAAAAAATAATCGCTTGCAAGTAGCTCCATAAACTGTGCCAAAGTAGTCAAAGAAAGCATGTTATATACATGCTTTATAAAGAAACAAGTCTTTGTTAAGATGTGATAATTATCTGACCTCTTGAGGACCATTTCTAAAGCAATAACAACATGACTATGACGTTATTGGTATAATAGGAGTTAACATAAATTCTTAATATTGGAAAATTCAATGAATATAAATTATACACAGATATCAGTTTACAATATTAGAAATTTAAGTTTTTTGTATTTAGGTCATTCTTGCTTTAGAGCATATTTATTAGCGCAAAAAAATAATTTAAAATAATGGAAGAATATTATATCATATTAAAGCTTTTTAATATGTGGAATAAAAAAAATGTGTTTAGTTGTTCATATAAAAAACTTCTTTGTTTTATATAGAATTGATTTCATATAATACTATAGTGAAATGCAAACTTCTAGATGGTTTCTTGTAACATAGAAAAATATTGTTATACAATATAAATAGATAGCACCAAATTTTTTCCACATCTGTTGGCCTACAACCGTTTTAAAAATATTATTGTATCTTCATATGCCGGCATAAATGGTCACATACATACTAAACCTAAATCATAAGAGAAAAGACTATTGATAAAACATAACCACAGTCCATTGAAAACTATATTTAACTGTTTAGTGATGCATCACGTTAAACACTTTTTTTAGCATCACCATAAGTCCTTGACTGTCGTCAACCTCGTGGAGACTGTTCCACAGCAAGCATGCTATCTCCATCCGATTTCATACTGTTTCTCTCCACCTCCTCAAACGCGGCTAACAAATTTCGTCTACATTTGTTATTGTCACTGTATATGACAGCCCATATAATGTACTCACCTGCATTAATTGGATCGTCTGTGTACGCTACTTGTATTTTACATTGCCTCTCCCATCTCATCAAGTCTGCACCGCGTTTATTCCTTGTTCTTGTAAATTCTATGAAACCTTTGGCTTCAATATACTTTCGAGATAATTGGGCTAGGATACTAGATTGTGAGATATCTTGTGAATCTGTACTAGTTGTTGGTATGCAGTCTCCTTGTCCCCTCTCCAAGTTTGTTGGAGTTTTCTTAGTGGGCGTAATTTGCCCTGGCGAATTTGTATTAATGGCATTGTCACCTTTATCATCTATACCAAACTTGCTACCTGGAATATCAGCATCAAACTGTAATTGTCGCTTATGTGGCATTCTTACACCTTTTCTATTTGCCACAAGCTGTCTACGTTGAATATCATTTTTATTAGAATGAGTCACAAGTACATCAACGTCCATTAAATTTGGATTTGTTTTGAATTTTTTTTTGGCGCTTTCAGTGGCACTTCCGCTGTCTCTATCCAGACTATGTTTCATGGTTGGTCTGGTTTCCCATTCAGGGCTGGCGCTTGTGGAACAGAAATCTGAACGGGATGGGTACTTCTTGCACGAAGAACCTCTTACTGACAAGCGCGTAAGTGTTTTGTTTAACTTTGTAGCAGGGGTTTCATTAGGAGCAACAAGAGGCACAGCTAATTCCATATCATCACTGTCACAACGATTCCTATGAGAAAAAATTAATAAGGTACTTTTTAAATCGAGTTATAAAAAAACAAATTTCTATGGATATTGAGTTTAGAAAAAAAATTATCGCAGGGGATATTTTCATGCCCGTAATATTTTATTAACTTCTAGCATTACTGTTGTAAATTTAATTTGCACGTATGTATTTTATATATTGTTGCTTTATAACTACAGTTTTATTAAGTGACGTGAAACTAATCGTGAAATGAGTATCAAATAATGCAATATAGAATATTTAAATAAATAATTCTATATTGCATTGTTTTTGGATGTTGGAATAAGAGTGGTTCACCTTAATGGTATTAATTAACCACAACATGTGTTTGGAATTTATTTTATAGCTATAAAAGAAAATTAAAAAATTGCTTTTGTTACAAAATTTGACACCCAAAATTGAAAATGATTTCATTGAGAAGTAAATAATTTCTATATAATAAATAATATTGTTTATTTATACAACCCCAAAGCTAAAATGCTGTTGTCTAACCAAATTCTTTGAACTTCAGGATATTTGAGTCATATAAAATTTATTAGTGTGACTATATAAAATTAATTAGCTAAAAGAATAGATTTGTTTTTAAATTTGATGGAATTCCCCTTATTAGATGCTTATATTAGTAGTTTTGATGAAAAAAAACTGATTATAAATTACATACAGATAACCTGTTACAGTTAATGGTGAAAAACAGTTTTTTTTATCATTTTTTATTTTGTTAAGAAGTAGAGATCTGGAGTTTCTGTGTAGTATCAGTTCATGCTGAATAATGGCAAATTTGCACTGATTAAATTTTAGAGAAAATAGCAGTCTCATATTAAATTTTGTGGAAATAAGATGAGGTACGAATCTCTATAACATTTTCATCTAGTGGATTTCCTCTTTTTGGGCCATAATATCCCTCTGAACATTTTCCATGCATATTTATATGTACTCTCTACCTTTACTCTGTTGTAGCTTATTGTGAGTTCATGCAATTATTGTGCGCATGCATTAAATTGTAAGAAAGTAATATTATTTGTGGCAGAGGAGCCCCTCCCCTCTTCGGGAATATGGAGTAGAGATATTATCTCTTGAAACCTTTAAGTTCAATATATGCTCTTTGACTGTCTACATATTTTTTTGAATTTTTATTTTAAAAACTAATTACGGAACTATCAGATATGAGCAGCTGACGTCTAGTAGATTTACAAGGCATTTTCATGTGGTAAATACTGGCCGAAAAAGAAAACATTTTGTACATTCCATTGATTAGGATATTGTCAATTCAATTTAAAATTAGAATCAGTACTTTAAGAGAAATTAAAAGGTTTTTAAAAGTAAATAAAAGTAGAAATATACATTTTTATGACATTTGGTGTGCTGTATTAATATATACGGATAGAATAAACTTGCATACTTGGAAATATCACAAGTGCATCGTGATATTGTTAGTTCTTATTTATAGATATAGTTTTTAGGTTGATAAAAGTTGATTGTCAATTTAAAATTTAGTTTAACCGTTTTAGTGCCATGGTTTTTTACTCATACGTACTTAAAAATGCCAAAGAAATCTTTTGTTTTTGATGTCATTTACCGAAAGGGTAAAGTAAAGTAGGGTCTTTTTAATTTTTTCGGTATTTTCTTAATAAAAATTTGTACAAGGATAATAAAATACAAAGAAAATTATGGAAATATATATTGTGAACAAAAATTATAACAAAAACTGAAATCAAGGTCACATCGTATTTTTGCAGTCTGGCACATCCTCCGTATCAGCAAAATAATTATTATCGTCACTATTATTACTGTCACTCAAAATTTGCATTACGCCAAATTGTGAGCGCACCACAATGTCACTCCCACTATCACTTTCTTCACAACTTGAAAAACGATCATTTTCACTCGAATCATTTTCGTATTCCGACATTATGGTTTAAAAATTTTCTTTTTCTGCACCCTTTTTATATTGTAATTACTAATAATATTATAATTTCAACTTTATGTAACATGTAGAAAGATAAAAAATTAGCGATGCGTGCGAGCGACCTCCCCTGCCGCGCGCTAAACAGCAACTGATTTCGCGAGCAGCATCGCGCTCGTGGCATATTTAGTTAGTACACGCACGAGTGCGATGGCGCTTGTCGGCCCTCAAACGGTTAAATACATTTTATTGCTTTATTTAGATTTTGCATTAGATTGCAATTGTTTAGATTTATTACATATTTATGCATATTAATTTATCAAAATTTCTTTAGATAATAGTACAGAAATAAATTTGATTTGGAAAAGTGTATCATAATTAGGTATTTAGTTTTAACACATTTTTTTCTTCAATAGTTTTAAAATCTCTTTAATTTTTGTGTAAGGTGTTTTGTGTGGAGTCAAATTCAAACTTTCAGCTGTGTGGGTATAGATTTACACGGGAGTGCTTCTCACATTGGCAATATATGTTACACTTTATCACTGCAATAATCCAGACAGATTTATTTATATTAATGCCCAGAAATAAACTTGAAATGTTGCATATAGAGAAATAATTTTTAAAATTGCCAAAATATATAACCATTTACAAAAAATATTAATTGTAGATGGTTTAATTTTTATTTAGGTATATAACTTATGGTGACATTTTTACCTTATTATATTTTGGTAACTTAAAGTAAAACCGAGGATTCCATTCGTGAAAGGAAACATATATACGAAAAAAACATTAATAATTAACTTAGTTGTACTTGTATAAAGTTGGAGCGGGCTGCTAGTTTATTATTAATTTAATATTATATCTTTTCAGATCGGAAAGATAAACTAAGTATTTGAATTAGTATTCTATAAAGTTAGACTATAAAGTTAGATCGGAATGTTTTAAGACATCAATTAACAAAAACAATTCTATAGGTTGTATCAATTTACTGATTCTCTTATAATAAACACATTATGGTTCATATGACAAGTTTTGAACTTCCAAATCAAAATGTTAAACTGCAAAAACATCCATTAGGGTTAAGTTAAAGTTTAAAAGTTATTGCCATTTAATCTTTAATATATGTTAACTTCTTGTATATAAATTGGCATTAGGCCTGACACATGATTTGCGATTGAATGTTAAAGTTGCAATATCACCTCGGATAATAGACTCTTAAGTACAGCAAGATAATCATCACTGAAGCAATTACGTTATTTGCCTCGATTGAAATAATATTTAGATCAATCAAGCTCTGAATCTTCTGATAGTGGTTGGATCAAAGCCGTGAGCTCGGAGTATTTAAAATATATTTAAAATTTTATAAATAACTAAGTACTTTTACAAATAGACAGCTCATCAAAACTAATTATTCACACATTCTGTTTTTTTTTCTGTTGTGTATATGGGTATTTGTTTGCAAATATTAATAAATTTTCAGATTGATACTGTGTATACTTTTAGATGTTAAGAAAGTCATCCTTGTACTTTTCACAATCTATATGTTTTTCACTTGTTGTCTTGTCAACCCTCACATGACATAAAACCGTTTAGGGGTAAATCACATTTTAATTATGAAGAATTTCTGCTATACAGAACTCCAACAACTTAATACCTATTATGATGTTTGTCATATTTTTTCCTTCTAATATTTGGTACTTAATTTATCATTTGCATACTAAATTTTGTTTATTGTTGTTTTTTAATTTTTTTAAATTAAAGTGAATTTTTTACTTAACTTTCATATTTTAGAAAAACTCATAAAAGAGCAACTGTCAATAAAAACGTGAGATAAAATAGTGGAAGTAAGTTTAGTTTCTTTCTGTGACAAATAATTATAAATTATCAATTCAAGCAATTATTATAAATATTTTAAACAAATAATTTTGTTTTTTGAGACATCTAGTCAGAAAAATTTATTGCTGTACAAAAGTTTCATGAGATTTTTTACAGTCATGAGCCACATTTCTTTTATATACAGACTGTAAAGTTGACACGATAAAGCTGCGGAGAGATAATTCTTTTTAATATCCTGAAATTTTTTCGGAACTCTGTAAAGAAAATTTAAAAAAAAACAGCTATCTGCTTGAGGGCTAAGTATGCAACTGATTTATGAAATAGATATAAACATACATTCTTTTCTAAACCTTTTAATTTTTTTTGTTTAAAGCAAAATAATTAAATTTTTGATTGATAATATTGAATCTTTCTTTATAATATTATGACAATAAAAAATGTGAAAAAAATTGTAAAAATTTTACAAAACATTTCAGCTTTGAACTATATATTCGGAATTGCCACAAATTTAAAAAAATGGCTTCCACCACTCACTTCGAGGCGCCAAAGAGAATAACCATTATCAAAGAGAATAACCTCTCCACAGCATTAGCATTATCGTATTCAACTGTGCACTTCTATACAGAATGACGGAGGATGGCAAACTACTTTGTACACTTGTCACTTTGTGATTGAAATGATATAGAGCAGTTAGTCATTCATAGGGTCACTAACTGAGTAGATTGGAATATCCTCAGGATGATTTAAGAACAGAGGCAATAATTAATTATAAGAACAAAATGATTACCTCTTATGAAAAACTTTCTTTGTCATATTCTGGTGATTAACAATTATAGCATTTGAGTATAAAATTGTCAGTAGAAAGTTAACAAACGATTTAACTAAAATTACTGAAAGTTGACAAGTAAGAGTTTATAGTAAATACTATTTTACAGGTCTATTGTGTGGAGACAGTATTAGATTTCTTAAACCATTTTTGGAACGATATGTGGACTTTCAATGACTAATGTCTCATTTTTGTAACCCCAATTGGAGTGTATGATGGACAAATGGCCTATTCCAGTTTAATCAGGTATATAGGTTAAATTGATTATTGGTATTTCAAAGTTAGACCTCAAAATTTTAAGATATTATTGGATATACGTTTAGTATGTCATGTAATTACTATACTTAAATTTTTTTGGAAACCAAATGCACGTATGAGCAAATGGCAGTTTGCTGCTACTCGAATTGGATTTATTTTTATATAATTTAGAATGTACTATCTGTTTTTTCAGGATTAATATCACTTAGAAAGGTAGTATTAATTATATGTTTCATCATTCTATCCACCTTTAAATATTATTTATTACCTTTATGTATCATATATACACACATACGAAGACACGCACATGTGCGCGTGCACGTACGCATGCAAGCATACTATATATATTATGTTTAAGGCAATAAAATATATATAATTCATATCACACCAACCGTTGTATCTTTTCTCCTCTTATGTCAAATGTAGGGCAAATATCCACTGTAGTAAAATCATGTCTGGAGCAATGCATGTCACACCTCAAAAATCCACTTATCTTTTTTCGTGTATGTATTGTCCGCCCAAACCACTGAAGCACTGCATCTTCCGCAAAATATAAAGCTAGATTGTTGCGTTCATTATCAACTAATTTCTGGTACCAGCTTATAAATTGTTTAGCTTCTTGTCGACTATGTGTGCGCTCTAATTTATTGTGGTTATCATCTTTTTTCTCTTGTTCCAGGACAGCAAGAATTTTGTTTCGATTGATAACGTGGTGAGGTCTACTTGCGACTACTGGAGATCTTTGTGACATTATATTATATTATTATTTAAAATATCTGAAAAGTAAAGGAAAGATATTCAAAAACTATATAAATATAAAAATTTTAAGATTGATTGGAAAAATATTCCTAAGATTAAAGTAAAATTACAACATAATTCTTATCTCATTTTATGATGTGAATAACATATATTACAATAATATATACTTTTAGGTTTCAGAACTTCTAAGACAACTATAAGCAAGTTAATTGTAAAATTGTATGTCCTTATTTTGGAATCAATATATGGTTTTAAATATTTAAAATGCAAATATACCAATTTTTTCTTTTTAAGGAACTATTACTAATTTACTTTTGGAACGAAGTTCTCTTACGTGGCTTACAGTAGAGCGAATTGGCAGAAATCGTCATGTAAGGAAAAAGCACTATGCCCCTCCAGGCGATCTTTCCCTCTCTTTCTCTTTCTATTATATTCGGTTGTATGTGTGTGTTCGTACGAGTATCGACATTCGAGCAGTAAGCATTGTGCGCAGTCAGCTGTATAACCTCAATTCTAAACATGTGTTAATATTATTTAAACTTATTTTTTTATTATACTGTAAGCCAATCATCTGCCAGACCATTTCTAATTCGGTATGTATTTATTCACATTATAAATTATTGCTATATCATTTACTAAATATTAAAAATTTATAAAATGGCAAAAAATTTTTGCAAACTCATTTATTTTCATTATTATTTTATTATTTATTAAATACTTAAAATTAATAAATTAAACTTTATTTAGATTGTTGAAATATTTAAATTAAAAAAAAATATTTAAAACAATCTAAGTAAATAAAGTTTCATGAACAATGAAAATAAATGAATATGCTAGGAATTTATTGTAATTTATTAATTTTAAGTATTTTGTTATTATTTTTTTCTTAGAATTTTTTTATATTCACTATTTTATATTTAATTTTTTTTAATAAATGACTCCCATAATATTAAATGAAATTTATTGATTTAAATCTTTACATTTTTCTTTTGAAAAAATGATAAAAAATAAGAATAAAAAACGAGTGCGCTTTAGACCACACGACTGAAGTAAAACTTCAAATTCACAAAATATGAACTTTAAAATGAATTTACAATTTTATTCACTTTAAACGTAGAATATTTAATGTATTGAACAAAATAATAATTTATAAAATTGTTCAAAAACTAAATGAGATTACAAAATAATAAAAAAATCACCGTTCGTATATAAATATATTTCATGCACTGGCTATGAGAGGAAGAGAGAAAGAAAATGTGCACGCGCACTGCTCTCTCTTGCTGCTACAGTGTGATACAGACAATAGGCTTGCACTGTGTCTTAGATATACGAAACATAACTGGCTTTGAGTGAAAGAAAGAAAATGTGTGCTTGCACCTCTCTCTCTTGTCCCTACAGTAATATACGAAACGTAACTCTCTCTTTCTGTTTTCACTAACTTATATATCCCTCTCAACTTCCGTTCGCCTTGCCCGATCACGCTTTTCGTAATGCTTTCGTCACACATTCACCAGCTTACTCCCCAAGTCAAGCGTGCGTAAAGAAGTTTTACTTCAAAATATACAAATTAGAGAGAGAGTTTAATAAAAGAAGGCTGGGCTTTTTGGCATGACAAATATACACTTTTTGGCGTGACAAAATCACAAAATAATCAATAGAAATCTACATATTAAATCACGTTTAGAGTTGAAAAAATAATGTAACGAACTTCGTTCCTGACGGGTGTCCCCCAACCGCACAGTTTTTGTTATTTATTTTCTAGGAACTGATTACAATAGTGACCTGTGCATTTTACCATAATAAATAAACTACAGCAGTGTATAACATGGAGAAGTTGAGAAGTTTTTCAGAGTTGAAATCATGTTATATAAAATGCGAATGATAAAAATTAATAAGTTGTAAGGAATGCCTTAAGTTAACACAGCATTTCCAAAAATGAAAAGCTAAGTAAACACGATAAAATAGTAAGGCAGCTGTCATACACGTCGGCAATATTTATTTCCTTTAGCAAAAAATATAATCTGATTAGGGCTGATTATAATTTTAAGTAACATTAACAAATTACGAGGTGATCAAAAAGTAATGATAATCGATATAAAACATAATGTTTATCAGTCCAAATTTTATTTATTTTCCAACATGATGTCCTAACAAGTCAATACATTTAGTGTCCATCTTTTCTCTAGTGAGCGGAGATTTCTTTTGAAAAAAAATCTTCATTCTTGACAACCAAAATGCTCATCTTGACTCTGCAAAATCTACAGCAGCCATCCCCTCAATATTGTCTTCAAATTGCTTACCCCTGAGTACAGGTTCCAGATCTGTAGAATAGGTGGATGTTCGGGCAATTCAAAACCCGTTTCTCAAACAGTAGCCATCGCAACTTCGGCTTTATGTGCTGGTGCATTGTCTTGATTATACAGCACACTGGCTTGAAGCTTTCTCCGTCTCTTTTCCTTGATAACTTTTCGCAATATTCTGATTTGATCTGCGCTGTAACAATCTGTAATAATGGCTTCCTTTTCCAGGTTATCTACCATTACAATTTCCTTGGCATCCTAAAATACGGATGCCATAATCTTTTGAACCAATCTTGCGACTTTGGATTTCTTCGCTGTCAATGAAGACTGTTTTTTCCAGGTCATATACTGTTGTTTCATCTCAGGTTCAAAGTGATGGATCTAGGTCTTGTCTATGATTATAAATCACCTCAAAGATTTGTCTGGGTCAGCTTGGAAGTTCTCAAAATTTATTTTTGAAATGTCGGCTCTTCTTTTTTTATTTGGCAGTTAACATTTTGGGTACCCAATGCAATGACACTTTGTTCATGTAGAGTGCGTCATGATCATTCCTCTGTTACCCTATGAGAGCCTCGTGACACCAACAAAATATTTGATGGTTTCTCTTTGGTTCGAGATAACACAAGATTTTTGATTTTTTCACATTTTCTGTGGTGTGCATGCAACTGTAGAATATGGAGGAGCACAGTCTTCCAATGTTTCTACCAAGTCGGCATATATGTTTTTGGTAGACATTTTTTCAGGCAGATTTTTGATGATGGTTCTGATTTCGTTTATCCATTTTCGTGTTATCGCTCCGACTGTTCGTTCTCAAATGAATGTAATTTCCAGGGATGATATTGTATTTATATGATTTTTACCCATAACTAGTGAGGTTATAATAAGCAAGCTATTACAGTTTTTTTAAATTCTTAAGACCACTTCAATTATCCGATTATCATAACTTTTTGATCACCCTTCGTATATTAACTTAATAATATCTTAAGGTAATCGCAATAAAAAAAACCTGATAAGAACGAGTAGAACTCTATGAGGTTTCGAACATAAATACATGAAGTATGAAAACATAATATGTACGTATATGATAGACAATTTTAGAGAACATAATTTTTCTGTTAAACTATATAGAAATATTAATATATTTTTCACTCAAATGATGAAAAAATATTTTTGTGATCGGTATAACTATCCTTTTCATGCGATATGAGTATTGATATATTGCACGTTATAAAATTTTCATTTAATTTAGATAAGATGTATGATGGCGAATATGCTTTATTTATTATGCTGAATTTAAAGTTTCTACATCATGGGTAAAACGGTTTCTAAATAAACACATGGTTTCTATTAAACACATGGATAACATGGACACATGGATAAGGGTAATCTCATAACGGTTTAGCTTAAGTTACGTAAGGTTATCAAACCAATATAGTGAAGTGTGCATTATGAAAGGTGTTAAATGCCTATCGAAGCTCAAGAAATTAACAACAATATTTGGACATTTCTGAAAAAACACACTGGGTGTTTTTAACATGGAGAGCAGATAAAGAAAAATTATGGATTAATGCTATTAAAGATATTCACAAAAAACATCTTCAAAAGTATTTCAATAATTTCTTATACATTCTTATATTCACTTGCAACATGGCCTCTTTTTACATTAATTAATTTTTAACATGTATATCAGTTAAGGTCTGTGTGAACATTATAGCTCTCTTTCAGAGTAAAATTATTTTCATAAATTTTTAAACAATTTACACTTGTTTTGCAATTCTCATAATTTAAAAAAATAGTGATTTTCAAAATCCTATGAAAAAAGAGGCCACTGTGACCCAATTTCAAAACGGTATGGCTCATTGACTAAAAACTACTTAGCTAGAATTTGAATTTCTATGTGCGAGTTATAGTATATTACGTTAATGATATGGACTGTTCTATATGGCAAATATTTAACAGATAAAAATTGCGTGTGTAAGTTTTATCTATTTCTTAAAAACAAAAATATTCTACTGGGTAGCACTTTTAAATGTGGTTCCTTCCAAGGTTGATATTCAATTCTAGTTTTTTAGTTAAATTCGCCAATATGTACACAACCATTAAGAATTTTGTACATAAATATAGATGGACACAAAATAAAGTAAACAAAAATCTAAAAGTATTTTTTCAGTAACAATTTTTTTTATTACTTTGAATTTATATTCTTATTCTTTAATTTAAACAAGGAATTGGGAATCTTTACCTTATTTATTTGTTAGACGAGAAAAAAGACATGAGACTTAAAAATTTGTGATACCAACTTTCAATTTTTTATCAGCAAATGACAAATGTTAAAAACTTTTAATGGATATAAGTCAATAATTGGTATGTTTACATTGCTATAGTCACACTATATAAAGCAAGGTTTGAGTACGTGTTTCACGCTCACAATTGTGTCAGTTTGTTGATTGCTTATTTGAATTGTGACAGTTTTACGGTTTTTTAGAAAGAGGAGTTATTTATCTAATCCTATAGTTTTTGTATGAGATTCACACATGATTTGGAAATAAATTGAGGACCCTTTTTGGAATATAACTCTCTTTCCAGATTGAGCTTTTTGAAGAATATGTGTTATTATTCTGCAATATTTTTCAAGTATATGACCATTTACTGACGGTTAATTTGATTTATTTATTGAAGTATGAAACCATAAAATCTATATGCTTATAAAAGTGTAAAATATAGTTTTTAAACTTGTCTCTTTCTATTAAGGTTGTTAAACAGTAGGAACTAATTGCCCATATGGAAGCTTTACGAAAGCCTGTGCAAATGGCATTCAATAATTTTTTTTACAAATAACATGAATAAAAATCCCAACTATTTTCTTGGTTGAATGTAGTACATATTGATGTCTATGAAGTACTTAATTTAATTAAGAAGTTTCCACAATTCAATTACCTCTTCTTGCGATTTATCAAAGTAGGAAGTATAAAGAAATATTAAATAAATACAAGTCGCTTCTTATATAGTAAATTTATTGATCATAATCTATAAACATTGTAAAATTGAAGATGTTTACGAGAGAGAGATGGCGTAAACTGATTGGAAAATTATACTAGACTATCGTAATATAAAATGCTGTGTTATAATATGCAGTTAATAATTACTCACTTAAATACCATCTATAATTCTTATAACATCTCGAGTACTCAAGGCATTATTGGCGATATTTAACTTCAGACTTTCCAAAACATTTTTACTCATTTGTATATAAGCTGCTGTCGACAAGTTTATTTCCAAAAGTTCTTTTTGTAGATTCGAAATCCTTTGCTGGTTCTGTGTTAATTTATCTGTAAATTTAGAAAAAAATGAATATCACTTTTAATTACGATCGTATATTGTTTGAATCATTGAACTATATAACAAAAACAAATTTATAACCTACTTAAAAGGTCTGAAGTTTCGCTGGCTAATTCGGGCCGTGATGTTGGATTGTCACTTATGGTACTCATTTTACATTTGCGTATTTCATTTAAAATGCCTTGATATTGGCAAATTGTTTAGTATCACATAAAACGACTTTTAAAAGCCGGTAACATTAAGTTTGCACTAAAAACAAATCATAACTATGGCGTCGCCATGGCACCACAAAAAATCAAAGACAAAGGGAACAGAGTCTATACAGAAAAGCATAAATAACAGAACTTCATAAGCATAAATAATACAATTCGAAACATGTGTTTAACACGTTTAATATAATAAAAAATAGTTTCAGCTATCATATTTAGTTTATAAATAAAAATTAAAGTAAATAGTGGGAAATTCAACTCAACTTAAGTATTCAAGAACTTTAATTCAATATCCTTGGGAAATTAAATATTGTCTATCATAAATTGCCGCTTGGTGGAAAGGTCACTACAAAAGGTCGCGGAAGTTTATCACTTAAAAACATAATCATTGTGATGTTTAATATATTAAAAGGAAATTGAAATGAATATTTACTCAACGTATGTAAGTTATATCTGGTTTAATGATTTTTATTCTATTTTATGTTAGTCTAAGACAACTTATTTTTTATTTGACTATAACTAAAGTCGTTTTCACGGACCTAATGGCTGTCAGATGGTGAATTCGCCGTAAAAGCTGCGAGGAGCCAATTTCTGACGAGCAGCTACTTCAAACATTTTTGGTTTTACTGTCAATTGATTTTCCATCACTCCTACAATGTCAGGTACTGTACAATGTAAATACTTGCTGGTGGATGTGTTTAATTATAATTTTTATTAACATAATAGAGGTCAGACATAGTACTCAAAACACAAATTATCATTTTATATTGTATTTTACCGCCCCGGAAAAATAATCTCGGTACTTTTAGTTTTTTATCCACTTTAGTTGGTCTATTATTCTATCGGGAACGAGTTAAACGTGTTAATTTTTGTATTCCCAATCTACATTGTCTTTGAATAACACACATTTAAGAAATGTTTCTTAATTATCACTTCGTAGAAGTACCTATATATAAGTGTTCGGGGAAGTCTTATAAGCCGATTATTTATATTACAATCCGTTTTCATTATGATAATCGTTATTTTAACCTTCATTGGAATAAGTTTCATGAAAATATGAAAACAGAATGTTAAATTCTAAATGCATTTTCATATGATTCTTCGGGACCTACATAACCTATAATTATAAACTTTATCTGCATTAGTTGGAGTAGTCGCGTAGGGTTTGAGCTAATATGGTTTTAAAGGAAATTCATCATCTCCTACCAATATGCCATGCATAATTTAATTACTTTCTTACTTTCATTGAAATGCATATTAATTACAGCGAGATCAAAACAATGAACAGAACATAGAGCCAGAGAGCAATAATAAAGAAGCAAATGAAGAAAACGTTGATTGACAGGTGATTGGAAGCAAAATAAGGAAATCATTAAGAAAACACATGGGAATTAATATTACATCTAACGCTATATCTGAATTAAACAGTAGCTTTGCAAAATCAATAAAGGCTATTTCCACACTTGACTTACACTGCAAAAAGTTTAGCAGATAGTATTAGCTTAGTTAAAAATGATTTTACCTTATAAAAATAAATGATTATATACCAGTATCAGTGCATAATATGTAATATTTTTAGCAATTAATAAAATTTGTTTATTTTTTTATCTTTCCAGTAAAATATAAAGTAGTCATACTGTGATTTCCACTAAGCCACTATTTGTATACTATTTTAAGTTTAGTTTTCTTTCTCATGGTTCGATAATTTAATATTCTGTCAGTGCAGTCTTATAGTATAGATATTGAAGTTATTTCACGAAAAGATTCTGAATCATCAAAAACAATTTTTATTATTAATCTTATGCGTGACTTACACTACCGTTGACATGTGACTTGCACTGTATTGTGAAAATTTTTCAATAACTATGTAACATAACAAACTTAAAACATTATATATCGAAGAAAATGAAAATTAGGAAAAGTGAAATGAAATCGCCGATTAAAGTTAGGTTCAGGTAATTTCTTATGCTGTTATCAATATCGATATATGAATAATCCTCATTCTCAGGCCAAGTGAAAAAGTTTCTTTCCATTGCAAGAATTTGACTCTTATTGCAAATGACTTGTTTATAATTTGTCCAACAAAATGCTTGACAATTCTTTTTACTGCAAATGGAACTAGAATCCAATTAGCGATTTCAAGTTCTGTTTGGATTATTCCAGAATTTTCTTTAGCAACATTTTCCTGTACCACATATCCAGTTACCAAACCAACAATTTGATTTTTTCGGATTTAAAGAGACATGCTTGAGTGCGTACTTGTCTGTTTTTACGAAACAATGGACTTTTCTAGTGTCAGGTATAGGAAAAAATTATTTTCCTATTGGAGAACATAATTTATCTAGTCGATATATTTCTCCAGTGGCAAAATCCTCTTGAATATAGAGTACTGCCACATTTTTATAAATCTGTTTTGTCTTTTGTTCCGCATGTGTGTATTTGTGTGGATCTATTTTTGATGTGAAACATCTATAGGCGCAGGTATAAACCAGATCGTTGGCGTGGCGACGCTTGCCATGGCGACAGGTCGCCACGCTATACTAAGGTATATATATATAGTCTATATGTAGTATAGTGTACGGTATGGCGACGTGTCGCCATGCGCAACCGACTACGCGACCCCCTCCTCACTCAGTTCGACGCTGTTGTTTACTATGGTACACATAACCTGTGCTTTATTATTTTTGTATTAATTATAAATAAATGTTTATTAAATAAAGTCACCATTTTCTGTAAGAAATTCGTAATACTTTATTTTTTCATTATGCTATATTTAGTTCCTGTAATAATCTTGTCTTTTATGCATATTACTTGTACGAACACGATGTTTCACATCTGCCAGCCGTCCCGTGACGGCTCACTGTTTTTTTCTTGAAAGTGTGACTTTATAACCCTTCATTTTAATGTATCTCCAAACCATCTATTGGCCCTTTTTCATGACTTGTCATAGAGAAATGCCATTCAACATCGAAAGCATTGCGATACAGATTGAATACTTTTGGTTTGAAGTGCTGTCCAGTTCCATCAGATTGATAAATAAATTTCGAAACTTGTAATTTTGAGTAATCAACTTTGATCTTCCTAAGTATTTCTTTATTAAATACAGCCATTGCATAATTATTATGCTGCATATAATTGGAGACTACCACTATGGGCACAGGTTTTTGTGCAACTTCGTAAACAAAGTATGCGATAGCAGTGTATATTGTGCACGACTGTGAAACCCAATGAGCGGACTGAATTTCGTCTTGATAAAAAAATTGTAGTTTTGGCTGAAGTCAAAATGCAGAAGTAAAGTATTCAGTGGCATCTTTGCCTTGAGTTCATAAAAAAGGTTTCTTGCATTCGTTTGACATAAATATTTTGCAGAAACTGGCTTTTGTTTCTAAATTTTGTATAGCTTCTTTTGAGGTCGAGGAGATCATCTGTTTGATATTTAATTTTGATTCATCCATTATCCACTGACGGTACCTTGTCTCTTCTTCGAAATTTATGGTGTTAGATAATTCTTCAATCATATTATGCAGTTTTTAAATTTCTACACTGGACATATCTTTGATAAAAACAATCTTCACAGCTGCCTTCACAAAGGAGCAATTTGATAAATCCTGAGATATAATTTGGTAAAAATTTGAATGCATACAAAATTAAACTCATGTTTTTATTATATATACACAAACATAAATTTAATGGTGTTTGATGTCTCAAGCAAATATGATCTGGGCGCAAGTCGCAAAATTTTGAGTGACCGATCTCAATGTTTGGATTTTCAGCTTTGAAGATTTCATAAGTTTCTCCCAGAGTCATCAATAAATATCTTTTTTGAATTTAACTTTTCTTTTCCTCTTTATCTTTTACAATTACAAAATCCTTTGCACCGGGTGCCAGGTAAGATATGCTATTTTTAAAAAAAAAGATTCTACTTGAAATATAACTTCATCATTTAATCTTGTTACTCTTGATGGCTGAAGAGATGGTTTTATGATGTCAGGAATAAACTGAGGATTCAGTCTGTCAGGAATAATTTTTTCATCAAAATTTTGCATTTATTGAAATGCAGAAAAAATAAAATAAAAAATTGAGCTTTGGGGTAGTTTTTTTTTACTCTTGCAATCGCCTTCCCAAATGAGATGTGGGACTATTGAAGGCTTATGGTGGTAAGTCTGAATTTGGGTCAAAGAAGATCTGAATTTGGGAAATAACTTCTGTTTTGACAGCAATCTTTGCAGATTGTTTGGGTCTATATCTTCTCATTTGTTCTCTTTTCTTTGCTCTATGAGCCTCTTTATCCTCTATGGCCATTGCCACTTTCTTTACTCTACGTCGTTGCTTTTGTCTTATTTCCTCTTTCTCTTTGTTCCCTTTTCTTTCAGCTGCTGTTTTTTCCATCTAAAATTTATGAAATATCAACAATTCACAATTTGAATAGTTAAATTATGTCTGTTATACCTAAACCTAGCTGTGACTTACTCTATATTGTGACTTACACTAAAGAAATAAAAAGCTTAATAATGAGAGAAAATGCACTTTAGTTTAAGATATTAGCATATACCACTATAGAGGCAAACATAGAGAAGGAAATAACTCGAAATTATAAAATTCTAAATTAATTTGAAAGAAATAGAGAAACTTTTATATTTTTGATGAGTTACACTACCAGCTAAAAGGGATCAATATTGATGTGCATGTGAAGTAACTTGTAATCAAAAATTTTCTTTTAAAATAAATAATATTTAAACTTGGTTAAAAAAGAGAAATTACAGTTTCATAGCATGGCAGCCATTTTGATACTAAAGTGTTGCCACAAATAAAAATAAAAAAAGTTCTTAATGCAAAATTTATGCATTTCAGTCTATCCTAAAACACATATAACAGCTAGAATAGTGGGAAAAAATATGTATTTTTTGTCACTTGTGGGATATAGTTACAAGGAAATAGTCTAAAGGAAACTGTGGTCGAAGAAAAATGCTACGTTATTGATACATATACCGATAAAATTGCGTTAACTTCCCCTTGAAGAAACGTCGAAATCCAATTGAAAAAATTCAGAAAATAAGGAAAAATAACGTCTGAGACATGCACAGCAATTTTCTGCACACACCATTCTAAGCCTAATAGATATTCTATGTTTTCATCATCTTTCATACTTCAGTATTCATTTCCATCTCCACATATACTTCAGCCATACTTCACAATAAAGGCCATCCCCACAACAAATCCTTCATTCATACCAGCCGTATTTATTCCCATAATGAACACTATTCTCACAATAGACACTGTAGTTACACCAGCCATTACATACTCTTTAACCATAGCAGCCACATAATTTTTTCTCGCCACGAATAAAAGCTTGACGGCTATCATCAAAACGAAACATCGCGAATTTAATTCACTTTTATAAGAAATATGTTCAGGACCCATTTCTTGGTCCTGCAGGTCCTTCATCAGACTTGAATTTCTTGTACGGCACTCGTATAGATTAAACCGAAAGTTAATAATGTGGATAATTCCTAACTAGTTATGATATTGTGTTGAAGACTATAGTAGTTCTGTTTCACTTCAATAAATCTTGTTGTAAATTAAATGTTTACTCATTTTAAAGCATTCCTTTCGGCTTGCCGAGATAGCATTACATGCTTCTATTATTATATACTTATAGCTCTTTGACACTCTTCTAAATACTGACGACATTTCAAAACTTATACCTGATGCAAAATAAGCTAAAGTTATGTCTAGTTTTACTCTGGCTTGTCGCATAAATGTGTCATAACGTTGACTTTTTCTGGAGCAATTGACTATAAAACAAAAATTGATATGGTGTCATCCGCGTAATGCTTTTGAATTCGTATGTGCGTAATTCTTTCATTATCATAGAGCTTGTATCTAAATTTTTCTTTTGTTACTAACACCCTTCCCAAATTTTTTTCTCGTCTTGTTTTTGATAATATACATTGGATGTTTAACAATAAGTAAGACCAATAGCCGTATATTCTCACGAAATATAATCATCCGTACAGCGACCGTTTCGCTTGTGAGTTCTCAACTAACTGAGCCAGAACGTGTAGCTGCCGACGAACTGACTGGTCAGCTCCTAGTAGCGCACCTTCGGTAAATGGTCGCATTAAGCCACAGGTTGTTTGCCCTGTATACCTTGCAGCTTAATGCGATTATATGGATGTCAGTCTACAGCAATAATCTACTTCTCAGTAAATCACTGACCAAAAAGAAAGGGGTAATGTATTGTCTGTGTATTATAAAAATAGAAGTCTTTTTACACCATTTTTTAAATACCAGTTTTAAAAATGAAGTCCTTTTTACACGATTTGAACTCAGAATATGTATCTGAATTTAGTCCAAACTGAGTGAGAGAACAGAGCAAGAGTGGGATGACAAATTCCATTTTGGTGAGATGGTTAATTAAGAATAGTTATCGACCTATTGGTCAGTTTCTGGTAATCGAAAAGCGCAATCAATTGATAACGCCAATTTTGCAGGAGACATAAAATGCGATGCGAGTCACCTGTGTGGAAACCTATGCTAATAATAACGAAACTGGAATGTAGATATTAGCTGGTATAAGTAGATAAGTAATATGAAATGAAATTTTTCGCGCCGCGAATGTGTCTTATGGATTAAATGAATACATATTTAAAAGTTAAGTAAATGTCCATATATTTTGATCAACAAATGAACTAAATATATATTTGGATATATCATGTTTGCTTAATTGCTTTTTGGTATATAAAAGTTAATTTTTAACCAAGCAACGTCACAACATTGGAAAATTACTGCCAGGGCAGCGTTATTGAATTGCGTGTTAATTTTAAATTGTTAATATATTCGGAATGTGAAAAAATTTTGTTCAGTCCTCTTCTCTATTTTTTGGCATTTCTAGTGCATAACAAACGAGTTTATGTTAATGTAATGTTGTACTAATAATTATTTTTTGTCTACTTTATTCGCGTAGAGAAGGATTTCGAGTGACAGGAAACTCTAAAGTATAATGCAGAAACATTTAACCACACGGCGAAAGTGAAACGGAACGTTACTAAATTGAGAACATTTCGTAAAAATTAACCATAAATAAGAGAAATAGATCTTTTTGTGACTGGATGAGTAGAAAGATTCATTTTTAACTGTTTTGTAATTTTATTTGAATTAATTTACATTGAAAACAAGGAGAGAAGTGCAATCTAGAATTCATTGAAAATTTTAAATCAACGATTAAATCTTCTCTTCTTCTTCAATAGCTTGATAACCCAGGGTGGGCCCTTGCCTTCCGCAGATTCAACTCCCAAGCTTACCTGTTCTTGGCCAGTCACATCCAGTTCGTTACACTTAGGAATTTAAAGTATTTTTCTAGGTAATCAAGCCACCTAAGTTTAGGTCTTCATCTTTTTCGGGAGCCCAATGGTCTGGCTGGGAAGATCTTTTTTGTTGCCAGACTGTCGTCTATTCTACTCAAGCGTCCTGCCCATTTTATTCTTTGAATTGCGATATATTTGACCACATCCGGTTCTTTAAATAATTTGTAAAGTTCAGAGTTAGTTTTTCTACTCCAGATGTTGTTACATTTTAGACTACCAAAAATATTTCTTAAAATCTTTCTTTCAAAAACGGAAATGGTATGTTTAACTTTTTCTGTCATTAAACGAATAACGATTAAATCACGTGCGATTATTTTTTTAATACATAATTTTTATTGTATATCCCTTCATGTAATAAAAACAAAACAGTGAAATTTCAATTGGTACTAAACTGCACTTGCATTAAATTGTTTTAAGTGGGTTGTTAGGTTATTATTACAAGGACAATAAAACTTAGTAATATGTTTACGAGTATGATAGAAAAAGAGGAGAAGATAGTCAAGTCTTTAGACTTCGATCTAAAGAAGAGTTTGAAGAATAGCCACAGTATTATGCCAAATAATAAGAGAAGTTAAAAAGAAAATATTACTTTCACTAATGTGGAGAAAACTATAGAGTTTCACCATCTGATGACTGGATTAAAAGTGCCTAATGTGAAAATAGATGGCACAAAGTGTGTGTTGGTTTAGAGGAGGTGTTATTGAAATCTAATTATATTGATTTCATTTTTATGGTTCCGTACTTCGAAAGGAAAAATAGAACTCTTTAATATCATTCACGTTTCTGTCCGTCTCACTGTCACAGCCATTTTTTTCAGGAGCCGCTTGGCGGTAGAAACTTGAAATTAGGCACAGTAATAAAACATATTAACCCGCAATTATCTCAATAGATAAAATTCAAAAATATTTATTTGGAAATTTTAGGGGGCAAATTAAGTACCCGAAATTTTTTTAAAATCCAGAATATAATTCTTTAATTTAATATATAGTTCGTTTAATTAGTATATCGTTTGAAATGTCTAATATTATGGTTCCCAAAAATATTTTTTATAATTTTTGGTAACATATCTTTAGAGGAAAGAAGGGGGCAACCCCTTGTTTTTGAAACTATTCAATCTAAAATTATGAAAAAATAGGATTTTTAGGAGTCTTTGTGTAGTCTTTTTGTAGAGAAACTATATTGATTATCCTAGATCGTATAATTATTTCAAATATTCACCATCTTTCAACGTCTGACAAAGCACAATCAATTGATTAATTCACATCTTGAAAATGACTTCGGCCATGATTCCGTTTTGTCGTTTTCGTATCCATTTCTTTCTACTGGTGTTATTTAATATGATCGTCACAGAAACACTGGGACAAGGCGATCACATCATTTATCCAAACGACAAAATATTGCGAAACTCAGCTGATGATCCGATGTAAATATATTTACATAGTGAAGAATTAAAATTTGTCAATAGTTAACAGAAACATTATGTGTCATTATATGTTTACGAGTGTTTAAATATGCAATGAACCCACGTAACACGAATGCTACTCCTACTTGATAGGCTTTTGTTTATCAAATTTATCTGTGTTGATTATTTCCAATTTGCATAAAGCATTAAGAGCAAATAATTGTATATTATTTGTATTTCCAATTTAAAAAGAAAGAAATAATTTTGCTTTTTTCATCATGTATTTTTTTACCTACCCCATAAACCACGTACACCCTTATCTTAGGTGAAGAATCGGCATTTTGAAATTCTTTTCTTTTTTTAGATATTAAACACCTTAAATTACTGACATTCATTTATTTCCTTCCATTTGGAATAATTTTAACTGAAACTGACGCACTTCGACCCGTATGATGCTACACATTGTTGTGTATTCGATATACATATTTCTTTATTACGTTGCCCACAGTTTCCACCATTTATAAAGCAATATAAAGAGCTTCTATATACATTTAGTAACAATATTCCAGTCAATATATTATAAAAGTAAATTTTGAAGTACCTTTACTTTTCATACCCCTGATTGGGAATCAGTTCAGTTGAGATTGGAAACTGGAAAAAAAACTTAAAAGTCCCACTTAGTTTCCAATTGTGGGAGGTAGTTAAAATGTAATCGTGCATGGAAAATGTTCAGGTTATGCAGGTTATGTGCAGGTTATGCAAAACAATTATATTTGACATAATAATGATCAAAAATCAAACAGGTTGAATGAGGATAGGTAAAAAGAATTGAATAAAAAGAAGAACGGGCAAAGTTGCGGGAAAAGATATAATTTTATTACCTAAAATCATTACGCGGAAAGGGCTTACATAATTTCAAAAACATATTTAGTAAATAAATAAGATTTGGAACTTTTTTATCTAATATTTCTGTGACCGTAAATGAGTGGTAATATCTATCGGTTGTTCGGCAAACCTGTTAAATTTGAGACAAAACCTGTTAATTTTTAAAGATATATCTGTAAAATTTTGTAATACGAATAATGTGCACAAAAATGAAAAAAGTTTGTTCCGTCGATTATATATATAAATAAATATATATATATATATATATATATATATATACATATACATACATATATATATATATATATATATATATATATATATATATATATGTGTGTGTATACACCAGCTGAGAATCTAAAATTTCGTATATCTAGATTTATAGGATTTCGATATATCGACACACAGACAGATCATCAGTCTATCAACCACTTCCAATGTACCAAATAAGTTTTTTTAACCTTAGCGGATATTCCAGATTCCAAAAATAAGTTTAGGCCACAAATGAATATCTAATAAATGAAAAAAAAATTGCCGCGCTGAAACCTCAATATTAAGCTTTCCTTATAAAATTTTTTATCAAACCACAAATATTTTTGTTAAAATTTAAATAAAATTTTGGGTAATTATTATCTCATAATTTGTATTACTTGCTACACATTACATTCATACATTATCTTATATATTCGTGGTAGGAATTTTAGTGGTTATTTATATTCGTTTTATGTTTTATGGGTATCCGATTGTGGTCACATCTCACCAATATTTAAACGGATGTGTTTATACTCTGATGTTGAGTTCACAGATATCACTGCACGGCGTAGTTCACGTTCATTTTCCCCGCAATTTATTTTCAATTCCGCGTTGTTTTTCTATTATTAATATAGTATAAATACTTTTTATAATAATTTCATAACTCACATCTTGAAAATGACTTCGGCCAAGATTCCGTTTAGTCGTTTTCGAATCCATTTCGTTTTACTGGTGTTATTTAATTTGATCGTCACGGAAATATCGGCACAAGGCGATCACATCATTTATCCAAACGATAAAATGTTGCGAAACTCAGCTGACGATCCGGAATACAATGTGAGTCTAATTATAAGAAATATTTTAACTAATAGATGAAGATTAAATTTAGACAGACTAGGTTTGAACTGGCGACAACTATTGTTCTTTTTACTTCAACATTATTTGCTTATTCACTTTTTAATAACATGTTTTCAATTCAAATTTATAATTAAAATAACTTTGTTGATGTACTTAAGTAATGTCACATAAAACTCGACTAGTTATAAGATAAGAGAGTAATAACAAGTTGGATTGTTATGTGCTGGTATTATTTTTTCAAAATTCGCAGCTTTCTAACTGAGGCAGATGTGGAGAAATTACACTTTCATATCAATTGCTACAGATTTAATAGATTTAAAAATTTCGATTCGTGTTGTAAATTAAAAGTACAAATTTAATAATTTCAAACGATATTTTCTGTCCTTTGTTATAACATTAGTTCCGTTGGTTAATTTTATGACTTATGCGTTTACATTACTGAACTTCGACAAGTAAACTAGGAAAATTCGCTTGAATCGGGAAATTTCAGTCGGGTTACGAAATCAATGTGAGAAAGTACCTTAAAATTATTTTTAGATAAGACAATTTTTCATGATATATTTTTTTATATTACTTTAAAGAATAATTACTTAACAGCTCTTTTTATATCGAATTCCTTCGGACAGTGAGACAAACCATTGGTAATTTTTGTTTCGAATCTTAATTTGCGAAATATTTATTTTAAATTTTTAAAAATAGTGATTTGTTCGTTCATTTAAAATTACTTCGGGCATAATGTATTACTAAGTATTTTTTTGTGAGATGACTAGGAAACTAATTTTGTATGTCCCGAAAACGCAGCTGATTGGTTTGATCATATCTTAAAATAGAAGTTTATTAGTTGTTATTTTTTCCGTAACTATTTTTAAGTCTATATTTAAATATTTTTTGGAAAAGATACTTCTTTTCCCAAAAATGTCTATATTGATTTATTTTAAATTAATAAATTGATACTCCTCGTTGTTCAGGGGAAATTATTTAATTATATTTCATTTTATTTTACAAAATGCATTTTTAAATCTGTATTGTTTTAAGTTGAAAATTCGCCATTGCCAGCTGTGTATGTAAGTATATTTTAATGACTAGAGCTAGTTTTCTGAAGATATTTTTTTGGTAATTTTAAAACGTCAAAAGGAAAAAAACAGAACCCTTAAGTATTACTCAGGCTTTTTATGTTACTGCCGTTTATTGACTCTCATATTTCGCAATAGTAAGAACTTAAAATATATTTGAGACGTACATCGTCATAGACTTCAAGTTTCAATCGATGGCGACAATTTTTTTCTCGCATCCTATTGGGTGTATTATTATTTGATAGGTCTTCTAAACTGAAATTTAAATTTTCCGTTTTAATTGTTGAATCCTTTTACGAAATATTAGGGTTCAAAGAGACTTTCAGTACCCTTCCCCCGCTGTTCTAATTTTTAAGCCATCCTAAATTTGATTAAAACTTTCAAATGAAACTCGCTTGAGTTGCGTCAACAATTTCAGGAGATGTATACAACTAGAGAACACTATTTCGTGCCTGTTTCAATACACTTTTAGACTACAGAATTTACTGTAGATAATTCTGATTCTGTGTACTGAAATTTGCATATGATTGATATCCCAAATACGAACAATAATTTACCACTTACTTTAAATATTCCTAACGTTTCGTTTTGTCTCACTTTCAGATTTAGAGCTTCGCATTGTGATGCATTTCCTTTTAGCAAGCTTAATTCAGTTTTCTATTGATATTTCATATTTATTCTGTTAAAAACTGGGTTCAATTGAGCCAAAATACAAACGTACGTATTCTTAAGTGGACTGAAAGTATTATTTCTATGTCATTTGTTTCGGCGTATCTCCCATTTATTTTATTAATTATTTTTTAGGGTTTTATAGTTTGCATTAGGAATAAAATAAATTCTCTGTCAATTTGTTTTCCACATTTTATTATAAGATTATCGCAATAACATTTCATTATCAGATGTGAAGTTTAAACTTAAACATAGTTATAAATGGACGAAAAATTTAGTGTGACAGCTCAAGTAGTTTAGACGGAGACTTTATTCTGATTATAATATCAGTTATATTACTAATGTCAGTTTATATTGTTATTTTAGTTATTAAGTAGATAATGTTTAAATTTAGACACGAGGGACGCCGTTTGATAAGTTTATACACTATCAAAGCAATTTTTTTTATTTAATACACTGCTTTCCTTTTATTAGTTTGAAAAGTTGTGAATATTTTTTTTATTGTATTCCCTTAAAATCAAAATAATCCGAATATAATTTAATACGAACACAATTTACCAAACACTAAAGTATTAGATTGGAAAATTGTTGCTGTAATATTTATTTATAAAGCTAAAACAATATCTACAAAATGTTTGCGACTGGACTATGTATTAAATTGGGTAATAAATGTGAACCTTTAAAAAATAACTGGAATTTTTGAGAAATTTCAAAATCTTTCTACGGTCGAGATATATAAAGACCCACTTTCGTCAACGACGTTTACAGTTTGACTACTGACGAGTCAACATTTGGGCGACGTTATGGATAGGGTTTATGTTTTTACATATTAATGTGGACGACATTAAAATGCATGTATATCACTGTTTACAAAACTTCACACTGGTCTTCTGCAGCAAAAGCAGTATGCAGCTTCTTCTAGAAGACGGTTCAAGCGAGTCTGTTGTTGTGACTACTTTAGGTAGTCACAACTACTAAAAAATAATTACCCAGGTCCGGTCGACCAGTTGATTGTGATTTTAACAAATTAAAATCACTAATTGAAGACGATCAAATATTTTCAGCCTGATATTTGACTTGGGCAAGTCTACACATTATGGTGCAGACGTACGTATACAACTTTTATCTTTTCGGTGCACTTTCAGCTAATTGGTCCACCTTATCACAAGTATGTTGAGTATTTGAATTACACCCGTAAGAACCAGTGGTTAGATCAATACGAATTGGGCAAACCAATGAAAAAGAGATACTTATGGGATCATATATTGGGAAATACATCCCAGTAATAAAACAATTACAGCATCAGTATACTACAGCCAACTTGAAATTTTGGAACATTAACTTCATCGGAAATGTTCGCAAAACGACAAAGTTTTATTTGTGGCTGATAGTGCCCACCCGCACATTGTAAGAATTGTTAAATTATATTAAACACGGTATGTGTTTAATATAATTTATTCACCAGACCACCCTTATTCACCAGACCTGTCGCTGTCCTACTTTTGTCTATTTAGTTCATTAATTAATGCTTTCCGTGTAAAAAAAAGTTGATGGTGAGAACTATCTCTGAGAGTTGATTGTAAATGTTTTTCAATTCAAAATCTGCGAGTTGTTATTTTGATGCTATCCATTTTTTTGCCAAATAGATGGAAATTTGTGTGGATTATTATAATATGATAATGATTATTTCGTATAAACTGAGACATAGCTATAATTTCTTTCTTTCGTGAAAAAAATTATAGTTATGTCTCATAAAGAAAAAATTATCATTATTTATTAGCCAATCAAAAAGAAATCAGTTGAAAAAATTATCATTATTTATTAGCCAACCAAAAAGAAATCAGTTGAAAAAATTATCATTAATTATTAGCCAACCAAAAAGAAATCAGTTGAAAAATTATCACTATTTATTAGCCAACCAAAAAGAAATCAGTTGAAAAAATTAACATTATTTATTAGCCAACCAAAAAGAAATGAGTTGAAAAAATTATCATTATTTATTAGACAACCAAAAAGAAATCAGTTGAAAAAATTATCATTATTTATTAGCCAACCAAAAAGAAATCAGTTGAAAAAATGATCACTATTTATTAGCCAACCAAAAAGAAATCAGTTGAAAAAATTAACATTATTTATTAGCCAACCAAACAGAAATGAGTTGAAAAAATTATCATTATTTATTAGCCAACCAAAAAGAAATCAGTTGAAAAAATTATCAATATTTATTAGCCAACCAAAAAGAAATCAGTTGAAAAAATTATCATTATTTATTAGCCAACCAAAAAAAAATGAGTTGAAAAAATTATTATTTTTTACAGTATTAAATAATTACGCAATTTGCTACAAAAATCTGACCAATTTTAATTTATACGACATAAGTTTGTAGTTAATGTTTGGGTTGATTATTGTATTTTGGATTACTATAAGCATTGCCCAGAAGTAGATAATATCAAAATATTATATATTAAACTGATGTACAATATATGTATACGGGATTCTTGGTCTAATTTTCAGATTCCTTCCAGTATAATAGAGGAGATGAGCATGATCGAGGACCCCGACGAGTTATTTGCTAAGTTTTTCATTTCACCTGAAGACCTAATTACCCCCAGTTGGATGAGAAGAAACCCTGAATTCATTCTTGAATGTAAGTATTTGCCAGCTTTTTCTAAGTTAATTACGGATAATGCAACAATTTCACCAGCTGGTTGAACTATTATTTGCAATAGTTTATGAAAAAAGGAAACAAAAGCCACTTTTTCGTGAAGGTGGCACTGGAAAAAATATTAAATTGAAAAACCTTTTACTTGCATGGAAAGAAGAAAAAATACACACCTTTAAAAATATACTTTGTTTAATATCTTTTGTTTAATGTCTGTTGGTTCTAAATCAATGAATCTATCAGAATTTTAAGCTTATACTATTATTTTATCAGATTAATTTATATAAATGACAATACTTGAGTATAAATCGAGAAACCAACCATTTATATGCTTATTAGATAACAATTTCTTGAACGTTTTTATAAAGATATTATAATACTTAACGAGAAATATTCACCAAACTATAATTATCACGATGTAAATTGATATAGCGCTATCTAATGGGAAATTGTGGAATATCTTTTAAAATATTCTATAAATTATGTTTGGACGATACTACGCGTGTAAAAGTTTTGACGTAACCTGCATGAATTTTTTTATTATAATCTTATTTGCTGTCAGTGTATTTTAAGATTACAGAAAAATTGATTCAAATTCTATTCAAAAAGTTTAATGAGTAATATTCACCAAACTATAATCATCGCAATGTAAATTGATATAGCGCTATCTAGTGGGAAATTGTGGAATATCTTTTAAAATATTCTATAAATTCTGTTTGGAAGATACTACGCGTGTAAAAGTTTTGACGTAACCTGCATGAATTTTTTTATTATAATCTTATTTGCTGTCAGTGTATTTTAAGATTACAGAAAAATTGATTCAAATTCTATTCAAAAAGTTTAATGAGTAATATTCACCAAACTATAATCATCGCAATGTAAATTGATATAGCGCTATCTAGTGGGAAATTGTGGAATATCTTTTAAAATATTCTATAAATTCTGTTTGGAAGATACTACGCGTGTAAAAGTTTTGACGTAACCTGCATAATTTTTTTTATTATAATCTTATTTGCTGTCAGTGTATATTAAGATTACAGAAAAATTGATTCAAATTCTATTTAAAAAGCTGTTTCTACGGTACGTTACGGACCATTATATATGCATATAAACGAAATTAATTATCAACTTTTCCATACTCATCCCACCCTCTCTTTAATATTTTCATTCTCCCTAAAACAATATCATGGTACCTATTTTACATAAACTTTATAAATATTACGGTGATATATAACATTAATAATGTAGAAGACTGCGATAGATGGACGGATTGTTGAACGGACGATTGGACACGATAATATAAGCAATAGGTTTTCCAATTCAACTTCACATTTTAAATAAGTATGAAAACTGCTAAACTGTTGTTTGCTAAAATGATATGGGAACACTCTGGTATTTTTCGGAATACAATGAAAAGATTTATTAAAATCAATTTAGCCATTTCTATTTTCATAAAAAGCTTACGAAATTAATTGAGTCACTTAAAGACTGAAAATCACGACTACATGTTAAGAAGTTCGAAAAGGATTCTTGACAGTACTTAAGCTGGGAATATACGTCAAATTTTTCCTCTGATCTTCTGATACCATCATTAGATTAGCTTGTAAGGAAAATCTAAAGTCGTTGCAAAAGGGCGAATAATCGAATCATAATAAAATCGTAACACTGACAAATTCGAACGACAAGCGACCCATTAAAATGTAAATTATATTTCAGACTGTAAATACTCGCGTCATGAATTTTTGGATCTCGGAATTATACAAAAAGTCCTTCAAGTGATAAGTCCTTCAAGTTCTAAAGAAAAGAAAAGTCCTTCAAGTACTAAAAGTGATAGCAAATTTTCAGCCCGCGTCAGTAGATCGATTTTGAGTTCCACAATTTTTTATCCGATATATTTGGACATGAGTCGTGAAGAAATTTGGCATTTCGTCAATTCACTTTAACTATCGGATCTCGTAGTTGCAAGGAAAAATCTGTTCAATCTTAACTGCTAGTCTCAATCTCACGAATTATCCAAAAGTGCATAGATATGATGAAATATGCAAAGATTTCTTTTGGGAAATTCACTCGGTATACGATGTCTTACGACTAATAAAGTCCAATATCTTTGTGGTCGAATCTTATTACACTCTTGAAATGTTTAATGTACTGCAATTTGGTAAAGATACAAAAACAGCGGTAGTGTAAAGGAAATTCCTATTTGTATCATAATGTTATTAATTAAGTGACCAAAATAAACGAAGATTATTATATCATTTTATTTCGTTCTCAGGTGACTGAATTTAAATGATCCTTTGTTAAATATAGATTTTAATTTAATATGTTTTTGGTTTAAGGATAGTTAGATATTCGGAAGAAACAACGAGCAAATGCACAGTAATTATAATCCGGGTACAATTAATTACTTCAGATCTAGGATTTGCTTAAATAGTATGAGCATAATTGCATGAGACAGATGAACCATTTGCCAAAAATAGTATGTTTTAGTCAGATGTTTTAGGGTAATGTGATATGAGGGCCAGCAGTTGTTATGATCTGTCATTGTTGTTTAGTTTCGTCTATATGAATTGATGTGGGGTTACGGGAGGATTAATTGTACGAAAGGTTTCGAAAAAATCTTTATGAGCACATAGGGCGATTATTTTCCTTATAAAAGAATATTCAAAACCTTTAGTAAGCTAAATTTTAAAAAAGTCGCTTTATTTTCAGCTCGTCTTGGAGGTGCGCTGTCTGCTTCGAGTTCTATAAAGCCGGATAGCATATATTACCGTAAGATGAATATTTTATAGACTACATAAAAAAACCGCTGTCGGTCTAAAGTAATTCTTAAAAGTATAGTCACAAAACTTTCAGGATTTCTCCTTCACCAAAAGACTAACTAGTAATGGATGCATTGCGTAAATTATGTGTAATGTTTATTATAATGATGTTATGCTAACATTGGTTATACACCTCGTAAGCTTTAGATCATATTTCCATCGGATGGCCTAAAAAATTACATACGAAGGATATTGCATAAAAAGTGATTATGATTAACTATGGAATTAGTATTGGGTTAGAATTAGGATTAAAATTGTTTCTGCTAGCTAAACACTTTTACTTTCATACTTGCTTAAGATTTGTTTACATTGATTTATCTATCTTAAAAAACTTAAGCTATAAATTTAGGCACTTAAAGACTGAAAATCACGACTACATATGAAGAAAAGAATTTCTGTCAATACTTAAGATTGGAATTATACGTCCAATTTTGCCTCTGATTTTTTAATACCACGATTGGATTAGCTTGTGACATGTGTCCGATTTTTTTGCGTTGGCCGACATCCTACCATTCAGTCTTGATGTGATGCAACATCTCTTTTTCCATAAATATTCATAACATACTACTTTTACAAATACCTAACATCTCCGTTATTCATTTTATTACTCGCTAACATTTTCACTTTTATGTATGTTACCATTATATATGTTAACGTCAATGTGCGAAATCAGTCAATCTGCAGATTGACTAGTCGATCTAGTCAAGGTGCAAAATTATGTCTTATTTCCTAATTTTCTTAACATTTTCTAGTCAATATGCACATTCACTTGTTCTGGCCCGTCGAAAGAAATAATGAAAAGGAGAGATATAATAAAATGTTCGCCACCCCCGCGCCCCGCACGCCACAGCTAGCTCGTACCACGCGCTTTCTCGCATCGCATTCGCTTGCCTGACGTCGTACGCACAATACATATTCAAGTTAATTCCTGTCGACTAACTTACGTATTTAATTACTGCTTCGTTGAACGATTTCTTTTAGTTTTCAAATCTATCCTTGTGTGAAATCATATAAACGTACAAATGTAGTGAGTTTTTTTGAATGCAAGTGTTGTCAAACGTACTAGTGTAGTGAGGTTTTTGAATTGTGTGCCTGTAAAAATGCAAAAAAACGCAGAGTTAATTAATAATACTGATGAAAAATTTGACATATTGCATTCCACTCATTTGTCAATTGGTCACGGCGAAATAGTTCGAATATGAAAGAGATCGAATATGGAAAGAACTAAACACACTATATAAAAACATAACAAGAGCTCAAATGACAATGTACTTGAATTTATGTGAACCATGTCAGTAGAAACAAAAAAGTGAGAAGAGTATCTATTGTAAAGACAATGTTTTCCTTTCATTTTAACACGAGATACTAAGTCTCATTGATTATCAGTCTCAACCAGATGGAAAGTATAAATTTATTCTCGTTTATCAAGATCGTTTGATGAAGTTTGTAGTGTTGAAGACCCTCACCTCAAAACGGGCGTATGAACTAGCACGTCAACTGCTACATATTTTTTCTTATTTTGTGCTCTATGTCTTCTTCATTCAGATAATGGCCACGAAGTTCGCTATAAATTATTCGACAGCTTACAAAGTATGTGGCCTGAAATGAAAATTGTCTACGGCAGACCTAGACACAGCAAAAGCCAAGGCAGTGTCGAACGAGCAAATAAAGACATTGAAAATATTCTATTTGCATGGTCGATAATCAAACTAATAAATGGATCGTAGGCGTGCGTTTCGTACAATTTATGAAGAATCGTGCTTATTATTCTGGAATCAAAAGAAGTCCATATGAAACTATGTTTGGCGTTCCTGGAAAAGTGGGACTGACTTCGACTATTGTACCACATGAAATTATTCACAATACAAATAATGAAGAGGATCTTGAAGAAATATATGATTTTGAAAAGAATACGTCCAAAAAAGATACACATCCAATTGAGAAACCCCATAATTTACCAAATGAAAATACAGCTATCGATTATTTCTAGTTACCGTCTACCCCCATTAAATCAATTTTAATGTTCCAGAGTGTTCAGTACCTGGAATGTTTACAGAACTAGATGTACAAAATCGAAAAAATGGTCATCGAGAAAATACAGTTGCTCAATTACTCTACATCGAACGGGAATCCTTTTTGTGTTAGAAAGTGCTAGAACTAATCACGAAGAACAAATTACGCTTAGCTTCAAAATCACCAATGTCATAAAATCAAGCAGGCATTTTAAAGGGACGAGTTACTAACAGGAAAAAGAACTGAAGTACATTGTCTTCTGCCATCACGTCAGGTGTTCATACCTGCATTGAATGTAACATGTGTGTTCATGTGATATGTGGCGAAAAAAATATGAAGATGAAGGTTATGGTAAAAAAGTAGTTTGAAAAAATCTGTAAAACAATATGGATCAAAAAGAAAAGCGTAAAAAACAAGGAAGGCCTGGGAAAATAAGCCAAGAAGGTGGTAGCGATCTCTGAGGCCTACCCTCGTAAGAATTAAGATACCTGACGTTGACAGATCAAAAACTGATGCTTTTTCTATTTTGTCTGCGGTTCTTAACAAAACAGATGATGTTTTTTTATAAACTGAGCTGGCATTTTAAAGTAAGATTGCAATTAGTGCTTGCCAAGAAAAACATTTATTTCAAATTTCAAATTATCTGTTGAAATTTCGTTACGACAAACTGCAATAAAATAATTGTTAGTCAGGGTTTCAAAAAACGTGGTTACAAAACAAAATGTACGACAGATAGTAATGCTTTTGGTAAAAATAATGTTATGTACAATTCTAAGTGGCACCAATCTTTAAATTGCACCAAAAATAATTTAGTTATTTTTGTTGGTGTTATTAATTTAGTTATTGATAGGTATTTACTTTATTTTAAATAAAAATAAGTTATTAGTTCAGTTATTGATATTTATTTGATCTTAAATAATTAAAATTGTTAAATCGTTTTCTTACAATTTTGTTGTAAACAGCTGATTTTTTAGTGTACCCAATTAAATTTGATTTTATTGATAAAATACTATTTTATTCGAGCAAATAACCTTTTATATGCACATTTAATGAGGCTTCGTCGTCAATTTGCAGATTTACTAGTAAATCTGCAGATTGACTAGTCAATCTGCGAAGAGTGTCTCCGCTCTTTGACCGACTCGCTTAGACTTGATTGACTGATTTCCGCACATTGCCTGTAACAAATACACACTGGATTCGATCGATTATTCTTAGATCACATGTGATCTATGTAATCAATGGCTTGGCGAACATTGCGTTCCGTCACATTCGTTCGATTGCATGCGGTTAGTTTAGAATATGTTGCAAAAGACCTAAGATAGCTCATAGCCTAATTGAACTTTAAAATCGAATCAGTATTCTTACCCTCCTTGACTTATAACTATTTCTTTCACAAGCACTGTATTTATAAATATGTCTTAGATAATATAAATTATTATACTTAATATTATATAATTAGATGAATCAACATATTTTCACTTTACGTTCTTATGTATACGTACCAATCGTTCTTATTTATTGTATAAAGCAAGAAAGATTGGTTTTCGGTAAAATCGATGGATTTTCTGCAATTAGTGTTTTTTGGAAACTTTTATTATTTTTTTGTTGATGTTCTGGAATAAGATTTTTCATTTTCTTTTTGCGAGCCTTCAAAAATTAATTCTAAATAAAATTGAACACCTTTTTTCAATATATGCAGCCAGGAGCTAGTGGCTTGTTGTGCAATGGATCGTTCAGCAAATCTTCTCCAATGTCCAAAGTCCATCTGTTCTTCGTTCCACATTCCTATCAGCGGAACGAAATATATACCTTTAGACACTTTGCAAACACCAAAAAATATCTTCATAAACATAAAGAACAGTTGTAAGTTTCAATCTTTCAAGAACCTCCATTTTATTTCAAAAGAACTCTGCACAATGTTAACTTATCGAATGACATTACTCTTCAAGGAGTGGGTGATAAAAATCCTTATCTCTACTCCATCCCTATATGTACAAAGAGACAGATCTCCATCTGAAACGTCTACTAAACTTTTATTTAAAAGCCAGCGATTCTCGAGAGAATTGCACATATACCTACCGTCACATATAGTATTTATTTAAATTTTTAAAATAAATAAAATTAATTTAATTTATTTAAGAAATAATAATAATAAGTAATAATAACTATAATATATTAAAAGACAATGATTGTATTCCTAGATAAAAAGATCAAATTTTTTACTACTCTGTATGAGAAAATAATAAAGATAAAGCGTGATAATTTGGAAACGATCTGGCCGATGATTGAAAGCCATCAGGAAAATAAAATGGTAGATCGCGCATCTGTCAAAAATTGTAAATTTTAATTTCTAAAATTTAATTATTTCATTGAATTTAGGTTTTACTCCATTCCTTTTATTATTTTATTTCCATGAATTATTTGCTTGCTAAACAAAGTTATTCTCGTATTATGCCAAAGTAGTATAACTTCTTATGCGCGTATATAAAGTAATTCTTTCATATTTTTTATAATAAAATTAATATAAATTAATTCTTTCATATTTGTTAATAACTTGATGTAGAAATCTATAACAATTCATTTATGCGGTTTATGCCATAATGGTTCTTTGTACCTTTGCTTCTGTCTCAATGGCAAACAAATTTTCATTCCGCATTTTTAAACGATATTGATAGTAATGAATAAAACAAATTATATTTTAGATGAGTAGTTCGTTCTTTTACAAGTTTCGCCAATTAACCTGTTCATATTTATTCATAAATGTTTTATTATTTTGAAAAAATAAACATATCTCAAAAGCACATTCAATTATTCCGTCACTCGTATTATAGGCCTATGCGTTGAAAACTAGTTCTTGTGTACAATATTCTGCGTAACATGTTACTAATATTAACACTTCAGGAAACATATTCCATCCGTCGGATTAATCGATTATAGAGATGAAAATTATATGTTAATCGGTTTTAAATCAATTGCAGTACACCAATAGGGACACGGTATCTGAACTTTTAAGGGAAATCGGTCGCAGAAGAGTTGAGAGGTAAAAGATTACGGTGTTCGATGCAGATTATGTCTTTCAATAGAGAGAGTGAAAGTGATCTATGAAGTAATATCGTTTGATATGTTATGGCGATCGGAAAATTTACAAAATGATTGCTGCATATGCAGTCTCTGTTAGATAACGTTATTATGCACTCATACTAAAGATTCAATGAGCAACTGCGTGGTGACACGTATGGAAGTCATGAACACTGGTTAACCGGTACAAAGTGGTCAGAATGGTGTAAAGTAAACTTTTTCATTAGAAGGTTACCCTACGATCCTATCTCCTTTTTTATTTAGGAGGCTATCCTACGAATGCACTTCAACAAACATAAATTATACTGGCTAAAACTAATACGTAGAAGTCACTGTGTGGACATGAGTTATCATTCGATTATTACGGGGAATGTTTTCTTCGTACAATACTTCATAATTCTAAATAAAATCAGTTTTAACAACAATTTAATTGGTTGAAAAAAAAGAAATAATATGCAAATGGGCCAAAGTTAATTTGTTTGTTTGTGGTAAGTTATTTTTTGGTACACTAAGAGGATGCACATGGTATAAGGATGTCGCATGCTCTAGCGCAGTGTAAAATGTTACCCAACAGTTTATGTTTGGAGTTACAGGTTTTGGCTGTTTGCACCGATTCACAGATATAAATAACAACACGAAATAACCAAAATTTAATACACATTTCTTTATGCGGTTTAAACTAATTCTATGTACCCGGATAGACAATAATCCTAAACATCGTAGCTCTACTAGAACAAAAAGCAAAAATAAATTTTCCAAATTTAGATTGATTCGTGTATTCTGACGTAAAGCATATAGAGAATATTTGATCGACTGTGAAAATTAATATTTAGATATATTTGCAATATTTGGAAATCGTTTTCGGCAATTTATTCTGTACAGTACACATACTATGAAAATTTTCTATTGTATTTTATTTAGTGTATTTTATGACGATTAGGTTTATTTAATAAAAATAGATAATTACTATTTTATGCCGTTCACTGAATGTATGTGTTGAAATAATAAATCTATGTCAATATCAAACAATTAATCTCGATCTAGCGACAGGTGATGATTTTTTTAAAATCAAAATGGCGGAAACCAAACATTAGATGATTTTTAAAAAAATCAGAATGGCGTTTAATACAGTAAAATAAAATCAGCGTCGAATTGCAGAAACTAATTCTTTAAACGGCTATGGTCATCTATTATATATATAGGTTGTTATTTATAAAATGCAACGACAATATCGCAAAAGAAAATAAACACGACTCTTGTTAATTGGCATGAGCAACTACAGAGCAATATTGTTTTTCTTTTTGAGCCTTCCACATTATGAATATTGTAGTCAGTTTTTGTTCTACTAAAACTTGTAACTTGTAGTTGTTATACTTGCAGGAGAAACTTAAAATCTTACATTTTTATTACAGCACGGGGTCCGCCTGGTTTGCCAACTCCGCCGGGGAGATCAATAGTCTCTGGTAAGATTTATGTTTTTTATCTTTTCAACGAGCCTCAGATGATGCATCTATTTTTATAATTTATATCACATACACAATGTTTTCCTTGTCATTTTAACCAGCTTAATTAGACGCATCCATAGTTACCTTTATGCATATAATATTTATAATAATTTCAGAGATATCAAAGTTGCATGCCTCATTTGTTATCAGATTGTTTTCATGCATAACATTGAGCAGATCGTACGGGAATATACTTAAATGAATTCATTAGTTTCAGACATGAAAACCGGTCAAGTATAACTTTTACCAACGGTAATCGGTTTGAAAGAAGATATCAGGAAATTTAATATATCAATTCAATCTTCATTCTTTTACTGATAGGTATAGAGGTTTTGACGTGAATTCGTCTTTAAATTTGCTTCCGTAGTGAGAGTTGTCTCCCGCTTGATGATAACAAATTCTTCAGAAAACTTTATAATAACAAAATCGGGGGATAGAGTTTGGCATTGCAGCTACGTAACTGTCATCTACATCCAGAATTTAATCACACCACACCAAAAAAGAAAACTGCGTAATAAAAAGTAAGCCAACTCGTATAGTTTGTTGTAATCGAGATTTAAATTGGATAAATTATATTTTTAATCAGTAATTTCACTATTTTCTTCCTCTACATTCTATTTCGTAACGAATTTTAAATTAGTTCAGTATTCCTGAAAATAATTCGCTAGGAATTTTGCTAGAAGAAAATTAAATTGACGTAGTTCATAACAGCCGTTTTGATACGCCTCATAATATCCCATTTGTGGTATAAGAATTGAGGTATTGACAAGTATCGACATTTGTATATTGAATTTGTAGCTCTGTAACTTCACTTAAAGATTTCCACTCAAAAATAATATGATATATTATACTGATAATCAATATGTATGTATATTTTGAGTTTTAGGCCTCTTTTTACTTTTCCCTGACAAAATTTACAAAACGGAATCCTTATGGAATAATTTGATGTCCGCCTGTCACATGCGACTTTCTTTGAAAATTAGCATTGAGATAGAGAATTTTGATTCCGGTATTAATTTCAGGAGGCAAATTGGGAAATAAATAAAATTCAAGGGATCATATAGGATGTCAAAATTTACTGAAGCATGAATTCAACAATATTATGATGTATTTTTTAAGAATTTATTTGGACATTTTTTCATGAAAAACGGTTAAAGAATATTATCTCACAACTTTATCACTGAAAGGGTGGCTGAAAAAAATATGAACATTGAGAATCAGGTATAGATTGAACCAAAATTACCACAATTGAAAAATTTTATCGCGATTAATTGTTATAAAAAATTGATTGTTTATTTCTTGACAATTGTCGGTTTTAGAGAAAAAGTTTTTCAACCAAAAAATATTTCTCTTGAACAACTTTTGTCGTTACATGTTTCTCAATATTTTCAATTTTGTTCAGTCGAAACAGTCTCCACTCAGCATCGTGCTTACGCGGTGTGATACAGTATTGGTGCCGTTGGCAGCAGGTTGTGCGGCACTTTTAATAATTTAAGTTAGGGGCTACTAGCACGAAACACTAATTTTGCAAGTACAGCTTGCATTTAAATGATTTTTTTATTAACATATATCAATAATGGAACCTAAAAATGGTTTTTAATTTTTAATCAACGTGAATCATAAAATAAAAAATAAGAGTTAGTTAAGTATTTATATTTCATAACCTAAAGAAGAGAGAATTATAGATTACACAGGAAGAATATATAAGATATCTAAAAGATATGTAAAAGCTATGTTAGTAATGGTTTCCATAACTGTTTATAATTACTGAACGATGTTTTCAAAATCAGGTATTCAAATAGGAGAAACATGCACACGTGTATCGTCTGACCACTTAATTATTCATGATTGCCATCTAGTTTCCGATTTTATCACCAAAAGGTTGACAAATTGTTATGTTGATAGTAAAGTGAACAATGTTTTTCCAATATTTTTTTAAATTTTCGGTAATAATGGGTCATTTCAACTGTAGCAATATTTTAAAATAAAAAAAATTGTGTGTGTACTTATGTACGCGCGTTAGAAGTTATGTCTTTGACATAATACAAGAATAACTTTATATAACACGCAAATAATTACTGGAAATAAAATAATACAAGGAGTGGAGCGTTTTTATAAATACGGTTGGTAAAATACAAAGTCAATCAAAGAATTAAATTTAAAAAAATTAAAATTTAAAATTTATTTGATAGATGAGTTGTCCACAATTTTATTTTTCTGTTGGCTTTCCATTGTAAGTCAATCGTCTGCCAGATTGTTACCAAATTATCGCGTTTCAAGATTATTATTTTATCACGCAGGGAAGTAACAAATTTGATCTCCTTTTAAAACTGAATTTAGTTATTTTAAAAATTTTAATTAATACTCAGCATTCAATTTAACACGAACATGTGCATATAATTAATTGTTTTACTAAAACAATGTAAATAAAGTTTAATTTAGAATGAAAATAAATGAAAAGACTGAATATTTATTTTAATTTGTTAATTTTAAGTATTTAATAATTTATAATTTATAATGCAAATAAATACATACAGAATTCCAAACGGTCTGGCTGAAGATTGGCTTAAAAGTGAAAGCTATCAGAAAAATAAATAAATTAATTCTTAACTGTCAAATAAACTACGTAAATATATGTTTTGTGAGCGACTTCAGGTTATCTATTTTTTTGTTGTATCGTGCCAACTTCATACTGTATTTTTAAAATTTCACCCTCTTGATTTTTTCATAATGCGCCTAAAGAAGTATAACTTAAAAAGCTCTATGCTCTTTCTAAAGTTGCTCGCTAGCATTAGAAGTTTCAGTACTATTAAAGTACTAGTAAAGTATGGGTAAGCTGATATGCTTTTAACCATTTTGTCCTTCTTTCAATGTATAAGTCAGTAGATATGGCTAAATTAAATATACGTATTGCTATTACTTTCACATTTATAGAAAAGGTTTTCATCTGTCGCTTGATAACATAACAAGCAAATATTAAAAGAAACAAATTAACTAAAAACATCCAACTGCCTTATAAATTTTAGATAAGATATTACAATATTCGATAGTTAGAAATTTTTCTGGTATTCAAATATAAAACTCATTATATTTCGTTTTAACTAAAATGTATAATGTGATATTTTGAATTTACCATCTAAAATGTAAAAACAAACAGAAAATGGCGATTCTCCGAAAAGATAACAAATCGTCTTGTGAATCAACGTTTTGCCGATCAATATTTGCGTCAGAAAATGCTTCCTTATCAATTGTAATCAAGATGAAGCGAAAGCATTACAAAACAGAACTTATCTTCCGCTTAAAATACATGCATTCCATTTTATGTCTACATTTTGAACCGTTTAGAAATTTTTGTTAAGTAAAGAACAGCCTTATTCAAATGTTTCCATTGTCCATGCCTATCTCTCACTACAGAAACATTCACTTCTATAATGGTAACACTAGCCTTTATACTTAGAGAGTGAGATATGTAAGAAAATGACAAAGGAAAAGCCAATGTCCGTAAAAAAACCGTTATCAAATGGAAAAGGTTCCAAAGGGATGTCATGTTAAAGAGAGTGAAATTTTTAAACGAGGTGTTTCCATATCATATAGTAACAAATTCAAGTGGAGATATCTGATTAATGCACTTTCTTCTATGCATGTTACTTTAGTAATTAGAATTCGATCATCAACTTTGGTTGCCATTACGGTTGTTGCCTCGCTTAAAAATAAAGTGTATTCTACGTTAATTTAGACAAATGTACTATGTAAGTGCAATAAGTAAAGTACACTAAAATATTTTATTTATTTATCACATTTTGAATAATTGTTCAAAATTTATTACGTTTTTGAAGAAACGGAAAAAATCAACAATAAATGAGGTAAAATTTCCGAAATTAACCTAATGTGGACAAATTTATCGAATTTAGTCGATCAAACATAAAAGTGAAACTAGACTATATGCATATTTTCTTTATTTTTAAACAAGTACACATTACTTTTTCCTCAAGTGCTTTTTATGTAGAGTACATTTTTTTGCAATAAAAATTTATTTGTCCTTTTTTTACTCTCAATAAGTTGGCAATCCTACTTGTCAGGCTAAGCAGGTTTATGCTTTTATGATTCCTGTTGTCACTTTGCCTACCTTTCACCTTGTATCCATCATCTTTTAATCTGTATTCTAGCTCCAACATTCGTTTCATAATTGAACTTGTGCCTTAAAGGATTGAGCTGAATACTTCAATATTTCATTTATTATCTATCTGTAATAGACGTCTTTCATTTATTTAGTCATTCAATTTTACTTTATAATTGTTAAATTCTAATTAATGTTGGTTTTCTACTGTCAGTTTTTTGACATAACATAAAGTCTAGTGCCACATATATTTATAGAATATTTCCGTTTTACAGACACTTATTTGTAATTTTTTTTCAACATGATTTACCTATAGTTTGTTGGTTTTTTAATAATAGACGATCACAAGAAGCATTATTGTATTTTTTTATGAACTTCCAAAACCGTTTCATATTTTCTTGGAAATACCACAAGATTTTCTCTTTCAAAACCTTTTTTGATGTGAAATATCTAATGGTGTGTTTGGATGGGAATTAAAACTCGGCCAGCTTCGTGTCTTGTCGTCTGTTTCCGCCTTAACGATTCCCTCTTTACTACACTACACACACGCTACTCTACATGTTCGTTAGTGTATCATCATTGTTTCTTATTTACTAACTCTTACAACTTTATTCGTTTATATCGGTGTATTCTTTTAAACTGTCTTAAAACGTTAAAACATTATTTATTTTAAAATATGTGGTAAAATAAAATTTAGATGTTTCACTTCTGCCAGGCGTCCCGTGACGGCTTCATTTTTTTTGTTTCTTCTACATCCGACTTAACGACCCTTTTGCGTTTCAACATTTTTTGGTTTCCTTTATTCGTATGAGAAACCAATGTTTGTGGTGTTGAAATCATCCTCTATAGTTAAATCATTATCTAAAGTTTATATCGTAGACTTATATTATGCATCCAAATGCAGGTGAAAAGTTTGAAAACACATAAATGATAATTCCAAACTAACTATATAAATTGGTAGGAGGAAATTATTTTCAAATTTTCTCTTATCCTGTAAAGAGATTATTGTTTTCTTTTTCGAATACACCAACCATATCCTGTAAGTAGCTGTGAAAAGTTGTTCCAGTCTTCCATCCCCGCTAGTTATTATATTTAATCATCAAATTGTTAAACCTTATAACTTTAAATTAAATGCGTTACAGATAGCATTATAGAAATAAATGGTTGGTTTTCCCGCGCCAATGAAACATTATTATTCATTCGCTACTATATTTATATTTGCTTCGACAATAAACATACTAAAATCGAAGTAATATAGAGAAAAATAGAAAAAGCTGTTGTTCTAATCCGTTAGATATTCCATATTTTTAATAATTTACAGTTGCCTAGTGCACTTCCGCTGCTTACTTTCGTTATACATTTCTGTGACACTTTTGAATTCCTTTATACCTCATACCCCATTTCGTATAATGAAATTCCACTTCAAAATGAAATTAGAAACTTGAAACCTTGTTGCAAAATCAAACAATTAATGCCTTACCATTTCAACGCAATGGAGTTGCCTCCCTTGCGTTGGAACGGTAAGATATCATTTTTGCAATTGGCAACATTTTTTTTAAAACCTTTTAAAACAAAACTTTTACTTCACTCAATCCAAGACTATGAGGCAGCGGTAGTCAAATAATGCTAGAAATTCTCTTTTGTCATATTTGGTGACGACATTCTAAAAATGACGTTTGCATTGCAGCCCAAACTCAGCCCAATCCACCTGGCTCACCGGGAGATTTTCTAAATTTTGGTAAGATTTAGACCTTTAATTTTTTCCACCAGTCATATTTAGTGCGTTCATAATTTCCTCAAAATTTACCCAAAAAGTTTCTGAGCTTTCCTTTTCACGTGATCAGCTAAGCTAGACACATACATTAACATTTTCATGTTACATGTTATCCCCAACTTACAGTTTACCTGGTAAATCTGCGAGTTGGCATGGGTTTATTTAACCTTATAGTTATGAGTTATTCAGGCCGATACATGATTACATGCCGTGAGTAGATCCTATGAGTTTCCTACCAATATAATAAATTCAATAAATATATAAAAGTATGTATTAAACAAATTTATGGATAAAATTGTGCACGTTTATACCTTGAAGATTACACAAATTAGATACCTGCGGGACAACGGAGGATGGGCATTTCAGCCTGTATGACCAACAACGACAAACGATATGTCGTCGCATAGATTTTTCAACATCTAAAACTTTTAGAAGTTTCAAAAAGTTGTCATGAACAAAGAACATGAAAAAGTTTTAGAACATGAAAAGTTTTAGAAATTTGTAAAATATAAAAAAAATAATTTCCGATGACATATTGCTCCTTGTTATTAATTCCTACGTTGGGGTCCATAAGTTTTTGCCCGCCCTTCTTTGCTAATTTTAAATATTAAAACAGGTTGAGTGCAACTCGTATTAATGTGTTGAGGGTTCCGTGACTTAAGTGATTTGTATCGAATATTTTATTGATAATTTCATTTAAGCGAAAATAACTCAAATTTTAGGTTAATTTTAGACAATTAAATTTCGTTAAAATAATGTCTTTTCTGTGATCTTTAATTAATTTTTTTTTGTTTTGATTAACCACGATGAAACGGAGGAGGTATATGCATTTAGGGCGAGAGGTCGTTTGTTTGTGTGTGCAATGCAAAGTTCCCATTTATCTCCAAAACGGTTTGATCGATTTAGATACGGTTTTCTGCAAAATGTTTGTGATTTATTGGTAATGGTTCTTAGATAGGTGTTATGGAAATTACTCACCAGGAAGCGCCGCAATAAACCTTTTGTTGCAAACGAATGTTCCCATTTATCTCCAAAATGGTTTGACCGATTTATACACAGTTTTCTGTAAAATATTTAGGACTAATGGCGATGCTTTTCAGCTAGGTGTTATGGTATTAACTCACCAGGGGGCGCTGAAATATTTTGTTGCAAACGAATGTTCCCATTTATATTCAAAATGGTTTGACCGATTTAGACACGGTTTTCTGCAAAATATTTGGGACTAATCGACGATCGTTCTCAGATAGGTATTGTGGTGGTGGCTCACCAGGGGCGCTGTAACATTTTGTTGCAAACGAATGTTCCCATTTATTTCCAAAATGGCTTGACCGATTTAGACACTTAGATAGGTATTATGGTGTTAGCTCGTCAGGGGGCGTTGCAACATTTTGTTTCAAACGAATGCTTTTGTTTTTCTCCCAAACCGTTTGACCGATTTAGATACCGTTTTCGGTAAAAAGTTCGTGATTTAACGGCGAAGGTTATTTGGTGTTATGTTGCTAACTTATCAGGGGCCGCTGCATTATACTTTTTTGATTGATCTAGATTAATTACTTTGTAGCCTTTCTTCGGCTTCGTCGATGTGTCCACGTAATATGTTTCTCAAGTGCCCTAATTCTTCCAATGCCATGTGTGGATTGTTGAAGAGTTTTCTTTGATTTAGATTAGTTATTACTACGCTGTCTAAAGATCGTGCTTTACTAACAGCCGCATAACATTGCCCTTCGGCGAATTTTTTTTTTAGAAATTCAGTTATTATTACTAAAGATAAAAAGCAAAATTTAAATTTTTATTAAACCCACAATATGTGTAATCGTTTTAATCGAAAAACGATTAAATAATTTTTTGAACCAGGCCCCCCTCGACTAAAAGAAAGTTAGAACCTATTAATATAATTGCAAACCCAACAAAAATCCGTCGGGGCTGCCATACACTGCCTATGTCTAAAATTTTGCAGTTTTGTCAGTTCGTGACTAATTTAAATTTTCTTAGGTGCACACATAGCTTTTCTATGCTGCTATAATGTCAGTCCTACGGGAATGGCAGTCCCGATGGATTTTCTTGGGTTTGTAACTATATTAATAGGTTCTAACATTCTTTTAGTCACAGGTTTTAAAAAAAAAATATGTAATAGTTTTTCAATTACATCGACTAGATCTGCAGTGGGTTTTTTTCAAAATTTTTCATTTTGTTTTTTTATTATTATATGAATCTGATAGAAAGTAGAATAGAGGTGCAAGGAATTTATTAAGACAAAAACTTGAAGGGGCCAAGATGGATAACGACTTTGAAATAATGTTAAATTATTTTTTTAAATTTTATTCGTAGACTTCGAATTCAAATGAAGTTTTATGATTCGACTGGACAACGAACTTCCATGTAGTCTTTTATGTAAATAAACCAGAACTTTGACAAATGAAATTTAAGAAATATAAGAAAATTGTTTTGGAATTTAATATTTATTTGCAACATAATATAATATGGGGACCACTAAAAATGAGAATATGTTTTGTGTTTCGTTTATCATAATTTACAAAAATATAAATTGATAATTTGTTTGAATATTTACGTAAATATTCAAACAAATTATATCATACGTTTATCGTTAAAATAGTTAGTTTATAATATTAAAAACTACGGTTTGCAAACAAATTCTCAAATTATTTATAATTTTTAGGATCCCAAAGCACAAAGTAAAAAATTGGTATGGGGTACCTTCAATATCCATGGTTAAATTTTAGTCCAAATTCCATGAGACCACAGGGTATATCCTTTCAAATGAAAAATGAAATTATCGAAATTGGTTGATAAATGTGGATACACAAAATATACATTCGAATCAAGGACCTGTTTTTTCCTGAAAAGTGGATGTTCAGTTATAAAAAGGGTTTTTCTAACGAATTAAACATATTTTTAAAAAGTGTACTCCTACTTGATTGATTCCCCTTCTAAAATTAGATGTCCCACTTGGGTGGAACACCCCACTTTTATTTTACACTGCGATCAAATTTTTTGTTTCTTATAATTTTTCATTATTTGTTTAATACAATTTTATGGCTATTTTCGCGTTATACTGCCAAAAGTTGTTCACATTTCATTTTACCCTAAAAATATATTGAATTAAGTTACAATATTATTTTTAAGAATATTTAAAAAAAAATCAATCACCTAATTTTAAAAATGACTTGTGTTGCAGGTACTACTAATCGTCCATCTCTAATAATGTCGGAAGACACTGGGAATTTTGGTAAGATCTGTATTTATTTGTAATAGATATTAATAAAGAACTCGTTCACAAAATATCAAAACATAGTGTAACCTACGAATGTCACATAATTAAGTAGAACCTGATTTATCGTGTTTAGTTACTGCAATGCAGTGATTTTCAATTGCTAAGCACTCCTTTGCGACTAGTTTAGGGATTGTAAAAAGTAAAGAGTTTGTGGCATTGCATATAAGATGTAAGAAGGAGCAAAGACATTTATTTTTTTTAAATTTTTTGATAATTTCATTATATTGGCTACGCTTCGCTACTGTACCAAATATAATACCTCAGTTGATCACAACCTTATAGCGTTATCCAATTTTCTTTATAACGTTTAATGATAAGTTTAACAGTCTCGTGAACTTGTAGGCAAAGATTAATTTGTATTATTCATGTTGGAACTGCGGAATACGTATTTTGTACGTACCTTTTGTATTTGAAATCCACGCTTCAACTCTGAAACGCTAAAAGCGCCACACGAATGCGTCTGCGAAGATACACACTTATGGGACGTTTACAGGTTGACAGTTCATGCGACGGTTACCCTCGTGGCATCTGTCGTGAGGGTTTTTTGCCATAATGATGTGGAGGTTCGCCTGTGCATGCACGGCGTTAGTTGGTGGCAGTGACGTTGCCACGACGGCAACTGTCGCACGAACTGTTATCGTGTAAACGTCGCTTTATACTCACAGCATGACAGTGACACTGTAAAATGAAAAAAAAGATTCATAACTGACAAGCATGACAATATACATGTCAATAAAGTGTCAAATTAAAACAAAAAATATGATAAATGCAAAACTATGTAACAAACATCAATGGTGTTATACAAATAGTGTTATCTTAAACCAACTACCTTTTTCATCATAGTTTACAGGTGGCGCTAATAGGAGCCATACTTTTGTTCGCTTTATGTGAACATAACGTGTTTATTGAGTAAAACATGTTGACGAACAATGTATAGACTACAGTGACAAATATTTGCAGACACTTGTGTCATGGCCATAGGTCTAATTCTAGGGATCATTTCTGGGTTGGGTTGGAGAAACGTCGTAACTAAATTCGTCTAATTTGGCCTTGTTTTTGAATTTGGCCTTGTAATTACTAAACGTGGCACATTCTTGACTGTTTAAGAATTGATAACTTGCCTATTGTAGTCGAAGTATTCATTAAAATAGTAAGCCTCTTCTATCCATGTACCCCAACGAGTAATCACGAGTTGTGTAGTAACAGAATATTAGGATGCATCTCTTTAAACACCTGAACGCTAGAAAATGCCTCCAAAAGCATTATCTATAAAATTTGGCATTATTTATAAACTCGTCGACGACTTTGTATCTTCTTCTAATTTTTTAGCAAGCCTATGGGTCCCATGGACAATGCAAATAATATATTTGTCTTTGTAATAATATATTTGTTTTTTATATATTTGTCTATAAATGAGGGATTACGTAGTAAAATATGTTTAAATTGTAGTTCGCCGTTATTTTAAAAATGTATGAAATATCTTAATATTGGTTGATAATAGTTATTTTAATATATATATATATATATATATATATATATATATATATATATATATATATATATATTGTTATTTATTGATAACATAGTTTTATTTTAAATAACAGTATGAATTCCAATGTTGGGTTTCATAAACAGGTATTTTCACATATACTTTTTTAAAATACTGAATGTTTTTTACTTTGGTTTTTGAAAATCTACTGATGAGCCAGAAAAAAACCGGAAACCTTACAAGCACAGCGAAACGTTTACTGCTCGCATCATCTAATTCTATATTTACTATTTTTTTATGTGTAACTAGTTTGTGTGTGGTATGATTTTTAACGTCAGTTTCGTTTTTAGAATGTTCATGTTTACAGTCATTTTATGCGACAGCTGTAGTTATTGCTCTTTCTTGTGTTTTCTAATTAAAGTTGTTATCTAAATAAAGTCCACTTCGTTAGTTGTGTGTTAATTGCCAAAACGCCAATCAGTTCCCGTCTACATGGTTCATCGAGCCGAATTTTAAAACAAAAATGGAACTCACGAAGGCGAACCGCAAGTTTGGGGCGCTCAAAGCGAAACTCACAAAAATTAAACAACTTTTGGAATTGTAAAGGGTCAATGGTGAAATCCCAGATCGCCATGAACTTAATCTCCGGCTCGAATCCTTGAGTAAGCTGCATTTGGAATTAGATGATTTTCGTTCGACGTGTTACGAATTGGTCGATGACGATCAGCTCGAGGAAACAGACGCGGCTCTAATGGGTCCAGAAGTCTACTTGGAACGACATATATTGATTTCTCTGATGATGAACATAATTTGATTTCTCTAATATATACGTGCGTAAATACACAAGATATAAATGATGTACCAAATATAAGACCAAAAGTATCGAATATGGGTTTTTCGCTACCTAGTTTGTCGCTGCCGACGTTTGATTATTCTGCGGAACATTTTTCTGACTTCAAGTCTTGCTAGTTCGAAAGTTTGATATCCGTTAATTCAAATTTTACTGAATATCAGAAACTGTTTTATTTGCGTTCGTGCTTGAAAGGGTAAGCAAGAGACATTCAAACTAATGACGATACCTACGGGTCCTTGATGTGTGCTCTAACTGAATGTTAGGAAGAGAACATTAGGATTAAGGATTTAAGGAATATTACTCCAATTACAAAAGTTCCAGGATTTAGTTTGGGCTAACTCTCAAAACACCACGACGTGACGTTTTTTGTTTCAAGGGGAGTGAAACAATTACCGCATTTGATAAGCGATTCTCTGTAGCGTTACAAGAATTTATTGACCAATAATCTTCAATTGATTGCATGGTATACACAGACCCTGCACTTAAAATTTATCGCTACTCCAAATTTCAGGTAATGAGTAATGCTGAAAGGTATGACATTGTAAGGAAACTGAAGTTATACTATAACTTTTTGAGAACCTCTCATACGTCGTTCAAATGTAGGTGTAATGTGTGCGGAACGCGAACTCAGCATACGATGCTCCGGAAAGACTTTGGCGTTAGCCAATCTAAAGCTAAACAGTTGGATGAAGATTTTTCCCCCGACATTGAAGTCGAGAATAGCTCTATTCAGCTTCCTAGTTCGGCATTGATGGTGTCGAGCAGATCAACGTACGTTCTCATTAATACTGAAGTGATTTATGTCCGAGATGAACAAAATGTAAAGAGACCGACGAGGGCGATTTTGGACTCTGCAGCCCAATTGAACTTTGTCACTCATGAAGCTGCTGTGGCTTTGGGTGCCAAATAAGAGAGGATCCATGTTCCTCTCAGATTTTCTGAAATCCGGACGAATTTTCCTCAAGGACAGTCTCTGGCTCCAAGAGAGTCGTTTTGGTTAACTTGTTTCTGGAAGTAGAAGTGCAACAGTGAAAAGTTGTAAGAATCGGAACGATGTTGCTTCTTAATTATGTCTGAATTGAATGACTCTATCAAAACATTCTGCGAAATTGAATTTATGGAAGAAGGAAACCCAAGTCGCAGTGACAAATTGAAGTACTGCGATGAACATTTCAGGGAAATACACTATCGCAGGGAAGATGGAAGGTATGTTGTTCAAATGCCTTTAGTTCCCAACGATATGAATATCCATTCGTCGGGTAATTCTAAGAAACTGGTAACTCAGTGACTAAGACAGCTAGATGTAAATGCTGTCATGAAGTGCTTGTATTCCGATTTTATGAATGAATATGAAACTCTGCGCCATATGAAAGATATCACAGGAACTGGCCAAAGTAAGAAACTAGTACTACTAGAAAAGAGTACTGGAAAAGATATTCCGTTAAATCGAAACCTAACCTTGTCAAACCCCTCTGCAGCATATTCTCTAAAAAAAGGGGAAAGAAGAACCTATTCGGATATATAATTGGCAACAAGAACACTTCACCAATTGGTAATTTGCGAGAGAAAGACTTTCCGTTGGTATTTGCAGCCATGTCTTATTTCTATAAAGATGATTGCCTGTTGGGTGCATCAGTACTTGCATAGGCGAATGAGATCCAAAAAAGCAAATCAGTTCAAATCCAGCTTAGAAAGATGTTATTAAGGGGTTGTACGAAATTACATACATGGTGCTCTAATCACTCTGACATCCGGATTTGCGAAATCGACATGTATCCCTTTGATATTTCAGAAAAGGAAGAAAACGTTTTAAAAACTCTTGGTATGCAGTGGCGTAAGACCAGTGATACTTTCTGGTATAATGTTACGATCGATCCGAGAATAAAATGTACAAAGAGATCTGTGTTTTTTGAAATAGCTCAAGTATTTGATACTCGAATCCGGCAGTTCTCTAGAGTGCTTGATGCTAATGAATTGGCAGCGAATCAACTCTGGTGGAAAGGTTCGGATATTGTGGAATGTGAAACATCTCAACATATGGATGGAAAAATTGCTAATTTACAATATCTGAAAGAACTTAAACCTAAAAGTGACTCTAATTTGATTTTACTAGATGAAGGTTCATTCCTTGATGAACTTTTCCCAAACTTGTAAGCGTCGTATGCTACGTTTTGAGATTTGCTCAAAATGTTAAACATCCCAAGGATAAAATTACTGGATTTTTGACTGGCAATGAATATGCTAAAGCTAGAGATTTTATTATAAAAATGTCATAGTTACCGATATTTTCTAAGGAAATATCTGACTTAAATTCCGAGACATCAGTTTCATCAAAAAACAGGTTGCGGTCACTCAACCCATTTGCCGTTAAGGATGGCCTGCTGAGAGTTGGAAGAAGAATTTCTCAAGCTCAGTTGCATTATGATATCAAATTTTCATTAATTTTGCCTTCTGGTCATAAACTTACCAAGATTATTTTTGTTCATTTCTATTTGAGGGATCTACATACTGGATATGATGTATGTCGAATCCTCAATATCTGTTGTATGATGTATGTCGAATATACAGGCCTATGAGTGGTAAAGATTTAGCCAAGTAGATTGTTCACAATTGTGTACAATGTTTCAGGAATAGACCAATCATTTGTGTTCAATTAATGGGTGATTTGCCTATGGAGAGATCTGCTCCAAGAGCACCTTTCACAAATGCAAGTTTGGACTTTTGTGGCTCATTTATGATTTCTTAAAAACATCAGAATAAAGGTGTATATCGCAAAGTCTATATTCCTATCTTTGTGTGTATGGCAACGAAAACTGTGCACTTAGAAATTGTAGGTGATTTAACCACGGCGGCAATGATAGCAGATATGAAAAGATTCTTTACTCGCAGAGCCAAGAGTTCATCTATCTTTTGCGACAACGGTACCAATTTTGTGGGGGCTCATGCAGAATTACGTCGCTTGAGAGCATTCGTTGTTGAGTTAAATCCTATGCTGTCCACATTCGGGCTCGAAGAAGACTTCAAGTGGAATTTCATGCCACCAGGAGTTCCAAACTTCGGGCGACTCTGGAGTCAAGTTCTTCACAAACCATATGCGCAGCACTATAGGAGATTTGAAGCTTACAATGGAAGAATTTCTACATCATAAATTGAAAGAATCACTACATGAATTGAAGGCATATTGAACTCTCGTCCCTTGATTCCATTATCGGAGTTTTACGATCTATTGGCTCCTGGAAATTGCTCAGTCAGACGGCCTATACCTGCCATTATGGAATTCCAATTTTTGGAAAAGAAAGGTAACGTTTTATCTCGTTAGCAACACAATAAAAAGATCGTTCAATGAGTGTGGAAAAACTGGTACAGGGACTATCTGAATCATCTCCATCACCGACAGAAGTGGCATTTTCGGAAAAATAATATGACTCATGGCTCTATGGTTCTGATGAAGGAGGACAATTTGCCACCTAACAAATGGTTATGGTAAGCATAGACGAGGTCATTCCGGAAAAAGATGACAACGTTCGAACAGTTGTCATCACGATTCCAAGAGATCTGCTAAAGAGGCCAAGTTTTTACTTTAATACCTCAAAAATTACTAAACCGATAATGTTAAAATTGAGAATGTAAATATAAAATCTTCTCAGTTTGAGTCCTTTAGTTATTAGATCCACACGTGCTTACATACAAATAGTGTTTTTAATTACTACGAGCAATGTTTACTATATTGTAACTTCCTAAAATTTTTCAGTTCATCGACAAATATGGAGAATAATTTTTCAGCTCATCGAGAAATATGGAGTCGAATATTAAGACCAAAGAAAAATAAGGAAACCAAGACCGTAAAAAGGAATTTGTTCAGCTCATTTCAAGAACGATGACTTTCTAATTAGTGCAAAAGGACTTTGTAGGCCAAAAGAAACAGCAGCATTTTATCGGTTAAAAATCTTAGGCACGTTAAATATTTGCAAACAACTTGACATTGTCTTTTGGTTCTTTAAAACCAATTTAAAATTTATTCTGTCAAGTGTTTCATTAATTTTTAAAACTGTAGAAAAGCAATTAGAAAGGGATTTTTTTTCTAAAAGTAAACAGTTCTAAAGGTAAAACATAGAACCGCAAGGTAATTCAAGATGATTTAAGAATATTTTGTACATCTTTCGAAGTGTACTGTGACAGACTTGTTGACGAAAACTCGTGTTTTCTTATGTGGCCAAACAGAATTTCAATATGAACCTGACTGAGTCGGTCTGTTTTTATATATTTTACACTTTACCTATTTTGCAGTAAAGTAATAAAGAAATATTTTAAATTAAAATAATATAAACTACGAGGACTAGGTAAAAGATTAATGAAAAAATAACAATGCAGGCGGAGAGTATTATAACATATGAAGTTTTAAAATTTCGTTTTAAAATAAATTCTCTTTTTAATATTGATCTTTTCATCACCGATGAGATATGTATTGGTTATTGCCTAGTCGGTTTACTAGCGGCGACTACTGAAAGTTTCTCATGAAAATGGTGTCGACAAAATATAAAAAAAATGAAATTTATTACACTGTTTAATTTTACCGATGATCATTGATATTTAAGAATAGATATTTAAGATTATTGACATTTAAGAATGGCACACTCATACATTAAAAATATAATTATTTTTCCTCCTAAGATAATCTGCCAAAATTTTACAAAAATTAACTTAAACTTATTATATTTTAATGCACGCACTTATTATATTATGTAATGTTATTTTTTCTCGAAGCAGAAGAAGCATTTATACATTTTTACACCACATAAGACGACACGTTGGCTTGGTCGTATAACTCTTGAAATTTTTGTCGTATGAAAGAAAGTCAACAATGCAATTAAGAGGCAACCAATCTATATAGCGAATTAATTCAAATTCATTGGCATAGAATGAAATCAAGACAATTAAGCTACAATAATTGCGTAGATTTTGAATTGTTAATGACACATCTATGTAGTGTAACGCCATTGTATCCACCTATTGGTATCATAACATGGTATCTTCAGTCACCGAGACTTGGTTGGGAATGGTCCGATCTTTGAGTCATTTAGAGCGTTCGCCAAGTGCGTCCTCGAAAAAATGGAGATACTAAATGACACATTGAGCAGGAGCAGACTCTATCCCTGTTGGATGGAAGCGTTGTGATCGCAGATACGGGACACTATTAGGGGACTTTCGAAGGTCCCCTTTTTGTATGAGGTGGGTCGTTACGGGACCCAGGAGGGACCCTGAGACTACCCGGGTGGAATGGCAGGAATAGTGTATCCACCTATTGTAATTGTTTTTTTTAACTTTAATGAAAAAACTAATAAAACAAGACATAAGCCACGACGAGGTTACATCCACAGTCTCATACATACGGCCATTTTGACTACCAACTTAGTTTCGTTTAATTGTAACATACGACCCCCATGACCTGGCGTCGTCCTTTCTATTGGGCGAAATGTCCTTTTGACCGTATCTTCATATTTATATCAATGGCCATTACAAGCTGTTTTAAAAAAAGTTTAAAATGGCAATTGATCTAAATATCAAGATACGGTTCAAAAATTTGATTATGAAGAAGATATATATCATCACTAAATAGCGGCACTTTAATCACTCTTTTTAATATTGATCTTTTCATCACCGATGAGATATGTATTGGTTATTGCCTAGTCGGTTTACTAGCGGCGACTACTGAAAGTTTCTCATGAAAATGGTGTCGACAAAATATAAAAAAAATGAAATTTATTACACTGTTTAATTTTACCGATGATCATTGATATTTAAGAATAGATATTTAAGATTATTGACATTTAAGAATGGCACACTCATACATTAAAAATATAATTATTTTTCCTCCTAAGATAATCTGCCAAAATTTTACAAAAATTAACTTAAACTTATTATATTTTAATGCACGCACTTATTATATTATGTAATGTTATTTTTTCTCGAAGCAGAAGAAGCATTTATACATTTTTACACCACATAAGACGACACGTTGGCTTGGTCGTATAACTCTTGAAATTTTTGTCGTATGAAAGAAAGTCAACAATGCAATTAAGAGGCAACCAATCTATATAGCGAATTAATTCAAATTCATTGGCATAGAATGAAATCAAGACAATTAAGCTACAATAATTGCGTAGATTTTGAATTGTTAATGACACATCTATGTAGTGTAACGCCATTGTATCCACCTATTGGTATCATAACATGGTATCTTCAGTCACCGAGACTTGGTTGGGAATGGTCCGATCTTTGAGTCATTTAGAGCGTTCGCCAAGTGCGTCCTCGAAAAAATGGAGATACTAAATGACACATTGAGCAGGAGCAGACTCTATCCCTGTTGGATGGAAGCGTTGTGATCGCAGATACGGGACACTATTAGGGGACTTTCGAAGGTCCCCTTTTTGTATGAGGTGGGTCGTTACGGGACCCAGGAGGGACCCTGAGACTACCCGGGTGGAATGGCAGGAATAGTGTATCCACCTATTGTAATTGTTTTTTTTAACTTTAATGAAAAAACTAATAAAACAAGACATAAGCCACGACGAGGTTACATCCACAGTCTCATACATACGGCCATTTTGACTACCAACTTAGTTTCGTTTAATTGTAACATACGACCCCCATGACCTGGCGTCGTCCTTTCTATTGGGCGAAATGTCCTTTTGACCGTATCTTCATATTTATATCAATGGCCATTACAAGCTGTTTTAAAAAAAGTTTAAAATGGCAATTGATCTAAATATCAAGATACGGTTCAAAAATTTGATTATGAAGAAGATATATATCATCACTAAATAGCGGCACTTTAATCACTTGTGCAATTAATCATATGTAATTGGGCAAAATGTTAGTTTTTTAAATTAATAGCCTAGTTTATATATTAATTAAAGTTCGAATTTTATATGAAATCATAATTATGTATAAATTAGCATCCTGTGTAAATAACGCATATTGTCATTTTGACAATTTATTGTAAATTCTCAAGTGTCAAAATGAATTGTTAATTATTTGTTTGATAAAACTGGAAAAAAGTGTAGCTTTCGTTCTTAAGTAACTTAGCATATTTCACTTAAATATTACAACGATAGTAACTAGTAAATTAACGAAATGATACATTTAATTCGATCTATTTACTTCCTTTTTTCATTTATTCATTTACGTACCTACGCTCTGTTATACGATGTTTTGTGACATTTGTTGAAAATTAGTTTGTTCATGCGTAGACAATAATTAAAATTCAAATTACTTTGTTTTAAAATATATCGTATTCACCTAAATTTTAAGTTTGATTCGGCTACCGTACAGCGTATATGATAAGTGCTTCACTAGTATTATAATGGCATTCGGCATACAGTAATATCACGTCCAAATATTCGCTCGCACTAAAAACGACTTATTCACTCACTCGAGAAAGTATTATAAATATTTAAAAAAAATCGCTTATACGCACAAATCTATGTTTATAAAAAATAAGTATTCATATCTTTAAAATAATAACTATCTCTTCAAAAATATTCAAACATTCTGATGATACTGATCAGTTTAAATTACGTTTATGAGTGTTGCCATAATAAATAAACAGTGTAGATATATTTTGAAATCGTAATTAAAATTAGACTAATATTATTACTAAAAAGCAAATAATAATTTGTCTATATCGTAAATAATAATTTATTATAAATCGATCGTGAAATTTAACTGCGTTGTTCTTTTCTTTCTTAACCTTATTTTGTAAAACCATGCAAATGAAGGGGATATTTATAAAAGTCAAATTCACCATTGATCGCTAAGAAAAGTATTTATGCTATATTGCCACATTTTTACGTTTATCGTAATAAAGTTGATGTAAAATAGGTGTCATATATATATATGTATATATATACACACGCTGACTTTTTACACTTAGAATTAAAGTTGATGTCTATCATAAAAAGTATCCATTTGCGGTGTTAAAATAATTTTCTAAGATAATGCATGACGTGATTTTTTTTACATAGTTTTACATCATGTTTATCACGAATACTAACCATTAGCAACATTAAAATAATAATCAGATACAATTCACGATGAGGAAATTTTATACGCGAAGTGTAAAATCCGAAACAAAAAAAGAATTGCCTTGTATAAATACAGTTTTACGCGCGTAACTCAGAACGTTCCGACACGATCCCGCTTAGGGACTCACATATAAGCCGCTCGGTAATTAGATCAATCGGTGTAACGCTGATACAAGGGCGTGACCGTGAACCCGCGCATTATCTTTCCGTATTTGCGGTTAAAACAAAATGTAATTTTTAGTTGATTCACTTACGCACTGCGTGATCGACGCTCTGCTTAGTACCTACTTACAATACAGGAGTACCTTAATGGTGTATTTGGCTGTGTAATGGTGTATTTGGATCGTTGGTTGGGATCCTATTCCTTGGTCTGCTTGCAGCCCCGACCTGATACCTGTAGACTTGTGGTCGGAGACAAAGCGGTTAGTGTACATAGAAGAGCAAAATGTTGACGTGCTAATACACAAAATTTTGGCTACATTTGACACAGTGAAACGTAAGAGAATTATATTAATATATGTGAAAGAAAAAATACAGAAACGTGCTCGTTTGTGCATGGAGCAGATGGCATGGAATTTTAAATTGTTATAATATATATAGGCGAGTTGTAACTTTTTGTACATACGTCATTAAATCATTGTAAATGCCTAATCTGTTGTAAATAAAATGATTAAATTTTTTAAATACGCCTGAATCACTTTACGTTCCAATTAAAATAAAAATTAATTTTTTATTGATAATTCTGTACAAAATAATAATGAAAAATTAACAATGACAGTAGATAGATTACAAATTTACATAATACAAATTGAATAAAATTGAATAATATGAAATAGCAACAATTGTTGAATAACGTAAATAATAATTTACATATTAATTATAAAAAGAAAATAAGGAATACAAAATTCAAAAATTAACATTAATTACTTTTGCGCGTGATAATAAAAATAATAATCATAATAACAATAACGATATACAAAATAACAGAAGTATTTTGAGTATAAAAACATAAAAAAAATTAAAAATAATCATGATAAGAATATAATAGGGTAACACAAATTATAATCAACTAAATAACAATTATCTAGGAGATTACGGATATTCATAGTTAACATTAATTTATTTTTTATTAACGGATTGACCATTAAACAATATTCTAGAAATGGACAGTTTGCATTGGGATGGCGAACTAGCAAAAATATCGACGGAATTGAATAGTTTGTCGCAATCATCACAAAGTCTGCGCAACGGCCCGCGGATACCGGCATTGATACGAGCTGTGGAAAGTTGAAAAAGCGCCGAGCTGCGGGTCAATCTCCCAGGCACACGAAACTGTAGTTGGCTCGCAATGTCTGAACAATCATATCGATCATGACAGATATTGTACAATACTGTTGCTCCCATTTCAACGCGCCTGTCATGTAGTATGCTATATTTAAACAGAAAAATTGGCTTAGCGTATTCGGTTTTTGGCGCATTAAAACGGTATTGAAATGTGCGTATATACCGCCTTTGTACTCGCTCAATCATATCAGAATAGGTAGAATAGTAAGGAATCCAAATTGCAACAGCATACTCAAGTTGAGAACGTACAAGAGCTATGTGTATACTTTACATGTTTTCATCTCGTAAAATCGATACGTTCTCATCTCCCTGAAGGATTTGGCAGTCCTCATTAGAAACCCAGCAATGCATAAGCCCGTATGGTATTTTGCTCCGCGTGAGTGTTAAAGTGTAATTTAGAATCGAAAATAACCCCAAGATCACGTATATCACGAACAAACTCCAATGAGTTACCACCAATATTATAGAGATTGGAATGGACCATCTTATTTTTGGAGAAAGTAATCGATTTGCTCTTACTGTAACTTCAGTGTATTTTGTTGGTACTGCAGTACGCATCGAGCCTATTAAGATCTACCTGTATATGGTTGGTGAATGCAGTCGGTATTGCCTTTAATTTTTAAAAATATCTTATGATAACCAGCGTATAACAGGAACTTGCTTAACGTCATTTATAAAAATGACAAATAAAAATGGGTCAAGTATAGAACTTCTGATGTTACAGAGACACACAGTGATATAAAACCGTTAATTTGGACTGCTTGTTGCCTGTTGCTGAGATAAGAAGTGAACAAACCTAGAAAATTACCCTTGATGCCTTTTTTTAAATCCGTATATGTGGACCGAATATACGGAATCGACCTGTATCTTGTAATCCATTGTATTAAAAAGATATTGCGAATATACGGGGAGATTAGTTAATATTGATCGATTTCGAACAAACCCATGCGGTTCCTCTATAATATGCTGGTGCAAAATTGGATATATCGTACCATGAACTATCTTTTCGAGAAGCTTTGGTATAGCCGACAAAATCGATATTGGTCGGTAGTTTTCTGCAAATTGTTTATTACCAGACATATATCGGCGTAATGTATGCAATTTTCCAGCGAGTGGGAAATGTACCCTGCTAATATTGAACAACATTGTCAAGGGAACGGATATAGTTTTATAAGTATTTTTTTGATAAAGATGGGTTCTATGTTATCTGGCCCCGCTCCTTTATTTATATCAATTTGTTTAAGCGCACTAACTATCTCATCCCTGGCGAAGAAAATGGAAGCTATGTTAGTATTTGTATGTAATGTTAAGTTATGTCGCATATGTCATTAGGATTAATAGGTAAGCACTGGTCAAATGTGGATTGAAAAAAATAGAAAACATTTGACATGTTATTTGTGTACCATTTGATTTAATATTTTTAAAATTCATTGACGATGGATATCCATCCGTCTTTTTAACGATGATACGTGTGACCAAAAACCTTTTATGTTGCTGTAGATGAGTTTTTCAATGTTATGCATGTAGCTATTGTAACAGTGTCGAGATAATTTCTTAAACCGGTTTCTTAATTTAGAGAAATCTATGTAGTCTGACAAATTACCGTAAATATTCCACTTAATCCATAATTTCTATTTCCATTTCGTTATTTGGATCAAGTTAGAAGAATATTATATTGGATATTTTCCGTTCTTTTTTATTCTTTTTGGCACAAATTTGTTAATAACATCAAAAACGATACTATATTTCGAGCGCCTTATTAATCTTATTGTAATCGCATTTACGGAAATTATATTTTGGAAGATCTGTTTTTTTCATTGCAATATCGGATTGGCAATCGAGTATGAGTAAGAAAGATGGAAGATAGTGATACTCACGAAGTAATGGGTCTGCTACTGTGACACTGCCATTACAGTTGCATAGTGTAAGATCTAGAGTTCTGTAATTAGATTTTTTAAGATAATTAAGCTATTGCAGTTGCATAAATAACATGCACTGATAAAAATATCGGCTGTGGTATCAGAACTGATACTGGTAATGCCATGGGGACAATTTTCCACAAACTTGTAATCTAGACATGGCATATTGTAGTCCTAATATGATTATAATCTTACTTGAATTTTCGGCATATATATTTCGAAGGTTAGACAAATGCTTTATATAAATACTCTGCAAAAATGTTGGCGGTATGTAACGAGCGCATGAGATGAAGTGCAAACTTCCTGTTCGCAGACAAATAAAGATTTCTTTTACATCTTATTTTCTATTATTATTTTTCCATTGAATGCAGCGCCTCGGAACCAACCTCGCTATGACGGTGACAACGATTTCTCCACCGTAGGATTTACTACTACTGAGAACATCACATCGAAACACGGTGTAACGATCCTCAATGAATTCAGCGTCGTATATACTTGAGTGAAGCCAAGTTTCAACTAGTATAATTATGTCAAAATCATTGGCTTGTCTATTCATGCGTAGTTTGCTAATTTTTGTCTTGATTATATCACGATTCTGATAATATACTGATAGATTAGGCAACTTGTTCATGTTGCATTAGAGAGATATTTCAATTAAAAAGAATAAACTTGTGGCTTCTTGTTAAAATAACTTAAACAGTACAACAAATTAGAGTGCAGTCTAAATATATACAGCTGATGAGAAAAAAAGTCAATTATACCTATGGATATATCATGAAAATAAGCAATATTAGGAGAATCCATAAGTGAAACCAACAAGTGTTTAATAATAATAAGGTATATAAATCTACGAGTTAATTTGATTATATTGTTATAATTCAAAATATTTTTACCGTTGAACATTATTAGATAGTGACTGAGAGTAACAATGAAATGTTCAAATTTTATACGCGGTGGTAAAGCAATGAACAAACGTAATAATAAATATATTTATTTTTTCGTACGTATATTTTGCCATTGCGGATCCACACATAGTCATAGCTTCTTGTTTTTTTTACGGCGCGTACGTTTGCATAAAGTAATTTCTTATTTAGCGTGAGATGTTCATTCACGTAAATCCTTTGCGAGGACGTCGGGAGCTAGATGAATTGTGTAGTGAGGGCGCGACGCACGCGCGCCGCCGCTACGACATTGTCACGCAGGTGTCGCATAGTCAACTGCACCACGATGTTGCGCTGACGGTCCCGACCGTCAGTGGGACCGTCAGCGCAACATTTAAAAAAAAGTACTCAGTTTACTCCAATCGGCATGATTTGGGCGAGCCTTTTTAGACTGCAATCCGCTTTAAACAGAGCGTTCTTTTGACTTTCTTGATAAATTTACTTTGGACTTTTTTTACGTATTATTACTGTATTATATCCTAAACATTTAACTGATCTTACATGTGTCATCATTAAAACATGATCACCGTCATCAAAGAACGGTTATACCGTTTAGCATAGTATCTTCTTCGTAATTATGCCATTTAGAGTAGTGTATGCTCTTCGTGATTATGCCATTTAGAGCAGTATATGCTCTTCATGATTATACTATTTAGAGTACTTTTTTTAAATGGCGTAATCACGAAGAGCATATACTGCTCTAAATAGTATATTTACGAAGAAGATACTATTCTAAACGGTATAACCATTCTTTTATGACGGTAAGCATGTTCTAATGATTACACATGGAAGATCAGCTAAATGTTTAAGATATAATACAATAAAAATACGTAAAAAAGTCCAAAGTAAATTTATCAAGAAAGTCATATAACGCTCTGTTTAAAGCGGATTGCAGTCTAAAAAGGCTCGTTCAAATCATGCCGATTGGAGTAAACTTATCCCTGAAAGCCAAATTGATCGCGTTAGCAATTAATTCGAAAAGATGGAAAATAAGCAAGACACAAATATCCACTAACACTTATGAAATGTTATAAACAGACTGTCCAATTGTTATGAAGAAAAGCTGTGATAAATAGACCGTTTAAATCATTAATTTGTTTCACAGTTGCATTGTCAGTATTATTCATTTATATACATATTTGAAGAGAAATAGATGTATGAATCTATACATATAATAAAATTATAAAAGAGTAAATTCTGTACATGGAAATTATTTTAAAAAGAGTTATTGATTTAGTGTGTAAAATGATATAGAAACCGGAACACTTTTTTTTAGAAATTATGTGTGTCTGTCTATATGATATTTTGTGCGTCAACCACGCAAAATCTAGGAAATTTGGTAAGATAATAGTTTATATCCAAGAGCGTCATATGAGGGCGGGGGGTGGGGTATTTTTTTATTCCGAATTTCACGCGAGTGAAACCGTGAGGCACGGCTAGTATTGACATAAAAATAGAAATTAAAATTGTACTTGACATAATCTATTTTGCAACTTTATTGTCGTCGATAATTAGTGTCCGTGATTATTGTGCCCGGATCAATATTTTTCCATGCACACCCTTCTTGCAAGAAAATATGGTTCATATTATTAATAACATTTATTTACTGTAATCGATTTTGTCTATAACATATCGGTTCCTTTGTTGAGTTCTAAATATAGTTTATAATTCTTTTATAAGCTTTCCCAAGGTGTAAATTTCGTTCAACGAACGTTGTAAAATCACAAATTTAGCTACCCCACATGATTAGTGTATTATTTAGTTTCAGTGTGTTCAGTTTTAACATTCCGTTCATTGTGACAGAGTGCACTGCTCACGCACACTCAATCTATACCAATTGTGAAGTAATCATCCTTGAAATGAGATGAACAAATTCTTTTAACGATGTTGCTTTACAGTATTTATCATTCCTTTGTATTCCTAATATTTGACTTCACATTTCTTGACTAACTGGAAAATAATTTTAAAAATTAATAACATAGCAAACATTGCTCGCAATAATTAAAACCCAATGTATTTGTAAACATTTGTGTGTTCCATATGTGGTAAAAACATGCGTTGGCTATATTTATCACTGAACAAGTCAAACCTATGTATATTTTAGACTTACATTCCCAATGTTAGGTTTATCGGTTTAGTAGATTTTGAGTTATTGAAGTCGCAGACAGATGGACAAATAATAATTTGTTTTGCTTGTAAGGTTTCATATTTTTCGTGCATCTTACCTACCCATTAGCAGATTTTTAAAGACTAAAGCAAAGAAAAGTAAATATTTTAACAAATAATGTAAATAACACGTCTTTAATAAGTTACGACCTCGGAATTCATATAATTATTTAAAATAAAAATATTTTGTCAATAAATAGCAAAAAACATACATTTATTAACCGGTGGTAAGATACTCCATACTTTTTTTAAATTCTAACTTGAACATATTTTTTTACGCAATCCGACACTGTCAGATTTCAGGTCGTACGCACAGGAAATAAGATGTTAACTGAAACGAATCGTTGCTAATAACGCCATTCAGCGCTGTTTTTAGTGGGTCATTTTTCAGTTGCTTTGAGACTTTCCTTACGAAGTAATATAGTCTCACTTTATATGGTAATGCCGTCGATGCTTACCATTCGCCAGGTAACAGTACATTGTTAATTAGGCCGGAAATTCCTTTACCATTAAATGGCATGACAGCATGCCAGTATCTCGCAAGCACGAGTTATGAGCCTGGAACTTAAAATAATCGCTCTATACAAATAATATAGTCAGACATAATGCACATAGCGATATAGTAACGGAAATGGAAAACAGGGAATTAAATGTTAAAATGATTAAATCCAAGATTAAACATTAAGACATCGCCAGGAATTAAAGAAAATCACTGACTATAAATGATCAGGTAAGAAAATAAAAAATAGTAAGTAGGTTCTACCTAGTTCTTTACTGGCCATTGTTTTTACAATATCTAAAATTTTAATGTGCTTACTAATATTTATAATTTCAAAAGGATTTATTGTACATAAACATATACATATATACATATATATACATGTATATACATGTATATACATATATATATATATATATATATATATATATATACATATATATATATATATATACATATATATACATATATATATATATACAGTATGTATATGAAGGAAACTTTGTCACTTCAAACACTTGTTCCATTAATCATGTGTAATCAGTAGCACATTTTGTTCCATATTTATCGATATTGTTAGAGAAGTTTCACCTTATATCCCTGAAATGACGGGTTATCCTTCTGTACTGAATTGATGGTAACAAGACTTGATTGTCGGATAACGTTCGATGTACATTCGTAGGGCTATTGTAATGAAATTTGGCATACTACCATGTTCCACCAGCACTAATAAAATGACATATTCGTAATTTCACTCACTCGATATCACAAATAACAAATCAAATCAAATCGCATTAGACCAATCAACTGTTATGTCAAATTAAACTGAAAAATTTCTAACCAAAAGAATTGTGGGTTGCCATATTAAATAATAAATAATCCATAAAGATTGAAATTGAAATAAGCAATTAAAATTAATATTATTTTATTAATAAGTAGCGAATAATAATTTATCTAACCGACAAATAAAAAAAGTATCGTATTAATAGTTATTGCGAGAAGTTCATTTTAAAAATCGATAATAATATTTTTTATAATCTTTAATATTTGAGTGAATAATGAATGGATGTTAAAGATTTTTAAATGGCAATAATTTTGACTTACGAAATGTAAACAAAGTTGGCCTTGAAATTAGTTTTTATATCCTTTTCTTTTTTTCATCCTTTTTATGTAAAATTAGGGATAGTTAGACAAGTCAAATTCACTATCGATCGCTAAGAAGCGTAATCATGCAAATTCTTACGTTTATCGAAATATAAGATGTGTTAATGTTCGAAATATAAGATGTGTTGATGTTGTAATTTTCGTGTTCATGACTTATGACAATTTTTAAATATAAGCATTATCGAAATATAAGATATAGGTTAACGCATTTTCATGTTAAAGACTTATGACAAGTTTTTATATAAAAACGTGGTATTATTTAAAAAGAAATAGGTGTATTGCTATCTATCCACGATGCACTATTACAGATGAAACTCCCAAAGTTTCCTTACTTTACATAGTATATATATATATATATATATATATATATATATATATATATGTATATATGTATATATATACATATATATATATATATATATATATATATATATATATATATATATGTAACACATACATCTACAGTACAAATTTAAGTAGGTATTTCAATATACAGTATCTCTAGAAATTAACATACAATGTCAATCATGCGATCTTGCCAAGGCGATCTTCCTCATATTTGTAGGTACTGTTCTGCTGCTGGGATGAATGTTCCATGTTAGTGGTAAATGATCTACACTTACCAAATCCTGTCTCCGTGAACTCTTAATTATAGTACTTATGTGTCTTCAAAACAAACACATATTTGTGTAATAAATATGTCAGTAGTTTTACATAACTATTTGTGTATAAAACAAGCTGCTAATACGATAAAATTAACTTTTCAGGTCCCAAAGATATATTCGCTTGAAAAATCTTAAATATTGATATTGTAATCATTTACTACAATACATTTTCCTCTTGATAAACGATAGTTAAAAATAAACATTTCTTTCTTTTCTTGTTGATGTTGTGGGATAGTTTCATGAGATACGTGTTCAGTGGAAATGCGGCGTCTCCTAAAATTATAAAATCTTTGAGTTATCTGAAGTGTTATTTTGCGACGTTTGTCCCAAACTTGATTTTGTCAATATTCCTCCATCGGAAGCTCAACCATTGCAGCCAACGTCAACATTTGAAAAATAATAACCGCTGTTAACCAACTCTAAGAGCACAATATAATTATATAGTGCTTTTATAGTTAAAGTAATCGGAAGTATCATCAGGTGCTATTATATTGATATGTTCGCCACCAATAGTCCTAATACAACCTGGAAAATTCCACTTTATACGAAATCTTTGTCCAATTCGTTACCATTCTTCTTTATTAGGTAACTAAAACAGCTTATTTTGTTTCTAGATATCAGATGTAACTTCACAAATAGATGACAATAGGTCTAACATGATTCAAGATAATTTAAAGGACTCAGTATTCATAAATGTAACAATTGGATTGTATCAATTACCTATACTGAATAATATACTTAACAGAAATACCTACACTGAATGTTCAAGCTTCTACATCAAATAACCAAGGCAACAATTGATTCAACAAGGCTGACTGCTAACACTTACGTAGTTTATTCAACGAGTCATATTCCTAAAAAAGTTTATTAAGAAAAGGGAGTAAAAAGATCAAGATTTTATTGCACTGGAACAGCTACAAAAATTACAACCACGATTAATAACCGTAACAAAAATAAAGATGAATTTTATTATATTACTCTGTCTGTAGCGACACAATTAAGAACCGTTGAAAAAAGTAATATAATTACAAGCACAGGTCCAACATTTCCAATGATTCGAGAGGCGGCAACTACTTGAACACCCATCTCAACATCCACCATCATCTATTCCATTATCTCTATTTGAAGTCAATATAGTTCTGATCCTTTCGTACAAAACGCTTCGTTTTCAAGTGATGTTTATACTTCTCGAATGCAGCCTCATCAAACTAAGCAACAGTTTGCAACTATTCAAAACCCATCTCAAAACTTACGAACATTACTAAGTCCATTATCCCCTTCTCCAATCAGCTATCTTTGTGTTGTTTTATGGATAACGCGCAACCATTTGCCCTCTCAAGTAATGTTTCACTTCTCCAATGCCGAATGCGTTGGAATAGTGGAAACATAAAATTAGGCAACTGCCCCCAACTAATCAGGTGCCCACTCAGTACATGTCAGTGGTTTATTGGAAAAAGCGTAGGAAGAAGCATAATTTTACAATTACAATTAATAAAAACATAATTTTAAAATTAGCATTTTAAAATTTTGAAAGTAATTTTATGAAAAGTAATTTTAATATAAGTAAATTTCTTGAGAGTGTGACATTAAAGTTCCTTAAATTTAAAATTGGTTGTTTATTTCAATTCCTCATACTTAATTCATTATCTACGATACAGAAGGAGGAAATTTAAAATAATCTCAATTGAAATAATCGTCAAAGATCACAATATAATTAAGAAAACTGAACAGGAAGTCAAACGGGGTTATTAGGCAATTAACTGTCATGGTTCAATATGTGTTAACGGTTTCTTATACTTAAGGAAAAATTACGTTTTCTTTTACTCGATTGTATAATTTTTTTTGTGACAAGAGGTAGTTTCGAACTCGTCTCCTTTTGTATGCAAGATACGTGCTCTGACTCCTGAACCACTGAGGAAATTATATCATCGGCTGACAGCCTCTAACAAAAATTGATATAAAAATTATTTCAAATCTATGGTGAACATTTTTTCTGAATGTAAGTAAATTAATTCAAAAACGATTCCTCAGTCCGATCCTGAATCAGATTTTTTATAAATTGGATTACAAAAACTAACAAAAACTAATCAAGTATCCTTGACTCTGCAGTCCAGCCCTAAAATGTCCCGAAAATCCGACCAATAGTCATGGCTGAAGTATTCTTAAATTAGGTTTTTAATGTAAATACAGGTTACTGTTACAGTATATTAACCTTTTTATTGCTACTATCGTTTTCGGATTATTTTTGTAGATCACTTTATTGGTAGAATTTGCGCTATCCCTTCAAAGTACGACTGGAAGTCTTTGGAAATATTAATTGCGATTTTCATTACTATCCCTTTAATTAATTATTTTTAAAAATACTTAAAAAGCAAAATCTGCAAATTTTGTAAACATATTTTTCTTTTCTTTACCTTTGTGTAATGACATTATTGTTAATTAGTAATACTAATATTTATATTTTTATTGTAGTTTTTTTATATATATTTTTAACAGAAACTCAAAAATATTATAAATATAAAATATCACCGTCCCTAAAATGTGATTTTGATATGGTCTCAGTGAGTCGTTCGCGTATGCCGGGCTGCAAGCCACGGTCGGCACCCGTGAATTTGGAGCCGCCGAAACCCGGAGTGATCCTCGAGCCGCCGTGTATAATGGTGCCCCGGTGCGGACCCTGCTGTCGCTTCGGCATGAAGTGTCTCCCTGTCAACACAGAAACTTTTGTCTACTCAGTAAGTATCCGTTCTCGTTGGATAGTTGTAATTAATCGGATGATCCTTTGGTAAAAATATGATCTTTTCTAGAAAATATCAGTTCTAGAAAGTTTTAACAAATATTGGTTAAACTGTTTTTGAGTCTAATCTATATTTACTTTACAATCGAACTAAATATTTGTTTTAAACATACTAAATGTAGGTAAATATAAGCAAAATATAAAATACCTTAGTAACAAATGAAATGCAGCAATATTATATTATATTATTCATTTGTTCGTTAGGAGATATTAAAATAGAGTTAAGTACCAAAGTGAGATAAAAGAAACAATAATTATATAAGAGCATCAAGTTACCAATAACTTGTAGTTTTGTTTGTTTATACCATGTATATTAAAAGGCAATATTTAATAAGACAAATTTTCTGCTGCTGTCATTTGATGATAAACTCATTTGCTTTTCGCTCCTCTTTTAATATAATGTCACGATATATAACTGTTATTAGCATCCAGGTGGTTATGAGGTCGATGGCACAACCCCCTACACTCCATACTAGCGAACATATTTAATTCCCTACACTACATACATTGCCTATACCAACCTACATACGTTCTCGCCTGTCCGTATCCGTTCGTGTGTCTGCGTAAACTAATGTAGGGTTGCTGCAGCGTGCAGGTAAGAATATTTACTATTACTACATGTCGGTCTTGATCGTTGCGGGCAATCGCGCCGATCGAGCGAGTTGACGCTATACGTCAGCAACATAGCTGTTTCTCTTTCTAACCAAAAGCGTCGATCGCATGATCGTCTCGATAGCACGGGGACGCAGTAATTTTTTACTGGCGCGCAAGTCTTTATTATTACCTAATTGTAAAAATTTAATTATACATATAAATATTTTACACTATACATTTAATTTTGTGAAAGTGATTTGATAATAATATAGAATTTGGAAAAATATTTAGTGTGGATTTTAAAAACGAAATAAAATCTTAAATAAAATTAAATTTTGTTTAACATGATACATTGAAATATTGTCTTCGTTGTACTTTTACTTGATTAGATTTGCTTCATATTAAAGATCTCTTAATAAACAATATAAAAAACCTATGACAGACACTACAACGATACGTTTTTAAACCACATCGCGTTCAAACAAAACATTGACTTTTAGGAACAGTTTGTATTTTAAAATTGCTCAGTGACATGTTTATAGACATAAAATTATAGGTACTAACCAAATAAATTGGTGATACAAAACAAAATTATTTACAACAAACAAAAAAGGGAGACAAAACAATCTCCTATCCGTATTGATTTTATTGCTTTCTAAGAAATCGTGCACAGCGCAATGACGGACCATTATATTGAATTATTATAAATATTTTTCAATTAAGACTGAATTACACAAGTTAAACTCAACCAAACATCGCAAAATTAAACAAATAACACGCAACAAGCGACAACCTGGGATTGCGTACTCTTGATCGTACCCGTTATCTGCGGGTGACGTTAAACTGGCGGGGGGAGGTGATTGTCGGTTCTTTACGCAGTAATAGTTAAAATGCTTTGTCCATGGTCCAGAATAAGAACCTTATAATCATAAATAGTATTGCGTGGCAAGACGAGTGAAATAATTATTATCAGCATAAATGTTGTTAGAGATTTATCGTATTTAAATTTAAATAACAGTTTAATGTATTTCATTTTAAGTACTGAAATAAAAAAGTTATTTTCAATTTACTTTTATATTATAACATCAACCAAGAAAGCGGGGGAAAAGAATTCCTATCCTCGCTAACATTATAAATGTGAAAGTGTTTGTTTGTTATTTAAAACTCTTCAAAAAATAAACCCACTCTTATCTAATTTACACTAATCGAGCATATATTGGACTAATATATGGATTGTTTCACGTGTGTGACGACGTTTTTTGTTTTTTATTCAGTTATATCAATCGGTAACTGTTGTTCGAATTATAAAAACGAACGTATTATATTCCGACTTCCAAAATCAGGTGACGCATCTATTTCAACTTAAATAGAGTAGTTATTTAAAGTGAGTACAGGATTTTGTTTTGACATTAATTTACTTTATTTGAACGGAATATAATCGTATCAGCTTTGGGAAAGCCATACGAATCAGGTTGGGGTACAAAAAAAATACGAGGCGAAGTATCCCAATTTGAATAATATATTTCTATTCCGATTTATTAAGATTTTGCGTGTTTTATACATATGACCGTTAGTTACTGGCGTTATTTGCAGAATAAATACTCCCCGATACTCCGATATGGATCAGACGTGATTGACGTGATTTACTCGGTATATTCTCATAGGATTCGACTCTAATAACGTCTTCTGCCGAACGATAGGAATGTTCCGATCATATGCCTATAGAGAAAGTCTTAAAAGAAAACTGTTAGCATTCACATTTTATTAACAAAGCAGGTTGACCTTTAAACCCATATGAAGATAAATATGGAATAGTGGAATACTGCCCATGGATGTTGGTTCAGGTAGGGTAGAAGGTAGAGTTTCTTAAGCACTTATATATATGGTTGAGAATGAATTTATGTTATCCCCAAAATAGCTTCTAAATAATAATTTCGCCACTTCTTTCCAGCGATTGCTCAAATGTTATATAAACTTCTCGGACTTTGTAGCAGGGTATACAAAAAGCGCGGCTGTCGATCTTTTGTTCAGTTAGCAAATGAGTTTTAGTGTATAAAGATCAAACATAATATAAATTTCACAAAGCGAACCTAACTTTATGAAATGCTCTTGAGCGTCACAAATTTTATTTAGGGCGAAAACCCAGCGAAATAACGCGCAATGTATGTGCAACGATCGATCGACGACAAGGAAAATGGACTCTAACATAGCCAAGTATTGGTTTTCCGGATATATAATGGTGGAAAAATAATATCAGAATATCATATTTCCTTGGCGGCGTAAAAGGACATTTGAAAGTAACGATAACTACACGACCAATTAGTTGGAACAATACAGTTCTATGACCAGCAAGTTTTTCGAACGCAAGCCTCATTTATTTTTGTATTTGGAATTCTGTTAAGAGTTCAATTTATGCCTGAAGGGGACATCAACTTATGTAAGAAGTCATATTAAACCTGTATTAGAAATTAAATAAGATACAATCATGCTAAGAAAACTATATATATATATATATATATATATATATATATATATATATATATATATATATATATATATATATATATATATATATATATATATATGTACATTATATAAAATATATTTTTTATAAATTTTCCAAACTATATATTTCGTCTCTGTTATCCTAGGTACAACTGGCTAAATATCTTCCTGACGAACAAAGATTTATGATATTAGGGCGGCAGAACATCACCGAAGTACATCACCTTTCATGCAAGTGTGTTTGTGAAGTTAATTCAGAGGTACGCCATCATTTTTTTTATAGGTTTAAGAGAAAAATAGAAGAAGGCAACACTGGTAAGAAATTATGGCCTGAATAATTTTTTCATATGCTTCTTAATGTTCCGTAGCCAAATTAGCAACCCTTTTAGTTTCGTCTGTTTGCATGGTACTATCGTTTTACTTACAGATTTTACTCGCATATTATCAGTGCTATAAATCTGAATTCAGCATGGTTATACATATTCATAACATCTACAAAGTTATGTAATCAAATCTTTTAAAAAAAATGTTTACCTTCCCTACATATGTAAGGTAGCATTGGACAGGTCTTTTAAAAATATTTATCATGAACATTTTTCCAATACAGAGATCCGTTTACCAAAGTTCTAAAATGGTAATTTTTGTGACGTGTTCTCAGCCTTTTCTGTGTAATTGCTGTTTATGGGTATCTGAAAAATATTCTGAATATATATAATAAAAATAAAAGGAATATAATCACGGCTGAGTAAACTCTACTACGACTTTATTTCGAAGAGTAGTCAACCAACTTATGGTACATATTTGGGTCTGTAAAAAGTTAATAGAAACTCCATAACTGATTTAAATCAACTGCAAAAATAACTTTGTACTTTGAAATGTATATTTATCTTTTAATCTGAAGAGAACAGTGTATCATACATTACGCTAATTGTGTACGTATGAAACAAAGAAAATACACATAACAGTAATTCAATATTTATGTACAGTCGACAACACTTAAGGTTTTGGAGTTTAAATCGTTTATTTCAATGGCATAGGGATGAGGTTTATAGTTTAAGTGTAAATTTGTATGTGCTGTCGACTGTTAGACGTCTGTGTAATCTGTATAAGTTAAAACAATCACCTTCAAATGTTCAAATGACAAACTATTTGCGAAAGAACTGGATTATATTTAACAGGTTTTTTTTTATAGAAATAATATATTCATCTTTGAAGCTATTTTAAAATATAACGATAGTATTAAACACAATGATTAGGAGAAAGTGGTTACCCTTCGTTCACATTTTACACTTTTGTTCTTTATGATTGTTAGATTAAATTCTCCGGTTTATGTACCTAAGTGTAATAAATATATCTTAGTTAATTATAAAAAAAGTTTGAAACAATTATGTTAAAAGATTAAAAGAGTTATAGCGATTTTTTAAAGATATTTGTACGAACGTACCCCACATGTACGATCGATGTACGTTCGTACTGTAGGGAGGATACTTTCGTACTTCATGGGGTAGATTAATACAGGTTAATTAAAAAGTTTATTAAACTTGCTAACTTTTATTAAATCACAAAAATATGTATAAATCTGAAAACTCACTTAATAACGTTGAATCTGACTCATAGTTAACTTAAATTCTTCTCGTAAAAAATAATGTAAAAAATTAAATATATTTTAACACTTAGTTTCCTTATTATTACTAACTTCCAACTTTTATAATTAGTCTAAATGAAGTTTTTGTAAAAAGTTTTTGACAATTTAAAATTTTAGTAGGTAATTAAACATTTGGCCGCAACTTTGTACGTTATTGCACATTAAAATTATTTAAACTAATAGCGACAGTAAACAATAAAGACATTCTTGCAGTACAATGTGACCGTGGTTCAGGATCAGGGAGGATCGTAACGACGTTACTTATATACAAAGTTTGTATGTCTTCTATAACAGGGAAAACAAATGACCACGATGGTCCCGGTTTCTATCGAAAATCATATACCTTTAGTTCTGTACACGAATAATGGCTGAGGACTTTTCCCACCTCATAGGCAACAGAATTTGTTTTTCAAATTTCATCAAAATAAAACAATTATCTTTGATATTCTCTGAGGTCACATCAACATTTGTATTGATATTTCAACAATTAGCATCTTTATCGGTGACGAAATCTACCGTAGGCGTAGAGCTCTCCCGCAAGCTTATTTGCGACCCTTCAGTTTCCTTTGAATCTTCATCGCTTTACATTTTTTTAGCTTTCTTTTTGTTTTGTCTTGAATTAAGTCCAGCAAACTATATTTAATTTCTTTAGCTCTAGTTTTTCTTTTCTCTCTCTCTTCTAGTTTATTTTTTTCAGATGCATCTGTGATTGGATTTACCCGGTTTTCTTTCTTTATTAGTTTTTCTCTTTCTAACAACTGTAGGATAGGGTCGTATGACTTCTAGTGTTCTGGGAATATTAATAGTCGTTTCAAGTTGAGTCTCAGCTGTAGAAGTGGAAGGTTTTTTGATAAGGTTTTGGTGATATTTTCTTGAATATTTTGGAGCGACAAAACAGGTGATAGCTAACGAGTATCAATAGAAGACTGTAGCAGATCCTTCTAATTAATATCAATCAATGGCACACTCGTTGATGGCTGCAGTTCTAGAGTGGCAGAAGTTATTGTCGGGTTAGGTGGAATATTTTTTTTGAATTGTTTAAAGCATATACGTAAGGCCATTTCATTGAAAGGCCATATATCTGGCTTAGTAAATCCACTTGTTCAAAATATGCAAGTTTTAGCAGTTTGAGAATGTTGTAAATGCTGACTGTTTTTCCTGGATTCGTCATATGCCAATTATTGAAACCTATTTTCAACTTCGACTTAAATGGTCCAAAAACTCCAAGATTTAATGGTCACTGACAGTGGCTTTTATGTGGGGGAAAACACACAAGTTATTCCATTATCTCGATCATATATTATAGCCTGTAAAGTGATGTGGCTTTCATAATTATCACATAATAATAAAATCGAATTATCTTTAGAGCTCAGTGTGTTTTTCTGAACGTGTTGTAATACTGAAACAAATAGTCTCAATGCTTCTTTTAGGGGCACCTTTAAGGAAATGGTCTTTGTAGTGCACACGTGGTTGGAAAAAATAACAGTGTGATAATATTTCCGCTTTCTGAAATAATAGCACCAAATGTTACAAGTTCACCTTTTTCTGATGAAACGATTTGCCCTACTTTTTTCTGTGATTCAGTAGCCAAAACTTTAAGAGTATCTAAAACAGTGGATACACGAGATTCATCAAAGATAAATATCCTGTCGGCAGTAAAATTATGTCGCTGCAAAACTTCAGCCAAATTATTATGAAACTCTTGTAAATGCAGTTTTATTAAAAGCGAATGATTGTGCAATGCTGGTGTTTTCTGGCTTTCGCAAACTGAGATTTGAGTTTCGTTCTCTGTATTTACGCAGCCACTCTAAGCCAGCCATTTGATTTTTGTCCCATTTTTCTGGATACCTTAAATTCAATGTTTTTGCGTATTCATATGCAAGTTTCGGAATTTTAACTGTTGTGAGCCCATAATGCATCTCACAACAATTAATAATATACTCATTTAGATGCGCCTCTTCTTCCATGGAGAAGACTTGCAGACTTGTGAATTTGGAATGAAAAGTACGTGTGGGACCATCTTTGTTAACAACATCTGTAAATTTCTTTACATAATTTTCCAACGTTGTTGTTTTAATGTTGTATTTCAATGCAGTTTTTCTATAAGATAACCATTCTTGTACCACTTCGTCACCACTTCTTGTACCACTGCTGAATTTACGGACTCTTCATCTACTTCTTGGGTTTGTTTACACTTTTTTTATATTTCCGCGCCATGATTCTGCAACCAAATACTTTTGTTATCGTTCTGTTAATCAATGGAAAAAATCAAGAATAAAATTATATGATTTATACAAGCAAAGTGAAATAAGAAACTAAACTAAATGAAAGCGGAGCATTCGTACTCCTACGAATGTGCACTCGGTAGCCCTGTCCGAAAGCACCAAATACAATTTTATATAAATTTGAATTTAGTGTGAGAAATATTATTTTTAAAACCCGAAATAAACAATGTTAACATGAATTCATCACCACTATTTTGCAAAAAGTATAAAAATTCAACTTGCAATGCGATCGTAAACTTCATTTAAAAAATTACTCACCGCGCGCGAAAACACGTTGCGTCTTGTCAGGTCACACAGAGTGGCGCAACTGGTGCCATTTTCGTCAAGTAACATGGGGGCCGGTATGTTTGCGTACAAACGCAAACGCGTGTTTGTGCGCCGTTTAGTTTTTATGTCATTCTTACTGTACGAATGTGCCATATGTACGAAGGGTAACCACTTAAGCACATACGTTGCATTTTTTATTTTTCATCGTTTATAACTTTTAGATATTTTTTCTATTTTTATTAAATAATCGACGTTTAAAGAAAATATTCACTAAATTATAATCCATGGTATTATTGAAACGTAATGTAATGTTAGTGTTCAAAATCATCCATTCTTTGATTCAATCTAGCCATGCAAACATATGTAAAGAGAAATACCTACGCCACTATGGAATGCAGTATTGTATGGAAAAGAGTTGTACCTACTTCAATAAAACCTACTTTATTTTGTTGTATTTAGGTCAATATATTCAAATAAAAAAAGCATTATTAGTGTAAGTCTTGGGTATAACTTGAATTCAGGTATGAGCAATGTTAGTGACGCTCGAATACTATTTTTTCCACTACTGTCATGTAGTGTGATCATTAAAATATCTAACTACCAACATTATGGAACACGCCAACCTTATATAATAACAACTATAAGATTTTCGAAATAACGTTTCATCAATTCGGGTTACGCCATTGTCAAAATTATTTTGACAGATGGAGACATAATAATATCTAATATGAGAAATAAAAACAAATACTACATGTGCCATAACCATATTTTATCTATAAATTAAGTATACAAAAATGAACATATAGGATAAGTCTAACATTTAAAATGATATTTTTGGGGGTTTGTTTGTTTTTGATGACATTCTTAATTGTGCTTTCTCTTAAAACTATACTATTAAATATGTTGTATCGGATTCGTAAAATAACTACAGTACTTTTTAAATGTAATATTAAAGAGAATTTATTGTACAAAATTAAAACAAAATTTTAAAGCAAGAAAACAATTTAAAAAATCGATATTCACATCGCGCGAACTGTCAACATATTCCATGACATTGCAACCATCTTGAATAGTGTTACTTATTTACCGCGCAATTTTATTTCTCCCTTTGGTGATTTGAATTTTTGTTATTAAATTCACCAACGGAGTTTTATCGATATAATGTAGAAATAAAAACATGATTTTTTATATTTATTAGCAAAAGACGTAAGTTATACATAACCTATAGAAATTTCGAGGGAAAATAACTTACCTGTGATCATTTGAGGTTATGGTCCTAAAGTGAAATGTTTGGGAACAGAAAATTGCATACGAAACTATTCCCTTTATTAAATTCTACTAAGAAGTCTCATCGGTATAAGTTCAGTTTAGCGAAAATGTAATTTTCCCAGTTTTTTTATTGGTTTAAATGAAAGAATATAATAAAAAACGACATTTTTTTTAAAAAATTAGGGCTATTACATGATTATTTCATTATAAAAAATTGATTTGAAAAATGCTCTTTCTATGAAGAAACGCCTGTCAGTTGGCCGTCAAACATAAATTGTATAACCTCACTTTACGCGATCCTCTTTACGCATATCAAATTTTTATTTGTTGGGTTTGTTTTTTTTATATCAATTCCTCTTTGTACTTGCAAATACTGTGTTTGAAATCACGAATCATGGCAGTAAGTCGAAACATTTATAACTTTTACTTCCTTGTCAAAGTGAACTTTTGTATGGGAACTTTTTTCAAATCACTTTTTCCCCTTACAATAATTGAGATCGAGCCCTACTTTCGGTTGATACTTCGTTTTTTACCTTCTTTCAATTAAAACAAGAAAATTAGGAAAATCACATTTTTGCTAAGCCGAACTTGTTCCGTCTTATCTATATAGTCTGGTGTAGTTTGTATTAAAGAAAAACATTATTTTTGACATTTATTGGATGAATGTACTTCTTCTTCTTCTTCCGTGCCTCTTCCCTTTATTTGGGGCCCTCCTCGTATTCCGGCGCCAAGTCACACGATCTTGGGTTGTTCCTACAGTTTGCCCGCGCCATATCTTTGGCAACGGTTGTCCACCACGTGGCCTGTGGTCTTCCTCTACCATTTTTTGTGTCCAGGATAGCCAGGGCAGTTTTTATGGCGTTACATGCCCGTACCATCGACTTTCCACCATCTTATATACTATGGGTGCGACCTTGAAGGATCCTCTAATGTACTCGTTTCGTTTTTATGACTCCCGCTGCCCATTATTGGATGAATGTACAATTTAGGAATAACCGATACCATTGACTGACCCCTTCCCTTTATATAATTAGCCCATTTATAACTTCATTTGTATAATTGTCAAAAATTGACTTTAATGTGACACATTACTCATCTGTAGGATTGTCAGCTTGTGAACAAGAGTTTCGACAAGACATCCTGCAAGTGTGTCTGCAGACAGGAGCAATACAACACTTTTACCTGCTCGTTACGCGGACGCCGGTGGAATTCCGACACCTGCGTGTGCGAATGTCGCGAGCTGACCTGCCGCGACGGCTACTTCTTCAACAGAGAGACGTGCAAATGTGACTTCTGAAGGCACTACACTTCATAGGATATATTCTTCGTTGAAGGGGACCCTGCCTGTATTGTGTTGGCTGTGTACAATTTTGTATATCGTATGATGTGGAACGATTATTTTGCAATTGTAAATGTGTTCAATTATTGAGATTTATAAAATGTTTAATATTTAAAGTTAATATTGAAGCTGGAATCATAGAAAATTTCATATTTGAAACCTATGTATACTAGTATTAAAAGAATTTTTAAAAAATTACGTATAGCGGTATTGTTAATATAGAAATAAATTGTGAAATTTCAGGGTTTTTTTATTCTGTTAACGTTTCTATCTAATTATTTTGATACCTTCCATTGACTAACTTGTTAGTAGTAAATTGATTTGTTGCATATCTTAAAGTATTTCTTGTAGTAATTATTAAAATCCTCAATTGTAATTTTTTACTAATAAAAATTCTATAAGTCGTAAATTTCTTAAGATTCTTGTTAAAGATATACGTATGCATAAAAGCATTATTTACATGCTGGTGATATAATCACTTTAATTTTAGTCGACAACGAAATTTACTTTCGCTGCTTTGTTAAATTACTAATAAAATGTTGTTTACCACTGAAATCACTGGGCATGAAAGAATCCTAGAAAATGGGCATGAAAAAATCTATCTCACTGGGCATGAAAAAATCAAAAAAAAATTTTAGAAATAATCTTAGAAAAAATCTTAGAAATACAATTGATAATATGCATGTATTTGGCCTCGCACACATTGAATACATGAACCATAGTCACTAAATATTGTCGATTATTTGTGACGTAAATTGAAATTAAATATGATGAATAAGATATGGGACACGATATTTTGAGTTTGTATTGAACAATGCTATAAATTTTCTTATAATCTACTGGATCCGCCGTGTTTAAAAAATTAAAAAATATAAAGGTGTGCTATCCACTTCTTACTAACCAATTACTTAATAAACGAGAAAAACTGCAAAACCTTTGTTTTTGTTACACATTGGCCTTAAAAAATATAGTCACATTATTGAGTTCACATTTCGACTTAAATCGGTAGAGAATCGGGATCGGTGCAACCTTCACATTATTTTATTACTTTATAATATTTTAGACAATCCACATAAACCTTCTTGACTCTATTCTAGATCCTCGGTTTACGTCATGATTTTCATTTATGGCCATTATTTGTCCTTTTTATTTTCAATATACGCCACTAAATTATGGAATTCATTGAATCCTAACATCAGAAAGTCATCGTTCATCCTGGATATTGAATATATTAGGCGTTAGTTTTGTAGAAATGCCACATGAAGATGTTGTAATACAACGAAACCTATGTCGCGGTAAAGAACTTAAAGAAAGTAGAAATAATACTACATCACGCTGTTTCATTTAATTTTGTATAAAATTCTGGAACTTTTTTGTAGATAGCATTGTTATGCACAACTAGCTTCAACCCGCAACTTTTTCTTTCGCGTGAACCACAGTATTGTAGCCTATTGTAGTCAATCGAGTCTATAATCTATCTCATTTGCAATATTTTAAAAATCCGCGTCCAGTAGCAAAATTGTGGACGGGTTATAAAAAGGAGAAAACTAGTTTGCTACCCCACGGGACCATGCTCGGATTTGGTAATTCGGGATACGCTGTATCCGTTAATACACGCTAAGATGAAACTTAGGCAATTTTCCTTACAGATTATACTAGGTGTTCCAGCAGAACCTGATGACCACTTCAGATTTTGGGATAAAAGGTATCCGTATGCCGATTATTATACGGATTTATGGAGTAACCAATATATAACAATACATACATCAAAACTTTTGCCTTTTTAGTATTAGTAAGGGTTTTTTTATAACATTTTTTGACTTGCACATATATTGGAACTTAGGACATATATTGGAACTCAACACATATGGAATTACAGTGATTACTTATGTCAGCAGTACTGGTAAAAGAATTTAAAGTTCCCATTGTTGCGATGACTATGACGAGAAATCATTTTTTTATAGGATTACGTCTGAAGTATATTATTGAAGTAACGGAAATACAACTTCTCTTTGAAAGGGTTTTGAACGGTTGTCATGAATAAAACTGACCCAAGGAAATGAGTATAGATGAAATGATCATTCCTTTCACTGGCAAATGCCCAATGCGCCAATACTGCCCTCATAAACCTAATCTTGTTGGTCTGAGGGTGTTCGTTCTTGTAGGGCGTAGTTTGTGACATTGTAGTTCGTAAGGGAGATACTACTTTCCCCGAATTAATCAGTCAGGGGTTTAGTTCAGGTGAAGCTGTCGTTTTACATTTGATTTTAACTTTTGGTCTCGGGCATTTGTTGTATTTTGACCGTTTATTTACCTCAACAAGACTGTGTGATGAACTTTTGAGGCATGGATACGATGGCATAGTAATGCAAAATTTATTTAATAGACGGCCTGGCTGAACAACAAACCTGTTTTGATGATGTCCACTTATTACCATGATAAAAACAACGACGAATGCAAGAAGTAGTCCAAAAAAGACAAGTGATATGAAAAAATCAGAAGAGTTGAAGTTATTAAGACGTACGACCAAAATATGGGTGGAGTCGACCTCAGTGATCGTATGCTTTCAGTCTGCCCATCGCGTAATCGGATAAAAAAGTATGGCTACAATACAGAGCTGTCGAAGCAGAAAAGGAATTTCTAGGAAAAATATTTGTACAAATTGGATTTGGGTAGAAAACTTATCACAGATAGTGAAGAAGTAAGTGATGATGGAGACGATGATGAAGAGTATGAAGAGCTTGAACTGAAACATAAGCAGTATTAATATTCTTATAAAGCCAATACCTTCCAGAAACGCCGTACAAAAGCTGTTGCCCGCTCACCTGAATATGGTATAAAACAATCGCTCTGCAGGAAATATAAATGCGTCAAAAAACATAATTTTTTGTGATATACAAATGTGATATTTACCTGTTTTACGCTAAATAGGAATTGTTATTCCAATTTTCAACAAGATGTAGAGTAACCTGAGAGTGCAAGCTTTACGTAAACTTTATTGATCTCCAATTATGTTCCTTACTAGCGACTGATTAGTACATAACGTGGATTATATGCACAATTTTATTTCCAAATATTTAATTTTGGTAGTTTTGGTAAGAAGAACGTTTTATTTTTGTTTCGTTTTTAAATTTCTAATAAATAAAACATAAAATGAAAAAAAATTTATTATTTTTAGCTTCTAATCATATTCTAAACATAATTTATATCCTGAAACTATTATATGTGCTATACTAATCACATAGTAATATCTTCACATTGTCCTTAATAGGACATAATGAAAAACTGATTTTTTGAATGTAGGATTTTTTACTATTTTTCCGGTATATGTTAACATTTTAGGTAGGTAGGAGTTTTAGGATACAATATCACGACGAAGTGATTATATGACTGTTTTAATATACAGTAATTCCGTGAATACAAAAGTCTAAAATTTCATAAGTCGTTGTACTTATAAAGAATTTTGTTAAAGTGGAATGGCAAGCAGTTTCGAAGGGTTTCCGAGTACAAAATCAACGACAAAGAGTATAATCAATAATTTTTTTCGTATTTTAATCCGCTTTTTCATAGTATATTTCAACGTTACCTCGAGGTTTAAGTGTCCTGCAGTGCACACTCACACTGCGCCGCGAGGCGTGATCAATGCTATATGTGATGCGATGCACCGAACACCTTATTCGGCCTCGAAGAGTGGTCGGAGAGTGGTGGAGGATCTCGGACATACACCCACGGAAAATCTTGATGTCCCCGAACAGAAAAAATAGTACCATGAGGGAATTAATGTTTTCATACCCTTTTCCATAGACAATTAGGATTACACAGGAAGAGCCAATTTCACGTATTAACATTTTAACACTCCTGTCTAATTAAAACTTCCTTAACAGATGTAAGTTCCCTATACAAAATGCAATAATGCAGGTACCTGATTCATCTAATCGCACTTAGATATATTCTCACTTAGAGCTATTTGTAAATAGCTATATGGCTGACGCTTATAGCCTTATCTAAATTTACATCTGCCAAATTACATTCTATTTTCAAAATATGTATTGACAGATAGAAAATACTAGGCAATTTTCCTTTAATATTAAACACCGTATTTGACAGTACCGACTGTACAATATTAACTAAAAACAAAATGTATTAATAGATTATACAATATCACCTTAATATTGAACAAATTAAGACCTTTGTATATATAGCACAATGATTGTTTGCATGTATATGTATCAACTTAATAATGTTTTCTAAAATGTTTTTTTGTTACAAATTGGTACATAATGTTACATTTAGTTACTTGTTTACTTTTTTTACGAGCTCACCATTTTAAATTACATTTATGGCACTTTAATCGCCAATATTAAACATTTTTTTGATAATATTCACTTAGATCGTTATAGCATATTGATTATTTGCACATACGTGGTTTAAGTCGATAAACTTTCGTAATTTTTTTGAAATGTTTCCAGCACCTAGGAGATTATTTAAAACCATATATTGTTTATTCAATTCACAGATTATATGTAGTTTGCATTCCAGTTCCTCGCTTGGCTCATGTAAATGCTCTTCCTTAAGTCTCGATATAAGGCCACTGTGATGTTGTCAAATTGAATTAGTTCTTATGTGGCAATGGACATGTAGAATCATACCTGACTGTAGAAGAAAATGCTTAGTCATAGTCGACGCCTTCACCCTTGATTTGTGGACATATTACACTTCTCGGAATTAGCAGACTATATTACTTCTTGATATTTTAAAGGCTGGAATAAACCTTTACCGTAATATATAAAACTATTTTCTTCAGCTATTTTGGAACCTGGTTGTTTCTTGGTCTCAGTGATATATTTAAGGTATCGAGGTTTCTATAATCATATATGGTGAGTATGTGCTTTAATTTAATGAGGATTCATTTTGAAATGAGTCTTCTATATTAATATATGGCGATGTCTGCAGATTTTGACGTATTGCGGGAGCTCTAGGAAAATGAGGTGTAGACAACTCGCGTTTAAACTCTGTCAGGTTCACCTGAACATAGTTGTTCTTTATGTTAGATTCTAAGAAACTGCATCTCTGCTTTTTGTCACTGTTTTTGTTTTTGTAGGCCGATATTGACAGCATTTGCCTTTTTCGCACTTCTGTTCTGTTCGGACGTCTATTCTTTATTCAGATTGTTGAATATATTTAGTCAGTGCATGCCGTTGACTAAACTCGTAGTAACCACGATTTTATCTTTTTTGTTTCTTATTAAACAATTTCGCTTTTTACCCTTTAATTTGGCCATCAATTTTAACAATTTTATTTACTCGCAATGGATTTGTTGACAAATATGTTACATATAATACATTGTTACGTAAGATTTAACACCCTTTAGTGTTGTAGATATCGAAATTCACCTGACTAGAACTTTTTGCTTACAGAGGTATGTCGTCTGTCACCTTTATTGCCTTAGACACTGTCCTTGCTGCTACGTTGTAGCGGCTATTCTTTTTTTTATAGAGTAGGTATATATGTTTGGTCATATGCATGCAAGCACCGGAGTCTATGCAACTAGACTTCATTGTTTCTCGAAAGGTGAATGCGGCAGCGTAACTTAAGTTTTTTTGATCTGTCTTTTTTATATTTTGCTTTCATTTGCATTCCTCTTTTATGTTACTAAATCCGTAGTAATGAAAACAACGGAGTTTTTTCTGAGAACTATGTAAGCTTTTTTATTTGAGGCTTTTTTTTGTTTTTCTTTTAATCTGCATTCCGTACTTAAGGGTCCAAATCAGTTGTAATTATAGCAATGGAGTCCTTTCTGAGAATTAATTTTATATCAATTTTCTTCAAAATACTGATTCGTTGTAAACGCCTTTGTGTCGCCGTCATTTATTCTGACGTCTTCTAAGATCTTCGCCTTGATCGCGTCAGCGCTCATTTTGGATCTTATATAACTATAAACATTGTATTATATGGATTGGATAGACCGTGGAGAAGCATTGCTACGAGCCACTCGTTGTCTACTTTAAATCACATATTTCGGAGCTTATTAGGTATTTATTTTGCTAATATATTTTTTTGTGTTTAGATATTTAACAAGAGTGGTTGCACATAAATCCCGAAGCAAACCCACTGACCTTGTCTACCCCGAGTCGTCAAAAGTACACGCTAAGTCGTTTCTAACTAGGTTCATAACTCTGTGTTGAGTTATATTAAAATATATGGGCGAAATGTGCCTTGATGAGGATCCTGGATAAAAAGCTACCAAAATTCGTTGTCTTTGGTGTCGTCGAGCAGAAAAAGTCAATGACTAATACATTTCCTTTCGTGGAAATCGTGATATATTTGTGTCTCATCGTGCGTCTTATAAACAATGTACAAATAAATAAACAGAATAAGTGGGACGTCAAGTGCCGCGTAAACGTAGGAGCGGCGGAGAAATTACGTATCTCCGCATTTACGTAAGTCGGTTATTACTGTACAGTTCATTTGGAGAAGTAAGATTGAAATAACAAAAGTAGACAATCTGTTCATCCATATGTATATGTATATCGATAATACTTAGCGTAGGCTGAGTTTAGTGTGTGAGTTAGTTTGTCCATCAAATTGATTTAGCCGTGAACTAAATGAAAAAAAAAGAATGAAAAGAAAATCAATCAGTTAGAAAACAGAATCAAGAAATACGAAATTTGTGGAAAATTTATAATTACTTTGAACTGTTATTTTGATCAGAGATAAACTCGGATATTATATTCTAGATTTGTACCTGCCCTAACTTGTTAACCATTCAAGCTATTCATTCTAATATTTTAAAGTATATTTTTCCTGCGGCAAACGCCACCTCGACTATATGTCCACTCCGACACTGTCATTATATAAAGTGCTAATAAACATAAATGATATCTATACATTTATCGTAAGAAGTCATCATGTATCACATATTTGGTAGAAAAAACGACATATGAAATAAAATTATTATTAAAAACTTTTTTTTTAGCTGTTCACCATTAATCAACTTCTTCACTATAGTCACAGAACATTAAACAGCCATATTCAATGTTGTGTGATTTTAGATATAATTTAACATTTTATAATTTTTGAAAAAGGGGAATTTTTAGTCCACTGTTTCGTATTCACAGTTTTGTATAAATTTCACACTTCAAGCATAAGTTCGGTCTTTTTCAAGATTGAGCTATGGCTTTTTTATTTTTGGTATTAAGGTTTTTAAAAAGAAAAACGGAACCTTTATAAGATTATTCCGGTGTCTGTCTGTTCGTTTGTTACAGCGATTTTAAATAAAAAAATAGACCCTCTCCTATTTCCGAATCTACTGAATCGAAAACTAATAAAAAACAGGGGTAGTAAAAATAAAGTTTTTACATCTGTGAAAGATAAAGCAGGGTATATATTTATGTTGGGATACATTAATATTTGTAAATAGTTTAATATGTTTGTAGTGGCTAAATGTGTTTAATCCCCATATCGCGAGTTCTACTCGTAATTAACACGTTTATTTTATAGCTTGCCTTTAATTTGTAGCCATGTAATAATGGTTTGCAGCGTTTCTCAAATATCTGAATAATTTTTGATACACGTTTTTGTTTCTATTGAACAACGTGAAAATCTCAAATTCGCATACTTATGCAAGACTAAACGTAGTTAAGTTTTTACTCATGTTTTTTACTATTTAGATACTTATTGCAGTAGAAACAAATGGTCCAAAACTTTTTACTCGTGTTTTTTACTATTTAGATACTTATTGCAGTAGAAATAAATGGTCCAAAACTTTTTACTCGTGTTTTTACTATTTAGATACTTATTGCAGTAGAAATAAATGGTCCAAAACTTTTTACTCACGTTTTTTACTATTTAGATACTCATTGAAGTAAGAATAAATGGTCCAAAACTTTTTACTCACGTTTTTTACTATTTAGATACTTATTGAAGTAAAAATAAATGGTCCAAAACTTTTTACTCATGTTTTTACTATTTAGATACTTATTGCAGTAGAAATAACTGGTCTTCTTCAACGAGTTTGAATTGAAATGTATAAGTATTGTTGAAATATATTTATCTTATATCGTTTACAGTAGAGAAATTAATTAATTTACTTCTTATTTGAGCGTTGTACATGTTTATGTAAATGAAGTACTTAACCTAGTCAGGTAAATTTTATGATTCAATTCCGGTACCTTGCGACCTATTGAAGCAGTCCCTTTGAATATAATAAATTTATTAATCGTAATCTATAAACATCGTAAAATTGGAGATGCTTACAAGAGTAAGGCGACATAAACAGTTTCCAAAAACAATTATACTTTACTGTAATAACATAAAGTCAATAGTTACTCACTTAAATACAATGTACAATTTTTGTAGCAAATTAAGGCGATATTCATTATATTTAAAGTCACATTTTCCAATATAAAATGCATTGGACTTACTCGTTTGTATTTAAACTGCTGTCATTAAATTTAATTCATTTGGGAATTTAAAAAATGGAATACCACTTTTAATTACGATAGTCTATTGTTTGAATCATTGAATTACACCAAAAAAAAAAACTGATTTATAACCTACTTAAAACAGCTGTACTTTCGCTAACTAATGGGTGTCGTAATGTAGGTTTGTTATTTATGGTACTTACTTACATTTGTGTATTTCATTTAAAATACTTTGATACTTGATTTGTTTAGTATCATATAAAATTATTTTATAAAAAAATCATAGGCAAAGAAAAGGAATGCGATATTCAAGAAGCATAGAGAATAAAATAATCTTAAACCATAATTCAAAGATCGAGTATATTCATTACAACAACGTGTGGGTAATATGCATAATTAAAAAAAAGTGATTTAGGATCACATATATAGATATATTGAAAAAAATTCTTCATGTAATTGACGGTACACAAATACGTATATTTGATTAATAAATGATTTATCTCTAATTATGCCAATTTAGTTCCATCTCTATAATTATTTTTTAACTATTTTCCCTAAATTTAAAGTCTGTCTTACATTTTATTTAAATTAGAGTGTAAATACTGACTTCGTATTATCACTTACATTAAGTAACGTGTATTAATATTTTGTATGAGATTTATTATAATTTACACACTGTATTTTTATATCGCCATAATTTTGGTATGAATAATTTTATAACAAGCTTATTTGTATAAAATTATTTATAAATATAAATAAAATGAAATAATTTTACAACAAGCTTATTTGCATAAAATTATTTATAAATATAAATAAAATAAAATAATTTTATAACAAGCTTATTATCAAATATCAATAGTAAATATTACTATAGACTTTCGATATTTGGAAGAAACCATTTCTATAAGTGAAAGTAGATTGTAATTTTTGATGAAATCATATTTTTAATACGAAATAACAATAATTATTTAATAAATCTTACTTATTATATATAAATATCTGCTATCTATTATATATAATAGCTGTGGTGACTGCCTTTTTGTCCGAGATTCTCATTCTTAAATATACCAAGAATAATCTATTAGTTTTCATGAAATATTAAAAATTCAACAAATTTCATTAAAAATTTTAACAAACCGATCAAGGTTAGAAGCTAAAATAATGAAAGAAAAAAAAGGAAATGTTTATTTTTGCAAATATATTTGTATATCAAGGAAATGTGAGAAATTGAGTTCAATTTCTTTTCTTGTATACCATAATGTCAATCATAAACATGCCGCATGATAGAAAGGTCATTGTAAACGGTTGCACGGGCTTATCTCGTAAGTACGTTTTGCTTGAGATGTTTAATATGTTTGTGGAAATTTAAATTAATATTTACTAAATTTTTTTAACTTACGTCCGGTGTAAAGTTATTTGATTAAATTTTTTACATAATATTTTTTGTTTTACATTGAATTTAATAAGATAAAAGTAATGTGGAAGTTTAATACAAGAAATGACGCTTTTAAATTTTGTAAAGTGCAATTAAACATTTTGTTATAACTAAATTCATTTATAAAATATTCTAGTTTTAATATCACTGCTAACCATAGTATATTCGGAAAAGTAAGCACATGGACTTGTCAATGGCCGGTCAATAGAGAAAAAGGTTTCGGTACATGCAAATATTAGTAGAATGGAAAAGAAACAAAAAAAGGGGTGTGGCTGTGTCATGGACACGGCTGTGTGTTGTACGTGAATACGTTTATGTAACGCAAAATTTCAACCGCCCCAGCTGCAGATGTACTGGCACCGTCGTTGATCCGCTCGGCCGCATTCATTATTTTACGTTCCCGGCACTGCTTGACTCGGTCATATGGTGTTTTATTATTACCATTTGATTGTTCTTGAGAAGCCCTTTCTAGCCGTATACGATCTCTGTATTTGGTTTTGGCTTTTCGACGCGTATAGGCCGACATTATATATTTTTGATAATATTTTTTTATTCTAACACCTTATTATATTCACTGTCACTACTTTAAATTAATGCTTTATATACAATCGATAGATTTTGACGACAGCTGACGATTAAAACTAACATCGTAGTTTTTCTGAATCAAAAGTTATACTAATTGCAAATCTCGATGCGCAGCAAAATAACCTCAAAATTGCGGCGCTTTCCCCTCCACCGTGCGCGATGCGTCACTGTTCTCGCTTATCGTAATGAATTATTTGATCCTTTAGCTATCCAGTGGTATAATTTAATTTTTAATGTAGAGGATAGATTCGAAACTGCAATGCCAAACTGTATCCCCCGATTTTGTTATCATTAGGTTTTTTGGATTGCCCCCGTATGGTAGCAAATTTAAAGACGTATTCATGTCAAAAATACAAACTTTTTTTATATTACACCGTATAGATTTAAATTTTTGAAATGATTTTTACGTTGCAATTCCGCTTTTACAAACATATTGTAGTTATTATAGCATACCTTTGATCTTCTGGCTTTATTAAACCACAAGTCGTTTGCACCTGTATCAGCCAATGATGTCGATTTCCATTCCACTCTATTAAATCAAGTTTACTGTATCTGTAGTATGTGCATCCTAGCAAGGACTGAAAAAGTCCTATATCATCTGCGAATTACGGAAATGTCGCAATTCTCAGTATAACACGTATACCTTTACTCAGTTTCCTTTGCAAATCATAAGTAATAACTTGCGATTTGGAAAGGTTATCCCACGCTGAATATGACAAAAAAACTCCCAAACGTAGTTGCCTATTAGTACTCGAGGGTGGGAGTACAGAGAAAAAGTTTTTCTTATCGGGGTAGTTCAAGATGATAGTCAGCAAGTGATAGCACGTTTTCTAGTAACTTTGGTATGAGAAACGTTACTTTGGTATGAGACGTAAATATCAGATATGCGGTACTCTTGTGTTAAAACCACCATAGAACTCGTAACAAAACCGGGCTGTAGGTAAATATAACGCAGATAGATAAGGTCTCAATTAAAACACATTTTAAACGTTAAGTAAATATATCATTACAAGCGTTAAGTATGTATCCGGATTTAAGTATGTATACAGAAATTATTTTTTAGCCAAGTTTGCGTCATTGAAAAGATGCTGCCATAGCAGAGTAGTCGTTGTGCATATTATTCGGTAAATATCAATCTATCCGGAATATGGAAAAAATTGTTATCTGCTTTAGTAATGCTTTGGAATTTTCAGTGTGTAACAAATTTCTAATCTTAAAGTGACTATTTTGCGAAATGTTTTCCGCCCGCTTTACTCAAATGAAGAGGGACTTGTATAAACAATTCTAAAGCATAAGCTAGACATATCTGGCCATTGCGCAAAAGTGAAACAGAACGTTAATCAGCGAACCTTAAATACGAAATACCTACGTAATAAAGTTCATATTTACCTCACAATTTCGCTTTTATATTGACTAGGTGTGCCCGCAATTTGCTCCGCGAAGCCTTTTCAATAATGAAAAGTTTTACAGTGTAGTTTCAGTTTGCGGTTTAATAAATATAGACTCTTTAAATAATATCTTTTTTATTTTAAAAACCTTGTGCAAGCAACAAGCTATAATCCAGTTTTATTAATCTCAAATGACCACAGTAGCGGTCGTCAGTTCCTTTAGGGAACTTCCATAAATTATGCTGCCGATTTAAGCGGATGAAGAGAGGCCGGCAAAAGATTACGTTAAGTTAAGGAATGGAAACGTGTACTGTGTTACCTAGTTTCACATTGCATTAAAAAAATAAAACAAGGTCATGAAATGTATCATCAAGTACATATCAATAAAAAACTCAGCTATTGCAAATATAGGACATTCTTCCTCTTTTAGCACTTTATAGATGTCGTTCAATTTTGGAAATGTATAATTATCTCCAGTAAAATATTGCTTTTTGTCAGAAATATCTTCAGCAAAAAGGCAAATATCAGTAATTATAATATCAATCTACAGATTTTATATGACGGCAAATAAAAAGTTACATTAAGGAGTTATAAATAAAGAGTTACATTAAGGAGTTATAAATAAAAAACACACATTTAAATTAAGGACACAGTTACATTAAGGAGTTATAAATAAAAAGTTACATTAAAGCTACATAAAGTTACATTTGGAATGAAAAAGAAGGAAGATGCAATATTCATACCACAGAGGCCATATTCATACTTAGATTCAAAGAAGAATTCAAAGGATATGCATGGGACAATATCAAATAAAAAGAAAAAGAAAAAACGGATGTTATTGCCCACTATATGTCCTCAACTCTGAAGACCGAATTTATTTGGGATTGTGAAAATAGATAGTATAAAGAGTATATTGATTTAGACAAGGGAATATTAATTTACACAAAAGCAAAACTTACCGAATATTTTTTTTTTACCTTTTCATTCAAATTGACTTCATTTTTATTTCCAAACCTTATTTGTGCAGAAAAAAATTTTAGTTTTTTTTCAACACGCATATCACACCAGCTGGATACAAATCTCTATCAAGATTCTATCTTGGATCAAAATTCTATCTTGGGTAAAGTTTACATTTTGAGATTATTTCAAATATTACAATAAATACCTATGTGGGACTTACAATGTATTTTTATTATAATAGTGTTAAATTATATAATGAGTACCTATATTCAAAGACTCCAGTACACTGTATACTTATTATAAAAGGGAATTCTGTAATTAATTTTTGTTTTAATAATATTGGCGCTTGGATCTCAGAATCATCCTAAGTGAGACTGAAAACTAAAAAAAAAATTTCTAGCCTGTCTATCATGGAACTGTGGTAACCGGAGCAAACGACGCAGTTTCGATCAGGTGAAATGGTAAGTGGTGAAATGGTAGAAAATATATTGGTCGTGGATTAAAAATAAAATAAATTTTTTGATGAATAAAATTGATTGTAATTTTACTCATCAAAAAATTTATTATATTTCAGATTAGAGAAATTTCATCAATAACTTGACTTAAAGCCAAAATGTTTGAGAGTGTTTTTGCTCAAAATGTTTGTCGTAAAGGGAAACAATGATTTCTAAAATACATTTAATCGATTAACATTATTTAAAACTGTTTTAAGCAATTGCATTGTGATTGTACGCATGTGTATGTGGCAATGTTTAGCGGTTACTTTAGTTTTTAATTCAGTTCCATAAATATCACTGACGATTATGAAATTTCACTTAGTTCCACTAAATACTAAGATTTGAAAGAAATTTCATTCCTTATAATTATTTTATAAAATATAATTTTTATTCTTTCTCTTAATTCCACTCTCTAATCTGAATTAATACTGGACGCTTACATTCGAAAATATGTGGTATATCCTTCTTCAACCTAATTTTTCCGCCTAATTCTTCATATTTTCCCAGCTGAAAAGGAAACTTTTCATTATGCCATAGAAGTACATATATTATTACAAATCCCTTAAATAGGAAATTACTGTTAATTTCGTAACAATTATGGCTTATGTATCATTAACATTTTGCCAACGGACAACGATGACACCTCAAAGGATTCTAGATTTTTTACGCTCTACAAACAATTTTATGCCTATGTTTATTATTAACATTTGCACATTACACCATCGATTCTTAAAAAAAATCTTTGACTGCACAAATTAAGTTAAGTATCGATATTATAGCTGTGATGTATGGTTAATTGTTTTAGTAGATAGCTTTGCAGATTGCAGTGCTACTTCCTATGTACGTTTGACGCGTAAACAACTGACGGTTTTTTGTTGCTGTTTCGTGTCAAAACTTGTGCAGTATCTACAAAGTATTATTACACTAGAGCTACGTGCCTGTTATCATTTCATTACAAAAAGTCATCGCATTGCAACATTTTTATCGTAATTTTGCATTTTTTAGGAATAGGGTTGCCAGGTGTCCGGCATTTCCGGGGTTGCCCCGGAAGTTGAGAATTTATCCCGTATCCAGGAAAGTAATAAGTTTGTCCGGAAAATGTCATAAATTGAGGTAATTCTTAAAAATTGTCTTTGATCTTAAAAATTGACGGATCTAATCAAGGCATAATTTTAAATTTCAATAAATTGCGAAATGTCTTGCTCTAGAATTTAACAGTCGCTATTAAATAATTCCGCTATTAAATAATTCCGATGGTAATAAATTGATTAAAATAACGAAATTACAACATGAACATAGTGAACTAAATATTATTGTTGTTGTCATACTAAGAAAATTAAATTTATTTATTGAAACAGAAGTAAATCTTCACTAATTTCATTTGAAAACATTAGTACAGGGTGTCCAGTGGCAGATTTCAAAGTTTGAACAAACATAGTTTCTGAACGCAACACATAAGAGGGGCGCGGGGGGCGTCGTTAGAAGCGCAAGCGGTGCGGATGTTTTAGTTGCCATGGAACAGTGGAGTGGAGAGCACTGCGCTTTTGCCGTCGAGGCGTACAATTCGAGTGGATTTTCGCTGTGTGTAGCACGCCGTCGATTTAATAATCGTTACAGTATTCGTCGATTACGTGATGGACCAGCGATCAACCTCATTCAGTCATGGGTAGCAAGGTTCAGAGCTACAGGATCAACATTAAATAGGCTCAGGCCAGAACTTACACCATTGGTAGCCACGGATGAAAATATCGAGCGTGTTATGGTTTCTGTCGTTGAAAATCCCCGTTTATCACTGCGTACACGTTCATCGATATTTGGAATTCCGAAATCAACTTTACAGGTAATAATGCGAAAAAAGCTCAAGTTCCATCCATATAAAATTCAAATTGTTCAAGATTTACACGATTCTGATTTTGAATTAAGAAAAACTTACGCAGAGGTGATGTTGTTGAGATTTCGTACTGCTACCGGATGGGCAACATATTATTTAGTGACGAAGCTCATTTTCACATTGGAGGATATGTGAATAAGCAGAACTTTCGTTACTGGGATGTCCACAATCCAAGACAAATGCATCAAGAGCCTTTACATAAGCCTAAAGTAACAGTCTGGTGTGCCATGTCTGCATCTGCAATCATAGGTCCTTATTTCTTTGAAAATGAACGTGGCCAAACTGTAACTGTGAATTCGGAGAGATATGCCCAGATGTTAAATGACTTTTTCAGAGTAGAACTACAGAATAGTTCATCCTTCAACCAAAACACATGGTTCCAGCAGGACGGGGCCACAGCTCACACTGCTAATGTGTCCAGTGCGGCATTTATTTCCAGAAAAAAACATATCCCGAAACGGTACCGTACCGTGGCCACCTAGGTCACCCGATTTAAGCCCATGTGACTTTTTCTTATGGGGATACTTAAAATCCGTTATTTACAAAACAAATCCGAGCACTGTGACACAACTTAAAGAAAATATTCGAGCCGAAGTCAGTAGGATACCCCAGTCGCTCTGCAAACGCGTTTTTGAAAACATGCGTGTTAGACTCGAAGAGTGTGTCAGACACGATGGCCGCCATTTAGAAAAGGTGGTTTTTAAAAAATGAAATCCGCATTTATTGTTATAAAGTTAAAATAAACCTACTTTGTATTAGAGGTGTAGTCTTTTTTACAATTTTTCAAACATTGAAATCTGCCACTGAACAGCCTGTATTAGCTTTAATAATTTCGATAAATATGATTGACTGTTTTTGTGTTAATTTATCATTATTTAATGTGCGAATAAATTTAACGAAAAAGTTTATTTTTTATTTTTGCAATAGAAGACAACTTTTTATTTCTTTTTAATTAATCTGAATATTTTGTTAGGCTCAAAAAATTGTTTGTTGGATCAAACCAATGTTTTTTATTACACCACTAGTAATTACAGTTTGTTGATTTTTACAGAATAGTGTAAACAAAAAGAATTAAAGAGTGTTCCTTGAATGAGGTTTTATTTTTAACGTTGTCTTAAATTCCACGTCTGCGCCCTATAGTAAAAATGTCCCCAAAAAAGTGACTTTAGATATGGCAAGTCTAGTTAGGACACTTAAGAATATCTTGTTTGGTAAAGTAACTACAGTATTGGAACACCGAGGCATTGTCATAATGTTTCTTTTTTTGAAAATAGTTGTTCTCAGTATCAGTAATAAATACATCAATTGAAAGACCTAGAAATCGGTGTATAGGGCCGAATGACTTCGCAAAATCATTGACCTCCCCTACTTGGCTGAAAAATAGGGTGCCTAATTTTATTGAAATCAAAAATTATTTCTTAATCCATTTAAAACACTAGACAAATTTTCAGATCTATTGCTTCGCTAAAGCCCTTCAATTTAAAGAAAAATAGAAACAGGTAGAAAGTCGGTTATTGATTGCTTGCTATTAAAATTAAGTGATAGTGAAAAGCTTTAAAAGTTATTGTTTCTGTCGAATAATACGTTGGTAATCATGACGTCGAATAATACGTTGTCTGTCGAATAATACGTTGGTAATCATGACGTATAATTTATCATCATATCACATTTGATGGTTTCTATTACTCACGACACTTTTATATATTGTAAGTTTTAGTGATGAAAATTTCATGGTTATGCATATTAGTTTTATATTGAATGCGCAACGAATGAGTGTATGATTGTGGTCACATCTCACTAATATTTAGAACAGTGTGTATTTGTATTCTGATATAGACTTCACAAATAATAACAGCCCGACGTATATAGTTTATGTTCATTTTGCTTGTCAATTATTTTGGTGCCATTGTTACACAATTGCCATTTTTTCATAAAAATGAACAATATACGTGTCGAAAATGACATTGGCCAAAGTTAGCCGTTTCGAAGTCTACTTCGTTTTACTGGTGTTAATCAATTTGATCGTCTCTGAAATATTAGGAGAAGATGATGGAATGAGTATTCCAAACAACAGTACGTTGTGGGATCCAACTGCCCTCTTTGGCAGCTCTTTTAATGACGGTATGGAATACGATGTAAGTTTAACTGTAAGAAATGTAATAACCAGCAGATAAATTTAATAACCAGTAGTTAATTATTGTCCTCCTTACTTTAATCGTATGAACTTTTTTTTAATAACTCCTTAGTAATATTAATATAAATTGAAATCTGAAAATTTGCCAAGTTTATTTAACGTATTAAAGTTGTAATTAAACATTTGATAGGGACAAAGTAAAATAAATTTTTAATTTAATACTGAGGTTTAAACTGGATAAAAATCTAAAAAACGTCCTATCCCACCGTTTTAAGTTCCGTATGGGAAATCCCTTCTGGGATCAATTTTACTTGTTGCATATTTTTATTTGGTAAAACATATTGGTCAAAAATTTAATTTTTAAATAATATATTCTTGTTATTATTATTAGAATATATTCTGGCTAAATTAACTAGTACCGAAAACGAGATATACATTTTGCTTATAATGCAAGTTTTTATAATGTTTCTCGTCACTATCTTTGTATATAACTATTTTTGGTTAAAAAGCATGTTAAGGTTTTTCAAAAAGTCACGTAATTCTGAACACTGGATAGAAACCTCCATAATAATATAATAAACTTAATGTGATGCATACAAGAAATTTATTTAATTTTTCTCCTATGTTTAGCAGAATATGCATGTATTCCCATGATTTTGTTTTCAAACACAGTATGTCACAACATGTCGCAACATGTTTAAGGTGCGTTTATACTATTTCGGCGGTTGTATACAGCTACAATCATGCATTGTCAGACAGGACTAGTGTAAATTAAGTTTCCGGGCGTGGCTCGTTCGCAATATTGTCCAGAATAACTTGTTTGTAATGGTTACTCTTATTCACCGAGTGTAATAAACATTTATGTGATAGCGATTTTATCGGGGTTCCAAATGAATAACACATGAGATAATTGTGTTTTGCTGAGGAATTATGCTTATCGTTACTTTTATTTTTGCATTACGGTACTCACGTAATTTTATTTAATAAACAAAACATTGTTCTCAAAAACCTGAGATTTTAAAATTGTATGATTACTCCTCGCTTAAGTACGCTTATATATCACAATGACTGAAAAGTGTTAATAAATATACCTGTTATTGATCTCATTGAGATTTCTCTGTTCTAGTAGTTAATTTAAAAATTAGGTCCAATTATGTCTGATGGCGTACATGTATTCATGTATGTATGTTTATTTGTATTAACTACATGTTTACATGTATGTATGTTTATTCGTATTATTAGATTTTTCCAGCAGGTTGAATTGCGTCGAAATTGCGATGTTCATAACTTCCACCATTGAAGATTAAATGTGAACATCTCTCTGAAAGAACGGCTTTTTCCACACCACAGTATAGTTGCTGTCGTCTCACCATTCATAGCACTTCGTGCCTATCCGTATTCAAGGATACGCCATGGAAATGTTAACATAGCTCTGTGATATGAGTATCTTCACTAATATTTTAAATGTAAAATATTTCTGAATAAAATACTCTCAATGACATACTCTTAACCACATTTTGAAAAATCAAGTTATAAGCGAACAGACAAAGAGACACATTTGCATTTTATATATTATTCAGATATGTGCATAAACATGTCTTCATAAAGAGCATTACCATGTTTCTATTATAGAGATACTTTTAGTCCAAAACACCTTAGTTTTTTTTATTTCCTTTTCCTTGTCTTTACTATGAAAAATGTTGATAAGACATTCTATGCTAATAGATCAAGATAGTTTAGAACAAAATTAAACGAGGCCACGATACGGTCGCGCTGCAGCACAGTAGCGAGCTTTAGTTAACTAAAAAAATTTACAAGATATACTTGATAAAATCAATAGTTGGACTGTTGATTGGAAAATTAAACTCAACGAGTCTAAATCCATTTATGTCACATTTGCGTTGCGACGAACGAACAGCAATCCACTTGTCTTAACCGAATTCCCCTTGTAGATGTAAATCCGTCTAGTCGTTTTTGCATACTGCAAGCAGGACCACGTTATTATAATATTATGTCTTTAGATTAGTTGTCTATTTAATCTGCTCTCGAGACGCAATTTTCATTAGATTTAGGTATGATTTATTAGATTTTGTTTCTCTTTTTTATTCTCTTCGTCTATTGTGAAAATAGGACAACAGATCCTTAATATAATTCACCACGGCTTGTGTATTATTTTATTTGTTACAAGCATTTATTCCAGATACATTGATGTGTTTTTATAAATAAACTTAGTTTTATTGAGGATACTTTTTAATAAATTAAATATCACTTAGTAATACAGAAAACCATAATTGTTAATTTTTATTGTTAAATTTAATTGTTATGAATAGTTTTTGTGGGAAAAATTAGTTTTTTAATTCAGTTTTAAGTAAAAAATATTAGAATTATTCATTTTCATAAACTTGTTTGCTTCGATTCTTATGTTTGTGAAACGTGTTGTGATTTTGCAAAAGTTACATGTAAAGCCATCTATTAGTAAATACACATATGGTGTTACCAATAAATTGGTAACACCAAATTTTAATGGGTGAAGTAAAAGTCACATAGCACATAATATAATAATAGCCTAGTGTAAAAACAATTATTGCAACATAACATGATCCCTCAAATATACATTACCGATTATCTATTTGCTATGACATGTTGAAATATTTCGCCTTATCTCAACTCCAGGTTTAGTATTTTGTTTGTGTATGGACTCCCGTGAACGTACTGGAAAATTTCTCCCTGTTTCAAAACATAATGCATTGTTTATGGGTATTTCGTATAAATGCTATTTAAAATTCGAACGATGTGAACCTTGCTTACTTAGTTTGATCAAAGTACACGGTTACATACAAAGTGCTTCTAATACTTTATTGGAACGATGTTACTTATCGCACGGTACACCCTTGGCGAATGAGAGCTAACCCGAATAAAGTGTAAGATTTCGACTGACACGTTTGCAAAAGTACAAGCGTTTGCGTGTTTACAAGCGTATGTCAATGCATAGGTATATCAATGCAGTATAGACGTGCGGCGTGGGCATCATCTGTATTCGTTTAAGCGCGTGTGTTTAGCAATCCGTGCGTGTCATAATACTAATAACCTCTCTTCATTATTTTCAAACTCGTGTTATTGTTATCGATAAAGAATGAATTGTGAAAGTGATAAATATATTTATCATTAAATCGTAATATTTACTCGTTGCATTAAATTAATTGATTGCGATTAAATTATCTTCCTTTCCAAAATATAACTTAGAAAACATAACTAAATTTTAGACACTAGAGATGATGCTTGGTAAGTGTATTATCGTTTCTTAGTAGTACGGTATCATTCCTCAGTAGCTTAATGAGTATAGGTTATACTCATTAATTAACTATCTCGTTACTTCCATCACACACTTACGTGACGTTGCCTGAATCGATAGACAAGCTTACAGAGCTTGTACATAGAGCTTATTACAAAGATAAGGTATTTGAAATCAGGTGAAACAAATAATAATCACAAAATCAAACACGAACATATTTTTCAATATTTCATCACTGATTAAAAATCGAACATCCAAAGAATCGTTAGAAATCGAGTTCGGAGTCATATTTTTTTAAATTTTGTACACCACTTTTGCTTTATTAGCTTTAAAAGTCGCAAATGGCTTTTTCCTTGTGTTTTACTTTGTATCTATAAAAGTATAAATAACTTAATTTAAACTGTATTACAAATTGATAAATTATTATTATAATCACATGCAAAGCGAAAACAATTTATGTTTTATCCGATTAACTGATTTAGAAATAATTTGATCTGATTTTTATTTTTGGAACGAAGTTCTTTTACGCGGCTTACAGTAGCGCGAATTGGCAGAAATCCCCACGTAAGGAAAAAGTGTTATGCCCTCTCTAGGCGACCTTTTCCTCTCTTTCCCTCTGCCTCTTTCTATTATATACGGTTGTATGTGTGTGTGTGTATTCATGCGAGTGTCGACATTCGAGCAGCAAGCATTATGCACGGTTAGCTGTATAACCTCAATTGTAACACGTGTAAATATTATTTAAACTTTTTTTTATTCTACTGGCTTTCTATCGTAAGTTAATCATCTGCCAAAATTGCTTTTACAATTCGGTATGTATTTATTTGCATTATAAATTATTAATTATTGCTAAATATTAAAAAATTACAAAATACAAACATTTTGCGGCAATATTAATTTATTTTCATTATTACTTTATTATTTATTAAACACTTAAAATTAATAAATTACAATAAATTGTCAGCATATTCATTTATTTTCTTTAATTAATTAATCTTTATTTAGATTGTTTTAATAAATTTAAAAATTCATTTTAATTTATGAAATATTTAAATTTTGAAATAAAATATTTAAAATAAATATAAATCAGTTTTAATTTTTAATATTACTAAGCTTAATTCTAAAAGTAGCTTTATATTTGATTAATTTATTAAAAAAATTAGAAAAACTAACCTTAAAAAAATATAAATAATTAAATTTTAATTTTTAAGATAATTAAATTTAAACTTAAAATTAACTATAAATTTGGTTGATTTAATAAAAAAAAACTCATTTTGAAATAATTAAAATATAAACATTTTATTTGAAAATACTTAAATTTTAATTTAAAATTGATTTTAACATGAAATTTTGTGATTCTAAAAATTTATTTTTTTATATGTAATTTATAATTAACTATTTTATATTTAATTTTTTGACTATTTCTCCTACAATATTGAATGAAACTTATTTATTTAAATATTTACTTTACATTTTTGCTTTGAAAAAATTATAAAAAATAACATAAAATATACAAATTAGAGAGAGAGAGAGAGACTTGAACAAAATATAATCAACAGAAATTTAAATATTAAAGCACGTTTAGAGTTAATAAAATAGTGTAAGGAACTTCGTTCCTGACGGAGGTCCCCCGACCGCACAGTTTTTCTTTTTGTACCAAATTATTACGCAACGTGCATGATTTCACTAATGTTGAACACTTTTAGTTAATACAGTTAATAAGATCCATCTTCCACATTTCATAAGTTTGTGAATGATTTTTGTGCAATGTGCAATGTAAATATATGGGAACAATTCGATTTAATTTTCAGATTCCTTCCAATATAATAGAAGAGATGAACCAGATCAATGACCCCGACGAGTTGTTTTCAAAATTTTTTATTTCATCTGAAGACGTAAAGGCTACAGAAGGTAATAAAAAAATGTATATACACGAACATAAATAATTTCCTTTGAATTTGGCGCTGGGAAAAATTATTGAATTAAAAACTTTATGTTTACAAAAAATAATAAAAAAAAATAATAATAATAAAAATAACAAAAAAATAATAATTCTCACTACGGGGGTTCCGTACAGATTTAGGCACTTATAAACATTTAAGAGTACATAGTACTTCTATTAGACTATTTAGAGATGTTAATTTTTCACAAACGAAATATATTGCATAATATGTAATATACCACAGGCGTAAAACACGGCGCATTTTTCAAAATTTGCAAAATCTAGGATAATAGTTATAGTAGCTATAGTTTCCTTGTAATATCTTAGTCAGGTTTTTGCCAGCACTGTTCTCTTCATGATTTTTGGCTTAGCAGTTTTGAAAATGAGGGCGGGGAGAATATTGTATTTTCTCATTTTTTGGAATATCTTTCAAATATACAACGTAAAATTACGAAATATAAAATGTTTGTATTTTTCATAACAAGTTGATTAAAACAATATCTCACATAGCATATAAAATTTAAAATTGAATTTTTATAAGACTTTTATTTGCCACCTCTTTAATTGATATGTGAATATTAAATAGTTAGCTTATAAAAATATGTAAGTTAATAATTTATATTACCACACCAAAATTTCAACTTTCCACATAGAGTTTCTGAGAAAAACGGCTGTGAATTTGGAAAAACGCAAAAATTTTGCCTATTATATCTTTCGTAGGCGTAAAAATATTGAGCATATTTAAAAAAAAATATGATGTATAGAAACGTCGCTATAGTTTTTTTACAAACTTTGCGCACATTTCTAAAAACCTATATATTTTTTATAATTTTAAGTTTCGAAAATAAGGAGGAGAGAACATCTTATATTCTAAATTTTTCAATACATCTCTGAAAATTTTGAAAAATAATACTTTTGAGACCCTTGTAACTAACCCTTTCAAAGGATATCGCACACTATAAATGGGAATAATTTGAAAATTTCCAAACAAATACTACAAAGTTTCAGTGAAATGTGTGGGTTAATATGTTCTATTGCATGCCAAATTTCAAGTTTATTCATCAAGCAGTTTCTGGAAAAAAAGAATGTGACGAACGGACAGATAGACACGTGAATGATCTTATAAGGCTTGTTTTTGAGAATTCTAAAAAATATACGTATTTAAAAAAATAATAAAACAAAACCACCACATATACTGACGTATATAGACCTATACGCCATCGATTCGGGCTCCGAGATGCGTCGGAGTCCAGCAAGTTAGGCGGGTGGTGCTGAAATAGCAGCGCCCGCCGCTATTGGCGCTGATTAAGGCCTACAGAATCTGCTCGTTCTTGACCTGTCTTCTACCTGCCGACCTTGCGATCGTTGAACACGCGGCGAATTTCATTTTGGCGTGAAGCATGAGTTTCTACGCGGGTCCATTTCACGTTGAATTTTTGGCAGCTGAATTCCTTATTGATAGATAGAGATCGTCACTGGTAGTCAAGATAGACTTCCCTCGATTCTAAAGGAGGATAAACTAGATTATTTTTCCCTGGTGTATGTGGGCGATTACGTAAGAACTAGCTGGTTAATAATTATTATACTTCGCAGTTTTTAACTGTTCATGACGTTTTTCCTACCAGTTTGTTTAGATCGCTCTAAGTGATAGCTCGGCGTGAGTATAACGATGCACGTATATTTTTCTTAGAAACCATGCGCCCGAAATTAAAGTAGAATCACACGAAGCTTTGGAACGTGATATCTTTAGTCACCGTGAGTTGATTGAAAACGAAACGATTTTTCAGTCGTTTAGAGACTTCACTAAGTCTGTAAGATGGAGACACTAAACCCATCACTGCGTAGGGACAGTCTCTAATCTAGTTGAGTGGAAACGCTCGACAATAGATACTAGACACGGTTAGGAGTCCTTCAAATGTCCTTAACTTAGAATGATGTGGGATGTTACGGGTCTCACGAGAAATCGGTAAACCCGGTAAACAACCCTGAGCCAACCTGGGTGGAATGGCGGGAATAGTGCTTAATTCCTCTCAGCGCTCAAGACGACACGTTCTGGTCCTACAATTCGGCTACCGGAATGCTTCGCTTGAAGACAGCACTACAGCAGAACTTATATACCTACACAATCGACGATTCAATAACAAAAAAATAATTTTGAAAAAGCATGTGTTCTTACACCTATATTGATAATGAAACAATAACACACTGACCTAGAACATCGTACCGATAATAAAAATCGAGCGTCAATACGCCCTGTTTGATGTCTGTCACCGAGCGGCCGTCTTAAGCAACACGCCGTCATCAAATCGCGAAGCACGCAGACATAGAGGTTCGAGACGTCTATTCTGCACGGTGATTGATAGTGGAAAGAGCGAACTTGTGTGACGCAGATCTATTTATAATTCGTAGGGCCACGACGCGCGAGCCACAAATGGTTCTTCCCCTTCAGTAGGGCTCATATAATTTTTATCTCATAAACTCGCTCCAATAAAGTATTCAATTCTCATTTAACAAGTTAGTACCGAGTGACGGAGCGTTGCTCGATGTATTTCGAGTTCCTCGTAGGAACTTGAAATTGCTCGTTTAATGGTATTAGATTTGCTTTGAATCTTAATAGAATGACAAAAATTATCTTAAATTTGCTTTTTTCCCCTTCCCCGCCCCTTGCCTTCCCTTATCCTTCCCCTGCCCCTTCGCCTTCGCCTTCGCCTTTGCCTTCGCCTTCGCCTTCGCCTTCGCCTTCGCCTTCGCCTTCGCCTTCGCCTTCGCCTTCGCCTTCGCCTTCGCCTTCGCCTTCGCCTTCGCCTTCGCCTTCGCCTTCGCCTTCGCCTTCGCCTTCGCCTTCGCCTTCGCCTTCGCCTTCGCCTTCGCCTTCGCCTTCGCCTTCGCCTTCGCCTTCGCCTTCGCCTTCGCCTTCGCCTTCGCCATAGCCTTCGCCTTCCCTTCCCCCTTCTCCTCCCCCCCATTTTCTCCCCCTTTGGCAATCTCAACCCATATTTTTAATTTATATTAATTTTAAAGTGAATTTAACTATATATATTTCCAATGTATATTTATATGATATTGTATTGCAGACGAGGTTCTATCTGATTTGCCCGATTCGCAGGAGAGATATGGAGATTTTGGTAAGAACTATGTATTTTAATATTTTCTACGAACCTCTTTTTTAATTTATATACTCTATACATTTTTATGATATAATGGGGTGAAAAGTTCCTACCCATATTATTTTATTTTATAATACACATAGTTAAGTACTTTTAATTTCATATACACTAATCACCTCTTCAAAAGCTATTCATTAAATTAGTATGTAGGTCATACCGGCCCAATTCAATGTCGGTGTAACAACTTTCCACCCAACAGATAATATGTTAAACGTACATTAATAGTTGAAGCTAAGAAGGGTTTTTCATGTTAAATATAAATCGGAAAAGTTATGGGAAAAACCCATTTTTTAGTTTACATTGTTTGAAAATATCATTTAAAAATATATTTTACAATGTATATTTGTATTAAAATGTATTGTATTGCAGGTGAACGTCTACCTTTCTTCCTTCTACCTCAGAGTGTTCAAAAATATGGTAAGGATTATTTACCTTAATCTTTTATATGAACCGCTTTTGATGTATTTATAACATCGTCTACACTTAGGATACAAAGTTTTTTAAATTTCTTCTTTTTGTAACATGTTTAGGTAGATATATCCCTCCCATTGTGATTATAATATCCATAATGATGAAATCATTTGAACAGTTGCAGACCTCGTTAAAACTAAACTAAATTTAAGTCCAACGTTGAAGAGGCAGAGTGGGAACCGCTTTCAATAAATACAATACGCCCTTCAAATACATCTGCGTATGAAAGCCGGTCAAGTGTAACTTATATTCAGACAATTTGTAGACAATTCAAGAAGATGCATAAAGAATTTTTATATCAAGTTTTATATGAATTATTTGTTAAGCTAGTAATTTGGCTACTTTCTCTCTCTATAATCAATGCCGGAGGATATCAGGTAAGAATCAACACATTTGTAGTTTCAGAATTAGATTATCTAGTTTTATGATATTGCAAGTTATCGGTTTTTAATGCGAGAAAATTGCCAGTTTTGGTCTGTTTTATCATGCCATTTCTACATGAATGTAACATTTGTACATATGACGTAGTATTTGTATACACGGTGGAATTATTACTACAAGAGAAAAATCTTCCAGGAAATAAAATAAACAACTTATTTTCAAAAGATTGATAAGAAATATTTCTGTGATAAATTATGTCATAAAAATTAAATAATAAAATAAAATTAATATTTTATCACTACAAAGTATCGAATATTTGTTTTTTCGTTTTCAATTCGTTCAAATAAATATATCTCAATATAAAAATATAAAAAAATTTATAAGTTTCACATCTGTCAGGCGTCCCATGAGAGTTTATGATATAGTAATAATGATTGTTCGATTCGATTCGTCACTGCGTCAGGGTTTCTTTAAAAACATTTGGATCTTTTCGTGTCTTGGGGGCATTTCTCTACAAAATTCTACCATTGTGGGTAATAAGCAGACAAAAGTACTTGCACCGGCTGAAAATCGTACGAGTACATCTCATTTATTTATAAAATTTGGTGGTCTTTTAGCTTTAGAATTCCAATTCGTTTTTCAATTTTTCTAACATTGGCATTTTTTCTTGTAAAATATTTCATCAATGACCATGGTCGTAATTATAGCTTTGTTATGGGAGGGGGGAGGGGGAGGAGTGCAAAGGTTCGAATATGTACAAATATTAACTAGCTTTTCCTCGAACTTGATTCAGAAAAAAGGCAAATTCTGAAGGCCTATCTCATTCAATCAGATATTATATTTTCGGGCACGGATTGGATGATCCTGTTTTGCATCCCGTGACGGATACAAAATTCCACCAATAGTTTTTTTTCACTTATGTAAGGAGAAGCCCGGACCCCCAAACCTCCTCCTTATATACGCCCATATCGATGACAGGTCTAGGCTCTCATAACTTTCTATTTGGAGAGTCTCTCCAAGAAGGATTATGGAATCCAATAAATATACAATGATCCGGGAATCGGTGTTCATTGCCTAGCCGGTTTGTTCTAGCATATTTCCTGCATAACCTGTTTGCTTCTCGGGTAATAGGGCTGCTCAGCAATACAGGTAATGTATCACAGCATGCGTACTGAGTACAGTCGATTTCTTCGTGCCATCGTAATCAAAATCAACATGCCGCGTCCCGCAATCGCTATTTAAAAATTCTTTAGCCAAACGCGTTACTTTTCAAGGAAAAGTTCATCAAACGGATATTCGAAAATAAAGCTAAATTTGTAGTGATGCCTAGGACAAACGAAAAATTTGGGCGTAGCTGTGTCATGGACACGGCCGTGTGTTGTACGTGAATACGTCTATGTAACGGGTTATATTTTTTAATTAAAATATTTTTATTTATGTATTTAGGATAAAACAAAGGAAACAAATAATTATTGTGTTACAATAGCATTATATATAATAGGCCGACATTATGTATTTTTGATAATATTTTTTTTGCTAACACCTTATTATACTCACTGTCACTACTTTAAACTAATGTTTTATATACAATCGATAGATTTTGACGACAGCTGACGATTAAAACTTAAAAGAACATCGTAGCTTTTCCGATTCAAAAGTTATACTAATTGCAAATCTCGATACGCAGCAAAATAACCGCAAAATGACGGCGCTTCCCCCTCCACCGCGCGCAATGCGTCACTGTTCTCGCTTATCGTAATAAATTCTTTGATCCTTTAGATATCCAGTGGTATAATTTTTGATGTAGAGGATAAATTCGATACTGCAACGCCAAACTGTATCCCCCGATTTTGTTATCATTAGGTTTTTTGGATTGCCCCCGTATGGTAGCAAATTTAAAGACGTATTCACGTCAATACACCATAACACAACAAAAATGAAACTGTTTCCTTTTTGTCTTTCTCACTCATATAAACGAAATAATTATTGAGTTCTGTTTCATACTTTTTTTCTTTGTCGCGTAATTTGAAGGTCACGCACAGATAGTTTTATCACTGACCTTTTTTGTCAATAGTTAAAGAGCTAGTAGTTTTGTTTTTATTAACTTTTGTTCATGTATCACACACACACGCGCGCTCATGCTTTAGTGTTGTATGGAAAGTGATTTCTTAAAGAAACTCGAGTTTTAGAGTTAATATAAAAATATATTAGTGACTTTATTTACAAGTGCAGTTACAATACAAGCTAGGAATTGCTTTTGAATGCTGTCTCCGGGCGGTATATAAGGGTCTGTCGTCCATTGTCACGTTCTTCTACGGTCTGCCTTGTTTGCTTGTATGTGAGAATTCTTCGAGTGTTTTATATGATCAGCAATGTGGTTGATTTTTATCCTTAACTGCAAATAATACCTTGAGTTCGGAGTTACGGTAATACATTTGGTCTGTTGTGAGTTTTGTTAATTCGCTTTTGAGCATCTTGCTTTTGAGAATTGTTACTGGATTTTATATGATTAGCATTGCAGACAACTATTGTGGCTAAGCATAATTCATATCGTTTATATATGTATATATGTATGGATTCACTTTGTTATTATTGTCGAGATAAAATAATGGAAAATGGTACGCCCGATTTTAGATACTACTTAGATTTACTAAAAGTGATGATTTACTCAAAAAGTTCTATTGTTGTTGAGAATAAAAAAAAATAATTTCTCTTTTTTATGCATTGCAACTCATAAATGATTATATTTATATTATGATACAGCAGTAAAGGCGTGAATTACTTATAGTTTCTTGAAAGGTTATTTGTGTGAAAACATTTTAAAAATACTTTAAAATCGTAATTTAAAATACTTTAATTTCAAATATGCAATTATAAACCCATAAATTTGCAATGTTAGAATCAATTTCGATATGAACGATAGTAGTAATATCAAACCACATATTTTATTTAAACTAACTACAAAGATAATTCAACTACCCATATTTTCCAATGTACAAATATTTGTGTAATATTTTATTACGGAAAAGGGACTACCTGGTTTGCCCGATCCGAAAGAGCGATATGGATTTTCTGGTAACATCTATATTTCTTACTTTTTTCTTAAAGTCACTTATGATGCACTTTATTATCAACCGGTGACATTATGTATACTCTAGCAGAAACCGTGGTAGGATAGAAACCTCGAGATAGAAATATTTTTGCGCAAATTTACAATTTACTCAAAAATGTTTGCCTGAATTTGTTTCATTACTTCTCAGGATAAACATTTTATCTATAACAGAATACAGTCTGGATTATAAGTAAAAAATATTTTATTACGGAAAATGATTTTCCAAAATAAAGCTCAGACGCCAATGTCAATGGCTTTTGGTAATGGCGGTATTTGTCATTTGTCGCAAACTTCACACCGCACTTTACCCCTTTATTATGCATTATGTGTGTGCGCATTTTATTATATAAAAAGCCGTGGGACCAAGTTTGTGAGTAAAGAACTTATGCTATATTTAAATTAATGAAAATTTTATACCACCTAACAGAAATATTCGGACTTCACTATTAACCACTTCATAGAAATATAAATTGGTTTTCTCAACAAATTTTTTGCAAAGAATTTATGACATTTTTAATAATTTTCATGAAAATTGCCGCATCTAGTATATATATATGTATATATATATATATATATATATATATATAACAGGATAGCGACGGTTCCTAGTTTGAGTTCGGTTTTCAGAAAATTTATATATTCAATTTTGAACCAAATTATCATGTCTCTTAAAGTACTATTTTTCAAATTGACACTACGAAACCGAAGATGGTAGAACTACCCCAATGGTAACTGGCGTAACGAAACTTACCTGGGAACTTAATATTTCATCATAACCTTAAATCTATTTCATATGTATGGACTGTTAAAAAGGTGCAGTACTATTGAAATCTTTTCGCTAAGAATTTTGCTTGGAAAAAATTAAATTGACATAGTTCAACACCAATTTTGGCACTCGTCTTAATATTGTTTTCGGTTGTTCGGAATCGGTATCGGGACATTTATACTTTCCGAATTGGGTTCCATTTAAGGTTTGCTCACAAGAATTTAGTGATATAATAATATTCGAATTATTTAATATTTTGCGTTTGTTTCCATTCTAAGATAGATTATAAATTTCCATAATTCGCAATTTTAGTAACATCATCTCAACAGCCCAGGGTGGACCTTGGTCCAACCTGGTTGGAAAGCCTTGCATTTCCTGTGAAACGACTTCCATGCAGCCCTCTGTGTGACAACCGATATCCAGTTACGGACCTTCGGCACCCAAAAATTCTTCTCCAGCGCATCTTCCCATCTCATCTTAGGTCTTCCTTTTCTGTTCTGTCCTGGTGGTTTAGTCAAAAATGTACTTTTGAGTGGGTTTGAATCCTCTATTTAAACAACCTGAGCGGCTCAGTTAAGTCTATTAATTTTAACAAATTTTATGATGTCTGGGTCTTTATAAAATTTATATATTTCTGAATTGTATCCACACATCGTTTTCTGTTATTTCCCCAAGAACTGATCGTAAAACTTTTATTTCAAAAATACCCACATGGACCTCAACGATTTTGTCAATGTTCATGTTTTAAAGCAATAGTTTAAAACTGTGCATTGAGGGTTTTGTATAAAAGGAATATTGTTTTCCTAAAAGTAAATTGTGTTTCAGTCTATAGAAACCTCTTTAGCAGCTACGATACGGTTTTTAATCTGGCTTTCGTAATTTTTGATCATCTATGCTCTTTACACTGTAAAATCAAAATAATGACGATAATCTTCCAAAAGAAATGCATACTTAGCGCGGCACTGATGCAGGTACAGCGTGTACAAAACCTTTAAAATATGGTATTAAGTTTTTTTTTCTAATAAGCGCTGGACAAACCTCTCAAGACAAACGTTTGTGGCAAAGTTCATTTTAATGACGTATCACTTGACTTATATATAGATCTAATTTATATTTTTAACAAGGTTCATATTACCGCGAAATTCAAAAATTGATATCACGGCAACAGGTGCATTTCTGCGAACTTCACCTAGCAACGACTTAAAAGTTCAGAATAAAAAAAATGTCGTAGATTATTTAACGTTAATTTATCTGGCGACGTCTCTTTCGACGCATGGACTCTGTGAAAATATCTCTAGTAAGTGGATATCGCTTATTTCCGAAAGCGAAATACAAAACATTTCGCGAAGGTTCATGTTGCTTTCGTGCCAAACATTTTGGCCGTTTGTTCGGGTTCATTCACAATTTTAGTGCAGAAATAATAACTAAAATTACTAAAATGAATGTTTCAACAATACGAAAAGTTTCAACAATAAAATTGGATGATTCACATAATCATGAAAATCATTCCAAATATTGAAGCCTTGTCAGATTGAAAGCCGAAAACCGATTTTTTGAATTTATTGTAGATTTACTTACAGTCACCTGATGAAAAGAAAATAGAGAATATTTAGTTACTAAGCGCTAACATTACGGCGCGGGCTTTTATTGAGTGAATGTGAATAAAATGAATTTCTTTTGAAACCTTCGTCTTTTCAGTATTGTTTTCTCCTGCTGAACCTTATCATTTATAGTTACACTTGGAATACGGATTTAAAATACGGCATTTGTATTGTAGATGTGCGTCTGTTTGATTTGAATAGCCCTTGGCAACATATTGAGAATCGGTTAACCTTCCAATGAGCTATTTATGGTGAATCTACAATAACGTTTATATCACAGACACTATTTTTAGGCTTTCATCTCTTCCAGCATCAGCGTAGTTGGTCACATCTATAGTCCCCATTATGATTATAATGTCTGTAATGATTTTAAGATATACATATTATGTCACGAATTGCATGCCACATTTAAGATTAAACTTACTGAAAGTCCGATATTGAATAGATCATTTGAAAACTGGCTTCAATATATTAAAAACCAGTCAATTGTAACTTGTTTTTATTTACAAATTGTAATAGGCGTAGGGCAATAATAGAATAAGAATAATAGCATGCAAACGCTACGTGATAGACATAAACGGAGGACGGCGGAGGACGTAGAGGGGTAGTAGAGCCAAGCCGTCTGACCGATGTCAGTCGCCGACCAACTGACCAATGTCAGTCGCCGGTCAGTGTTCCATCTGCGTTGCAGAAAACGACTTTATACCTTCTTATGTGACAGACCGGCCATAACCATAATATCAATCATAAGCACATCTAACAACAGAAGGAGAGGTAGAGTTGCAATATCCAGGACCTGAAATAAGAGTATTTTCAGCGAATGTTGAGGTGGCGGTAGAAAAGTGTGTGCCTTTGCCATTGTACGCTACTGCATCAGCAATTGAAGTGAATAAAGAAAATGAAAGCTCAAATATTGACGTTCCATCTACATCGATAGGTGATGCTCCATTTTCCCCAGAGTTTGTTTAAAAAGAAAGTAACATTTAACAAGAGAAAAAATGGATTTGTGAACTAAGATACTAAATCTATTAAGGAAATTTATAAAAAGTCGATGAGAAGAATAAGAGGAAAAAAGTAAAGACAAGTGAACAACGTTCGTTACACACCGAAGAGGTAGAATATTTCTGTCTTGTCTGTGTCGAGGCTTATTCAGATAATCTTCCGGGAGAACGTTGGCTGCGGTTGCCGGAAATGAGCTCATGTTAAATGTACTTCTGGTGCCGGAGCAATTTATGTTTGTATGAACTGTGAAAGTGACTGAACAGGCCACAATTTTTTATTTTATTGTTATATTGCTCTTTTAATGTAAAGTTTATTAGAAATTTAAGAAAAATTAATAGCTATATTTCAAATGTACATTTATATAAAACTATTTATGCCCTCTGGCTCAACAAACAAACCCCTTTAAGTGGTTCATTCGACCCCAGCTGTGGGGTCTAATGAGCCACATAACTTTTTTATTTTAAAATTAAATTAGACTTGTAACCAACGCATTTGGAAAAACTGTTAATAGCATTACACGACCAAATAAATAACTGATTTGAGGATAAAACATTTATTTTTATTTTTGATTTAACTCGGCCGTAGGGCCCTGATTTGAACAAAATCATGATCAACTGACCCCACTCTGCTCTAAGGGAAGATCCCAAGACACTGATAATGTACACCCCGACTTATTTCTACTCCAAATGATTCGTGGATAATATTGAGATGGAAATTTAATATTAGAAATATAAATTTACTCGAATCCCGTTTTCACATTATTTTCATTATGTCATACGATAGGTTAATAGACAGAAGCCATTTCCATTTTACTTTTATGATAAAGCGCATATAAAAAAATGAACAGATTGGAAAACTATTAAATTTTTTACAGAGTTTAAATGAGATTGTTTAACTGTAATTTTGCAGTTTCCTTCTTCTATAATATATTTCGTAAATAATTTTACATAGGTTAAGTATTGCTGAAAAGTTTTTCCCAAGAGACATTTCTTCGAAAAAATAAACATAGTTTAATAACACACGCCCGTTTTGACATTTGTTACTATAATATTATATGCGGGACTAGAAGAGGATACTGGGAAGTATCGGAACATTTGTAGTTTTTAAATTCGATTCCCTAGATCTGTAATATCATCACTTAATAAAATTATTTTATAAATAAATATTGAAATTTTATTGAATATTTTGGATTTTAGATTCAATTTTATATTAACTCGCCATTATTAGACTAGGGTTATGATGACCTGGAACATTTTGAATTTCAATAATATTTTCAATTTAAATATTTATTGAATTTTACTCAGTAAAAGTTCAGTTAAAGATCCTGCTCCCCCGATCGTAAAGAAATTCATACGCGTCACGTGCGAACGAAATTTATTTGAACTAAAAAGCTATTATTTCTTTACAGTGAGTCTGTTCTATGATCACAGATGACGTCTTTGAGATAGATTTTTTCAAATTTATAATGTTGAAACATATTTCCCAAAAATATAATATTTTAATTAAACACTATATTTTTCAGGTTTCAATAAATATTGAACCGGACAGTTTTTTGCACAATTTTGATAGCTGGCAAATTACATTGTCTCTAAATGAAGGTGTGAAAGATCCCTTTCAAAGTTTTATATTAATTTATTTTTGGAATACACATATTCAAATAATTTTACTTCCAAATACTTCGATATGAGTATATCTGGAAAAATTATGGGAACACTTGAAATAATATGTGTAGGTAATATTGAGCCAGCTCTTCATCGGAGTAACTATTTTCCAGCACAATATCACCGGGATAAACGTACATCAATAGTTGAAAATACGAATTGTTTCCTAAGCTTTTAGTCGATGTTCAATTAGAAGCAAGGCTTAAAAAAAGTTGGAGTTGTGTGGAGTGTATCTGTATAGAATAAAGAAATATTGGTAAAAATTAGGCACAGTTTCTGTTTTCATCAACAGCGGAACTGAAAAATAGTGGATCTTAACGACGAGTAGTATTCAGGTCCGCTAGTTTAATTTCGGTACTTTACATGACGTAAAGAGTACTCCATCACTACACGCACACATGTTCACTCGTGCAGTGATACACTCGACCGAACACAGACACAATTTAAAAAGATAATATGTTTATTTTTCTTTTTTTATACATGGTATCGTAAGTGTTTATATTTATGTTGCGATCATAAAACTAAAAATGCCAATTACTAATAACTAATTCTGAAAAATGATGTACTAGAAAACATTTAGCAAATAATTCAAAATACTCTAATTTGATCAAATACAAGCATTAGAATACCTACAATCTTTAAAATTATTCCGGAAGGAAGAATTTGATAATCTTGACTCTTTGAATTTAAATAATTTTTTAAGTTAATTTAGCTATAAATATTTTTCAATGATTATTTGCAATAAAATATTATATTTTGTTGCAGAAAAGGGTTCAGCTGGTCCGCGAGAGTGGTATGGAAATTCTGGTAAAATCATTTTATTTTAACCTTTTCGACCAGCAACTTTTTTATTTATAATTTCCAAAAACTATTTTAATTAAGAGCTGTATATTTTGGTGCAGAAAAGGGTTCAGATGGTCCGCGAGAGTGGTATGGAAATTCTGGTAAAATTATTTTATTTTAACCTTTTCGACCAGCAACTTTTTTATTTATAATTTTAAAAAACTATTTAAATTCACTTTTCAGGAAATCCTAGAGTGGCAAGTTCATTTTTCTTGCATGATTTTAAGTCACTAAATTTCCGGGATACAATTGTCTAAGTTTTATATAACTTTATTTTGGGATATATATATATATATATATATATATATGCTAAATTTTCTGGTAAGAATTATTTATCATAATCTTTTCTATGAGCCGTTTATGATGATTGTAGGATTTGTTTTTCATATATATCTATTTGATTTGAACGGTTGCAAACTTCGTCCAAAATTAAACTGATTTTAAGCCCAATATTGGAAAGATCGTATTGGAACCGCCTAAAAAAGCAACCCAACTTTAATTATACTCTAAATCAAAACCGGAAGAATATATCAGGGCTGGAATACTTATCAGATGTTCGTACCCTTTTGCTTATAATTTACTTCGCGCTCGTACGATATTTAGATGGCTGCTAAATTGTTCGGCGGTTAATTACGATACACTAAAGTGCGATGTTTACGATAAAGTGCAGATTAAAGTAAATAAAATAAATGCGAAAATAGACATTTTGATAACCCTTGCAATAATATGGTATACAGAATTAGAACAGATTATATACAAGTACAACAATATTTGTGGTTTCGGAAATAGACTGTCTAGCTCTGTGATGTAATTAAGATTTACATGTAAGAATTCGATTGGAAATATCGATCATAATGGATTTGAATTAACTCTTGATTATGAATATTTTTCGATTACCCGAATAGTTTCGGAACTGTAAGTAATTCCTTAATATAGAACAAAATAACAGTTGTGTAGGTCAAAAATAAAATTTGAAAAGTCCTATAAATATAACTAAGCTTTCCGACACTATATTAAGGGTATCTGGCCGATGAAATTTACCCTTGTTTCTAATATTTTTATCTGAGCACTTCTTTTTCGGTTACATAGTATATAAAGATTGTTCTTTTAGAAACGTTTAAATGAAAACCAGGGGTAGGGACCCCATTACGGTCAGTTGAAAGGCGAATGTATTCCCGAATTCAAAGGTTTCAAAGTTATTGGTATTTCTTCTTAGGTCGAGAAAATAAAGGAATCATATAATTTATTTATTCATTTATTTTGTTTTTAATGTAATACTGTTACATATAGCGGACTTATTGCTGTAAAAGTAATCTCTTCAGTTTGAAGACTTGCTCGTATCGTGCGTGTGCATGCGTTCGTTTCGTAGAACTAATACATCTCAGCTATCCAAATAGAGCTGATGAATCTCAGCAATGTATATTCGATTTCTTTCGTGCCATCGCAGGCAATATTATCAAGTCGCTTGTTGCCCTATTCAAAAATACTTTAGCAAGCCGTGCCTTTTCTAAGGAAAGTCCACCAAACAGATATGATGAAGCAGTACACAGTCTAAAAGTAAAGTCAAATTTGAAGTGACGCGTGGGAAAAATAAAAAAAACACGGTAATAAGCAAGCGAAATCAACAAACTACTGAAATTCTAAAAACAATAAATACACTATAAGATAATAATAAAACCAGTTCTTCTTTTCTTTTTTACTCACGCAAACAAAATAATTGTCGCGTCCTTTGTAACACTTTGGAGTTCTTACTCAAAGAATATCACCATTTGAAGGTCGCTCGCAGGTTTGACCAGAGGAACACGTTCTGGTAGATTTATGACAGACCTTTACTCTCAAAGGTTAAAGAGCTAGTAGGTAGCTAGTATTTATGTGTTTATTAACTTTCATTTATTTAAGGTTTTATTAAATGTACCAAAAGACCATGTAAATTCACTAGGGGTCTATACCCCATATCTGCATTGTTTTTCATCAGAGGAGGTCGAAATTTAGTAATCTAGGTCAGGTACATTACATTTGGATATAACAATTTTTTTGTTAAAAGACCATAAACAAATATTGGTTACAATCAACGAGGGGAGAATTTCTTGAGGAATATTTAGCAGAAAGAAATACGAAATTTCTTCATTTGAAAAAAAATGCCTCCAAAAACTGACTTCTCGAATTTTAAAGCAACGTCAATAATTCGAAAACTGTTGAATTTAGGATTTACCTGTTCGTCTTTCAATTGAACCGTGATGAGGTCTATTAGCTACGATAGTTTGTATATACATATCCTAATACATCCAGAGATTAAGGTGATGACAACTATCAGCGATCTTGAAGGATTGAGCTTTCAAGCACCGCCCGTTTCTTATTCCGATAAACTAGCGCCAACATTAGGCGCTCGGCATATTAACAAACTGAAATAACCGCGTCGAATAACTCGCTAGCCGCGCGGATCATTATTTTCTTTGAAATGTTAATATGGTTTTTAAATATTATTTGAAGCCATCTTTACATCTTTGACGAAAATCGCCTATTTTTGCGAAGTTTGTGATAAACTCTGGGTATAATAAGAAATATGTAATACAAATATTTTAATATGAAGAAATAGATCAAACCTCATAATTCAGGCAAATTATATATATATATATATATATATATATATATATATATATATATACACTCGTATATGTTTGTGTCTATGTATATATAAATACAGACACATATGATTATTTAATCAATTAATCTCTTCATGTATTTTATGTAAATGCTATAATTTTAATGTTAAATTGTCATATTAGTTACGATGAGATTTCCTGGTTGGAAAGTAGCTGATACCTTTTCCTGGCCCGCCAGCTATCTTTGTGCAGAAAATTACGTTGATCTGTTACTCCATTGCGACGTGAAAGGAGGACAAACTAACACCCTTTGAGATTTGTAATATATGTTGGCATTGTTATATTAGTTAGGATGAGATTTTCCGGGTTGAAAATAAGCCTATATTATTTCCTGGCCTGGCAACTATTTGGGCGCAGATCACGATGATCTGTTGCTCCATTGCGACGTTAAAGAAAGACAAATAAACAATTTTGGAATTTTTGATATTTGTTGGGATTGTTCTATTTGTTAAGATGCAATTTCCAGAATTAGAAAGTAGTCTATATCATTTCCTAGCCCGTTAACTTTCTCTGTGCAAAAAATCAGGTCGATTCTTTTTTCTTGTGATAAGTATAAACACTTTCCAATTTTTAATATTAGTTAGGATTTTTTTTTGGTTAGGAGAAGATCTCCCAAGTTGGAAAGTAGCCTATGTTATTTCCTGGCCCGCCAACCATGTCTGTGCAGAAAGCCAAGTCGATCTGTTGCTCCATTGCGACGTGAAAGAAGTATGAATAGACTTTTTAATTTTTAATATTATTTGGGACTATCGTATTAGTTAGGATGAAATCTTCCGGGTTGGCATTTTGTCTATATCATTTCCTGTTCCCCCAACCATCCCTGTGTAGTAAGTCACGTCGATCTGTTGCTCCATTGCAACGTGGAGTAAGAACAAACACTTTTAAATTTTTAGTATTATTTGGGAAATTTGTTTAGTTAGGAAAATATTTCCCAGGTTGGAAAGTAGCTTATATTATTTCCTAGCCCGTCAGCTAAATCTTTGCAGAAACTTACGTCGATATGTTGTTCCGTTGTTACGTGAAAACAGAACAAATACATTTTTAAATTTTTAACATTGGTTAGAATTGTAATATTAGTTAGGAAGAGATTCTTCGGCTTGGTAATTAGTTTATATCATTTCTTGGTCTATCAACTATTTCTGAGCAGAAAGTAACGTAGATCTATTTCTTCTTTGCGACATGAAAGAAGAACAAACAGACATGCCTTCGAATTTTAAATGTTATTAGGGATTATCGTATCATGCAGGTAGAATGAGATTTCATGGGTTAAAAATCAGCCTATTTCATTTTCTAATCAACAAATAACCTGTATTATTTCCTGGCCCTCCAGCTATCACGGTGCAGAAAGCCACGTCGATTTGTTGCTCCATTGCGACGTGGGAGAAGAACAAACAACGTTTTAATTTTTAATATTATTGGGATTGTTATATTAGTTAGGATGAGATTTCCTGGGTTGCTATTTTACCCATGTCATTTCCTGTTCCCCTAGTAAGTCACGTTGATCTGTTGCTCCGTTACGACGTGAAAAAAGGATAAAAAACCGTTTCGATTTTTTAATATCATTTGGTATTTTTGTTTTAATTAGGAAACAATTTCCCTGATTGGAAAGTATTCTAGATTAATTCCTTGCCTGCCAATCATCTCTGTGCAGAAAGTTACTTTGATCTGTTACTCGATTGCGACGTGAAAGATAGTGATGGTGAAAGAAAGGACAAACAAACAAACTTTCCAATTTTTAATATTGGTCGGATTTGTTGTTTTAGTTAGGATGATGTTTCCCGGATAGGAAAGAAGTCTATGTTATTTCTGTCCCACCAATTATCTCTAGGCTGAAAACATTATTTATTTATAATAGAATATAGTATTTCAAAATATATATTGCATTCTATATATAATGCATATTCTTCCATGTTCTATCAAAAAAATGTCAAAATATCATTGGTGCTTAACTGAACGGTATGCGGTCAATACGATATTAAAACATATCTCTTTAAATTCGAGAAGAATAATGTGCTTTATTTTTTTTATTGGAATCCTGTTTACTTTATTGAAAATATAAAACAACCAAGGTTTTAGGTAAGACGTGAACATTAGTCATTTTAATTCTATTCATAAAATGTTATAAATAATGGTGTTAATTTTATTTAAAATTTGTGTTACGAGACGCTTTTGGAAATTTTTCACATATAAAAGATATTTCAGTTGTGTTTTGGAAACAACCAGGACTTCAGAAATATTGTCAAGAATAACATACCTTTTTGTCGTGACCATAAATTTAATGAATTTTGCTAAATTTTTTTTTAAATAAGCTCTATCTGGTATTGCCAGCGCCTTTATTTTTATTTTTCACACATTGAAATCGTAAGTTATATTTATGTTACAATTCAAATAGTAAGATGCCTATTTTTTATTTGAAAATATTTAATGATTAATTTAAAATATTTTAACTAAAAGTATAAGATTCATATCCACACTTTCAAACTTTGTAAGGACATTTTCAATATTGGGATCAACTTCGGTAGAGAAGATAATGGTAATCTAAAAAATATTTTAATTACATTAATTTTAAGTATAGTTTAACTACACATGTATTCTTCAATGTACATATATTTCTATAATATTTTATTGCAGCAAAGGGCCTGCCTGATTTGCAAGAGCAATATGGAGTTTCTGGTAAGACATAATTATATTAATTTTTTCTACAAGTTACTTATGATGCAGTTTATTGTCAGTATCTCTCCCAATGATATTGCATCGACTCTAGCAAGAGTCATGGGAGGGTTCAACTACAGTGCAGATGGAAACTGGCAATTTGCTCAAAACTACTTGCCTCAATTTGCTTCATTATTTCTTATGATAAATATTTTATCTATAAAAAGTACACAGTCGGGACTATGAGTAAATAATATTTTATTACGAAAAATAATTTACCCAAACAGAGAGGGCGATTATCTTACACGCGTTCAGACAGATATGGTTGTTGGTATGCTATTTGTTGCAAACTTCACACCGCTATTTACTCGGATGAGTAAATTTTTTTATATGTTTTTACATTTCATTTTATGCATAATATCTATAAAATAGGATATATCTATAAAATATAGATAATAACAATCCATGGAATAAAAGTTTAACCGTAAAAAAATTCTAACACATTTTAAATTAATCAAAATGTTATTCTAACGTAACAGAACCGTTCAAATTTAATATTGTCGGTTTTCTAAATTAATTTATTGCAAAAATTTAAGATACTTTTAATATTGTTTATAAAAATTGTCACGATACATGTCAGGATAAAGACATTTTAAAAGTTTAAATTCAGATTTAAAAAATGTATCAGAATTTGGAACTAAATTATCGTGTTTCTTACAGTAAAGAGAATTTCAACACGTTTTAATTTTTACAGTGTAATTTTTAATATATTTACTACTTTTTACAATTTCTGCTAAAAACCCAATAAACCAGAATTAATTTAGTGGTAACTGACATGACGAAAGATACTGGGAAATAAAATTTAACCTCGTCTTTAACTTTACTTCATATAGGTATGTAGGCTTCGTCCAACAGGTTCAGAATTGCTGAAAAGTTTTCCACCAGGAATTTTACCTGAAAAAAATCATTTGACGTAATTCAACAACACCAGTTTTGATATTCAATTTAATAATCTTTCATACGGTATCGGAACATTAATAGTTTCAGAATTTGATTCCCTAGCTCTGTGATATGTGATGATTTGCCTGCCAGAATATAATCCTTAGAAATATCTATATCGAAAATGTTGAATGATTTTGATTTTAAATTGTGGATGATTGATTTCAACTGACATAAATAATTGAAAATAAAAACTGGAAAATATCAAATATTCAAGTAACTACTCTATTCGGAGAAAGGCAATAAGAACGTTGGTCATTTTAAATATTTTTGACCACATTTCTATCCTAGTTTCTTGCATAAAAGCTATTTTCATGTTTTGTTTTGCTCGGTTATCAAATTTTAAAAAGAAATGTAAATTAAACACCATACATATCCATAATCTATTTTATTATGCAAACTCGGTAAAAATTTAGAATAAAATAGCAGTCATAAAATAAACATATCAAAATTTAATGATAAAGGTCGTTTTAAATTAATTTTTATCTTTGCATGCTTGATAAAAAAGTGATACAGATATAAGGATAAATTAAAAAATTCTCTAGTTACTGCTCCTTCTGTTGAGATATGTTTAACTAATTCCACTAATTAAAGATAACTAAAGAAAGATAGATAAACTATAGATAACTTAAAAAAACTGAAGATATATATTTTTAAAAAAAGGACGTCTTTCTGCATTCTTCGTGTACTTTGAAACAGTGAGTTGCATTGCGAATATCTATATTTTTAAATAGGTCTGCTTTCGGCTTTTGTCTATTAACATCTGGCTGTGTTTATTTCGTGTATTTGCAACCAATTTGCAACCTTGCAAATTTTAACCTTTTAGATTCATAAAAATACTTTGGGGAGTCAAAATTTGACACAGATGGATTAATTAATTTTCATAATCCGTAATTTAAAAAAAAAAACTAAAACACAAGCAAGAAGAAGCAATGTTGTCATCAAAGCTCTATTTTATGCAGTACAATAATAATATAAAAAAATATGGTAGAAAAGTAGACCGTTAAAATGCTATGGAAATAATATTATGCAAAACTGTATTCAAATTTAATTTCTTAAAAAGATTATGTATTAAATTGAATCTCATTTTATTCAATTATTTGTAGTTTGATTTTCAATTTACATAAGCAGAAATAATTTTGTGTTTGTTTCCTAAACCATATATTTTCTTCTAATAGTCCCTTTTTAGATTTAAATAGCTATAGTTCGATATCTTAAAATTGTTTATGCTTAAAACCACACAGTGGATGTTAAAACTTTCAAAACAAAGATGATCGCACTGTGTATGTTGCAAATTTTGAGTATGAAAATAAAAACAAAAAACAAAAACAATGCAGTGCACATAAGTGGCCTGCGGTGCTTTTTGGATAAGACAAGCTACTAAAAGATACACGTGCGGAACACGTGCAAGACAAACGACATATTGAGGAAGTTTTCCTCCATGTTTTTTATTATTTCTGTTTTATTTCTCTTTTATTACGTTTTTTATCAGAATTTGTAAACTTACACCGGAACTAAACAGTTTAAGACTAACGAAAATTGCACCGTTTGCAAACTGCTTGTTAAATTACATAATTGCCACAGTCGACATAATTGCCATTCTTAGGGACATAAAACAGTGAATATGCAAACAATACAAAAACAAAAGATATTTTTGAATGGATTTTTTTATCAAAATTACTGGAGCGATATTTTTTCATTAAAAACTTTTTTGTGAATATTCTTTCATTTAAACAAAGAAAAATGTGAAATTATCGTCAAAGAGAGCACAACATTTTATTGAAAATACAGCTTCCGCTTAATCGCAAATATTGCTCGCTTATGAACATGGCGTACAATATATTTGTTAAGAATATGTCATTTTAAAACTGGTCTCTGTCTACTATGCGGAATTATATATTATTGAGTTCAGAGTTCAGGATGAAAATGCACACCACAATTATAAAGTAATAAAGTAAATGAAAACAGGGAACGGGCATCACAATAACTAACTCAGCAAATTAAATTCACTGAAATTTTTATTTCGGGTGAAACTTGACCGACATTTATAATAACACACACATTAATTCTGTGTATGTGTGTGTGTGTGTGCGTGTGTATGCGCGTGCGCGTGCGCGTGCTCATGCGCGTGCGCGTGCGTGCGTGCTAATAGATGAAACAATACCCAGGCAAAGAATATTAACTATTACTGCATAAAGAAGCAACACTCACCACCCCCCGCCAATTTAACGTCACCCACAGATAACGATCAAGTGTACGATCAAGTGTACGGGTATGATCAATTGTACGCGTTCCTAGGTTGCCGCTTGCTGCTTGCGCTTATGATTTGTTCAATTATGCGATGTTTGAGTTTAACTTGTGTAATTCAGTGTTACTATTATAATTAATTATTTATAGTAATTCAATATAATAGTCCGTTATTGCTTATTAGCTGTGTAGAAGTGCTTAAAAATAATAAAATCACTAAGGATAGGAGATTGTTTTCTCTCCATTTTTTTATTTGTTGTAAATAATTTTATTTTGTGTCACCAACTTATTTAGTTAGTACCTATAATTTTGTGTCAACTAACATGTCACTGAGCAGTTTTAAATTTCAAACTGTTCTTAAAAGTCATTGTTTTGTGAGACCGCGATGTGTTTGGAAAACGTATTCTTGTAGTGTCGGCTGTATTATATAATAATAAAGTCTTATGCACCAGTACAAAGCTACTGCGCCAGCGTGCTATCGAGACAGTCATTCGATCGACGCTATTGGTTAGAAAGAGAAACTGCTATGTTGCTGACGTATAGCGTCAACTCGCTTGATCGGCGCGATTGTCCGCAACGATCGAGATCGACATGTAGTATTAGTAAATATTTTTTATCTGCACACTGCTGACAGCCCTACATTAATTTACGCACACACACAAACTGATACGGATAGGCGAGTATGCATGTAATTGTGTAGGCAATTAAATCTGTTCGCTATTATGGAGTTCGTGGGTGTGACCTAGAATTGTGTCATTCTGAATATAGTCTGAATATAGGCGCTTAAAATATCAAATTCAGTTTCTTATAGGTAACTTTTGTGACAGATACTTACTAGTTTGTTAGATAGGCATGAAGTTTGTAAGTTTCATCTAAAATTACGCGCAGTAATAGCGTTAGATTTGTGCTTTCAGGCCACAGTCCATGTACTAAATTGTGTACTTATCTTAAGTACCTTAAACTAAATATCTTTAAATATTCATAATTATGTGATATATATATATATATATATATATATATATATATATATATATAGGTTTCAGGGCAAGCTACTTTTAATTACATATAAAATACTGCGCGCTACTGGTGCACACTCAACTGATCATATTTTATCAACTGTTTATTTAATGAGAATTTTTATAAAAAAATATTATCAAAAATCGAAGAAGAAGAAGCACAACCATCGAGATTCAAACTTAGACTTCCGTTACATTCCGTTCGTAATCTAGCGCTTTACCGCGTTAAAGACTCGCTGAACAAAGTGATGAAATAAAAATATACTCACTTTTAACTCGGCCGCTCTACATCCTTCTCGTTTGGTTGCATTCGTTTTTGCGTCTGTATACCCGAAGTCGGCCCATCAGATTATACTCGGCCTACCGCCGAGTACATCAGAAGTGCATCACACGCACATGCTCATTCGTCCAGTAATTAACTCCCGCGAAGTAAAGACATAGTCTGTAATAAAAATAAAATTATTTTTCTTTTTTGCATATTGTAACTCGTAAGCGATTATTGTAACCCGTAAGCGTTTATTACGATTAAAATAGTAAAGATGCGAGTTACGTAGACTTGTTCGCGAAAAGTGATTTATTTGAGAACATTTAATAAGTAATTTAAAATACTTTTAACATAAAGTACACGGTTCGTAAACGGGGAAATTTTCGATGTCAAAATCGTTTCCGGAAAAATTATGGTAATGTCAACCCAGATATTTTATTATTATTTATTATAAAGATAATTCAGCTACCCATATTTTTCAATGTACATATATTGGTCTAATATTTTATTTCAGAAAAGGGTCTACCTGGTTTGCCTAATCCAGGAGGGCGATATGGAGGTGAGAGTAAAGTGACTTAATTTTTTCCACAAGTCATTTAGATATAGTTTGTTGTCATTGTCTTTCCCGATTTATCTAATCTACTAGGAGATGGGATGAGAGGGTAGAAACTTCACGATAGAAATATTTTCGCGGGAATTTGCAATTTTCCCGAAAATGGTGTCTGAATTAATTTTATTACTTCCTAAGATAAACATTTTTGCCATAAGAAAAATAGGCAATCCGGTTTATAAATAAACTATATTTTATTGCAATAAAAATTCACCAAATAGGAGACGGCTATCACCTTACACGCGTACAGACGTCATTGTCGCTCTCGTTCGACAGGTAAAATGGATGTTGATAATGGCGGAATTAGTTATTTATCGCAATATCCAACTTCTAAAAAGACAGACAATCTGTGGGAAAAACTTGATGATAAAAAATGTTGCATACCAATAAAACAAAAAAAATATTTAACTTTAACTTTCTCAACCAATTTATTGCAAAGAATTTAAGATGCTTTTAATATTGTTCAGGAATATAGCCACGAGGCATACCAGGATATGGACGTTTTCTGAGTTGAAGAGTAAATAATAATTCTATTAGACTAATTACAGTTATTCATTTTTCATAAAGTAGATATTTTTACCTACTATGTCTTTCACAGGCGTAAAAAATGGTGCTTATTTCGAAAATGATAAGATTTGTGATAATAAATGTAGTTTTCCTTGAACCTGTGCATGAGCTTCTAAAAAACTTGATTCTTGGTGGATGGTTAAAATGTAATGAGCGGTTTTTTTTTCGAAAATTATCTAAAAATATGGGAACGTTCTAGAAGCTCGCGCGGCACGCACTCACTGATTCAGTAGACGCTGCTATGTTAACACGCATAAGATATGGATGACATTAAGACGCATTTGTGAGACACTGTCTACTTTACAAATATCACCTGGTCACTCTGCTGCCAAAGATACGCGTGACGTATGTGACTGCATAGCATCTTAAGTAGTATCTGAAGTTAACGCAAAATGATTGGTCCAAGGGTTTCGCAGCGGCGATTATTCTCTGAGTGATCAACCACGCTCTGATCGATCGATGGAATTGGATAGCAACAGGTTAAATTGTTAATTGAAGATGATGGCTGATTAACAACATGCTGGCTAGCAACTAAACTCGGTGCTCCCACAGAACTATAGAGAACCACATGAACTTAGCCCGGATCAGTTTTACTGCCGTGAAATCTGTTCTCAACTTATGACTTTTCAGCGAACCTTTCGCTGGTTAGATCATCTTATTTCCCCCACCCGCCATATTCCCCGGCCTTGCACTAATGGATTAGTGTTTGTTTAGACCGCTCAGCAACACCTGACGCGAAAAAACTTTGAGGATGAAGACCAATTTTTTCATTATAAGTCACCTGAATTTTACGCAGATACTATCCACTCCCTGCCAGTGCGTTGAAGATATGTTGTTAAAAATAATGGTGATTATTATATCGAAGATTAATTACTTTCAAATTGAAAATATAATAATAAATTATAACTTTAAAGGCCGCTCATTACTCATTAGCCAACCCAATTTTGATAACAGAGAATAATAGCGTTACGATGGATCCTTTAGTTTATAATATTCATTTAATTGATCAAAAAGAATTTAATATATATGTTTTTTTGTTTAATAAACTAATTGGCATATAAAATATAAATGACTGCGTTTATTTTATTCATAGATACTTATAAAATAGCAAAACATAAATAAATAATAAACAAAAATCTCCAGGCATATATGTATTTCCGCAATTATAAAAACATATTCGTATATTATCATAACCACATAACCAGGAAACTCCAGGGTGTTTAAAGATATTACTGGAGTCACCTGAATTTTAGTATGCTTGCAGCTCCATTAATAATCACTTTTAGTTAATTAATAAATTAATACTCACTTTTAATTAATTATCTATTAATTATCAAATAACAAGTTACTTATCTTGTCGCTACTCTCTCGTAAGTATATGTAGCTAGATTATTTAATTATTTACAAAATTCAATATACGTTTTATTTTTTTGTAAACTTTTATTTAAATTAAGTTGAGAAAAAAACGTTCACCTTTCACATGTTATTTTAAATAAGTGCCACAATAAAATAAATTATTATTAAGCTCATTTTTAATTAGACAATTACATGCTCCATATTTTTATGTTGAGTTTGAAAGTAAGTTTATATATATATATATATATATATATATATATATATATATATAACTAATGAATAACAATTAATTAGAATTCTTAATCGAAATAAATTCGACAAATAGACATATTTGCCACTATCTTCTTAGTTCTTAAATACCTAACCAATAAAAATTAAATTTATTTTTAAGGTACTTAAGCATGCAGATACCCTCTTCTTTGTCAGTTCAAGAGCTAGGTCCCATAATAAAAATAAAACCTTAAATAGAGACTTCAACATGGTATACATTTGGATTGCATACACAGAAAGGCCAGCATCCACACAAATCTACCCATGATCGTTTCTACAAAGAAATGTAAATTAAACTCTTCACGCATCAATGATATATTTTTATTTTGTGTATAATGTCAACTCGATAATTCAAGTTATAAATAAAGAATAAAATAACAGCTTACAGGGTAAAGAACAATAAAATACGCATAAACAATTTAATGAAAAACATGGTTTGACTTGATTTGCAAATTATTTTTATTCATAAATAGATCCGCTTTCGGTTTGTATTTGTTGACGTTTGGCTGCGTTTGTTTCGTATCCTTGTTACCTTGCAAATTTTTATATTTATATAAAATTCTTTGGATCAATGAATCAAAATTCATTTATTTGTAAAAACGACTTAAGGACTTATTTATAAAATCCCTACGCCCGAGAACGAATATTTACTAGTCATAAAATCACTAATACACGCGTAGCGACGGAGCTTGTGGTGTGCAACTAATTTATAGTCTATTTGCATTACTTGATCGCTTATATTATAATTAAAATGAAAATATGTATTTGTTATTTGTCGATTTATCGAGGTAGCAATAACTCGTAACTACTTATTAGTGACTATACTAATCTTTTGCTTTTTGACATACGCTTTGGTTGGTCTAATTGGTTGCTACCTGTAAATTATAAAAAAACACGGCTTAAAATGTTACCAGTAAATGTCATATTTCTACGTGAATAAGAATTTAAATACAAAAAAATGTCTGCTCTAATTTTCGTAAATATCTTCAGTGTACAAACAGAACAATTCTACAATTTTATTTTCCTCACTAATATAATGTTAAAATATGTTTGTTAGTCGTTCTTTCACGTCGCAATAGAGGAAGAAATTAACGTAATTTCATGAATAAAAGTAACTGATAGACCGGGAAATAATATAGAATACTTTATATTACGGGAAAATTATTGATTAAAACTGAACAAGTATGTAAAGGGAACAAGAAAGCAGCGTCACAACGAAGCAACAGATCGAACAGATCGATCTTACATACGTAATATAAAGGACCGACAGAATAATTCAATATAATCCTTAATTTATAGTCCTACCTATAATATTATAAACGCGAAAATGTTTTTATCCTTATTTTACGTCATAACTGAAAAGCATATCGACATGGTTTTTCAGAGATCGTTGAATTGTCGGAAAATGATATAGGCTATTTTTTTTGCCGGGAAACCTTGTTCTATCTAATATCGTAATCTTAAATAATATTATAAGTGCAAAACTATGTTTATTTGTCCTTCTTTCATGTCGCAAAGGAGCTACGGACAACATGATTTTTTGCACAGAGGTAGTGATCCTAACGAAAAGTTCCCAGGAAATGTTATCCTAACTAAAAATTTACAATCCTAACGAATATTATAAATGTAAAAGTGTGTTTGTTTTTCTTACTTTCACGTCAAAACGGAACAACGAATCGACGTAATGTTTTGCATATAGGTAGTTGGTGGGCGGAGAAATGACATATCGGCTACTCTTTGTTTCGGGAAATCTCATTCCTTCGGGAGCAAATAAGAATTTGAAACCAAAAAATATACAATGGTAATAAAGAAGCAAAGTTGCAACGGTCTCACAGACAGACGTCATTTTTTTAAACGCCACATACACAATATAAGGTAGCAACTGACTGGAAGGACATATTTTTATTTTCATGGTCATTTGTATTATAAAGTTACGAAAATAAAGGTTTAGCATTTAATCATTCTAGATAGCGCTGCATATTAGAATTCTTGTCTGTGAGTTTTAACTATAATCACGTGAGCGAAGCCACGGATAAAAATTATTTAGGTTAACATTATTTTTAGACGTTTTATACACAAACTTTCAATAAATTAGTATTATTCTGGATTGTTAGACATTTTTGTAAAAAATAGGGCTTGGGGCGTTTCACTCTGTTAAATATATTCAAAATTTAAATAAATATTAACAAACGAATGGACGAATTAATTCAAATACTTCGCAAGAGTTTACTTATTAAAATAATTTACTGGAGCGAATAAGTGAAATGCATTAAATTGTCGAATAAATGGAATAAAATCGAAACTAATAATAATGCGGCTGAGAGATTAATAATTTGATTATCAATATAAGGCTGGAATAACAACGGAAAACTTTAAAATTATAACATGTATACGCATTTACATAAATTATATAAAAACCTGTCAAGCACGAGTAGAGCCCGCGCTCTGAGGATTCGGTTCACATTTAGGCAGTTAAACATTTAAATATACATTGTATTTCCATTTAATTATGTGCAAATATTGATTTTTCATAATGTAAATGTATTGAGTAGTTTCGGAAATAAGTGTGAAATGCTAAATTTTCGCAAATATTTGGAATATATTTTAAAAATATAATTTCAAATATTTGTGTATATTTCATAAGCAAATGTTACCCATAAAATATGTAATTTTAAAAATTAAAACCTTTATTTATTCCGTCGTTAAATTTTATATTTAAAAATAAGAAATTTGCTAAAAAATACATGGGTTAATAATATATGTACATTACTAACTTCTACGTCGCGTAGTTTCAGAGAAAATCGGTTGAGAATAAAGAAATATATAAATATATGACTATATCTTCTATAGGCATAAAAATACGGTGTATATTTAAAAACTATGACATCTAGAATCATTGCCCAAGTTTTTCTGCGCCCTTTGCGTGAGGGGTGCTATTTTTCCATAATTTTGGGTTCAGTAGTTTCGGAAATAGGATGCGATATTTTCAGTATATTCTTTTCGTATTTTTCATAATATCTCTGAACATAACATACCTAAATATATTAAAAAAATTACCTAAACAACTAGTTCTTTCAAACGATATTCCACACCATAAAGGGAATTTAAAGAAATTCGAGTTCTTATTATTTGGGTTCCTTGACTGGGTACTTTATCTAGCGCGCAGAGCGTTCGGCCACTACACCCACACATGCCCACTCGTGTCGTGATCACTCGCGCGAAAATGAGACATGAGTTGAAATCAAATTGTAATTCTTTTTAATTTTTCAGACAATATGACATGAAAATGATTATATTTATGCTACCACTTTAAAAATAAAGAAGCGAGTTACTAATATCCATTTTTTTACTGTAATGTATTGGAAAGCGTTTAATAAGCATTTTAGAATATTCTAATTTGACCAATATAGGATTTCTAAAACGTAATTTTGAAAATAATTCCAGTAGGGACGGAATTTGTACTCTGGACCCATGTTTTTAATATAAATTATTTTCAAGTTTAATTTATCTGATATACTTTCCATTATAAATTTGTATAATATTTTATTGCAGTAAAGGGTCAACCTGATCTACGAGAGCGCTATGGAGATCATGATAAAACCTGTATATTTTTATTTTTTCTACGAGCCATCTTTTAATTTATAATTTACAAAAACTATTAATAAAATAAAATGTTTTAACAAAAAATATATTTTGCGCATTTCAGTAAACATTGGACAGGCGAGTTCAGTTTTCTGGCATGATTTGGAGATTCTATAAATTTATTTGATATTATGATGTGAAAAGTTTCCTTCCCATCATACATATTATTTTATTAAAAGAGTACACATATTTATGTATTTTTAACATCAAATATAACAATTATCTCTTCAAAATTAAGCACCGAAATAACTGTCTTTGGGTCATTTTGATTCAATTCAATGTCGGTGTGTCGATTTTCCACCACATTGCCGGGGTGTTAAACAGACATCAATAGACGATATTAAAATGGTTTTCTGAGTTTTAATTAATATTAATGTGAAATAGGGAAGCTTATGTTAATTGCATGCCATATTTTTTGTTTACATTGTTTTTAAAGATAATTTTAATATCCAAAATTTCCCATATGTTTATATTTGCGTAATATTGCATTGCAGGTGAGGATCTGCCCGCTTTGTCCGATCCGCTACAGATATATAGAATTTCTGGTGAGAATTATTTATCTTAATCTTTTCCCTTCTGAGTCACTTATTACGTATCTATAGTATCGTTTATATCGCAGGTAAATAGTTTTTGGGAAGTTTTCTTTTTTCGGGCCAGCTTGGCTTGGCGATTGTGTGATATTTGGTTGTTTTTTCGGTGGTTAAGAAAAGCAATTTAGATTTTACGATATTTAAAGTAAATGTGAGAGAATTCGTAAAGAATTTTATAATCAGGATACATGTGAGATAAATTATTTGTTAATCCGATAACTTGGCTACTTTTGTAAATCTACAATCTATTTCGCAAATCATTACAAAGTATTACTGAATATTTGTTCACAAAGGATGTTACCTGAAAAAACTCAGTGGACATATTTCAATAATAGCTATTTAGACATAGTATTGTATGCGAAATTAGAATAGATTATTGAGAAGTAATGGAAACATTACATACATTTTCAGAATTAGACCTTCTAGCTCTATGGTATCATTTAAGATGATTTGAGATACTACTGATTTGCATTGAAATTGATTAATTTTTAAATCACCATAATAGTTTAGTAGACATAGGTAAATTTCTGATGTAGGATAAGAGTTAAAAATTGCTATAAATAAAACCAAACTTTTACTTTGAATTCGGGTGGGAAAATTTACCCTAGTTTTCAATGTTTTCGTCTAAACACAATTTTTCGGATACATTGTATATACAGAAACAATCTTCATGTTTTATTACAGGATGTACTATTAAATTTAACTAGACATATGATATAGCGAGTTGATGGCAGAGCACATTAGGCCAGGCCTTTACGGGACAATTTTGATAGAAACTATCTATACAGGCGTACCGGTCGAAATGGGTTCATATTGCGGACAGCATATTATATATTATGGCCGGCACTTCATTATTTCCCATTCTCTGTAGAATAATATCGATTGGGGTTATTATTTATCATATATTTCCTAAAAATATGGTGATAATATTAAAAAACGAGGTAGACATACGGACTGTTATGAAAATGATGTGGCACCTCCCATGATATACACGCAAATCGAATGCATCGAATTAGATTTTGTTTTCCCTTTTAATATCACTTCATAATTGGAAATTACAACTATACATTGAGAGAATAAGGTGGGATTTTCCATAAATGGTGGGATAAAAGTTAATACACACAGCTTCGACTCTTCTTCCTATCTTTTTCTGTTTTTAATTAAACAACCGGTAATTTGGTTCTCGAAAACGTTCCGGAGTAACACACAGTAGGACTATAAAAATCAGAATTCAGATAAATCCACAAGCGATTTGAGTGTTAATGATCTGAAGTAAACAATAGTACTTTAGATCATAAATATTCAGCCCGCGATTTTTTGGAATAATGTAAAAATATACTTTTAGAGAGCTTGCTCGGGTGAGATGAAGGGCGATGCTCACAGTTTGTCATAAAAAATCGGGTATACGAGGGCTGTTCAAAAAAAAGGTGACTTTTTAATTTTCTCAAAAAATATTCAATTATTCATCAATATCTATTCTGTCCACTTTAAAGTAATCACCCTCAGATACAATACATTTGTGCCAGCGCTTTTTCCAATCCTCAAAGGACTTCTGATATACGCTTTTTGGTATGGCGTCAAGCTCTTCAAGCGATGCGTTCTTAATCTCCCCACTCATGGCAAAACGTCGTCAATTCATGGACCTTTTCAGTTTTGGAAACAGAAGGAAGTCGCAGGGGGGCACATCTGATGAATAAAGTGGCTAAGGCATGATTAGGGTGTGGTTTTGGTAAAAAAATTACGAAACAGCAATGACGAGTGAGCTGGCGCATTGCCGTGGTGTAATATCCATGACCAGTTTTCCCACAATTATAGCCGTTTTCTTCGTATTGCTTCACGTAAACGGCGCATAACTTGAAGATAATATTCGTTATTGACCGTACAACCTTTTGGCATGAACTCACGATGCACCACGCCATTGTAATCGAAGAAAACAGGGAGCAAAATGAAAAGCTTCTTTCGGTCTTGGGTCTTCCGGTCGCTTCCATTGGGATGATTGGGCTTTGGTTTCGACGTCATAATTATATACCCATGTTTCGTCATCAATTATGACCCTTTTGAGTAAATCTGCATCGTCGTCGATGTCATTCAACAGCTCCTGAGCGATGCTCATGCGACTGCTCTTTTGGTAAAAAATTAGCAATCTCGGAACAAATTTCGCTGTCACAAGCTTCACGCCGAAAACCCATGGCATGAGCCCACCGACATACCAACTTCCTCAGCAACTTCTCTAATAATGATTGGACGATTCTCCATAAGGGTTTTCTTCACTGCTTTAACGTTTTCATCTGTTGTTGACGTGCTGGGCGGGCACCGTCATTATCATCTTGTCGGCCTTCTGTGAAGTGCTGATACCACTTATAAACAATTTTTTTTTATCAAAGTAGATTCGCCAAATACCATATATAACATTTTAAATATGTCGGAGCACTTAATTTTATTTTTCACACAAAATTTAATACAGATTCTTCGATCCATTTTCTCTATCGTAAAAAATCACCAAGCACGAAGAAACACGTCTAACCTTTATATCTGTTAAAGACAAACTAAAAATGCGAAATGACTGATAATGTCAACATATGTTGGGGACATGTGTACCAACTTACAAAAAAAAATTCGAGCATCGAATGCACGTAGCCCGCGAAATTTTTAGTCACCTTTTATTTGAACAGACCTCGTATATTCCCAGCCTAGAAATACAACATATGTAGTGTCAGATAAAGTAATACACAATAAAACTAATACAAAATAATAAAAAAAATTAATATACAATAATAAGATAATTTATAACTAATTTGTGGTTAAAAATACACTCGATGTTAATGCTTGGCATATCTTCGATAATAAACAAGAAGGACAAGAGAAATGCCTGTGTTAGAGGTGTGCGATGTCAGTATTTCTTCGTACTAGGTGACCTTATTACGAGTACGTAAAAATAATAGATACATATACCCGTAACAAATACTAAACTGTACGCGGCACATATAATTGCTTGTCAGGTGTGCGGTTAAAAAAAATTTCCTACGCAACTAGTTCTTCGAAACGGTGTCCGACACCATAAAATGAATTTAAAAAAATCAAGTTCTTATTATTTGGGTTCCTTGAAAATTTTAATAGAGAAAAAATGTTTAAAGTCTACTAGAGGTAAAGTTAAATTCTGTCCAGACGAAAGTTTGAACTGTAAAATCGGTATTGAATGATTCGGACGGACATTAATTCCAAACATCGAAGCCTTGTCAAATGAACGACAGAACATAAATTTTCAGAATTTGTTACTAATTTTCTTAGAGTCAGATGACTCTACTTACGACTTAAACCTACAGAAAATATTGAGTCAATCGTGAGGTTGAAACTTTGAGAGAAACGTTGAAGCACAAGTGACAAGATGGTCGCACGCTGAAGTGACCATCTTCTCTCATTCGTATTATTTCCAAATCAAATTGACAATTTAGGATGAAAAATTTGTAGTAATGATACAGAATCACGTTTAGTAAAGAAAAATAATGTTTCAACATACAATTGATAATATAATAAACTTTTTAAAATGATTGTGATGATTGAAGTACTCTGCTCCACTCGCCGAATTTAGATACTTTATTTAGCGCGCAGAGCGCTCCGCTACTACACCCACACATGCCCACTCGTGTCGTGATAACTCGCGCGAAAATGAGACATAAGTTGAAACAAAATTATCATTGTTTTAATTTTTCACACATTTTGACATGAAAATGATTATATTTATGCTACCACTTTAAAAATAAAGAAGCGAGTTACTAATACCCATTTTTTTAATGTACTGTATTGGAAAGGGTTTAATAAGTAATTTATAATACTCTAATTTGATCATTATAAGATTTATAATACATAATTTCGAAAATAATTCCAGTAGGGAAGTAATTTGTAATCTGGACCCATGTGTTTAATATAAATTATTTTCAAGTTTAATTTATTTAATATATTTTCCATTATATATTTAAATAATATTTTATTGCAGTAAAGGGTCAAGCTGGTCCGCGAGAGCGCTATGGGGATCATGATAAAATCTGTATATTTTTATCTTTTCCTCGAACCATTTTTTAAATTATAATTTACATAAACTATTAATAAAATCAAATATTTTAATAAAAAAATATATTTTGCACATTTCAGTAAACATTGGACAAGCGAGTTCAGTTTTCTTGCATGATTTTTAGATTTTATAAATTTATTTGATATTATCATGTGAAAAGTTTCCTTCCAATCATACATGTTATTTTATTCAAAGAGTACACGTATTTAAGTATTTTTAATCTCAAATATAACAATTATTTCTTGGAAATTAGGTAACGAAATAATAGTCTTTAGGTCATTTTGATCCAATTCAATGTCGGTGTGTCGATTTTTCACATTGCCGCGGTGTTAAACAAACGTCAATAGATGATATTAAGAATGGTTTTCTGAGTTTTAGTTAATTTTAATGTGAAATAGGGAAGCTTATGTTAATTTCAACCCAAATTTTTGGTTTACATTGTTTTCAAAGATAATGTTTAAAATACAAAAAATTCCCAGTGTATATTTGCGTAATATTGCATTGCAGGTGACGACCTGTTCGGTTTCTCCGATCCGCCACAGAGACATAGAATTTCTGGTGAGAATTATTTATCTTAATCTTTCCTATGAATCACTTATTACGTATCTATAGTATCGTTTATATCGCAGGTAAATAGTTTTTGGGAAATTTTCTTTTCTCGGGCCAGCTTGGCTCGGCGATTGTGTGATATTTTGTTACTTTTTAGGTGGTTAAGAAAATCAATTTATATTTTACGATATTTAAAGTAAATGTGAGAGAATTCGTAAAGAATTTTATAATCAGGATATATGTGGGATAAATTATTTTTTAAATCCGTAACTTGGCTGCTTTTGTCAATCTACAATCTATTTCGCAAATCATTTCAAAGTATTACTGAATACTTGTTCACAAGGGATGTTGCCTGAAAAAACTCAGTGGACATATTTCAATAATAGCTATTTTGACATAATATTGTATGCGAAATTAGAATAGAATATTGAGAAGTAATGGAAACATTACATTTTCAGAATTAGACCTTCTAGCTCTATGGTATCATTTAAGATTGGCATGCAAGAATATGATGATTTGAGATACCAACTACTGATTTGCATTGAAATTGATTAATTTTTAAATCACCATAATAGTTTAGTAGACATAGGTAAATTTCTGATGTAGGATAAGAGTTAAACATTCCTATAAATAAAACCAAGCTTTTGAAGCCCCTTTGATGGGGATATTCGGCTGTGGAAATTTACCCTAATATCCAATGTTTTCACCTGAACACAATTTTTCGGATACATTGTATATACAGAAACAATCTTCATATTTTATTAGAAGATGTACTACTAAATTTAACTAGACATATGATATAGCGAGTTGATGGATGCAGAGCACATTAGGCCAGGCCTTTACGGGACAATTTTGATAGAAACTATCTATACAGGCGTACCGGTCGAAATGGGTTTATATTGTGGACAGCATATTATATATTATGGCCGGCACTTTATTATTTCCCATTCTCTGTAGAATAATATCGATTGGGTTTATTATTTTTCATATATTTCCTAAAAATATGGTGATAATATTAAAAAACGAGGTCGACATACGAACTGTTACGTAAATGATGTGGAATCTCCCATGTCAAATACATGCAAATCGAATGCATCCAATTAGATTTGGTTCTCCCTTTTAATATCACTTCATAATTGGAAATTACAACTATACTTTGAGAGAATAAGGTGGGATTTTCCATAAATGGTGGGATAAAAGTTAATACATACAGCTTCGACTCTTCTTTCTATCTTTTTCTGTTTTTAATTAAACAACCGGTATTTTGGTTCTCGAAAACGTTCCGGAGTAACACACAGTAGGACTATAAAAATCAGAATTCAGATAAATCCACAAGCGATTTGAGTGTCAATGATCTGAAGTAAACAATAGTACTTTAGATCATAAATATTCAGACCGCGATTTTTTGGAATAATGTAAAAATATACTTTTAGAGAGCTTGCTCGGGTGAGATGACGGGCGATGCTGACAATTTGTCATAAAAAAATCGGGTATACGAGGGCTGTTCAAAAAAAAGATAACTTTTTAATTTTCTCAAAAAATATACATTTATTCATTAATATCCATTTTGTCCACTTTAAAGTAATCCCCCTCAGATACAATACATTTGTGCCAGCGCTTTTTCCAATCCTCAAAGGACTTCTGATATACGCTTTTTGGTATGGCGTCAAGCTCTTCTAGCGATGCGTTCTTAATCTTCCCACTCATGGCAAAACGTCGTCAATTCATGGACCTTTTCAGTTTTGGAAACAGAAGGAAGTTGCAGCGGGCACATCTGGTGAATAAGGTGGCTAAGGCATGAATAGGGTGTGGTTTTGGTCAAAATATTACGAACCAGCAATGACGAGAGAGCTGGCGCATTATCGTGGTGTAATATCCATGACCGGTATTCCCACAATTACGGCCGTTTTCTTCGTATTGCTTCACAAAAACGACACATAACTTGAAGATAATATTCGTTATTGACCGTACAACCCATTTGGCATGAACTCACGATGCACCACGCCATTGTAATCGAAGAAAACAGTGAGCAAAATGAAAAGCTTCTTTCTGTCTTGGGTCTTCCGGTCGCTTCCATTGGGATGATTGGGCTTTGGTTTCGACGTCATAATTATATACCCATGTTTCGTCATCAGTTATGACCCTTTTGAATAAATCTGCATCGTCGTCCATGTCATTCAACAGTTCCTGAACGATGCTCATGCGACGGCTCTTTTAGTAAAAAATTAGCAATCTTGGAATAAATTTCGCTGTCACAAGCTTCATGCCGAAAACCCATGGCATGAGCCCACCGACATACCAACTTCCTCAGCAACTTCTCTAATAATGATTGGACGATTCTCCATAAGGGTTTTCTTCACTGCTTTAACGTTTTCATCTGTTGTTGACGTGCTGGGCGCGCACCGTCATTATCATCTTGTCGGCCTTCTGTGAAGTGCTGATACCACTTATAAAAAAATTTTTTTATCAAAGTAGATTTGCTAAATACCATATACAATATTTTAAATGCGTCGGAGCACTTAATTTTATTTTTCACACAAAATTTAATACAGATTCTTCAATCCATTTTTTTCTATAGTAAAGAATAGTAAAAAATAAAATATCGATTGTTGTGATTATTTTTCACAAATTTCCTAAAAATATGGTGATAATATTAAAAAACGAGGCAGATATACGGGCTGTTATGCACCGAATTCCATAATAGACATGTAAATCGAATGCATCGAATTAGATTTTGTTCTCCCTTTTAACATCACTTCAAAATTGGAAATTACAACTATAGATTGAAACAGGTGGGATTTTTGTGGATATTTATAAAAGTTAATACATATAGTTTTGATTCTTTTTAATTGAACAATAGGTAATTTGGTAACAACAGGAAAACGTCCCGGACTAGCCCACAGTCGGACTATATAAATCAGAATTCATATAAATCCACAAGTGATTTGAGTATTAATGATCTGAAGTAAACCACTAGTACTTCAGATCATAAATATTCAGACCCCGAATTTTCGACATAATGCAATAATATCCTTGTAAAGAGCTTGCTTGGGTGATATAACGGACGATGCTGGCAGTTTGTCATAAAAAATCGAGTATATTTTACCAGCCTAGAAATACAACATATGTAGTGTCAGATAAATTAATACACAATAAATAAGAATTATAATAAGATTCTTTATGACTAATTTGTGAGTAAATAATATACTCGATGTCAATGCTTGGCATATCTTCGATAATAAACAAGAAGGACAAGAGAAATACCTGTGTTAGAGGTGTGCAATATCAGTATTTCTTCGTACTAGGTGAACTTATGACGAGTATGTAAAAATAATAGATACATATACCAGTAACAAATACTAAACTGCACGCGGCACATATAATTGCTTGTCAGGTGTGCGGTTAAAAATATTTACCTACGCAACTAGTTCTTTGAAACGGTGTCCGACACATTAAGGGAATTTTAAAAAATTCTAGTTCTTATTATTTGAGTTCCTTGACAATTTTATTGCAGAAAAAATGTTTAAAGACTACTAGCGGTAAAGTTAAATTCTGTCCAGAAGAAAGTTTGAACTGTAGAATCGGTATTGAATGATACGGACGGACATTAATTCGAAACATCGAAGCCTTGTCAGATGAACGACAGAAAATAAATTTTCAGAATTTATTACTAATTTTCTTAGTCACCTGACTTAAACCAATAGAAACTATTGGGTCAATCGTGAAGCTGAAACTTTGAGAGAAACGCTGAAGCACAAATGACAAGATGGTCGCACGCTGAAGTGACCATCTTGTCACATTCGTATTATTTCCAAATCAAATTGACAATTTAGGATGAAAAATTAGTAGTAATGATATAGAATCATGTTTAGTAAAGAAAAATAATGTTTCAACATACAATTGATAATATAATAAACTTTTTAAAATGATTGTGATGATTGAAGTACTCTGGTCCACTCGCCGAATTTAGGTACTTTATATAGAGCGCAGAGCGCTCGAACACTACACCCACACATGCTCACTCGTGTCGTCATAACTCGCGCGAAAATGAGACATAAGTTGAAATCAAATTATAATTGTTTTTAATTTTTCACACATTTTGACATGAAAATGATTATATTTATTCTACCACTTTAAAAATAATGAAGCGAGTTACTAATACCTATTTTTGTAATGTAATGTATTGGAAAGCGTTTAATAAATAATTTAGAATACTCTAATTTGATCAATATATAATACATAATTTCGAAAATAATTCCAGTAGAGAAATAATTTGTAATCTGGACCCATGTGTTTAATATAAATTATTTTCAAGTTTAATTTATTTAATATATTTTCCATTATATATTTAAATAATATTTTGTTGCAGTAAAAGGTCAAGCTGGTCCGCGAGAGCGCTATGGAGATCATGGTAAAATCTGAATATTTTTATCTTTTCTTCGAACCATTTTTTAAATTATAATTTACATAAACTATTAATAAAATAAAATATTTTAATAAAAAAATATATTTTGCACATTTCAGTAAACATTGGACAAGCGAGTTCAGTTTTCTTGCATGATTTTTAGATTTTATAAATTTATTTGATATTATCATGTGAAAAGTTTCCTTCCAATCATACATGTTATTTTATTCAATGAGTACACGTATTTATGTCTATTTAATCTCAAATATAACAATTATCTCTTGGAAATTAGGTAACGAAATAATTGATTTTAGGTCATTTTGATCCAATTCAATGTCGGTGTGTCGATTTTTCACCACATTACCGCGGTGTTAAACAGACATCAATAGATGATATTAAGAATGGTTTTCTGAGTTTTAATTAATATTAATGTGAAATAGGGAAGCTTATGTTAATTTCGACCCGCATTTTTTGTTTACATTGTTTTCAAAAAAGGTCCCATATGTGTATATTTTCGTAATATTGCATTGCAGGTGAAGGTCTGCCTGGTTTGCCCGATCTGCCAGAGAGATCTGGAAGTTCTGGTGAGAATTATTTATAATAGTTTTTCCTGTGAGTCACTTATTACGTATCTATAGTATCGTTTACATCGCAGATAAAGAGCTTTTCAGAATTTTTTTTGCACCAACTTGACTTGGCGATTACATGATATTTATTCATTTTTCGATGGTTAAGAAAATCAATTTAGATTTTACGATATTTAAAGTAAATGTGAGAGAATTCGTAAAGAATTTTATAATCAGGATATATGTGGGATAAATTATTTGTTAAACCGGTGACTTGGCTACTTTTGTCAATCTACAATGTATTTCGCAAATCATTTCAAAGTTCTACTGAATATTTGTTCACAAGGGATGTTGCATGAAAAAACTCAGTGGACATATTTCAATAATAGCTATTTTGACATAATATTGTATGCGAAATTAGAATAGAATATTGGGAAGAAACGGAAACATTACATTTTCAGAATTAGACCTACTAGCTCTATGGTATCATTTAAGATTGGCATGCAAGAATATGATGATTTGTGATACCAACTACTGATTTGCATTGGAATTGATTAATTTTTAAATCATCATAATAGTTTAGTAGACATAGGTAAATTTCTGATGTAGGATAAGAGTTAATCATTCCTAAGATACAACCTTTTAAGATACAAGGAAGCATAATAAAAGTCATCCTTAAAAACTCGGAGACAACCTTAGCCGCTGTGTACTGTCCACCAAGACACTCAATTACTGCTGATGAATTTAAGCAATTCTTCGAAGAGCTTGGTCCAACATTTATCTGTGGAGGGGATTGGAACTCCAAGCATACGTTCTGGGGCTCAAGACTGATCAATCCAAAGGGTAGACAACTCTATGAAGCTACAACAGATCTTAATTTAGAATGTATTTCGTATGGAGAGCCAACCTATTGGCCTACGGATTTCCATAAAACACCTGATTTACTAGATTTTTATATAACAAAAAACATAGGTCGAAATTATACAAATGTTGAGAAGTGCGACGATCTATCGTCAGATCACTCTCCAGTCTTCCTTACTTTGAGCAAAGTAGCTATTTACTCGAAAACACCTATCGGAATTTACAATAAAAAAACAAATTGGGACACATTCAAAGAAATTGTTTCCTCCAACATTGACCTCAATGTCAAATTAAAAACAGAAGAAGACATAGAAAAAAGTATAGAAAAATTCAACTCCATAATCCACCTAGCAGCCAAAGAATCAACCTCCACAAGCAAAATAAATAAAATGACAAACAAAGAATATCCTAAGGACATAATGAAGAAAGTATGGGAAAGACGTAAATTAAGGAAAGAATGGCATAAATCTAGGTATCCCTCAGATAAAACAATACTGAACAGAGCGACTGCGGAACTCAAGAAAATGATTAATGAGCATGAAAACTGAAACTTTCAAAATTATTTAGTCCACCTCACGCCTTACCAGGATAGTAATTACTCGCTTTGGGGTGCTACTAAGAATCTTAAGCGGCCGAGAGAACACATGCCACCTATAAGAGGAAATAACTGTTGGGCCAGATCGGACCACGAGAAGGCAACAACTTTTGCAGTACACCTCAAAGACGTCTTTACGCCTTTACCGAGCAGCAACCTGGAAAAAGACAAAGAAATAACAGACTTCTTAAACTCTCCAGGTCAATTATGTCTTCCATTAAAACCAGTGAGCCCCAGAGAAGTTAATAGACAAATTAAATCTCTCCCGGTCAGAAAAGCTACCGGTTATGACCAAATAGATACTACTCTCTTATCTAACCTACCAAAAAAGGGATTAATGTACCTGGTAGTACTATTCAACGCAAGTCTAAGACTCTGTCATTTCCCCTGCCAATGGAAGCTTGCCCAGGTCGTAATGATCTTGAAACCTGGTAAAGAAGCAGCTGAAGTTGTATCATACAGGCCAATCAGCTTACTCCCTCGGCAAACTTTTCGAAAAAATAATCCTGAGTCGATTGCAACCCAAACTGAATGAAATAATTCCCGACCATCAATTTGACTTCGGGGAAAAACATGGCACAATCGAACAAGTTCATAGATTAACAAACACAATTAACGAAGCCTTAGAGAACAAAGGCTATTGCTCCGCTGATTTTCTTGATATAAGTCAGGCCTTCGATAGAGTCTGGCACATGGGCCTCTTATACAAAATAAAGAAGCATCTACCGTACTCATTTTATCTACTTCTAAAAAGGTACTTAGATGAAAGATGCTTTGAAGTAAAAGTCAACACTGAAACGTCAGAACTCTACGAAATCCACTCGGGTGTCCCTTAGGGCAGTATCCTCGGGCCCGTATTGTATCTGAGCTACACTGCGGATATTCCTAAAAATGTTGACACAGTAATGGCTACCTATGCAGATGATACTGCTATAATGTCCGTACATTCTGAAGCAATAACTGCGTCTATATTTCTTCAAAAACACCTTACTGAAGTTGAAGCGTGGCTTGCAGAATGGAGAATAAAAGCGAATAACAGTAAATCCGTTCACGTAACATTCAGTCTCAGAAAAGGAGATTACCCAGCAATTACTTTGAACGGGCAACAGATACCGCACTCAGATACTGCTAAATACCTCGGTATGCACTTGGATAGACGATTGACGTGGCAAAAACACATCTGGAATAAACGTAAACAATTATATGCAAAATTGCGAAGCTTGTCCTGGCTCATCGGGAAAAAATCACAACTATCTAATGAAAGCAAAATGGCTGTCTACAAAACAATATTAAAGCCTGTGTGGACATACGGGATCGAGCTGTGGGGTACAGCATCTAACAGTAACATCGAGATCTTGGAAAGATTTGAAACCAAGACAATGAGATATATGTTCCAAATCCCAAACTGTATAAGTAACAAATACATACTCCGAGATTTGAACTTAACAACTGTGAAACAGGAAATAGCCACCAGAAGTCTTAAATACCAAACCAAGCTATCTGAACATGTGAATGTGCTGGCTACTAAACTATCAGGAGATGGCAGTGTTAAACACTCACGACTAAGAAGGAACAGTATTCCAACCCTTCATAGCAGATTTCTAAACCCAAAGTGAGAGAGATCGATGGATTCTCCTCACAGATAAATTACATACGCAGACTGTATAATAACAGCTAAATGTGAAAAACAGATTACTGTGCTAAGCAGAATACATAAAAAAAATAATAGTTTAGTAGACATAGGTAAATTTCTGGTGTAGAATAAGAATTAAACATTCCTATTAATAAAACCAAGCTTTTGCAGCCCCTTTAATGAGGATATTCGGCTGGGGAAATTTACCCTAGTATCTAATGTTTTCACCTGAACACAATTTTTCGGATACATTGTATATACAGAAACAATCTTCATGTTTTATTAGAGGATGTACTACTAAATTTAACTAGACATATGATATAACGAGTTGATGGATGCAGAGCACATTAGGCCAGGCCTTTACGGAACTATTTTGATAGAAACTATCTACACAAACGTACGTTCGAAATGGGGTTCATATTGTGGGCAGCATATTATATATTATGGCCACCACAATTTTCCCACTCTTTGTAAAATAATATCGATTGGTGTGATTATTTTTCACAAATTTCCTAAAAATATGGTGATAATATTAAAAAACGGGGCAGATATACGGACTGTTATGCATCGAATTCCATAATAGACTGGAAATTACAACTATAGATTGAGAGAAACAGGTGGGATTTTTGTGGATATTTATAAAAGTTAATACATATAGCTTCGATTTTTTTTATTGAACAACAGGTAATTTGGTAACAATAGGAAAACGTCCCGGACTAGCCTACAGTCGGACTATATAAATTAGAATTCATGTAAATCCACAAGCGATTTGAGCATTAATGATCTGAAGTAAACCACTAGTACTTCAAATCATAAATATTCAGACCCCGAATTTTCGACATAATGCAATAATATCCTTTTAAAGAGCTTGCTTGGGTGATATAACGGACGATGCTGGCAGTTTGTCATAAAAAATCGAGTATATATTACCAGCCTAGAAATACAACATATGTAGTGTCAGATAAATTAATACACAATAAATAAGAATTATAATAAGATTATTTATAACTAATTTGTGAGTAAATAATACACTAGATGTTAATGCTTGGCATATCTTCGATAATAAACAAGAAGGACAAGAGAAATACCTGTGTTAGAGTTGTGCGATATCAGTATTTCTTCGTACTAGGTGACCTTATTACGAGTACGTAAAAATAATAGATACATATACCCGTAACAAATACTAAACTGTACGCGGCACATATAATTGCTTGTCAGGTGTGCGGTTAAAAATATTTACCTACGCAACTAGTTCTTTGAAACGGTGTCCCACACATTAAGGGAATTTTAAAAAATTCTAGTTCTTATTATTTGAGTTCCTTGACAATTTTATTGCAGAAAAAATGTTTAAAGACTACTAGCGGTAAAGTTAAATTCTGTCCAGAACAAAGTTTGAACTGTAGAATCGGTATTGAATGATTCAGACGGTCATTAATTCCAAACATCGAAGCCTTGTCAAATGAACGACAGAAAATAAATTTTCAGAAATTATTACTAATTTTCTTACAGTCTCCTGACTTAAACCAATAGAAAATATTGGGCCAATCGTGAAACTGAAACTTTGAGAGAAATGTTGAAGCACAAGTGACAAGTTGGTAGCACGCTGAAGTGTCGATCTTGTCACATTCGTATTATTTCCAAATCAAATTGACAATTTAGGATGAAAAATTAGTAGTAATGATACAGAATCACGTTTAGTAAAAAAAAATAATGTATCAACATACAATTTATAATATAATAAATTTTTTAAAATGATTGAAGTACTCTGCTCCACTCACCGAATTTAGATACTTTATTTAGCTTGCAGAGCGCTCGGCCACTACACCCACACATGCCCACTCGTGTCGTGATCACTCGCGCGAAAATGAGACATAACTTGCAATCAAATTATCATTGTTTTTAATTTTTTACACATTATGACATGAAAATGATTATATTTATGCTTCCACTTTAAAAATAAAGAAGCGAGTTACTAATACCCATTTTTTTAATGTACTGTATTGGAAAGCGTTTAATAAGTAATTTATAATACTCTAATTTGATCAATATATGATTTATAATACATAATTTCGAAAATAATTCCAGTAATTTGTAATCTGGACCCATGTGTTTAATATAAATTATTTTCAAGTTTAATTTATCTAATATATTTTCCATTATATATTTCTATAATATTTTATTGCAGTAAAGGGTCAAGCTGGTCGGCGAGAGGACGCGTATGGAGATCATGGTAAAATCTGTATATTTTTATCTTTTCTTCGAGTCATGTTTTAAATTATAATTTACAAAAACTATTAATAAAATAAAATATTTTAATAAAAAAATGTACTTTGTGCATTTCAATAAACATTGGACAAGCGAGTTCAGTTTCCTTGCATAATTTGGATATTTTATAAATTTATTTGATATTATCATGTGAAAAGTTTCCTTCCCATCATACATATTATTTTATTCAATGAGTACACGTATTTATGTCTATTTAATCTCAAATATAACAATTATCTCTTGGAAATTAGGTAACGAAATAATTGTCTTTGGGTCATTTTGATCCAATTCAATGTCGGTGTGTCGATTTTTAATCATATTGCCGCGGTGTTAAACAGACATCAATAGACGATATTAAGAATGGTTTTCTGAGTTTTAATTAATTTTAATGTGAAATAGGGAAGCTTATGTTAATTTCAACCCACATTTTTTGTTTACATTGTTTTCAAAAATAATTTTAATATACAAAAATTTCCCAGTGTATATATGCGTAATATTGTATTGCAGGTGACGACCTGTCCCGTTTCTCCGATCCGCCACAGAGACATAGAATTTCTGGTGAGAATTATTTATCTTAATCTTTCCTATGAATCACTTATTACGTATCTATAGTATCGTTTATATCGCAGGTAAATAGTTTTTGGGAAATTTTATTTTTCTCGGGCCAGCTTGGCTTGACGATTGTGTGATATTTTGTTACTTTTTCGATGGTTAAGAAAAGCAATTTAGATTTTACGATATTTAAAGTAAATGTGAGAGAATTCGTAAAGAATTTTATAATCAGGATACATGTGAGATAAATTATTTTTTAAATCCGTAACTTGGCTACTTTTGTCAATCTACAATCTATTTCGCAAATCATTTCAAAGTGTTGCTGAATATTTGTTCACAAGGGATGTTGCCTGAAAAAACTCAGTGGATATATTTCAATAATAGCAATTTGGACATAGTATTATATGCAAAATTAGGATAAAATACTGGGAAGTAACGGAAACATTACATTTTCAGAATTAGACCTTCTAGCTCTATGGTATCATTTAAGATTGGCATGCAAGAATATGATGATTTGAGATACCAACTACTGATTTGCATTGAAATTGTTTAATTTTTAAATCACCATAATAGTTTAGTAGACATAGGTAAATTTCTGATGTAGGATAAGAGTTAAACATTCCTATAAATAAAACCAAGCTTTTGAAGCCCCTTTAGTGGGGGTATTCGGCTGAGGAAATTTACCATAGTTTCCAATGTTTTTGTCTAAACACAGTTTTTCGGATACGTCGTATATACAGAAACAATCCTCATGTTTTATTAGAGGATGTACTATAAAATTTAACTAGACATATGATATAGCGAGTTGATGGATGCAGAGCACATTAGGCCAGGCCTTTACGGGACAATTTTGATAGAAACTATCTATACAAGCGCACCGGTTGAAATGGGTTCATATTGTGAGCAGCATATCATATATTATGGCCAGCACTTTATTATTTCCCCTTCTCTATAGAATAATAACGATTGGGATTAATATTTTTCGTAAATTTCCTAAAAATATGGTGATAACATTAAACAACGGGGCAGACATACGGACTGTTATGCATCGAATTCCATTATAGACATGTAAATCGAATGCATCCAATTAGATTTTTTTCTCCCTTTTAACATCACTTCAAAATTGGAAATAACAACTATAGATTGAGAGAACAAGGTGGGATTTTTGTGGATATTTATAAAAGTTAATACATATAGCTTCTATTTTTTTAATTGAACAACAGGTAATTTGGTAACAACAGGAAAACGTTCCGGAATATCACATAATCGGAGTATAAAAATCAGAATTCAGATAAACCCACAAACGATTTGAGTATTAATGATCTGAAATAAACCATTAGTACTTCAGATCATAAATATTCAGACCCCGAATTTTCGGGATAATGCAATAATATCCTTTTAAAGAGCTTGCTTGGATGAGATAAAGGATGATACTGGCAGTTTGACATAAAAATCGGGTATATATTACCAGCAAAGAAATACAATATATGTAGTGTCAGGTAAATTAATTCTTTATAACTAATTTGTGAGTAAATAATACACTCGGTGTTAACACTTGGCATATCTTCGATAATAAACAAGAAGGACAAGAAAAATATATGTGTTAGAAGTGTGCGATATCAGTATTTTTTTCGTACTAGGTGACCTTATTACAAGTACGTAAAAATAATAGATACATATACCCATAACAAATACTAAACTGTACGCGGCACATACAATTGCTTGTCAGGTGTGCGGTTCAAAATAATTACCTACGCAACTAGTTCTTTGAAACGGTGTCCCACACCTTAAAGGGAATTTAAAGAAATCCGAGTTCTTATTATTTGGGTTCCTTGAAAATTTTAATACAGAAAAAATGTTTAAAGACTACTAGAGGCAGTGGCGGATTTACCAGCAGGCTGAGTAGGCTGAAGCCTAGGGCGGCGGCATTTTAGGGGGCGTCAAATTCGGCCCCAAAAATTGTTTTTTCTTACAGAAAAAAAATACCTACTTAAATGTTATTAGGTTTCACTGCTTAATTTGTCAAAGTGGGGTATTGGTTGTTTGTCAATCTTCTAATACTTTTTTTATACTACATATTTGCGGTGCGGTAACGAATGACATGACCATTCGCTGAGTGTCTGGCCGAAATGACGTCGCGGGCGCACGAGCACAGGGCGCGGGCGGGTCGTCGCAGGGGGCTGAACGTAACGAAGTGTGGCGGCATTGAGTTCGGGAGAAAGAGGGAAAGATATAGAGCGGCGATATCAACGGGGAAGTCCCGTCTCGTATTTATTTCTAAACAAAAGTCACCTCAAATAATTGCGTCTTGCCATTTATAAGTAAAAGTGTTAATGAAAAAGCATTAGTAAAGTATCTAAAACTATTAGTGGATTGTATGTATAATTTGTATAACCGTACAACACCGGTGAAGTGAAGACAATACAAACTTATTGTAGGTAAGTAATTCTAATGTATAAATCATCCGTAATCAGTATTTAAAATACAAGACAAGCTGTATTATTGTTTTAGAAGGTTTGCAAATTTAGATTTTTTTGATTAAGTATATTATTACTAGGTATATTGTTGTAGTCTAGTATATTGTAGTAGTCATTCAATAAATTTCTGTTGCTTATAGGTATTATGAGTTAAATAGTAAGCTATTAGGGGTTTGAACTAATCTTCCGATTGTACTTGTTAAATACAGCCTTGCCCAAAAGTATTAAGGACCCTTACTTTTTTTATATAAAAATCAAACTTTGAAAGACGAATTTATGTATTTTATTATAGATACTTGTACATCTATCGGAAAAATTAATCATATTTATTGATGTTAAGGGAAATTATGTTTAAAAACGTACAATAAATCCTTTTCTTGTAAAACTCGACTTTTTATAGCTTCAGTTTTCATAGGCAAATGAGTACTTAGAAATTATTTGTACGAATGTACATTTTCACAAGTTCAAACAATTATTATATTATTACAAGTTATTATTGTGTATTATTTAAATTGAAAAATAATACCTTATTCACAATTTTGGAAGGAAAAAGTGGGGAGAAATATTATTGTATAGCTGAATTTTTATATGATAAACCAAAGATTTTCTTTTCCAATAATTCGATAATGTACTACATGTAAATACTGAAAGCGCCTGCCGTAATAATTGATTTACAATAAATAAAAGTAAATATTGCTCGCTCTTAATCAGCGGCAGGCGCTTCCAGCATTTAAGTGTGGTACATTATAGCAGGAATTAAAACGTCTGGCAAATACAAATGTGTATAGATAAATGCATATGGAATATATGGAAAAGAAAAAAGCTTTCGTTTTAAATGCTTTATTTCACGACGTTGCCAGCTCTTGTACCATTATATTAGATAACTATTCAAGGATTTCAAGATCTGAAATCTGAACAAAGGATACCTACTGATAAATACGCACGCGAAATAAGACTCCTAATGTTATTTATGTAATTTTTTTCCAGTTCTTAAATAACCAATTGTAAGAATGAGTGATGGAAGGAAGCGACTCAGTGGAGCTGAGTATAGAAAAAAGGCCAAAATGAAAAAAGAAGAACAAGAACAGATTATCAGTAAAACGATGAAAATTTACAGTTTTCTTGAAAATGGAAGTAGAAGCAGTATTGTAAGACCAGGAACTTCAACCACATGCAGTGATAATAATACCCAACAACAAATGGGCTCTATTCAACAATCTGCTTTTGAAAAAACGGATATGTATGTTTTTTGACAAAGAAGCGGTAGAAGAAACGTCAACTAGTATAACTACTGAAGATGCGTCTCAGTATCACACGTCAAGTACAAGTAATGACCAAGTGCAAACAACAGTAAATCTAAATAAAGATCCAGCTTTATGGGAAATTAACGATACTTTAAGGGAGATTATGGCAAGGTACGGCTTCGATCAAAACAAGTCTTGTGACTTCTCTAAAAGTGAAAAAATATATGCGGATCAGCGTCGTTTCTTGCCAGTGAGTATTTTTCAAAGGAAGATGAAAAATAATGAAGTGAAAGACCGAAATTGGCTAGTTTACTCTGGAAGTAAAAATTCTGTATTTTGTGGACCCTGTTTCGCATTCAGTCCACTGCAGTATAAAACTCAGTTCGAGAACGAAGGATTTAATGACTGGAAAAATGCAGAACATCGAGTAGCTCAGCATGAAAACTCTGCCCGCCATAAATCAAGTATCCTTAGTTTGAAAGCTAGAAGTGAGATTGATGGCCGAATTGACAATTTATTGCAGGTCCAGATATATGAAGAAATTACTTACTGGAGAAATGTTCTGAAGAGAGTTGTTGCCGTAGTGAAGCGACTGTGTTCAAGAGGCCTCGCTTTCAGAGGAAAAAATGAAAAGTTTGGTGATTCGCATAACGGAAATTATTGCATGATTTTGGAACTGCTAGCGGAATTCGATTCTTTTTTAGCTTGTCATATTGAACGATTTGGAAATCAAGGATCAGGGAATACCAGTTACTTATCAAGTACCATTTGCGATGAGTTTATCCTCTTGATGGGACATAAAGTCTTAAAACAGATTGGAAACGAGATAAGAAAGGCGAAATATTATTCCCTAATCATCGATTCAACACCGGATATATCACATGTGGATCAACTTACCCTTGTCATTAGATATGTTTTGGCATAGCAACAGGCGAACCGTGCGAAAGATTTCTCAAGTTTTTGTCGTCAGTGGGACATAAAGCTGAAGAAATGTTTTCTGCCATTATTTAGGAACTCAAAACACTAGACATAAATATAGAAGACTGTCGTGGACAGTCATATGATAATGTCGCGAACATGTCTGGCATATACAACGGCTTACAAGCAAAAATTAAAAACCAAGCACCTTTCGCTTTTTACGTACCTTGTTCTGCCCATTCTTTGAATTTAGTGGCAACTGCTGCTGCTGAATCTTGTACAGAAGCTTATCGCTTTTTCATGCTGCTACAGGAAATTTACGTTTGTTTTGTAAGCTCGTCACAACGCTGGCAAAAATTAACCAGTGAAATCGGGAAAGGTAAAACCCTGAAGAAAGTGAATGTGACACGTTGGTCAGCCAGAGAGGACGCGTGTAAGAGTTTGAGAGATTCTTGGCACGAAGTTCTTAAAAGTTATTTCAAGGACGATTGTACCGAAAAGCCTGTAACACGAAACGAAGCGGCGGGGATACTTTTTAATTTAGAAAAACTGGAAAAGACGGTAATGGTTGTTGTGTGGAATGATTTTTTGGAGAGAATAAACAAAGTGAATGTTCAAATTCAGGCTTCCACCGTAGATTTGATCACCGTTGCCGATCTTTACGAATCACTCTGTAAGTTTTTCGTAACTGAACGAGAGAACTTCAAGTATTTGACTGACTAGAGGTAAAGTTAAATTCTTTCCAGAAGAAAGTTTGAACTGTAGAATCGGTGATTAATGATTCAGACGGACATTAATTCCAAACATTGAAGCATTGTCAAATGAACGACATAAAATAAATTTTCAGAATTTATTACTAATTTTCGTACAGTCTCCTGACTTAAACCAATAGAAAATATTGGATCAATTGTGAAGCTGAAACTTTGAGAGAAACGTCTTCAACGTTTCTCTCACAAGTGACAAGATGGTCGCACGCTGAAGTGACCATCCTGTCACATTCGTATTATTTCCAAATCAAATTGGCAATTTAGGATGAAACATTTGTAGTAATGATACAGAATAGCGTTTAGTAAAGAAAAATAATGTTTCGACATACAATTTATAATATAATGAACTTTTTAAATTGATTGTGATGATTGAAGTACTCTGCTCCACTCGCCGAATTTAGATACTTTATTTATCTTGCAGAGCGCTCGGCCACTACACCCACCTATGCCCACTCGTGTCGTGATCACTCGCGCGAAAATGAGACATAAGTTGAAATCAAATTATCATTGTTTTTAATTTTTCACACATTATGACATGAAAATGATTATATTTATGCTTCCACTTTAAAAATAAAGAAGCGAGTTACTAATACCTATTTTTTAATGTAATGTATTGGAAAGCGGTTAATAAGTAATTTAGAATACTATAATCTGATCAATACAGGGTTTATAATACATAATTTCCAAAATAATTCCAGTAGGGAAGTAATTTGTACTCTGGACCCATGTGTTTAATATAAATTATTTTCCATTTTAATACATCTAATATATTTTCCATTATGTATTTCTATCATATTTTTATTGCAGTAAAGGGTCAAGCTGGTCCGCGAGAGGACGCGTATGGAGATCATGGTAAAATCTGTATATTTTAATCTTTTCTTCGAGCCATTTTTTAAATTATAATTTACAAAAACTATTAATACAATAAAATATTTTAATAAAAAAATGTACTTTGCGCATTTCAAAATGTACTTTTCTCATACAAGCGAGTTCAATTTTCTTCCATGATATGGAGATTATATAAATTTATTTAATATAATCATATGAAAAATTTTGTATGTTAAAATACAAAAATTTCCCAGTATATATTTGCGTGAAATTGCATTGCAGGTGACAACCTGTCCGGTTTGTCCGATCCGCCACAGAGACATAGAATTTCAGACATAGAATATAAATAGTTTTTGGGAAATTTTCTCTTCTCGGGTCAGCTTGGCTCGGCGATTGTGTGATATTTTGTTACTTTTTCGGTGGTTAAGAAAATCAATTTAGATTTTACGATATTTAAAGTAAATGTGAGAGAATTCGTAAAGAATTTTATAATCAGGATACATGTGAGATAAATTATTTTTTAAATTCGTAACTTGGCTACTTTTGTCAATCTACAATCTATTTCGCAGATCATTTCAAAGTGTTGCTGAATATTTGTTCACAAGGGATGTTGCCTGAAAAAACTAAGTGGATATATTTCAATAATAGCTATTTTGACATAGTATTGTATGCGAAATTAGAATAGAATACTGGGAAGTAACGGAAACATTACATTTTCAGAATTAGACCTTCTAGCTCTATGGTATCATTTAAGATTGGCATGCAAGAATATGATGATTTGAGATACCAACTACTGATTTGCATTGAAATTGTTTAATTTTTAAATCACCATAATAGTTTAGTAGACATAGGTAAATTTCTGATGTAGGATAAGAGTTAAACATTCCTGTAAATAAAACCAAACTTTTGAAGCCCCTTTAATGGGGGTATTCGGCTGAGAAAATTTACCATAGTTTCCAATGTTTTTGTCTGAACACAAATTTTCGGATACGTCGCATATACAGAAACAATCCTCATGTTTTATTAGAGGATGTACTATTAAATTTAACTAGACATATGATATAGCGAGTTGATGGATGCAGAGCACATTAGGCCAGGCCTTTACGGGACAATTTTGATAGAAACTATCTATACAGGCGCACCGGTTGAAATTGGTTCATATTGTGGGCAGCATATCATATATTGTGGCCAGCACTTTATTATTTCCCCTTCTCTATAGAATAATAACGATTGGGATTAATATTTTTCGTAAATTTCCTAAAAATATGGTGATAACATTAAAAAACGAGGCAGACATACGGACTGTTATGCATCGAATTCCATTATGGACATGTAAATCGAATGCGTCCAATTAGATTTTTTTCTCCCTTTTAACATCACTTCAAAATTGGAAATAACAACTATAGATTGAGAGAACAAGGTGGGATTTTTGTGGATATTTACAAAAGTTAATACATATAGCTTCTAGTTTTTTAATTGAACAACAGGTAATTTGGTAACAACAGGAAAACGTTACGGAATATCACATAATCGGAGTATAAAAATCAGAATTCAGATAAACCCACAAACGATTTGAGTATTAATGATCTGAAATAAACCATTAGTACTTCAGATCATAAACATTCAGACCCCGAATTTTCGGGATAATGCAATAATATCCTTTTAAAGAGCTTGCTTGGGAGAGATAAAGGATGATGCGGGCAATTTGTCATAAAAATCGGGTATATATTACCAGCAAAGAAATACAATATATGTAGTGTCAGGTAAATTAATTCTTTATAACTAATTTGTGAGTAAATAATACACTCGGTGTTAACACTTGGCATATCTTCGATAATAAACAAGAAGGACAAGAAAATATATATGTGTTAGAAGTGTGCGATATCAGTATTTTTTTCGAACTAGGTGACCTTATTACAAGTACGTAAAAATAATAGATACATATACCCATAACAAATACTAAACTGTACGCGGCACATATAATTGCTTGTCAGGTGTGCGGTTCAAAATAATTACCTATGCAACTAGTTCTTTGAAACGGTGTCCCACACCTTAAAGGGAATTTAAAGAAATCCGAGTTCTTATTATTTGGGTTCCTTGAAAATTTTAATGCAGAAAAAATGTTTAAAGACTACTAGAGGTAAAGTTAAATTCTGTCCAGAAGAAAGTTTGAACTGTAGAATCGGTATTGAACGATTCAGACGGACTTTAATTCGAAACATCGAAGCCTTGTCAAATGAACGACAGAAAATAAATTTTCAGAATTTATTACTAATTTTCTTACAGTCTCCTGACTTAAACCAATAGAAAATATTGGGCCAATCGTGAAGCTGAAACTTTGAGAGAAACGTTGAAGCACAAGTGACAAGATGGTCGCACGCTGAAGTAACCATCTTGTCACATTCGTATTATTTCCAAATCAAATTGGCAATTTAGGATGAAAAATTTGTAGTAATATTACAGAATAGCGTTTAGTAAATAAAAGTAATGTTTCAACATACAATTTATAATATAATAAACTTCTTAAAATGATTGTGATGATTGAAGTACTCTGCTCCACTCACCGAATTTAGGTACTTTATATAGCGCGCAGAGCGCTCGGCCACTACACCCACACATGCCCACTCGTGTCGTGATCACTCGCGCGAAAATGAGCCATAAGTTGAAATCAAATTATCATTGTTTTTAATTTTTCACACATTATGACATGAAAATGATCAGATTTATGCTACCACCTTAAAAATAAAGAATCGAGTTACTAATACCTATTTTTTTAATGTACTGTATTGGAAAGCGTTTAATAAGTAATTTATAATACTCTAATTTGATCAATATAAGATTTATAATACATAATTTCGAAAATAATTCCAGTAGGGAAGTAATTTGTAATCTGGACCCATGTGTTTAATATAAATTATTTTCAAGTTTAATTTATGTAATATATTTTCCATTATATATTTGTATAATATTTTATTGCAGTAAAGCGTCAAGCTGGTCCGCGAGAGGACGCGTATGGAGATCATGGTAAAATCTGTATATTTTTATCTTTTCTTCGAACCATTTTTTAAATTATAATTTACAAAAACTATTAATAAAATAAAAAGTGTTTTGCGCATTCAGTGAACATTGGAAAAGCGAATTCAGTTTTCTTGCATGATTTTTAGATTTTATAAATTTATTTGATATTATCATGTGAAAAGTTTCCTTCCAATCATACATGTTATTTTATTCAAAGAGTACACGTATTTAAGTATTTTTAATCTCAAGTATAACAATTATCTCTTGGAAATTAGGTAACGAAATAATTGTCTTTAGGTCATCTTGATCCAATTCAATGTCGGTTAGTCGATTTTTCACCACATTGCAGCGGTGTTAAAAAGACATCAATAGACGATATTAAGAATGGTTTTCTGAGTTTTAATTAATTTTAATTTGAAATAGGGAAGCTTATGTTAATTTCAACCCATATTTTTGGTTTACATTGTTTTTAAAAAATAATTTTAGTATACAAAAATTTCCCAGTGTATATTTGCGTAAAATTGCATTGCAGGTGACGACCTGTCCCGTTTGTTAGATCTGCTAGAGACACATAGAATTTCTGGTGAGAATGATTTATCTTAATCTTTCCTATGAGTTACTAATTACGTTTCTATAGTACCGTTTATATTGCAGATAAATAGTTTTTGGGAAATTTTCTTTTTTCGGGCCAGCTTGGCTTGGCGATTGTGTGATATTTTGTTACTTTTTCGGTGGTTAAAAAAGCAATTTAGATTTTACGATATTTAAAGTAAATGTGAGAGAATTCGTAAAGAATTTTATTATCAGGATATATGTGGGATAAATTATTTTTTAAATCCGTAACTTGGCTACTTTTTTCAATCTACAATCTATTTCCCAATTAATTTCAAAGTATTACTGAATATTTGCTCACAAGGGATATTACCTCAAAAAAACTCAGTGGATATATTTCAATGATAGCTATTTTGACATAGTTTTAAATGCGAAATTAGAATATAATACTGGGAAGTAACGGAAAAACTACATTTTCAGAATTAGACCTTCTAGCTCTATGGTATCATTTAAGATTGACATGCAAGAATATGATGATTTGAGATACTACTGATTTGCATTGAAATTGATTAATTTTTAAATCACCATAATAGTTTAAGTAGACATAGGTAAATTTCTGATGTAGGATAAGAGTTAAACATTCCTATAAATAAAACCAAGCTTTTGAAGCCCCATCAAAGGGGGCTTCAAAAGCTTGGTTTATTCGGAGTATTCGGCTGGGAAAATTTACCCTAGTTTCCCATGCTTTCGTCTGAACACAATTCTTCGGATACATTGTATATATAGAAACAATCTTCATGTTTTATTAGAGGATGTATTATTAAATTTAACTAGACATATGATATAGCGAGTTGATGAATGCAAAGCACATTAGGCCAGGCCTTTAGGGGACAATTGATAGAAGCTATTTATTCAGGAGTACCGGTCGAAATGGATTCATATTGTGGGCAGCATATTATATATTATAGCCGGCACTTCATTATTTCCCATTCTCTGCAGAATAATATCGATTGGGGTTATTATTTTTCATATATTTCTTAAAAATATGGTGATAATATTAAAAAACGAGGTCGACATACGGACTGTTATGTAAATGATGTGGCATCTCCCATGATATATATGCAAATCGAATGCATCGAATTAGATTTTGTTCTCCCTTTTAATATCACTTCAAAATTGGAAATGACAACTATACTTTGGGAAAATAAGGTGTGATTTTCGTGGATATTTTTAAAAGTTCATGCATACAGCTTCAACTCTTCTTCGTATGTTTTTCTTTTTTTAATTAAACAACAGGTAATTTGGTTCTCGAAAACGTTCCAGAGTAGCACACAGTCGGAATATATAAATCAGAATTCAGATAAACCCACAAGCGATTTGAGTATTAATGATCTGAAGTAAACACTAGTACTTCAGATCATAAAAATTCAGACCCAGAATTTTTGGAATAATGTAAAAAGATCCTTTTAGTGAGCTTGCTCTGGTGAAATGAAGGGCGATGCTGACAGTTTGTCATAAAAAAATCGGGTATATATTCCCAGCCTAGAAATACAACATATGTAAAGTCAGATAAATTAATGCAAATAGAATTATAGTAAAATTATTTCTAACTAATTTGTGGGCAAATAATAAACTCGATGTTAATGCTTGGCATGACTTCGATAATAAACAAGAAGGACAAGAAAAATATATGTGTTAGAAGTGTGCGATATCAGTATTTTTTCATACTAGGTGACCTTATTACGAGTACGTAAAAATAATAGGTACATATATCCATAAAAAATATTAAACCGTGTGCGGCACATATAATTGCATGTCAGGTGTGCGGCTTAAAGAAAATTACCTATACAACTAGTTCTTTTAAACGGTTTCCCACGCCGTAAAGGGAATTTTAAAAAATAGAAGTTCTTATTATTTTTGTATCTTGACAATTTTAATGCAGAAAATATGTTAAAAAAACTTCTCGAGTTAAAGTTAAATTCTATCCAGAAGAAAGTTTGAACTGTAGAATCGGTGATGAAAGACTCAGACAGACATTAATTCCAAACATCGAAGCCTTGTCAAATGAACGACAAAGCATAAATTTTCAGAATTTATTACTAATTTTCTTACAGTCACCTGATACAAACAAATAGAAAATATTGGATTGATCGTACAGCTGAAACTTTGAGAGAAACGTATAATCACGCTGAAGCGACTATTTTGTCACATTCGTATTATTTCCAAATCAATTTGGCAATTTCGGACGAAAAATTTGTAATAATGATACAGAATCGCGTTTAGTAAAGAAAAATAATGTTTCAACATAGAATTTATAATATAATAAACTTTTTAAAACGATTATGATGATTGAAGTATTCTGGTTCACTCGCCGAATTTAGGTACTTTATATAGCGCGCAGAGCGTTCGGCTACTACACCCACACATGCCCACTCGTGTCGTGATCACTCGCGCGAAAATGAGACATAAGCAGAAATAAAATTATCATTGTTTTAATTTTTCACACATTATGACATGAAAATGATTATATTTATGCTTCCACTTTAAAAATAAAGAAACGAGTTACAAATACCTATTTTTTTAATATACTGTATTGGAAAGGGTTTAATAAGTAATTTATAATACTCTAATTTGATCAATATAAGATTTATAATACATAATTTCGAAAATAATTCCAGTAGGGAAGTAATTTGTAATCTGGACCCATGTGTTTAATATAAATTATTTTCAAGTTTAATTTATCTAATATATTTTCCATTATATATTTCTATAATATTTTATTGCAGTAAAGGGTCAAGCTGGTCCGCGAGAGCGCTATGGAGATCATGATAAAATCTGTATATTTTTATGTTTTTTTCGAGCCATTTTTTAAATTATAATTTACAAAAACTATTAATAAAATAAAATATTTTAATAAAAAAATATATTTTGCGCATTTCAGTCAACATTGGACAGGCGAGTTCAGTTTCCTTGCATGATTTGGAGATTTTATAAATTTATTTGATATTATCATGTGACAAGTTTCCTTCCCATCATACATATTGTTTTATTCAAAGAGTACACGTATTTAAGTATTTTTAATCTCAAATAAAACAATTATCTCTTGAAAATTAAGCAACGGAATAATTGTCTTTGGGTCATTTTGATCCAATTCAATGTCGGTGTGTCGATTTTTCACCACATTGCCGCGGTGCTAAACAGACATCAATAGATAATATTAAGAATGGTTTTCTCGGTTTTAATTAATATTAATGTGAAATAGGGAAGCTTATGTTAATTGCAACCCGTATTTTTGGTTTACATTGTTTTCAAAGATAATTTTAATATACAAAAATTTCCCAGTGTATATTTGCGTAAAATTGCATTGCAGGTGACGACCTGTCCCGTTTCTCCGATCCGCCACAGAGAGAGCGAATTTCTGGTGGGAATTATTTATCTTAATCTTTCCTATGAGTCACTTATTACGTATCTATAGTATCGTTTATATCGCAGGTAAATAGTTTTTGGGAAGTTTTCTTTTTTCGGGCCAGCTTGGCTTGGCGATTGTGTGATATTTTGATACTTTTTAGGTGGTTAAGAAAAGCAATTTAGATTTTACGATATTTAAAATAAATGTGAGAGAATTCGTAAAGAATTTTATTATCAGGATATATGTGAGATAAATTATTTGTTAAACCGGTGACTTGGCTACTTTTGTCAATCTACAATCTATTTCGCAAATCATTTCAAAGTTCTACTGAATATTTGTTCACAAGGGATGTTGCCTGAAAAAACTCAGTGGATATATTTCAATAATAGCTATTTTGACATAATATTGTATGCGAAATTAGAATAGAATATTGAGATGTAATGGAAACATTACATTTTCAGAATTAGACCTTCTAGCTCTATGGTATCATTTCAGATTGGCATGCAAGAATATGATGATTTGAGATACCAACTACTGATTTGCATTGAAATTGATTAATTTTTTAATCACATAATATTTTAGTAGACATAGGTAAATTTCTGATGTAGGATAAGAGTTAAACATTCCTATAAATAAAACCAAGCTTTTGCAGCCCCTTTGATGGGGGTATTCGGCTTGGGAAATTTACCCTAGTTTCCGATGTTTTCGTCGGAACACAATTTTTCGGTGTATACAGAAACAATCTTCATGTTTTATTAGAGGATGTACTATTAAATTTAACTAGATATATGATATAGCGAGTTGATGGATGCAGAGCACATTAGGCCAGGGTTTTATGGGACAATTTTGATAGAATCTATTTATACAGGCGTACCGGTCGAAATGGGTTCATATTGTGGGCAGCATATTATATATTATGGCCCAGCACTTTATTTTTTCTCATTCTTTGTAAAATAATATCGGTTGGGATTATTATTTTTCATAAATTTCCTAAATATATGGTGATATTATCAAAAAACGAGGTAGACATACGGACTGTTATGCATAGAATTCCATTATAGACATGTAAATAGAATGCATCGAATTAGATTTTGTTCCATCTTTTAACATCACTTCAAATTTGGAAATTACAACTATAGATTGAGAGAAACAGGTGGGATTTTTGTGGATATTTATAAAAGTTAATACATATAGCTTTGACTCTTTTTAATTGAACAACAAGTGATTTGGTAACAACAGGAAAACGTTCCGGAGTAGAATATAGTCGGAGTATACAAATCAAAATTCAGATAAACCCACGAGCGATTTAATTATTAATTATTTGAAGTACATACTAGTACTTCAGATCATAAATATTCAGACCCCGAATTTTCGGAATAATATAGAAAGATCCTTTTAGAGAGCTTGCTCGGGTGAGATGAAGAGCGATGCTGACAATTTGTCATAAAAAATCGAGTATATATTACCAGCCTAGAAACACAACATGTGTAGTGTCAGATAAATGAATACACAATAAATAAGAATTATAGTAAGATTATTTATGACTAATTTGTGAGTAAATAATACACTCGATGTCAATGCTTGGCCCATCTTCGATAATAAACAAGAAGGATGAGATGAATGTATATATTGGAGGTGTGCTGTATGGTATGCTGAGTAACTTGATTCTTTTTTTTAGTTAAGTGCCGACCTTCGACTTGGCAATGGCGGCAGCCATAATGTCCCGTTTGGAAATTTTAAATCACAACCGTATATTACTCAATCTGGAGTCAGATAAGGCAGCAATTTAGGTCCATTTCCTTTTATCATACTGAAAAACGACTTGCCCTCAAATGTCAACACTGTTTTTGCTTTCTGTTTTTCTGATGATTTAAAACTCTTTTTATGTGTCATTAGTCATTTTAGTAGTGAACTATTTCAACATGATACCGTCTCAGTATTCCAATGGAATTTGAGCAATAATCTACATTTTATTGTAATCAAATGTGCAATAACGACATAAGCTCGCTTTTGTATACCTCTTGTGCATAGTTATGAGCTGGATGGAACTACATAATCGTCTTGGATTTCACAGTCATATCGTCGAAACATATAAAAAAGCTATAATAAAAATACGAATGCTAGTACAAAATACTTTTAGCATGTGTTATACGATATTCCCACGATATTCATAATATGAATGTATTGTTACTTTATTTAACTCTTAAGTCCGTAGTATTTCAAAATGAAAGCATTCATCTGATCTCTATATGAAGCTACATACATCATATTGTTGGAGAGAGTACTGCAAAAGTTTAGTAGGTTTTTGTATTATAAAGTGTATGGGTGTTATCCTTATTTGTTCCTTTGGGATTTTATAATGGGAATGGTTGAGTGTAATTTTCATCAATTTCGAGGGAAATTGAATATCATATAGCGTTCACCTGTATTTAGTGCTTTCACATTATTCAACTCAGTATTGCGACGTGTATAGATATTTTTCTCTTCTCTATTTATTTAAGTACTTTTTGTTAGATATAGAATGCGGTAAATATAATAGAAGTTCAGGTTGCGAATACTGAATGTTTGCGGTGATTTCGGCACTACCTTTTTATACCTAGTATGCCTAGTAATACCTAGTATGAATCAAGATAAAGAACGATGATATGGAATACATGCTTGTCCGAAAATATAATACTTTACGAATACCTATCTGCGGAATGTTCTCCGCAACTACTATATCCATTCCGTGCAAATATTTCCTACTCGTACGGATTACAGTATAAAAGCCCCACATCTTATAAATACAAGCTATAAATAAGAACTTATCACATTATTCACAGAAGTAATTCTTTGCATCAAATTAAGTGCCTTTGTATGTTTCGGTAAAAAATTTAATTTGTTTTCGTTGAAATCGTTTTTTTAGATCGCACTTTTAATTTTTCAAAAATATTTGAATTTCAAAGTGTTCCTGAACTCTTTCATCACATACTTTTTCGTTACTCACCAACCGTCCTCCATCCTGAATCACCATTCAGTAATGGTACAAAATCATCTGGGTATGTTTTTGTAAATTTAGGAAACTCTTTTACAAATATCTTATCATATTTTTTTATACGACATATGAATTTTAATACACTGTACCTTTTCTCGATTCGCTCCTTTTAATTTCACGAAAATACTAAAATACTACGTGAAAATATGGGCTCATTATTTTTAGTAGAATGGGTTTTTATGGTGTTTTTCAAAATGCATTCTTCTGAAAATGCATTGCATTCGGCTACCATATTCATTTTATGTATATTAAAAAAGTATTATTCACTTCAGTTTTAAAATAACTTTTGTTTTGCAGGTACTACAAAACGTCCATCTCAAATAATTCCGAAAGACACGGGAATCTTTGGTAAGATATTCATTTATTTGTTGTAGATATAAATATAAATTAATTCACAAATTTCATTAAGTGCTGTAGGTAACTATAACTGTAGGTGTGAACTAATTAGTACTAGCTAATCGAAACGTTTGGATAGTACATTGTGATGTTATGCAGCAATTGTGATCCTCGTTTCGTCACTTGGATGATGAGAAATGATAAACTACACCAAGCTTCTTTTGAAATCATTGACTAATTAACTGATTATTGAATATATTTGGCGTTAATTTTGTAGAAATTCATTATTCACAATTAAATGAAACTACGTTATATAGTATTATTTCTACTTTCTTTAAGCTATCAGCAAAGATCTTTGCTAATAGCCCACCTGAAGATGTTGTCATACAACGAAACCTAGGTGGTGGTAAAGAACTTAAAGAAAGTAGAAATAATACTACATCACGTAGTTTCATTTAATTGTGACTAATTAATTGATTAGATGAGAAGGATAATATTTTACAATCAATGATAATGACTTTCATTAAATTTTCATTTGTACACTGAATATCGCTTAAATCTTCTCACTACTGTGTACCTTATAATTTATTATAGAACGACATTGCCTTAAGTTAGTTTACCTAAAATTGTGGGTTATGTCCCTTCGTCACCAAGGCAATGATTTGCTAGAAACTCCTTTGTCAGTGGTTTGAAGATTGTGGCCAAGTGTGCAGTTTGCAAAGTGTATATAAGATCTATGTATGAAAGAGCAAAAAGTAAGTCGTTCTCTCAGCACTATTGATTCATATTACTAATTAATTTTTTTGTTCACCTTATCATAATCGCTACATTCCGCTATTTTACCAAATATAATATTTTGGTTGACCAAAACTCTTGGTAAATTTTTGAAGTGAAAACTTCTTTAGGCGCGTTAACGATTTTTGATAGGGGAAAATCTTATGGTTTGGCGTCAGTAACATGCTAATGTTAACAGTGTATCTGTAGCTATAAGCATGACGTGTTGTGCAACATTAGTACTGTGTATATCTATACAAGTAAAGTTAACTTGACTACGTGGTAAGTTCAATGTGTGTATTGTTTAAATTGTGTTTTATTTTGATTATTATTTTAATTGCTTAATTGTAGGATCACTATGCAGCACAACAGTGAGTAAAAAATATGTTAATATTTTACATAGAAAAATGAATAACAAAAACAAAGCATTTATTTTCAAATATTTCTAATATTCGTTTCGACATTTGCATTTAAAAATTTGATATTATTATTTTTTATTTTTTTTATATTTGATCTCTGCAATACATAATGCAATGAGTATTTCATAGCGACTTAGGAGTTATCTTACTAGCTTGGTAAATTGTTCGATAATATTTTTGTCGCTGATTTTGAAATTACAAATGCTAGAAAATTGTATTACACCATGTTATTTCATAGTTTTAAATTTTCACTTCTATCGGCAGTCCCCGTGACTACCCGTTTTTTTTTGTTACGACGGCTAAATTTTCTTTATAGTTTTGTATTTTAATAATAAATATTTACCAAACTTGCACACAAATATTTCATTGTGGTATATTAAGAAAGAAGAATAAAGGAGAAAAATGCAAGCAACTATGTATACAAAGTTCAACGTTACTTAAAAAACCACGTAGCCTTGCTCATACTAATCAACTTTTCTTACAGAAGATTATGGAGCTTTCTCAGTGGTTTTACAAGAAATGGTACAATTTTAATATTCATAGATTAATTTCATCATTTTTACCGTTTGATAAATACGCTGATTAAACAAACTTGAATCGATTTATTGCACTTTTATTTTATGGTTCTTCTAGAGTAGCGTTGAACAAAAACTCAATCAGTCGTTGAGGATTCTCTTGAAGATATATAAATAATTCATACTCCAGGCGTAATAGCGTATTTATTTGTCCGCTATCCGTATTACAACAAGTAACTATGTAGGTAAACAGCGCATCTTACATTATCTGGTATTTTCAATGATGGATCGCGGTATTATGTCTATTAGGTAATGTTAGATTGTATTTATAATGGTAAATTAATATTTTTTACGTTTATTCTTGAGCATATTCATATTTAGTAAAATATTAAAAAACCGTATATTTTTGACTTTAATCGTTGCGGTAAGTAGACACAACATTATAATGACATCGTATGACAAATATAGTAAAAAAAATTAAATTTCACGAATAGGTCTATAATATTTAAATAGCGAAGTGAATTCTCAAATAACAGTAACCGATCAAGAACAACAGGCAGTTTAGGTATATTGATAGCTTTTTATTTCCACTTATCTGAATCGATTCTGATGTTGTTTCTTCTTATACATACATAGCATTATTTGCCGTAATTAATATCTGCTATTTGTTATTATGTCTGGCCAGGAAATAAATATAAAAATTATTTTTGTTTGTTCGCTGGTAACTCGATTATTTAAGTAACCTGTTGCTTAAATATAGAAACTAAAAGTTTTTTTAATGTCACTAAGATCGTAAAGCAAATTACGTTCAAATCGAAGAGCATTGATACATTCAAATAAAATACGTTCAATCGATAACTTTTTGACATTTCAACATAAATAATATAGGATGGTAATGTTATTACACTATTTAAAATGATAAGATTTAAAAATATTAAATTAACTTAATCATTTCTTTACACTTGCTAAGAGTTTAGCATCCTCTTTAAAATCAACTTAATAAAAAAGGATGCTATTACTTGACTGCAAAATAGCACAGACTTTAAAGTTATATATTGAAAGAAAAACGTCAAGCAGTCCTTATACTAGACAAATTTTCCTTTGAAAGACTATGCTATCCACTCAAAAAAAACAGAAATATGAAAATGTTGCATTTAAAGTGTAGTTATATATTTTCTAATATCCGAGCACGACAGATAGCGGAACGAGCGAATAGATCATAAAACGGCGTTAGTGCGAATAGGTCATAAAACAGCGAATAGGTTATAAAACGGCCTTAGTATATGTGAAACAAACAATACTTCTTAACTATTACTATCCTTTAAAATGTTCTACTAGCACATTTTACTATACTTTTTGCAACTTTTAAAAAATCGCATACTAATTAACTTAGTAACATTGCTGTATAAATATATACATATAACTATGAAATTACTTAGAAAATGAGAATTAGTCTTTTCTACGATATTATGCTGAGTGACTTATGATTAAGATTAAATAATTTTGTTAATCAACATATTCTACATTGTCATATTCAAAATGTAACTTTGGACATAAATTGATAATACAACTTTAATATGCAACTGTGTAACAATAATTTTTCGAAATAACGATCACTGACTTTCACACATTTTTGGGTACGACCTGAGTAGATAATTTGATTAAAAATGCCTGAAACGAAAGACAGTGTAAATAAAGGTATTTACAAATATATTTCCGGGGAAAAAAACATAATATATGTAAAACCTATTAGTAACTATGATAAATATGTTTTTCATAAAGTTTAAGAATTCCAAACATATGCTATGCGCGCGAAGATTTGCTTTAACGAAAGATTTAATGATAAAAATAAGTATACAAATCGATACAATAGGTCGTACTATCACAAAAATACAAACAATACCTCTTGGAAAAATAAATATGAACATTAAATAAAATTGTTATAATAAAAACATAAAAATTGAATTACTAAAAAACGAGTGTGCTTTAGACCACACGACTGAAGTAAAACTTCAAATTCACAAAATATGAACTTTAAAATGAATTTACAATTTTATTCACTTTAAACGTAGAATATTTAATGTATTGAACAAAATAATAAACATAACTGGCTATGAGACAAAGAGAGAAAGAAAATGTGTGCTCGCAACTCTCTCTCTTGTCCCTACAGTAATATATGAAACGTAACTCTCTCTCTTTCTGTCTTCACTAACTTATATCTCCCTCTCAACTTCCGTTCGCCTCGACCGATCACACTTTTCGCAACGCTCTCGTCACGTATTCACCAGCTTACTCCCCAAGTCAAGCGTGCGTAAAGAAGTTTTACTTCAAAAGTGAACAGATTTTATAATGCAAAATGCATTCCCTATTGATATTTTTTTTTTCAAAATTGTATAATTCTTTGTGTGTTGATTTTTCATGCTTCTGCGGGTTTCAGTGTATTGAATACTGAGATTGATAGTGGTTTGGAATATCCCGATAACTTTCAAAATTGTATTTATTATTAAAATTATAATATTTGTATGAATTACATTAAAGTTAATTTTAACCTGAGTGGTGATAAGAAGTGTCGCCCACGATAGCTCACGAACTTGTAAATCACATTTTTTTATTAATTCCCTTAACCTTTTTATAAAATTAATAAATATTTTTCATTATAATTAAATTAATAAGCAGCAATTAATCCAACATTACCAAATATTTCAAAGGATGTACAAAATAATTAATAAAAAATATTTATTAACCGGTAACCGGTTATCTTGTTATTTTTACCGACGAGCGCCAGACTCGCCGAGCCGGGTCGGTCCATTTAACCGACTTTCCCTCATAGCCATCCGACATCGATAGACGACCCTCACCTATGGTGTTTTTCTCAGAAACTGCTTGACGTAGAAACATGGTATTTGGCTTGGTAATAAAACATAATCCATATTTAATATTTAAAACTCAAAAATATTCACATGGAAACTTTAGGGGTGCAAATTAAGTACTCGATTTTTTTTTAATTCCCTTTATAACGTGGAGTAATGTTTCAAGTTAAAAGGGTTAAAAAAAAAATTTTTTCTACCAACATTTTTTTGTAGTATATCTTCTTTTAGAATTTAAACTAGAAAATACACAAAAATGTACCTTCTCCATTATTTCTGAAACTACTCAACCTAAATTATGAAAAAACAGAGTTTCTTGAAGCCTAGGCAAAAGTTAAGTTGAGGGTTGTAGGATGCAGCGATGATTCTGTAAGTAACAATTTTTAAAGTATGCACCATGTTTTTGCTCCTGTGGATAATAGGCAAATATATTTATATAGGCAAATTATTAAATTAATGTGGAAAATTAATGTTTGTAAACAGTTTATAGAAGTATTATAATTAATGTTTGTAAACAGTTTATAGAAGTATTATAATTAATGTTTGTAAACAGTTTATAAAAGTATTATAATGTTTGTAAACAGTTTATAGAAGTATTATATAAATCTCTTAAATGTTTATAAGTGCCTGAATATGTATAGAACTTTGTAGTGGGAGTTCTTCACGTACTATTAGGTTTCATTACTTGACTTCGTAACTCAGGTACTCCATAGGGTTTAGACTTTGTCTTTTTAATCATGGTTTTTTTTCAATCTTGATCATGGTTTCCTGTAATTTTCTTTATGTTGATCCAGAATGACTTAAATTCTTTTATAGGTCACAAAAATAGATCCAAACTTAAACAACCATTTTTACTTGTTTTTTAGGTTTTGTGGGCATGTCTGTTTTTAAAGGATGCCGCACATATTGCCTAAATATGTGATAAAATTAGATTTGCCTTGGTTTTGTCAGAAAATGGCATTCGTTTCTACTGAGAATATGTTCAATATTCATATTTCCTAGCAAATGCCAACTGTGCTAGTTTCCTTTACAGTAATAGATCTTTTCAAACAACCCTTCGAACAACTTACCTCTGTTGAATATACTACATGGATTGTTAAAGCTATGTATATACTAAATGGACTGTTAAAACGTAATCGTATTTTCCATCGTGTAGGATTCGTGGTTATGAAAGTTGAAAACTTAACTTATTCTTCAGGAAGAAAATTTGATATGTATTATTTGATGCTATATACAAAATATATATATATATATATATATATATATATATATATATATATATGTATATATAAATTTGCTGTCCTGTCTGAAAAAACTTTTGAATTACTTCCATATATTTTCCTGCAACATTAACTACTGGAGTTAAATTATAGGCAGAGTAATGAAGTATATCACATTTGGCTCATTACCTTTTATGAATTATTGCATTCTACCATAAATATCTTTAGCAGTAATATCACCGCCATATCCTGATTAATTCAATGGAATGTTTTACATTAATTCAATGGCATGTTTTTGTCATTTATAGATTACATAATCTCATTAAATATATCAACGACAATCTAATTCATAACTTTGTAGAAAATTAAAAATAACTTTTTGTTAACAGACAGATTCAGTGCTAAATTTTCGTTTTTTAAACACAGAGTAGCGACAGTTAACAAAACGAAAACTACGAAAACGATTAAATGAAGTACCATCAATGCCATCAACATCACATAACACAGATGTTCTAACTGAAAGTCATAAATAAACTCTACAAATTATTTCAGTTTATTAACGGTTTCAATACTACAAAAATCTATCCTGTATATTAGTTAAAACAATATTTGTGACTGGCAAACTCTCACAGAATTATGGAATCTAAAGGGTTGAAGTATGCTTATATCGTTTTACCTCTGAGTTACATCTATGTATTAACACTTTCATTTGTTTTTGTTTATTAGGTATTATTATTGCCTGTCTTAATCATTGCAATCAACCACAGTGTTAATATTACTCATTTGCCGCATTATGTTTGACTGCAAGAGATTGATCATGCCTATACAATTAGTTTTCTAAATTTCAGTACATTTTACTAAATTAATAAATAAAGTATTAATATTAACATAAACATTTCTCTTTATAGTTATAAATAATACTGAAGTTTATATAACTATTTTAACTTTTTTCTATAAAAGATGGTAAATATAACAAAAACATAGTTAAAGCATTAAATGTGAGTTTGCTACGGCCGCAGTGAGTAGTTCCCGAATGCCGCCCTGCGAACCGCAGCTCGTTCCCGTGACGCTGCATTCGGCGACGCTAGGAGTGCTGCTCGAACCGCCGTGCATCAAGGTGCCCCGCTGTATGTCCTGTTGCCGCTTCGGCAGGACATGTCTCCCCGTTGCCACACAGGAGTACATCTACTCAGTAAGTCTGCACCGCATATATGCTTATATTGGATAGCGACAATGATCTTAATGATAGTCCCGACTTGTTTCAAGACCTATAGGAATCTTGATAATTTTTAGAGCTAATTATACGAAGGCTTCAAAAGGAAACCCTTTTGTTAAGGAAACGTTGCCTGCCTTTCCTCATATCAGAGGCTTCTAACTTCTAGAAGATTAAGAATTTTTTTACACAAACGTGCGAGAGTGCGTGCGTGACTGCTTATATTAATTTGTTTTTAAATTTATTTTTTTAATCTAATTCGTATTTAATATCTGTGCTCATATTTTCAACTAGAAGAAATTATCATAAATAGCGATGAGAATTTTCTAATCAAAAATGCGAAAAATATGCACAGAAAGTAGTGGAATCACGTCAAACTATGAAAAAACATAATCAATATAAATATTATCTGAGTGGTTTAGTATTCCGATTGAAGGGACATTTTGAAACCTTGTGAAACTCCTGGACCTTGTGGCGTAGGTTTTCTCATTAAACAAAGAAATACAGTTTAAACATGGAAAGATCCATCGGAATTTCAAAAAGGATTTGTATCTTTAATTTGACGATGCTAGTCTTTCGATAATCCAAATATACACCCCGGCCGAAAATGCCAAAACAGAAGAAATTGAAACCTCTTACGACTTTCGTCACAATTTGTGTCAATCAAAATGTAATTGAAAATTTTTTAGACTTTAGATTTGGGTTATCATTTTATACAATCTGCACAAATCATACACAAATAGCATTTTTAGTTTAAAAGCTAAAGGACGAGATGACTAGCAGACGGGCGGACGACAGAACGAGAGTAACAGGATTCCGTTCGGATCCTCCAAGTACGAAACGCCAGCGTCAACTAAAAAATATAAAAATATATAACGCATTAATTTGCAATAAATCTGCAAATATAACGCATTAATTTGCATTAAATCTGCAAATATAACGCATTAATTTGCAATAAATCTACAAATATAACGCATTAAATTGCAATAAATCTACAAATATAACGCATTAAATTGCAATAAATCTGAAAATATAACGCATTAATTTGCAATAAATCTGCAAATATATAATGCATTTTTTTTCCAAAAAATGCTAATCGTTTCCCTTTCTCTTCCTACCTTGTCAGTGGATAAAAGTAATTCTCGTCATGTGATACTTCTACTTTAACTTCAATACAGTCGGTTTTTAATGTGAATGATTGTGTTGTAACGATATTGTGCCCTAAAAAATATACATTCTTACATAAATATAGATAAATTTTTTATTATTATTGCCATTTTCTAACTATGTAATCGCAGGTACAACAGTCCAAATATCTTCCTGGCGCACAAAAATTTATGGTGATGGGACGGGAAAACGTTACCGAAATACACCACCTTTCATGCGATTGTATCTGCGATGTTAGTCAGGAAGTAAGCCAACTTTTTTTTATTATAAATTTGTAAGAAAAAGAGAAGGAACGCAGTTCTAACAAGAAATTACGGCTGAATAAGTTTTTCAGTCGCTTTTCAAATGTTTATATTGATTTCATTATAATATCAAAATCTAATAAGCTTTAGATTGGTTTTGAAAAATACGAATCGCTCTTTGTAATTACATTTTATGTAAAATAGATCCATTATTTAACAAATAAAGTTCGTGCAAAACGTCGACAAACGAAAATGGGACAGACTTGTACGTTGAATATTTGGATTGTAATTTGTTTACAATCCTATTACACAATGCCATCTTTTATGGAATTAATTAAATGTCGTTGATAATCGTATTATATTATTATATTAGTTGTGCCTACGACTTCGTTCACGTGTAATTAGATTTTTTTTTGTTTTTTTTTTCTCTTATATGTTGCTCCTGAGTATATACTATTACCATACCAAATTTCATTAAAATCCGTCCAGTTTCTAAAAATGTTTTTTCTCGTATATAATGTCATTCTATAAACTAAACTAATCACTTTTTTTAAATACTTTCAATATACAGAAGTTACTATTTTATTATATTCGCTATGTTACTATTTTATCCATTATGTTACTATTTTATTATACGTACATATTATACTAGTATTCAACGGAAAATAAAAAAAAGACATCATTGCATAAATATTTTTTTTATAATTATTCTGTGTACAATCTGCCAAAATGGCGATTTACATTAACGTTTATTTTCATTGGCTTCTTACAATCCTTTGTGAAATAAATAAATAGAATTATTGCAGTATAATAATAAGATTTGAGAGCTCATATACCCAGTGATTTTAAATTGTATTTTTATTGTATATTTCTATTGGGTTACGTGTAATATATAATCTGTAAAGTTTTAACAAAAATTCCGTTAACTGTTTCTATACGAAAAATAAGTACAAATGTAGCTTTTCAATAACTTTAGTCTAATCATTAAAGACAAGTGACACGTAAAACATCTTTAGGTCTGCCAACGAATGAACAAGAATTTCGACAGGACATCCTGCAAGTGTGTCTGCCAAAAGTAGCGCTACAACTCTTTCATCTGCTCAGAGCGTGGTCGCAAGTGGAACTCCGAAACGTGCACGTGTGAATGTCGACAGCTGACCTGCCAAGACGGCTACTTCTTCAACAGTTCAACAGTTCAACTTCTTCAACAGAACTTTTAACATATATTCGGAGAAGGCTGAAGGAGACCCTGCCATGCGTTGATGTGGTGCCGTGACATTTGTATATGGAACAAACGAACATGTTATATTTGTAAATATTTTCAGTAGCTTAGGTGTATAGCATAGTTAATTATCATATAGCATTAATGCAAAAGCTAAATTTTTAGAAAATTTCACGATAGAAAATATGAAACTATCGTACCTAAATACCAATTAAAGGTAATAAAAAAATGAATTCTGTAATCAGAGAGGGAAATTGTTTTGCTCAAATAAAGCGTTTTTATCTTGTCTTTTGGTCTTTGATGTCTCCCACTTCCTACAAAATTATTTAATAGTAAACTAACTGATAGCACATCTACGGGTATTATACTATTAAAATTCCCGTACACAATTTTTTAAAAGTAAAAAAATGTCGATATTATATCGTAAATTCTTTAAGTTTGGTGTTAAACATTTCTCCTGCATATAAAAGGCGTTCTGTCTCTTTTAATAAAGTAATTACATTTCAATCGATAATGAAATTAACCTTCAAGACATAGATACATTAGTAATGAAGTGTTGCTTACCATTAAAATATAAAAAATGGAAGACTTTAGATCCAGTGGCACGCAGTGCCTTATAAGCAATTATACATACTTTGCACTTAACATTTGACATATATATATACATATACATATATATATATATATATATATATATATATATATATATATAGAGCATATTTATATAAATCGTAAAATTTAACAATTAGTATTGTATGAACATTGTTAATACCTGGTAAACGCAAGTTTTAGTTTCACTATTTAGTTTAAGAATTGGTTCGTGCGTCAAGTATAAATAGTCGTTAAACATCTAATTTGGCCATTACTTATCTTATTTAAATAAAGTAAGCAATGGCCAAATTAGATGCAAAGTCTTCATTTTCACTCCTTCAAAGTGTGGTCGTAAAAAATGACGTTAGGTTATATAGATATGTCATCAGAGCTCTAAAAGTAACACTAATTTATTATATATATGCCAACGTGGAATCTCTACCCCTTTACATAACTCACGCCCGGCGCTACTGGCTATTATGGGTAAAAGCATTCAAATATTATGGCTATTATGGGTACAAGCATCATATTTATTCGTATTTCAATTAATTTATAAAAAGGTTTAGTTTTGCTAATAGTATATATTTTATTATTTCTATCATAACACTGAATTAAAAAAGAAATATTGTTTTCCAGTCATTTTGACGTGAATACGTCTTTAAATTAATTCCAAAAAACCTAATGATAACAAAACCGGGGGATATAGTTTGGCGTTGCAGTTTCGAATCTATCCTCTACATCAAATTAATTAAATTATACCACTGGATAGCTAAAGGACCAAGGAATTCATTACGATAAGCGAGAACAGTGACGCATCGCGCGGGGTGGAAGGGGAAGCACCGCCATTTTGAGGTTATTTTGCTGCGTATTTGCAATTAGTATAACTTTTGATTCGGAAAAGCTACGATGTTCGTTTAAGTTTTAATCGTCAGCTATCGTCAAAATCAGATTTTATATAAAACATTAGTTTAAAGTAGTGACAGTGAATATAACAAGGTGTTAGAATAAAAAAATATTATCAAAAATATATAATGTCGGCCTATACGCGTCGAAAAGCCAAAACCAAATACAGAGATCGTATACGGCTGTAAAGGGCTTCTCGAGAACAATCTAATGGTAATAATAAAACACCATATGACCGAGTCAAGCAGTGCCGGGAACGTAAAAGAATGAATGCGGCCGAGCGGATCAACGACGGTGCCAGTACATTTGCGGCTGGGGTGGTTGAAATTATGCAAGTGGATGATGAAATCACTTCTACGGACTGTATAAATATAGATTGTGTTCGATCGTCGATTATGAAGACACATTGGGCCGCAGCTAGTTCACGTTTCAATATAACCCGTTACATAGACGTATTCACGTACAACACACGGCCGTGACCCTGACACAGCCACACCCCATTTTTTTAACGGAAACTTGCCAAAATGGACGAAGTCTTCGATTGCCTTCGTACCTGTTTTGTTTCATGTTTCTTGGCTGTAGATACAAAACGATGTATTTCGAGATTCGGAAAACTGTACTGTCTTCTACAAAAACTCATTAGAATCCGGGACATATTTCGGGCTCTTTGCTTTGGTATCTACATAGTTGGTAACTATTGTTGTTTATTACAATTCGAAAAAATAATTTCTCTGTACTTGGCCCCTACTCGGGATTTTAGTGCTTTACTAAATAAATTTTAACTTAAAAAAGTTATTTTTATTTTCAGAACTGAATGTGGCGATAAATTAAGTAATTTTATAAAGAACACAAGATATTTCTGACCAATCATATGGGTGATAAACACGTTCTTTCTATTTTTAATGTTTTATGCTAAACGTTATGTTTTTTATTAATAGAATTATGTATGATAGATTTTCTACTAGACCAGTTTATTAATATTAACGTCTCGCATAGGAGTATTTGGATTAAAAACTTGGCCAAAATTATTTTTTGAAATAAATCAATGTAAATATGTATAAAAAAGAAATCTGTGTCATTTTAAAATGTTTAATTCAATAAATTTACGAATAAGTGCTTTGAAAAAATATACGTCAATCATCAGTGTCTGATTCATCAGTTGCACTGTCTTTCTTTTGCTCACCGCATTCCATTTGTTCTTTTTCTGCTCTAAGAAGTAGAAGACGTAATGTTTCCAAGCAGAATGGCTTGCTTTTCTTACGCCTTTATTTACGACTGCTGCTTAGTAGTGGGTCATACGTCAACAGCCTATTTAATATATATCTATTGCATTGTCAAATTTCCGAGAAAAATTCTGCCTATAAAGCCTAAAGTGCTTATTACGAGCTTCAGCACCATCTTCAAAGAATTGCCCAATTGTCAAAGAAAGTATCCAATACCACCACTGTGCAAATAATTGTATGTAAAGTGGGTGGCATTGAATACCACCCATACCGTTGCACGTTCAAAGCAGCAGTTTCGAATGCGTAATTTTCGATTTTTTTTACTTCAATCTCATAGCCACTTAAGATAGTTTCTAGGGTCACTTTGAGCTTGTGGATTAAGGTTGAGTCAATTCCAGTGATTCGGGAAGAAGTTTGGATCAGAAAAGAATCTTCGAAATGAATTGCCTTCGTTAGTGTTCCCCAATCCACTAACAGCCACATTTCCTTACGAAATGCTTTTTCGATATTTTCTTTCCTCTCTTTTACTTTTTACTTCTTATCTTTAGCTGACCTTATTTACCATTTGTTAACGGTAACGAAGAATCTAATTCTTGCATGGGTATTGAAAGTCCGAACCTAAAACTTTCGGGATCCGGTACATTTCCCTTTTTCAAATTATTAGTCTTTGGAAATAATTCTACAAGTGTAGCACCTGATAGTTGAAGATGTATTGGTTGCCGCGTTACATATTTTACCATCCCCCATTGTTGGTAGCAGTGTGTATTTAACGAAAAGTATCCTGTTGTAGGTACATATTTCAGTGTTTTTCAGTTTCCTTGTTTGACTTCCCATGTTTCCACGTTCAGCATTAGTAACATTTTTGGTTTCATGAATAAAACGTATCCGAATCGATCTGCATGACCTAGGAGAAGAAGACGCTGGATTTTGCCATAAATGTTTTTCTGTCTGTCAGCATATGATTGCAGGCGCAATGGTACCATGCAACTTTGGAATATATTTGCGACAGTATCAGTGTTATTTTCAAATTTCTATTTATATCGTGATTGTTGAGAACCGTCATAACCCCGTTTTATAATAAGTTGCAAATTTGCCTTTTCTTCGTCGGAGACAGTTTCTATAACTGGTTCTAAATACTTACAAAAGCGCAAAGATGTGTGATCAAGTACATCTTGTAATTTGACTTCTACACATGTTTCAGTCATTCTTATAGATTCGACTGGATTGCAATCTTTTTTGCTTTTTTTATTAAGGAAAAACACGGGAAAACAAAATCGCGAAAAACTAGTTTTCAACTAGCTGTGTCGGCGATCATGTTTTTAAAACTGACTACATAAATAGTTCCGGACACAAGTATGGACCTTTAAAATTTGTTTGAATTTTATGCAGATTACTTCAGAAGTTTTGAAGGAAATTAAACTGGTTCCAATTCCAAAGACCGTTTTTTAATCGATTTGGAATATAATTACACATTATGTATGAATGTACCGATTAGGTTTTTAGATGGTCCTCAATGGTCTATTTGGTTCGAAACGTCAGTAGTTTGAATGATTTCGTTCTCTCATAAATACACACGCAATAATGCTTACCACTTCTGCCTTTTTTGAATAGCGTAGATCTCACATTATCGAGATTGAGATAAAAATGCTCAAACGTGTAAAGAAACTCGAAGCAAGTATAATCAAGCAAAACAGTAAAATTTTAAATGTTTACTTTTCCGGCTGGCATCGCACACGTCAGTTTCCATTACTTCAGCTATTTCAGTAATTGCAAAACGTTTTGCGCAATTTAATAAATGAACCTCAAACAAAGAAATTCGACCAACTTCACAACAATATGACAATCTTTGACTTAATGTGACCTTGTCTACATATCTTATTTTTATTTAAATTGAACTCCTGTACAGCTTCCACTTCGTTAAATAATTAATTCAAGGATATACGTGCGTGCAAACGTCATCGTATTTTTAGTTGGGCTTGCAACTTTGTTAACCAATATGATTAAAGACTCAAAAAATAAACTAGTTTATGCCAAATTTAAAAAGAAAACAGTACTACCACTGTAGTACTTTTTCTTTAGGTTAGACAGGTAACAAGAGATGGGTTTTCGTCATAAAATGTCAATCGAAATGGACTATTTTTATTAATGAAGACTATAGCAAAGGTCATAAAAAAATATAGAAGGAAAATCTTTTTCGTGTTAAATTCGTCTTATCGTGATACGTACAATTTTCAAATTGCCGTCAATTTGTAAAAACCTCGAAGAAAATGTAGTGTGGAGGCCGTAAACAACTAACATAATATAATACAGGGGTTCTTTCCTTGCTTACCTTCACTTATTAACACACTCCTCAAAATATCTATAGATAAGTATTCTACGCGTGTTGAAAGTAATTTTGTGGATATCTCTAGTCATCGATAAAATTTTAAATACATTACTGTCGATATGTCCCAATTGACCTGTAGTGCAGTTAATAAGACAATAGAAACTAATAAAAGTGCTCAGAGTTCGGTTGCTGTCGGAGTGCGCATACATATATAAATTATTTAATTAATTGTGAATGATTTATTTCACTCTAGCTTTGGACATAAACCATAACCTAATGTATAGAGTTCACAACTGTATACCTTAGGTCTATAATGAAATTGCGTACTTGATGGCAACTCTACATATTTTGCGTTATCTTCATTTATACAATTACACTAGCTTTCTCTTTTCCCTTAAAATAATACATTTGTTTACTATACACTGACCATGTACTATCTTATTTCAGTCACTTGTTTCGTGCGGTTGCATTTTTCCAACTGACTTTGAAAGTACACTCGTAATCGTTAAAGGAACCAACGTCTCTGTGTTTCTGTTATCATTTTTCGTTATCATTAATCGATGCTATGTACATCGAAATATTATGTACATTGAAAGCATTCATAGTTTAGATGTTCCGGGTCTAGTCGGATAAATGGATGTATTTCACTTCTGTTTGAAGTAGTACAGTTGGTATTTGAGATGAGCTACGAATATTTTTTCAACTGAAATGAAATATGCTCATAATCGAAGAAAGAGGCGTATTTTTTCTGAATGGTCTGCCTCCATTACATTTGACAAGCCTTTCGAATGTACGATACACAAAAATGTAATGTGATAGTAGGGCGAAATTTTACCAAAATACAACACATTTCGTGCAAGTGGGTCTGTGAAGTCAATCGAAAGGTACATTGATCTTATTTTTTACAACTTTGGGAGAAAAGTAGAAGGGGCGTAAGTCTAGTTAGAAATTAGGGTTTCAGTCAGTTTTTCAAATGGTTTTTTTAATTTTTTGTATCGATTTCACAATAAGTTTTACGTTGATTTCAGAGTCAACTAAATTTTAAGATGTCTGATAAATACAAAGAACTTTTCAGCCTGTTGCCTTGTAGGTAGAATAGATCTGTTGCCTTGTAGGTAGAATAGGTACATTGTTTAATAAACCAATTTAGTGCTAAGCTTGTCGTTACCAAATGAAATTGGGAGATTTAAATAACAAAAATAATGAATTGGTAAGTACGACTAAAACGTTGAAGGTTGCTTTTGTCATTTGTTTGTAATAAAACTACACAATACACTTTTCAGCGATTTGAGTAAATATAAAGTATCAGTTTGAAATCACTCATAATCATAATTCGCTGGGTACGTGACATCAACGTCGCATAACACCCGTAACTTTAAAATGCGTCAAGTTTATCTGTGCGCGTCACGAACTCCATATGTGCGTCAAATTAACAACTCTGATAATTGTTTACGGAAATAGAATAAAAATAACCAATTCAACTTAGATATTACTTGCGATTTTTTTTCTATTTTCCCTTCCCGACTTCATATAAATTATGATTTGTTATTTTTGTCAAGCAAAAACAAGTATTACTTGTGACTTCATTAAAATCATATTAAGTTGTGGTATATCTTTTTCTTTTGTTGTAAAGTAGAAAAAAGGCATACGGTGTCGTGGGACACGCGACAAAAGCGAAGATTCTTACGCATCGCATATAAAATTCAATTTTTAATTATTAATTAATGTAAAATCGACTCAGTAATAAATAAAAAATATAAACAAAAATGAAAATACATAAACAATTATATCGATTAACTATAATCGGTACACGGCTCGAGTATAGGTTATGTTATTAATTTTTTCTTTTTACAATAGCTATCCATGTATTTCCTTCAAGCAATTGTTTATCCAATATTGAAAATCGCAATACAATACACAGGGAGACATGAAATACATCGGAAGCGATTTCCACAGCTTTGTCTTATTAATGCGTGCCCAGACAAAAAACGTTCTCAGTATTTTATTAGGGAATTCTAGCTCGGTTGGAAATGCCATTTTGTTCGCGTTAGAGTCCCGGGGAATGTTAGCGTATCTTTGCTGAATTGTGATAGATTACTTCCATGATCGAGTTGTCTATTTGCAGGACGGAGACATTGTAGTATAGAAAATGTTGACGAGGGGCTGCTCGCAAGGTTTGGTCCTTTGTCCTGTTCTGTAGAATGTCATTTTCAATGATATACTCAGGATACTCCTTCAGGGATGCGGTACCATCGCGTATGTAGATGACACTTTGCTGTTGGTCGGAGGAGCGAGCTATAAAGAAATAGAGGACTCCCTCGCCAGGTTGCATGACTGCGACATTAAGAACAAGTTCAACTTTGCCCCACAGGAGTCCGAGGCTGTACTCTTCAAGGAAAGGCTGTCTAGGGAACCATCTGTGGTGATGGCTGGATCCAGGATCAGTGTGTGTGTGACCATGTCGTATATGTGGGTATAGTCCTAGACTCCCGACGAGCTTCTTACCACAGGCGCGGCACATCGGTGAGAGGACTCCGGTAGTCTTCCACGCCAAAGCCTGGCTACCCGGTGCTGACTGGGGGCTGCTCTGCCCTCAATCTGATGTATTCTGCAATATACCTAAGTATGCCTATGCGCCCTCGGTTTGGGTTCCATGGTTTGTCGGTCGTCCAGCAAGTTAGACAGGTTATGCTTAGGTCGCAGCGCGCGATTCTGTTGGCACTGACCAAAATTTACAGAATTTGTTCAACGGATGCGTTGCTAGTTTTAGCAGGCCTTTTGTCTGCTGACGTCGCGATCGTGGAACTTGCGACAAATTTCTCTTTGGCACGTGAGTTTTGATGCGGGTCCGTTACACTTAGACTTTTTGACAGAAACATTTTTTATTGACTGAAAGAGTCGTATTTTAGAGATTATCTATGCTAATCGGGAGCCTAGGTGGATTTCCCTCGATTTTAAGGGGGGAACAACTAGATTTTTCTTCCCCGGTGTATCCGAATGGTTAAGCAAGATCTGGTTCTTCAGTGACTATTACATTTCACAGGTTGTAATAGATCATGGCCCATGCCGTGTCAGCTTATTTAGATTTGACCTGCGTGTTCCTAGGGTTGCGAAATGCAGGATGTGAATCATATATTATTCCAATGTCGTGAGCACTGTGATGCGCGAAGAGTTTTGTTGGAGAATAAGCCTGTAATATTAGGACAGAATTACGCAAAGCTTTAGAACGTGGTATTGGTCACCGTGACTTGGTTGAGAAAGGACCGATCTTTGAGTCATTTAGAGCGTTCGCAAAATACGTTCTCAAAAAAGTGAGGTATAAAATAACTCATTACAAAAGGACAGTCTGTAACCCAGTTGGGTGGAAGCGCTTGATGGTAGATACGGGACACTATTACGGGATCTTCGAAAGTCTGTTCTTTTGTACGAGAGGGGATATTACGAGTCCCAGTAGGGCACGGCGATAACCCGGTGGAAGTTGGAAATAGTTTACATGCATTGTTAGAGACCTATAGATCCAATTTGTGCCAGCTTTGCAGCGGATACTTTGCCATTTTAGCAGGCTGTTATTCGTCAATCTTACGATCATAGACCACGTGACTATTTTTTTCTTGATTTTGTTCAAAAAGGGACCTTTTTCATTAGAAAAACACGCATTTCAGTGACTTGTTTTTCTTCCCTAACGATTCCCATGCATTGAATGAAAATAGACTCCATAGCAATTTCTATACCATATAATTTCTGACTTTGTAGATGCGCGTCTTCAGCGCGTGTCTAAATCGTTTTGTTTTAGGAGATAACCCGGCTTGTTCCCGCGGTTTCGAGATGCAGTGACGACGCAACGTGTTTTGCCCCACTGCAGTGAACACGATGATAATTGTTTGAGAGCGTGTGTTAATATAGTAGGGTGGAAGCACGCGAATCTTTAGGACGTGGCACATTTAAATAATATGGATATTACTATCGAATATAGCGAATTGAGATGAGAGTAATATTTATATTTCTCTCATTTCAAATGAGGTGAGCTGAAGGTGAGCTCAGCTGGAGAGACGAACCGGACATCCCAGAAAAATATCATTTTCTATTATCAATGCGTACCCATACCAGAATCTAGGATGCAAACATGCACTTTATTTCGGACAAGATGCCAAGGTTGTGATCGATTTTTAAAAATCCTTCAAAGAAATTTCGATGGTATTAACAAAATTTCCAAATGGCCGTTGAAGGCTAACAACATGGCCATTGAGCTTCAATTCAGGGTGATCATCAGTACCTGCCTGATCCATTCAGCAAAAATTCCGGTGGAGGCCTTGCGAAGGTATTTTAGGAGGAATAAGCGTAACTACGATCTTTTTACAAGCCCAGTTAGTTATAATAGAAAGATTAAATGGGCCTTTGCGCTCCAAGTTTCGTGAATTTGTGACCCGAGTAGGAAATTCCAATGCATTCCAGGCATTAGAGTTTCTTACTCGGTGTCGTATACACAAGTGTGTGGAAACCGAGAAACTCTTCGTCTATAGAAGCCTAAAAATTTGATAGTATATCGAGACCCAGAACATATTTGAAGTCCATCATGATAGATTGATCTCTCCTCTGTAACTTTCATTCTTAGGTATGCTACAATGACCAAGATAACATCGTTAGAAAACTTTACCCGAATAAGGCCCCAGGTATAATAGAATTATTAAGATAGAATAATGGTAGTATGTCTCCGCGGTTTTTAACTGCTGCTTGCACAAGAACCACTTCCCGACCACTCAAAAAAGAGGGAAACTTAAAGTTATACCACAGATAAATGGGAGATAGCTTAATGATCCAAAGTTTTACCGACCCATTGCGCTTCTCTCAGCTTTCGGGAAGTTGCTCAAATGGGTTTGGCGGTTTATCTATTTGCTCAGTTACCTCATTCATGCGATGCTGCGATAAGGGCAGACCTCCGTCCTCGGTCCCATATTGTAGAATGTCATCTTATGGAATATCAAACTAACGCTTCTTGCGTATACGGATGACATGTTACTGATGGTATACAGACCGAGCAGAAAGAGTAGAAAACCAGATGACAGTTTCCTTCACCAGAGTACTTGACTTGTTACTAAGAATAAGCTCAGCAGGCCCTCCATATTTAAGCATTTTTAAGCATTTTTTAAAACGTGGTATATTTAGTCACCATGACTTAATTGGGAGGGAACCGTTTGATGAGGCATTTAGAATGTTCGTAAAACGCATCCTTGAAATGGAGATCCTAAATTACTCCCTATGAAAAAAACAGTCCCTAACTCTGTTGGGTGTAAGTTTTAGTTGGCTACGGGACTGTTGGTAGTTGGGAACCTTTGAAATTCCTTGTACATTTGTATGTGATGTGGTCATCACAGATCCCCGTAGAGGCTCTGAGAAAACTCAGATGGTGGCTTGGGAATAGCTCCGGCACCTAATCAATGTAATCTGTATTTTTTTTGTTTATTTCTATTATCGCACGTGTGGCTCTTTGTTTTTACGTCGCCGATGGACTACTATTTTCAAAGAAGAAATATATCCCGAATGAGATAATCAATAAATCTTCAAGTAAAATTCGATCTGAAAATATGTCCTGTAACTAATTTTATTTGTATGCAAAGCGACACTGAAGTTAGACGCTCAATAACTGGAAACACATTCTTCAAGAACGAAGCCGCTATCACGTGTTCCAGTGAGAGTAAACAAAATGTCCACCGAAGCAGAATTCTTGACCACCTGCGCTGCAGCTAAAATGATATTATGGTTGAAACAATTACTAAATTATTTAAATTATTTTAATAAAAAAAGTGTGTATTCAAATATTGACAATCAAATTACTATAAATTTAATAAAAAACGTTGGATGTAGATATTAGGGAAACATTTTTAAAACAATAATTTTGTGAAAATTCCATTAACTATAATATATGTACAAATAAGTGTAGAGATATGTTCACAAAGACCTCGTCCAGAACTAAAATTCATGAAAGTAAAAATTACTTATGTCTGTAACTCTCTACTTTGTAACTTTGAAAGAAGTTTTATTCTATTTGTAATTAGTTAACTACAGCTATGTTTAATCTTTAGGGACTCTGTTTGATGTACTAATTGCTAATTTTATAATATATCTATATTTTATTGATAATTGTTTAACTGTATTTAGTACTGTTTAATCTGTACTATCATGATAACTGTTTAATGTTGAGGTAGATTGGCTTGGGTAATTGTTAGCTATTAGTTCTTAATCTGTCAATAAACATCTTGTGTGTAGTATAGAAGCCTTAATTAGAAAATTATCGATGGGCTAGATTTCTAAATACCTTTGTGTTTTAAGATGGACTTAAAGAATTGTTATTCGACACTAAATTTAATGTTATATATTACCTTTTTTTAAAGTCAATTATTTAATAAAAATTTAGGGAAAATGCTAGTAACGTACAATAAAAACCACACTATACTTGCACCACGTTTAAAATAAAAAAAGGAAATATTTTTTAAGATTCAAAAATTTGTTGGCATATCTACTTGTTATAACTAGTATATAACTAGTATATCACGGTTAAATGTAAATATTTAAAACTTTCAAAAATTATGCATCACACGTGCGATAATAGAAATAAACAATAAAAATACAAAAGCCATTATACTTGTTGTTGACCAGGTTTGCAGATTAGCTTTGGATATCTATTCATAATCATTGTACATGTTTATTCAGTACATATTGCTGACCAAACTTAAAATAGCTACAATTTCATTCTTTTATTTTTTATCAAACAGCTTCTCTTATTCAATTTCACTTAGCTACTATTTTCAATAATTTGACTCACTGATAATAGGTTTGTTACCAGCTCTACTACATATAGTACATTTCTAAGTAACATTTTGTAATATTAACCTTTATGATTGTTGACGTCAAGACTTACTTATCCAGAATTTTTACTTACAGACATTTTCCGCCTACCATTTTTATTGTCTTAATAAGTAACGCCGTCCCAGCTGCTGAGTTGTGGTGACTATTTGTTTCTTCATGCAAGAGGTATTTATGCTTAGTCATGTGCCTGGAAGTACCAGGTTTCTGTTTTATATAGAAAGCCTATAAATGCATGAGCGTACTTAAAGTTTCTTGATTTGAGTCTTTCATCTATTTTCGCTTTAATCTGCATTATTCGCTCATATGATCAAGTCTGCTGCAATTAAAACAACGAAGTTCTTGATAACTATGTCTTTCATTTGATATCCTTTATGCTATAAATTACTTTATTGGCCCCCGCCAAAATATTTACATCACACGGTTTCCGAGCTTCCGCATCACACGGTTTCTGAACTTCTGCATCACACGGTTTCTGAGATAAATGACTATGAACAATGAGCCGAAGGACATCTGATCAATCTTATAAAGGATTCAGTTTTTTTCCTTTTGAGATAACTCTGAAAGTGTTATATTAGATCATATATTTTTGAAGTTATGTAGTGGAGAAAATCTTGTATATATTAAAAACACTCGGTGTTTAGTGGTGAGATGATCACATTAATTTCAGTCAACAAAATAAATTACTTTCAACTCATTAAGAAAATATCAAATGTTATTTACCACTGAAATCTGAAATACCAACAGTAGCTGGTACTGAATGCCCGGATATAAGTCGATTTCTTATAGCTATGGTTGGTATATATAGATCATATTATTTTTTATCATTTACACATGTTGAAACCCGAATTCATTATTATTAAACCGGTGAGTAGAAAGCTTTTCAATCTGTAACGCCCAGTTTTCCTTTAATTAATTTGACGATCATTTGTAAATATATTAAGTCAAAAATTTTCAGTTATTTAAATTTATAATTTTAGTATTTCTATCATTATTTCTGAGATTTTTTCTATCTTGATTTTTCAATCAATATTGGTAACTGTAACTTGGCAAAATAGATATTGAAAAGCCAATATAATAATAGGAATTCAGGAGTACTGAAATCATTGCATAATTTCAATTTATCCATTAAAACCGTAATTTTTGATCTCGATATTTATATAGATTAGCTATCTCATGATTACTTTTCTAGTTATTTGTCTGAATTTTACTGAAATCGATGATTGCAACACACCATTTACTTTCACCATAAAAAAAAGAAAAGAGAATAGTTAAAAGTAACTGAATGCTTAATAAAGCACTCTTTTAGGTACTTTGTTATTGGTATTTTATGAGTGACGTATATCTTTTACGAAACCAGAGCGCAATGAGACCGAATTCATTATAGATTAAGTGTAGGATGGAGACATGAAAATACAGACTGACTATATGGCGTTTCATAAAAGCAGTAGTTATTTTAAAAGACTTTCATTAGGGTTAGCCTAACTAATGACAGGAGTTTACGACAAATAAAATGACTAGCCAATACATGGGCACTTGCAAGAGTTGCGGGTTTTTCATCAAGGCCACTCGCATATCACTTCCTACATGTTAAAAACCAGGTTGTATTAAACAAGTCGGTGTTTTTCGAGAAATCGTGTAAAATGAAAATCTCGATAGTTGTAATCCTTTTCCCATTTTCGAGAACATGTGTAACTAAATGTAACATTGTTTCATTATCATGTGATTTGAGAAATAAGAAGCTTTAAAAATGCGATGCGATGGAACTTCTCTTCTAATTTCTCAACCGTGGGTCTGAAAAATCTGAAAAACTGCCGTTTAAGGAAAACTTTTACTTAAAATTATTTCGGTTAACTTGTATCAACAATTTTAAGAGATTTAGACAATTACCGAAACCTATTTTAAGCGGGTCCCGACATTCACCTTGTCTGTTTTTTTGTAAAAGTTTACACGCAATGAGCCTATTTCTTTTTGGACTTCACTTATCTACAAATGTTTACAACCAAATTGGTCTTTTATTTGTTCTTCACCTTTTACTTGCACCTGGATTGCGCATGTGATTTGTAATAACTAAGTGTCACCGGCGGTCGCGCCAATCGCGCCATTCAAACGTAAACATTCGTTTAAAATGAGATAAACGTTTACACAATTATATATGTTGTGTTGAAATATGTTTGTTATTCCACTTTTTGAGATTATTGGCAGTTAATTTAGTTAACATCGTCTTTAAATATTTATGTGATAAATGTAAATATTTAAGCACAATATTAGCACACGAAATCATTGTGGTTCAACATGCGTTAACTTAAGATAGCTAAGAAATAAATGAAAAAAATATCTAAGTTTAGTTTTGAAATTATTTAACATTTTGCAATTTCATTATTCAAGTAAAGCGTTTATATTATATAGAACTCATATAATCCTGCACTTTTCGTGAGTATCCATCCTTCCTTCCCCCTCTTTAGTGCACAGCCTTCTCCTAATATTGATCCTTGCGCCAACTGGTACTTTCCAAAGGGGATCATATCTCGCTTTATCGTCTCCTCTCTGAGATCGATTGAAGCGATTTGTACTCAAATGACAATATGCATGTCGCTGTCGGTTTTTTCTACAACAGAGTGTACTCTTGTATTAACTCATGTATTCCCCTCATACGCAAAACCTTCTAAGGTACAGTACCCAGTCTGGTTTAATCAGCAGTTAATTACCGACATCAAGTATAAACATTATTTTCACCGACATTGGAAATAATATAGAATTGAATTTAAAAAACAGCTGCGCATCATTTTGGTCATATATAAGCGCCCAAAAAGCTACCCGCGACGTTGCTTCATACGGCGACATGACGGTTCGTGTCAAATTGGCGCCGAAGCTTTCGCCAGGCATTTCCCGTCAGTATACAGTTTGAACGTGCCTCGACTAGACGTTGCGGCGGCGACTTCTTGCTACCGTACTGGAGCCGTCGTTGATATGACGCGTGTCTCTGATAGTGATCTTCATTCCAAACTGTAGAGATCGATCGGTCCTAATGTTATACCCACGTATACCCAAGCATATATTTCAAATTTCGCTAACAACTGGCACCTATCCCTCGCCTTAGAAACTTACCCGGGTAGCATCTATACCTAAGAATGGCACGGGGTTAGATGTAACTAATTTTAGACCGATCACTATCCTCTCTGCACCGGATAAAGTATTTGACTTTGTTTTACATCGCAACATCTTTTCGAGCTAAAGAGGTCAAATCTGTGATGAGCAAGATGGGTTTCGAGTCGGATGGTCGATAGTCATGAAAGTTGTATATTTCCTTGACTATGTTGCTTATCAAGTTGACCTCGGATTTCAAGTAGATGTAGCATATTTTGATTACCAAAAAGCTTTCGATCCTGTAGATAACTATATATTATTAAATCGCCTTGGCGAGGCAGGGTTCTCCGTTCCACTTTCACGATTTTTCTTTTCGTTCTTGTGGATAGAAAGCAATACATATAGCTATAGAAAGGATAAAGGCAACTTTGGACCTGTGACTTACTTTACACGATCAGAAGTGAGCCAGGGTTCGAATATCGGGCCTCTACTTGTCACTATTCTGGTAAACGATATCGGTGGCGCGGTGAAAACTGCGCGTTGTTTGTTATTCGCGTTTATTATTCGCATAAGAATACAGTAGATGGCGAACGATTGCAGCGTGACATCAGCGCCGTCGTTGAACGGAGCGCAGCGAGTGGCTTACGGCTTAATGCAAACAAATGTTCAGTAGTAAGTTATAACCGTTATAATAGTTAAATGTCAGTATATTCGGAGTAATACTGTCAAAAACCTGATCTCAATCTGACTATTTAATTCCCATAATTTACTTCTTTTCTTTTACTTCTTAACACGAACTTTCCATTTCCATAAACAATAAGCACTCACTCAAACTGTAATTGATCATTATTGGATCCCCTCCCATTCTCTACTCCCGCAGTGATGCACTAACTAGTCTTACAAGTAAGTGTTTTAAATGTACCTGTCCTTACCTGTTTTTTTCTCGATATCTTCTTGACTTGGTTATTCCTGGGAAACTTCATAATGGTTCTTGAGATATCGCGATATTAAAAATTTACTTTTTTTAATGTACCCTTTTCCAAATTATGTTCCAGGAAGAGTAAGTGGCATATTTTCCCTCATAGGTATAATCCACAATCTGTTTTGATGAAACAAGATTCTAAATATTAATTGTCCTCCAATTATATTTCATTTCTCACATTTTCTTCTTCTCTTTGTTATTCATCCTCTGGTTGTTGGATTTATGTTGTTTTGTTTTAAGTAACATCATGAATCTGAAGCCTATTCTTTGATATCATAAGCGTCATCTTTTTTTGTATTTAGTGCAATGTTATAGTACGACTGGGCCTTTACAATTGATAGATACTGCTTAAGAGAATAAACTATCTTACATAATTTCGACACTTAAAACAATTGGAAAGAATTGCATTCAGCAGTACTTCTGGTGCAAGTGGATGTAAAGTTTCAATTGGCTTCAAACCGTCGTCACCCAATACTAATTCCCAGTTTACAGAATCCAATTCATTACCTAACTGTACTTGGATTTGATACTATACTCGATATAAACATAGTAAGCAGCGAAAGATATTAGAAGAAAACAGGAAACTTGTAAGACTCTATGGTACATTATACTCTTCACAAAAATGAAATATATATATATATATATATATATATATATATATATATATATATATATATATATTTATAGGAGCTCGGTACTTAGCCAGAAGAAGACAAATTCCATACTGTGGACGATGTATTAATGAGCGTCGATCTTTATAAAAACCTTGTCGCAATTAATTACATCATTACTTTTTTTTCCATATAATTTAAACTTTCAAAAATTGTTACTTTGGTTTTACTTCTGCTGAAAGATACTGACGTACCATCGATAGCAATAAGGCATCCCATGTCAAAATAAGATTTAAATTTAGGATAAGAGGTCAAACATTGTGATGAATTCAATTTTCATTTCTATTTGAGATTTTCCCGGTTTTAGAAATTGATTTTCTTATCAAATCCATATTATTAAAAACAATGGTTGTAATTATATAGGACTCTTTTATAACTATTTGATTTATGGGAAAGACACATATCGATCAAATAGAACATCAGAAGAGACGTTTAGGTAACCCGAAGACGTTATTGTACAGCCTTGATATCTACTTTATAATTACAACAACTGTCAAATGCTGTCACTATATTATGACTCAAATGTCTAGTATATAATGAATGTATTTATTAAACATTTCATCAAATGTTTCTTTTCGATTCCACACAATACTAATCAATTTCAACATTGACACCTTGAAAGCCATCATAAAATTCGATTGTTGTATTTCACGTATTAAAATAACTAACCCAATTTCGTTCAAGGTATATCCGTAGTTTAGAGCCATTCATTATGCCCAATGCTTTTTTCTGTTATATAAACTGTGATTGATGAAGAAGACCAATAATTAATTTTGATTTGTCGTATTGGTTTTAAATGTTCTACGGTATGAACTACCTAATAAAAAGTAGCTTAACATAATATTAATACACAACTCCAAACGTACTAACATTTGACTGCAGTCGCAATAGCGACTAATTTTTACTTGAAAAACCCTATATAATGATATATCAACTACTGACAACTAACTTACCCAGATATTTCTTTCCCGTTTTCATTTATGTGTTGGCAAATTAAAATAATCAAAATGATTTACTGCCTATATAAATAAAAAGTTTTTGTTGGCTACAGCATTGGTCTGAGTAGAATAGTTAATGAAATGTAATTTGAATTTAAACATATTTAATGTCGTTTCTAAAGTTTAGAGCATTATAACATGTGCCTACTTAATTTTGTTTATTACTCTTTGTTTACATTCCTCTTCATGTCATGCTAATGAGAAACATCAGTATGTTTATGATTGCATATCGTGTAAACAGTTCAGTTTAGAAAGGTAATTAAAATTTTCGACATTGCATTTAGCACTCAGCATAGTAGCTTGAAGGTCGTAAACTGATACAAAATAATTTTTAGATGTTCATCAAACTTATTTCTTTAGTTTAGCTTTGCCTTTTCTTATGACTTGCAAACGAGGCACTAAGTTCGGACTGATATTATGAACTGTAAAAATTTTAACATAGCTTACGTAATTTGAGCATCCGTGCCGAAATATATGTTGTCATTTAAGTAACAAATAATGGGTTCTTCGCAAGGAAGGACTGATTACATGTATTCGTGCACTTCGGCAGACAATACTTTAGCGGCGTGTGCGACGGACCGTCCCGCGTCGATGCGACGAAAGAAGAAGTCTCCGTATGAATATATAAGGCAAGGGCGTAAGTTTATTACACTTATTTAAAAAATGTTTGTAAAATCTAAATATACGATGATGCAAATAGTACGATGATAAATTTGAAAAAAATTTTAATCGAAGCATTCCGTCACTACCTGTTTGCGGGCAGTTTAAGTAGACAAACAAATTTCTTCCTGCCAATCTATTTAAAACCCTCTACCTTACTATGCATTATCTTCATATATCTCTAACGGTTTATGCAACGCATGGTAAAAAACTGCCCAGACGATTTCTTCTCGACTTCATCATCATATGTCAACTAATTTATACAAGATGTCCATAAATTATACACCTAACTCTTCCTCAGAAATAAATAATGACTCCGTTTAATACTATCTAGTGACAGTATTTTTTTCTGCGCGAAATCGAAGACGTTCGCGTAACATCTGAATTGTTGGTACACATGAATTTTTATAAAGAATAATATTTATCTCCTTTAGATACTAAAAATTACACAAATATTTAAATGAACAAAGGTTCTTATTTAATTATCCATAATAGCATTGCAAGTGCGACAGACATTTTTAATATTTTGATAATCTTAAATTTTGTTATTAAGACCTATACGTAATAGATATACATGCAACGGGTTTAATAGTATATTGCGACTTTTTTGAGTAAGAAAACAGTCAAAGATTGGCTAATTCATACAACAAGTTTATAGATATATCTTCTTCAGCTTTCTCAGCCATTAGTTTATGCATTAGTAAAAATTGAAATAAAACCTGTTCAGTATTTTCTAAGATTAGTGCGCACAGTCAGATTGATACGACGAGAACTTTATTTTAAACTTAAAATATTCAATACATACGGTACTTTGAATATAGAAGATTTATTTCTTCTCAATCATCGTTTAACATAATCATGGTGTAAATCTGCCATTCTAATTTTTAGTCTACCTATTCACGTTTAGTATCTACATGACAGTAATGACTCTCAATTCTTGGAATAGAGTGAATATTTAATTTCATTAAAAATAAAACACTAATTATTGTGAACAATAATTTTCTGAATACCAGTTTTATCTCATGGTGTGATATATCGAACATTCCTACAAAAACAATTTACATATTAATTCCTCGTTGATTAATAGTGAAAATAAAAGCGTTCTCATTTCCGCCATTATGAGGTTCGTTGGAATATTTTGATTGAACTTTCCAAATAATTGTTAAAAGTGCCATTTGCTAATTTTCTGTTATTTTGTTAGTACATTTTAATTTACATTTGTCGTGCAATATTTTATCTTATTTTCGTGTACTTTACGTTTACTCTCCTTTGAACTTGACAGACATTACTCTCCTATTTGTGCTGCAAAGTTTCTTTTCTGTTATAAAATGCGCTATTTAAAATGTGCATGCGACAAACATGATTCAGTAGTCTTCTTCACATTTCCAAGTAATAGAAAACATATTATAGTCGTCTACAATACAAAACTTATTATCACTGTGTTCTGTGTATATTTTGTGTACATTAATGTATTACTTTGTATTTGTTAAAAGGTAGATATGTTAATAGATAAACTGTGCTAAGGACAAGTTTCTTTTTATCTCATTAATCTAAAAATCGAGACAAAGTGAAAGGAACATTTAACCAATTAGAAATAAAGACGCCCGCTCATATATGCCAAATATTACAATTAAACAAAACTACATCTTCAGTCACACGTCCGTCTGCATGCGACCATGCGTGTAACTTTGTCGTGGTATATTAATACTTTTTTTAACAAAATTTTATTATAAAAGGTAACTAGATATATATATATATATATATATATATATATATATATATATATATATATAATAGATACACTATTCCCGGGTTGTCCTGAAGCTGTAACGACCCGCCTCGGTGCAAAAGAGTGGACCTTCGAGTGTACCGTGTCTACTATTAAGCAGTTCCACCCAACAGGGTTAATAACTGTCCCTTGTCAATGAGACATTTAGAATTTCCATACTTTCTAAAACGCTTTTGGTGGACGCTCTAAATGCCTCCAAGATAAGTCTACGCTCAACCAAGTCACGATGGCTAAAGATTCCTGGTTATAACGCATGCTCTCTAACAACTAACTCTATGTGTATCATCATGCTCACTGAAATCGAATAATGTATGATTTGCATCCTGCTTATGAAACCCGGAAGAATATGTCGGGCTCTCTCTTAGTGCAAAACTTTATAAACTCGCGCGGAAGGCGTCCTGCCCTGTCAAAAACTGTGAATTGTAGTGAATATTGAACTAATTTTTATTTATTTGCTCAAAAACATCGGGGGAGAAGAGCCCAGTAGATTCTCTTTGGAGTCAGGGAGAGTCCACCTGGATTAGCAGTGAGCAGTCAAAAAAACACAACTAAAATTTTCGAATTGATAAGATATTGCTCTTTTCTTATTGTCTACGAAATCCTTTTGCACTAATTGTAAAGTCGTCATCCTTAAAATGCTCTGGCCAAAGTCTTTTTACGACGTTGCGTTATATGTCGTCTTAATATTCGACTACACACTTCTTGACGAAATGAGAACTCATTTGAATAAGCTACAACATAGTAAACATTGCTCGTAATAATTAAAAATAAAATGTGTACGTAAGTTAGTTTGTGTTGCTCTTAGTTAGTTAGTTACTTAGTAGTTAGTTTGTGTGTGTGGGCTCTGTCAAAAAATATGTGCTGGCTATATCTAATTACTGAAGGATTCAAACCTATGGACATTTTTTACTTACGTTGTATTAATTTTAATTATCGAATTCGCCGACACATGATCAAATAATAATTTACTTTACTTGTAAGCTTTCCTATTTTTCGGTACATTACTCATCAGTAAAGTTTCGAAAATCAAAACATAGAACATTTAATAATTAAAAATATAATGTGTGAAAATAGGTCCTTACAATGTCATAACGTTGGAAAACTATTTTTTCAAGAAATAACAAAAAATGTATACTGAAAATAATAACACTATATGACACGATATTGGTACCTAAAACGGAAAAACAGATAACTATAATTGATTGCCATTAGGTACAGTACGTGGACTTATGGTGGTATTTTTTGTTATTTTATGCCAGTAATTTTTCAACTACCCTCATTTTACGCATATTGGTAAAATTTATCGTTATTGACGAAATTGTTTACTTTATGTTAGTATCTCTGTGGTTAACTATTCGTGAGCGTCATATATATATATATATATATATATATATATATATATATATACATATATATATATATATATATATATATATATATATATATATATAATATATATATGTAATGAGTGACCAAAATTTCGATCAAATACTAAATGACTAAGAACTAGACGCATTAAATCGTTAAAAACTTTGGTAAAAAGCGTTTTAGGTAATCACAGAGCCAAGAACGTCTAATTTTAGTAAACAATTTGTTACACGTATATAAAAAGATGGGAAGTAGAGCGTCTTCAAAATTCATTTTCTCCATTCGCATTTCTTCTTTTTTTTCCTTCAAATCTTAGAAACGTGAGGGATGAACTGGAAGATATTTTTCACCAAGATGTTAAAAAGCTTGAAGACCGGTATCAAGGTCGTTGGGGCCCAGTTATGTTAAGCGATTACTGCTGGCGTTAGAGGAGAGAAAATACTTCCCAATATAACGAAAGTTAAAAAGATGTGCTGTATTTGTTTAAACCTTATGTTTTGTGTCTCGATGTGTACAAATCTAGTAATAATAATTTCGTCATCGGTTTTCTTGACTGATTTTCTATAAAATTAAAGTATTTATATTCAGTGTTTTTATTAAGCAATAATTACAAACAAATAATTAGAAAAATTTGTAGAGGATACTTAACCGTTTTCCCCATTTGTAATGTAGTGTTATTAACCGAGGGTAAGATATATAATCTGTCCTTTAAAATTCTCAAACTGTAATTTGAGCAAGTTTTTACTACGTAATCCGGCATTTTTTGAAGATTTTCATGATTTATTATTTTGAGCTTGTCCTATAAGTCTATAGTTTACTAAAGGATCATTGAACGTACATCGTGATTCGAAAAACCCAAAGCGTAAGGCAAACACCACTCCATTTATAACTCGTGTGAGTGTATCTATCTCTGCGATACACTGGGTATGTATAATCAAGAAATTCTGAATAAATATACTTAGTAACAGCCACATTGCCACGTGCACAATTATATCACAGGTATTTGCCAATATAGTTCCAATCCCGCCACAATCCTGATAACAAAAATTGAGAATTTATCACAAGTCATTGCAAGATATTGTCATACGAAGATAGAAACACATTCCAGAATTTACATTTACCCGTATGTACATAACTATGAGGACATGTCAATGAATATCACCCATTCTTTTTTACTACATAAAAGCGAAAACGAAAAGCCTTGAGAAAAAGTGACAAATACTGTCTGCTTTCCCCATAACATTGAACCAAATTATGCAGAGCAAGTGCTACATTTGAAGAAATAACCCACTTGTTTCATGAATTGATCGCGGACTTATATTATAGATCAACGGTATAGAGATATATTAATATGTACCTACCTTTTACACATATTTTAAGAAACTTTGTATTCGTGCATTTAAAATAATCATGGATTTTTCTTATTGCTGTACCAGAAATAATAATAAAAATTATGCTGCTTATAATTTATTTAAATACACCAATAATTACAGAAGAAAATAAACAGTTACATATTAATAATACTAAAATACAGTATTTTTTTATTTTACCTGCAGCTGCCGAATTACATAACTTTACATTAATGTGTTGTAAGTTTTATTTTTATAGGGTAGGCTAATAAGTAATGACCGAAAAATTATAACATAAAAGTTATAATTTTTTATCATATTTCCAATTTAAAATTAATTAATCGTCGATAAAATAAACACCAACATTTTGAACTATACGTCTCCGACGCACTGGCAGGAGGTGGATAGCATCAGCGGTCTGTTCAGGTGGCTCGGAATGAAAAATTTGGCTTATGAACAGTCGTAGGTGGTCCCCATCATCAATATTTTTTTCGCAGAAGACGTTGCTAAGCCACGCAAACAAACAATAATCAGCGGGAGAAAGATCTGGGAAATATGACGGGAAGGGGCCCGCGAAAGAATTTTAAATGGCCCGCGCAAGTAAGTTTTGAAATACGCACCAAATTGAAAAATACGCACCAAATTGAAAAATACGCTCATCGACCCCGCCCGCGCAATACACTCTCATTATGTTTCGAGAAACAATTGAGTGCGCACGTGATATATTATTTACAGTTTAACAATTAAACTTTAACTGACTGTTAAAAGTGAAGTTTTTTAATTTGTATTTTTATTAATGAGTAACTGGCACATATATTTTGTCATTTTCGTAATTACATTGGCTGTCAAAGATGTGTTATTCAATGTATTTATATTTTCATATTATTTAGGTACCTACTTATTTTGAAAGGAAAATATAAACAAAATGTGGTTTGTTTCAGAACAGAGACCTATCGTATTTTTCATGATGAATGGGAAAAAAAATTTTAAGTAGTTTTGGATCAACATATGTGTGTGAAAAGATTTTTTCAGACCTTAATTATACCGCACAACCTTAACAGAACAACATATTTGGGACTTGTTGTTACTATCAACATCGGATTTGTCGCCTAACATAAGTAAATTATTAAAAGACAAACAATGACAGAAATCACATTAATTCTAACAACGACTTACCCTAGATTTAGATTTGAGAAGATACATACTTAAGTTCAATTTTCTTTCTTTATTTAGCTGCTAAATTTTAGCATAAGATACTTTCTGTTTGTTCATAATAAACAATAAAACCTAAAAAACCTAATAAACAATAATTTTATTTTATTTCTTAATATTGGGTTTTTATTGCGCATATCCTGAGAGTAACTGAAATAGGAATTGTCAGTGGCCCGTCGTGAAGTCTGAATCCACCGTTTGGCCCGATTGTTAAAAAGGTTAAGCAGCCCAGGACTAGAGGATGGTTGATCACTCAGGGAATAATCACCGCTGGAACTATCATTTTGCAGTAGCTTCAGAAATTGCTTCAGGAGCTACGCGTTGGCATATGTTACTCTGGTGTATATGTTACTCTGGCAGCTATCTTCGGCACCAGAGTGACCAGATTAGTACTCGTAGAGTAGACAAAGTCTCATATACGTCTTAATGTTGTCCATATTTTACGAATGTTAATAGTGCAACGCCTTAATTATTACTGAATCAGTGAGAGTGTGCCGCCCTCTTTATATGTCTTCGATCATGAAATACTCTAGAGCGTTTCCATATTTTCTAGATAATTAAAAAAACGCTCATAAAAGGCACTTCCTTTTGGCCACACAATGATAAGGGTTTATATATTATGATATAAATATTGCCTGATATTATATCTTGGTGACATATTTGAGGATATCAAAAAATACATTCTTATGTGGCTAATTACAATTCATGGGACTTATTCTAATAAACTATTCTTATACGAGCGCAACGTTGCAACGTTTTTTTCACGTGATTTGTCAACATTACAACGCATAATATATAATATCAAATTAATGTGTTGTACAATTGCACTTATAAGTACAAGAGATGAAGTCCGTAGTCCATTGTTATCCTTGTGTTCAGTTTACAGCAATGAAAAGTATATAAACTATACAATAAAACCAGTATCCATTACGCATTAAACTTTTTAGCCAACCCAATAAAAACAGCATCCATTACGCCGAAATTATAACTTATTATAACTTACCGAAAATAATCATCACTAACTTTATATAAACGTGTTATTATAACCATTGCTAAGTTTATTTTATCCCTAGATCGTAAATGGTGCAGTGATAATTTCGTATTTATCTTAGTTCTTTTTCTTTTTCGTATTTATCTTACCTCTTTTTCGAAACATAATCGGTTGTCACAGGCAGCTATTAATTTTTTTAAGTTACCTGAATTTATTTCATGAAACAATACAAAAGTTTCAACTGTAAATCATCACTATTATTTTCTTAGTTACCTTATTATACGTATATAACGTTATTTGTTTCGCAACATGTAATAATTTTCATCATTTCAAAATAATAATATTTAATAATTTGAGTTCAATTAAAAATTTCGAAAGTATATTTGCACAATCCATATAATCGCATTAGAAGATTAATAATAATTATTAGTTAATAAATTGTACGAATAATTGCATATGGAAAGATTATATTACCCTACAATGCAAAAACTTGTCACAATACAAATGGAATTATGATTTTAAAAACGATATAGGAGTACTAAAGTCAAATAGATGGTCGTATTTGACACTGATTACAGGATAATACCATTATATTGACACTAATTGTATGGTTTATTTGCCAATAAATAAATAAACGATTACATTAATAAATTATTACAGTTGGCCGATTCATTGGCTCTTTCATCGCATACACTCCTTTATTTAACCTCCTCTTGATTTCTCAAAATGAAGTCCTTCAGAAGTCACATTTGCACCTTTCCTTGTCGAAAAAGTAGCCCTCATCGCACGTGACTACGGGACAGTCGCATGTGCAGCTGTCGGAGTTCCACTGGAGGCCACTCTCGTGACACTGGTGCCGTCTCTGCCAATCGTTCCGGCAGACGCATTTGCAATTTTTATTATCAAATACCTTATCCTGTTTGTGACAATTCTGTAATTTAGAAATAAGTATTTCGAGTATATATTGACGTTGTTTTATTATATTAAAAAAATATAAATATTAAGGTAAAACCATTGGTGCAATTTTATTTTTACCCTCCTTAATTTGAAAAACTTCCATTTTTATTTTGAAACATAAGGTTTATAAAATATTATTTAAATATTGTCCGATATCATATCTAATTAAAGAAGCGATGATAAATTATATTAATAGACATGCCGGTGACAGATTTGGGGATATAAAAAAAATACATTTTTGTGTGGCTAATTGCAATTTGTAGGATTTCTTCTAGTAAACTATTTTTATACGAGCGCAACGTTGCAACGTTTATTTTTCACACGTTTTGTCTACATTACAACTCTTTATATATAATATCAAAGCAATTTGTTGTGAAATTAATTGCACTTATAGGAACAAGGCTTGTAATGCATAGTCCATTGTTACCTTCTGTTCATTTAGCGGTATTGAAAACTGTATAAACTAAGCAATGCTACATGTAAACCTTACATGTGTGTTTAAACATATTTTATATGTGTGATAACGTACCCGCAAACCCACTTAATATTTTGTACAAAAACAAAAAACTAACGATCACCACCAAATTTGTTTTTGCCCTCGAATACAATAATGATTTTTATCACATTCGGCAATGCTTATATTAATATTTTTGAGGTAGTTCATTTCTGTTTTTAATCCTTGTGATTATGCTTTAAGAACACGCTGACAAGAACACCAAACGCCCTATAACAAAAACTTGACTTGCAAACCTCCATTCTTTCAATAGTTCCTCAAAATGTCTTAACATTAAGACGCAGGTTCTTCCCTTTATATCATATGATTTATACGGATACTTTGTAAAATATAACATAATTTCAGCGAACTTCTCAACGTCATCGTGTTCAGTTATAGTAAAACATACCTTTTGTTCAACACAACATACACACTTTTGGCACATTAAACCTTTTATTTACTATATTCTTTTGATCTAGGATAGAGATCTTGAGACCATCCTGATGTTACTTTTACAACAATATTAAAGGACTGCTTATTACTACTGGGACACATTATTTCCATATTTCCGTAGCGGCATTCAAAAAAAAGAAAATATAATAAATAAATATTTATTAAAATATCCTGCAAAAACTTACTTCTGGTTTGACGTTGCATTGACATTGGCAGGCAGTGTGGTGTTCCTCGCTCACCTCAAATCTATCTAACGCCTTAAGTTTTTTAGTGTCATTGATATACTTAGTCAATTGTATCTGCAAATGAAGATACCGTTATTAGATTATCAGTAGTTCATCGGATTTATTCTGTTTCATGTCTTATTTTATATTAATCAGGAAAGCAGGAAACCTGAATGGAGTCTAATTTCGAATTAGCGCCTATTTTTCTTTATTAACTTCACGTTGAACATCCCTATATTTCAACATCTTCAGGTGGACTGTTAGCAAACATCTGTCTTGCTAATACCCCACCTGAAGATGTTGTAATACAACGAAACCTAGGTCGTAGTAAAGAACTTAAAGAAAGTAGAAATAATACTACATCACGTAGTTTCATTTAATTATGGATCCTTATATTTATTTATTAACAAAACTTTTGTCAGTAATTTTTGATATCCAACTACAGCCTAATAAATATAGAATATAAATATCGTGGTAGACAAATGACAGCAAATTAATGATTAAGGAAGAAGCAATAAAGAGACATGCAAATAAAATAACAAATGTATTAATTTGTTTTTCGTTGATTTCCTATTGTTTAGATTTAATTACATTTCTTATTATATACAGCTTAAAATGGAGACTAAATTTTATATTGATGCTCTGATCGTGATAATGGGAGCGGACCTTTAAATCTGCGACTGAGCTCAGAAAATCAGAGTTTGGTGTCAATATGAAAACAATAGTAAGCCAGGTAAAAAGTAGGCAAATGACGATGACTGCAAATTAATGATCAAGGAAGAAGCAATAAAGAGATATGTAAATAAAATAACAAATGTATCGATTTGTTTTTCGTTGATTTCCTCTTGTTTAGATTTAATTACATTTGTTATTATATACAGCTTAAAATGGAGACTAAATTTTATATTGATGCTCTGATCGTGATAATGGGAGCGGACTTTTAAATCTGCGGCTGAGCTCAGAAAATCAGAGTTTGGCATCGATATGAAAACAATATTAAGCCATTCGCCTCAATCAGCAAAAGAAAACAGGAAGCTAAATTTTATATTGATTAGCAGGTAAAAAAGTAGACAAATGATGAACAGCAAATTAATGATCAATGAAGAAGCAATAAAGATATATGTGTATAAAATAACAAATGTATTAATTTGTTTTTCGTTGATTTCCTATTGTTTAGATTTAATTATATTTGTTATTATAAACAGCTTAAAATGGAGACTAAATTTTAAATTGATGCACTGATCTTGATAATGAGCTGATCTTGATATGTCAATATGAAAACAATATTTGTCTCGATATATGTCAATATGAAACAACTATTTGTCTCAATCGACAAAAGAAAAAAGGAGACTAAATTTTATATCGATGCAGTGAAATTAATAATGGGAGCGGATCTCTCAATCTACAGTCGAACTCAGAAAATCAGAGTTTGGCATCCGTGCAAAAACAATATTAATCTACTTGCATCGATAAGGAAAAGAAAAATCTCTTAAAATAGATTAACATGGAAAACTCATGAAGGGAAACTGAATCTAATAATAAAAAAATATTAATCCCAGAAAGGAATTCAAATAAATTTTAGAATTTTTTTCGAGATAGTATGATACCTTAATTGGTCAACATTCTTTCGTCTTTTGTTTTCATTTACGTGCTAACGACTATATATATTTATTTACCTGAGACATTAATCGTACGCTTTTTAAACTCATCTGGATATCTTAATGGTTACTAAGAGGAGTCCTGGTTACGCCAGGAACGATAAGACTTATAGTAAACGATACGATTTTGAATACCATCTTGAATCTAAGAATGATTTCAGCGTTGTCTTATTTTTATTTAAAATGTAACATTTGAATTGAAATGTGCATAAATTCCCACTACACTGCGAATCCTATGATCTGTTCCCACAAAGTTTCAGCCGTTTTAAAAGGCTACGTTTCAGGTTAATATCACCGAATGCCTATTTCTGTCCATATAGTAGATATATACTAAGTCTTTCGTTGTTAATGTTAAGATTTTACGAGCTAAAATTTCTGAAATATGTAAGTATGTTACGAAATGCTGACTTACAGAGTATGTGATTTTCTTGGTGGCGGTAGGGGTGCACGTCCAGCCGAAAAAACAGCAAGCGCCACAACGCGGTACTATGAGACAGAGGGGTCTCGGTATCAGCCCCGGCTTTGGCGACTTTACGGGTACGAGGGTATCTCGCGGCTGACACAGCGGCACTTTCGGGTACGACACTGCAGAAACAAGCAAATTAAATGATTGCAATTTATTTGAGGCTATTCGAATGGTAAGTGTTGGGAGAAATTTATAGCGAAAGCTGTACATTTGTATGAATAAGCAGTACATTTATATATTTTCGACCTTCAGACGTTAGATTCAAAAATTATAAACGTTTTATTCAACGTTTATAATTTTTGAAGGATAATTAATAGGATAAACAATTTCTTAAGGATAAGCAGAACAAAATTTGTTATATTTACATAGTATTGGTTTATTAACAACATTTTTTTTTAATTACTCCCAGAAATACGATATGAAAATAATTTACAATTTTATTTTATTTGTGCCATTACCTTCAGAGAGAAATAATTTATTTAAGAAAAAAAAACAAAAAGAAAAAAAAACAAAAAAGAAAAATAAAAAAAAAATATATATATATATATATATATATATATATATATATATATATATATATTCAACATTTTCTCCGTTATTATTATATATAAATATTTCATTATCATAAATGAAACAAAATATTAATGAAAGCACCTAATTAAGAGTAATGATTGTTATTTCTGTGAAACGCTTCTATCTTTCAACATTCAAAGTAACCCTCGCGTTAATGTGGAAATGACGTATCTCGGTAAAGGCGTGGGACATAAGAAAAATACATTTACAAAACTATTCAATTCTTTGTACAGAATTCAGCTTATCCAAACCATATAATATTATATTACGTGAAATTAATAATTTCTAGTTATTAAATTAACCCTGTTGTCGTTTATTCTCTTCGAATCATAGATTATAAATCACCCGTAAATATGTTTACACTTTTTCAAGACTTTGCCGACATCTCTAGTAAACGAAACTTCGATGATGCTATGTAGTTTTTTTCCGTTGCTTGATATAGCCTAGTAATGACACGCTTGCCCATCGATTCGAAGCAAGCTTTTAAAAGACATAAAAATTCCAGTGATGAAATAAAGGTAAATGTGCGTCCTTCACGACTGCGGCATGCAGACACGGCATACGGAGTGAGTAATGCTCCATCTATGTGATCCTATTCGATTTATTTGAGGCTAATTTTCCATAGTTATAGAATACCTTAATATACCTTAAAATAATTGTTCTCGCGATACATTACCTTATAAAAGAGATATAATAACCATCCACTCGCTATATATTTCATTTGTTTATAGCATATTAGAATTCCACTACTTTGCACCGACCACTCACGTGGCCAAGTGAGGGTGCAGAGATATGTTCCTACGAAATATACATACAAAATATTGCGGTTACTTATGATTTCTATGTCCTTCGATATATAACCTAGGTGTCAGTTTCACGCTTGGATTTTATGTTGAAAATTAATTAACTTAGCCTCTAGGAATCATGATAGCTTTTTAGTTTATATATTACATATACATAGTGGAAAGTATGGAATAAATAACCTAGGTGTCAATTTCACGCTTCGATTTTATGTTGAAGATTAATTAACTTGGCCTTTAGGAATCATGATGGCTTTTTAGTTTATATATTACATATTCATAGTGGAAAGTATGGAATAAACAACCTAGGTGTCAATTTCACGCTTCGATTTTATGTTGAAGATTAATTAACTTGGCCTTTAGGAATCATCATGGCTTTTTAGTTCATATATTACATATTCATAGTGGAAAGTAAGGAATAAAATTTTTTTTTTCAAAATTGTTGCTATAGTAATAGTGATTATAACCAATAATATGTATATATAATAAATATATATATATATATATATATATATATATACACACACACACAGGTGACAATAAGACCAAGACTTTAAATTTGCAAAAATTGCGTTGCTATTTCACGTGTTTTCATTCTATTCACGTTGCTATTTCACGTGTTTTCGTTCTATTCACGTTGCTATTTCACGTGTTTTCGTTCTATTCACGTTGCTATTTCACGTGTTTTCGTTCTATTCACGTTGCTATTTCACGTGTTTTCGTTCTATTCACGTTGCTATTTCACGTGTTTTCGATCTAGTCACGTTGCTATTTCACGTATTAGGAGACACGTGGAAGTATCGAAAGGGTAAGTGATAATCGCAAATAGCGATGCACTATCGATTATATATATATATACTATATTCCCATTTTCGGAACAAAAGCATCATGTGTGGTCAGGCCTATCATGTCTTGATCGCGATATGTTCTGTTTGTAATACAACAATAAAGGCCTTGTCGACTTACAACTTTTTTTTTATAAACTCTGTCGACAAGTCGACTTGCCTTGTCGACAGAGTTTATAAAAAAAGTGTGTGAAGCTAAAGTTTCCTTCTATAATTACGATTTTAAGCCTAGTTCGCATGGTTATACATTTTAGTCCAATAGCCATAGTGTCAACTAATTCTCAGCACCCGATGTATTAATATTTTCGAAAACGTTTGCTCGATTATGTCATTTCCCGTTTAATGCTTTCTGGTAAGTGGTTAAGTAGTGAGTTCCAAACTAAAATTTATAAATTTATTTGAAGTAAGGCACGAAAAAGTTTTTTCCCTTTATGAGTCTTTAGTTAATTTTGCGAATTACCTTTTTTTTCCTGGAACCGGTGTCGCTACGAGGAAAATGTAAACTACTTATTATGACGCGGAAGACATTAAATATTCGTGGTGAAAATTATACGGTAATTACATCGTCACGATACGTTACCTACCTGATAAATAATTAAGGACCCAATAATATACGACTCACAAATGCAGGAAATCCCCATGCCTCATAAAACAAAATGTAATGAAGTAAATGAATCAAACTGCACAATTACACCATATTTCGTAATGATTGAGGAAAAAACATCGGATCCTAAAAAATGATCGAAACTGAATTTTTAGTTCCATTCGAAAACATTTCGGTCCTGCTACTAGTTCAGTATAAAATTTAGTCAAAACAGATATTATAGTAAGAATCCCCTAGATAATAATTAAACAATTTTTTAATTAATGTTTGTGCTAAGAATCTTTCACAGTCGATTATTTCTAGATTGGATACGTTTCTAGACACGAAAATTGTCACTATCCGAAAATTGTCATTGTAGTTCGATTTCTTTGTACGCTAATTTACAATATAATATTCTGCCCCTCAACCGCCACAAAAAAATTAGACGAAGAAACTAGGATATAAATTAAAAAAGGTATATTTATTAAATAGTGTTTATTTTAATACGGGTGATAATAATTTCGAGTGTATTCACAGACATTGAAAATAATCGTATTTCAGATCTCATTAATTTCATAGCTTAGCGATTACAAGAAGTTCTCTTGCTGAAATAATCTTATACGCCTTGTATATTACAAATGATGTGAATGGTCTAGCATAGATTTAACTGAAGAAAACTTTCATCAAAATCACGATTTTTTTAAATACACCGAAAAAAATTTACGTAGTTTAAATTTTTTACTCTCTTTATACAATTTATTACATTCACAATTTATTACTATTACAATTCATTACTATATCAATAAGGTTTTAGTATGTCATAAAGACAGTTTAACAATTTTGCATCAAGAGTCAAGCTTGTTCGATTTATAATAGGAAAGAAGAACTTTTAGAAGCTGCCAAACAAATTAAGTATAATTATTCTCATTTGTTAAATTCGTTCATATCAATTTAATTAGTTTCGTAGGGCTTTTGAATAAATAATTGATTAACCATATAGCATAAAACTGAATAGTGAACATTTTAAATTCATTGTAATATCGAGTTATCAACACAGATTCCGATTTTCGATCGCCCATAAATATTCTAAATTGTTTATACGTTCAAATTCTAAAAATCTGTAATTTGACAAGTATTCTAATCTATTCAATTTATACCTTGTGTCTTACGCATAACGCACCGTGGAACTTATTAAATTGTAGTGATGTACCACGTGGCACAGTAACGCATGGTCCCAAATGTGTTCGATATTTGAGTAATATTTTTGGAAATGTTTATCGCGAGGTTGGGGTGTATAAATTATTATTTAAATTGGGTATTTGACTAATTTTTTTTTATTTCATTAATCATAATTTCAAGGTACAAACTGATGAAGAGCGAAAACATTTTTTAATAATCTTAAAAATTGACTGAGTTACAAAAGTTTAAATTTAACCTTTAGAGAAGGACGGCAATACTGTGTTGTGAGGTCATTTTTAATATTGTACATTATATTCTACGAGAGGAAAAGAGTCAGAGATATACTCAACTCTATCCGTATCTTCAAATTTAGAAGCCTATAACTGGCTTATTTTTCAATCAATTTTTGAATTTTTGTCAAGACCGGTTTTTTAATTAACTTATATTTCACAATATTGTACGAAAAATATCAAAATTTAGAGTTTATTTATTTATTTATTAACTTTTATGTATAGTACATATGGCGGACTTATTGCTACATGAGCAATCTCTTCCAGTCAAACATAACAATTTGTATTGAACTTTAGTTGATAGACTGTAAGAGATTTTACAATGAAAATTCTTCATAGCACATTAGACAAAAAAAATACAAAAGTAAATTAAAAAAGAAAATAAAACATTGACATGATTTGGGATGGTAAAGACAGGAAAGAGCAAAGACACAAAGGAAAAGGTTTCAGGAGATGCAGGACTTTTTCACTCGATCTTTGAAAATGTTTAGAGACGTGGTTTTCCTGATGTCAGGATCCAGGTGATTCCAAATTTTTGCTTCTTGGACAGTGAAGGATTTTTCGTAAGTGGTAGAGGTATTTTAGGAATAAGTAGGGTGTGTGAACTTTCTGATCGCAGCCCAAGGCCGTGAGCAGACAAATCTTTAAATTTGCCACTAAGATAATTTGGGCTATGAGGATTTTTTAATATGTTAAAAAGAAGTGTAAGTATGTGAAGTTGGCGTCGATCACGGATCTTCAGCCATTTGAGAAGTGACCTGTATTCAAAAATGTGATCATATTTTTTGAGGCCGAAGATATACCGAATGCATAAATTTTGAAGACGTTCTAACTTGCACAAATATTCTTCATTAAGATCAGGATAGCACAGGTCTCCATAATCGATTAATGGTAATAAAAGTGTTTGACAAAGGTAGATTTTCGTTTTAGTCGGTAGAAAATTTTGAAGACGTTTCAAAGAGTGTGTCCTGTTGAAAACACGACGACTAACATCATTTAATTGAGGCCGCCAATTAAGATTTTGATCGATCAGTAGGCCCAGATTTTTAACAGTTGACGTGTATGGTATTATTGTACTATTTAGCACTAATTTCGGTAGAATGAGTCAACTATCGTATTATTTCCGTCCCACATAAGAGCAATTTAAACATATGCAAACTGCGTAGTATTTAAAGAACTTTTGATATTTTATTGATAAATATTCAACTATTACGATTACGATAGCAACAATATTTGAATAATTACTGTGGAATACTTACAGCGGTTTTCTTCGTCACTTAATCCGGTCCTACCGCCAAACCGCACTGCAAATAAAATATATAAATATTTGTCATTTGAATGAATAAAATCGAAAGAACTCGTCGCAATATTGCTTTGTTTTAATTTTTGTACACCAACGTCAAGTAACACTTTTAAACCCTGAATATAACCCCTGTCATCGTTTGATTACCATATTGAAACTGCAAATAAAATATTTAAATCTTTGTCATTTTAATGAATAAAGTCGAAAGAAATCATCGCAATATTGCTTTGTTTTAATTTTTGTACACCAACGTCAAATAACACTTTTAAACCCTGGATTATAACCCCTGTCATCGTTTGATTACCATATTAAAACTGCAAATAAAATATTTAAATCTTTGTCATTTCAATGAATAAAGTCGAAAGAAATCATCGCAATATTTCTTTTTTTTAATTTTTGTACACCAACGTCAAGTAACACTTTTAAACCCTGGATATAACCCCTGTCATCGTTTGATTACCATATTGAAACTGCAAATAAAATATATAAATCTTTGTCATTTGTAACTTGTTTACTATACTTCCGAATGTTAATAGAAATTACAGTTTTACGCTGGCGCATTTATAAACTGGCAATTTTCAGTCATATATTTATAAGAAACAGCATTAAACTCTTAAATATATCGAAAGCCTTTAAATTATAGAATATTTCATAAATTATTTAAACAGGTATAAATTTGAAAATTCATTCTGGCATTCGGTCTCGTCGTTTGTTGACAAAAAAGATAATTTAAAAAAGAAAAAATGCTATTCCTTATAATTTTATAGTCATCAGGTCCTTAAGAGTTTACTTGATTGATTAAAAGGCAAATAAACAACGAGAAATTTTTTTTAATGGATATTTTTACAAAAATAGACATAACACTGCAATACAAAAATAATTGGATTTATACAAATTTAAAATTTTCATTCACAATAGACTTATTCAAATGACACACGTAGTTTAAATAAATATTCTCAGTGAATGAGCAGTAATAGTAATTCCTATAACAAATATCGGCGATGCGGTAAGAAATGTTATTTGCATAAAGGTTTTTCCAGTTGTTACAGATGGATACACCAATTGCGAGCTCCTGAAGTCTGACTTCGTCGCTTGACGTATGAAAGTCACGATGAGTTAAAGCTGAGAGCATTTTCCCATCCAGTAAGAATAATTAATCACCAACGTCGATTACACTCCGAAGCCGATTAATGAAGTCGTCTCTTTAGGTATGATGTTTGAGAGGCATGGATTTCCGATGAATATTTTGAGGGTTTTTGTTAGATATGAATGATACAAAGTCCTTTCTAGGACAAGCAAAACGATTAAGATACGATCATTTTTTTCCAGTTAACGTTTTCTTTTAAACGTTATTTCTTTCCATTAGTTGAAAAGATATTTTTCTATGGAAGTTTATTTCTCGTCCTCAACAAGTTTACAATAAGTACATTCTTTTAATAGCTGCGTCTAGAATCACATATATTTTAGTCAATTGCATCGCCTTAAATCGCAGGTACTCTGGTTTGATTGGACATTTATTCCCAAAGTGATTTTTGTTTGTTTGAGTGGAATGTAATGTAAATAATTTTGCGTTATAAACGTCAAAAAATAGTTAATACACACTATACTTATTTTGTAATTGTATATTAATTAATAAACAGATAAAATTTCAAGTTCTTGCCGTAAGGACTTTTTGGATATATTAAAAAGAGTAGTTATTACAAAATAAATTAAAGGAAATTACATAATTATCAATTATTTTATTTTATTTTGATCCTTTTCAGCTTTGAATCTACAACGAGCCTTTAATATGTTTGTCTAAATGTCTGTTGTTGTATCATTTACATTTGCGGTGTCAACTAAACCTATTCTTCCAAAATCCTTCCATGGTTTATAAAGATCGAAAATTTTTCGTCAAACTTTCCGATAAAAAACATTTATTTTTTTGAAAATCTGGCTTTTGCAAGAGGAGCAATTGTACTAAAATATCCTTATAAGTTGTAGACGTCTAGAATTTTCATTTCTCATGGAATATTTTCCCTCTTTTTCTAAATTTTATTCCGTCGCCTCAGATGTTTCTGAAAAAAATCCGATAGGAACAATTTAAAAAAAAAATCATTTCTCGTCCATGAATTTTTAAATGTTTTAGAAGCCACGGAGCACCAGCAAACATTTTAAAATTTATCAGTTTTTCTTATAAAATATTTAGTACTTTTATGGAGAAATGTAAATACTGTTATATTTGCTGGAAGACAATTTATAAGAAATTTTTATACACAATTATTTTATGAATTGTCGTATCATTTTTTGATATTAGTGTTTACTCAGCACCCTTGAAATATATTGAAGTTGTAGGTACTCGATGTGCATTTATCCATCCTATTTTTCTATTCGCATGCGATTCCTGCGTATTTAATTCCTTTTTCTTCAATTTTGTATGATTCTTTTTCAAAATTCTACTTTTTTGTAATTTGCATCTTAATCAAAAGATGTATTTATTTGCTGTACGGAATGGACTCCAAAATGAATGAAATTATTTTTCTCTTTTCGGTATTCAGTAGATTTTTTGAATCAGTAGACGTGTCAAGTGAATTCAGCTTGCTCGACTTTGTAGTCGATTAAAGTTGTTCAATATTTTCCAGTTATTCAATTTTCCAGTCATTCAACTCAACTTGGAAATATTAAGTTGTTTTTTATCTTTACTAATTTAATTTCCGATCCTTCCGTGCGGCGACAGAAGGAACAAACCTTGGTTTTTATCGAAATCATATTACTGTTTTATTAATAAATTACTGTTATATTAAGCTGCATTTTTTATTCAATTTTAACTGACAATATTTATATTGAAATATTTCAAGGGAATCATTAGGGAATTACATTTTTTACAGGCACTTCGTTCATATGAGTCATCATTGGGTTGGCTGGGCATACTAAATATTTGGTTAAAATTCCTTAAGCAATAATTCTTTAATGATTTGAATATAGGTGCCGTGGTGTGTTGTGTTGATCACCAGGATTTTTTAAAGTGCGGCTTACCGAGGGAACCCGAATTCGATTCTTGATTGCTCCTCGAGCGGATCTACATTGATTATGGGCATTATCTCCAATAATACGCGCATTGGAGAAGCCTATGTCTGTGCCTATGGCAGTGGACTTCGAAAGATTGCTGATTATAATTTGAGTAACCTTTTAACAGATATATCTAGTAACACTTATGATACGATTTTTTTTAATATTTGTCACATTTTTATAAACGAGTTTTATAATTTTTTTTTTCTTTTACGTCAACAATCCTTAAGATGGTTCACCACTATTAAAAGAATTCTGTAGCCACTTTTTTCTTAAAGCCATCATTTGTTTTAACCTTTATATATTTAGATTTTTTAAGCTACATTTATATTACAGCTTCAACAAATAAATATAAAATTCAGTGACATTCCTTAAGGTATTTGAAAGACATCAACGTTAAATGGGACAGTATATTTTATACTCCAAACCAAGGTAATAGATTCCATTCATAGCACATTATATTAAATATACATTTTTCGTGAATTTTTTAAATGTTTTCGACATTGCTTATTTTGCGTTCGTTCTTAAAATTGGAACAGAATTAAGAATTTTTTTCAGAACATTCGCTTAAATCTATTCTACTTACGAAAAGTATTTCTTTTGTGGTCATTAATTACGTCTGCTTAATATGGCCGAAATTTTGCCATTAATCATGATATTAATTCATTTTTGAGTTTAGGACTATAAGAATGTTACAATCAAAATTTACAGAAATATTTTTACTGAATATTAAGTCATATTTTAAATTTTTATTCACTCAAAAAAATTTTTAGCTTATTTAAGTCTAACGTCAGATATATTAACTCACTTATACTATATTTAAGGGGGATTAGTCTTACAAATGAAAATGTTAAGGGAATGATCTGAAAATGTAATAGATCTAATCTGAAAATGTAATAGAATGTATAGTCCACCACTTTGAGGATAAAGAACCACCTCGGATAAGTGCATTTATAAAAGAGAATATTAATATAGATATTGGCTGAGTTACGAACACATTAATGAGATCATACAAAAAGTGCAAGATAAGCTTTCCTTTTTTAGACTTCTCTTGACGCTTACGTTTAAAAATTTTTTTTCTTATCCAGGGCTTACATTTAAAGTTTTCTTTGCTTTTTTTTTATATTTTAGGTCAAGTGTTTTCTATTTCTCTAATATTTTCTTTTTTTGTGCTGTTTATATAATAGAGATATTATTTTCGTTATTATTTATCTTTACTTTAATTAAGAACAGATCATCCTTTGGAAATTCAAAATATCGGGCGCCTCTTAAATGTATCAGGCATATCTTAAAATAATGTAGCAAAGTATTTATTTACTATACTACATATTTAACAACCCGAGCCGTTTAAGGAAATAATTTTTAAGAAGTTCTTAACGTTTTCTTTGTGTAAAAATAACATTAAAACTTCATTGTTTATTAAATTATAATGCTAAAAGAAATATCAACAATAAACCTTGTTGCATACTTGTATTTGAAGATAATGTTGCAAATAATTTATTTATTTTTAATAAAAGTCTTAAAATCTGAGCTGTTTGAGGAAATTATTTATAAGAAAATTTTAATTTGTTCTTTGTGTAAAAATAATGTAAAAACTTCAACATTTCTCTAATTATAATCCTAAAAGAAAAGTCAGTGATAAAACTTACTGCTTTCGTATACTGGCCTAGTATTTATTTAATAGTTATTCAGATATTTTATCGGTAACAAGTCATCGGCTTATTTTGTTATCGTCATAATTATTATCATACGTTTAATAGCTATGATACTAAATGCATTATAAAATGAAAAAAATTGCGTCACGTAAGAGAGTTTAAACTAAAAAATATACGCCTAGAAGTTTCCTAATTTCATTATAAGAAAAACCGGAAATCATTCAAGCCTAAATACTCTAAGCTCATATTTGGTTCGGGCTCTCGGAAAAAATAAAACTTGTGACTATAATTAAATCTACATACTCACCCATAACAACAGAATCATCTGAAGAAAGAGAATCGTCTTCAAAGAAATACTTATCGAGTTCCTCTTGATTAGCGATACTGTTTATTTCCTCTATAAATTCATCAGGAATCTGAAATTAATTAATTTTCTAATGTTAAAAATTCAAAGTAAACGTTTTGTATTAATTTTAGCAAAATCAATGAAAAATTTAATAATATTAATTTTAATCAAATTTTAGTAAACTTACGTAATCGTCATATCCGATCGACATATTTTCTGCCATAGTTTTAAAAGTGCCCGAATGGAGTTGTGACAATATTTCATCGTCCGGATAAACGATACCGTCGTAATACCGTGTTTCAGCGATAATAAAACATAAAGATATTAGAAGCAGCAATTTGAATATGAAATAAGAAGGAGAAATTTTTATTGACACCATTTTAGATTTTTAGTATCACTTGAATTAAATCACGTCAACTTAAATATTTAAACAGACTAGCTGTCACGAATATAACACGAAGGCAGCTAGTCTGCTAATGATGTCCGAAATCCGACGTCCGAATATTTATATGCCACGATATCAGTGCGATGTGTCATAAAAAAATTGACGAATGAATAATGCAGAACATTCGAATATAAACGGGAAGTCGTTATTACACATTCCGTTAATGATACAGCCACTAATTTTCCCTATTACTAGTAATATCGTGCAAACTCATACTCGATTCAAAATGTAACGAATCCGTAGAATTTTTCTTACGTTTAACTTGTTGGAGGGATGCAGAATTATAACCTGTTTTCTAGCCTTATTTGCTGTAATTATTTAGTAAAAAAGCTACAAAAATAAAAGCAGAAAAGCTGCAGCATTGTTTGTTGCAGCCATTTAGTCGAAAATTAGATTATCAGACTTAAAGGCACTTTTTCGACTCAAAAAGGATTGCTTTGATTTTAGACCACTAGATTTTGTTATATGTCTCTCAAACTATAAATAGTATGAAATACTATTATACGTCTTTCATACTAATTGTGGAAATCTCAGTTTCTCACGAAAAATATAAATGGCGCTAAATCAGATCTAGGAAGGCGGAGTAGAATATTCACATGATTTTAATGAGTCACACTTATATTTTGGAGAAAAAATCTTTTCGTCAGCTCGAAAGCTTTCTTATTTAAAGGAATTAAATAATACCGTAAATTTATGTTTTTAGGGTTTTGTATCTCAAAAGGACAAAACCTAAACCCTTATAGAACCACATATTCGACCTTTCCTCTGTGTAAGTTATTTTTATCTCAAACTGTTTGACGTAGAAATTTATAAGGCAAAATTTCATGTACGGTAATGAAATATAGCACACTAATGTAGAGGTGATCGACTTACATATTTCAAGATGGCGAGAACCTGAAAAAAATATTTTTCTACGTGTTTTGGAAGGGCCATGTTTCGCGTAAAAAAATGTTGCTATCAGTTGAATATCAATTAAAAGGCCGTGAGTTATAAGTAATCCAAAAATATTTTTTATAATTTAATTTGGTATATATTTCGAGATATTGTTAATAACGTCCATAAAAATATACCACCGTATCCTCATCTCCGAAACTGCTAAATTTAAAATTACAAAAAAATGAACTATCTTCCATGATAGCTTACCATGATGGTTATCTTAAAAGATAATACAACATATAAATGATAATTCAACATATAAAAGATAATACGAGGCAAATCATAGCTATCATCCTCACAGTTTTAGAGACATTAGCAATATGTCATTAGGAAAAATATGTTAGGTAATATATTAACGTGGTGAAATAATCAAGGTTACAAATAACACAAAATACCACGTGCCCTTATATATTTAAATTTTTGTTCGTGCACGGAATCCTGTTACTGAGCTACTTATACTTAATATATTATATCAATATTAAGAAAAACCAGACTCAGATTCTGAAATAGACACAAACTATGAAATTTATGATCATCGATGGAGTTCATCGGTAAACTTTAGGTAAACCTCTAGTAACCTTGTTTTTTCTTAATTTTAATTTTAGCAGATTCAGGGATGGAGAAAATTAGGTTATTTGTGAACATTTTCAACAAGATTTCTAAAATTATCCTGTTTAAATTTACGAAAAAATAATGTTTTGGAATAGTTACAATTTGCTCTTTTAATTATTGATTATTGTACCACACGATAACATACTTGTAACGAAAAGAAATGACAATTTTTGCGGTCTCTAAAATTATTCTATAAATATCTTTAGTGTTGACTATTGAACTACATATAAATTAATATGCTTCAACCTAACACTAAATTTCAAATTTTTACGTCAAACAATTTTTGTGAAAATTTATGTGAACGTTTGTAGCAATATTTTTAAAGGTGAAATTTCATAGTAAATAGCTATATATATATATATATATATATATATATATATATTACATATATATATATATATATATATATGTATATGTATATATATATATATATATATATATATATATATATATATTACATATATATATATATATATATATATATATATATGTATATGTATATATATATATATATATATATATATATATATATATATATATATATATATATATATGACATATACACATTTAATACGTGAAATTTTAAATAACTTTTCATTCCTTATAAATTCAATAAACGTGATGCACAAAATTTGAAAAAAAAATTAAGTATTTTGTTTGCTCTCCCTCCCTATATTAATATGAATACTGTTAAGTGTTAATTCAGATATATGTGTATTAGTATACGTTACCACTTTGCAAAATTTCAAGTTTCTATGTCAAACGGTTCCTGAGAAAAACGGCTGCGAGGGATTGACAGAAGGATAAACACACTTTTTGCCTTTACAGGAACAGAAAGCTAAAAATAATTAAACATTAATAGTTTTAAAAAATTATGAGTTATGTTAAAGGGTAAGACAAGTTTTGACATATCGAAAAAAATGACCTATCCAACGCCTTAGTCTTGGCGATGTAGCCCCACATTGTCTTGCGTGCTTAAACAGTGAGATTTAAGTATCTGCTATTTTTAAGTTAGCATTGTGGGTCTCAAGTAGATACTATATCAGTGAGTTTCCCGTTCTAACTTCTCTGTCTTCGTGCTGCGTGCTGTTCAAACCGTGAGACTTGAAGATGTATTGTTTTTAAATTAGTTCAAGTAGAGACTTTATCATTAACCACCCGATTTCACTTACTCAGTCTGATGGTGCAATTATACGGTCTTTTTTTATGTATGTTAACTAATATTTCAGGCTTTAGTCAACCAATTCGAATGATTTTATGTTATTTGGAAGACTCCTGTGCAGTATCATAAAAAATGGCTGGAAGTCAACCACACACGGAATTCCTCAAAACTGAATAGCACGATGACCGATTTTGGAGGATATTGGTTTAATAATAATCTTCAAAGTTTATTTTCACACTACTAAGGGTGATATAAATCTACCCTTAGCACAATCAGGAGACTGTTATGGAGTCGAAAAATAGTAACAAAAACTATTCACTGATGGGGAATAAATTCATCGAGTTTCGTCTCGTTTCACTTGGTTTGATGTAAATAACAAAATAATAATGTAAACAAGTACGGAAGTATATAAGGTACACACGTACAAAGGGATGAAGCTACCAGAAGCTTGTAGTATGAAATATATTTATGTAGGTAAATAAATAAGTAAATGATAAATAAGTAAGTACTGGTATAACCAAATGTATAAAGTGGTTAAAAATCAGTAAGTAAATTGGTAAGCAAGTATATAAAAGTATCTACAAAGACCTATAGCAACTAAAATGTTAGTAAACGAGTAAGCCCCTATGTACAGTTATATAAAAAGAAATGAAGTAACTTGAATATTAATATGCGAGTATAAAGTAAGTATGCCGGCTTGAAGCACTAATTACAGAGAAGCCAAATGAGGGAATGTGATTTATGTAGATATATATGAATATATTAGAATTCATTTAACGCCACAAATACCTGTTCCGATTTCAATAAGTGAGATTTTTGGAAATCAAAGTCATCACAGGCACTACAAATAAACAAATAAAACTTTTTACAACAAATGTAACCCACTTAAATAACCAACGAATAAGAAGCGTATTAAAAAGCATAAAATAATAAAAACACTATTGACAATTAAATGAAACTCGGTGATGTACTATTATTTCTACTTTCTTTAAGTTCTTTACCACGACCTAGGTTTCGTTGTATTACAACATCCTCAGGTGGGCTATTAGCAAAGATAATTAAAATGTGGGCTATTAGCAAAGATAATAAGATTTCTACAAAATTAACGCCAAATATATTCAATATTTAAAAATACGATTACTTTGTTGGAACTTTTGCACTACAAAATTGTCTCCGAAAGTAATAAAATTTGCTCTACTAGAGATTTTTGGAGTTGGTGCCAAGTTAAATGTACCACTCATTGGTATATGTTTGGGTATATATGTACTTAAGAGTTTTTACAAGTTAGCAGCAATTTGAAAATTTCGTTCATCACGTCAAAATGAATTTAACAGGAGAAATTTTTTGTTCGATGAGAGTTTCTTTGTAGTCTCAACAAGGAAGTGACGTTCCTAAAGAGTGACAATGAAGATAACATAAATGCTGTGCAGCCCATGATAAAGACTGATAAGACATAAATAACCTATCAGCAGAGTTGGAAAAGTTTAGGCATTGATATAAATAAAATACTAAAAATTGTACATGAATATTTGAGCGTCAGAAAGATTTGTAATTGGTGGATACACCATAATTTGACTGAAGCTCAAAAACACCATCGATTGATTGGTGTCATCAAATATTAGAAAAACTCATCGGATGTCACTTAAATATTGTATTCGACATCGTCATGGATAACAAAAGGTGCATTTGCTATTAAAAACTCAAAACTAAGGATTAAAACTCGAACGCAATGGATATTTCCCCTTAAGAATTATTTACAATAAAGAAAAGACGAATTGCTGAAAAAATATAGTCGCCTCTTTTTTCAGACGGACGGGTTATTTATGTTACGACTGTTTTATACCTTCGTCGAATGGTACACTAGCAATTTTTTTCCTATTGTTTTGTATAAAATTCGAGAGCAGCTTCCTCGCAGTAGAATCCTCCTTCATCACTATAACGCTGCGACAGACTCAGCCAGGTGAATGATTGAATATTTGATGACAAATATCTTGGATGAGAATACCATTCAGCTCTGACTTCGCATGGTGCGATTTCTATTTGTTCCGAAGACCGAGTGATAAACCGCAAGGAATTCGATTCCCGGATGTCGAAAAAGCGGTGTCTATCTTCGAAAAGGCTATGGAAAAGACGGCCAAAGAAAAGTAAGCCGACAACACCTCTTCAGTGGTTCCATTGAATAAACGATGCGTAGGTTGTCACGGAAAATATTTTAAAACTTCACTTACAATATAAAAAATAAACAATATAGTTCGACAATATAATTGATCTTCAAAAGAAATATTTATTTATACGGTAAATGAATTGCATATTGTTTTGAGGTAAATGCGTCGACTCTCTTCACACTGATAATCAGATAATACAATTTCGAGTGAAACCATAAAAGGCTAAACCAGCCGGAAATTGTTGACGAATATGTTTTGTGGTTTACGCAAAAATAAAACTGTTAACTATTTAGTTTATTAGTCAATTTAATGGGTGACTATAAATAACTGAATTCACCATAAATCCCTCAGGAAGCAACTAATGACTAAAATCCTTAATATTCAATAGTTCAGTATCTCCCGCAACAATATGCAAGTTATTTAGACTGCTCCAACAGCAATATGTATGCATTTACACAGAAATACTTAGAAAATTACATAGAAATCACTGTACACCTACTTTTTTATATTGTTCGCCGGCATACATTGGATTGCACTAGCTGAATGGGAAATAAAAGCCAAGATAGATATAGCAAGGGTACTAAATTAGGGAATACCTAAAATATGATTCTGTAAAAAACTAAGAGGATATAAATAAAAAGAACTGTATACAATGTAGACGAGCAAAAAACAACCCCTGAAACGGAACGCTGTCATTTGAGCTCTATTATTTATACGTTTATACATCCAAAAGATACTTTTTGATATTGTTCGCCGGCATAAATTGGATTGCACTCGCTGAATGAGAAATAAAAACCAAGATAGATATAGCAAGAGTATTAAATTAGGGAATATTTAAAATAAGATTGTGTAAAGAACTAGGATGATGTAAATAAAAAGAACTATATACAATGTAGACGCTGTCAAACAACCCTTGAAACGGAACACTGTCAGTTGAGCTCTATTATTTATACGTTTACTAGCGGCCCGGTACGTGCTTCGCTACGTATAAAGTGAAATGTTAAAAAAATTTAATTGGAACATCAAATTCATTTATTCGAACAAAAAAATATTTTATTAATTGCTAGCTATTTTAAAACTTAATCCAAAACATTAGGATAAACAATATTTTTTGTTTTTCCATTTTGAGCATGAATAAACAAACGGCTGGGGGTACCGACTTTGGAACAGGCAACATAAAGTTGGCCATGTGAAAAACATGATTCCTCCAAATTCACACCACAAACGTTAAGTGTTTGCCCTTGGGCCTTGTTGATGGACATCGCAAATGATAAACGCACAGGATATTGTAATCGTTTGAATTCAAATGGCAAATCAGTTGGAATCATAGGGATACGCGGTATCAAACGAACTTCTCCTTTTGATTTAGCTCTGGTGCCATTACACAGTTTTGGTGGATTAATATTTCGCAATAATATAATCAAAGAACCAACTTTCAGATTCAATTGGATAATTCATTGCCTCATCTTGATTCATAACACTGTCAATTGATTTACATGTCGTGACTACACCTGGCAGTTTCGCTTGAATTTTAAAATTAATGGCTTTGATATGAATGTTCTTCGGTGCTAAAATGGCGCGTTCTGTCAACCAATCATGATTTCTGTAATTCTGAAGAATATTCGAAAAAACACATTCAATCAATTCATCTACAGATTGCGCAATTGTACAAAAATTGTTCGGTACAGCGATCAATCCGTAGGTACTGTCGATTTGTATTTTGCCATCACCAATTTCTAACAAATGTTTTGAAAACTCATGGGCAGCTGGATCATTTTATAGGTGAATACGCATATTAATGTTCAGTGTCAATTTTTGTACATATCTCCAAAAAACTGATGACTTCAAACAGGCATTTATTTCATCAGCAGGAGTTGATCGAGGAATGACAAGCAATTTTTGTCGAAAATCCCCTGACAGTAATATTAAAGCACCATCAAAAAGCTGTTGATTACCACGTAAATCTTGCATTGTTCGATTAAATGCATCTATTGATTTTTTATTCGCCATTTTACACTCATCCCATAAAATAATTGACGTTAATGGCAGAACTTTTGTCATAGCAGAATTTCTCGAAATATTGCAAGTTGGAGTTTCAATCACCTGTACATTCAATGGCAATTTTAATGCAGAGTATGCGGTCCGACCACCTTCTAATAATGTAGCAGCAATTATCGAAGTCGCTAAAATCAATGATATAACGAACGTTATACCTGTACCACCAGCTGCATCCAAGAAATATAATCCACCTGCATTATTGGAAACGGCATGCATGATTGTGTCATATACATGTTTTTGCTGAATATTCATTTTGGTTATATTCTATTGTACAAATAAACGCAAATCATTAGAACTGAATTCCTGCTCACGTTGCAATTTACGATCAAACTAAGATGCACCAAATCATGCATCTCACGATTTGGTGCGGTATCGTTAGACACATATCTTCAATTATTATCAAAGCTTCGTTGTACATTTCCAAGGTAATCAACAAATAAGGATTTCTTGCATGGTGGCGCAAACGAATTAAAATATCTTCTGCCATATAATGTTTATATTTGTTCCATAATTCAAGTGGATTTGATGGCATACATGTCGATAATATAATGGCAAATAGCATTTGTATTTGTTGTGGATGAGCTGAAGTAGATGCATCTTCAAGTGTTGAATCTCAATGTGCATCATCCTCCAACAAATGCAAGATTTGACATGCTCCATCAATCGATACGAATAAAAATTCATGCCACTAATTTTTTTCTGTACATTTTTCTGAAAATAAGTGCAAAATGTGACTTTAGAAATTTATACAAATGATAAAATGTCAACACACTGAAAATAGGTCAATTATTTACCTGTTCGTGGATCAATCATTGGTATATTGATATGGTAGCCATCGTCACCTTTCCAATGCAATATTGGGTATTGTAATGCATCCTAACTACGATGAAGTTCCGAAACACGTTGCAATTGCTCATTTCTGCGATGAAGTACAATATCACGGAATTAAAACTGTTCACCAAGAATTATAATTGCAACCTCATCAATTGTCGGTGCATTGAATCGCCTTTCATGCTCTCTAAAAGGTGTTCTATCAGCCCTTATTACAATGTTGTGATTATCAGATGGCATATGATAGAGAACAATTTTGAACAATTGAACTAATGCGTTATGCTGATGGAAAAACCTTTGTAGCTCACGAATAATTTCTCGTCTTGTATTCAAAACAATTGCACAACGTTGATCCAATTCACGATTTTCATCACCAATAAAATAAATTTGCAAAAATTTACGATCAGCGTCGGGGTATGGCAATAACGAACCAGCTTGATGATAAATCTGGCCCTGAATCTGTAACATGTATGCAATTTTAGGTAGATGTTGTATCATAATTTTTATCATTTTTATCATAATTTTAGGTAGATGTTGTATCATAATTTTTAAAACTATCGAATACTTTATGATTCAGATTGATATAAACATGGGACAATCCTGTTGAAGTATTTACCTTAAACGTCGGCATAAAATTATCTGTAATAATTTTAGTAGCACCAAAAGAAGTCCTTTAAAATGCCGAATTGTATTGTTGAATATGACTCAAAAAGATCTTCGACTTTTGAGATGTCCCAAAAATTAATGAATATGGTTCGGGTGGAGTTTCTAATGCTGGCAATCTCACTATGCCAGTAGCACAACACATGCCGGGCGTTTCACCTGGAAAGTTAGCCGCATCACAATGTTGACATATTGCGTCCATCATTCCAATGTATCCGTACACACTATAATCAATCGGACTGTTGTAATTAAAAGCAGCACGCATCATTTCAGCCAAAACAGCATGACGTATTCGTGATCGCCGTGCAAGATTCAGTACAGGTACAGGGTCAACAGATCTATTTCGTGCATTACGTTCACGCTGCGATGCATTAGCTTGTGCGGGTTCATCTGCAGTCTGTGATCGTCTTAGTAATGCCACATCATTTGCATTACGCGTTCGGCGACCTATATTTACTCGTCTTGCTCGTGGCATTTTTCCTTCAATTAAAAAAGAATAAATCAAATTAAAAAAATAATTGCTACATTAATAGTGGTACACAATATGTTTTTTCAAATAAAGAAACACACATGTAATTCACTTCAACAGTTCAAAACTTACCGTTTGTGTAAATGCGTTTGATAATTTAATTCATAGTACATTTGAACAAAAAATATAAACACAAAGCAATAATTATCGCTGACAAATTGCTTTAAACGAACCACGTCCAAAATGAAATGACCGCATGAATGACATAACAACATGCTTTTACTGTCAACACTGAAAAAGTTTCAATTTGACAGCACAATCCCCATATGAAAAAAGGTTTAATTTGACAGCTAAATCCCCATTTACCAAATTATCCGCCATTTATTGAATTCATTTGTTACAAAAAATGTTATGCAAAACCATCTACTAAATAGTCCGAACAAAGCCTAAACATTTGGTTTGGATAGGAAGTGGCATTAAAGTGGCATTAATTTTTATATATATATAGATATAGATATATCCGAAAGATAGTTTTTGATATTGTTTGCCGGCATAAATTGGATTGCACTCGCTGAATGGGAAATAAAAGTCAAGATAGATATAGCAAGGGTACTAAATTAGGGAATACCGAAAATATGATTCTGTAAAGAACTAGGATGATGTAAATAAAAAGAACTATATACAATGTAGACGCTGTCAAACAACCCTTGAAATGGAACGCTGTCAGTTGAGCTCAATTATTTATACGTTTATATATCCGAAAGGTACTTTTTGATATTGTTCGCCGGCATAAATTGGATTGCACTCTGAATGGGAAACCAAGATAGATATAGCAAGAGTACTAAATTAGGGAGTACCTAAAATATGATTATGTAAAGAACTAGAAGGATGTAAACAAAAAGAACTTTATACAATGTAGACGCTGTCAAACAAACCTTGAAATGGAACGCTGTCAGTTGAGCTCAATTATTTATACATTTATATATCTGAAAGGTACTTTTTGATATTGTTCGCCGGCATAAATTGGATTGCACTCTGAATGGGAAACCAAGATAGATATAGCAAGAGTACTAAATTAGGGAATACCTAAAATATGATTATGTAAAGAACTAGAAGGATGTAAATAAAAAGAACTTTATACAATGTAGAGGAGCAAAAACAACCTTTTAAACGTAACGCTGTCATTTGAGCTCTATTATTTATACGTTTATATATCTGAAAGATATAACACAGTTATGAATTTCAGACAATAACCAATTTATCAATATGAATAAAAGCCAACTGTTTTTTAGAATTCCTATAACATAATCATAAATACTCACTTATCATACGGTTACCTTTATCACGTGCTTACACATGGCAACTCGTATAAAAGGGAAACTTGGATAAAAGGAAATTATTTTCGTCATAACCATGGAGGTAAGAATCTAGTCATAACACTTCATTTGTTTCCTTGGGCTAATTTTACAAGAGGAAATTTCTATATCTTTGTTTTTATTTGGATTTGACACACAAACAATTCCGAATTTCCAAATCGGATAGCTTAGTAGTAATAGAATTTCACTATCAATACAATATAAGAAAGTGGAACGTTTTCTATTTGTTTGTTTGTTTGTCTTTCTTTAACATTTTCAAAAAATACTATAAATATCAATAAAATTTTGCAAATAGAAAACATATATTCTAGTTTAAAATGTGGGCTATATATAATTACGTTACCATTCAGATTAAACGTTAAGAAATTATGCCCACTCACGAAAAACTGAATGTCTTGCTATTAATTTAAATTTTAAAAGTAGTGGAAAATATTCCATTTAACATGCCCAATTCAGGAATTAAATATTATACGACATTTTAGTTCAGACTACCATCGCATCACAGCCAGTGCGCCCCACACTGGCTGTGAAGCGATGGTGCTGTACACAACAACCGTCAAAAGTTATATTAAAAGTCTGGCAAATTATTTTCAAATAATCCTTACCTTCTGACTTCATAATCGGTCTGATTGAAACATATTCCTATATCTTTGAAAAAAAAAGATTTTTACATTATCCTAATAACACGCGGGTGAAGCTCGAATGCAAAATCTAATACATTTTGTCAGATCGTATGGGTAACAAGCCATGAAAATTTTAAGTGCCGGGATTCGGATTTTGCCGTTCGAACTAAACTGAACACATTTTGAACTAAACTTTCCAATGGTCAAAATAATGTATGTAAATATTATAAACAATATGAAACCACACAATTATATATATATAAATATATATATATATATATATATATATATACACATATATATGTATATATATATATATATATATATATATATATATATATATATATATATATATGTATAATAAGTACATCAAATAATGTTTAAAAGAATTAAAATATAAAAAGATATGGAATGCATTAAAATAGGATGTTACTTAAATTATAGACTAATTTTAACCGGTGATTTCATTGGCGTAAAAAAGGAGAAAATGATGATGAAATTGAAAAAGTAATATTCTTATAAAAAAGTTAGATTTTAGTACTGGAAATGACTAAGTAGTTTGTGATGAACAGAATCAATGAAATGGTGTGAAAAAGCTTGTGTTCTGTAATAGATAGCCGTATACTGACATGACGTGATACTTTATAACATACTTATGTTGACTTGGTGTTTTATAACAAACTTATGTTGGCGTAATGTTTTATAACATACTTATGTTAACACTCCTATCCCTAATGAGATAATTTTTTCGACTACCAAAATACATACGAAAAAATAATCTCATTAGAGAGAAATACATTCTATTTTAGCACAAAGTGTACCTGTGTATATACCCAGTGTATATTCTTCGCCATAACACAGGTAAACTTAATGATTTTTTTTGGAAATTGGTTGAGTGGGCCAGACCAAAAATAACAAATAACCAAACTTACTGTAATTTTTATAATATTAGTTAGCGTTGTATGTAATAAGCATTTTTATATTACAATTATACTATAAATTGGACTTAATTCGTTAAAAGTTAATATAAGAAAATTCGGTTAAAATTTTAACTGTTTCTATTCTAACTACGATTTATCTGAAATGTTGTCACTGCCAAGCTAAGCGGACCGTTTGGAATAGTCTCACCTTTGTCATTATCTTCAATAGATGTTGGCGAATTAAACCGTAGTTCAAGCAAATATTCGCAAAAATAAAAAAAACGAAGACATTTATTCCTGCCCAAATTCTTCGAATTACTGAATGTTACGGAAATATGAGCTATTTATCATACGTCAAGTATTTTAGTATTCATCGAGCTGCACCTTCCATTCATATATAAAATAAGGATGAACGAGCTGATAAAAGCATCCTGTTCGTACATCATAACTTTAGCATTAGGTAAATGTATTTATATAAAAAGGATAACAATAAGTAAAGAACCTGTCAATCACGGACAGAATTCTGACTATAAGGGTTTCGTACACATTAAGGTACTGATTCACATTTAAATGTACATAGTATTTCTATTAAACTATGTATAAATATTAATTCGACACATCATAAATTTATTGCCGACTATATCTTTCACAGGCGTAAACACGGGCCATATTTGAAAAATTGTAAATTCCTGTAAGCTTCTAGTCAAATTTTACTAATGCAATATTTTTCATGATTTTTGGCTCAGTAGTTTCGAATTTTCGCATATTTTATAGAATATCTTTTTAAATATTTAATTTAATATTTTCAAAATGATATATTTGTATTTCTCATAACAAGTATTTTCAAATTAAACTCCACATGATGAATAAAATAAGAAATAAATATTTTTACGACCTTTATTTACCTCCTTATATAGTTATCTAATCTTATAGAGTATCTTTAAAAATTTTGGTGGTACAAAATATATTCAAATTTTATTGCGCAAACTTTCACGTCTTTACGTCGCATAGTTTCTGAAAAGTCGGCTTTTGAAATAGAAAAATGTAAATTTATTGCATACTATATCTTCAGTACATATGTAAATATATATATATATATATATATATATATATATATATATATATACATATATATATATATATATATATATATATATATATATATATATATGTATATATTTATGTTTTCACAATTTCAGGAGTAGTTCCGTAAATAAGGGGCGGACATATCTTACGCATATTTTTCAGGACAGCTCTAGAGTTACAATACCTAAAATCCTTGGAAAACCCTTTCAAACGACACTCCACACTATAAATGAAATAAAAAAAATGTCTTTCGATTACTTAATTTACCCTTTCTAAAATTTCTAAATAAATATTTTTGAGGCTTAGTCATCACGACATGTGCGGATTAACATATTTCATAACTATGCCAAATTTTATGTTCATTTGTCCAGCGGTTTCTGAGAAAACCGGCTGTTAGAAATGTACGGATAGACACCCGAATTAGTTTCGGAATTAAGGGCGGAGGGATACTCTATTTTTCCATATTTTTGTACTATTTTTTTAAATATGCAATTTGAAATTATGAACGTTTATACTGATTTGAAGCAAACGTATTTTTATAGAAATCGTAACAAGCCCTTTCAAATGACACCCGCATGAAATATACATATTTTTTGAGTGCTTTATTTCTCATATAAATATTTTAATAAATTTAACTACTAAAAATATATGAGTTAATAAAATGTACTACTGTGCCAAATTTCAAATTTCTATGTCCATTTTAAGTTTCTTTTTAACTTTACTGTAATTATAATAATTCAATTACTAATATGGATGTAACGATGAGTCATTACGTTCATAATGAGCGACGCAGCTTTTCGATTGGGATTTACCATAGCCGGTAAAATCCTGAGAGCCGTCATGTTTTATCTGGCTTACGTCTTGACTTATTTTTACCATATTTGATGACTAAAACATCGTGGTCAAATTGTAAGCCAAATAAAAGTATTATTATAAAACCAATGATGCGATATTATGTCTATAATTATGAACGATGTGGCTAATGTCCTTATCGGTCTACATAAAATTACGTTTTTTAACGCGCTTGTATTAACTTGACCGGCAACTTCCCGACATTGTAAAAAAATCTTAAAACTCACTTTTCATCCACTTCTAATTGTCGTACCGATTTGCAACTTTGCATACTTAGGTAAATTTTATGACAATATAATAATGTAACCATCGAGCTGACATGGTCATGGCGGAGGTAGTCGTCGGAACTTCTCAATGGCTAACAGTAAACTTGTCGAGTCTGGACTTATTTAACTTGTCTCAAAGTGTTCTTTGGTTACATATGGTAACCAGGAAAGTTTGATGATAGATGAGGGAGGTGGTTACCAGTAAACTAGTCGAGTTTAGGCTCGTTCGAATTATCCCAGTGTGCGCTTTGGTAAAATATGGTAACACAGAGGGTTTGCTGATGGAGGCGAGAAATAATCATGGGAACTTCTTAATGGCTAACAGTAAACCCATCAAGTTCGGGCTCGTTTGCCTTATCTCAATAGGTCATTTGGGGTTACAAATGCGCCTTTTTAATTTTTTTTAAACTATGGACTGTAGGTATTCAATTATTATTTCACTTTTTACAGAAAATTTAAATTTTTAAATGATTTTAATTTTTTTAAATTTTTAAATGGTCATTTTTCGGACTGGCCCCTTATATCATAATATTTTGTATTTGGTTTGACATTGAATCAACAGGTCTTGTATAGTTTCGTATGGGTTCTAGATAATAGAGCTGATTCTAACTTGCTTCATGCTAAAATCATAAATAATATATTGGTTAATTGTAAAAACACATCGGAAGTCGTTACATCTACCAAATGACCACGAAAATTCAGGCAGTGTGTGTGTGTGTGTGTGTATCATAAAATAATGTCCGGTGGAAGTATAGAGGTAGAGAATTCTTATGTACGTTCAGAAATTTTTAATAGTTTCTAAGTTATAATTTTTTTTGTGTTTTGTTCCCAAACTCATAAATTGAAGACATATTATTACTTTGAGCTATAAATAATTGTGATATAAATTTGATTTTTTCTAACAACTATACAGCTAACTGGCTTATTCGAGATAAAAATATTCACACAGATATAAATACAAGATATTTGGAACATCAAATTTTGAACTTAATTTTTAACATCATTTCAAAAAATTCACATAACATCTTTTTCTAGAATCTACTTCAATAACCTTCCAATTTGATCAGCTTTTTTATTGAGAAATTTCACATTGCTACCATTATAGAGTGACCTTAAAAATAGAACAATAATGTAGGAAGTGAAAATATAATTTTTATGAGTAATTAAAGAAGTAACAATTCAGAAAGAATGATATCACATTTGAGCTGTATTCATCATGAAGAGTAACAACATGACGTAATTGAAACTCCTTTTTAGATTATCACTACTTGTGCCGGCCAAACTGACCGAGTAGTTAGTCAGTCTTCTGCCTGCTCTTGCATTTACGGTTAAGATTCACTTGTTTTCTGGATTATTTTCTTTCACGATTCCTTACTTTTTTCTAGGACTTTGAAGTGCATAACTACCTGAATTAGTGTTATTAAATAAATTGAGCATCTTGATAAGATTAACGGATTAAAGAACTACTTAACGTTTTTACTTGTAACTGAAAATTGTTACTGGTAACTGAAAATCGTCACGTTTTTCCCGAAATAAATGAGTCGTTGTGGTTTTTTCACCAAGAAATTGCAGAAATTTATTCCTGTTATGGTTACGCTAATGGAACAACTCGAAAGTAGCAAAACTGTACAGGGCATGTGTAGAACATAAAGGCGGGCGACCTTACAAATTTATTAACTGTAAAACAACCCAAGCACCGTATGATCTTAAGAGTTTGTAACAAAAGAGACCCACCAACAAGTGTCAAAGCGGTAGAACGCCGAACCGGAGTCCCAAAATCTGAGATAGACCACATACACACCATACCATTAAAGTACCATAACTGAAACCTGAAGATTATGGCGGAAGAGTACGATTTTATCAGAAAATGTTGGGAAGCCAAGAGCAAAATAAAACATGTTTCTATGTAATATTATAGACTCAATTTGACTACTTACGAATACTGATTACTGACTCCTTGCGAATTACAGATTGCTTGAAAGGGAAGTCTTAAATACAATTTTTAGGAGGCAATCTAACTCAATTTAATATTAAAAAACGATGGCGAATTTTGTCAATATACCCGAAAGTATGAAATGATTCACGGATAAACGAAAGGAAAGTCTAGGCGGACCAAAACTCTCCGTGGTCTCCCGACTTAAATCCAGTTAACTTTTCAAAGTTAGTTTACTACAAGCGATTGATGTACTCAAAAAAGTCACACTTTAGAAGAATTGAGAAGAAACTTGAGGGAAACCGAAGAAATAATTAAAAAGAGTACGTTGGTAGTAAGATGTTTAAAAGAGCATTTTTTCGCTGATGTCGTATTTGTATTGAAAAAGACTGTGATAATTTTGAAACGTTTATCTCTTTTTTTTATATAAATACTAATCATTTCTTTAATTACACACAAAAATTATAATTTTTCGCTTATTATGCAGTAAGTTTAGATCCATTTTTAGGGTCATTCCGTAAAGGTCGAATTTCACAGTTAAATTCTGATTAAATAAAGTTTTTGAAGCAGGTTCTGGAAAAAATGTCATGTGAACTTTTTATTAAAATGACGTCAACAATTGGGTTCAAAATCTGGTGTTTAGAATATCTCGTGTTAATATAAATTTTTTGACGCCATGTTAAAACGCATGTAAATGATTGTTTATATCCCGAATATTAGTGAGTTAGTAGAGATTTAATAGACTAATTGATACAAAAATCAAGTGTCTATTATATTCACGTCACAAAGAAACATTTCATTTCCAATCCATTTGGCTAAAAAACACAACAAAATGTATAACCAAAACTGAATTGCGGAACACACATAGGGCTGTTTCGGATAGGCCTTGATATTCTCTACCCCAATGCTTCCGCTTGACATTATTTTTTGGGACTTTCCGCATATAGACATTTCAACACGATAACGATCCAAAACAAACAGCGCAATCCGTCAAATAATTTATCGCAGAGGAATCTGGTCGCTACTAGATAGGTCCGCAAATAACCCAGATCTGTATCGTACCAGATCGATAAAAAACCTGTGGTACGAAGACAAGAAAACAGTTACCACTCAACGCATTGGTATTATAAATCTACATATCATGTTATTTTTCATAACACAACGTGTAGGTACACGTATTGATAATTTATAAAAAAAACCTTAACTTCATATAATCGAGAAGTTGCCTGTCAATTTTAAATTACGCTACTACAGTTTTCATTAAATGCTAAAAAATAAACAAGGTAATTATTATTAAAATTATTTTCCATAAATGCCTTGTAAATATTAATTTATTACACGTTATTTATAACATAACATATTTGTACACTATCTGATAATATTACTAAACTGTGTTTCGTACAGCAATTTTATTTCGGTTAGGCACTCAATATCTTTGTCTTCACGATAGCAGGCGGTTTCGAAAGGGCTCCCCCCAGCCCAGCTTTGTACTTACGTCCTCTTTTTGAAAGGATTCCCTTTTGCATTGAAAAGAGAACATAAGTACAAAGCTGGACAGGTTGCCTTTCGCGTTAGTGCACAATGAGAGGCTCTCATCCTCTTCAGTGACTAACGCTTTACTTATCCTCATTCCGGTTATATGAGAGGAACTGCGAGGAATATCTGCGATGTATTTATATCCCGTCAATGGCAGATAGCCATATGTTATTTGAATGTACGTCATAAGTGCGTTAGTCATTATAAACAGCGTACGTACGGTGCGTGCACACATTAGTGTACCGTATCGCTGGAAGTTATGCGTTACACATTTTTTTTGCAGAAACATGGAATTTCACAGAATATTAAAAATATATTATTGACCTTCCTGTTTCTTGTCAGTGGGACCACCAAATATGTGGAACAAACACCGTAATTTACATAATATTAATGAAAAGATGAAATGGATAATCGTCATAAATGTGACACTCACTTCAAAACATTTCTTAATCAGTTAAATCATTTGCTCAAACACGAGCTGATGTTACAACCGTTTTTATTTCATAAATTGTATCACATTTCAAATAAGTTTAATAGTTTCTAGTGGGTTCTTCTTCATAAGAAGTTACATGCGATCTAACATTATCGAAAATGGTTTGATGATTTTCGTTCCTCTGAATGTTTGATTGTCATACATCCATGAACCATATCACAGAGATACGACCGTCTCGGCAGCGCACGGCGCGCTTACTGGAGATTATAATTTATATGGGACTAACTAGGAGAGCAGCTTAGAGGATCGGTGAAGTGGAGAGGAAAAATATAATTGTCTGTCTCGCTCTTGATCGTTCCATTTGCAGATGTGTTGATGTGTTGATGAACTGATTAAAATATTACTTTTTTCAGTAAACGTAAAAGTATTTGAGGATTATTTTTGCGAATTTATTTATTTTCAACTATTAGTAATAAAGGTATGTGTCAAAGAGCACACGATAGAATTGAAACTTCTTAAGTTCTGCGAGCATTAAACAAATATACTTTGAAAAAGTAATATTACAAAACAAGAAACGCAATTATGGAATCAAAAATAAATACAATAATAGAATAGAATTGTGCAACAATAATTCAATAAATTCAAAACGATCGAGTCACACAGGTAGCGTTGAGAATGTATAAGAAAGGTGGAAACAACCGAAGATACACAAGCATTGACGGTATGTGGGAACCCTCGGTCATATAGCTCTCGCCAGTTTAATCTATATATTCTTCGGTTTCAGTCAAGCTTCGATAATGCTCTCAGAAACATCCTTGGTGAGATGTTTCTGAGAGCATCATCGAAAGCTAGATTGACTGACTATTGATGAAAAGACAAACATGTAAACCGTTACGTAATTAATAACTAACAGTGTTAAGTAAATAATAAATTTACACCAATAAAATTTAAAATAAAAGTGTATTGTAGACGAATTTTTATAATTTTTATGCAAATGTTAGTAATTTATTTATGAAAATTATGCATAATTAAATTATCATTGAAAATAATCAAATTATAAATATGTATTGAGATTACCATTATTTCCTTTATCGAAATTGATTCCAATGTTCTAAATATTAGGTGTAATAAACACTATATTTTGCCAAGTTATGGTAATTTAAACTAAAATGAAATTTAAAATAAAAGTATATGGAATGAAATTTAAAATAAAAATCAAATTTAAAATAAAAATGTAATTTAAAATAAAAGTGTATTGTAGACGAATTTTTATAATTTTTATGCAAATGTTAGTAATTTATTTATGAAAATTATGCATAATTAAATTATCATTGAAAATAATTCAAATTATAAATATGTATTGAGATTACCATTATTTCCTTTATCGATATTGATTCCAATGTTCTAAATATTAGGTGTAATAAACACTATATTTTGCCAAGTTATGGTAATTTAACTCATAAAATGTTTTCAAATTGATCATATTTGAAAAATGATGAATTTGAAAATATTTTATAAGTGAATTAAAGTAAATATATTAAAATTTATTAAAACTTTTACAGTCGTAACAAAAATGTGATTACGTGACAAAATGTGTTAGAAAATAAGAAAGTAATAAAAATATTGTTATATTTTTATTTCACATTGTGTCTATATATTCCGACGAGATTACTACTGTACTGATGAACGTGTGCGGGTTGAGACCGAATGCTCGTACGTCACGTAAAATAGCTAACTTTAGCGGGTGACTCAGAGTACTTACTACCCACCTTTAAATCGTAACATGGATGGGATTCATTATCGAATTTCATCGATTAATTACTCGTAAATGGATGATTTGAAAGAGTATATTATTGGGTAAAGATGACAGTGTTAGTAAAACTTTCTTTTTTCAGTTTTTCGGGTTTTCTTTTTTTTTAATGTCAAGTTTTTTATTTCCAACTTTTTAAATTTTTGAAATTTCTTTTTTATTTTTGAAACTCTAGGGTAAAATTTTTAAAAATTTTACAAATTTATACCATATAGTGTAAGGCCACACAGCGTAAGAATTACATCTATACCTGACCTCATTTATTATGAAGAGAACGACAAAAGTCCCAATAGTGTCAGACTCAGAATAAAAATGACCCTCTTATATAGAAAATATGAAGAAATCGTCAATCGGACAAATGAGAAATCTTACATTTATTTATGAAAAGTCAGGTTATTTTTCTTAATAGTTTTTAAATGCTATTTCCACAGAATTCTTTTAATCAGCACGATGAAATAAAATACTGATTGTGTCTATTTGTACAGATGTAATAGCTATGTATAGATATTCAAGAGTTACGAATATAATAAAAAAAAACCGCGAAAAATTTGTAAAGAGCAAAAAAGGTATTAATTTTGACCACAATAGAACGAATATCAATGTTAGTTAACAGTTTATTTTCAATTAATTTAATTAATGACAAATTGAAATTCTTCTTTGAATTTGTCATTAATTATTAATTAATTAAATTAATTAATTAATTAAATTAATCTGTATTGATTATTTCCTGTGTCCGTTTCTGAAAAGTTTATAGGTGCTTCGTTAGATTTTTATTGCTATTTTCATTTCTTATTAACAATTTATGATATATTAATACATATATTATTAGCGTGTTTATAAAGGTAGCCCTTTACTTTTATATTACGGTTACAAACTGTATTTTATTTTATTGACATATTAATTAAATTTAAATTAAGAGCCTTGTTAGTGTCATCTTTATATGCCATTAAAATAAGAACAAAGCAATGTACGTTGTCTATGGGTCAGTCTCTCTACTCTCTCTCTCTCCCCCTGTTTCTCTCTCCCTCTCTCTCCTCCCCTGTCTCTCTCTCTCTCCCTCTCTCTCTCTCTCTCTATCTCTGCTCCGTGACATTTTTTGTACCGTATGTAGTTATTTATAAATCTAATTAAAATCAATATTAATACATCAAAGAGCCCAACTTTTCACTTTAAATCTACATTTTTTTATTTTTTTCTCATAATCATTCTCTGAATTATTAGGTTTCATAGCTGGTATGTTTTTAATAAAAATTAAAAGAATATTAGCTTTTTTAAAAGTTATAGTCTATTTCTTGCCCAATTTCGCCGGTCTCCTTTGATCTGCCGTTCGATTTCTACTATAGAATAAAAAAAGTCATAAACGTACATACTTTAACCCTTTTTCCATAGTCGTATAAAAATATTCATGTTCGTCTTTTAAATAACATGTTGTATAAAAGTTGGGAATACAAACGAACTAATCATCGAAACGACACGCAATGCTAGGTCAAGTTCTTTTCCGGTCGTCAGAAACGATTAAAGCATATTACGTATAGCATGGCATCACACTCGATTCCGCTTATCGAGCACGACACGAATCCACTTATCGCATATAGATGTACGCAATCCCAACCCGCCGCGCCGTCTAACCTAAGCGTGCACTCCAGACAGAGTGGCATATAGATCGAGCAGTGGCGTGCCTTACATATTGAAAGCTATATTTTGGCAGAAATTAATTTGTTTCTTCACTGTTTTGTTTTTTTTTTCTTTAGGTTTTGGCACAAAAACGGCTTAAATTGTGTAGCTTATAGAATCTAGATGGATATAGAATTATTTCTAAAAAATAATATATTTTTAGAAAGTGTGGATAGTAAGCAACAATGATTTAAGTGAAGGAATCAGAGTGCACCGCGTGCATTGTCGAGATAAATTTTACAACGTTATAGGTAATAGGTAGATCTAAAAGTTTCCGGTTTGAAATAATTGTCGATTGATAATTTTATAACAACCTGGTTAGTAAAGTCACTAGACATTTACATAATAAAACGTTATAACTTTTGCTTTGAAAGAATTTAATCACTAAATACTAGTGTAGTATTGTAGTGTTTAAATTCCTTAGTAAAAAAGGAAAATTCTCGACACAGATCAAGCAAGAGTTAAATACTGTTCTATGAAGTAAATAATTGTATCTTGAAACAATTACAATGCTCCTCATTTTCGATGTATCTCCAGAGTAAAAATTTGAAATAAACGTCTCGGGCACGTTGGTAGGGCATACACCAACTACTAAATTCTATTCCATTCCAAAAGAAAATGCTTAAGAAAAACAAAGCAAAATGACAGTTCATATATTATAAATTTTTTCTTGTATTCACATTAGTAACCGCAATAAAATATGGATTAATTTGGTATTTCTGATTAAAAAATTTAAAATGTTTAATGGTATTTATTTAATATCGGTAATAAATCGTTCATAATTAGACAAAAACTTATAAATGTATAAACAGCTTGCTGAGAATCAGACCCGAGGCACTTTAATCTGCGTTAGTGTCTTAGCCATTGCACTATAACATAAATAATGCCGAACATTGACATTAAAGTTTCTTTGTAATGATATTTTTTGAAGATTAAGATGAATAACATAAAAAAATTATTATGGAAATTAAGAGAAAAAACTTCGTTATTGCAAAAATAAACTCTGGGCTATTATCCACACTTTCATAAAGGATATTTGAAACACGTTTTATACAATATACAAAATAATATTACTACTTATTTGAAAATAAAATAACATATACCAATCTTTCTTTCATTATCCTTAGTCTAAATATCTTATATATATATATATATATATATATATATATATATATATATATATATATATATATATATATATATATATAGATATAAATTTACATGCAGGATATATGGTGAGTGTGGATAAGTTTGGCAAGTAAAAATTATGTCCTTTTCAAAGCATTATTTCTAAAATTAGATTTTTCAATGAAAATTGATTTTAACTATATTTGTGCTTTTCTAATTCATTTCATTGTTTTCTTACTATATCTTTTAGAAGGTGTAAAAGATGTTACTAAATTATATATTATTCTAATCGAAAATTAATTTATTCAATGATTTATCAAGCTATTCAAATAAGAAGTATGTGTAAATTAGAGTGAAGAGATCAATTTAATAGACCGAATGTGAAAGTGAGACAGACAGCGATTATGAATTTTGTACATTGAAAATAATACTATATTACTGATATTGGAACTGTGAACTAATTTGTAAAATAAATGTTTGTACCTAATTTATAAAATAAATGTTTGTACCTAATTTATAAGATAAATGTTTGTACCTAATTTATAAAATAAATGTTTGTACCTAATTTATAAGATAAATGTTTGTACCTAATTTATAAAATAAATGTTTGTACCTAATTTATAAGATAAATGTTTGTACCTAATTTATAAAATAAATGTTTGTACCTAATTTATAAGATAAATGTTCGTACCTAATTTATAAAATAAATGTTTGTACCTAATTTATAAGATAAATGTTTGTAACTAATTTATAAAATAAATGTTTGTACCTAATTTATAAAATAAATGTTTGTACCTAATTTATAAAATAAATGTTTGTATCACATCTTTTCGATTAACAATTTTCATTATAAAATCACTCCAAACTAATTTTGTTTTCTCATTTCCAATTTACACAATCATTTTCTTTTTAATTTTAATAAACACAATTAGTAGTAATTTACATCAGGATCTTACTCATCTAAATGCTTTAGTAAAATTCACGAAATTTGGGATTTATTAACGTTAAATAATCTGGATTTTCTTTCGTTCTCTTCTTATTGACAAAAGTTCATTGGGAATATTTTCTACTGCAAATGTGTCTAAATTAGATTTTGACCTTTAATTTTAGTCACAGGGAGAAAAGGACTTTTGCAATCAATTGATCGCAAAAGTCCTTGTCTTAAAAAGAATTTCACCTATCCCTCTCCTGTGCTGTATCATTTTAATGGATTGTCATAGGAACTTATTGCCGTGGCAATTTTTTTTAATCCGAAAATTCCCTTTTCTGGTCCTCGATTCAGCAAAATTAAAAAAGTCTTCAAGTTTCATTGGCACAACATTTCAAGATTTGTAAACCTTGGAAATTCTTACAAGCTACATCCATTCATTCAAGTGGCTCAGTTTTAAATTATTTTTCTATTTTGTGCAATAAAAATGGGCAAGATCTTAATCCACTCCATATGGCTATGTCTGATAATAAGAAACTCGTGGTTAATGGTGGTTAAACGTTGGATCTTGATGTAATTAATATATGAATATCATAGCGACAAACGGAATTAAATGTCACATGTTGTACTTCTTGCCGCAGATTTAATATAGCTATACGTGTAACTGTACCTATTTTTGAAAAAAATATTGTTGAGTCACTGTGTACCGCAGTGCCGAGTCATTATGACTAAGTACTGGTACATACTTGATCATTTCTCATTTTTTATATATCACTGCCTATCTATCCAATATAGTATCGTTGATTAGTGATGATTCATGACAAAAGTTTAATGACCAGACCAAACGCACATAGCATTTCAGCTTCCTAGCAAAACAAATTGACTGTATTTTATATACTAATTTGACTGTTATAAAAAAGTAAGTCACGGTTCCCTCCTTGATCCTACTTGTTGTGAGAATGGTAAATTTAAAATGATCGATAAAATCACATAAACGCACACCCACATAAACGAGAAACTATTACAACCTTGAGATGTTGTTGACTGTCACCGGTCAGTGCGACGGAGACAAAAGGAAATAGCGCGGGCGTTGTTTTTTTCTTTACAGCTGAAAATCTGTTGGCGCTCTGAGTGATGTACAGTTGGCTTCATTTTTATCTTTTCAGACAAATATTTTCATCTTTTTGCCTAATTATCGATAATCTTGCAAAGTAAATTTGTCGTTTTCTTCAAATAATAAGATGGCGAGGTTTAAGGGATAACAGATACAACAAATGTCTTTAACAGGTTTATAGATCATAAATTTAGGACGTGGAATTAGTACACTACACTTTTCCCCATTTTTGGAATATCTTTTTAAACATGCAGTGTCAAACTGTGAAAAAAAAATTTATAGCGTTTATTGACCTCTTCTTTAATTGTTAAAGAAACATTTAGAAAAGATGGTGATGTAAATCATGTGCAACCTATTTAGGTTAATAATACGTATTACTGCGCCAACTTTCAAGTTTATACGTCGCATGGTTTCTGAGGAAATCAGCTTTGAAAATAGGTAAATGTAAACATATTGCACTATATCTTTCGAAGACGTCAAAACATGGGTAATATTTAAAAAATTAAATCTGAAATTTAAAACTATCGCTATAGTTTTCCTACAACTTTGTGGAGTTTCTAAAATCCATATTTTTTTTCAAAATTTCAAGTCGAAAGTAAGGGAGACGAAAGTAAAGGGGCATATTTTTTCATTATATCTTTAATGATATAATACCTAAAATTATGAAAAAAAGTTTGAGACCCTTATAACTAACTATTTTAAACGACACCCGAATTAAAAAAATCTAATACTTAATTTGCTCTACCTAAAATTTCCACAGGAATATTTTTGTGTTTTAACCATTACGATATATGCGGGTTAATATGTTTTATTACTATGCCAAATTTCATCAAGCGCTTTCTGAGGAAAACGAATGTGATGGACATACGGACAGATCCTTGAATGATTTTATACAGGTTCCGTTTTTTTCTGTTAATAAACTCTAAAAACCGTATCACCTCGATGGCGCCATCTTATGCCTTCAGCATAACACCATTATTAGCTGGACCGTCTTTTAGAACCGATAAGCTCTTGCCACTGTTGAAGCTAACTGCTATATCTTATGATGACGCAGAGTCTGGATTTTCTTTTACGGCAGAATTTAAATCTGTGTTTTTCTAACTCTTGAGCTTTCGCTCAAAATGTCGTTGTTGTCGCAAACGCTTAACTTAATTTGTGCCCCTCGTAAGAAATTTCTCATAATGAAACTATATCTTAAATGGTCACTAAGATGGTAATCCGACCAGATGGCACCAATCTGCACGCACGTATTTACACTTGTAGGCAGCAGTCTCAGTGTATATACCTCGCAATTATATACACTGAGACTGCTGCAATAAATTGGATTCACAAATCAAGTGTAGCGTGATTGTATTGACATAATACTGTTGTCGTTGTCTGACACATCTCTACGTCTTATTGCACGCATAACGGTCATGTCATCTTTAAAACAATACGTAGCCTTATCAAAATTATTTATGTAGAGCTTGGTAAGAATTTCATTTAAGCTATCAAATTATTGCCAAGCTTTGCTTGTTTATATTGATATTAAAGTAGGTAAAAAGGATAATTTGATATCTAATTATGTTCTTTTGCGATATTAAAGTAGGCGGTATGAACAACTTGACAGCTCATTATGTTAAGTTCTGATATTGAATAATTAGATGTTATGCAATGAAATAATAAATTGAGCAAGTATTTCTATTTAAACTTTTCTTTATTCAGAGTCACAAATGTCAACAGCTTTTACATCACAGACACTATTTTTTTATTATTAAAGTGGCGCTATCTAATGACTAAAAAAGAAAACTATTTAAATGTGTTTACGGTGACTCCTTCAAATTTATATTGGTTAATATAAAGTAGCATGAATAACTTATTACCTATTATATTCTGCATTATGAGTAACTTAATAATTCAATATATTATAAATTTACATGTTAAAAAGTTGTGAAAATATTCACAAATTTGGCCAAACAAAACATCAATATAATCAATCATTTAATTTACGTAATAAATAAGACGGCGTTTACCCCAAATTATGCTAGATTAAAATTGTCGCTTATTTTCTTGATGATTCTTGACAATAAAGCGCATGGCACAAATAATGGAAAGCGATCCAGAATAAAGTCGTAGCCATTAGAAATATTAGACGACTTGGTCTATATACCGACGACCTCTGTTTATAGAGCAATAGACACGTAACTTCAGTAGCCAAATTGGAATAGTTGTCGAGAGAAACGGGGCATACTAGACTTAAATATCCCGAAGATCTAAAATGAAACCTGGTGTGAAGAATATAACAAACACCAAAGAAAAACACTTGAAAATATTAAATGCTGAACTATTGGAACATGTCCATCAAACGAGTGTCATAGGTAAGAAGATACCAATATCGCTATAGATAGAGATGTCAGTTAAAGATAGTCAAACCTAGGACGACTTTCGAACAATTTCGCCCTATTGCAATTGCAGAAACCAACACAAATAGTTAAACTTAAAATATTCTAGTCCCGTTCTTCCAGGTGTCGTTCAGCTTATGAGGTACAATTTTATAGCTTCCATTTTGTCAATTTGACGCAAATGGCTGAATTGTAGTTTGAGAGGTATCCGCCTCACACTGTGCGTTACTTGGTAGACTACACTCTGCAAAGGAATACACGTAAAAACCATATACAGATGATTCTAAGCGCCATTCTTAGAAACAAAGACAAAACAAAGAACTTGTATATTAAGCATACAAGTGATTTTGTACATCAAACTAAGTAGAAATTGGTAAGAAGCCATTGCTAATTCTCAAACCTTTCTGAAAGAAATTATTGTCAAAATTTCGATTTCTATAAGAAAAACTTTCCCTACCTCAAAAGGAAATAAGGAACCCTTATAGGATCACTTTGTTGACCGTTTATCGGTCTGTCAAGACCCTTTTTCTCAGGAACGCGTTGAGGTATCAAGTTGAATTTAATATCGAATAATTAGGTCTACGGTGCCTTAGACCTTGAAAAAAACAAGCTTCTAAGTCAACGTAATCTAGAAGAATCCTAAAAATATTACCATTTACGCCGCATATTTTGTCACTCGCAAATAAATCGAAACCTATAGAGTTCTTCCCGTTGACCTAGAATCATGAAATTTGACAAAAAGCAAGGTCTCACAGAATAAGTAAAGGTAAAAATCCATAAATCATCAATTTGTAGTAAAAAAATATTTTTTTAAATACGCGCCTATGAAAGATGTAGTAGGTAATACATTTTCAGTTTTAAAAATGAATTCATTTAAATAGTTTAATAGTAATAGTATATACCATTAAATGTTTATAAATGCCTAAATGTGTTAAGAACTCTCGTAGTGCGAATTCCACGCGTGCTTGACAGGTTTTCTTTTTACTGAAACGGACTTCAAATATACTCAGTTTGATGTGCAATTAATTTCAATCATCTAGAAGAATAAGGTTGTGAATGAGTATCATCTAGAGGAATAAAGTTGTGAAAGGAATAATCTGTTTATATATTAAGTTCTTACTCAGATTATCTGTTTCGAAAAAAATCACGCACGCCACTGTTTACTCTCTGATATTCCATGTTGTCTGGCTCACATATTTCGGAGTTTGTGATAGACAGCGCGTCGGTGACTGTTACTTCATTTCCGTCGGGTGTTCATGTACTTTCCCTCGTAATAAACAAATAGTATTTTTATACACAGTTGTCACACATGCCTGAACATATATGGAGTACATACTTATTTATGCTGTTTAAACGGACGTTTTCGAATGGAGTGATAAGCCTTGTTGATGGACTGGTATAGTACATTCCATTAAACTCACTATATTTATAAACGAGTGTATTACGCAATATTCATATGGAAAGTCGTCAGAATGAATGTAGAAATGTGAAAAATGTAAAATTATCAAATAATTGAAAACATGATTTTATTATTATACATTTCCCAAAACATCAAAAAATTGGACTTGGTAGAAATTTTCTCATGCTCTAATCACTGATTTATATCAATTAAATTCAATATTGAAGATAATATCGGTATTTCTACGACAGACCATCAAATAAAGTTGAATAATAAACAAGGTAGAAAACCTGTTTGATTACAATAATGGTTTAATTGATTTCATTAAAATGTTATAATATGTACTCAAATTTTCTAATGTATACACTAAAACATTTAAATCCTAAAATTAAAAAAAAAACAGAACTGAATTTTCTCAAAAAATTGCTGAAAAATGCCTTTATTTGACTCAGTTAATTTCTGCCATATTGAAATTTCACATTTTACCACAAAATATAAATGGCTTACTAATAATATGAATCAAAAGACATCAAAAGTGTGTCTAAAGACTTGAACATATAGTTCCGTAAATATATTTGAGCAGTATGCTACGTGTATCTACAATACAATACGATATTAATACTTTTATTCATGGAGGTTGTACTGTAGTGCTCCATCAAGTTTTAATTTTTATGGAATTGTTTGAGAAGGTTCAACCGCACCACTGGATACTGCCACATTTTACCACAGTGTTTCCCGGCTATTTTGATAACCCCGTAAAACAACTCTAGCAAATGCTGATTTTAGTATACAGAGAGACGAATACGTGTTCGAAATTTTAATTTTGTATATAAAGTAGTTTCCGACATATTTGACATCGAAAATAGTTAATTTCATAGCTTATACCTGTTCAATCTCTCGCCCGCTGATAGATCATTAAAAGCCACAAGTCGCTTCCGGAAATAAGGAAGGATGCAGAAATCTGAAAATTGTGGGTTAGAAACGAAGATAAAGTTTATATTAGCAGACTTAACAAGGTTGAAACGTAGTAGGTTACGAAGACTTGTAATAATAGCTGTGGTTGTAGAAAATATTAAATAATTATATAAACCAGACATTTACAGATGAAGCTGTCCCAATTTTCAAATTCACCGTGTTCCCGTAAACGTTTCACTTTATTCCCATACTCGTTTGAAGGTACACGGTTCTGACAGTGTACCAAGCGGTGGATTTGGTACACTGTCAGAACTAATACTGATTAAAATAAGGTGATAAAACTTAGTGGCCTCCGTTTAATTAATTTTAATCCCAAAACATTGAAATACAAAAATCGGCTATTTTTGGATAACTTGTTTAAGAAAGATAAAAAGTTAAGAAAGATAAATACAATATGCTAGATATTTACACATTAATTAAATTTACGAGCCTTTATAGTTGTGTACTAGAGTTATCTTTATATTGCATTAAAATAAGATCAAAACAATGTATGTTGTTTACGGTCACTCACTCTGCTTTCTCTAGTCCGTGATATGTCTTGTACCGTACGCAGTTTTATATAAATCTAATTAAAATCAGTTTTAATCCACCGAAGCACCCGACTTTTCAGTTTAAATCTACCACTAGATAACCAGAAAAAAGAAAAGGAAAACTATACATTAATGCAAGTTAACAGAAATAGGTATTTAGATTTATCCAGATTATTCAAACCCAAGAATTGAGTAATTATTGAAGAAAGCTTATCAATTAGGTGGATGCTTAATATTTTGGAAAGGGAGCTTTAAAGTATTTTATAGTTGGAGCTTAAAAGTTTGATAAGATGGTCGTGTTGAACAGTTTCTTGGTATTTATCACTCTGGCAGAGTTATGTAAAGATAAAGTTCTAGTCGCGTCATAGATTCTATCACGTAACAAATCAATAAAGAGTAATAATTTACAGTGGCATATTCAATGTTGTGTGATAATTATAATTTTTCAATAAACCTAAACACAAAGCCCCAACTCGCCGATCTAAACTTCGCTGGGAAAGCTCTACAAAAACTCGCCTACTTTAGTCTCATTATTTTTACGGCTAACTTTTTTAAATGTAACTTGGACCTTCTTACAATAATGTTTTGAATGGAATCTATTTATTATATTATAGATTAATGGTGGGTATTTAGACGAATAGATAATGGCTCACATACAAAAGCAATATTCACTTCTTTTTTAATTTTAATATACCGGTAAGCAAAGATATTTGATAACAAATATTTAATTACGTTTCAAAAGGCTATTCGACGATATTGATTTGAATAGGGTATGAGATAAAATTTTTTTACAAAAAAATTATACTTGACTCCAAAAATGTCTAACAATAGCAATATTTTCCAAATTCATTTATGTTCGAAAACGATATTGTACCGCAAAAGTTCCAACTAAATACTCGTATTTTCAATATTTTATACTTTTTAGTGTCTTTTTTATTCAGTGGCTATTTTAAGCCGGATAATTTTTGAAGTAAAACTTCTTTACGCACGCTTGACTTGGGGAGTAAGCTGGTGAATGCGTGAGAGCGTTACGAAAAGTGTGATCGGGCGAGGCGAATGTAAGTTGAGAGGGAGATATAAGTTAGTGAAGACAGAAAAAGAGAGAGTTACATTTCGTATATTACTGTAGGGACAAGAGAGAGAGGTGCGAACACACATTTTCTATCTCTCTTTCTCTCATAGCCAGTTGTGTTTCGTATATCTAAGACACAGTGCAAGTCTATTGTCTGTATCACACTATAGGAACAAGAGAGAGCAGTGCGCGCGCACATTTTCTTTCTCTCTTCTTCTCATAGCCAATGCATAAAATATATATATGTGCGAGTATGCTAGCGTTACGCGAACGGTGATTTTTTCATTATTTTGTAATTTCATTTCGTTCTTGAACAATTTTATAAATTATTATTTTGTCCAATACATTGAATATTCTACGTTTAAAGTGAATACAATTGTAAATTCATTTTAAAGTCCACATTTTGTGAATTTGTAATTTTATTTCAGTCGTCTAAAGCACATTCGTTTTTTTATGGAAAAGTACCAGTTACCCAGAATGTCACGAAGTTACGATGAATTCAATATTAGTAATGTCTCATTTATTGAAATTGGAGCAGTCGTTTGCGGTGTTTAATGAACCTAAATATATTCATATATATCTACATACACACATAAATCACATTCCTCTTTTAGTTTCACCATAGTCAATACTACAAGCCTGTATACCCCTGTCTACCTATCTACTAATATCTTACTTGCTACATGCTTACCAGCGTTGCCAGACGTCTCGATTCTGGCGGGACGTCCCGAATTTTATCCCAAAATTAAATATCCCACGCGGGACAACCTTTGTCCCGATTTTCGGGGATTAATCGACGGTGCAGGGCGAAGAAGGTGCGGCCGGCACAAGCAAGTGTGTTAACTGGCCAGCCGCCCGACGCGAAGTGAAAGAAAAGCGTACGCATGGGCACCAGATATTCTCTTTCACTTTTCGCTATTAATCATCGATCGATCATTCATTTGTTTCTTTCCATTTCACGATCACGCACGATTACGTACGAAAGAATACAAATTTAGGTATCTTACATTTGTTTATTAGTTGGTCTGTTTAAAATTTGTTTACTATGACAAAGGTACTTTTTGAAACATTGGATAAATATAACTTAAAATTATCGCAAGTAACTTCATATGCTAACGTACAGTTTGGTATAAATCATTCTGTATACACGAATCTCGTTGACAAGAACGAGAAAATATTAAAAGCCAATTATTCTATTTACATATTGAATGACGTGAGCAAATTTGCATGTGATAGATTAGAGTTTTGGGAAACACACAAATCATCAACTGGGTTGTTCAAGTTAACTTTTTGGTTGATTCAAGTTATTAAATAAATTCTATTGATATTACTCACTACTTTTGTACTTAATTAACTTTTCATTATTACAATTTGTGTCATTTCGCTTTATTTGAAATGGTTTGATTTAATTTAATTTAGTTTATGATAATTTAATTCAATTAAATTCTTTTATTATTAGGTATTGCTTAATTAAAATTTATTTTAGCTTAATTAGTTATGTTTGATTTATTATTTTGGTTTAATCTTATTTAATAATGTCATATCATACACACCTGCTAATGAATAATTCTATCGTAAGCAATGCTTTGTAAAACAGTCTGATAATATTGAAATTTAAATATGATTAAAATAAAATAAATACATAAATAAGAGGTTAGTTCACGTCTGTTACCATAATTAAAGGTTGTAAATTTTCTAAAAAAAATTTCAGACATACACGTGTTAAATTAAGTTCAGAGTATTTATCCTGTGCTAAATTTAATATCGCCGCGAAATGTTACCACGAAATCGCTATAGTATTGTAGCGGTCGAGAAATATGGTATTTTCTCAGAATTTTGTTACTCATGTATTTTATTCCCCTTAATTGACAGCCCACATACTCGGATTTGTTGACCTGCACTGTACGTAATTATTCATTGTATTATTCAATTTTATTTCTTATTCGCCTTATCAAGTTAGTCCTTTTTACCACCTGAAATCGTAATTCCTACGATCAATCAGTTGTCGGGCTGTTAAAATTCAGCTCAAAATGCTCTAGCAATATTCAGCGTAATGATAGAGACGTGTAATAAATGTTTTATTATATTAAATGTCTCTCAGCAATATGAAGGATTCCGTTACGCAACAACACTAAGGAATTTACAAATAGATTAAAAGAAATTTGCATAAGAGTCGCAATCCACCTCTATCTGTCAGTCTATCCACTCAATATGTTTATACATAGATACAGCTCAATGCAACGCAAATACATTGCGTGCGTGCGAACCTACTTGTGGACGAAAATTCTTTGCAAATCGCATTTTTGCCGAATTATGTTTTATTATGTTTATTGAAATATGTAGGTAACTGTCCATCTCGAACTTTTGTGTTATTTAATAAGACTTGCGCTCTGAATATCGAACGGAGTCGATATAATACACTAGAGAAATATTATAATAGCTTAGGTCGTACAGATAATATTGGTAGCAAATGATTATTAAATTATATTATCGATTATACAATTTTATGTTTATAAAATTTTAACCGGCAACTCGAACGTCCGTACTTTGAAAATATTTTTGAAAATGACTATTTGGTGGAATTTTAATCCAAAAAACATTTTTTTACAATCTTTGTTTCTTTTTGTTTCACTATTTGTTGCAATATCACGTAAAAACTATTAAACAAATTTGCACGAAATTTCAATGTTCAAAAGCTTAAGGTATAATTATAAACTTCGGGGCGTATAATAAATACAATTGCTAAGTCAAATAAAGTTACATCAATCAAACTAAAATAAATGTGAAAACAATCACAGAGAAAAGCATAGGGGCTTAAAAGCATCCATCTTGGAGGTGAATTTATCTATGGAGGTTTTATCATCAAAATTCTTATCACAATTCTAAAGAATTTTAGAGGGAGATACCAAAGCATTGGTATTTTCTATAGTTCTAGCAAACTTATTTCAGTTACTAAGTTGAAAGCGAAAGAGGTCACAGATAAAAGTATAGAACCGTAGAAGTGTCTTATTATTCATCGCTTCTGCAATTAGGTTTAACTAGGCAAGGGAGGTAAATTGCTCGACGGAGATAACATATGAATTTGTGTCACAATTTTAAAGAATTACACAGGGAGTTACCACAACGCTCATCCTTTCTATAGTTCTAACAAAATTATTTCAGTTAAACTAAATTGAAAACGAAAGAAGTCACAGACAAAAGCATAGAACCGTAGAAGTGTCTTATTATTCATCGCTTCTGCAATTAGGTTTAACTAGGCAAGGGAGGTAAATTGCTCGACGGAGATAACATATGAATTTGTGTCACAATTTTAAAGAATTACACAGGGAGTTACCACAACGCTCATCCTTTCTATAGTTCTAACAAAATTATTTCAGTTAAACTAAATTGAAAACGAAAGAAGTCACAGACAAAAGCATAGAACCGTAGAAGTGTCTTATTATTCATCGCTTCTGCAATTAGGTTTAACTAGGCAAGGGAGGTAAATTGCTCGACGGAGATAACATATGAATTTGTGTCACAATTTTAAAGAATTACACAGGGAGTTACCACAACGCTCATCCTTTCTATAGTTCTAACAAAATTATTTCAGTTAAACTAAATTGAAAACGAAAGAAGTCACAGACAAAAGCATAGAACCGTAGAAGTGTCTTATTATTCATCGCTTCTGCAATTAGGTTTAACTAGGCAAGGGAGGTAAATTGCTCGACGGAGATAACATATGAATTTGTGTCACAATTTTAAAGAATTACACAGGGAGTTACCACAACGCTCATCCTTTCTATAGTTCTAACAAAATTATTTCAGTTAAACTAAATTGAAAACGAAAGAAGTCACAGACAAAAGCATAGAACCGTAGAAGTGTCTTATTATTCATTGCTTCTGCAAAACACTCACCCTTTCTATAGTTCTAACACAATTATATCAGTTGAACTAAATCGAAAGCGAAGGAAATCACAGATAAAAACCTAGGTACATAGAATCATCATACCATTAATAGCTTCTGAAATTAAGCTTAAGAAGGCAAGGGAGGTAAATTGCTCACCAAGGGTCTTATCACCACAATTCGTTTCACGAGTTTAAAGAATTCCATCCTTTCTGTTGTTCTAGCCTTTATTAGTCACCAACACTAGAACTACTTGCGCTTTTTAATTTAGCTCGATATAATTACGATATTTTAAGAAACAAATAGCTTCTTAGAAGAACATCTTTGAGACATGTGTTAAAAGAATGCTTAAAACTTCGTAAACGGCATAACTATTCCACCGCTTCCGCATATTAAGATTACCGTTTCCTATGACAACAGCCGATCGCACGTGAATCGTCCACATTTTTCTTTATTCCCGGATGTCGCATCGACATGGGTTTTTTGACTCCCGGCGATGGACTGAGTCGCCATGTTCGTAATAGATAGTAGATTGAGTAATAGACTGCGTAACAGATTGAGTCGCCGTGTCGACTTCCTTTATTTGGACATTCCTCTATATTCTCAAGCTCATCGTTTAACGCTGTGGTTGTCATTATGCTCTTAAACCGAAAGTGTTATCTCTATTTCAACCTTTAGTTTTATTTCATTTTCTAGGCACATTTTTTTAATCTAATTTACGGCTTACATATTCAAATCATTATGTATAATTTTTTACTTTATTATAAATATATTAAAAATATTTCTGCTTGTTTTTATAGCGACATTTGGTGCCAGTCTGAGCTAGTTCCGGGCAAAAAGGGTGCCACAACTATACTTTGTCTTAATCTCTTTTTATATATTAATTATTTACGGTTAATTTATCAACTTTTTCTTAGCAGTTTAGTTATTTATTTTGTCGTGTACAGTACGACACAATCTTCTAATATATAAACACTTATAACCATCTATAATTGTAATTAAACATATTCATCCCGAGTTTTTTTGTTTTTTTTTATTGTCTTGTACATCCTATAAGTTTTTTTAATTCGAAAATACTTCAATGGTCCAATTTTCATAAGAGACCAACTGTATATGTATACAATTGTCAATATATACAATTGAAATTTTTTGTAGATTCTGTATTATCTTGTGGACAATCTATGTATCTTCTTCCTAATGTATCTTCATACATTATTTCAATGTAGCTTTAATGACTTAAATGCTTAACTCAAAAATGCACGTAAATCGTTATTTCTATAACGATTACGTGTATAAAAATATTTTACAACCCTTATCTCCATATGGACAATACTAACTATATGTTGTGATCACATAAAAACTATTTTTATGCCAAAGAATAAAACAAACAAATTTCCTTCTCATAAAATTAGTTAGTTTAATTGTTATACAAATTTTATAAAAAAAGAAACTTGTTAGTATGCTTGTTTTTTTTTAATTTGACATAAAAATGGCTTATACATTAAATAGAAAAAAAATACATTTTGTAAACAGTTTTTGGCATGTAAAAATTATAAATGTTCTTAGTAGAAAAGGGCAAAATTTAGATATTTTTTCTATAATTGTTATACAAATTTTATAAAAAAGAAACTTGTTAGTATGTTTAAAAAATAAATTTTTAAAACATAGCTTCAGGCATGTAAAAATCATAAATGTTCTTAGTAGGAAAGCACAATTTTTATATGAATAAAAATATTTAAACTTGTATATACAATCCTTGTCTTTACATCCGTCTGCATATAGGTCAACCATAGAATTAATTATAACAATATGACTCACGCAACTACTTATGACGATGGTTGTCCCGCCTCATTCATATAACGTAATGTAAATCTATCAACGTACGGGGAATAACGACCTCATGGATATTATACGATATTTCCCAGTCAAGAGCGTTTATAAGGATATATGTTCATAGGTTCAATCATTATTCATAGATAAATATAGATTGAGATACACTAAAAATAGTAACACCATGATTGTATTTATTTCCAAGCTCTTAAAACTATAATATACTATAAAAAAAAATAAACAATAAGCCAGTTTTGAATCAAGATAAGCCGATGCTCTAAACATAGAAAAATCCTCTCTGGCTGAAATCTGCTTCGATACATACATTTAAATTTATAACAAATTATATATTTATGAAATTAAGAAAAGTTGGGTAAGATTTTTCATATAAAAACGGGTACCATATTTACTATAGTGTATGTAGATATCTTCTACTAATACTATTTAAAGGGATGAATGTAAAATTATTAAAAAACCTGTCAGGTACGAGTGGAACTCGCACTACGAGGGTTCCGTAAACATTTGTGCATTTATAAATATTTAATGGTATGTAATATTCCTATTAAACTATTTACAAAACTTTAACCATTTAGAACGAAAATGTATTGCCTACTATATCTATCACAGGCGCATATTAAAAAAAATTATGTGATATAACTACAAATTAACAATTTTCTATTTTTTCCTTTACTTGTGCTATGACACCTCGCTTCTTGCCGAATTTCATGACTCTAGATCAGCGGGAAGTAACCTACAGGTTTGATTTATTTACGAGTGTCAAAAAAGGAGACATAAATAGCCGTATTTTTTAGGTTTTTTTACAGCGTTGACTTAAAAGCTTAATTTTTTTACAGCTCCAAGGAACCGTAGACCTAAGTACACGATATATTCATTTCAAATTGATATCTTCACACGTTCTTGAGAAAAAAGGTCTTGACAGACAGACAATTGGACAATGAAGTAATCCTATAAGTGTTCCTTTTTGCCTTTTGAGATACGAAACCCTAAAAATGTATATAATTAATGGAAAGCCGAAAAAAATATTGATAATGAGATCTATGTTGATCAAAAATTATTTGAGACAGTTTTTTTATTTAGATGGATAGGGGTAAAATACTGAAACATATTTTTCTTCCACTTGCGCCAAAAATATTGTTACTAATTGTTTACAATATCAACATTCCAGTTTGTCTTGTTTACAGGACTATCATATACGAGATTTGGCCATCATAAATAAACAAATAGATGAAGGACAACATTTAAAAAAAATAGTTAACTAATAATCTTAAAAAATGAAAGTTTACATTGAATTGTCAGATTAGAAATTTGTCGTGTGACGGTACCTACAAGAAATATCGAAAAGAAAATTTTGCAGTGACTAAAGTCGTTTGTAAACCTAAAATTGTTATTCTCAATTCTCTGTAATGTGAACGATTTTGCGTCGTTTATAGTTAAAAATACATGCTGCCATCTCGACTTCCGTGTTTCTGACGATAATACAATCATATTTCATTAACGGATATTTGAGTAATGCAACGTGTAGGAAATTATGGTATATATGCAGTTAGGGACCATCGAAATTTGGACTATTTTTTTTAATATAACATGAAAGAATATTTATATTTCATACAAGATCTTATGGGGAGTAGTTAAAGATTTATTTCAAGTCAGAGTTGTAAGAAAAAGGATGGTTCTTCAGCATCAACATTAAAGTAAGAAACATAATTAAGATGTTAATGGATAGATAAATCAGTACTTATGCAGTTTATTTCTTTTTAGAGATCCACATTGAAACAAGATACCCTTATAGCTTTGTCATGTCTGTCACAAAGTTACAGCTTCTAATTTTAAACTTACGTACACGAAATTTTGTTTGAAACATTAAAGTAAGAAACATAATAAAGGTGTTAATGGATAGATAAATCAGTACTTATGCAGTTTATTTCTTTTTAGAGATCCACATTGAAACAAGATACCCTTATAGCTTTGTCATGTCTGTCACAAAGTTACAGCTTCTAATTTTAAACTTACGTACACGAAATTTTGTTTGAAACATTAAAGTAAGAAACATAATTAAGATGTTAATGGATAGATAAATCAGTACTTATGCAGTTTATTTCTTTTTAGAGATCCACATTGAAACAAGATACCCTTATAGCTTTGTCATGTCTGTCACAAAGTTACAGCTTCTAATTTTAAACTTACGTACACGAAATTTTGTTTGAAACATTAAAGTAAGAAACATAATTAAGATGTTAATGGATAGATAAATCAGTACTTATGCAGTTTATTTCTTTTTAGAGATCCACATTGAAACAAGATACCCTTATAGCTTTGTCATGTCTGTCACAAAATTACAGCTTCTAATTTTAAACTTACGTACACGAAATTTTGTTTGAAACATTAAAGTAAGAAACATAATAAAGGTGTTAATGGATAGATAAATCAGTACTTATACAGTTTATTTCTTTTTAGAGATCCGCATTGAAACAAGATACCCTTATAGCTTTGTCATGTCTGTCACAAAGTTACAGCTTCTAATTTTAAACTTACGTACACGAAATTTTGTTTGAAACATTAAAGTAAGAAACATAACAAAGGTGTTAATGGATAGATAAATCAGTACTTATGCAGTTTATTTCTTTTTAGAGATCCGCATTGAAACAAGATACCCTTATAGCTTTGTCATGTCTGTCACAAAGTTACAGCTTCTAATTTTAAACTTACGTACACGAAATTTTGTTTGAAACATTAAAGTAAGAAACATAATAAAGGTGTTAATGGATAGATAAATCAGTACTTATGCAGTTTATTTCTTTTTAGAGATCCACATTGAAACAAGATACCCTTATAGCTTTGTCATGTCTGTCACAAAGTTACAGCTTCTAATTTTAAACTTACGTACACGAAATTTTGTTTGAAACATTAAAGTAAGAAACATAATTAAGATGTTAATGGATAGATAAATCAGTACTTATGCAGTTTATTTCTTTTTAGAGATCCACATTGAAACAAGATACCCTTATAGCTTTGTCATGTCTGTCACAAAGTTACAGCTTCTAATTTTAAACTTACGTACACGAAATTTTGTTTGAAACATTAAAGTAAGAAACATAATTAAGATGTTAATGGATAGATAAATCAGTACTTATGCAGTTTATTTCTTTTTAGAGATCCACATTGAAACAAGATACCCTTATAGCTTTGTCATGTCTGTCACAAAGTTACAGCTTCTAATTTTAAACTTACGTACACGAAATTTTGTTTGAAACATTAAAGTAAGAAACATAATAAAGGTGTTAATGGATAGATAAATCAGTACTTATACAGTTTATTTCTTTTTAGAGATCCGCATTGAAACAAGATACCCTTATAGCTTTGTCATGTCTGTCACAAAGTTACAGCTTCTAATTTTAAACTTACGTACACGAAATTTTGTTTGAAACATTAAAGTAAGAAACATAACAAAGGTGTTAATGGATAGATAAATCAGTACTTATGCAGTTTATTTCTTTTTAGAGATCCGCATTGAAACAAGATACCCTTATAGCTTTGTCATGTCTGTCACAAAGTTACAGCTTCTAATTTTAAACTTACGTACACGAAATTTTGTTTGAAACATTAAAGTAAGAAACATAATAAAGGTGTTAATGGATAGATAAATCAGTACTTATGCAGTTTATTTCTTTTTAGAGATCCACATTGAAACAAGATACCCTTATAGCTTTGTCATGTCTGTCACAAAGTTACAGCTTCTAATTTTAAACTTACGTACACGAAATTTTGTTTGAAACATTAAAGTAAGAAACATAATAAAGGTGTTAATGGATAGATAAATCAGTACTTATACAGTTTATTTCTTTTTAGAGATCCGCATTGAAACAAGATACCCTTATAGCTTTGTCATGTCTGTCACAAAGTTACAGCTTCTAATTTTAAACTTACGTACACGAAATTTTGTTTGAAACATTAAAGTAAGAAACATAACAAAGGTGTTAATGGATAGATAAATCAGTACTTATGCAGTTTATTTCTTTTTAGAGATCCGCATTGAAACAAGATACCCTTATAGCTTTGTCATGTCTGTCACAAAGTTACAGCTTCTAATTTTAGACTTACGCACACGAAATTTTGTTTGAAACATTAAAGTGAGAAACATAATTAAGATGTTAATGGATAGATAAATCAGTACTTATGCAGTTTATTTCTTTTTAGAGATCCGCATTGAAACAAGATACCCTTATAGCTTTATCATGTCTTTCACAAACTTACAGCTTCTAATTTTAGACTTACGTACATGCAAATTTGTAAGCATATGCTTGCTTTATTTGGAGATCTCAAATATATGTATCAAAATATTACAAAAGAAATTTACTTCCTCAAACATAGAGGGGGTGGAAATTTTTGTGCATATCATTGAATAAGGTGTAATTGGAAAGATCTTTTAAAATGAAATTTTAAGCCCTGTTTGCGAAATATCGTGTTACAAAGTGACGTTCGTCGTAAAGCCCTTCTCTCATTTTTGAACCACGGTTTTGAAAAATCCGTAAATATTTTAACAATGGGTTTAGAACTGTAAACAACATTTTATTTTAGTTAACTCGTTTCAAAAATTTCAAAAATGTAAATCCTAAGCCTGTAAGAGTTCCAATAAACGTTTATATTTTTTTATATAATTTTACAAGTAATGTGTGTCAATGTGACTTCGACGATCGAATATTTCAAACTTTTTAAAAATTGTTTTTGGCCAAAAAGCTATTTTACGAAGTCTAGATTTTTAGTTTGCTGGATGTGCATTCGAAAAGTTGTTGTTTCGTAGATGGAACCGTTTGTTAAATGAGCCATTAAAGACAGGATAAAAGTGAGCTTTAGTCAAAGTTACAATTAAATTGTTTAACTCCCGTGACTAATGATGTCTCGGTCGCTCAAGTCTGGGCATGTGCACGCACAGACTGCATGACTGTTAGGGTTACTAACCGTCATAATAAATTAATGTACTTTACAAGCGCAATAAATTTCCAACCACTTTCCGAATCCAATAGTGTTTCTTTAAAGAAATACAACACATCTACAATGAATAAGCTTAAATTTCCAAACGCAATCTTTTATAGGACATTTAATCGACAAAATATAAAACAGTGAAACTAGACCGTGTCAATTATATTCTCTATTTCTATTACCTTGTCTTTCCTTGAGAATTTTATTTTATTTTATAAACGTCTTTTGGTCACAATTTAATTTGTAATTTTTTTTATTTTAGAAAAGTTGGCAACCCTAATCACGATCTTATTATTCACTATACATTTATGGCATTCCTAGGCACATTGGGGGGAAATTTTTTGGTCAAATACGTGAGGGACGATTCAAATATTCGCGAAGAATTTCTTTACTTTTTGCACTTCGGCATTTTATTACTGTACGAATTCATTCGTAACTTGAAATAAGTTTAAACTTGCAATTGAAGTGAACATTACGACAGAATGGGGTTATTTAGTCAGTTTCTCCTAAATGAGAACCTCGAAGCCAATTAAATAGAAAATTCACAGTTTACCTGGGTTAATGAGTGGAATATAAATTAATAACTATCTAAATGCGTCCAATGTCATTAAACACTTCAAGATAATAGAAAGCGCAAGAAAAATCAACTCTACATGAAAACAAATTCAATTTTAAAAATTATATTTAAAAAATTTGTTAAATTGCAGACACGGAGTGTCAAGACGTATGGAAAGGGAAAGACTGACATAAAAAATATTTTTGGGAGAAGAAAATGGGAAAATAAAACGAGAACATCTCAAATAAGATTTAAATGAAAGACGGTAAATTAATTATAGTAATTGTAAAAGATAGTAATGGTATAACGATAATTGCAAAAGACGGTAATGTAATAACGATAATGACACAAGGTAATTATTTAATTAATAATTAAAAACGGTAATTTATTAAGCTATAAAAAGAGTAGACTGTGATAGAATGCGAAGAATACGATAGGATGTATCATAATAAAGCGAAAGGCGTACATACCCCAATATAACGTACCATAATTACGACTTACTCTGCCTAGATGGAATACCAGGTAGCTATAGACATGTACAGTAGATAAATGGGTACCAGCTATTACTCACTTTGCTATATTTGGAAAAGTTACAAGTTGGATGTCAATTGTTAATTACAATCAATATTATTTTTAAATCTGCCTAATACATCTGTAAAAAAAGAAAAAGGTATTCTATTGAAAACATTTAAAATCTTCATTTTCTTTGAAAGTTAAAAAGCTTAAGTATCAGTGGAATTCGCAATTCTACCCACAAAACGTTTTATGGTTAAACTTTTATATGCACCTAAATATATGAGTTCCATGTACATTTAGACACAAGAAAATTTAAAAATTTAAAATGTTTAAACATAAATATAGTAATTACAAATAGTTTAATTTCCACTAAACTATTTATAAATATTATATACTATTTTTCTTTATGTAAATATATTACTCATGGGTTGGTTAGGATTGGTATAAGAATACCAACGTGAGAAGGAAACATGAAAAAAGACTATTTCTCCTAAACAAAATAGAGTATAAAAATGTAACTTTTGTCCTTGTTGAATATAAATGAATTAAACGTTATCCTTTTCCTTTTCGTCGGGACTTTTACGCCTAATAGATCTCTTTACCAGAAAAAAAATATTTTTCCAATTTCAATTCGGCTCTTAAGGTTATCATTTTACATAATCTGTACGAATTTTATGCATATATCACTTCTAGTTTTGAATCAAAGGTGACAGATAAGCAGACGGATAGGCGGCCGGAAACAACAGAGTTCATGAGGATTCTTTAGAAATGGAATCCTAAAAAGAACCTTTTAAGTAAACTTTAATTTTTTTAATAAAGTTTTTTGATTAAGTTTTTATTTCGACTGGACTTCCTTACTACCAAAAAATTAAATGTACATCCATTAACGCAACTAAAGTAAAACAATTAATTGACTTTAAGCAAGAGATTCAGTTTATTTTCAACACGATCCACTTCATAGTTTTGTAATTTTAAAAAGAATTACCCTTAAAATGTAAATTTTACTCACAACGTGAATTTATTCTCGTCATACTTTTGGCTAGATTATCGGATTATCTCAAAACATCTAAACATTGTTTCAATATTTAATTTAATCAATGACTTTTGAAATCAACTTCGGGGGATTCCCACCTATTTTATAGCCATTAAAATTTTAATCGGAAATAGGCCTGACAATATCCTGATAATATCTTCTTGACGTTTTCGATAATGATGGCAAATATGAACCATTATAAGTTTTAAAAATACCAGATTCTTAATCAACTAGCCCCAAAACCTAATAAAAATCATTTTTTCCGAAATCTCACGTACCGTTTCCGACATAGCATTTTTAATTTTTAAAAGCTCATATTAGATACGTAATCAATGACCTAATACACTTAATACTATTCTAATTTTTCAAACTTGTCCGTCAGAACTTATGTCCTAATAATTTAACAGTTTTATTACAAGCATTTATCACACGCAAAAATTAGGCGACAAGATATTGTCAATCTTACAGCGAGTTTACAAAACGCGGAGAGTCGGAGAGATATAATAAAGCTTATTAGTGGGTGACATGAACGTGTTGGTTCTGATAGACCACTTTTAAAATTGGTGAGGAAAATTGTAACGTGAATAAAATGGACAGCGATAATTTCCCGTTTATATTAGAACGCCCCTCTTTGTTCATTTATTGGTCACATTTTCATTATGACACATCGTACCGATATCGTAGCGTATAAATATTGGATGTAAAGTTTGCAATTGTCATTAGCCGGTTAGTGTGCGGGGATGGTGCCCGTTAGTTAATTAGTTATATATATTTATATATTTTTATTTATTTAGCACTATATAATTAATTACTTTCGCCGTGTCTCAAAAATAATTTAATTGATAAAAAATATTCAAAATGGTGTCGATAAAAGTCCCACGTGTCCATTTCAAAATCGACTTAGTGCTTCTGTTGTCGTTAAGTTTTGTCGTCGCTGGAACGCCATACCGCCATCACAAATATGGATTAAACCCTGGATCCATCGTTTTTCCGGACGATGACAGGTTGGCAATGTCCCGTTTTGGTACCGTCAGCACAACGAAAGTGCACAAGTCAGCTACTACGATACACGAGGTAAGTACAAGATGTTCTGATAACTAAGTAGTAACCAGTTTTTATTTTGAGGCATTCGAATATCGTCAGTACACTTTGCACTATTAAAATTATTTTAATCACAAGTTTAATTTAAATCTTGTGCGATAAACATCTTAGAAGACTGTGATTCCGTTAGGTAATACCGAATAAATTTTGTCAATATATTTTCAGAGAAAACTACTTTTTGAAAACTTATTCAATTTTTGTGTCCTACATGGATAAATTGAAACATGAGTACTGAAGTATCAGGCACTGTGTTCAGTTTAAAACTTCCAATATTTATTCTCGTGATGAGGGAGTCAAATTTTACTGGGGCTCTGGTTGAATAAGAGAAGACAGATTTGTCAGCACTGAAAAACTGTAACTTCTCCCGCTCCTGAGATACTGAAATAAATTTTTATAATTTAGGAACGCATATGCTTATCTCCTATATTGACTCACGCACTCTAATAGATCAAATTGATACCTGTGTGTGTGTATGTATATATATATATATATATATATATATATACATATATATATATATATATATATATATATATACATATATATATATATATATATATATATATATATATATATATATATATATCCATGTTGTGCCAAAACATTCCGAAAACAAATTCCGTAACTTTTATGCGTTAATATTTTGTAATTATCGACCGGTAATTTATAGAGAACTTATTGTTTTCAGTTGATGATGAAATTGTATAGTTCTAATAAAGGAACAATAAGGGTCCAAATTTCCCTTAAATAGAGAAATTCTTATTTTTTTAATTATTATTGTTATTTTATATAAATTTCCCTCAAATCATGAAATTCTCGCAGTGTTATTTTATAATGTTCGCGAAGTTAAATAAAACCTCATTGAAAACGTAAATCTCGCTATTCGTGAGTTTATATTTTGAAGAAAAACCTATGAAATGGTTACCTCATTGTGCAAAAAAAACTAGCGAACATGTACCAAAACACAATAAATCTAACACCGCAGAGAAGAGTGAACACGTAAATGTATTTCATTTAAAGAAAATCAAAGAAAATAGGCTGATTTTGTAGCACCAGAAAGAGCCCCAAATCAATCCGGTACTTTAACTAAATCAAAATATCGCTTAAAAAGAGAAACTGACAAGATAAAAGGACTCTCTTCTTCTCGACTTCTCGAGAATAACACATTTCCCTCTCTCTTCAACTTCTTCGGCGGTATCTCATTTTACATTTTCTAAAGCACAGATCAATTCATCTTCAAGTTCAGATGAGAATTTTACAGGTTCATTACAGTGTTTATCAACTTTGACTGAAAGCAAACAATTTGGAATTTACAAAAATGAATAGGAAACAATTTGATTACTCTAAGACTAGTCGCAGCTTTAAATAGGTATACGTTTGCGATTCCGTTTTAATGTTTATCCTCCAATTCATTCGAAGAAACAAAAATCATTTACTCGTATAAGGAATTTAATTAGACAATTTTTAAATAAAAAGTCATAATTACAATTATCTTAAGAAAGAAGTTTAATTAAGGGGTGAAAATTGTATGCAATAATAGGTTTGTCTTTTAATTAATAAACAAATAAATGTTGTTTATGTGGCAGAATAACGGAATTGTATAAAGCAAAACCAAAATTGTTTCCTCCATGTTTGCAATAGTACCTAGATATGTATCATATTTTTCGGTGTACTTTCCATAGAAAATATCTAAGCGTTTTATCTTAAAACTTTATATTAAGTACTATCTGTGATACCGTATCACTCGCGTGAAATTAGAAATAAGAAAAATTATTAGAATTTGTTATCTCTCATATGGTGCTCTTGAGCATACCAAATTTATCAAAATCCATCCAGTAGAGATAGGCGTGTTTGACAAACAAATTAACATACAAGCAACAGATATATAATCTAAAAACCGTTTTTCAAACTTCCATTATCATTCTTTACGCTTACACTCTTTTTAAAATATTTTCAATGTACAGAACTCATTCTGTTACAATTTTATTAATAGTAAAGATAACAAAACTACGTTTTTAGAATCACTGTTCTAAACGTTTTCATTTAATGTCATTATAAAATCACCAAATATTACAAAAACAATTTCTTTACATATCTTTGTTCAGAAATAGAAAAGTAATATAAGTACACCTGCATTCTGCATCTATAAACTATAATTTGCAGTTAATTAATATAAGTACACCTGCATTCTGCATCTATAAACTATAATTTGCAGTTAATTAATATAAGTACACCTGCATTCTGCATCTATAAACTATAATTTGCAGTTAATTAATATAAGTACACCTGCATTCTGCATCTATAAACTATAATTTGCAGTTAATTACCTAATTTCTAAATCTTTTATTTTAAGCTACATAAAATGAATCTGGTCACTTATCAAAAGTGTAGTGCTACCAAATTAACATAATTACAGAATATTGAATAAATTTGGCGTTGATTTTGTAGAAATTCATTATTCACAATTAAATGAAACTACGTGATGTAGTATTATTTCTACTTTCTTTAAGTTCTTTACAACGGCCTAGGTTTCGTTGTATTACAACATCTTCAGGTGGACTATTAGCAAAGTAAAATATCTTTGCCCACCTGAAGATATTGTAATACAACGAAATCTAGGTCGTGGTACAGAACTTAAAGAAAGTAGAAGTAAAAATACATCACCAAGTTTCATTTATAGGCATACATTAAATCTTTCTTGGGAAAACATTTCATATTTCAGGTTCCTGCTGACCGAGAAGCAGCGAGCAATGTCAACCGCCCTAAACCGCCTGACAACGATTTCATTTCTAACAATATCATGACTTTGGATGATTCTAATGCCAATGGAACATTAAAAGGTGAGTCTTCATTTTTAACTATACATTTAATCACCGATCCTCTCATAAGTAGCAGCATGAAAATTTGCGTAAGATACAAATTTTCCTGGGTGAGATGAAACTGTCAATATTTAAATATTTAATATAAAATAAAAAATTATATATATATATATATATATATATATATATATACATATACATATATATATCGTTATACTTTAAGTACCTACATGTTAAGAATATTACTTATAAACACATTCTTGGAAAATGTCTGTGAAACTTCCTTGAACTTTGTTTATAGTTAGTAATAATATATTTAAAACAAACCCGTATGATTTAATTTATTTTCTGATAATTGAGGTGACACACTATTAGTTAAATCTTCACTTGACTCATATTAATTTATATTAAATATTTGTCTAAGTCATTCTTTTGTATTATTAATAGTTTACCTTAACTAATGAGCCATTGGCATATTAAGTTTTAGGAATTACATTTTTTAACCAATATTTAGTGCATAGACAAAAAGTTTTCATTTAAATATTAATATTTAGTCAAATAAGATTTGCTAAATATTTAGTCAAATAAGATTTGACTAAATATTTAGCAGGCATCTTTAATTTGTTTCTATTTAGATCGTGTCACTCCTTACGCTTGCGATCATGAGTCATGAGTCATCGTGACTAATATTGGTATTTGGTATTTACGTATTTGCGTTATGCGATGTACGACGAAATAATTTTTGAAGTAACAATTGGAAAAACCAATTGACTGATATTTTATTCTCAAAAAAAAATTAAAATTTAATCTGTGACTGTGACGAATTATTTTTTACCAAAAAAGTAATATATGGAGATTTTAGTACTTTTTAATATAAACAAATTTGTCTTCCCAGTTCTTACAAAAATGAATCATATGAAGCCTGATTGTGAAAAATAATCAAAATTATCATGACCACCTAATTCCAGACGCAATAAAATCTATAATTGCCAAACTAGTTTGCTCTATCTTTCTTAAAAATATTAATTTTTTATTTGTTACTAGAATAAAATAAAACCAGAATAAAACCAGTCATGATATTCGCTATTCAATTGTTGTTAAATTCAATTATTTGAATAGTTGTTGAATACTTTTTGAAAAAGCTAGAGAAATTAGGTCAAACAGTTAAATTCTAAATAATTTCTCAAATTACAGTAATCATAGAAAAATATCAGCTGTTAAAAAATTATTTAGTGGTGTATGCACCTAACACGGCTCACTCGTATCACTATACTGTTAATAAAGTGATACGAGTGAGCCGTGAAACCTCGTTAAAAAAAATATTCAAAGCAAAGTATTTTAAGCAAAATATTCTAAATATTCTAAGCATATTCCAAAAAAATTAGTCCACTCGCTCTAATATTTCCTATGGTGATACATATATAATACATAAACTATATATAGGAAATATTGTCATTTTAAAAATAATATATTGAAGTTTTGTTTCAAAAATAACCACTGTATTTAAATTTATGCACACATTTTCATTGCAGGGCGATTTTCCATGCGGAGCAGTATCGAAGAAACCGAAGTAAATTACGGTATGTTACGATTTTATATAAAAGTAATAGTTTAACATATTTCCGTAAAACCGCTTGATAATATAGGCACTTCCTTCTCATATTTATTTTATATATAAAAAATCAACAGTACTCAAACTTTCCAAATTAGTATAAAATCTTAGACACCCAGTTGTTAATATGACCATAATACGACGATATTTTTTGAAATATACAGTGAATAGTTTCGTATTCAAATTGTATTTACAATATTAGTATTGGAATATACAGTGAATAGTTTTATATTAAAATTGTATTTACAATATTAGTATTGGAATATACAGTGAATAGTTTCGTATTAATATTGTATTTACAATATTAGTAACGAGATAGATATACGATATTAAAAATAACAGCATGACTAGATTTAAGGGAGATCTTGTGAAAATACTGGTGATATTGACATATATAAATATTTATTTAATATATTATGAAGTAAATAGAAATAAAATAAAGTCAAGTCTGGAATTCAGATATTTTTAAAGTGAGTTATTTTCTTTTTCATAACATACTAAGGTGCTATAGGGGTTATCCGAGATAAAATATTTAATTCGTACATATTTTTCTTAAATAAAATACCAATTTCTAATAAATATAATATATAATAAATATATATAATAATAATAATAATTAATTATCTTACGTCTTGTATATTGGCAAGGAATCCGGTTGTATCATCGGTAAATTTGATAAAATATAGTAAACATTGTTGCATGTTAGCTACATTATAGAACGCATTTATTTAGATATGTTGCAAGCTATGCACGTTATCATATATGGTAGAATATTACGAAATAACGTTTTTTTTTCAATAATTATTTACTGCATTAATTAAATATATACGATTAGTCGGGTCGACGTTTTGTATAATATCTTTATATTATACACCTTGATTTATATCCTGCTAATTTTTCCTTGTTCATTTGTAAGACTCTAACGGTCGTCTCCTTCTAATTCTGATAGGAGGCAAAACACGTAACAAGGAAAACGTGATTATAAAAATATAATCTTATGAACGTCGCAAACATCATATGCTCTGTATAATATAATTGATGCCGAGAATAATAATATTAATTATAAGTTAATTATAATTACATGTTTTAATGATGTATTATTTAATACAGTGTCTCGCCCGCCGCTGCCAAAATGTGAGCTGCGGCCGACGCTCATACCCTTACCGGCATCGCCGCCGGGCCTGGTCCTCAATCCGCCGTGCCTCGAAGTGCCGCGCTGCGGAGCTTGCTGCTTCTTCGGCAGGAAGTGCCTCCCGACAGCCACCAAAAACTTCACATACTCCGTAAGTCTACAATTTATCACGGTTTTAAGATATAATCGTTGAAGAAAGTCCAGAAACAAATACAAAAACAAAACAAAACAAATATCACATACGTCTGTCCTTAAAGTTACGTTTTATGCAAAAATCGGTGGTAAGTGTTGCGACGTAGAAATGTGAGGACATAATTAACTGCTACAGGCAGCTGAATACGAGTAAGCATTATAGAAGGTCTTAAAGGACTTAATTAAATTTCTAAGTCTGAATTTTTAATGATTCGCAAAACAATTTTATACTTCTAATTCTGTATTACCAACACAATATGAAATACAAGAAGCGTCTCTTGTCTTCCACATATTTTTTAAGTTTCACAGGTTTCAAATCATTTTTTTTCATGTAAATTGAAACTTTTATGTTTTTACATTGTAAAAGTATATTGAAAAGTGACTTTTACAGATCAAAATGTAAATGTTTATACACACGGTAACATATGAAAAACATACAAAAAACAATCGTTCAAGCATAGCGTCAGTTACAAACTGTTTAAGAAAAAGATTGTTGCATTAAAATAGATAAAAATACGCTGTTAAAAAGATACGAAATTAGTAGCAGAAAAATTAATGTACGTTGAAACAGAATTACCGACTGAAAAAATTGCATAAAATAGCACAGATATTAGTGTACTATATATTCTTTTGTTACCTTGGTTTATTGTTCATTTCAATTCATTTATATTTGTTTCGACCGTAACCAAATCTAGGAATATATTCCAGCATATATACTTATAACAAATTCCAGGAGGTTAACTAAAATTCCATGAATTTTCTAAATTATTTGAAAAATGTAGGAAATTTCATAATTTTTGCGGTTTTTAAAATTTTTCAAGTATGTGGCAACTCTGTATTTTCAAATAATATAATTAAATTAGAAATGAAATAACTTTTCTGAGCAAGGTCGTTTTTAAGTTTGTATTCGTGTGTTCCATAAATAATGGGTGCCTTTCGAAAATTTTGCGTCTTATTTGTTCGGAATATATTCTAATGTTATTGATAATATTCAATATAAACGAGGTTTTATTTAAGACCCACCTGAGATTGTCGGTTCAAAGAAAATAAACAAAGACATGTACGTATACGAAATTAGACGCCGGATAAAGAAAATGTTCCACATATTAAAAATCAATAGAATAGGAAAATTTTATCAAATGTTTAATAAATCCATAATTACTTCTCTAATTACAGATACAAGAAGCGAAATATACCAATAATAAAATGTTAAAGATCGTAAGGCGATTTAATGTAACCGAAGAACATCACATGGATTGCAAGTGCCAATGCGACGTGAAATTCAAGGTAAATTGTTAATTTTAATATTATTACTGAATATACTTTTGTTATTGTAAATATAAAAAACGCATTATATTACAAACTAAATATTGCTAATAAATTATAAACAGCCAAGATAAATGTTAACAATTTATTTAATAGGATTTCGTAAACAAATTGTACTTACATCTAAGCACATTAACGTTAAAAAGGTTCTAAATGTACAAAGTCGCTAATGTATCGATTACTGCAAAATTGAGAAAATTCCATTTCTATGAACAATTTTACTGAGTCCTAAAAAATCTCCCGTTCGTGCCGTGTGACGTCATCCATGGCCGACCGTACAGCGCAGGCTCGATTGTAACACAGAAAGAATATGTTAAATAAGTTTGTTACTTTTGAATTTATTTTTCCAAAATTTCTCAGGTTGTCTTCTGTAATATTATTAATAATTTAATCAAATGGGAAAAAATCCTAATTGGAAGGGGTAAATTTCAAATAATGCCATTGGGAATAACGTTTAATTTTATGGAAGTTATAGGCCCAACAATTGCTTGATAAATGCAGATAAAAAAAATGTATATTTTTTTTGAGTTACGGCAAATAACAACAATAAGCATCGCGTCTTTTTTTCGTATTTAAAAAAGTGCTCAAGTATCTGTTCCGACTTCACTGAGATGAAAGAGTGGTGATGTAAAGAATGAATGGATCCTGACATTCTCTTTATTCCGTATTACGATGTTGTAATTTGTTTAATGTTACCTTATTTGCATAATTTTTCACCTATTAAATTAATAACTACTCCTCATTAGGAATCCCTCAGTCTCCCCCAACTTATTCTACAATAGTCTCTTTTTGCACTTTTATATATAGTATAAAAGTGCAAAAAGAGACTATTGTAGAATAAGTTGGGGAAATATATGTATCGATATTCTGACGTATCTGCCTCAGCCTTGATTAAACATCTACTAAACATTTAACCAAATTATTGAAATTACAGGATTGTCATAGTCGGGGCAAGATCTTCGACAAAACAAATTGCAGGTGCGTCTGCCGCAACGAGTTGGAGGGTCGGCTCCAATGTACGGCTCGCGGTCGCCAGTGGAACTCTGACACCTGCACTTGCGACTGTCCCGAAGTCCCTTGCGAAGAGGGCTACTTCTTCAACCACAAAAGCTGCAAGTGTGACTTCTGATGGAGTGCCATCTTAATAAGTCCACATTAGGAAAGATGAATAGCCGGCTGCCATAATTTATTAAATTATATTTATTTATTTATTTATTAATAGACTGAAAATTAAATGAATAGACTGCGTAATTAAATTTATATTATCCGAATAAATAATAAATTATAATAAAAATCAAATATTTTATTCTAAATTTATTATCAAGCCTTGACAAACTTAGTTCACCACCAAGAGCTATCAATTTACTTTCCCCCTTTTAACGAAATGGTCACTCAAAGTTGAACAAATTTTTCGCACCACATTAAGGCTTTTTTCGCATTCGAACCTGCAAGCACATTAAGGCTAACAGCTTTAGACACAATATTAAAAAGATACGGGCACAGGCGTTGAGCGTAAAATAACGTCTATAATGAAAGGAAAATACTTTGTTTAGTTATATTCATATTATTTTATTTTATCTACGAGTTACTAAAATTTAAAAATATACAAATGGTTAAAGAAAGTGTTTTTTACAAAATAACAAATTTTCGTTAGATTCGTATTATTTCTGAACAAAACAATACTAATACATTATAAATCTGTGAATGCGTTCATTACTATTGTGAATGTGAATGCGTTCATTACAGCATGCACAAAGCTATTCCCTACATTCGCCTTTCGGGGAAAGAACCCAATGAATAACAATAATATATATATATATATATATATATATATATATATATATATATATGTAAATAAATTCTCTAAAATATTTTAAGCCGATACGAGTTTTGAATTGTGACGTTAATTTAGTGTTTGCATTCTATAGCGACATTATATCTAATGGACGGTCTACATCTAGTAGGCAAGATTGATGTATTAAATCATGTTTTACTGCTGTACTAATTGTGTTATATATATATATATATATATATATATATATATATATATATATATATATATATATATGTATATATATATATATATGTAAATATATATATATATAAGATATATATATATATATATATATATATATATATACTTAAGATGTCTATCAGTGACTCATTATTATCAAGAGTGCTGTGGAATAGAATGTGCCAACAAATGCTTTTAGGTACAAATTTCATATCTCGTTTTGCATTTGTTCCTAGCATGTGTTATTGTTTATTGATCAACTTTTAAATTGCATGTGTATTGATAAACTTTTTTTGGAACTCTAACAAAGTCTTTACAGTTATTCATCAACAGTTCAAACATTAGCTTTTTAATCTTTCCTTGAAACACGTATCTTTCTATTTATAAAAATGAGATAAAATGAACTCGAAACGCAAGTTCATAACACTGTTATACAACGATAAGTTAAAAGTGATCGTAGAAGTGAAAAGTGGTTTCAAAAGCAAAGATATTGCAGATCAATACGACAAAATAAGTTAAATTGTTCAATAAACAAGAATCAGAGCAAAGTCTTCTATGTAAAATATTGGAAGAAAAAGCTGGAGAGTTCGCAAAGATAAAAACAATAACTTATATAGTTTCTTCTACTTCTATATATATTTATATTGGTTTTGACACATCACTATTTTTGATACATCACTATTATATTGGTTTGACACATCACTATTATATTGGTTTGACACATCACTATTATATTGGTTTGACACATCACTATTATATTGGTTTTGACACATCACTATTTTTGATACGGTCCTTGGGAAAAGTTTCTATTCCAAGAAACTTTCGATGAGAGACAAGGTAATTTTTGTAAAGCCAACTTTTCGAACGTGCTAGCTTTCAAAGTGACACCCTGTTTCGTCAAACCAAGAATTTAAAAATATAATGTTTAACTACTACCCAGAAATTAGAAGGTATTTCAAACAATCTTTTGCACTTCTAAATTTTCATTTCGGTTTATCAAGAAATTTAATAAAACGGGCAAAATGCAAGACTAGTCTTATAGCATGAGAACCAACTATGAAGAAATTAAACAATGCAAGCGCCTGATGGATAATGGTGAACAAACCATACACTGATTTAACGAACTAAGGAATTCCGAATTGGACCTTTGGAATAGGTCGTTTGTGAATTAAAATATATATTCGTTTTTATTTTTAACCAGCATTCAAAACTTGTGTATTAAAATTACATTGTGTGTCAAGAAACATTATATAATTTGCTGATATTTTAAGAGGTTTAACTCTTAAAATTGTGTTTTCGGTCATTCAGAAAGAAAAAATATTAAAAATTAATAATGTTTATCGCACCGGACGACCACGAGTATCATTTTTTAAACGACTGCCTTAAAAATATTAATAGACAGGCAGACATAAAGATTTTGAACAAAAAGAGCGTTAGTAAGTTAAATATCCAACACCATAACAATTGCTAACTCTCTTCTTATTAATGTTTAAGAAAGAACAATATGCTAAGAATTATTAATTTAAATTAGCTAATGGAAAGTTTAATTAATTTTTCACAATATAAAATTAATAGTACTGACGAAAAAAATTCTAAATATGCGAAATTTCAAATGAAAAAACAAGCCAAATGGGATAAATAGAAATTTTATTTAACCAAAAATGTATTAAGATGATATTACAAGTTTATCAAACAGACATCGTGGCGCGTAATTGCAACCTTTCAAATTAGATTGTAAAGTTATTGTGAACAGGATTTATTTAGTTTTACATGAAGTGGAAAATACTTTTTAAAAAATCATACATGTGATTTTGCCTCCGTGTACAAATAAGAAGCCTTCTCGGCTGCGGACTTCTCTTTTATACCTCCATTTGCAAATTGCATTTTATTATACTGCGAGTCCTATAAATACATCTTCATCTACCTAACGATACAAATCCTATTAAACAGATTGTTATCTGGATGAGTACCATGCGATATTGATATTAAGATTACAAGGATACAAGAGTTCACGAGTTTGTTATTTGCTTGTAAAGAGAGCAGCAACTCAATCGATTTGGTAAATTATTCGGGTATTGAAAAAATATATACTATGTTTCTTTTCATAAATTGACGTCGGTCTAGCAACAAGACGCTTCACAAATCTCACCTACGTCGAGAGTATATAGACATTTTCAATTAGTAACCGAATTTCATTTATTTCTACATCTTCCTCTCTCTCTCTCTCTCTTTCTCTCTCTCTCTCTCTCCGTGCACTGCTGGATATAGACTTTTCCTAATCTCCTAATGCCCATGTCTACAATCACCAGGCGTCTTGGCAATCAAAGTATGTAGTTCTCGCACCAGTGGTTCTGCTGATTTTCACTGATCTGTGGCATTTTAGCTACCCGATTTCAAACATTACTCCAGCCCCGCTCAACGAACGCTGGTGAACCCAAATTAGGAATCCGCAGCAAGCCGTACCGGCAACGACCTTCATCCTGCGATAAATCCAACACACTACGGTAGCGGAAGTGCCACATTAAACAATACCGCCAGATGGTTTATGATGTTTTATATACAAATACACTATGTTTTTTTAATAGTGCCATTTAAAAATTGAATTTTATACACTATTCATGAGTAAAGCTTAGCTAGCCCTGGCCAATATATATTAGTTGGCTTATTTCTAATAGAACTGGAAAACTAATTTACACACAAACACAATGCATGGTGCATTGTGTTGCATAGCCTAGCTGCATTCTGGTTCCGCCCAGCGATATGTTTTATGTAAATGTTTCTTTCCATTGGACGGCGTCTGAACAATGTCTCTTCAAAAGTGCTTAGTTTGTCGTAGTGTATTTTCTCTGCCAAAGTGGGAGAAAATTGCTTATTCACCTGGCATATAACATATCCGAAGTGCGACTTACTTGTAAATGCCTGATTACTGTATTGTATTGAACGGTTTTCGATGATTTTCATAGTTCGAAGTTTCGAATCAGTGCAACAAATTTCCACCCAGACAACAAACGCGTGACACTCTTTTATTTTGCAACCTAAAAATATTTTCTTGTTCCTTAGCACTCATGGTGTAGGTAAAACTAATGATGATTCGCGTTTCCATTGACGTCAATACGTAAAAAACCATTTTTATCAAACCTCCAATTATCTTCAACCACTAAGTTAGTCAGTTGGGACGTCAATAACTCATTTCGATGTGTAACCAAACCTACGACAGTGATGGTATTAGTACAGATACTTTTAAACCTATTGTAGTCAGAATAGCCCGTAATGTAAACCAAATTATTTACATCACTAATTCTTCTTCTATCTTCATCCAAACCAATCATATGGTTTCTGGACAATTTTTATACTGTTTTTTTAGTCTTGAAAGATCTAAGCTGATCTTGACTGATCAAAATATTAAGTATAATTTTAATCATACCATTTTGAGCAATTGTGATCCCCAATACGTCTTCAATAATTTATCCCAATTGAAACTAAAGTCTATATTTGTCAAACCCTTTGACTGCTTTTGCTCGACTATGGAGATTTATGGATAACTACGAGATCTATTAAACAAATTAAAACGCCTTAAAATAATGCATTCGTTATTATCTATCCCAGAAAATACAATATTATATCTGTATTAAAGTCGCGTCTCTACTCAACGAAGATAATTTTCTTCGTTTTTTATTTATATCATTAAAGTTTTCAGACCTTTGTGCTTCGATAACTATGACTGGACAATTAATTAAATTATAATTAATTAAATTATACTCGAGAAAAGCGAGCTCGACTGTAGCTCTTCACAAAGCATTTGCGATCATGCAGCGCAATTTATTATTATGCCTTTACCTTAATATTGTGACGGATCCCTCTAATCTGTCTTATCCTAATTCTAGATTCAATTTTTGTGATATTATGACCTTCGAGTAATTTCTCAATCCATTTTAACTCTCTTTACGCCCAAACATAACACCGGCCCCTTAGCAAAACTCTTTTAAATTACGAAACTGTCAAACACACTGCACCATGATATCAGAAGCGCAGTTTCAATGCTCATCTGAAAAGATTATTCCTATTTTGAACCCATATCGATACTTCATCTATTCTTCTCGTTGTAATTTTTAATATGTAAATTTAACAAACTTAAGACTTCGTGTAGTAATTATATTAAATCGTTTATACCTCAATGTTAATAATCAAAAATAATTACATCGAAATTTTTCAGAAGGCAAATTGAGTACTCGATTTTTGAAGTTCGTGTATCGTGTGGAGTATTATTTTAAAATGCTAGTAACAATTATTCTTTTCACAATTTTAAAATAAGTATAACAATTACTTGATCCTCTGCTGAGCTTAAGAGCTTGCATTTATCTTTCTGATTTTATGTTTGTCATATCACAAAGCTAAGCCAATCCTCTCTTCTGTGACTTCCTCTTTACTTATCATACATTTTTCCTTCTGACTATTATTTATTTCAGACTTTGGTACATTTTTTTGTTAAACAAGACACTAAGCAATGAGGAACGTGTTTAACTGACCCAAAAATAGTTTGTAAATTATTAATTTTTACTCCAAATAATAGATGAAAGAGTGTTGCAGATCATAGTGTAGCTAGATTGCTCAATAAGGTATGTATTTTTCCCTTTAATTAATTTTTCCATATACATAAGCATATATGTATATATATATATATATATATATATATATATATATATATATATATATATATCCGTATATATATATATATATATATATACACAGACACACACACATTAACGATAATGTATCCTCTTTTCTGACTCACAGAAACAACGGCGATTAGAACTTGCATATAGTCTATCTAAATTACGTTAGACAGACGTAAATCCACGGTGCATGTGTTTTCCTTTTAAGTTAATATTAATAACTTCCCACTATTTTATGGCAGTTTAAAATTTAATGAATGTTCCTCGAATATTATTAACATTTTTCGTAAACTTTGCTCTTCTCATAATAAACCTTTCTATAATAATAATTAAATTGCAAAGAAACAAATGGGCCATAATTGTTATTTATATTCCCAAAAATTGTGCCATTTTTAGGTTAATGTTTCCTTTAAATTTTTATGGAACGTCACAATGAAGAAGTGCATTAATTTTTGTACCTACATGACATTTTCCTTTTTGGTTTATTTATAAATAGAAAAAAATAGAGAAATAATGTTTATAAAATTATACTCTTATATTGCGTCTGAATTTGACCTGTCAGCCTACATATATGAGGTCCGTAATTATATACAAACTTAAATAAAGAGGTTTTCAACTATCTTCATTACTCAATGTTATAGAATGCCGAAAAACACCTTACAACTAGAATTGAAACACCGCTACGACGGTTCTTCACACAGTTGTGCACGTATAAATATTCATTAAATCTTTTTTTTAAATCATTGGAATATTATTTTCATTAAATAATTCAAAAATATTAATATCGTTTTTCGCAAAACAAACACAAATTTCCCAGCGTATCTTTCCCAAGCGTAAAACAATTAATTTAGATGCTTGCTTAATACCGTTATCCTGATTTTTGAGTTTAGTTCCTCAAAATAAAAACGGAAACCTTATAGGGTTACTTAGTTATCCGTCCGTCCATCCGTCCGTTTTTCTGTCAGAGCCCTTTTTCTAAGAATCGGTTTGAGATATCACATTGAAACTAATATCGTACACTGAGGTCTATAGTGAAATATAATAATTTCAAGTTATATATAAATTATATGGCTAATAGCATGTTAATAAAATTATATGGCCCTATAAAATGTATTTTGTTCTTTATTCATACAATAGTCTTTACTCCCTGATCGTCAAACCTATTGGGTACTTCCAGTCGACCTACAATTTTGAAATTCGCCGTAATGAGGGGTCTTACAGGACAAATAAAGGGAAACAACTAAAAATTAAGAATTTCGAATACTGTGTGGAATTATAAATTTTTGTAATCGTGTTGCATTTACGCCTGTGAAAGATATAGCTGGCAATATATTTACGTTGTGAAAAATTAACGTTTGTAAGCAGTTTATTTAGAAATACTATTTACCCTCAAACGTTTATAAGGGCCTAAATATGTACGGCACCCTTCTAGTGCGAGTTTTACTCGTACTTTACAGATTTTTATAAATATGTGGTTAACATTTAGAGAGGGTGCTCCGTAATAGGAGGGTGCTCCACCTTAGACACTCAAATGTCACCAATGATACACCGTTTAAAAAAAAATTACTAGACATTTACAATTGCATCTCAAAAGAATTTTTCTGTGACACTTCACTTATTGAAGTTCGTGAAAAAATTAATCTACAAGTTCAACGTATCGATGGAGGCGCTTCAAAATAAAAAAAAGATTTTTCTTTATTTCTAATTATTTATCAATTCAATCATGTCTTCCTGTAACATTTCATCACAATCAATTTAAACCAGAAAAATATATAATACTGGGACAAACAGAAAGAGAGACAGTCAAATAGATATAACGAAATTATAAGCTTTTCTTGTTCCGTGAACGAAGGATGCAAGGATTCAAGCGGAACTCTACCATTATTGACACTTTGTATGTCTGCCATCTGTCACAGATTTCTAATTAATGAAAGAAATAATAGAATCACTTTAAATTAACACATAGCATATAGTTTCTCCGTCCAAAATGTATTAAAATTTTAATTTCGCGGGAGTCCCGTACATTTAAATATTGTTTCATGTGTAAGTAAATAGGATATTGCTGAAAAGAATTCTTTAATAGTTAAAATATACATCTGTGGAAAACAAAGATTTGGAGGACAATCAAATTGCCAATTTTACATCCATTTTGTTACCAGACCCATCTCAAAAACACCATTACCTAGGAAGCCTTCACTCGGTTCTAATATTTTACTTTTCGTTATAGTTATTTAAACAGTAAACACAAAAAAATAATAGAAGATACTAAAATAGTTATAAGTAATAAAACCGAAGTATTTTTGAGATACACTGGTTAAAGAAATACTAGGTAGCATTTTACATGGAAAAAATAGTGACAATATTTACAAATATAATAAAAAATAATACTAAAATAGTTATAAGTAATAAAACCTAAGTATTTTTGAGATATACTTGTTAAAGAAATACTGGGCAGTATTTTACATGGAAAAAATAATGACAATATTTACAAATATAATAAAAAATAATACTAAAATAGTTATAAGTAATAAAACCTAAGTATTTTTGAGATATACTTATTAAAGAAACACTAAGCAGTATTTTACAGGGAAAAAATAATAACAATATTTACAAATATAATAAAAATACTGTGTTTAAATTTTATATAAATCATAAATGTGTATGAAATACTCGTAATGTGAGTTCTAGTCGTACTTAGCAGGTTTATTATTGTTTAGCTACGAAATCTTAAAAACAAAAGTCAAGGTACAAAGCTCCCTGTCAAAAGAAATTTTTGATAATATCAATAGCCTGGTCGGAGATATGAAAACATTAACAAAGAAACAGCAAAGTTGGGACTTGATATCAGCAGAGATAAAACAACATACATGATCAATTTTAAATTTAGATAACATGAAAAACAAAATACACTTTCGTAGGATATCAATTACTCTTGGAAAAGTTAAGCAAGACTGACAGGAAGAAACAGATGATACTTCAGTTTCCAAAATCTCCTCAAATCCTTGTTGGTGACAAAACATAACCAGCGCTAGTAAACAAGGTAATATCAATGATTACATGATATAATGGTATCAATAATTATATGATAAATTTTAAAATATGTCGGTTTTGAATAAAAGGACAAAGATCTTTTTAACACATTAGAGAAGAATATGCTAAACAAAATCTTTGGAATAATTATTTATTTATTCCACATTTCTTGAAAACCCCAAGCTTACCTTACAAATTTCCCTACGGTGTTAGGTAAATGGAATGACTATAAGAACAAATGATTACATAGAATAGTACAAACAATACAAAATAAAATAGAACAATTCAACAATTCTAATAACCATCATTCTAACTAGTGACCAGTCGTAAACCATCGTGCAACTTCATGACCCTTCGTAAAGTAGTCAACGTAGCAAAAAAAAATTTACACTACTGCGTTGAACAACGCGAGTACACGAAACATAGGTGAATATTGCAGGATATTCGTGTGTGCTCAAGGCAGGAAAACATAAAATATGGTATCGTCCTCTTATGTAAAACGCTACTAATCTCCAGGTCGAGAGATTATGACCATACCCAATATAAAATCTAAAAGAAATAAATGAGGATAATATCCAAACATTTGTAAAATAATCCAAACACTTGTAAAATAAAATCGATTGATTTTGTAAATACTTACTCCACCGTGCCCTTATAAATAGCTTCATATGTAGAAAAAAAAATGCTATGGACTAAAGAATTTAATAAAGTCACGAGACATTTGATGCCAAGAAAATCATTGGAATGCCGTAGGCAAATCCTAATACTCTGCAAGCTTTTTGGCAAGTTTCGATATTGTAACTGTGAAATTTGAGATGATGATCCATAATTACACATAGATCACTTGCGGATAAAATTATTTTGGAAATAGTTCCGGGTTTCTCATAGCAGTGCAGAGACTGGGGGACACGTAAGCGGGAATAGTTTATCATAGCACATTTGCTCACATTATAGTGTAGCTTATTGCTAAGACTCCATTGGAATACTAAGTTACTAATACGTTGGAACAGGTTAAAACTTCAGCAAATTGGATGGCGACACCCGAGAAGAGTTTTAAATCATCGGCAAACGAAAGCCAACGGTCGGTATTAACAACTTAGGCAAGTATTTCGTCATCCCTTGGCTGACTCTTAGATTAAGTAATATAAGGCCGAAAAATAATACAAGGCCTTAGGTGGAATGGAAGATATTTATTTACAAACTTTTATTTACACAATTGATATATAGGATGAACTTATTTTACATTGTATATATTCTTCCTCTTTATTTGTTGTACATATTTCTGTCTCCAATAATTTTACTAGTAAAATATAATTGTCAATACAGTCAATTGCCTTTTTAAAACCAAATAGGCCGATCAAAATCTCTAACCACGAAATACACAAAATTATGAGATCAATGACAGTAGAATGCTTTAGACAGAGACAGTGCAGACAGTCTATCGATTGAAACTGAATTTGCAACTGATTTGAACCTCAACCGATAGTTACGAGAAGCTGTCTGTCTACATATCAAATAGGTCTAAAATGCTTTCGAGTCAAACTTAATGCTAGCTTCAACCGAATCGATCCCAACGTACATGCTATGCTATGCAAGGCTCTTATATTATGCTTTCGTAATCACAATTTAGGCTTAAAATTCTCATACATAACATTAACTTAAACTGTAATTCTCACACGATTACTATCAGAAAACCAAGAAGGAAGGCTTATGTATATATATATATATGAAAAACAAAATACAATATATGTATATATATATATATATATATATATATATATATATATATATATATACTTCTATACTATTGATTTCCGGGGAACTAATATTTTTTTTAAATGACTGTAAATTTTTTGGATCAGTGTAAATGTGTCAAGGCGACTAATAAACATTTATTAATAAATTCCGTGTATCAATTTTGTATTTAAAAAAAACTAGCTTTGCCCCCAATTTCCCCTGCGTTAATTCATCTTAATTATTTGACTCTCAGTGGCTGTCAGTGGATTCTATTTGGGGAGTGGGCACCGACCGATGACTTCCGGATTGAAGCTCCCGACAAAATATTAAAATAGTACGTACAATGTATTGTAAATTGTACTAAAAAGAACGAATTATATTTGGAATACATAATATCTAAATATAAGTAAACTTTATAAAAATATTTAGGAATGTAAACAGTTGAAACCAATTAGTTGCATAGACATCGCAATTATGGCTTCATGCCAATTAGATCATTTCTATCATATGCTATTTGTCTCTTTCTGACAAACACGAATCTACATAGTATGAATTAAGTATGACTTTGATTACATTGTTCTTTATATGCGATCTTCAGGCTTATTATTGCTTCTAGGTCTCGGATAATGTCAAAATAGTATTTAAACTACTTCAAAATGCGTTTGACACCCATTACGATCTGAATGAAAAAGTTATCATAATAAGTATCAAAGAAATTTATTATATTTCCCTGGATTGTTTTTCAATAAATGGGAAAAACAAAAAAATGTTTTTAAAACCATTTCATTCATTAAACGTGCGCCATTTTGACGACGTACATATATAAAAATATTGTAAGAAGTCTTATACGATATTTTGTAGCCTCCGCTCCGACAGTGGACCAGTTCTATGAATATACGTATATCAAAGAATCAATATATAACAAGGAAATTCATCGTATACATTAAGTTAATGTTATGTTACTAGCTTGGTAAAGTTATGATTAAATCGCGTAAATATGAAGTCGTGTTACATCACATCGCTGCACATTTCTGCTTGTATCCGTGTTACATGTAAGTGCATGTATAATTTTGCACGTTATATAATTTGAGATAAACAAAATGTCGATAACGTTTTAAATTCAATAAACGAGTAATATCTAACTCAGAATAATTGTAGAACTAGCTGTGTACGCGACTTCGTACACCAAGTATGGGGAGAAAAGTTTATTAATGTGTATTAAAACACAAAAATGAAATGATATTATGATAATGAAAACATAAATAAAATATTAAAGTACAAGTAGCACATTTTAAAAATAAATAAACGTAGCACATAGACTATATTTGAGTAGATAATTACTAAGCGTCGGATAGCTAGACACTTCGTTTTCGTTGAACTGATAAAAATATTTAATTCGCGTATCTTCGGAATGACTAAAAATATTGCTATTAAATAAAAAAAAACAAATGTTACTTCTAGTTAAGCCCTTTGTTTTTATGAACTCTCCATCCAAATTGGGTCAGTAGTATTTACGTGACGCATGCGTCAGTAGTATTTACGTGACCGCTTGTCGGATAGGTTTTCTGTCTCTTTTAATCGTAAGATATATTTTATTATACGTAAGATATATCTCAGTATATCTTACTGTTACCGTTTATTGGATAGATATATGTCTTATCTAATTGTAAACAATTGTGAGAACCTCAACAACAGTCCTGGTCTATAGATATCAAAGAAGATAATAAGATATATAAGATATCTCTTGTCATGTTCTTTGATAACTTAATAAGATATATCTTATTATCTTCTTTGATATCTATAGATTAGGACTGTTGTTGAGGTCCTCACACATTTTACAAATAGATGAGACAGATACCTGTCCGATAAGCGGTGACAACCACTCGTGAAGAAGTTTTTCTAGTTATAAACTCTATGTCACCGAATGATATCTTTTAAATTATTCGATGTAAGCTCAAGGATAATTTGATATATAAAATTGGGCAGATAAGAAAATCAACAACTTAATTTATATTACGGTTATTACTAAATATATTTATAATTTACTGAATGTAGTAACAAATTCTTTATTAAAAATAATTTGTTACTATACTTCAATACATTTACTTCTTGTTTAACGCTGTGACTTGCGATCTGTAATTCAGGATTTGTATTATATAAATATTTAAATTTTATACCACAACAAATTAAAGACAAGCTTCAATCAGATTGTACCGAATGATGAGACGCGTTTTATATAATTTATACGCGTCCGCGTGATCGTTCTTTATTTCGTGTCTGTGGAAATGCGGAGATCCCATCAGACGAAAAAGTGCAACATCGGAAAGAAAATGCAATACGATATGTCGTCATCGCCATCTTCCTCGCCTCGTTGGAAAATGGTATGAAAATAAATAGATTATATATTTATGATTTCATTTATTTCATAAATATATTTTTCTCTCTAACTCGCACATATAAACATAAGTTTTGAACAATATATGTTCATTCAAAAGAATATATGTTTATAATTGACATAATTTACGGACAACAAAGTTTCGTTCTCGACTTGGAAATGATATTGTAATGAGTAACAAGGAATATGTGAAAATATGCTGATAACTTTGAATAGTTGTTTACGCATATCGGTCGTTAGCTTCATATGGCCACAGAATCAATTCTCACTTTTAGGTATTTACAATCCAATTCTAGCTATCGTAAAATTATAGTTTCGTTGGCGGAATTTATTTGAAATATTTTTTCCAGTATAACATGTGTCAAAAGTACCACCTTCCAGTATCTACCAAATCCAGTATAACATGTATCACCCACGGTTTTATAATTCAGTGACGATTATCTTTCAGTAAAATTATGATTATCTAACTTATTTTCCTACTTTTCAGTTTTTTTTGACTTAGTTTTTGTTTTTTTTTATTTTCATTTATATTAAAAGAAAAGCACATAGTTTTGCTAAGATTGCGATTTTGGCAGTATTTAGTGACTTAGTGATATGATGTTAATTTCTGAAGATGTTACGATAGTGACATGACCACGAGTTTTATCTGGACGATCACCATATCCTAAAGTGATTTTTAAGATCAAGAGCAAATCTTTAGTTATACAGACTTTACTACAGTGTTTTTTCTTTAAACCTAGGTTTTTCTTTTGAAAACCGGAAAACAATCAACATAAAATATCAAACAATAGCAGAAGCTAAGAATAAACACAACAAATCGCTCATCGCTTACTTGTTACACAACTACTCTACTTCCATAATAAATTTCATGTGATTTAGTGGAATAGTTTTCGAAAAAAAAGTGGAAAGATGATACGAGTGGAATAAAGATTTTTAAAAAAAGTACGAAAAAGTCATAACTTCTAAGCTATTCATTTTCACTGAATTAAATTTTTTTTGATGATTCTCGTTCTGATTCGATGTTCTCTACCTAAAAAAAACATATTTTGGACCACCGTAAATGGGCCATCTTTTATAACACGATTCGGAAATATACATGTATATTTTCTAATAAGCGGTCATTCACTTTTAGCCTTTAAAACTACAAAAATCAGTTTGTGTATCTACACACAGCAAATACGAAGAGTAAAGTTCGATTTATCATATGTCAGGAAGTACTCCCGGAAATTCAATGGTATAACTGCATTAAGGATTTATACGATACACTCGTTCGTACCAAATTGTAATTGTATCGTATAAAGCTTTAATGCAATTATATCAATGAATTCCCTCGAGTACTTCACGACAAATAATAATTCGAACAATAATATAAAAATAAAGAACAGCGCCATCTGTAGTCTGTAATCCAAATTTCAATATCAAAGATTTATTTAAAATCTTTTAGATTTATTGAAATCAAAGATTTATTAATGGATGGCGTTTGAATAGCGTCATATGTCAAGGAAACGCTATGAAATAACCCCTCATCGTATATTTGTAAGGTCTAGCAGAATTTTAATTTTTTTTTTCAATTTGCGCTAATGTTTGTTATATTTTACCGTTGAAAACAGATTTTTTCAGGTCATGCAAATCAATTATTTTCGATGAAAACAGAACAATTTGTTTCAATGATCAATTAAATAAATTATTTTATCAATAAACCACTTTGTATACATTGCTCATGCTATGGAAAATTGCTTAGACCATGACGTTAAAATAAAAATTACGAAACAACGATTTTTCAATCAATAAAATTGTTACCTTAAATATCATAATAGATGATTCGAATAATGTTTCAAATTATGGAATCGAATAATGTTTAATATTACATTTGCAACCCTATAATTCATACTAGTATAATAATCTCAATATGGCTGCCAAAAATGAAACCAAAATTCCATCCCATTCTCAAAATTATCTGCACCAATTCAACTTCGCTTTAATTCAAGTTTTCGTAATTCTTAACGTGGCGGCAAAAACCTAATATATCATATTGCCATATTGGAAAAATTTAATTTTTTTGTATAACCTTTTCAAAAATATTTTATATCGATAATAAAAAAAAGAGAAAAAGTAAGAGATATATGTGATAGGATCTTTGTTGAAGGATAATTGCCAGTAACACAAATATTTATTTAATTATGATACAATCTTCGATAAATTTCTACTGGCACATTACTAAAATTTTAATTTAGTTTTATAAATACAAAATAATAAATATAGATTAAGTAACTTTTGTTAAAGTATGACACGACGCATTATTTGTAAATTACTACGCTTTTTAGCGCCGTAATATAATGTTTATAAAACTATATTTTTTACAATGACGCCAAAAGAAAAATATCTATTAAATAGACTGGCTAATGTTTCAAATATAATATATCTACGAATAAACTGGTTAACCCTTTCCCTTTCCGATCAGAGGCTAAAATAATAAATAACTATTAAAATGCGTAGAGATCTCGTTTGCCTCTTGACTCATCTGTTTCATAATGCACCTAACAGGATACGCAATGGATGACAATTTGACAATTTATAATTCGTATGATAAATAGTTGTATAACTAATAGACGCAAATTCACTTCATTTTAATAACGTAATATATAGACTTATGAGAATTTACGTATCACGAAAAAAATGCTCGAAGAATTAATAAATGTTATAATAGCCATGCCAAAACAAATAGTGTTATTAAATGTAGAATGAAAAGCCATTATGAAAAGTCAAAGGAAAATTGTCAACCAAGTCACATGGTTTTAGCATTACATATCTATACATACAATAAAATTGTAACGGAATGAATTCTGTATATTGAAAATATTTTTAACAAACTGATTGATTTAGCGTATAGAATGATAATATAAACCTGAAAAACTTTTTTAGAATTTTTATCTGTCTATATGTTAATTTTGGCGGATATCACGCTAAAAGTACTGTTCGGACTTTGACGAAATGTGATGTGGTAAATAATATGTAGCCAGGAGCTACATATAAGGGAAAAAAATATTTTTCTCTAATTACACTCGAACGAAGTCGTAGGCACAGCTAGTCTTAAATAAACCCAAACTAAACATTTTATGTTAAAGAAATGATGCGACCTCCAACCTGTAAATATTTTCATCATTTGAAACGACCAATTTTTTTATATCTAAAAGGTTTTTATTTTAGGTTTCGTAGTAAAGTAGGATTGCCATATGCGATATCGATTTTTCCGGGACATTTCTTCTACAGGGTGCATACGTGAAATTTAAGACAACGTTAAAATAAAAACTCATTACCATTCAATTAGCATTATTTATTTCTTTTTGTTTACACTGTACAGTGAAAATCAACAAACTGTAATTACTAGCGGTTTATGAAAAAAAAATAGTTTGACCCAACAAAAGGTTTTTGTAACCCAGTAAAATATTCAAATCAATAAAAAAAATAAAAAGTTGTCGTCTATGGCCAAAATTGAAAGTAAACTTTTTAACAATGTTTATTGACTCATTAAATAATTATAAGTGAATACAAAAACGGTTTTGTTAATCACATTTATTCAAATTACTAAAAGCTGATACTAGTATTTGTAAGGATTTATTTCTCTTTCAATAATTTATCCTATTTAATTTCAATTGGAAGCATAAGTTTTGTATTTTGACAATTACAATAATATTAATTTTATTATGTTCGTGTTTTGATTTAGTTATTTTAGTCAATTTATCGCCATAGTCTCCTCTCTTCTTACTCTTCGCAATTGATTTGAATTTGAAATTATGACTTCATTAGATCCGTGATCATCCTTTTGCGATTTTCCATTGATCGAACTAGCAAAGCTGTAATGCGGCTATGACATACGTAGGTTTGCGAAAAATGCCTGCAAAGAAATTTTTTTTAGAATTACCACAATTTTTTACATTTCCGAGACAAACTTATTACATTCCCGAACACGGGACAACATCACAAGTTCCGAGAAAATCCCGGACATCTGGCAACCCTAGCTGAAGGACATCACAAAATGTTCCGTTTTCACAATTTGGCTAAAGAATCCTAAAAATGGCACTACTTCCCAACTTCAAAATAGTGCTAAATTATTCTAACTTTGTCTTTTTCCAAATGGGTCTTCAAAGCGCCCTTGTTCATTTAACCCTTTCAGATCTAATATACGTCACATAAAGTTTCTTGCTTATTTGTAGTAAGACGGCAAATGATTCTTCTAGTTTTAAAAACTGTTGATGATAACCCTAGTAAATTTCATGGAAATTTTGCATATGGTATCCGTTGGGGGATATTAAATGTCAGGCAACATATTTTTTTATAATTTGCTGTAGTAATTCACAACTGGAGGGGTTATCTGCTGATGACCTGCAAACCTATGCGCATTTGGACCTCGATTTCTTATCAAAAGCCATCAACATCCTTATTCGAGATCTCGCTTCAATTGGTCAGTGGGCTCATGGAATGGGTATTTTGGTTAATCCAAGCAAATAAAAGACTAATTTCTAAAATAACCTACCTAGTTTACCAAAATTAATGTGCTAAATAGTACAATAATACCATATACATCAACTGTTAAAAACTTGGGCCTACTGATCGATCAAAATCTTAGTTGGCGGCCTCAAGTAAATGATGTTAGTCGTCGTCTTTTCAATAGGAACACTCTTTGAAATGTCTTCAAAATTTTCTACCAACTAAAACGAAAATCTACCTTTGTCAAACACTCCTATTACCATTAATTGATTATGGAGATGTGTGCTATCCTGATCTTAATAAAGAATATTTGTACAAGTTGGAACGTCTTCAAAATTTATGCATGCTGTATATCTTCGATCTCAAAAAATATGATCATATTTTTGAATACAGGTCACTTCTCAAATAGCTGAAGATCCGTTATCCGTAAAATCCTTTACCGTCTACCAACTAAATTTCAATCCCAATTATTATGGTTGACTGGAAGAGATTGCTCATGTAGCAATAAGTCCGCCATATGTACTATGCATAAAAGTTGATAAATGAATGAATGAATTAATTAATTTGCTCCTTGTATTTCAAACACTTATGAAAATTACTTGGAAATTATTTTAGAATATTTACTATTAAAAGCTAAGCACTGCAAAGAAAGTTAATTAGCAGCATTTTAATTTAGATCAAATAAAAATAAAATTGGAAGATAATTTTCATCATGTTTTCGTTATTTCTTTCTATTGTCAAACTACTGTCTCTAAACCTTATATAATGACGTAACCATGCAAGTTTCTTCCGAAAACTTATAGAAGCAAGTAGCGGCTATTAGCCGCGAAATAAATCAATATGTATTTAGTTACAGCCGCGTCAGTTATCGGGGGTTCGATGCGATCGTGAAACTGATACGCGGACGCGGCCAGTATCGTGTGGACGGCCGCAGCGAGTACACTTGCCACACTCTCTTTCCCGCCACATTTCGAATTTCGGCCACGAGTCTTTTGTCTACGATTGTGTTTTTATTTTCTTTTTCTGTCGTTTCATCCAGTGTGTGGAGTTAGCGGATTAAAGAATAAACATGGCTTGTCCTATGAGGTAACTTGTGTTTGTTAATTATTATTTCTTAATTTTTTTTACGTGTTTTTGACGGGAAATTGAATTTTAAAAAAGTGGTCAAAAATGCAAGAAAAACGTACGCCGTTTTAAGTAAGATTAAGAAACTAAATGATTTTCTCTATAACAAAATATTTAGTGACCAAAATATTCTGTGAAAATACGTGCGAATCGAAAGACAGAAACAGCACATTTTTTAATTATTTTCTTAGTTAATTAAATTCCAATCGATTATTTTGTTAAATTGAAGACTTACTTGAGGCTTTCAAATGATTTGGGTTTTTTAAACCAATGCACAATGAAAATGTAAGATGTCAGCTCTGTTAAGCTAATTATTTTTTGATAACGCCAAATAGTGTTGGCATTGTAATATTTTCATTGATTATCAGTAGTAACATTACTAAAAAAGTAATATTGCTTTGAAAAGCAGAATTTGAACGTATTAATAAAACTCAATGCCTATGCCTCTAAACAATTAATATTACCCGAGTTTATTTAACGAGTTTTTTAGGCATTGAAGTATTTTTTTTGTTTTACCGCTTCAGTTTTGGGTAAAATGAACTTGTGTTTGTAAGATATGGTTCATATATCGTGTGATGGTACAGGATATATTAACCCGTAACTATTTTATAAAATATATGAAATTTTATAAATCACAATTGTTGAATAATTCAAATAAAATAACGTTTCATTATTTTTAAAGGGCGCTAAGGGTACATAACACTGCGTCCAAATTTTAGATCGATTTGTGAGCATTATTTTTGCAAAATAACGAAACAAAAACTACTGAAATGGCTTAAGTGAAATCATTTCTTTTAAAATATGTTCCATAGCGACCATACCTTATATTTCCTTTTTCAAATCTCTCTTGCTTATAAAACTTCCAAAAGAACAAAGTTTATTCGATTTTTCGTCAATTCACATTCTGTCAACATTTTGATCAACTTGATGAATCTACTTCACAAGACTCATCATTCAAGATCCTGGTTCAATTATGACTTAGATATTAGGTTCCACAATAAAATCGATAGAAAACTTCTGTGTTAAATACAATTAAGTTCTACAATGATATTCTACAATGATATCGATAGGAAACTTCTGTGTTAAATACAATTAGGTTCTACAATGATATCGATAGGAAACTTCTGTGTTAAATACAATTAGGTTCTACAATGATATTCGACAATGATATCGATAGGAAACTTCTGTGTTAAATACAATTAGGTTCTACAATGTATCGATAGAAAACTCCTCTCGATACACTGTAGAATATCACTGTACTAAAATTACACTCAGATCGTCAACCGGAACCGGATAAAGCAAAAATTGGTTAATAAAGTAAATTGACTGTCTTAATACGTCATTAATTTGCTGCAATGAAATTTTACAAATTTTCGCCATCGTCGACCTTGATTACCCGTCTTAAATATAATACAAAAAGTAACCTTCACTCATATTCACTCATATCAGAAAAACACACGCCCAGAATAGAGAAGCCTTTTTTGAAGCCTGTTAAAGTATTATCGATTGTCAGTAATAGATTCATATAACAGTAAAAGCATTATGAATGCCATAGTATAGTATTTGAAAAACATTGTTTTCTAATCAAACCTTTCATAGCATTTAAAGCGAAGTTTTTTTTTTAAAATTGGGAATTTTCAGTACATAAATAGAAATGTCATATTTAAGAAAATTGCACACACGGATTTCCCAAACTTTGCAATTCGCCATTTATCCAAGCCTAAATTAAAAATAATATTTTGTAGACGACTTCAGCGTTAAAATATACTGAGCTATCCAAACAGTCGACACTTGCAAACCCAGGCACAAAACATCTGATTGTTCCAAATAATAATACATTTTATGGAAACAAGTTTACGGTGATCCGATATGAATTTCATCACTTTACATAAACAATAAAAGCTTTAAATCATCAACGTATCATTATTTATTTGTCAACCCGCGTCGCGTGAGACAACCGATAAACGTACAACAATACGTTCAATCAATATTACACTTAATAACGTAATTACTCCCACCACATCACAAATGATGCAACGTTATTGAAATATGGCTGCACATTTAAACTTGAAAATAATGAGACTTGTTTCGTAAGGAATTCACGTCGCTCGACCTCATAAACAAGATCGCTAATCATTAGCCGAAAAGATCAAATATTTGAAATTAGATGAAATTAACATGATGTTTTATGATTAATAGTATCATGACGTACAACTTTTACTCTTAATTTGGTGTATAGAGTAACTCGGTTTGTGTTTCTAATCGACTCGGAGATAATGATTTTAGAACTCCGTATCTTAAAACGTAAAAAAGAACCTTTACAAGAACACTTACGTGTCGGTCTGTATGTCCATTAAAACCGTTTTTCTCAGAACCCGCTTTATGTATAAACTTGATAATTGGCATAGTCTTATATATTAGCATATATAAGCATATATTTTACATCATCAATTTTTTAAAATATTCGTGTAACAATTTAATAGGAAGTGAATAAAGATAGTAAAAATTTTTTTTTCTAACATTACATGCCATTTAAGAAGGCTTGTTATGAGGAATACAAAAATATCTGACTGGAAATTTACAGGAAAATTGTAGCAATTATCTTTATTCTTAACCCTAAAAGTTATAACGATTATACCTAAGATGTTACAATTTTTGGCAAATTCTACCAACCCTGCTTTTTCATGATTTTTAGCTCAGTAGTTTCGGAAATGGGAGAGTTATGCCATATTTTACATATTTTTAGAATATATTTTGAAATATCCAAATTAAATTATAATAAAAATAATTTCTACTCCTCTTAACAACCCTTTCCAAGTGATACTCCACATGATATATAAAAAAAGAAGAAGAAAATGTTTAAGGCCCTTATTTACATCCTCCTTAACTGTTATACGAATATTTTTAAAAAGTAATTGGTTTAAAATAGGTGCAAAATATTTAGGTTAATACATCTAATTACCATGCCAACTTCCAAGTTTTTACGTCGCATAGTTTCTAAGAAAATCGACTTTGAAAATAGAAAAATGTAAATGAACATTATATCTTTCGTAAACGTAAAAACATGAGGAATATTTATAATATCTAGAATCATATATGGTTATAATATCTACCACCTTTGTATGGCTTCCAAACAACTTCCTTTTTTGCATAAATTTGGATTGAGTAGTTTCAAAAATAAAGGGGTAGAATCATTTTTTGAATATTTTTCATTACATCTCTAAATATATTTATATATTTTAGGCTCTCGTAACTTCTAAAAAATATATTTTTCAAAAACCTTTATAACTTGCCCTTTCAAATGACATACCGCACTATGTATGGAATTTAAAAAAATTACGAGTACCTAATTTTGCCCTGTATAAAATTTTCTCATAATTATTTTTGAATTTTATTTGTTGCGACATATGCAGATTAACATGTTTCATTACTGTGCCAGATTTCAAGTTTCTACATCAAAAGGTTTCTGAGAAAAACGGCTGTGACATACATACGGAGAGACACGTTAGTGATCTTATAACGTTCCGATTTTCCTTTTAAGTTACGGAACCCAAAATTGCGATCTTGTCGCGTTTTTACTAGACGTGATTTAATTTGGAGTATCCCCACCTTAAAAAGCCCACACCTTGCTACATGACTTCGTTAAATATCATAATAATGAAGCCAATTTTCATCAAATATGAATATTGAATTAACATAGCTTCATTGGCCTTCGTTAAATTTTTGAAACCTTTCGTTACACCGCTCCCCTCTTGTCTCTTTTATATCATCAAATATGAAATGGGAACAATTAGAAATGAACAGTACCCACAACCAATAAAGCATTTTTAAATGACGAGGTGCCAGCGTATTCAACTTGAGAGCCTCCTCGAACCTCACATGCCTGTTTCTTTCAGTAGTTTTCGTATAGCTATCACGTTGTTATCACTAGTCATTTCAACATGACTCTTCGACCTAGAATCCTACTTCAGTTCAAAAATTACAGCGTTGAAATTGAACGAACCACTTTTCGAAATTTCCATATCTTTTCCAACACCACATTCATTTCCTTAAGCTTTCGTTAGCCCTCACTTAGAACTGTAAAGAATAATAGCCCTCACATCGCAACACGTGAATTCCGCCATAACTACTTTCTAAAAGGTTGTAATTAACGCAATGATTGTCACGCATCAAAATACATGCATCTGCCAAGTATGTAATGCAGTAAGTTATAGTTTGTGTATCTACTTACAATTTTATTTTATTTTATAACAAAACAAGTTATAATATAGTTTATAACATAAAACGAAACTTATGTAGCGACCTACGCCTTTAATAGTCATGATAATAATTGTATCGCCATTTTTATTTCGTTTAACATTGCGGTTGCAACGGTTCTCAACAGTTGCAGTTGCAATGGTCGTAGCCAGTGCGCGGGTGCTCGTGCCAACCGTTTTTGCAGCTGCGTTAATAAATCAAATTATATTATTTTAAAATCAAATTACACTTTCCCTTACTGTAAATAAACATTTACATATACGTATGTCATTTGTTTATTCTATTCTTTTATTATTCTTATTAAGACAGTTTTTAATTAATAATTAATTACCGACAGCAAAATTTTGATCGGAAAATCTCCCTAATACCCTCAAAAATATATATGTTTAAATTTGATCAAAAAAGATCTGGTAGCATTTAATCGATCATAGATTAAATTTTGTTTATAAATTCCATCACCCGCTTCCTCCATCCGTTGTATCTAGTCAGGTTCGACCCCACGTCTATATGCGTGCGAATGCCCAGATCCTGTGCGTGTATTGACAAAATTATAAATGTTTATAGAATTTTTCTAAGGCCTGCCAATAGAATAATTAATTGTTTCTCTCATTATTCAACCTCATGTCTTTACTCCAGTCTAAGTGTAATAATTACCTATATTTATTAAGCTAATTTGACTATCTACCTCATCCACCCGAGTGAAATTTTCTTCATTATTTCGAATTTTGATCTACAACCAGTTTCTGAACAATTGCAAAATATGTAATTTTACCACTTTTCTGTTGATTTAGTTTATAAATTTGGCTGGTACAGTCATGAAATATGGAATATACTGCGATAGTGTCTGGAAAATTACTTATTACTGATTAGGTATATTCATTCATTGTGCTATCGCCATCTCGTACGGGTCTGAACTCTAAACTGAGTCTAAACTCTGAAAACTTCAACTGCTACAAAAATCTAACGTGATAAGTGTTCAAAAGACTTTCGGTCGGCTTTTTTCATAACACTTTCACAATATTTTTAAAATAACGACCTGACAAAGACATGAAATAAATAAAATGTGAGACTATTTTTAACTTAAAAATTGTATCGACAAATTACCAGAAAACCCGTTTCATTTTCTAATGCCTCTGGAACTGTGATGGAAAAACTATTGAAGATGTCAAAAGCGTGGCTAACCAGAAACACTTCTCAATTTTAAATTAGGTATCAACGAAACCCGATATTTAATTCAGAACTAAAAAAGTCAAATATATTTTAATTAATATGCACTTTAAAGCATTTCTCATCATAATATTAACAGACGTTTTCCAATATATGTCTGTTACAATGTTTACTGCTCAAAAAGGCTAAACGCGGGTCTTTCTTGTTACTTTTTCTCGCCATGACACAATTTTTAAAAAAAATTCACTAATATTATCATAGTACATTACACATTCCCTTAGAGAACGAAATAGCGAAAACGAATATATTATACGAAAAGAAAAAAGCCCCGTTGATACAAAAAACAGCTTTCAAGGCAACAGGAAACATACAAAATAACATAAAATCAATGCAGAAAAGATATGTTATACTTAAACAGGTCTGCCATAAGTGTACATCTATCCTGACACCCGACTCAATTCAATCGCAATAAGCATCTATGTAAAGAAACTTTTGATATTTTCTTCTCTATTCATCTATTCAAGGAAACGCATAAAATGACTCTGAGCGAACCCGAAGTAAGTCGGGCATGGGATGAATAGAGGCTAGGATTTGACTGTGAAAATTATAAATAAAAAACCTCATTGCAGATTGAACTAAATTGATTAAATCTTACGATATTCATAGGAATATCACATAGGATAGGCAGAAAAACATTATCATATGATCATTATAAAAACATTTTCATTTCTATAATGAAATGGAAAAGTGTTGCCGCAACGGAACAATAATTTTATCAGACACGTCTAGCGCGACGCGTACACTCGCTCACAATAAACGCTTCGATTTACGAATGTAATTATTTTTAATCTCGTGACGTACAACGGGAAGCGGAAGTAATCGATTTCAAAGTCGGGTCGTGACGGTAACTGGATGGGTGTGCGTAAATAAAGCGGAATGTCATAACGGTTACGAGGCTGCGGCGCCGTCTCCCGACACCGCCGCAAGGCGGATTCTAGCGCGAACCGCAATTTCAACAGTGTAACATTAAACTCTCGCGCCCCACTTTGTGCAATGGCGGCCTATCTACTCCAAGGCTTAACGTCGATTAACTCCTGTCCAAACACATGTTCTAAACGTTTCAATCGTGCGTTTCAACGGAGATATTGAAACAACAACTTAAGCATGCTTTCAATATTGGCCGTCTAATCTCATTATTGATAGAGTTCAAATTATGTCTCTGTGGCAGTAAATTACGTAAATCTACTCTGTTGAAAGAATTAGAATTGTAAAATAGGAATGTGACGTCAGAAAGACACATTCATACAACTAATTAGTCAAGTATTGCTTATTAGCTGGTTAGTATGCGCCACAGATTTAAAATTAACATTGGAACGTTAGGCATCGTAAACCGAATAAATCGCGTTTTTTTACATTTTATTCGTTTTACGATAAGTAACTTTTTATAGAAAAGTTATAAGTTAACTTTTAAGTCGCCAAAAACAAGAAGATTAAATCATGCGAGTATTACGTGAAGTTTTATAAATGGTTTTTATAGCTTTATTGATGACTCTGTAAAAAGAATATTTGCAAAAACCTATTCAAATATGTATATGCAAACAATGCACGAAAATTTTCAAAAAATGTTCATAATACGAAAATGACATTGAAAAAGGTATCCCGCTCAGGCACGGAAATAAATTATCTGTGAACGTATATGAACAGCTAATAAATTATCTGTGAACGTATATGAACAGCTAATAAATTATCTGTGAACGTATATGAACAGCTCATAATATTAAATCCTTGTACTGCAATAAGATTAAGTATTACTATCGCTTAAATATGAAGTCACAATACATATATATAAGTAGCCTAAGGAGGTTCATAAATAAAAAAATATATTCTTTTTTGTTCATTATTTTTATTCATTATCATACGCAATTGACATATCACGTGTTTGAAAACTATATAGTTATGACGCAAAAAGAGGTTAATCTAAAAGTATTAGAGATATCAATAACGAACAAAAGGTAGGTAAAAGGCACAAAAAACATTCAAGATGTGTAAACGCAAGACGAATAAATAAACAACTCGTCGTCACATTGACATTCGCCTATAAAAAGTGTTACCATAATTTAAAACATTAATTGATGAATTTATCTAAATCTATGAAAGAAACGCCATAAACTAAAGGAAAGAAAACGAAAATTCTACCCGCAGGTTTATTTATGGTTATAAAATCTTTTTAATAATAGGTACTTGTCAAATCTTCTTACCTAGAATTTGTAGAAATTTTTCGCTGTTAATCTTCTATTTGACCCAGAAACATAATTTTCTCTTACCATTTTTTACAGTATTTTAATATCATTAAAATAATTATATTATTTCAGTATATGGAAGGGTTCATACCCAGGATACCAAATATTATATAGGGAACCGGCGCACTAAAATCTAATACAAAAATATATTTTCCTAGCTATAATTTAAAATCTTATTTTAATGATTACTTTAACTATTTTTATTTTTTTAATCATTATTTTACAATTGAAACTCTTTTTTACTTAATTGCTTTACACGAAAACACCGGCCATTCAGCAGCCACTCATTTACAAGAAAACAATTTTTCTACTTTGAAAAAACAAGAATAACAAATATTTCTAAGGTTAAATATACTATGATTAAGATATTGAAAGGCAATGCGAGAAGTCATAAAAGTTACAAAACGGTTGTGACGTTAATCGACTTCAAATATTCGAATGAATACATTGAAGTACGTGTCATTATTGTCGTGAAGTAAGAACGTGCCATTATTGTCGCTTACGCTACTTAAGTATGAAATAGCGTAATCATAGATCTTTTCATCTGTTAAAGATGATGTCAACAGCGCCAATTAAACATAGTGTCTGTGGACCCCAAAGTAAAGCGTCTGTGTACTCCTTCTTCGTCTGTGGCCTTCGACGTGTACTTCCTCCACTTGGCACGTTCTTTATCGAATTTACTTGATTTGCATAATTCTCATTTTGTGCAGAAATGCTTAAAATTACCATGAGTAGTGTAAACACGTGCGGTTTCTTCAATCATATTATTCAACTATTTATACGAGGGTTTCAATATAAGTTGGTAGAAAATCACAATCCCTTTCTGAGACCAGTTCTGCCTTTTCAGGAAATACATAAAGACAAAAATAAGAACGCCATTTCTAATATTAAGTAAGAAATGTATTTTATAATATAACTGTAACCACACATAAACTAATCTTCTATTAGCTAGTTTGAAATGAACTTAACTTCAACAGATAAAAAGGTTATCGTATTCGGGTTACATCGTCACGACGTATTATAAACAAGAAATTGGTATGAAAATATTATGAAGACTTATCGTTATGTATTATGTAAAACGTGGGCTTGAAAGTTTGTCTGTCTTTTTAGTTAATTAACTTAATTTTCTTTCCTTATATTTTGCAAAGGAGACATAACAGCAACATCATGAAATTATGTTGTGTGTTATTTTGTTCCAACCAAATAGCAAAACTATAAGCAAAAACCAGTACTAACGGACCATAAGTGGGTCAATGTTACTCTCAGCCAATTGGACATGTAAAAATAATGAAAAACTTAACTTATTTTGTCATTTTCACATATAATAAAATTATCCCACAAAACGTAATAATTCTTTTATGGGATAATTCTATTATATATGAAAGTTTATTAGGTGAAAGCTTTCCTTCAAGGCAAAATTGTACTGCCGGCAACGTGACGGTAGCACGCGTTAAAGGTCGCGCCGTGTCATCGAGATATAGTACTCGTGTTTGAAGAGCGCGCTAAACATACCCTCAAATAATGAGATAAAATCAATTTACGTAAGTTATTATTAATATAATTAAATGGAGTGAAGGTTTACTTTTGTTTTCTTTTTTAATTTCTTTCGAAAATTAAGAATACCGCCGACCATTTTATGGAACAAAAGTATTGGCTGCACATATGAAAGACAGGCGCGATCTCGATAGTACATAATAAACTTATCCTATACGAGTGATTATTTTTTCGTGTGGAAATTTTAAAATTTATCGTTAATAGTAAATAATAATATTATTAAGTAACTTATAAGTAATATATGTAAATAATAATAAATAATAATATTAATAGTAAATAATAATAATATTAAGTAACTTATAAGTACTAATAACTTTTAAGTAATATAATAGTAAATAATAATATTATTAAGTAACTAATAAGTAATATATGATAATTTTATCCGTACATTTTTTTGGATTATTCTTTTTTTATCATTTAATTTTACTGCATATTGTCACAGATACATCTCAATCCTATACACTATCATTGTCATCACTTTCAATGTCACTTGTTACTGGAACAATTAATATAATAAGTTCAATTTCATTACTTACACAAATTTTAAAAATATATTACCTCTGTTCTTCTTCCATAACTATTTATTTTAGAAAAGATGAAAATTCGTCACCATTAAACCATTTGCCATTTCCAGTCGCCTTGCAATTTCCAGTCGCTGTCAATAGGGGTTAATAGCGATTTGCAGATGAGCGTTGGTCCACATTTCCACGCTTGCTATCGCGACCCCCCATAGCATGGTGGCAACATCGACTCGTTATAGTTTTAACATTTTTTTATTAGCTTTTCCTTATATATACTTAGTATAATTATAAGTTTCCTTATATATACTTAGCGTAATTATAAGTTTCCTTAGATATACTTAGCGTAATTATAAGTTTCCTTTATATATACTTAGCGTAATTATAAGTTTCCTTAGATATGCTTAGCGTAATTATAAGTTTTCGTAAAAATTGCCGTATATCCGACAAACAACATTTTCTACGTTTGATTCTTACGTTTACGATAAAAGATAGGATTGTATCAGCTTCCTGAAAACGCATGAAATGCTGCTAATATATCGCAGACTCTTTACCTATCAAATTATACAATTCCGCAATATTAACTTAATTAATTTCATTTCATTCATTTTCTCCCATTTTTTTTTGTTTCTAAATATTTACCATGTCCTACTTGCTCCCACTCTCACACTTTAATATTTTTGTTAATATGTTTCGTATTTCCAAGGAATATAACACATATTCCTAATGTGAATATCAGAACATCTAATAACAATATTCGGATCTTTAAGGGGATCTTCAGATCGTCTTACATGCGTGTAATAAGTTTTTTTGGGTTGGCTTCTCCATGAGCACTAACAGAACTCTCGATATCTGTCTTTCTCGATCCATAAGTTTCCTCTTCGCTTCCCCTAGCATCCAAAGTGGCTACTAATGAACAGTCCAATGCGTCAAATGACTTCCATTTGCCTCCAAAATATTCAGCTTTGATATAAGTTATTGTACAGAGTCATTAGTGGTACTTTTGTTAGTTTAAATAACAATAATGTGGCAATATACTAAATAAGTCTCCTGCCAATAAACTTAATTTTCAACGTCATTCAGTAACAAAAGTATCGAGGTTTTTTGCGTAATTATTAGTTATTCTACCGATACATCACTGTTTCTGTTGTTATTTGAGACATTGAATTAATAAACCTTACAAAATACCATTGAATAACTTATATCTACGCTGAATACCTCGGTAAGTTGTTTATTAAATAACGTCGAAAATTTAACTTAGAGTTAACTTATTTATATATTGCAACTTTATTGGTTACTGTTGTCAAAGTAACAAAAAAACATTGGTGACACTTAAATCTACGGCTTATACTCAGCTCAATAGGCCGGTACTCTGTACTCTTATTGAATGGCGTTGAACATTTATTTTAATGAGAATAGGCTTTGTTTACCAAATTTCAACGTTATTTATACCTAAAGTAACAAAAGAACCATAAACGAGTCAAAACAGCCATATTTATTAAAATGGCCTATTGCCTAAAATAGCAGAAGACCTATTGGTGAAACGGTGGAATAGATATAACGATAGTTATTGAATAGCGTTGAAATTTTAACTTAATGAGAATAGACTGATTTACTGTATTATAAACTTATTGGTGTCTTTGTAAAGTAACGACAGAACCATAAGTGAATCGGTACAATAGCCAAATTCCTTAAAATGGCTTTTAAATTAGTTTATACTGATTGGGACGTTATTTTTGTCTAATGTAACAAAAAACTTACTTTATGTAACCACTGGTGAATCGGAGAGGATACTTATTTTTCAAAGAAAATATCCTAATCCTTCCTTTTCACTAAATTTTAATAAGTATATTTAGATAAATCTCAAATAATTAGATAAATTTTATCTTTGAGATAGGGCCCGCTTTATATATCTAGATGACACAGCGCAAGTTATAATGCGTGCTGCCAAGGCCTTTGTGCCGACACGTAACCGACATTATAATATCATTTTAACGGAAAACTAATAAGCTTTCAACTCAAAAAATGTTATCAATAAAAAAAATTTTTTTTTATTATATTTAAATGTTCAAGTGACTGATAGTGACCGTTTGTATCACCCATTGTCCAGCAGCATTGACACTCCGAAGGAAACACGTTACCGTGGTGTGTGGCTCCTAAAATCAAGTATAGCGGTGATAATATAAAAGAAATTTAATGCGGTGATAATACAAAATAATTTTACATAAGAAAGCAATTCCTTTTGGGGTAAAATTGAATAGCGATAAGTTCATTTTCCGGCAAGATAATGAAACAAAACATAGCTCTAAATTACGCAAGAGATATTTAAAAAAAGAAACAAATTGAAGATATATACAAAATACGACACTTCAGATCTCCGATTCAAACCCCACCGAACTTTTGTGGGAAAAGCTAGAAGTAATGGTAGTGATCGGTGTCCTCACCGAGAGGAGGCATGATGGAGGCCCTAAACAAAAGCTGAAACAACATTACACGATATGATTGAAATATAATTGACAACTTGAATGTCACGTACGCAGAGATTAGTGAAAAAAAAAAATATTTATTTAAGGACTATTACCGAAGAAAACTCAGTTCCATAGAATTTTTTTCACAAAATTGATTAAAAATCCAAGCCATTCGTAATTTTTCTCCTATTTAGATATTCATTTCCATATTTTTATTTCCAGGCATGATTAAGGATTTTCATTTCTTTAAGAACCATGTAATTTTGCAAGTATTGAAACATTTTTGTTACGTTAAATGATGCTTTACTCGGAAACCGGTTTACAACATAACTAATATAATTATTGAGTAACATTTTCGAAAAATTTGATTCCAAAATATTCAAGAAAACGTCGATAAAAATTATCTGTTAATGTAAATATACAAAACTAGCTTATTTTTAAAATGTCAACTTTGCGGGAAAAAAATAACCACGATTTACTCAGAACTTATTTGATAACTTAATGAAATGCTTTTTATAATAAAAAAATCTCATATATTTTGATAAATTAATGAAATGCTCTTTATAATAAAAAAATCTCATATATTTTGATAAATTAATGAAATGATCTTTCTAATAAAAATTCTCACATATTTTGATAAATAAATGACATGGTCTTTATAATAAAAAAATCTCATATATTTTGATAACTTAATGAAATGCTCTTTATAATAAAAAAATCTCATATATTTTGATAACTTAATGAAATGCTCTTTAAAATAAAAACATCTCATGTATTTTGATAACTTAATGAAATGATCTTTATAATAAAAAAATCTCACATATTTTGATAACTCAATGAAATTCTCTTTATAATAAAAAATTCTCATATATTTTGATAAATTAATGAAATGCTTTTTATAATAAAAAAATCTCCCATATTTTGATAACTTAATGAAATGCTCTTTATAATAAAAAAATCTCATATATTTTAATAAATTAATGAAATGCTCTTTATAATAAAAAAAACCTCAAATATTTTAATAAATTAATGAAATGCTCTTTATAATATAAAAATCTCCTATATTTTGATAACTTAATGAAATGCTCTTTATAATATAAAAATCTCATATATTTTGATAATGAATGAAATGCTCTTTATAAAAAAATCTCATATATAGCGAATCGATCCTCAACTATGGATATCCAAGTTATTAATTTAGTGAATGACTCACTCACATACTGAGTGAACATCAGAGAATTTAAACTTCTTCCAATATGTGTGGAAACTTGAAATTTTGTACTTGGTTTTGAACGCTTATGAAGGTATAAACTTTCTTGCTCTTTGATTTAGAATTTTAGGGAACAAAACTGCGCTGATAACTTTATGAAAGGATTGCAGCTCTTTTATAAATTAAATGATACATTTTAATCAGTTTAAGCTTTCAGACTATACCCCTCTTTTAAATACCATGGCAAGATACGAGGATTTCTCACGATCGACATGGGTAAGGTGTAATCGATCAAACAATTCGTGTGTTCGCGGGATTCCACTAAAAAACTCGCACTATTCCGTACACATTTAGGCATTTATAAAAAGTTAATGGTACATAATTAAACTATTCACACATATTTAATTGTTTAGAACAAAAATATATCTTTCACAGGCATTTTTATGGAATGTAATCAGAAATTAACGATTTTCGGATTTATTTCTTTACTTGTGCTGTGAGACCTTGCTTCTTGCCAAATTTCAAGACACTAGATGAACGGGAAGTACCCTATAGGTTTTGATTTATTCGCAAGTGTCAAAATATGCGGCATAAATGACCTTATTTTTTTATTGCATTGACTTAGAAGCTTGATTTTTTTACAGCTTCAAGAAACCATAGCCAATTTCCGAGTACTTTTCCATGAGGAAATCTACATAGTAAGCAAAGCCAAGTTCCGCGTAATTTTCAAACGTGGAGTCTATATAAGTAATGCCAAGTTTCGGATATGCTTCCTATGCGGGATTCTGTTGGGGAGGAATTCCCAACCTTTTTTGCGTTAAGCCTCCCCGGGCTGTAAAAAATATATTCATATCCCCTTTTCAATTTTTTTTCAATGTTGTAACAAAAAACACATCATTTTCACAACATTTGTTTCTCAATTACATAATTGAATAAATTAAAACTTTGATATTCACTCCTAAAAATATGTATAAATAAAAAATAAAATTGTATTAATGCGATATTTGTGCTTGCATGTTTTGGACCAATAGGTCAATTTCAAGTTAAGTTTTTGTCAAACCTATCTTCAAGTCGCCATCGTTAGTAAGATGATTTCACTGAGTTTTTATTTGAACCAATGCTGAAAAACCTTTCTCACATAAGTAAGACGAGAAAAACGTCACAACTGTTCTCAAAGCAAGAGAGGGAACTTTTGGATTAAGAGGGAAACGTTTTGTCCAAAACTTCTCCAATGTGAAGGGGTGGAAATCATCTTTCATGGTGAAATACTCGTAAATTTGTGAAATGAATAAAGGAACAGTCGTGTAGTAAGCGCCCACTTTATTGTTTTCTGGGCCTGCCGTGTTCTGGCTGATCAGATAACTAGAGACGGCCGCGGGCGTAATGGACGGTGCGGGAGCGCAGGTGAAACGCTGCAAGTTTGTAAGAAACTTGAACAACGACCGAATGAATTGTTGAGTGTATTTAAGACATCAAATGAATTTTTCTTTGTAATGTACGAACACACTACGCCTCCGTTATAATCTCTTTACGCACCCCTAGAGAGGCGCGCGCCACTGATTGAGAAGTCTTACTATGGAGCAAGCAATGCTAAGTTTGGAGTACTTTTTTCCGTGAGGATTTTTATATAGTAAGTCTGTAAGAAAGTAATTCAAAATCTAGCCTTGAACTATACAAGTTTTCAGTTTTCGGGCGAATGTGCTAGATATTCGCCCAAAAATAAAATGTGAATAAATACAACCTTTTTTTATTACATGATCATATCGCGGAGAGAACTTATTACGTTTTTTATATTTACGAGCAAAAATTTGGTCGATTTTGCTGGGATTATGATTGCTGTTCATTCTTTTAAATTATCCTCATAACATGTCCCTGTATATAGGGCACATAATTAAGTTAAAACGTCTTTTTCTTTGTTTGAAATTTAAAAAATCTTAATAATGGACTCTATACTGCAACCGTGACTACTAAAGTCGATCGAGTTCTAATGAAACAAGTGAGAATTAAATACTCGTTTTTTTATTTTATTTTATCTCGATATATAATAATCTATTTCCTAAATTAATGGCACTAATATTGATCTTGCTAATTATTCGTCAATGTTATTCAATATCGCATATAATCTCCATAACAGTGCAGATGTGTCGTTTACGATTTATGAATTACTAATCGTGATTATTAAGATAGTTTGAGTTATTTCCACTATGAAACAATTGAATTAACATCACTCAAAACTGCGTGAAACTAACCCACGTGTTTATTCATTTTAAATTTCTTACATTTCCGCTTATATCACAGATTTATTATGAAAGATAATTATCAAGATAAAAACTTGTTTTCGATATTCATTTACACGAAATACATTTTATACAAAAAAAAACAAAGTTTAATATTAATTACTAAAATTTGCTAACAATAAATTCCGTATTCAGTGCAACGCCCAAAACTAACCTACATTATACATTGCTTTACACAGATCAGTTAGCTATCATGATAATTATCAATGAAAACAATTATCTGGATAATTTCTAACCCTACCTGGGACTGAAAGGTTTTAATCACAGGCAAACTGATTATAATTCTACTTAAATTGGAGATTTCTGTAATAATTCCTAATTTATATGAGAAATTTACAGCCGCTCTACGCTGGACTTCAATAATCATGTCTGCCGTTCAGAATCGGTCAAACTCTAGGCATGGAACTATGTATTGATGGCATGATAGGTGCCCTTAAAATGTAACTGTTTCTACTGGGTTTCAGTGTGTGAAAGAACATGACTATCTTTGTACAACTAATGTTTGGTGATGTATTTAAGATTTCAGTTTTTGTATGCAATAATAACAGTCCCTATTAGGCCGACTGTTTTGTAAGTTCACATTTCGTTACTTTAGACGTATGTACGTTTCGTAATTAGAAATATTTCAATATGTCTCTTTACGAATATAATTTCATCTATTTGTTGTCGATAATATGAAGCTTTGCGTTCTTTCTACACAGATTTTGCAGACAAAAATTCAATGAGTAATTATGTTCATCTAGTTTGTTTACCTAGCATAATTCAATGTTGTCTTACGAACTGTTAAGATACGAAATATTAAAAATCGGTGTATAAATAACGTGTATAAAAGAAAAGGCTCGCGGGGGAGATGGGAGCCACGGAGAGATAATCACGTAATATTATCTCACGATGTTGATGCTTTCGAGGAAAATGCGTGTAGATGATTATACCTTTACCTCTGAAGAGAACGACATATATATATATATATATATATATATATATATATATATATATATATATATATATATATATATATATATATAATTTTATTCATAAAAATATACTTCTCTGGAGGTTATACGACAATGGCAGTAAATAAAAAAATGTGTTGCAGGGGTATGGATATGGCGCAAGAGGGGGACCCGCTGAACAGTGAAGTGGGTATGCTGTACGGCGAGTACCTGATGCTGGACCGCGTACTTAGCGCCCAGCGCATGCTCAGCGCACAGAGCGACACGCCAGTGCACGACGAGCACCTTTTCATCGTTACACATCAAGGTGATTATTCAAATTGCATTAATCCGACTTTAACAAAATTCAAATAATTTACACAGCACAACTAAAATTCGTATTAATAAAATATTGAGCAATTAAAGTTAACCATTTTTTAAAGGTTAGCACACCTTTGCCATTTTTCTGCAGTCTATTAGTGAACAATAATATTGCGGTGCCATCAGTTGTAGCTTAAACATTTTGAATGTTGACTCGTAAGAGCTGTTTGTGTTTACAAAACAACAATAATTGCAAATGCAAATATGAAAATTGCATATTTGCAAATGTTGATTTTACCCAATGTAAATATATTGCTTACTGCATCATTAAAAGGCATAAAATATAATGCATTTTTTTAAACTTAGAAGATCTAGGATAATCGCTATAGTTTTCCTGTAATTTTCTTATCAGATTTTATCAAATCTTTTATTTTCATGATTTTTGGTTCAGTAGCTTTGGAAACAAGGGGTGGATCGGAGGAGGGGAATATTCGATTTCCACATATTTTGTAGAATATCTTGTTGTTGTTGTTGGATTGTATTGTGCATTTTAGTTGATTTGTGTTGCTGTTGTGTGTTCGACTGATCACAAGGCATACGGGCTTTGACGGCGCGACGCACAGCTCTAGGTTCAATTCTCGGCCGCTATGAGAGGGGCTGGACTGGTGTTCTGATTGGCTATAAGAGATTACACTCGTAGGAATAAGTCCGCCATATGTATCAACTATTAAAGAACATAAATAAATAAATAGAATTATGAAAAAAAGAATTATTTTTATATTCCTCGTAACAAACCTTTGAAATAATATTCCATATAATACATAAAATGAAAAAAACAATTTTCGAATACTTCATTTAGCCTCTCTTTAATTGTTACATGAACATTATTGGAAGTTAAAATATGTAAGTTAATAAGATGTATTACTAGCCCAAATTTCAATTTTCTACGTCGCATAGTTTCTGAAAAAATCAACAGTGACAGATACGTGAGTGATCTCATAATGGTTTCTTTTTTTTCCTTTTGACTTGCGAAACCCTACGAAATGGCCAGAAGCGTATAAAATATGGTCGTGTATTAACTCTCGAAATTGTTGGTATAATTTAATAGAATTAATTTTAACTGAAAATTCTATTCAAAAATTAAACGTGCACATTTTTTTCACGTTTTTCAAATACATAGTCAAACCCAAAATTCAAAAGCTACCGACGCGCTTTCTTCCTTTGTCTTTTCCAAAATATGTGTAGTCTAGAAGTAAACAACTCAAGATCTATTTAATATAAATAATTAAATTGAGTACCAATTATAAATATAAGAATTAAGGGTCCAGTAAATTTAGGAACAGCCTGTCGTAAACTAACATGTCCTAGAATACAACCATGCCCTTTTAATGAATCGTGACAAACTATATCTATAAACCAACATCGTAGGAGCGACAAATACATTTATTACTTTAATTCGTGGACACTTACGTAAAGCCATCTCTCGACTGTCTTTAAAATATTAATACATCACATATGTTAGAAAATATCATTGTTGTTTTAGTAATTAGCCTTAAATAACCTACAATAAAATATTGTACTACCCTATCTCTTGTTCGTACGTGCAGTTGAAAGAGTCACGAATCTTTGAACTTTATTATCTGCAAATCAAACATAGCCGCCAACGATTTATTTAAAGTGTTATTAAGTTAATTATAAGATTAGTACACATAATTCCCCCTATTATAAAAATTATAAAAGTAAACTTTTTTTAAATAGATATGATTTTTATTGAAACGTGAAATTGCCGTATCTTCTTTTTAGTTGGTCGATTGCGGTAAAAACTTTCCCATAGAGTCAACAGAATCCCCAATAAAAACTTCATGAAATTCTTTTGGCTGTTCTTGCGCTGTATATGAACAAAGAAACAAGCTTAAAGACACACATTTCAAAAACAATATTTTTGTGTTCTACTACATTACTTATGTTACCCTGAATATTTTTTTCGTAAATTTCTTCAATGTGCAGATATACCAATTCTATAATTTTATTATCTTAACTAATGTAATGCGAAATATATTTGTTTGTCCTTATTTCACTTCACAACGGAACAAGGGACTAACGCGTTTTTCAGGAAAGATAGCCGGAGGTCAAGAAATTATATGGGATACTTATTTGAAACTGAAAAAGTACTTAAAGTGAATAAAGAAGCAACGTCGCAACTAAGCAATGGGTCGACGTGAATATTTGGAATGTTACATACGCAATATAAAAGAGGGACAGAATCACATAGTTTAATCCTTAATTTAGAGTACTACCTAAAATATTATAAATGCAAAAGTATGTTTGTTTATCCTTTTTTCACGTCAGAGCTGAACATCGTATCGACGTGATTTTGGGAAATGACGCAGGCTACTTTCCAACCAGAGAAATCTCATCCTAACTCACATAACAATTCCCACTAATATTTAAATTCGAAAGTATATTTGTTTGTGCTTCGTTCAAATCGCAAGGGAACAACGGGTCAAAGTGATTTTTTGTACTGAGGTGGTTGGCAGGCGGGAAATGACATATGGATCCCTTCCAACCCAGTAAATAGCATCCTAGCTGATATTGCAATCCCAAATAATTTGTACAATGCCAAAATGTATTTGTTTGTTTTTCTTTCGAGTCACAACGGAACAATGAATCGACGTGATTTTTGCACAAAAATAGTTGGCTGACTTGGAAATGATACAGGCTACTTCACGTCTCGGGAAATCTCATTCTACCTATATATTATAATCCTAACTAATATTATAAATACGAAAGTGTGTTTGTTTGTCCTTCTTTCACGTCGGATCAAAGCAAAGGATCGAAGTATTTTTTGCAGAGAGGTAGTTGGTGGACCAGGAAATAATAAAGGCTACATGTTATATCGCAAAGTTTCATTCTAAGTAATATTATATTCCTAACTAATATTTTAAACGCGAAAATGTGTTTCTTTGTTCCTCTTTCACGTCACAACAGAGTAATAGATTCACGTGGTTTTTTGCACAGAGACAGTTGGGATCCGGAAAATGATATAGGTTACTATTTAATTTCGGGAAATCACATTTCTCCAGGAACATTCTTATTTGACACAAAAAAGTACCCAATGGGAATAACGAAGCAACGTCGTAACGGAGTTACGGATAGACTTGATTTTTTGAAACGCTACATAGGCAATATAAGGTAGCAACCGAATCACTCCCTTTAATCCCTAATTAAGAAGGAAATATCCTTGTGTACATTGTCATTTTTTCTTAAGAGTTTTTTCTTTTTCTACTGAAATAAATTACTAGAACAAGTAAGTGAAATGCATAAGATAGTCGAATAAACGGAATGAAATCCGTATATGTGTGTGTGCATGTATATATATATATATATATATATATATATATATATATTTATATATTTGTATACATTTATATGTGTGGCTGTATGTATGTGTAATAAAGGGATTGCTTAATATCAGTCGTAAATTTTTAATGGTAAAGTCATTATGAAAATTCGAGAGCGCCCCACGGTTTTTGACGTTGAAGTTAATTTCTTGTCAGTCTTATTTTAAACTTGTTTAAACATTAGGTTATACACAGTTGTGGTACTTCCTTTCACTCTTGACCAAAATCTTTATATTTAAAGATTGTATTTTATTTTTTTGTTCATATTGCTACAAAGCCGGGTTTTTTAGTTTTTTTTTTAAATCTAAAAATTTACTACAAATTGCTAAAGTTAATAATAAACTTCGCAAAAATAGACGTTCTTCGTCATAAATGTAAATACACCCTAAACGATTTTTACTATTTTCTGTCTAGAAAATACTGCACTGATATTGACCAAACGTTATTATTTCTATCGTTTCCAAACAATCTATGTTTCTTGGATGATTTCTATGTTCCTTGGGTTTCTATATATAATTATTTACTATAAATAAACCACATTATGTAAGTTTTGTAGAGTAGTTAAGGAAGGAAATATATGAATGTATTTAACCGATAAATTTACCTGCAATCAGATAATAAACATAAAATGTTTATGTATTCACAAGGTACCAACTACCCATTACTTGATAACTCGTGGACGATATTTTTTTTCTTTAATAAACAAAGTAAGTCTTCACACTTTTTGACTAACATTTATAAATAGCACAGATTTAAAATATTAAGAATTATAAATCTGTTATAAATAGACAAAACGGTTCAAAACATAAATAAAATGTTCATAGATATTTTCTACCCTCTCAAGCGCTCATAATAAAGATACCAAATTGACATAATTGATTACAAGAGGTTTCTGATTAGACGGAGCAGTTAAGCGCTATTCCACCATACTGTTTTAGAATCAACTGATTAGCAATTTTAATTTATTTATCTATTTATCAAATTTCACTGCAAGCTTAGAAAACTAAGTTTACAGAGGCGGACTTATTGCCACGAACCATTCGATTATAGCCAATCACAATAAATTAAACGAGAAAAATAAGTATTTTCGTAGATTGTGATTGATTTATTAACGCTAATTAATAGTACTTACAAAATAAAACAGATAATAATAAATTTATATGGTATTAATATGACATACCTCTATATCTTGCTTTTATAGATTACTTTAAAGCTTTCGAGATCTTGTAATCCGATATGGCAAGCTTAAATTAGCAGGGTGTACATATGGTTAATCAAGACAGTCTACTACAACAACACGTCACAAGTACGCTTAGAGACAAGAGGACTATCAATCCCTATAGAGCAAGGAGTAAAGCTGGGTGACCCGCTCTCACCAAAATTGTTCAACGCAGTTTTGGAATCGATTTTCTGGAAAGTAAACTGGAAATAAAGGCACTGTATCAACAGAGCTTTAAAACAAAAGCGATGAATATACGCTTGACATCTTAACCTATGCATTTCAAACCTGGTTATTGACAAAATCTAATCTAAGCATAATAAAATCAAAAGAGGGATGGAAAGATGCTACAAAACTCTAAAGATCAAGTTAATGGTACGTTGATAAGGAAAAATACAAAAGCAAAGGACATAATAAAACACACACCAAAGGTAAAATGGAAATTATTAAGCCTTATACAAAGGCCTAAAATGGTCACAAATTGTTTCCTTATCTATAAAAATTAGACGAGGCAGACTGCTAAAACGATGGAGCGACGACGGAGCAAAAATAAACATGTGGCCCAGACTAGCTGGGTAAAGGGAAGACTAGAAAGTATTGGAAGAAACTTACACCACTTTAAGCGGTCCTTACACTAGCACAGAAATAAACAACTAAGAGATGTTGGTTGTCTATTATATACCTAAAACGTTTAATATTATTTGTCTAAGTAATACTAGCCTAACTAAACTGATAAATAATATAAGACAGACGTTTACTGTAATATTTAAATAGAGGGCTAGGAAATGAAAAGCTTAAATAAATAAATTATGAACCATACCCAACGAATATAAGATTTAAAACAAAATTAGATCGACACGTTAAAGATAAAGACGAGATAAGGATAGATTATATAAAATGAGTTTCGATCTGTCGATTATGATAGGTAAAGATATTCAGGCGACTCTACATACAGACAACGAGGACGTACTTTGTATATTGTTGTTTAGTCGATTCCATAATCTAATAGAGTGAAATATTCTTAATACAATTCAGTTATACTCTACTGAAGTATTTGGATGGAGTACATGTATTTAGAACATAATTCGATATAAATATGAAGGGAATGGGATTATTGAGGATATTTTATAAAAAAAAAATAGAAAATGGGGTTGCGTTAGTCACAACGCATTAACTGTTTAAGTCGTGACGATGCTCAGATATGTGGTAAATTGTTTAAGACCGAAAATGTATTGTGTATACACAGATTTAGAAGTCATTCCAATTTTTGGGTAAACGTTCATTTAGATTAGAATAACACATGTTTTCATAATGAAGAACAGGCAGAAATGTAATTTTGCAAATATGAAGCCTCTTTAGAGTGTGTATTTCGAAAATAAAGACAACTAACGTCATTTACTTGAGAAGGTCAAGATCTAGAATCAGTAGGCCAAGATCTTTTACAGTTACGGTAGAAGGATAGCATAGCCGTTAAGCTGTGATATACAACAGGTATACATATTTTCGACTGATATTTCAGATTAACTGTAATAATAGCCTAAGATTTAATGGGGTTAATCAGAAGACCTCGTTTACTAGCCCACTGACTGAACACATGTTACCTACACTCAGTTCTGCAGGAAGAAATTTCATCGCTACTGCAGTGAGAGTATGTTTGAAGATCCTCAGCATATAAAAGATATTTGGAGCACAGTTGTTTAACTAGGGGATTAATAAAAATAGAACAAAGATATAGGAAAAGAACACCACTGTGAGGTACGCCAGCTATAAGATTAGTCAACTTTGAGTAATTTGCTGAAATTTCGATTGCCTGTACTTGTGTACTATGCCTCGTTTTAAAGTCTAGTAAATTTTTAAGTTTTTAAAAAACTAACAAGTTAAGAATGTACAATACGTTCAAATACTTTTGGCAGTAGTGGTGATACAAACATAGAACGAAAATCTTTGGGCTGGTTTGGGGATTATGTTTTAGATAAAGTAATAATTCATACCTTCTTTCATTCACAAGGGAACATAGACGTTACTCTAGAAGTATTTAATATACTTAGACCATAACTGCCAACGGATTTTTATTTAATTTCGAGAAGATTTTTTTGCACTGTACTGAAAATCCCGAAATAACAAATACATTGCCACTGAGGGTGACAGGCACCATGGTGTTAAGAGTTTCCGGCCTCAATCCAGGGTCAAATACGACAGGTGGGGTTGCAAAAAAAAGTTCACATCTTTAATGTCGATTGGATATTGTATTATTTCATGTTGTTTTCCGATACCCATAGTACCTCGAAATTTCCAAATATTGGATAATGTACGAGTACACTTGTTAATTTTTTACTGATGTAATTCCGTTTCGTTTGCGATACCTAGTTTCTTAGTACTCGGTAGCTTTCCTAGGGTTTAACTTGATTCATATTGTATTTATGTACTATAAAAACCTGTAGAAAATAATAGCATAGGTATAATATTTAAAGTCTGAAATGAAGAAAAAGATTATCAAATTTCGATGAAAAATGTCCACTTTGACTTATGAAACTAAAAGATGGAGAACATTGTTAAAATTTTAAGGTAATAATTTAAAATTGTTTCCGTAATATCAGGCAAAATACACAAGTCTTTCAATTTAAATTTAATATTTCACATTTATGGCCTCGCATATTACTCATAGTATACTTATATACGTCCACAAACTATGGCTATTAACCTAATTATACTTTGAAGATAATATTGAAAAGGCTTAAAAATCCACACCGATAAGTACATATCCGTTAATAGAACTTATACATTGAATATATTTGACGTTAATTTTGTAGAAATTCATTATTCACAATTACATGAAACTACGTGATGCAGTATTATTTCTACTTTCTTTGAGTTCTTTACCACGACCTAGGTTTGCATTACTACACCTTCAGGTGGGCTATTAGCAAAGATAGAGAGAAAGATATCCCACTAATATTATAATATAATTGCTAATAGCCCACCTGAAGATGTTGCAATACAACGAAACCTAGGTCGTGGTAAAGAATTTAAAGAAAGTAGAAATAATACTACATCACGTAGTTTCATTTAATTGTCAAGAACTTATACAGAAATAAAGGTAATCGAAACTATTTATATCTTTATTTACACATACATTTAAAATATATTTTGTTACGCTCTCCACAGCTTACGAATTATGGTTCAAGCAAATAATATTCGAATTGGATTCAGTACGAGACCTGCTCAATGTCCACGGTCTAGACGAGGGTCATACAATGGAAATATTAAAGAGACTCAATCGGATTGTGCTCATTTTAAAGGTATGTAAAGGTATTAAATATATTAAAATTATATTTTTTCAAAGTAATTCTCAACAGCTACGATTGCATGATAGAATTGGGCAGTTTTCGTTTAAAGAACAGCATACAAATTTCGCCTACAATAATCAGTAGGCGCATGTTGAAACAGTTAATCTAAATATAATTATTCCCCTAAACTACATTCAACACTGATTTGTTATCGATATTTTATTAAGTTATTTTCTAATGTAGACTCCAGATATCAAGTGCAACTCCATTCTAATAAAAAAATGGTCAAATTAGAGCCAGAATACGCATAGTGTAACACTTCTTAGTTGTCCACATCGATGCTAATCAAATGCTAGTAACTATATATTTTTTTAAATTTTTAAAATACACAGTTGATAATTGTAAGGAGGCAGTTACAATGCGCGTAATTTTGATGTTAATATTTCGTATATATAACATAAATATGTTCAATGATAAAAGGACCCTTAATTTTATTTTTAAAGTTACAGCATACTACTCGATAGAAGGTGCGAATAACAATTTCCGCTCCATCCACGTGTAAGGAGAGATCTTTCTTTAAACATTGCTGCTTACTAACCGAGATCCTCAGCTATAGCATAGACTTGTAAATTTTCACATAAATAGGTCAAAAAATGTAGAAACCACAAAGTTTTAAGCAACATACGAATGAACGGATGGACGCGATGAAATTATAAAGATCCCTTGCTTAATTAACTAAACTTTTTTCTTTTCTTTTGTTTCTTTGGTGGCAGAATAAACAAGCAAAAAAAACTTGGTCACAATTATTAACAGTTCAAAAATTTCGAATGTATTTCAGTTGAAATTTTGTAAAGTAATCGACAACAGACAGGAGATTTATTTGGATTTTTGTAAAAAGCCTTTGAAATCAAACAACTGTGTGTCAAGGTTAGAATTTTATTAGATAACATATTTTTTAGAATACAAATAATGTAATAAAATGTAAACCATGTTATATGTTTGTCCATCAACCTATAATCGAATGGTATGATTTTTTATATATAATCCTATGGTATGATTTTTTATATAATCATTATATATATATAAATAATCATTAATAATAATATAAATTATAAAATCCAATATATAGCTTTTCCATTATATAGCTTTTTTTAGAATTCCAAATTTTCTGCAATAAAAAAACCGATTTCGTCCATTTACAAATTTCATGGAAATATGATACGACGTATAGGCGTATTTTTCGTTTTTTACGTACTTTTTATAGACGTTAACTTTCGTTGGATGAAAGGTTTATAATTTCTTGAATTATCAAAAGAGATATTTTCAAAGTATCAGATAAGGAATGAAAATCACATATTTTTATAAAAAAATTAGAAAATTCGAGCGGATATAATAAAATACAATTTATTTATTGTTCAATGTCCATTAACAAAGTCGATAACATTCTAAAACAGAGTATTATTTACTGACTACTATAATATAATATAATTACTGACTACTATAATATAATATAAAAAGGCATTAGATTATAGACAAAGAAGCAGCTTCATGACAGTTGATAGTAAATAATTTATTATCAGAAGAAATAAGTTACCCAAAATTTAGGGAAGTAATTTTGGGAAGTAATTTCACACTAATAATTTTTATATATAATCACTATATAATTTTTTTTTATCAAAACATTACAAAAGTAAAATGGAAATATAATAAAAATTAAATCAGCCTCCAATGATTTAATAAGAAGAATATAGTATACGTTTCATTTTACTTCTCTAACATAATTATTCATATTCAAAACATGCAGAAGTCTAACTAAAAATTATTTCATTGATATAGAATTATGGAATTAGTATTTTTTTTTAATATCCATAAAACCTTTCACCATATTTTCCCTACCTGATTTAATTACCTGAAATGAAATTATTTATATCTGTAAATAAAATGTCTGTAATGCTGGCATCCAACTGAAATTGGGGTGAGTTAGGTTAATATGGACATGTCTTGAGGAAGCCATTTTGAGTTGACAGTAGAGTAGCCAATTGTTTAACTCGTTTTCTAACTGTGCTGAACTCTTCTGGTACTAGACCCCTATAAGTCAAGGTGCCAGGATCTTATATTCCTTGGAATTATTTGCGTTGCTTATAATTTCTCTCTGACGTATGTTAAGAGTGAGGGTGCCCAATGAATGGCCATGTTCACAGAACAAAGCAAGATAGAAGCGGTATGTTCGGAGAACACTATGAAAATACATGTCACTAATTTGAAACAAATGAATTTTAAACGCGCTAATTACATTACTTTGTTACCCCGACCCTCGTGAAAAATCACCTCGGAGGTATTCAATTCGTTCTCGTTTACGCACGCTTGAGTCACATATACTTATCTCGCTCGCAATAAATGTTCTAATATTATAGTGTTGTTTACATACACATTCGTCGACCGCCTACCACGACATAGGACTAAAGAGGCGTAATAATATATATTAATTGATATTTTTCAGTTTAATTTTAATTAAGGAAAATCAATTTAAATCATACATATTTATTAAGTAATTTTTGTCAATTTAGTGTTACGGTGTTTTGAAAAATAAAATAAACGCACTTTTAATTTACTTCTCGACTACCGCTTTCATTAAATGAGTTACACGATTACTTAAACAAAACAGAAAGCAATGATAGAATGCGATGCAATCAAACATGTTGTTGATGAAATACAAGAGCTATTGTGCATCCTGCCACAGTCACCGATTAAACCAATGTCTAACTCTATGTAACCATGAAATTGTTTTCCGTTCCAATCAACGCAGACATATTTCCATTTCGTCAATGACATGGCTGGCAAAAATTTGGTAATGCTTTGGATTTTAAATTGGAAGTGCTTTTTAGTATAAATATTTTACTAGTCTAATTAACATCAAAATTATTTTGAAAAGATGTGCTGGGCGATCTTTGTAGAAAACGAGTTCTTCCATCCAGCGGTTTTAATCTATCTCTTATTTAAAGTGAGATCTTTAGGTTATCTATCAGCATGTATTTCAATGATACAACCCGTTCAGTTCAGACCTAAAATGTATACAACGGGCTACGATATTAAACGTTCACAGTTTAAAAGTTCACCCTTCTCGAATTCCATGAGTCGTAAAACAAAAGTTTTTCATCTAGATGTACACATGTGTAAAATTTTTTTAAACAGACTTTTATTTAATATATTCACGTATTTTTTTAATCTTTTTTATTAAACGAATGTAAAAAAATGTCAGTCATTTACTTTCTTATCAATATTATAATATAACATTTTTATGTAAATTTAATTGTGTGAAACTTTTATCTCATTGAGATGACAGTCTCCAAACATATTCACGTTATCGACACTTATACAATAATGATGTCAAATGTTTACACTAGTGGAGCGGTATCAGTGCAACGACTCGTCGCCAATAACATTTTCATTTAAAATCGAATAAAATATATTCAAAATAACTGATTGAACATAGATAATTCCGCAATTGATTACGTACTTTTGGTGACTTTATTTTTGCACACTGAACTATGGAACCTTAACTAACTTAACTAACTTCGACTAAAGTACACGTCATCGTGCAGAGAATAACATATGATATGCAGATCATACCCGTGGTGCGTATGCCACGCCTACTTATATGTTATACTGTTTTCATACCGCGAAATGGAATCACATTAAGTTATGATTTCCATGCTAATGATATAGCCACAAACTAAAAACTGACATCGCTTATTAATTTGTTATTTTAAGGTTCCATTGTCGATAGATGATTACGTTTAACGAAAAACAGAGAAAATATCGTAATTTTAAAAGTTAAAAACACAACAATCTGTATTATGAATACTATGAAAGTTAAAAAATCTAGAGTCGGTTGAAATTTTGAGTTAAAAAATAATTACTTTATTATTTTAAAAGAATATATTGGAATATCCAGCAGCTAATACGCGCTAGTAGCTGTCGTTTACCAATATTAAATAAAAACATATCAAAAAACATTGATATATTTCGATTGGCGATCTTATCAGACTGACAATATTACCCTAAAATTGCCCTAAAATAAAATATACATTATTAATATCATAATTCTCACTCACGTTTTCTTGAGCTCATTTCCGGTCAAACACGTAGCCGACCGGTAGTACTATGACTATTGGCGCGTAAAATGCCATATAGATAATCGCCATTAGAGCGCGGGGAAGCCCTCGCAGTGTTCCAAAAATTCGTTGGTTGAATAGGTATTGGTGTTGTTTATATTTGTGGTTTAACGTATTATGAGCCTTTTTAATAATCTAGGGTGAATGCCCAGTAATCCATTAATTTTATGATGTCAAAAGTATTACTTCTGATTTTATTTTTAATAATATTAATTTGTTTATCGATATTATTTTTGGCTTTATTAAATAGCATTTTAAAAATCAAGTACGATTAGATCCCGTTTTGTTTCTAGTAATAATCAAAGAAAGTAGCAAGTGTACTTGAAGAATTGATCTTATAATTCCTTTTATCTTGTTATTATCTTATTATAAAGTCATACAGATTTTACTTAAAAATTCTTGAGATTATTTTCCTTTAGTAAATCGAATCCAAATATACCTTAGAACAGGGTTTCCCAACCTTTCTTTTGTTGAGGCTCCCCGGACTATAAATTATATTTTCATGCCACCCCCCCCTTTACTTTTTCATGCCCCCCCCCCCTTTGATTTAGTAAATTAAATAAAAATGGTAACTGAAGTTTGTAAATACACAAACTAACCTTTTAACAGTGAGACACAATAATTTTACACACTCAAACTGATTTCCCAACAAAAAATGTACAACAAAACGTCAAATTTTTCGCAAGTAAATTAAATATTACTTTGTAATGTTATTTGTTAATGTTGTTTGTATATTTTTTTGTTTTTTCTTTCTAAAATGCAAACGCTTTCCGCCCCCGTTGACATCTCTCTATGCCCCCCTTGGGAGGCGCGCTCCCCTGGTTGGACCTGCCTTAGAAGGTTTTTCGATAACCACCAGACAGTGCAGAAAGAAAAAATACTCTGTTTTTTCTTTCTGGACAATAACTACCACATCAAACTTATCTATTCTTGTTTAGTCACTTGTTTAATCGATATAAAAAGAAACAGTTTGATAAACCTTATAACTATCTTGTATTGAGCCTGCACAGACAGTAGGTATACAAAATTGAAAAATTAGATATAATATACCAGTAAATGAACAAATGGACTGCCAACTTCATAAATAAAGAATAATAATTATTATTTAGTCACATTTAAATTTAGTTTGTATTTCAATTTTACTCATTAATAATATTTGTCACAAGTTCCATGTTCCGAACCGAACCTAAGAAGATGGTAAAATTATGACAATATATAAACCTATCTTAGGAAAGTGAAAGACCAACAAACAATGTTTACTTCTTTAAACTTCAACAACTGCTTTTATAACAACATGTATGATAATATTCTTCCATAACAATCACAGTTTTCCATTAAGATAAGGTCTGTTAATATTAGACCCTATATAAATATATATTTCTATAACCTTCATCATTAGAAACTTTCGTAAATTTTAAGTCATATAGGTCATACACAACCCATAAATATAAAAGAATGTGATGTGTCTGGAATGTGATATGTCAAAGTTTACATAATGATGACATAAGCCACCCGTCGTACATTGCAAGAGTTACTAAATTGGAATTATTGAATCTGGCATGGGAAACGATTTCACATCCTCCTTATTCCCCAAACCTGACGATGTGTGACTGTTCTCTCTTTAGGTCAATAAGTAGTGCATTACGTAAAAAAACTCTAAAATGAATTTTTCAATTCAAAACCTATAGGTTTCTATTTTAATGCTATCCATTCTTTGCCAAATAGTTGGAGATGTGTATTTGATAATGATGACGCATAGGTCACTTATTATTAGTCACAATAAAGTGAGATACGGATGTAAATATTACTTCTTTTGAAATGCAAAAGATCTATTAGCCAACCCAATAAAATAAAATGAAACAATATTTTTCTTTAATGAAACTTAAAACAGAAACTATAAAACATTGTGAATTTTTAAAAAAATTACTTAAAAAAATTAATTTTCATTTTTCTAAACTTTAATGTAAAGTAAGTAAAATAAGGAATTGAGAAGTATGAATCGGCTGTGAAATACGAACACTTCTCTCTGATCACCCTTATGAATATAGTATGATTATGTGTTACAAAATCTGTGGTACGAGTACACGTGAAACAATACTGATAAAATTAATATATTAATACTTGCCTTTGGATTTATATTTGTGGATATTAAAAATCATACATTCGTTATATCACTAAAGTCGACTCTCACGTCTACTAAGTCCTCAAATGGTAAGCTGGTAACGTTTGCTACAGCCAGTGCTGGTTCCCACTATGGCTAGCAAATGTCGACCACAAAAAAGCATTCGACAGTGTGGAAATATGGGCAGTGCAACGGTCTCTTACAAATGCGAGTATACATCAAAGATAACTGTAACAATTACTTACCACTACCTGTGGCACTTAGTTATCGCTACCTATTCCGAAATTATGGACAGTAGCATGATAGTATAGATAAAAATACTTTGACAAGCTCATGCTGAATTCTTATGATATTGAATTTAATATGTAAGCGTCATAAATCATGAATAAATATAAATTAAGAAAAATGTGAATGTCTGCCTTTTTTGTAGACAAAAAAATATTCTTTTATTTTTACTTAACTCATTTTGCTGTAAAATATTTCCAGAATAATCATGCTACAAAATTATTAATTTTTCCTCAAAAATAAAAACATTTCAGCACAATTACTCTGAAAGTATTTTTCAAAAATATGTTTCAAATAAAGATGAAAGGTCATTCCTTGTTCTTCAAGAGATATTTGCGGAAAGGTGTTTATCAAGAAGGCTAACACAACTCCCCATTTCTCCCTCCTCATGTTGTATTGACTATGTTTTTATACTCATAATGAATCCATTAACAAATCACAACTAAGAATCGTTATAGAATTTTCATATATTTCAAAATCCCCAATTCCCCTGTTGGCTGAGCTAAAATATTAACTTGAAACAAATATATTTACATATCTGACAGTTGGAGAAAAAATATATAAAAAACAATAATAGTAAAATACGGAAGTATATAAAATACAATAAATACTTTCAAAAGTGAATCGTGAAAATACCTTCAAAAGTGGATTGTGAAACACTGGAACTTGATGAACTTAATGAACTTAATAGACAACTGAACAAAATAGCCTTAGAATCAGCACTGACTAGCAAAATACGATAAAAGTAAAATCAATAAATTGCTCCAAGAAAGGTGTGACATGATTTCCAGTGGGAAGAAAAACATGAGTAAGCATGTATCATTATGAAAAAGGGTGAGAGATTCAGTAGAAAAGGACATGGAAGCATATAAAGAGAAAATAGTTGAATCCACAATCGAAAAACACTGGGGACTTAAAGTTTTTACAAAAATGCTGCTTCCAGGCAATACACAAATTACAAAACTGAAGAATAGGGAAAGGAATTTAGTTATGGACAAACCGAAACTACTTCAGATAATTGAGGAATGTCATCGAAACCTCGACACATCTGCAAGGAAACAGCCCAGTAATACACTCACTCCGAAAATACAGATATAGAATCGGAGGAAATACCCGATATAATTTATTTATTTTATATACTTCTTTATCTACTTTAATGTATCTAATTGATACTTATGTCGGACTTATTGCTACGAAAGCTATCTCTTGCAGCCAACCATAACACCAGTCCAGCACCATTCAACGAACGGCCGGGAATCGAACCCGGGTCCCGCAGTGCGCCGCATCGTCAAAGACCGTATGCATTGTGATCAACCCAACACACCTCGGCAGTGACAATAATATGCAATAAAATAAAACTGGCATTGCATAAATCCAAAAATGGTAAGGCTGGGAGTGGAGATGAAACCTGAAATGTTGAAAGAGGGAAGTGACGCAATGTTAGATAATCTGATCAGTTTGTTCAATAAATGTATACTCCTAGATGAGATACCACAGGACTGAGAAAAAGCTATAGTAATCTTACTATACAAGAAAGGATGTTAAAGCAATCTAAATAACTACAGACCAACAAGTTTTCTTGCGCAAGTAAACAAATTATTGTCCAAAGTAATGACAAATAGATTGATTGCCAAATTAAACTTCTACCAACTAAAAGAGCAAGCAGGCTTCAGAAAAGGCTTCAGCACACCAGACAACATCCTGACTATAAGGGTGCTTATTGAAAAAGCTACAGAATACCAGTTCCCCCTATGGCTAGCAAGTGTCGACCACAAAAAAGCATTCGACAGTGTGACAAAATGGGCAGTACAACGGTCTCTTACAAATGCGAGTATAGATCAAAGATACACGAACCTGATTGCAAATATCTATAAGCTTGCTACTCTGAGAGTATCTTCGTCAACATTATATAGCAAACCCATATCTATACGAAGAGAAATTAGGCAGGTAGACACAATATCAGCAAAACTTTTTACCCTCGTCGTAGAAGACTAAAGAAAATAAAGACCTTATGATATCAGGTACATGTTTAAATAAATTGAGGTTTGCGGATGATATAGTACTGTTTGTTAATAATCCAGATGCACTTCGGGCTATGATTCAGGAACTGCATGAAACCTCGCTGTCAATTAGGCTCGAGATGTATCTGGATAAGACAAAAGTCATGACGTCGGAAACCAACAGCTCTGCGACTATAAATGTGGGTGGTACTATACTCGAGCATTTAGATAAATATGTATATGTGGCCAAGAACTATAAATGGTTAAAAAGAACCAGATCAACGAAGTAGACAGACACATATGGCTGGGACAGGCAGCCTTCTCCAAACCCAAGTTCTCCTTTAAAATGAACATAAAGAACCACTTAAAAGCATGCATATTTAATCAGTGTATATTATCGGTCCTCACTTACGGAACTGAAACTTCGGTGACAACAAAAGCCGTCCTGTGAAAGCTTATTGTAGCTCAAAGGGCGATGAAAAGAAAGTTGCTGGGAATCTCTTTAAAGGACCACAAAACAAATAAGTGGCTTCGGAGACAAAGCAAAGTAGCTGACAAAGAAAGTCGTGAATCTTAAATTGCAGTGGGCTGGTCACATTGGTTGAAAGTCAGATTCATGGTGCAAAATTCTCTTGGAGTGGAGATCATGAGAGTGCAAAAGACCAGTTGGGCGGCCGCAAATGAGATGGAAGGATGACGTAATGAAAGTGACGGGAACAAACTGGATCCAGATGGCTCAAAATAGAACCGAGTGGTGCAGATTGAACGAGGCCTACACCAAAATGGCTTATTATAATATGATTATAATGAATAGTATAAACTCTCTACTAATTTAACTGTGTTTAATGCAAAATAATTTTTCCAGTTACTTGTAGATCAAGTGCAAATATTGGAAACAATGACACCGCTCGATTTCATGGACTTCAGAAATTACCTTCGTCCTGCATCTGGATTTCAGAGTTTGCAATTTAGACTCCTCGAAAATAAGGTAATATACCATGATCCTAATTCTATGTTTAAGATAAATCCTTCCAATTGAAGAGAGATTTCTGTATCTCAATTTTAAATAATTTACCAAAAGACCGACTTCTCAAACATATATAGTAAACTTACTTAAAAAAACTATATTATAAATGCAAATGAATTTAACATTTATAGCTTGGAGTAAAACAGGAGCTCCGTGTAAAATATAACCAGCGTTATACAGCTGTATTTGGTGACGATCCGAATGCCTTGGAAGCTCTCGTTAGGCAAGTAAATATTTTCAGGAACATAGTTAAACAAAATAAAAAACATTACTGTATTTTTATTAATTTTATATTTATTCAAAAATGCCATATAATTTAATTTTGTCATATGTTAGGTCTGAAACTGAACCTCCTCTACTTGAATTGATAGAGAAATGGCTGGAGAGGACGCCAGGCCTAGACGCAAAAGGATTTAATTTCTGGGGCAAATTTCAGGCCACTGTTCACAAACACCTAGAAGAACTAACTGTGCAAGCAAATGTATGTTATCTAAACTCTTTTTATATACTGATAAACTCTGATGTTAATTTAAAATATTGACTAATTTATGGAAAGTAAACCAAGTAAAAGACAAGATTTTTATTAGTAAAGATATTTTTCTACTATATTTACCACTTTATTCTAGTTGATACTTCATCATTGTGTAAGTTCACAGAATTTTTCAAAGTATTAATTTCAATCAAAATGGTTCTTTACATAATCTCTGAACTATCAACCCATTTTATGGTTGCTCCCTATTGATAAATCTGTCTTTCGAATATGTCAATAAATATGTATTGGAGAATTTCGTAATCAATTTTTTAATCCCTACATTGTGGCAGACCAAGATCACTCTACATCTACTTGTAATATTGTATAATGTCAAACAGATTACATATACACTCTGGACTGTTGATGACGGTAGGAACCACAGCTCATAAAAATAACTCAAGTATTACAAACATAATACAATAGTCTTTTCCTAAGGAAGAATTTTTCTAAAAAGAATTTTTTGTCATTCTGCAGATATACTGTCCGAGATCTACTCAAAATTTTCTACGATTTGATTCTCACATAAAAACAATTTATTTCTAACGCACTTACCATATGCCATAAAAACCTTTCTTTTTGTTGAAACGAGTATGAGATGATATAGATGATCTATATCTGATTCTATTTTCATTTATGACTTTTTCCAACAATTCTTATTAACGTGTTATGATGACATGCATTCTACATATTATCAGATATTCTAAGTAAATAATCAGCAAAAACTTCATTTGCAAATAGAAAATAAATTTCCACCGAATACTAATTTGTACTTTCACATTTATAACCGTTGCCATATTTCAATCTTGCAGAATGAAACGTCTGAAGCAGCTAAGAAGCATCGTTTTATTGATATTGAGCAGCGTCGAAATGTCTATCACTCTATTTTTGACCCTTCAGTCCATGAAGCTCTTAAAGCCAGAGGTGAACGCAGGTAGATAATTCCATATTTTCAGAAACACAGTTATTATTACTACTACTGATCCCTTTACAGAAAGACATCCCTTTGTCGGTGGTACAACCAAAAGTTATGGTTAGAGGACCTCCTAAGCTATCAATCTAAAGCAAAACAAGGTTATACAAAAGTGCATACTTTAGAAGTTATTCATTACTTTCAAAATATCCAGATTTTTCATACATTGACTCATGTTAATCTATCCTATATCAAGACTATGCAAAGGATAGCCTTGAATTTTAGTAAAAACATAGCTTACTAGTGTGGCTATGAAATAACCTTTTACTTTATACCACAAACTAAGAAACAATTCTGAAATTTTAATAAAATTTATATAATTATATATTCAATTATAATTCAAATATTTCTATAATTATATATTAAAATATATTCAAATATTTATGTGTATTTAAAGAGACTCCTCTGTTGGAAAAATTGTAAAATTATATTATTAATTAATATTTTTTATTGTAGCTTTTCAATTTCTGCTATTCAAAGCAAATTTTATTCTTGCTAATTCAAATGAAATCAAAAACAAATCTGTCTTATGAATTTTCACAGCATAAGAAATTATTTATAAAAAGTATATAATTTCTTATGCTATAAAAATTCTGTAGTTGTAAATTTATTAAAAAGAGAAATGACTAAAATGAACTAACAATAGGGACACATTTTTAAAAATATTATTTCATTGATTTAGTTCAATAATTCAGAAAAATTATAAATTTTTCTGCAAAATTTAGGAAGTTTGAGTTAAGAAACACATTGACAAACCTACAAGTAATATACAAAGAATATATTGTAAACCAAAAATTACTATTTACTTCATACTAAAACAGCACTGCTTTTTATTACAGTGGAAATTTCAGTAAAAAAAATATATAATTTAAAAACCTTACCTAAATTTATAGTTTTTACCACATTTTTTTTTCAATTAATGCTAACACAGTTAATGTTTAATTTTTTGTATCAACATGTCAGGTTTACATACAAAGCCCTACAGGGAGCCATTATGATAACATTCTACCGAGACGAGCCAAGATTCTCACAGCCACATCAAATGTTGACAATGCTTATGGATATAGACAGTCTCATTACTAAATGGCGATGTAAGACAATTTTTTTACTTTCCTTTGACTATATAAGAATTTGACAATGAATTTAATACTATAATTTTCATGAACTTCATAGGTACAAAGTAATGTCTTATATTAAATCCATTTTCTTCACGCCGGAGCTTAAGGTCTCCACAAAACTTGTCCAGTACGCACGATTTTGCACCAGAATCTTTACTTTCCCCCAGTTCATACCAGCTTTTTTTGTCTTCTTGCTATAGCATAGCTCCTAGGGGCATTCAATTATTTCTCATTATTAATATATTGACGCATTAGGGACATTTCAGTCAACAGCACAGGTTTATTTTCTTTCCATTAGTTAATTGTTTATGTAATTGGTTGAAATTAGTATTTGAATTACTGACTTATTTTAATTTTAAATATTTATGGACCTTTCCTTGTTCTGAATCGAGAGAATGGGCTGTCCACATAGAACTTGACTGGTTAATAAACCAGGTGCAAAAATCAAAAAAGCCAACGCCTGGACTGTTGACTGGGCCCATCGCCTATGGGTAATAACCATAATATTATTGTGAACACTGCTAATTATTTGCTAGAAGGTTACTCATTATCACTATCAAAATCTAGTAGAAGAGCATAAAATTTTTTACGGCACTTATCTGAACTGTTGTCTGAAATTCCATACTTCTTATAAAAAGAATTGTTGTTAGAGATAAAATCTAATTTCACCATTATAAGTAACAGAGCAAATAGAAGCTGATACAACAGACCATCATAGCTGATGCAACATCCAACAGACCACAAAAATTTAGATTACTAAAGTCTGTCGAAAAGATCAGGGTTACAATCTGGGATTATAATTACAGTCCTTTTCTACGCTGGTTAAAAGAAGCATTTAAAAAAGGGACAAGGAAAATGGCCCCACTTGGTTTCGAATGGCTTTTTTCTATTTTGAAATTCCTACAAACACAGAAAGTTAAAAATATATTTTTCTGAGAGATATATATAAATTAATGTATAGAAATAACAAGTGTCTTAATGTTAGTAAAGGTACATTGACAAATCTCGCATATCTATTTTATTGAACGCACCTTGCTATAGCATTAAATGTGTTCAATCAATAGCCATAATGATTGAAGACATTTAATGAACCATTTGATTTCGTGATCATATTATTCTTACAAAACCTTGCAATCATTCTTTATTTAATAAAAAGTGTTTGATCTCATCTGATAATATAAATACTGATTCTCGTTCAAAAATTTCTTTAGATAACCACGTTCTAATGGTACAGCGTATGATTGGGTCACAGCAACTAGGTACGGGTGGATCATCTGGTTACCAATATCTAAGATCCACCCTCAGGTGAGTTTATATTGGTATTACATATAAAGATATTATTTCAGTCTTATGTTACAACTATGTTTGTTCTCATTTAAAAATTTTGGAAAAAGAAATCGTAATTGTGTATTTTTAACAAACGGTCTACTTAAAATTGTGATTTATTGTTCAATATTCCTGTAGGTATAACAAAGTTAATATTTTGTATTTTACTTATTCAAGACTGAATCTATAGTATTTGTACTCATCTTTAAAAACATCAAATATATGTCTACCTATAAGAGACACAACCCCAGAATTAAATATATTATAAAAATATATAAATATATGTAACGTGTGTGTATGTTTGTCTTTGTATATACCTACCTACCTATATCTGAATTGGGATAAAATCGTAAGGCATTTTAAATGCGACAGACAAATGACACATATTTACGTCAAGTATAATTTTGTTCTTATTTGTAAAAATTTTTAATCATACAATGAAATGAAACTATAATTGAAGACATGAGTGGAAGAAGAGGATAAGTCGCAATTTTTAAATTTGTTAAAAATTATTTTAGCACATTCAAAATTATTTTTTTAATATTCAAGCGCAATACACAATGATAACCAAAATGATTTCTTACGCGTAGTAATTACAATTAATAAACTTTCTAAACAATTTTCTCGAAAATGTAATTTTTTTCATGTCTTCTCTGTCCTCAAGTCTTCAATTAAAAAATTATAGATTATTTTCTTCAAATATAACTAATAATTTACAAGCTATTGTTAAATTAGTTAATGTAAAATAGAGATAACCTGGTCCGCAACTGAATTTCAAAATGTGTCCACTTTTTGAACATGAAACAGAAATAATTTTAATTCGTTTTCAAATATAATTTCGTCATTAATACATTTTGTGAATTGTAAAAGAATTTTTTTCAACAATCAATAAATAGCAAAAAACATGAAAATATGATAGATTCACATTCACATTCACATTGAAAAAGAGTGTCAATAGAGAAAATTATTTAATTTATTAACATGTCATAACTTGTTTTGTAGTGACCGGTATAAGGTGTTCTTGGATTTGTTTAACCTCTCCACATTCCTGTTGCCACGCTCGCTCATTCCTCCATTGGATGATTATATGAAGAGCTGTCTGACGCTAACTTGGGGTGAACCGAATGACTCTTCAGAAAAGCATGTCACTAATGGAAACGGTGCTGACCTAGAAGGATCATTATAGAACTTTGTATTGATATTAAAGTTCTGTTTTTCAAAGCAATTATTTTTTTATTGTCATTTGTATATAAATGAAAAGTATAGAATAGAAAAAGAATAGTCCTAGGAACAAAGAACAGAACTTAAACATCACCCAATATCACCAAAAAGGTGACCTATATAAAAATTACTCACTTATAATCATTGAATACGAGTCATATACACATACGTATATGATTTGTATGTAATAATTTTTATACATGCGTGGTATAAATTTGTATTATAGCCTTTTATGCTTTTAGATCAAGGTGAGTATAAAAGTCATTGATGCGAATTTATATCTTAACTCAGAATTTCATAAGAAAAGTGAGTTTAATAGATTCAATATGCAAAAAGTGACATTGATAATATTACTAGTACTTCAAAAATATTCTATTCATTTTAGAGTATCATAAAACTTTTGTCATATGATGACAATTTCAGAACTTAGGCTATATACTTTGTATACTGAATGGTCTTTGTATCAATTTCTGTTGACTGACACAATTTTAATATTAGTTTTCAGTATTACACTCGGTCTGATGTTTAGACACGAACATAATGAAGATAACCAAAATTGTATTTAGTTCAAAGGAAACACATAAGTAAAATACATACATTACAATCTAGAAGAAGTTAATGTCCAAATATTTTTTTTAACACTCGCTATTAAGAAGATGTTTACGTCCAAATACTTTTTTTAACACTTTCCTATAGTCAGCTGAGCACCATATCCAAATTGGTGTGAACAGCCTATATAGTCAGTCAAGTGCCACACGTAGTTGAAATTACCTTTTTTGTTGACCTGGTGTATCAGTTATAGCTACGAAGAATAGCTATAGCCAATTATAATTGGAAATTGTGCTGGACATATCGAAGCCCCATGTCCCCACAGTGAATTTCAAGGGAAATTCTGTATATGTTTATAAATAGTTAAAGATATCAGTATTACCTTTTGGACCAGTGGAGCTTTATGTAATATTTTATTTATTTAAGACAAGATATACAGAAGTTTTGGACATAGAAAAATTCTAAATTATTTTTATATATTTATATAATAATACAAATTGAATATAAATTCTTTAAAATAATTTTAAAATGTAATATTTTTTGACACATTTCTCATTTTCATAAACATTTATGTATTAAAAAAGAAAAATAAAAAAAATTATTGGGCGCATGAAAAATTTGGATAAACCCACAAAATGCAGTTATTATTCTTAAATATATTATGGGAAGATTGATTTTTTTTTATACGGCAACTTCATTTTATTTTGTATTCTTTTTATAAAGCAAAATAAGTATTTCTTATTGAACTTTCGTAACAAAAATTACAAATACATAGGGGTTGACATGTCAAATGACATAAATAATCAATTACTAAAAATAAAGAAAATTTATTTTATTTATTATATTTTCCAGTAAATTTTTTTAGAAATCAAAATAGATTCAAAACATTTGATTAAAACCATAATTGAATTTTTGGTAACTATGACAATAACAATATTATAATCATTTAAATTCAAGATTCGTCACTTTTGTCAGCCGTGGCCAATTATTTGTGTGGTATTTGAAATGAAGGAAAAAACCATTCTTTAACAAATATTGTTAATTGAAAATTATTGTTTAAGTATACATGATACATTGCTCAATCAAAAAATTTATTAATTATATTTTCAATACACAAAATTATATTTTCAAGAGGAATACAAAAAAAAATTCTTGCTATGCTAATTCATAATGGTATTGTATTATTGATAAAACCTGGTAATATAAATAATTCAATTCATACAACAATAATAACTATAACAAATTATAAGGTGATAAAAAACACAAGTATATATAACTAGAGAAAGCCAAACTTTCATACAAATAAAAATCTATCATATTTACTAATTCTGAATAACAACAATACCACTTGAATGAACATCTTTTGTAACACCGAAGCAATACTTCACTTCATGAGTATAAGTCTCGCCTGGATTGAGGACTGGCGATGGAAAATTAGAATGATTAATGGCGTCAGGGTAGTTTTGAGTTTCAAGACAGAAGGCACCATGTTTTCGATAACCGGTCCCAGATTTTCCAATAAGAGCCGGCTGATCGGGGGATGGTAAAAAGTTGCTGGTGTACAGTTGTACTCCCGGCTGGTTGCTGTATACCTCCAGATAGCGACCAGATTGCGGATGTTCCACACGGGACATAAATGTTATCTCCTGAAGATTGATATAAACAATATTCAACTCATATTTTCTTAATGTTATGTTTAGTGTTTTTGATTCTTAGACTTATTTTAGTTCGCGAGGTTTGAGAATTCTCAACTCCAAGTTCTCGAATTTGTTAGAGTATTTCAGAAATTAAACTGAATCAAGCCAATTGACTGTAGCATAAGTGACGTAAAACTTTGTTTCAATTTTCTGAAGGTTTTGTAGTGTAAAACATATTTCTCGAGTTCTCTGCATTCTTTTTTCCCCATCCATAGTTACCAAAAGAATCTCCGCTATTAGGGTTTTCACTAGTTACAATAAAATAAAAATTATGTTCACCCTAATGCTTTTAGATAGTTCATATAAAATCTGAAAGCACAAAACTTCGTACTTTTAATTGTAAATTCTAAACGTAACGTTTTTAAAGTAAGTCTAATATTTTAGTATATCTTTAGAATATGTGTATTGATAAATTGCAACCACAGAAAATGTGATCATATTTCTTTTTAATGATCAGAAAATGCATCTAGCTTATGAAACCAATTAGATTTAAATGCTTCCTCAGTGTTAGTGTTCAATGGCAACATTTTATTTCTCAAATTTCACTTTACATTTCCTTAATCATTATTTTTTCCTCTCATACTTTCATAAGACCTAATGCTTAATTTATTTTATTTTATTTTAGTATTTTTTTTCCATCTTTGCAACAATTAGCCTTGAATTACTACTTATAATCTCTTAGGTATGAAACTCACTAATATTTAACACAACATTACAGTTGGCTATAATAGACTAATTCTTCGTTCAGAATAAGTCTGAACCTAAGTCCTGGTTTTCAAATAAATAAATATATGTACCTGCTTATTTCCTTTGGTAATACAGAAATTGTGATCATATCCACCACCAGGAACATTATCAATGACATCTCCCAATCTAGTTGGAATACGAAGATCAAAAATGGTACCACCCACTGGGTCAAACTTGCCGGTTGATATGATATTTGAATCTACAGCTGTTATCCTATAAATAATAAAAGAAATTAACAGAATTTACTTTTTTTATTTAATTTCTATCTAACCAGTATTTCAAATGGTTATTTGTTTGGTACTTAACCCTACATCGCATGCAGTGACATATATGGGACTACCAGTAAAATCCATCTCAACCATAAAATAATGACAGGTAGCGACCGATAGAATTTGACAGTACCTGGCTCAAGCAACTTCGTTAAATGGCGTTACTAGTTCAATAATCAATATCTTTGACAAAAATATAATGAATCGCATGCGTTGAACATTTTGGCAAAGTTTAAAATTGTTAAAAATTGTACAATCAATCAATACTATCCATAAAAATTATAAAATCAAAGTACATAAAAATGTGAGTAATAGTTTTATTTTTCATTATTTCAGTATTTTTATAAAGGTTCCAGCTATGTCACATTGTGCATTGACCAATACATAAAAATATTACGATAATATTGGAAAATACATGAAAAGTGAGTAATAGTTTTATTCTTTATTTTTATTCAGTTTTACCTATAGAGATTAGTATTTTTAAAAAGGTTCCAGATAAGTCACATTGTGCATTGACCTTCAAATTTATCACAGTTTTTGTTTATTAGCTGATAGTTCGTCTTTATATTACATTTTTTTTATTTTATGTCTTTTTTACAGAAAATGTCTTCCAAAACACTAAATGACGACCAAATAAAAAGATGTTTGGATATACCATCTGGGAGTGTGGAGATGATAACAAGAATGTTCAACCGTTACGAGCCACCATCAATTGATGCTGTCAATGATGCAATCAAGTGAATCAAAAATGAACCACTACCAAATTAGCAGCCTTCATTGTCCGGTACAACGCTACGCCATGATACAATGAATACAAGGGAGCCAGATCACAACCCTATCATTCAGCTTAGTTCTTCTGACTCCTTATCTTCGTATTTCCAAATACCTCCACCTAGTACCTCAGGCTTTATCCCAACATGATCATCATCAATATGGTCTTCAATCAAAATCACTAAGAAGCCGATCTATCCCGCATTCATAAGAAAAAAGAAGAAAAGGTGTTTTGTTTGGAGGAAAAACAATTTTCAACCACCACTGCTTGAGTTTATATAGGAATATCCCACCTTAGATATGCAAAATTCTTTACAGTTCTTCTTACATTTTTTTGACAATGACTTATTGGATCATATTATTCAGAAATCCCAAATAATTAGCATACAGAAAAATCTTTGAAAGCCCTTTACAATGACAACAAACGACTTGAAGAAATACCTAGGTATTTGCTTAGTTATGGCCATTGCACTTCTGCATAGCACTTGAATGTAATGGTCGACTGACCTAGGAATCTCTTCAAACTCTTCTGGATATGACTGGTTACATAAAATATGTCTTGTGTTTGAAACATTGCGACGTAACTGCCAAAACATACCTAGAGAGATACTCTTTCAATAAATTTTTTTTGATATTTATTATATCTCCCTAGAGTTCATCTCTTATTTAGTCAAAGAAGACATACAATTAATTGGAACTTTGAATAAAGGTTGATTAGACAAAGATCTACAAAATCCAAGTAAAAAGGATTTGAATGTGAAGGGTAGAGGATATTCCAAATAGACCGTAATATAGAACGACAACAAATCTGCCATACTTTTCTCATCCTTCATGAGAAAAGAACCAACCCAAAAAAAGGTATCTTGAAATAGATTGTCCCAAAATAGTAGATATTTACAATCAACACTTGGGAGGTGTTGATTTATTTGACTCATAATAGAGAAACATAAAATAAAGATCAGGCCAAAGAAGTGGTATATCACTGGTATACCACATATTGTTTAAGCACCTTCTGAATGTGATGGTGATAAACATCTGGACACTTTATAAAAGAGTTGAGAAGCAGAATGGAAGTTCAAGTTTGAAGTTGGCAAACCTTTGAGCATGTGTAGAAAGTCCATAATAAAAAACAAAGTCGTCCAAAGTCAGCATCCTATGATCTTATTGAGGTGAAGAAAAGGCTAAAGCAGTAGTATTACCTACTAAAAATGTTTGACTTGGCGGCATTGAACACTATCCTTTATGGGATATGAAACATCAGCGATGCAAGTATTCTTAATGTAAAGGAAAAAGCTACATATCTTGCAGTAAACGTGAAAGACACCTTTGTCTAAACAAGGCTAAAAATTGTTTTGTTGAGGTTCAAAAATAATTACTATTTGTAAAAATCAACATCTCTTTCTTATTTTTATTTTCTCCCAAAATTTTCTTTTCTTATTTTCTTTTATGAAAAAAAATGTTTATTTTGATTTTTGCCCCTATTCATTGTTTATTTTAGTTATTAAGGAAATAAAAGGCAGAAATAAATAGTTTGTAAATATAACTCTTGTAAATATAATTTTCTCTTTGTAATGAAGTACAATCCATTCTTATATACAGTAATATAAAAGGAGGCTTAATGCATGGTGTGACATATGTGGCACAACGGAAAAAACTTCACTTTCAGCAGAACCAATAAAAATAATAAAATTCCATTATCTAAATGTCATAGAAATCCTACACAATTTTTTTCACGCAGAAAAAAAAATTGTGCGATGTAGTCTCTGCAACCAAGCAGCAATTACTACCAACTGAGATGTGTATATGTATTGTTTGTGTGAAACAGGTTTTTCTTGTTTGTTACTCAATTTGCCGAAATGGCTGGACTATTTTTATAAAAATTTTATAGTTCATGATTCATAGCATAATACGTAATTTCTTTAGATTGAAACTTTGTGTTTTTATTCAAATGTAACGATTTAATACTACAACATGTATTGAATATATTTGGCGTTAATTTTGTAGAAATTCATTATAATTTAATTTTTTACAACTAAATGAAACTACGTTATGTAGTATTATTTCTACTTTATTTAAATTTTTTACTACCACCTAGGTTTCGTTGTAATACATCTTCAGGTGGGCAATTTGTAAAAATTGGATCTTTACAAACTGCCCACCTATATGAATAATACTACATCCGTAATTTCATTTAGTTGTGAAAAATTAAACCATAACATGCCATAGCTAGTTAGATTAATATTTACATTAATCCGATTTCTTAGGTCTATCAAAATTCCAAGACCTGCGTTGATATAAAGGAAATTAATTACAAAAAGTCCAACAAAATTCTAAAATAATTTGTACTTAATTAGTGACTAATAAATTTCCTTAAGTTCCACTGTTTCTCAACTGTTCCATTAAAACAATAATAAAAGAGATGTTTTATAGCATTAATTTCTTATTAGTAAAGGGTCCGAGTATTATTAGACACCATTTTATATACCTGTAGATAAAGTTTATCTAACTCAATATTTTTATCATTTTTCATGAAATGTACCAAGTAACAAGCGTTGCAAGTAGCTACAATACGTACTGATAATTTCTTTTCTTTTTGATAAAATAGTGTAATAAAATAAGGTGAAGTTTGTTTGTTTGTTTAAAATTTTTTTCACTTAAGTAGCTTTTTTTAACATGTTGTTTGGTAGTAGCAATTTCTTCACCGTATTCAGAAATTTTATTTCATGAATCAATAAAAGTCTTCTTATAGTGTCACATAATATATTTAGACTTAACTGCCTACCCGCCACATGATGATGGGCAAGGACTAATTTTGAATACTCGTAATATTCCTCCTTTTTATCATGTTTTGTACAAATTTATGATTTAGCAGATCATCAACATATATTACGTCGAAATATTATTTGAGCTACTTATTAACAAACGCGTTTGATATTTTCATGTTTAGTCATGACTCCATACCATATTTTCTATTCTTTTGCATGCGAGCACTGAAACATAATTTCATAACATAATGCATACACGGCTCTCATGGTAAAATACATACTTTTATGACTTAGGTCAAATGACAACTGAGTCACAGAACTTAGTCTTTTGATACGAAGAATCTCGTGGTAAAGGTTCTATGAACTGCTTTCGCTTTGAAAAATTTTCCAGAAAAAATTTGCCATACTCGCTTTTTTGAAACATATTATCCACATTACTTACAACATTTTTGTTCTACTACTTTTGTTCCACAAAATATCTTCAGTCCTTCACATTTAAGATTATATCACATACATATCTTAAGTATATTATATTGTCTATTTATGTCTGTTAACTTTTTAGTGAATTTTATTGACAGATTAATAACGATATAAAATTGCAATCGTCAATTACAATCTCAACACAGTATATTTTGCATTTTGTATTACGTAGACTACTAAATTTTACAAGTGATGATTCATACAAATTGTGGTATTTTGACTCTTAGGGAATAGGCTAATAAATGAACAAAGTTCAAAATAAACGCAATAATAAATAATGACCAAAATGCTATTTCTTAGCATCTACTAAGACAATGAGTTGAACTAAATAACAGCTTACTTTCTCTTCATATTATTTCTATCTTAACCAACTCTTTAAGAAATGGATATGCTGTTTCAGCACTTATTACCCCAAATAGAGTGAGATAGAGAATACTAGAGAAAAATTTGATCACTGTCCAATGTATACTGTTAGTGTATACTCGGTGTACACTCGATTACAATGTATACTCGATTTTGTTAAAAAAAAACTAAAATTATCTTTCTACTCAGATGCAATAAACTATAATATAATATTTAATTAAAAACTATGATTATAATATTTAAATTTACATGTTTTTGTTATAGAAATTTATATATATTTTTTTAATTCACCTTGTTATCTCATACAATTCAAAAAATTCTTCATATTCCATATCCTTATTTTCAAAAAGCCTAAGGAATTATAGATATGTTTCTTGTAGTACCATTTTGAGAAATAAGACATTTATAAAATCAAAATTTGAGTGCAAACAAAATTAGCTCAATTAATGAATTTTTCATACCTGTCGCTATTAACTGCGATAACGTGGTCGTAAATACCAGACGCTCCAGACTCGTGTCCTGCTAGATTGAAGTACGAATGATTTGTCAAATTGACAATAGTGGGTTTAGTCGTTGTACTGCAAAATGTTACGTCTAAACAATTGTTATCAAACACTTCATACGTGACGCTGGTCAGCAGGTCACCGGGGAAGCCCTCTTCACCATCCTTCGATAAGTAGGTAAAAACCACTTTATTACCCTCCACATAGGAGTTCCAGTTTACCTGCGAAAAATCATAATGAACTTAAACACTCCCAAGTAATTAATAGTTCCACCTGAAAATTATACACTGTAACAAAGAACACGTCTATTATACATGCAAGTGATTTTCTGCAAAAACCTGAATTTCGAGGAACTATACAAACATTTTAATCAGGTCGAAAATATCAATGTTTTACGTGAATGTGCCTTGCGGTGTAAATATTTATTGTGGACCAAATATGACAGTCACTCTGTTATTTCGAATAAATGTTATTTCAACGGTCCATAAAATTTTATTGCGAAATGATCTATCCATTCTATATTAGCTAAGCAACCATTCACAGTAATTAACGTATAAAAGTTAGTCCGTAGTTTGTAGATACTAAACTTTCCTATAATGATACGGGTACTTTTTATCTTTCTTTAATACACATGGCTTACTGGAAAATATCTTTTTGCTTGATAGATGCTAGTTGGATCGTCGGTTTATTGGTTGGTTGGTAGTTGAGTTAGTCGTAAAAAAACTCAGAACCTCTTCTTGTAAACGAATAGGCACTAGGTGTCCCTTATACGGGTGAAAATTTTTTTTTTTTGGATATAGCAACACATACCCCCTAATCGTTTTAAAACCACTTAGATTTACTCAAATATAAAATTTTAACTTCCTACGTCAATATCAACCCGTGCCGACAGGGCTCTGAATTTTTCTTGCACACAGCACAACAAAAATTGCTTTTGTTCTTCCTCTGCAGAGATCAAACCATGAAAGTCTATAAGTTTTACAGCTCTTTTAGGTTTATCATTTACTACTCTTAAAGAAAAAATCTTTCTTTTTGCCTCCAAATGGCAGCATCTTCTTTCCACATAGAAACGTGTTTCTGGAAGAAATTTTTATCAATTTTTAACCGAGAAAACAAATTTGTGCTCATCACAAAATTACTCATTGATTTTGTTGCGACAATAAAATAAACTAATATTGTTATATTAAGAACTGAATCTGAAAAAAAGAAAACTATATATTCCCACTCACCATACAAATAATTAGATATCTCTTCTTTCAGTGGAACGTATCTCTTCCTAAAATCATAAAAACTCTCTCTTTGTAAGTTCACTACAATATTTCCTTGTTTTGTTCACCAACTTCATTATCAAAGAGTGATGATGACACGGCAATTTCTTCTGACAAGTACCAAAGCTATTGGCTAAACTTGCTCAGGGCTGCTTCATATATCAATTTATTAACAGTTTCATATTCCTTTAACATCTTTAAAAATCACAAATCTTGATTTGGTGCCTTCATTGCCAGACTGCATTGAATAGAATATTTTGTTGATTGGAAAATCATCACAGCTAAGGCCTAGTGCTTTCACTACATCCTGAAGTATTTAAACAGAATCCCATATGCTTAATTGACATCTGTCTAAGCTGCAACTAACTTAGGCGTGATAAAGTCTTTCCTTCCTCTTTTTGTAGTAGTTGCAGAACTAACAGATAGAGATATCGATGGCAAAGGCTCTTCCAGGCTTTCATCAGAACTGGTAGGTTGATTCTATTGTTATTAAGGTATAGAGTCTTGTGTAGTAAGATATGACGATAAACTCTCGGAACACATTTGCTCGAGTCTTTTTTTCTCTTGTTTTAGTTTTCTCTCTCTTGCCCTTTCCCTCCTTCCCTCCCCTCTCTTTCTAAGATAACTTTTTGTCTATACCCAATAAACACCCTGGATGCCTTGGTTCTTTGTTTATCCAAAAAACATTTTATCTCCCACTTTTTCATTTGTTCCAAAGCATTAGTGTGCTATATCGAATAAATTATCTAAATTATTCTGAAAGTCTTCTTTACGCTGTTTATACAAATCTAGAGGTATTCTAACTTTTTCCGAGAATAAAACACTCTCTAACGACAAGACTTATGCTTTCACTAACAGTCAATTTAACTTCGCGAATGTTAAAAAATAGAACTGAAGAACTCGGCGGTTAAATGGTAACTTTGCACCTGTTATTTGATAATTTACGTCACCGACCAAGAAAACACTTTTTTTATTGCTTCTTAATTCCACTGTCTTTTTCTGAATGACAAATACCACGAGCATGCGTTGGTTCTTCCACGCAACTTGTATGAAAATGAACATGTTGCAGTCGGCACGGGTTGCAGTACTCCTAAATAAGGTAAAAATTTATTTCCTACCATTTTAAGGGCAAATAGAAATAAACTAAGACCTATGCATTAGAAAATGACAGCTAATTTATTCCAAAATGACTTTTAGAATTAGACTTGTATAAAGCAAATCGATTATCAGATTCAAAAGGTAAGATTTTGAAAAGTTATAAGAGAATTTGTTCCTGCAAAACTTCTTTCTAGGGATTATTTAAATATGCTTAGTAATTGTTCAGTGCAATAAAATTTTTTTTATAATTACTGTATTCTATTATTATTTAATTTTTTGAAAAATAAAGAATAGTTTCCTAAATTATAAATACTTTTAAAATTATATTGTTAATGCCTCACTTAGTTACTAATGTGTTGACCACTATAAAAATCGAGTTTAGTTGATTTAGGAATGTATCCTTACTCATCAAATTGGAATTAATTTTTTCTTCAAATATTTCATAGTTATTATTGGCGTTTTCATCAGCATGAACGACTTCATCATCATTTCTAGTTCACAGATAGTTTCACATAGTGAATTCAAATACCAATTAGCGACAAATTTCTTAATCTTTCGAGGATTGGAATCACATTTTTAATTGTATAAAAATGATGTATAAAGTGTCTCAAACCCTTAATAAAACTGAGTTTTTCCATGCTTGAATTTTTTAACAAGCATGAAAAATGTTGACCATACTCTTGTATAATTTTATTTGCTTTATAATTCTTCATATACTGTTATGCTATTTTACATATTTGCCTGAGAATCTACCCCAAGTGTCTCTCACATGCTTGTCCAATATAAAAAACATTGAAATTTACGTTGTACTAATGAACTTATACCATTACATGAATCTTTTATAAAACAGAAATAAAAAAGAATGTACAATACATACATACCCCTTCCTTATATTTCTGTTATAAAAGATTCACATAATTATTAAACACAATATGCATATAGCATAGATTTCAAAGGCTTTCAATTCCTTTAACCCGGGTTGGGTTTGAAATCTAAAACTGACATTGAGGTGAGCACCCAAGATGATGAGCGCCCGAAACGAAACTGGCCGAACAAGAACATGCTGTTCACATAGCCTTAATCGCCAATGTATTTATATGCATGTGTCTTTAATTACATCATCGGACATAATAATATTGTGAAATTGTCAATTAAAACTAATTCTTCCTATTTATCTTAGATGTCTCGTCAAATTAGACATTCTAGAAAGTATTTGCATGCAACCAGAAAAACTACACAATTGACAAGATTGTAAGTTAATTATTCTTATCTAGGTTTTTCGGATTCTGTACCATCATGTGTTTATCTGTCTGTTACAGGCGTTTTTCCTCAGAAACCGCTTGACGTAGAAGCTTGAAATTTAGTATGGTAGTAATACATATTAACCAGCACATATTTTAATAGCTTACACTCAAAATATTCATGTGGAAATTTCCGGGAGGGGGAGGACAAATTAAGAACTCGAATTTTTTTTTAAATTCCACATATAGTGTGGAGTATTGTTCAAAAGGACACGTCACAAGGGTGGGAAAAATATTTTTTTTTAATTTTAGGTGTCATTTCTTCAGAGATATACTGTAAAATATGCCCTTCCCTCGTCATTAAACTATTGCACCAAAAATTATGAAATACTAGGGAGAAGCCCATGCAATGGTTGTAGGAAAACTAACAATGGTTCTAGATGTCATAATTATTGAAATATACACTATATTTTTACGCCTATAGAAGATATAATAGGCAATATATTTAAGTTTTTCTTTATTCTCAGAACCAAGCGACATAGAAACTTGAAATTAGGATAGTAAGCATCTTTTTAACTCATGTATTTTGTACTACCAAACTTTTTAAAATATACATATAGGAATTAGAGATGGGGTAAAAAAGGCTACAATTTTTTTTATATCACATGGGTATCATTTTATTATGAGGCATACGCAAATATTCTTTTTATAATATTAAATTGTATATTTAAAAAGATATTACACAATTATGTGAAAATTTAACATTCCCCCCTTATTAACAAAATTACTGAATACATCTACTTTATGAAAAATTACTATTTGCAAATAGTTAAATAGAAACCTTAGTATCCTTAAATGTTTATAACTACCTAAATGTGTATGGAACTCTCATAGTGTGAGTTCAACTTGTGCCTGACAAGTTTTTATTTATTTTATGTAAATCCTTCAAGTGTTATATTTGATTTTCAAATTATCTCAATCTAATTATACTATATAATAATCAATTTATAAATATTTTGTAAAAATAATGAATAATTCTAGAATAAATGGTTTTCCAAAAACCAAATCTGAAAATAGTCATAAGAGGACGAACAGGCAAACGTCATGACATGACAAGAATTTAGTTTTTCGCTATTTGGCCATGGACTACTAAAAAGAATAATAACAATATGAACATATTTCTGTATAATTAGCATTCAAAAGTTATGGAGTTATCTTTATAGTTACGCACATAATTTTCTAAGTCATTCATGTGAATTATTCTGTAAAATGACAAAACTTATTGAAGGTCAACTAAATTATTGTTTATTATACCCACAAGTTAATTATACCCACGTTTTTGAAGTAAGTTTTTTCAATAGCTAATTTCTAAAATTGTCTTTTGCTTGAAAAAATCTGCACCTAATTTTCCCCTTGTTTTATAACACGACAAACGTTAGTCTAAAACTCTAGGAACTAGAAATATGTGACTATAAGGATAGAAAAAGAGACAGACGAATATTACAAAACAATTAGAGTTTCGTTTTTGCCATTTGAAAATGACCCTGTTTTTCTTTCAACCTTTGATTAATTTATTTATTGAGTTCTAGGTTGATTGCAAAAAAAAATAATACTTCGTATTAAATTATATTTGGTGACTGAATATTTCCAATTATAATTCTGCTACTATTCTGGCAACCGAAGTCAATTCAGTAAATATGAATTCAATGGAGACATGAACTCCATTGAAAGAGGCCTACGGAAATTGATTATGGGTTAAAGAACTGATTTTTAAGTTTTGTCATTAGAATTTTATTTTGAATATTGACATCGCTCGCAGCCCTGAACGTAATGAATAAAATTGTACACGAGATTTTTTTAAAATTAATATTGAAACTTCAGATTAATGTTTTTATAATTTTTTTGGGACATGTTAAAGAAATTTTTTTTAGTTTTATTATAATTCTTTGAATAAATTTTTAATCAACTCTCAATGGTTTTATTGGTGATATATAGCTTAACTCACAATGAACTGAATAATTTAGCAGAAATGGTTCTGCTAAATTTGCCACATTGTCAAATATATAGGAACAAAAGGAGTTAATTTTTCTCACCAAGGTTCTTATAGTGAGCATAGTAATGTACAACTGCTGTAGTGTCTTATAATACAGGCTGTTTATAATTTTTTGTGCATAAATTTATTTTCAAAACAGACACTAGTTCTGTAATAAAGAAATTAGAAACATTTCGTAAAAGTTTTAATTACGCGAGAAATTTCAAAGGAATAAAAAAAAACAAAACCTGTGTCATGAACTCTTAGGCGAAAGTTGTCAAAAACCGGATATTATTGACGGCGTATACGATGAAGCAAAAAAATAGTTTCTGAAAGAATTGGTATTGACCAGAATTGAAAAAATTGGTAATCAGCAGTATGATATAGAGCATGATTCAGTCCAATAAAGTACTAGTCCAATTTGGTTAAAGCATAGGAGAATGTTATTAAAAGCCTTTTGGTTTGCCAAAGTGGGCAAGAGACATGTAAATATAAACTGCACTTCACCAGTTAAACAGATTTTATATAGGAACGATTTAAATGGCCTGGTCGATAAGTGAAATCTGAATTGAAACTGGAATAATACTAGTATATGTTACATCGATAAAATTTTAATAATACAAAACAATAAGAGTTTAGTTATTTTTTATAGAAGCATTCTTGTTTTAAGGCAAAAGAGCCGACCTAGATTCTTTGTTATCAAAATTAAATTCTGAATGATTATTTACTAAATAATAAGTGTATACTTTGATTTTACATAAATGCACACAGTTATGTGATGGGCATCATTAGGAGATGAGGGTATTAATAAGGCCTACAACCGAGAGTTTCAAAATTTGCCTTTTTACTACGAATATGCAACAAAATGTAATAATTTTTTAAAATATTGAAACCATAAATAAACAATGCTTTTCACACTGATAATAGTCTTCATTGGTTAAGCAATTCCATGATTTTGTAATCAAATACATTTATTGCAAAAACTGGACCGTGTTATGCAAATGTAACTTAGTTCCTTAACATTCTCCTGCCTAATTTGAGGCAAAGTATCACCTATGTGAATTAATAGACACATTATGTATTATACAAATTTAAACAATATTAGAATTAAATTTTTTATGTTATCATAAAATTATTGAATAATCGGAGTCTTTCACTCAATTAACACATCACATGTTTAATGTAAAACAGTTTAAAAACTTAACTGTCTTCTTTACTTATACACACTAATTGTGATTAAACAAAACTAATTGACACTGTAAAATTATAATATCCTAAAATATATATAAATCTAACGATTCTGTCATTTATTTTCATATAAAATTCAGATAACGAAGACTTGGGAAAATGTGAATTTGCAAATAAATATATTGCTACATACAGTACCGCCACACAGATATATTGCCACTTACACAACAAACCATGATCACTACAAGATATTATATTTCAATTAATTGCTTCCAAAATAAATTATATCTCTTCATTATACATTCACATTATTAATATTTATGTTCTATATTTTGAGGACCAATCTCCTTCTCAATTATATTTATTGTGGTAATTTAGCCGCTATAATATTGCAAATTGTATAAAGCATAAACTACTAAACAATATTCTTTTTATAAAACAAAATTTCACTTTATAACCCCATTTAATTTTTTGTTAGGTTCCATCCAATTTTTGAATTAATTATTTTTAAGTCATTACAAAAGGATCTTGTTCCCAAAGAAATTAAAATAAGATTTAAATTAAATTGTTACATTTGCAATCCGTTACACTGCCTCAAATGAAAAACAGCATAATGATCTGAACAAAAGTAAGGGGACAATATTTGTTTACTTATTTCAGATTACTCTTTAATTTTCCTTTGTTGTGTTTATTTAGCTCTAGTGTTTTACTACTTTTCAGGGGTTTTAAAATCATTTCCAAATTATATTTATTTTCAATAAATATTATGTACATATATTAAAATGTTAAAGGAAATCACATTTTGATATTTTCTTACCTTATCAAATCCAATCAAACCACCATGCAACTGATATGTTGGGTTATTTAAAGTTACTTGATACTTCTCTCCATGGAGAACAAATTGACCCCCACCGATACGATTAGCACTTCTTCCAACGGTAGCCCCAAAATATGGATTGTCTTTTTTTCTGTATCCAGCCATATCATCGAAGCCTAGAAGAATATCGGCTACCTCACCATTTTTATCAGGATACTGAAATACATAAAGATACTTTACGTCATACTTATAAAATTGTAGTCTTTAATAAAATAATTAATCATTAGTAGTGATGGATACAGAAATACCAATATAAAGTTATTTTCTGCAAACAAAATAATTCAGTAGATGTATAAATGTTGGAAGTTACATAATAATGAACATTAAAAATTCTACTTCTTTTTTGTTTTATCATTAATAAGTAAATTAAAACCTTAATTTCAGTTATTGTTGCACCGTAGCTTATTACTGATACTTGTAATCCTGAAGATGTCTGCCATGTGAATCTTTTAACTGTCGCATTTTCAAAGGTTCCAAATGTATCTTTGGAAAGTGTTACACCCGACATGGTTCAGTGATTTCTGTAAAAGGATGAACATTTTGTGTGGGATGAATTTCAAATTTTCAAGTAATAATTTTAATATTTTCTATGCACCATATTCCTATTGGTCAAAACAGGGACAAAATCTTTAATGTGAACGTCCTATGAGCATTGACATAAAATAAAACATCAATACAGGAATTTAAGCTTAGATAGATTTTAGATGAGCTAAAGATCCTGTATTGGTGCTCTGTTTTATGTCAAAGCTCATCATATACGCTCTATAAATATCATGAAAATGTACACCTATGTACATTGCAACAATCAATTCAAAATGTCTTAAACAAAATTTTTTTTATGTTTTTTCCTTTTGAGTAATTAGTCATCAATTTCTAATCAAATAGGTCCAATATAATTCATTTCCAGACTATTTTAAAACCCGTCTGAGAAAATAATCAAAAATTTACAAAAATAGATCAGAATTTCATGTTCATGTTTATTTTTTTCTGTAATCTATTATCTTTAATGAATCATTTACACCTAGGGCTGCTATCCCTTCGGGTTTCACCCGGAGTCTCTGGTTTTAATGAATTATCTCCAGGCTCCGGGTTAGTATCGTAATTCTACGGTTCTCACCGAAAGACACCTAAATTTATTAAACAACCATTTGCAATGACGCCTGACTCAGTTAACACGTGGCTAATGTGGGTGAGACGGCACAGATGGGGATGCGAGACGACAACGAGGAGCGAACAAGACGTAGAGAAAACGCCTGCATTCAGCTGTTAGTTCGAAAATTGTCAACTTGTGTAATTTGCATTGACTTGTTTTCCATAATAATTATTATTGCAATATATTGTGTTATTTAATGGTTTCGGGACTATTTATTTGTTGTATTTGTCATCATGGGGGATAGGGAATCATAATAATTAACAAAGAAATATGTATCAATCGATCGTTATTTAACTAGTATTACCTTTCAACTTTTATGTTAGAAGCCTTTATTTATTTTGTCCATGATTTCGCAATTAAAAACTAGTAATAAAAACTTTGAAATAAATAATAGGCAAAAATTAAGCTACATATTAATTAATAAAATTAATGAGTGATATATCATCTTCATACTCATGGATAGTATGTTCATACTCGTCAAGTGCATCAACTGTTTGAGGACTGTATGAATCTGAACTTTGAATTCAAATTAAAACTTAAATCTGATTTCACATTCGAATGAAGGATGACTGGCAGTTACAGCAATATTCAAAACAAATGAAGAATGATCAACTCTTAGAATAATGAGTACTCCAGAAGGCGAGAACACGCGCGATAGTGTGTCCATAAAACTACGCATAAAATGCTTAGTATCAAAACGCGGCTGTCTGTGCAATTTAAGACAGCTCTGGAAGATTACCTAACAATATAACTTAAAATGCCGGCTTGTACTATTCCCACCTGCAAAAACATCACTGGACTGCAAAAGAAACAAATGGGGATTACTTTTCATACGTAAAAACTATTACTTAATTTCATTTTCAATTAACTATGCAATTTTAAAATATCGAAGTAGATTATTATTAAAAGAAGCGCGCCATTTGTATTGGTGTTGTCACCTCTTAAAAAATAGTTTACCCAAATTAAAACATCTTAATTGCTCGATACTGAAAAATGTAAAATTTGATTTGTAAAAAAATCAGGATTTGGAAAATGTTGTTGGAGAATTTGGTATAACGTTTGAATTTCCGTTAGCATATTCAATTTTAGAATATTTTACGTATTGCGTATATGATCACTATAGGTAGGATTACGGCAAGAAACATATGTTACATTCATTCATTTCCGCCGTCTTCATTAATTTCTTCAAAAATGAGAACCGATATTGTTTAAAATATGAAGAAATTTTATCACGACATTGAATGCTAATTAATATAAATAATTGTTTCGTTCTTGTTTGAATTTCTTTAGTATGAGATCGACTATTTTCATATTTTGATTATGGACTATTTCACATCTCTTTTTACTTTAAGACACTAAGATAATTGTACTATTTGTATTAAAAGTGTTAAGTGATGAATAAAATGGTAAAATATGACAAAGTTTTTAAATAATTTTAATCTAAATACTTTGGCCATTGGTTATGATCAGAATAAACATTTTAGAAATTTAACATGGCGGCCTTAATAATACTTCATATAAGCCAAGCCATGACCATATAAATTGATGCAAATGTGAATCGTACTGCCGCAATCAAATATATTTATATGCGTCGATTTCCTGAAGTTGGTGGGTAAATTTATTCTGCTGGAAACACCGTGCGCGTTGGGGGAGGGCACTAGTAGGCGGAGTGCAGTGCCCCCTCCGCCGATTTTTGGCTTCACCGCTACCGCGAAGAGATTTGTGCGTATGCGCTTTCTGGATTACTCCGTATTCTAAAGATCAACTGTTTGACACGGGGAATAATGTTAAGTGACGCACATAATATTTCTAACTGTTACTGAAAAATTAAAGCGGCAAATTAAATATTTTCGGTTATATTTATCAAGATAATTATCAACCTATATTTATCTTGACAATTATCACAGATAATATCAGTGATAATTATCGCTTCGAACCTTGCATATAAGCCATACTTTTGTCAAGAATTTTTTTTTATTTTATGGGAAATTAGTGTCGAACAAAGAAACTGACCGTCCGTCGAAATGGTGAAATAATACTACTTCTCTAGAACTTCTAATAAAATTTAATTACAATTTGAACTGTCAAGAGTTTGTACATAATTTAAAAAACATGAGCAATCAAAAATTCAGAAAAAACAGGAAAATAAAAAATAAAATTTTAAATGACAAGCATGTCAAAGAAATAATATTTTATTGATAATCAAGAATATCATGTGATTCCTAGATATAATAGATTATTAATGGTAAAATAACTGTAATTATTTAACTAAAATACATTTAAAACTGATTATATAAAGAAACTCTGTAAAGTTTTTTATGTAAGCTTTGTAGACCTGGCTTTTTCATGTTTATGTTTTTACTGATCTACGCATTTTGGGTTTGGCAACGATGGTAGCCCTACTTACACATGTATGGCCCGATGTTCGTTCGTATTAGGGGAAATACCGAAAAATATATTCAAACCAGGTAATAAATACCCATAATATTTGCGAGGAATTATTTCCGAATTACTACCGGTCGAGAATATATATATATATATATATATATATATATATATATATATATATATATATATATATATATATATATATATATATATATATATATATATATATAGGGCGAATTTTCTTTCTGATATTCCATTTCATATAGCACCTCATAAACAAAACGTCTACTCCAGAGCGCAAAAAGCATCCAATTTGGCAACAATTTATCGATCACTCAAGAAAATACTGCACTGAAGACCAATATGGTGCATTGCAGAAAATATAATCAAGAACTAGTTAACCTTATGAAAAGAATGAAAGTACACTTGGAGAAATGTAGCAACATTTCTAAAACTGATTTAAATTTTGACGAGGCCGAAGAGTCCGAGGACTGTGTGGTGCAGGTGTTGGCAGCTGCTGGGTATTTCCAGTCTTAAGACGATTCTTCTCTAAAATCTGTTACTTTTCTTCAATATAAAAGTACCAGTACCAGCAGCAGCGTTACTAATTTACTGTTATTACCACTCAGGAAAATAAAGAGAAAATTTATATACAATTATCTTGTTATATGTTTACTACAAACACGGCTTTTAGCTTTTAACCACATAGAACACCCGTAAATCCTGAAATTAATAGATATTTTACGCCCATGATATAATGACTTCTCCCATGATGTATGACTCCTCACAAAAATACACTAACTTACAGCCGTTCATCATGACTGATCTATGCTCAGTAATATCCTCTGCATAACTTAAGTGCATTGGATATTACTGAGCATGTCAAATCTTTAATGCGATATTTCAAGTACACACGCTTTGCATCTGCCAAATACAAATAAGTTGCTGGAAAAGCATTGTTATACCACAATAGGTCAGGTGGAACACAATGGCTGAGTGCCTAAAAGTTTATTTGGAAAACTGCCATATTATGCCAGATATACGCTTAAATATTGTAACTGTTACAGATATGTCAATCTCATTCAAAGTGAATGACATGGCATTAAAACAACAAGAGTAGGCCCTCTACAAAACCCTGGAAAATATAGCAGTTACACTTAACATCTCCCAGAAAACATGTTGTTATATTGACGAAGTGACTGAACTGATTCAAGCATGATTGGAGCTTGAAAATAAATTTGAGGGTGATAACGTGCGGCAGCTTGAGGCCGAGTACTCATTGATTGCTTTAAAGAAGGTCAATTTCCGATTTCAAATGGCAATGTCTCCAGAAAATTTTTCAGCAAACTTATTACATCTTAAGTACAGAGGCGAAAACCTCGCTAATAAAGATATTTCTGAAGCTTTATCATTTATTGAAACTCACTACAAAGAAGCAATACCCTATATTGTAAAATGCAAGGCAATGACGGATCCATTTCATAAGTTTCTATTTGAAGATCATGTAGTATATCACGTCACACCCCTAGAATGGTGGCAGTCATTAAAAAGGCAAGATAATAGAGGCCAGACAATGGACTTAGTGATACAGCTTCATATCGCTGGTGCTCCAAGTGCCGGGAATGAAAGACTGTTTTCAACATTTTGATTTATTCATTCCAACGTGCTAAATAAACTTAGTACCGAGAAAGCTGCAAAACTTGTCACAGTATTTAAATAATTAAATAAAAAATATAATCACAGTTATTTTGTAATTAAAATTGTTACAGTTTAATTGGATAAATTAAGTAATAACAAAATTAGAGATGTTTTGATTACAAATCTAAATAAAGTTTCTTTATAATTAATTCCTAATTAAAATAACAAATACGATATAAATATTTTCATTTGAATTAGGAAATATTTATTAAATTTCATTTATTTCCAGTTCATTTGCAATTAAAAGTTGTTTCAAACTCTTCTTTTAAATGTTTTAAACGCTGTTTAAAATTTGTTTTAAACTGTGTTTTTAAACACTTAATAAAAGCATCGCTTTATTTGAAACTATTTTAAACACTGTTTAAAACAACTATTTTAAAACAACGCTACACGCTATACGTAATAGGTATTCAACATTTTCATAATTACTTTTCTGTGTATACATAGGGTGCCGATTTAATCATCTGCAATATTCGAACCACGTGTTGTATTGATTTCATAAAAAAATATAGAATTTCCACAAGTTTTGTGCGTAAATTAAATGAATTATTTTAACTTGCATTATCCCAAAAACAACATACTACATGGTCACTCTACATGGTGATTACGCCCGACAAACAACGCGCGCGCTCAATAATGCCTACATGACCGCTCAAAAGTATTTGACCGCGTGCGTTTTTCTTTGCATTTCCAAAACAATACATCTCATTTTTTTCCAAAACACCATTTTATTAGGTTTCATTGTTTGTATCTCATTGAAAATCCGTATCTACAACAAAAAGTATACAGCGTATTTTTATTTACTCCCTCCCGGACTCTCGGTCATAAAACCGAAGTAGTGTAATAACTGGGATATCTTTAAAGTTAAAGTTTTAAGTGTTACTATTGTTTTGACTTATCGTTAAGAAATTTGCGACTCAAGGCACAATTTACAATAAATCTATTGCAGAATTTGTTTTTTCTAGCTGGCCAAATACTTTTGAGCGGCAATGTATCTAACAAAGAACGTGATCCCAACTTTACCTTCAAACTTCGCGAACTTAGGACCGGGGAATTACCCTATAGTAAAGGTTTGCAATTAAAACATACAAATCTACCCTAGTAAATAAATAAATTTATATATATATATATATATATATATATATATGCATTATTTGGCTTCTAAATCAGGTAATTACAATATTTAAATCTATTCATTGTTTCAACTATAAAAAGTTTGAATGGATATTTCCTTGATGAAATTATGTGCCAACACTCTTACTTCTCATATTTTTAGGAGAAGGACTATGAGCTATTTATTGAAGAAAGTCGATAAACATTTTCGACTAGCAAGTTACATTAGTAGAGAAAATGGAATGTATGTAAAGAATTAATATTTATGTTAAATTTTTGACAAGGTTTTGACATAACAAAATATAAATATTTATGAAGAATTGTGATAATTTTAGCGAATCGCATATAAATTTCGAATTTAAAATAGACCGTGACCGCTTGTACCCACAAGACTGTTGAAAAAATATATTTATACTAGCGTGACCCGTGCGAAGTCTTCGCATTATTTATTCCATTATGAAGCTCAGATGACAGATCAAACAAATATTTTACTAAAATTGACATATAGAGGCGCAAGTATCAAAAGCATTGAGCTAAAGCGCCACTTTATTTATACGTGAGTGGATTTGAAATTAAACAAAAATTTTACCGACCGTCAATCATATTGACGTTGAGCCGTTAGATGGCAGCATTGCTGTTTTGTGTATATAATTTTAATAATTAATTAATTTGCAAAAACAATAGCAATAATACATTTTTTAGTTGGTGATGCCGGTAGAGCAGGCAATTATCTATAAAATGATATATAATTTATGTGGATTAGTTGTGAGGTTTTTTCTAAAAAGAGAGTGTAACATCTTAACCTTAGCATATTAATATATATTATGATGATGATGATATGATGATGGTGATGATGATGATTAAGTAGCAAAGTAAGTATTCCATTTATTTTATTGATTTGCCGCGATAATGTATTCAAAAACACATAGAATTGAAACAAAAAACAGCAAAAGGAAAGCAAATTATTGTATTGGCATCTCTCTTTCTCAACCGGATGCTCTATTTTTTTAAATGCTACCATTATGAATTTCTTTATTTGACTTTGTATTTCTCTTCTCCCTTCGTAGGTTTTTGCAGCGACTTAGTTTTCCATAGAGAATAAGTTTAATACCCTCTCCATAGATTCTTTCCTCCATGATTTTTACGAAAATTTTCTTTAATGTGTTTTATTTGTGGGACCGCTAGTTTAACTTAAAAGTAACATATAATAATGTTATGGATTATAATGGTCGGTCCTAATTAAATCTACGAAATAATACATTTCAATAATTCAATTTTTTGTTTATAATATTTTTTCCGAGAAATAATTTGTATACATTTTGTTGCTTTGTTTAAATTATAAGTATATGTAAAGGAATAATAATGAATTGATTCAATATAAACGTAGTACACAAAAAGAGAATTTTCCATTTTTTTTTGTTTACTAGAGTGTTACGTCCTAAACTGTGCAAGGCGGAGCGACCAATTTGCATCCCAGAGAAAATTTTGCAGCGTAGTGTCTTGCCGCTGTAGTGCGTTTTGAACTGAATTTGTACTATTTTTTTGGTATATAACGCACTAAATAGTCAACTGCGTAGCACGTCGACTAATGTCATGCAGCGCCGCAGAGCGCAGCAGCGTGTAACACAACGTTGCACAGCTCTACTGTGATTTGACCTTTAAATTTCTTCTCAAGGGCTTTCACTTTTTTTTACGTTTAATTTGATTCTTAGATTTAATTTTTTGTTTAATAACAAAAGAAAACACAAATTGGCGGAAAAAATTATAACGATGTTTTTAAACATACTTTATATAAATAATATTTTATCCTGTTAGATAATTAAATTTTTGTACGGCAAATTTATTAAAACTATTATTAATTAAGAAAATAAACATTAAAGACTATCAATTAAATAATGATACCTAACTAGTGAAAAATTCACTTTTCGTAAAATATCCATCATACCGGTTCTGGCAGCGCGGCATTACGAAGTTTAGTATATGATCTATGCTGTAAAGTACGCACTCTTTTTTTCGTAGAGAAACGTTGCGAAGTAACACGATAGAACACTCATCAGACTGCGTAAACTTCTAGTTCATTTTTTCAAATCCAATAATTGTCGTGAAACCCGAGATCAATGTCATTCGAGATCTTAAAATCTTTATTTCATATTTAATGTACTTTACTTCCAACGTAAAGATCGAGTCCCGCCTTTTCTTTTCTTTAGTTTCATATTTCATTGAAAAGTTTATTTCTTTATAGCATACGTTTAAAAAAATGTTGAAACTGATTATTACATTTATTTTGCGACTTTTTTAATTTTTGAAAAGCTATTTCCTTATCGTATAGTTTTAAAAAATGATATTGAAACCGATTATTACATTTATTTTGTGATTTTTTAAATGTTTTTTTTTTCAAAACTGTATTTAAATTTTATTTACACAACAGATATAATACACCATGAATGCACGTAAATAGAAAAACAAAATATATTCCCGCTAAAATGTAATATATGTTAACCCATAAACAAATTCTTTATGCTTTGTAAATTAGCAAACTGATATTTTGGAATTGTTATTGTATTGAATACACTAACAAATAAAATCAATCTTTACTTACCACTTATTATGGAATATGCTAGTTTCTCTAAATTATACTGTCTAACCTCTTTAATAAAGACGCAAAATCAACCACACTCATCTATACAACAATCCTCAACTATTATTTATACGATACGAAAGTAATTTATATGGTATGATTGTATATAGTATATGTCTATCGCTTGTTATCACATTATTTATCGTTTACCACTATGATAAGAGGTTTCTCAGCTGTAATCCATAGAGTATCAGGCTAACCACAAACAATAGCAAAAATATTGCGATAAATATATTATCGTGAAGATGATATGCTGAAACAACCACAAGTATTAATTAAAACCATTCGAATTTAGGAAGATACAACAATACCTATATGAAAACCATATTAATATATAGGTGTTTCAAGTATGCTATTAATAAATATTTTTGGATATCACATTTACGATAAACATGAATATTATTGCTATTTCGATAAGTTTTGTTGCATTTTTTGTTTTTGTGTCTTCCACTCTTAGAGTAATCCAGAAGGCGCATACGCACAAATCTCCTTAGGGCCGCCTGAAGCCAAAAGTCTTCTTCCCCTCCACTGTGCAGCTTCTACCACAGGCTTCTACTAGAGCCGCGTCTATATGCATGGTGTTACCAGCAATATAAATTTACCCATCAACTCTGGGAAATTAACGCATATAAATAGATCTACTTGCGGCATTACGATACACATTTGCATATATTTATGTGATGCATCGCTTTGCTTATTAATATGAAGTATTATTATTACCGCCATGTTAAATTTGTAGAATATTTATTTGTATAGTTTTATTTATGTAATAATATAAATTGAAAACAATTAGTTTAGTGTCTTAAAGTATAGAGGAGTTATAAAAACTCGCAATAAAGATTTGATAATAATCAGTCCTATACAGAAAAAAAGGTGCGTGTACTTATGTACGCGCGTGAGAAGTTATACTTCTTTGGCATCATTAAATAATACATACGGATAGATAACCGCAATTATATTGGAGCACTTGAAAAAGTCTATAAACACAATTTTTTCACTAACATTTACGAATAGTAAATATATTAATCAAAATATTGAATTTAAATCACTACTGAATATAATTTATCAGCACATATATAAATCGCACTTATATGAAACTAAAACACGTGTGTGAATGTAGACACTAGAAACATGTGGATAAATACTATGAATATGAAAACAGTGAACAGAGGCGACGATGGTGCCAATAGCTTTTGTTTCGAGATTGCAACCGCTGCAACTTCATACTGTAACTTTTGTGTGACGAATCTTAAAATTTCACTCTCATCATTTTTTCATAACGTGCCTAAAGAAGTATAACTTCAAAAATTCAAAATAGAAAGAAAAAAATAGTTATATAAATTAGCATTCAATATCTTGTAAAATTTCTACTTATTTTAAACAATATCGGTTCGCATTTTCAAAATATTAAAAAACGGCGATAATGGATGAATGTAACGTTTGTTTATTTCGCGCTTCTCCGTAATTCTACATACAATGATTATAAACACTGTAAGTAGATTAAATATGAAGACGAATATTTCGAATGTTACATCAAATTCTTCAACAACATCTCCAGAATCCTGATTTTTTAACAAATCAAATCTTACACTTTTTAACAACAAACAATTAAGATGTTTTAATTTGGGTAAAAAAATGTTTAATAGATGACAACACCAACGAAAATGGCGCGCTCCTCTCGGTAACAATTTACTTTGATACTTTAAAATGGCACAGTTAATTGAAACTTAAATTAAGTAATAAAATTTAAGTATGAAAAATACTCTCTTTGTATCTTTTGTAGTCCAGTGATATTTTTGCAGGTGGGAATAGCACAAATCGGTATTTTAGGTGATGTTGTCACATACAAACCACACGACCGTTCAGGCTATGTCTACACTGTAGAGGTGAGGCGTATTTATTGTCACCGGTAAAAATACTCGATATCTCAGATCAAAATATATACTTGGTATGCGAAATACAAAATACTTGGTATCGTAAATACTTGTATGGTATGGCCGACCGGACGTTCGTACAATGGTTACTTTGTGGTCGGATTACGGCTAATACCCCTCTTTGTCTAGCTAGCTATAACCACTATTTCACTCACGTATATCGTATTCAAGTTGTCTCGCTCTTTCATATTTAAAACGTGTATGAAATAAGAGACAAACTGAATATTTAAATACTTCCAATCGTAATACTTTAAAGCATGTAATACGAGTATGTCAAACATACTCGTATACTCGTTTTACTCATACTTATGTTAAGTATTGTTTTAACTTTGCAGTTTGCAGACAAATATTTACTCAATTCGACAAGTACGAGTATTATAAAATAAGGATTTTAAGTACGATGCTCTTTTCGTCTATTGATTCTCCGTTTTTCTATTGGCACAGTTGAGCGTAATTATTTTGTAGTGTAAATATTGTTAATATATAGTGTATATAAAAACTAACTATTAATTAGATATAATACTAATTTCGTCATTACGTCCACAAGAAAGTCCAATGCCTTATAGGAGTATTTTACAAACTTGTTGATTATTTCTAGCAATATTTACAACACTAAATTGTTATTCAAAACAGCCACATATAATTTAAGGAAATATTTGAATAGAAAACATCCAATTTAACAATAATCAATACGAAATAATTTGCTCATCTTACTACATTATTTTAAAAAAAATTGGCTAAAATAAACATGGCAAAAATTAAAAAAATATTATTTTAATATTGCGGTATAGTTTTTAAAATTAATGGTTATTATTGTAAATAATATGATTAATTTATTAAATATGCTATCAAAATGACTATACTTAATTTAGGTACCAATCCTAAGCCTGGAGCCATAAATATTTGTTAGTATGAAAGAAAAATGAACACTGAATTTTATTAAATATTATAGGAATTACATGGCTTTCTCCAAAACACTTTTTTTTAATTTTTAACTTTGTCAATAATCTCTGTCATAACGTTTCAACTCGTAATATGGAAAAAATTCGTCATTACGAGATTTTTTTCAAATTAGGCCATTTCTGTAAATTTGTCTGACTTTAATTAGTTAACTCTATTTCAGAAAATCTTACGATTCCCCGTATGGACGTTAACCATTAAAGAGATTGTAGATGACTCAAAAGAAATTCTCAATTCTGTTTAATAATATTAGTTCTACTTTTTATTTATTTTTCAAGTTCTTATCATCATGCCAACAGGCAACCCTATACTCAACTCCTATTGCTACAACAAATAACAGTTGGGCATCTCAAATGTCCCTGAACTATCTTCATGGAGTAGCCAAACCACAAAGGCAAAATTGTTTTTTTTTATATCTTTGGTACTATTATGACTGTTGTATTCAAATCCACTACACAATCACTAAAATATCTGTACTTTGTGAGTTACAGATGGGGCAGATGGTATTATTTTCAGAAATGTGATGAGTTTTATATGTGTGACCTGCATTGAAATTTGATGACATACAGAATCGCAAAGTAAAAAATAAACTGATCATGTGGTTTGTTTTTTATGTACTTCTCAAGTTTACAGAAAGCTGTAAAGCACATAATATATGTTCGAAACATTCAACTGTCAATAAACACTTGTGCCTTTCAGAAGACTTTATTTCTTTCAAGTATACACAAAACAAGGAACATAGAATATAAAAATTATATGCATATGTGGTGCAAAGACTTGTTACATTATCACTACTTTTATATATACAGAAAAAGAACAAACACGTCTATAAAAACCCTAAATCAGTATCCACGAAAAAAGTCCTAAGATTAGCAAAGCTATTAATTCACCAATAGAAATATGCCAGGTTTTCACCGATTGATCTGGTAGATGCACTGAAGCTTTGAGTTCTCACTTATGTTGAAATCATGCGCAAAACCAGAAGAGAAACCCTAAGGAGTTTTTGTCAGAGAAAACAAGACCTTTTGAGTCTCAAAAAAATAAGACTATTGTCTTAATATCATCAACGAATCATTCATTACGGAATTATGAAATTAAACCAAGTAGGATTAGAAGTTCATTTGTGCTACATATTCAGTTTTGAGAAGGTAGAAAGGTTGAACAAATGAAAATTATCTCGTAAAGATATCCTGAGTTATGTAAACCACTTTTAAATTTGTAATAAAAATAATATATTAATCTATTTCGTATGTACTTATGTAATCACACATCATACTTCTTCCTTCTTTAGCAATATTCAAAACTCACTCATGGAAACACTTTTTGGGTCATTGAGAATGATCTTGTTCATGAAAACAAGAAGACGGCAACAAATATTGACGTCCTCTGGTTTTCATAACTATAAATTGGATATATATTTGAGTCAATGAAGTAGAAAATGTATTGCCAAGAGGAAATTTGGAACTTCTACTAGGTATCAAATTGTTTGCTTCTAGTTAAAATGTAATGTTTTAGTATAATTACTTACCCACTGGTCTATATTTAACAATTTTGGTGACAATCTTAGATTTTATTTGTAAATATTGCAAGTGGTCGGTCAAATCTTTGGTATTAAAACACACACTTGAAAACTATCAACGTAAATTAAGAAATAGAGGAATGATGTTTTAACAGCAATAGGTTTTTAGATAATATTTCTAAGTATTAACTTAAAATTGTTAATGGGTAAATTGAAATATTCAAGATTGAATTGTAATTCGCCTCTACATCCAACTTGAGACTTGTGCAAAATGTTTTGAATATCAAGACATGTTACATCGGATATCTCATCAACCGAGAGTCATGAAAATGATCCTCTTGAATTTTTCCTTAAATATTTTGCAATGTAGGAATGTTCATTTGCATTAGAAGTGACGATCAATCCAATGTAAAATTTACTTGTTTTACCCATCACAATTTTCGGTAGAACATATTTGCATACATTTAGTAATCACCTTCTGTTTCTCATTCATCTTCTGTGTCTTATCACTATTGGTCTCCAACAATGCTACATAAACCAAGTCTTCGGAATTGTGGAGGGAAATAGGTATTGAAGAATGGGAGACATCTTTTCTTACAATCAACAAAAGGACATTTGTTTTTGCTGATTGTAAGAAAACATTTGCTTTGATTTGATATAGGCAACTTTTACTAAAATATTAGGAGTAATTTTAATTTTACTTATTGTAGCATCATAATTACTTTTCACAAGATCTGAAGAACTCTATTTGCTTGAAATATGAATATCCTTGTCGACATTTCTCTGAGTATTGGCTACATTGGATGACGGTGAAAGGAATATTGGATGATGTTCTCTTTGGAAGATCCTACGTCATTTGTCACACGCATGTGCATCTTAACATTCTTTGGAATACTGAATTCGGTGTTTTTAGATTTATATGCGTAACTATAATATCTTCCGTCAATATTGATTTTCCAGGTGTCATCTCTAATTTAGAATTCTACTTCCTTTGAATGTCAGCAGATTTTCTTGAATTTCTTAAATATTGCAGAAGACATGTGTCAAAATGGGGTGTTGTGTTATATTCAGGTAATTTTGACAACATCGCATTTGGATGCAGGGGATGAATTCTGATGGCATGAAAACCATTTAGGATGATTTTTGGTTTGTTATTTCGTATAATTTCAATTAATGTGGATAGTAAGTTGAGAAATATAGTTTTATTTAAAGGCCTGCTCTCTTCAAAGGCCTTAAAAATGAGATATGGAGAAACTGGGTAGCGTTGAATTTGGAGATAAAAATATAAAATAAATATTTTTTTCTTAACACTTGGGAATAATATTTATATTCAAATGCGATGACAAATTATCCCCAATTAATAGTTGGTTCAATGACTATTCAGCCTAAGGCAATATAGAAGTGAACCAATCCTCAAACATTACGCTATTGAACCACCTAGATTCGGTTTTATTAAATCTAGTGCCTGCTGGGCACTGACATATATTATACTAATACGCTGGACTGGCTTTGCACAAAATCGTAATGAAGCAATTTTATTCACGCAATTTTGACGCTGATAGTGAATATCCACAGTAGCGATCTTCCATGCAACTAATATTAGAGATGAGATAGTGTGACAAAATAAATCGATAATACTTCGATAAATTAAAGTTGTATATAGCTATGACAACTTAAAAAGTTTTTGTCGATTTATTTACATAATTAACCTAATAATATGCCACTAATCAGTGTCGATAATTGAAACAATTTTATAGGGAGGAATAAAATATAAGATATATATATAAAAACGCAAATAACATTGAATTTAACTGACAGATTGTATAGATGTCTTGTTCACATTAAAGTCTGATATCTCCCAAAATAAGTGAAAAAATTCACAAAATTCATCTTACAAAAGATTACATTATTAAATGTCAAATTTAACTCCAGAGACATTCATGGCAGCGCTTCAAATAGACACAAAAAATAGTTATTACTTTATATGGTATAGCCACCCCAGCATACCAGTATAATAGAGGTTAGTGCTCCAGGGTCGTTGGTACATCACTTAATCCACAGGTGGCCAGCTTTGTAAGACGACAGTAGTTTTCCAGCAGCAGTAGCAGAAACTTGATGAAATAACAGTTTTAGAGTTGTTAGAGTATTTGGTACCTCTTTTAAAAATACATTTTTATTCTTAAGAGGTACCAAATACTAGGGTTATCTGGCAAATGTTGGTCATAACTTACAAGAAATCCAGGTTTTACGCCTTGTACTGTCCTTTTCAAGTTATCAAAATACTCTTGGTATTCGTGCATGGTTTCTGATGCCCTAGCTTCTTGTATCTTTTGTATAGAACGCATTGCTAATTAGCCTTTAAGGCAATTTATAAAATTTCAGGCACATTTTTCATCTCGAATTTTGTTGAATATGCATTTTATTATTTGTTACCAAGAAATTGCAGACAATTTAAATTGATTTAATTCAAAATAAAAACCTTCTTTAGCCAGACTAATTTTATTTTTTAAGAGGTTTTTATTTTACACTAAATCAACTGCTATCTGTAGAAGGTTTTCTTCATAGACTTTATAGGGTTGACCACCAAGCTTTCTTCTCTTGTACGTAATAATTCTACCCTAGATAAAAAAAATATAAAATATTAAAATGTACCTACGGAATACCAAGGTAAATCCATATAAAAAAAATACGGCTTCCCAATTGATTGAAATGTTCGTGACAACTGTACGTTAGACAAAGATGAGTAATGTGGTTAAAAAAATGCATCCCATCTTTTCCTAAGTTTAATTTATTGTAAATCTATTTATATAGATAAATACACACGTTTACTATAAATAAACTAAAAATTAGGTTGTGTTCCAAGCTTTCTTCTCTTGTTCGTAATAATCCTACCCTAGGTAAGAAAAACATAAAACTTTAAAATGTGCCTATGGAAAACCAATGTCAACCCATATAAATAAAAAAAACAGCTTCCTATTTCAAATTGTTTAATAGATTGAAATATTCATAACAACCCTACATTAGGCAAGAATGAGTAATGTGGTTAGAAATTTCCTAAATTTAATTTATTGTAAATCTATATAAATGTTTACTGTAAATATACTAAAAACAATAACCAAATAGTGAAATTGTTCAACTTGCATCAAAAGTTTTCCAAATGCAAAAATTGTCATCACTAATGAGAACATCACGTAATGTTAATATATTGACATTCTACAAAATGTTGACTAATAAATCGAAATAAATACATTTTTCGTTATTGCAGCACTAATAAATACACAAGTATTGAATATTTTTAATTTTTAGGCAAGTTGTGACAGTTTATGGTACTTAAATCAACGAGTATGAAAATCAATCATTAGATGGAATTTTTGTACACAGAAATTATTATCAAAACTTAAAACTATAATTTAGAATCTACACATTAATTTTAATAAATGAAACCATGTATTTATTGAAAAGGCCATAATTTTTATTAATAATTATTGTCAAATACATTTCATATTATATTGGCATTATAGAACAATTATATTAACATTGTAAGACTATTAATATTGCTATTACAAAAGTACGAAAATGTAAATTCTCTTTTTATTTCATCACGATTTTTGATCATATGTATTAAGGATATAGATCTTACTTATTATAGTCATGGGTTATATCAATTATTTCATTAATTAACTATAAAGGAACAATACGAGTTCTTAAAACTATACTGCTAAACATTATTTGGTGGGATGAGCAACCGGCTTTGCTTCTGAACTGTGTTATGGTTTCTTTTGAAAAAATTTCCAGGAAAACCAAGAATGCAAGAGATTATTATTAACAATCATAACTCGTATGATATAATCAATGAAAATTATCCATTGAAAAAATATTTGTTTATATCTATTGTTAGTTTTTGTATAATTTTTACATTTAATCAACATGTTCATTTTTGTGAAAGAATATTTTCATCGAAATGAATCATTTTCTGAAATAACTAATTACCTTTCCACGTGTAAATATAACAGGTCTAGAAATGAACGTAATTCAATAAACACCATTATTATTATTTGTAGGTCAAAACTCACAGTGTAATGACTATATATCATGGTAACCGGCTTCACATTACATCAAATATATTTCTCAACGCTAAAGCAGACTAAATTAGTCACATTCACATACACAAGGCTGGTTACTTCACCCATCACCTAGCCAAAGAAAATAGAACTTTTATGTATCATATATATTATCAAAATATACACTGCACTACACTTTCCAACTCTCAGTCTTCATTCTTTCATTTTATATATAAACATGCATATCCTTTACATTATGCACATATAAAGTTTTCAAAAATTATCACAAGTGAATAAAATATATCACATTAATTAATTTCATGGAACAAATGCAGTTTAACACCAATGATATTTTGACAATTTGTTTATATTAGATATGAAAGAAGATGCATTAAAAACGACGTATTATAAAAAAAATCTATTCGAAAAACAAAATTATTCTTGAATTAAATTTTTTTCCAACTAAACGAAACATGAGGTAGTATTATTTTTACTTTATTTAAACTCTTAACCACGACTTAGGTTTCATTGTATGACAACATCTTCAGGTGTGCAATTTGTAAAGATCTCTACAAATTGCCCCGAAAATTAACTCCAAATATATTCAACAAAATTATTCACAGAAATGTCTTCAAATTTGTATGTTCCTAACTTTTTTTCACTAATTTCACAATGAATTTATCATTATACAATACACATTTAACAGACATAAAAGTGTGAACAAGAATTTAATGTAATTAAGTAAAGATATAATAGAAATTTCCAAATATATCAGATAATAGCGTATTTTAAACCAACTGTCAAAATAATCAATCCTACCAATTTAAAAACTATTTTGCAATCTTCAATTTACGGTGCTTTTTAAATTTTTTGATATTTATAAATGCCAAGTTTTTATTTTATTGTTAATTTTGAAGTAAAATTGTTATTGTAATTTACTTTTAATAATGTGAATTCATTATTTCTTGTGTATTAAATGAAAAAATGTACATTAAAACATAAGTATTTAGCAAAAATAATTTTCAGTAATTATTATATTTTAAAAAATTTATGGGTCAACTCCATAGCCCAGCTTGGACCCCCTTTTCGGTCTAATCCGGACCGGGCCGGCTCGGCCAGGTTCGGGCTGGTTTGGTAAATTTTTTTTTTAATTAATAACTCATGACAATTAAAAAAGTACCATAATTTCAAGATTTAAAGATAGTAAAATAATTTTAATATGCTTTTTTTAATTAATAACTGTCACAGCCCGGCCGTGACAGTTAATAATTAAATAAGTACCAAAATTTAAAGACTTAAAACATAGTAAAATAATTTTAATCAAGGATACGCCATAATCTGATATATTTGTTAAATTTCTAATTTTACTATATTTCATTGCATTAACACTTGTTTATACTGTTTTGTCTTAACTGTGTGATAAATTCGTAGTAAAATTAGTGGCAAAAGTTAGAAACATACAAATTTGGAGACATTTTTCGAGAGTAATTTTGTTCTTTCAAATCAGTTTTTTCATAATAACCGCTAGCTGCAAAATATTTTTTGAAACATGTCGTTTTTAATGCATGTTCTTTCACATCATTTCAAAAAAGTTGTCAAAATATCATTGGTGCTAATCTGCATTCATACCAATTTCATGATTAAACTTCCTTAATATTAGTTTCTAATAGATTTTTTATACTGCATAACAGCATTACAGGGGGGATGTTACCACTGACACAAAAAAAAATATTTTCCAGTTATTGTAACATTGCAAGTTTAACCAACAACCCCCAAGAACTACTTTCACTTTTATTATTCGACGCAAATATCAGCACAATAATATATTATTCATATTCTCAATACATTACTATTACACAAAATTCTGTTATGACCAACTGACAATAATTAAACATCTGACATAATTTTCTAACACAAAAATATAGCCTGATGATTATTTATTGTAACTAAACAGGTAAACCCGCAGAATGTAATTGATATTAATAGGAATAAATTAATATTAACATTCATTATAAATTAGCACAAATACTTATTTATCAAATAATACATGTAAACCATACTAATAACAATCACTCTGTTATCTATACCTATTTTTTTCCTTTATGAAACAATTTTAAAATGAGCAGCCAGATTCTGAAAGTGACATGTATGAATATAAAACTTATTACATATTTAAAATAAAAATGATGGTCAAAATATTGTGTCTACAGAAAAATCATTCATACATAAACATCATATAACTTATGTGAGCAATTATTTTGAGCAAAATTGATGTATTATGGTAATATTGAGAATTTTTAGTACATGTACTTTAATTTTCCTACACTATTTCTTAGGCTTAAATCTTTCCTAGGTTAAATTTTACCAACTTCAACTCAATGACTTTCAAACCCTCATTTCAATAACAATTAAACGTAAAAGAAATTTGAATACATATTATTGCTAGAAAATAATATTTTCAGACTTTCTATTACTTAAACCACCTACGGTGCTAAAACGTACATACATACGGTCTACCCGATCCATAAATGTAAAATCGCTCATTGTGCGATGGAAAGAACTATGCTCAAAATGTCTCAGAAGGACAAAATCCGAAATGAGAACCAAAGTAGTTGACACAGCACTTAACATCAGGTAAGTGAAGTGATTGCCACTTCGGGCAGGTTATATTTGCTGAAGAACTGACAACTGATGAGGTAGACAAGTTTTCAAGTGGAGATTGTGAACCTCAAAGCGCAGTGGGGATACCCCCTGCCAGATAGATTGATGATCTAAAAGGTAGACAGGAAGTATTTGGAAGGAAGTTCAGCGATTAATTACAGAGTGATAATGACGAAGATAAAAACATTATTAAGCTCAGTAAAGAGGACTTTCTATTACTGATTCCACATTTATCATTAATAAATATTTACATGTGGAATATTTTTCTATTTACTCCATTTTATATCTTCGGCAAATTGTAGTACACAAAATCGGCAAGCATATTTGTAAAAATTAAGATACAATCAATATTTTATATATAATTATATATATCTATGAATATGATATATTATTCTCTATGTTACTAGTTAATCTCAAGGCGATCATTTCTTAAGTAATAATTACGTAATAACAACATCCACACTTGATACTTCATTAGCCAGGCCGCATATATTTGATCCGATGGCTAGCTTCATGTAGCCTTTGTCACCAAAACTTGTACCCCAAGAATTACGGACTATATAATACGGAACTTCAGCAGTTAGGTTATAGCCTATTAGTTCTACTGCATGATTCACATCTAATCTGTCACCACTGAAAAAGTAACATTAATGTTTTGTTATTATTAAAAACATGTTTACAAAAAGTATCAAAAAAAATTTTTATGTTCGTAGTAAAGTTTCCTCGAGTTCCAAAATTATTCTCCAACAATAATTAGACAACAGTATTGTTCTAGTTAATAAAATTACAATAAATGAACGAAATAGGATGATGATGACGTTTCATCACCCTCCATGCCCTTCGAAAATACCGTATTAGTTTCATAGTCAGCCAAAATATAACCATTGAAAAGATGCAAAGTATTGGATAATTAAAAATATTTTACATAAAACAATGACTGCTCATTAACAATTTGCACAATTTTTTGCCAATCTCAAATTGCATGTCACTATTTACTGTTCTAATTCCATATAATTCAAGCAAGATAAGAGATATGCCTAATTCTGTATAATTTATAATCTCCTTTCTAATTTTAGTTCAAAATACCAAATATTTAATATATTTGGCGTTAATTTTGTAGAAATTCATTATTCACAATTAAATGAAACTATGTGATGTAGTATTATTTCGACTATCTTTAATTTCTTTACTACCACCTAGGTTTCGTTGTATTACAACATCTTCAGGTGGGATATTAGCAAAGATTGGTCTTTGCTAATATCCCACCTGAAGATGTTGTAATACAACGAAACCTAGGTCGTAGTAAAGAAATTAAAGATAGTAGAAATAATACTACATCACGTAGTTTCATTTAATTGTGTTCAAAATACCAATTAAATTTCTGTCATGCTAAATATGAGTCACAAAACCTAGTTATGAATTTTTAAAAAGTGCTCCTTCAAATATTTAAATTATTTTCTAAAAGCAGGGAGATTAAGATCAGGACATTTTGTGAATTCAGTATTAAACCATAATCAGTTTGTTTTCGCCCTGCATATGAAAAGAAAATCTGGGCAATGTAATTTTTAATGAGGTGTCACCTCATTAAAAATTACATAAAACTTGTATGCATTACACTATTAACCCCTTGCGTTCTAAAACCAAGTAAGGACAGGCAACATATTATTGACTGCTGGATTTGTGGAGTGCAAATGGTCAACCATTTTTAGAAGACTAAGTCAAGTTCTCCCTGTCTTCCAAAGCTATATTCAAACCAGGATTATTATTTATTAATCTGTGAAAAATATTAATGCCTATAAGTTAAACAGACAACACCAACAATTTAAAGCATAAAAATCTGTTTCTTAAAGAAGCACTAAATTAGATAAACATGCAGCAATTTGAAAATCACTATGTCTGCCACAAATTAACAAAAATGTTCAGAGTGTATGCTTTCATCTATTATAATGAGATGGAAAAACACCATCCCTTTCTAAGTTTTTTTAAAAAACTTTGGATACTGGCTCAAAACAGTTGGTTTACCATTTGACAAAATGTTGGAGACAAAATGTTATTAAATGCACTGTGCCAACAGAATAGCATGGTTGTAGTTCCATTATAGTATAGGAATATTTCTTTCGGAACAGAAAGGTTTTAAAAGGAAAAATAATATAGTTTGATGAAACAAGATATGTTGATTAACAAGGGTTTCTTTACACAAAAAAAAACTGATATAAAATATAGTTCAAAATTGGGAGAGATTTCTTAAAGAGGTAAAAGATAGAGGGCATTTTGGAAACTACGATATAGCCATCGCAATATCTGAATTCAAACCTCATAGAACCTTTTGGGGCAATCGGATAGGCAATTTTGGTATAACTGTCTATCATTAAAGTATATTTCTTACATAGAACGATATTACTGAAAGTGGCCTGCGTGCTCGAGGGGTTATAATGTAACAGAAATATTGCTTGAGCTTCCAAATACCGCAAGTGAGTCTTGAAATTTCTGAAATCCTGAATCTTTACGCATATTTGCACCCTTAAGAAATAACCTGATATGTACCTACTGTTACAAAGTTAGGATGTAAATCACATTATTTATCATAAGCATAGCGAACATCGCTCATCATGCAAACAGAAAATTTGATTATGCAGATCCTTAAAACAAAGAGTTCTAATTACCATATGATGGTTAAGAGTGAACCGGACTTTGAAGCATTCAGTCTTTATAAATGTATTGTTAAAAAAATAAAATTCAGTATCTTGAATATGGATAGTCATTTCCCTGTGGCTATAATCTCTCATGGTTATAGGAAATTATAAAGCCTTTGAAAGTTCCACAATATCTAATATTCAGTTTTGCTACGTCCAGATAATTTATTCAAAATGGCTAAATGACAACAATATTTATGTTGTGTATAACAATTATAAAATAGCACAAAACAATTTGGCTCATAACGCTGTCCAACAAATTTTAACAAAGGACGTTGGGAAGAATGATATGAAAACATCTAATTACTTTTAATGGGATTATTTAGAAAACAAGAATATTTCAAACGAAACCTTTTTTATTTACTCCTACTAGCAACACTACAGTTTTTATATTAATATATGCAGTGCTATACATGTTTTAGTATGGTAAGGCTAAAATTTGGAGGTTAATCGATACAATCAATTAATTATTAATTATGAATTAAAAATACATAGAAAAAGATTATTCAATTTGCTCAACTACAAAGACTAGTTTTTAATTTGTATTAATGTAAATGAAAGTGAAAATATTCAATGAAAATTGTCTTACACTGAGGTTTACCTGTCACATCAAGTCAATATGTTTTGTCGTTAAAAATAAAGTAGAAAAAATTAAACCAAGTGTAAAATTCCACAATGGTACAAACTCAAGTATCAAAAATAGCAGTCTCCTTATAAGGGAGTGTTCTGTTACTACCGTAAAAAATTAAATTAGAGCTGAAGACATTTTTGAAAAAAATTATTTTCTTCTTGGAAAAAATAAAAATTTACTTTACCTGCAATGGAACTGTATTATACCTCCTAAATAATGTTGCCACGACAATGCATTTACAGCTACTGCCACGGGTCCATGGCTTGCAATCATTTTCAGTATTTTACCTTCATTGCCCACTAAGCTGTAAGTGAAAACAACACTTTAATTCAATTTATAATCTGGATTCTGTACGTCTATAATAGACATGATATATAAAAAATGTTTGCTTATTCATTCATTACATTCAGTGCGGATATTTGTTTTGAATAACTTTAATAATGCTCCACATTTGTAATCAAATTTTTTTCATTTTCTCTGCATTTTTTCTGTAAGAAATGGTATATACCACTATTTTATTTGCTTGTTGCTGTTTAAACAAAGAAAGAACATATCTAGTAACATTAAATTTATTCATAGATCAAATTATTTAGCATTTTCCATGATGATAATACCATAAAATGGATAATTTTTATATAGTTCTACAAATAAAAGTATTTTTTCTAATCCCAATAAATTTTTGAACACACCAACAAATCAAAAAACTTGCGTTCGGCCCAGATCAAATCTAAAAGTAATATTAAAACACAAATGAGGATGCTACTGTGTCACTCACTCTTACTGGAGTATATTATCATAATTAATAAAAGGCATTACATAAAACCAACTGCTCCTTGGAATTGCATGCTTGCACAATATGACCTATCTCATAATAGTGACTATTGTAATTCTCGAGTTACAACAAGATCTTATATAATTAAATATTGCAAATTAGTCACAACCTTTACAAATGCAACAAAATTTCATTATAATATCAATCATTTCTTTAGTTATGTTTGTAGATAAATTGTCATTATTATTAACATGCTGAGATTAAATTAAGCTACGAAACAAACTTACTCCATACATGAAAAACCGCCTACTTTGATACCAGCTGTATTATTTGTATGCATTTTACAAACAGTTGCTGACGTCTCTAAAGGATACGCTAATTCAGATTCAATAGTTATGGAATTACTTTGTAACCATGATAATAGTGAACATGTGTCACCCCCTAAACATCCATAGTTTCCGTCTTTAGCACAATCAATCATTTCCTGCAATAGAAAAGAAGAAATGCAAAAGTTACAGAAACACTTGAACATATGAAAGCATGTGTTTAATTACACGCCATAGTACTATTCATAATGTAATACAAAATTTTAGTAGCTAACCTAAACCAATGAACTAATCTGGATGGAATTTGGTATTCCATATCCAAAGGATCTGAATGGAACATTATTGTGAAGACGCACTCAGTCCATCTGTTTATCAGTGAACACCAGCTAGCAAACAAAATGTACTAACCAATTATTTACTTCCCAAGTTTATGACCACAAAAGTAAAAAAGAGCCCGTGAATTTTGTCCAAATTTTCCACATTGTTAATACTTTATATGCCATAACCCATTTTTCCAGTAAAAATCTGATTAGGGTACCTAACTCTGGTACAAGACTGAAGTAAATTAAGTGCGTTCATAAAGTGATGACAGAGTGTGCTAAGGGTGTGCAACACTGCAATAATTAGGGCTTTACAACCCCAATGACACAAATAGTTTATAAGTTAAATAATTAAATATTAATGGCAACTACCAAACATATCTATTATCAGCAAGTTTGAGATCACTTCAATAATTTCGATAAATAAAAAATAAAAAATAAGATTTTAATGCTACTATTGTGAAATGAAAGTATGAAATAAACTAAAAAATTAATATATCTGCATACAATTACAGTAAATACTTAAAGTTAAATCCAAAGAAGGTTGTGGCCAAAAATCACTTTTTAAAAATTCCTCTTATTTATTTTTATTGGAAAATGTATAGTTATTCCGAAAACACGAAAAAAAACAAATCAAGATATCGAAATTATATTTGATTTAAAGAACATTTTCTTAAATATAAAGAAAAAGATATTTTTTTATTATATTTAGCACAATACTAGTGTTTTAAAAAAAGTTGTGGGGAAATAATGAAAATGTTTAATTTTATGGTTTTCAACAAACGTATATCTTGCACAAATAGTACAGAAACTATAACAAATAAAAGGCTATCTACATTTTCTCATAAATCATGCGAAGAACAGATGAACATCAAAGAGTGTAATCCTTAAAAATGCACTTAACCTAGTAGAATGTGTTTCGCTAATGGTCTTAATCTTTTCGGCAGCAATGTAACCAGTCTTGCACTTCATGAAAAAATATAGAGGATATATGTATTCTTTTTTTTAAATAAGGTTATAATGATGTAACAAAACTGTTATCAAATCCACTGGTTATCAAATCCATAGATTATATATCTATTTATGATATAATTGTTATACAATAAATTCTTCATAGAGTCAATATAATCATTCTAAAGATACAAGATACATAAAGTGAGTAATCACATTAAACCAAACTATTAGCAAATATCTATCCATGATAAATTATAAACGTATATAAATGATGGATGAGGCAAAAAAATTTGTCAAAATTAAAAAAAATGTTAAGTGGCCAGTGTAGATTGTACAGACTAAAAGTGTATGTAATAAGAAAGTATATAAAATGTATTGTGTACAATTTGTGATTAACTGAAGAACGAATGTTTAAAAATCTGCCATTAAAATGCAGATATTTATGAACAAAAACTAAAAGACAACACAATTTATGTCCTTTTAAATAAAACGTTATTTTGAAGATATTTAATGAATGAAATTAATGTAACATAAAAAAATTATTTTTCACATTTTATAAAATGGTCTTTAAAATTACTTGTATTCCACTTTCTAAAATATCTACTGAATAATAAAACAAAATTAATTGTTGGTATAGTCGAGGGGTAGTAAATGATATTATTGTATTACTATTGTCTATTCAATTTAACAATAATATTTTTTATGGAAAACATAATACACAATTAAATGATACTACGTGATGTAGTATTATTTCTACTTTCTTTAATTTCTTTACCACGACCTAGGTTTCGTTGTATTACAACATGTCCAGGCGGGATATTAGCAAACAATTTTTCTTTGCTAATATCCCACCATCAAAGAAGATTCTTTGCTAGTATCCCACCTGAAGATGTTGTAATACAATGAAACCTAGGTGGTGGTAAAGAAATTAAAGAAAGTAGAAATAATACTACATCACGTAGTTTCATTTAATTGTGAATAATGAATTTCTACAAAATTAACGCCAAATATATTCAATATTTGAAAACATAATATACAAATATAACAACTGTGCTCATGTTAGTAGTTTGTTTTAAAGTGTCATAATATACAGTGTATTACAATCACTTGCCCCCCATCGACCCTTTATCTTGGACATATTGACCAGTAGGTGAAATGTCAACTGGGTTCATAATAATATTCCCGGGTGAAAATAATGATAAATGCTCAAGAGTTTCTCCTAGTCTCATTCACCAAAATCTTACTTTTCTATTCCTTTTCCATGGTTAAGATAGATTCTGATCATTTAAAATATAACTGTATGGAAGTATTTAAATTGTACTCTTTAATATATAACTAAATCTATACGACGCGCAAATGATTAACATAAAAAATTGAAACTCATACTGAAGACGTAACTAACTAAAGACGTAACTAAATACTCTTAAATCACTTTTATCAGTAAAATAATAGAGGGTTGGGTAAACAACATTTGACTTTGTTGATATGAAATTGATACTTGGCGTCATCGACTTTTTAATTGTACACTTGACCTTACTGTAAATCAAGGTTATTAAACAATCTTTTGTAACAAATTTTCAGAAGTAAAATTTGCGACCAATAATTAACTGTGACTCTCAGGGTCAACTACACTGACACATCAATATGAAGCAGTAAAATATTATAAATTGAAAAAGTATATCAATTACGTACCTGAACACTCAAAGCTGGCAATTTCCCTGTCTTTATAGCAACCATTGTTTCAATAACACCCACCACACTAAAGGCCCAACAGGCTCCACAAAGACCCTGATTACGAATTTTATTCACAAAATTTCGATTACGCCTGAAAGTCAACATAAGTTTGTAAAGAGAAAGATTCTAAATACATAAGACCATGTAAGTAAAACGAAATGAGTATGCAGAAACTTATACAATTTAATCAAAATTTAATACATAAAAATAATTAAATTAAGATAAATTTGTAAAATCATTTTTATCTATAAATTATGGTTTCATACATGAATATTTTATTCAGTTCAGTTTATTAATATTTTATTCAGTTCAGTTTATTTTATTCATTCAGTTTATTTATCTTCATACTCTAATAATTGTATGAAAGGTTTAGGAAAAGAGAAATATGAAATGATGTCGTTTCCAATCTCAATTTGCTTCCTAAATAGCCTAAACCAGCTATATTCAAACTGCGGCCCGCGGGCTGCATACAGCTCGCCAAGCTTTTATAAGTGGCCCACCCGGTGTAGCTTCAAATAATATGAAGTTATCTTCACCCTTGCGTCAGCACTCAAGTCATGTCGCTATGTGTGTTTGTTATTGTTTTGATTTGTCTATATATAGGTGTGCAGTGTGAATAATTTACACAAATTTAGCATTTAACCATTTTCAAAGTTGGAAATTTGGCCATTTTCAAAGTTGTTGAATAAGTGTACAGAAACAATATTACAATAAATTATAGAAGGTTTACAAGAGGGAACTGTGACTTTAAAATTCCTGTTTATGTTTATCCAACTAAGTAATTTAATAAACATAAACAAGAATGTCAGGATCAGGACAGACTACCAAAAAGAAACGAAAAACGTTTTACGAAAATCAATTGTTTCAAGACGAGTGAGAAGCAAAAATTTTTGTTGTGTCGAATAAAAGTAGTTCAGCTACTTGTTTGATATGTTGTGAATGTGTTATTAAAAAAAATAATAATGCTCGTCACTAACAAATCATTCAACGAAACCTTTCCTGAAGGATCAACCATAATAAATGAAAAATTGTTTTTTTTAAAATATCTAACAATAAAAATACGTTTTGTCTGTGAAATTATCGCACGATGCTGTGGTAACTAAAACGTATTATGAAATTAATTATGTTCTTGGTAAAAATATGAAATTGTTTATTGACGCGGAAATTATGAAAGAACATTTCATAAATACTGCCAATGTACTGTTTCATAAAATTAGTAACAAAAAACAGGTACTATCAGAAATTAAAAAATGCAGCTTTCAAATTCTACTTGTGCGAGACGCACCCTTGAAGAAGTTTTTTACAAGTTTTTTAGTTTGGTTATTGATTCTGGTACCGATATTTCAGCAACGTCGCAATGATCGTTTTTATAGATATTGTGTTGGTATGCTCGTTCTTATACACTGAACAGAATTTAAGCTTCGAAGGTATTTTGAAATTCCTTCCAATGAAAGGCCATACTAAAGGCACAGAGATTACCTTGATATTATTGGCAGTTTTTTTTCTGAAGCAAAATGAGATAAAAATAAAAAAAATTGTTCATATTTGTACAGATGGATGTCCTTCAATGACTGGATCCGAAAATGGCTTTATTTCTCTTTTCAAAAAGAATTATAATTTAATAAATTTAATAACATTTTACTGCATTTCACCAAGAAAACTTGGCGGAAATAAAAGCTGTGATGAAAATTTATAAATATTCTAAATCATACCTGAGTATGAAAATTGAACCACAAAGATTTAAAAGTCTTTTAGAAAAAATATGTAGTCTATACAGACAGGGACATCCTTTTGCAAACATCGGTACATTGGCTTAGTAGTTTTTCATTGCGTTCAAGAAATAATCCTGTTTTTACTGCATAATGATAAAAATTATTCGGAACTGCAAAATTACCTATGATGGGGTCATTTAACTTTTTCATATGACATTACAAAGAGCTTCAACAGCCTTAATCTAAGATTGCAAGGTGAAAACAACATAACACAAAGGGCAAATCAAATATTTGCTTTTGAAGAAAAACTAAGCATATATTATGAAGAAATTCACACTAAATTACTGCAAAATTTTTCAGCTCTGATAAAGGTTAGACGAAAGGTAAAGAAATTTCCAAAGAAGTTAACTCAACAATTTCAAAATATATACCTGCGCTATCAGACGAATTTAAAAGAAGATTTAAGGAAAATTAAAAATTTGTTACTGCCAGTAAAAAATCCCTGGCCGACAATTACTTACCTTGAGCCGACAATTACTTCTTGACTTCAGTTTTTGACTATAACTATGCCAACTTTTTAGATGAGTTTATTGAGATAAAAAATGATACAAATTTCAGTTATTTTTAAAGAAAAGAAAGAGAAGCAAGAGTATGCTGAATTTTGGGCAATAGTGCCCGAAAATTATAAAAATGTTCAAAAACGTGTTCCCCCAAGTTCTGCTTAAATTCTTTTATAAACTTATATTTGTGACTTCATGTCTGTTACAAAACGGATGTGGATTTATCAAAAAATGTTCCCAATATCATTGTTGTCACAGAAATTTAAATAAACAATTAAAATGTAATAGGTTTTTTCTTTAAGACCTAAATAACAAATGTTGTTATTTATATTGCGGCCTGCATGCAGATTTATCAATGTGTAAGTGGCCCAAGGAAAAAAAAGGTTAAAATTTGAATATGGCTGGTCTAAACATTTAG